>OX465591.1:6339527-7596087 GCA_950022655.1 Alentia gelatinosa | reverse complement strand
CAAAACATTGATCCATATCATTATACATATGTGGGTGGGCCAATTGAATTTTTTTACCTTGACCTGTCTACCGGCTTCTGGGAACCCAACATGTATAACTCCATTCCCATGGGAAAGGTTTGCAAGATGCCAAGATTCTAGGTGCCATAATGTATGCTGTGGACTTTCAATTGGAAATCTGAGAAGAAAGTTCATCATGAAGCCAGAAGGATGATCCCTCAAAGTGTCTTTAAATAAAATATCTTTGCAAGAAAAAGCTGTTGAATACCGTCATTTCCTTTCCTTTATTTTTTTATTTACATCATGTATGCACACTACACCAATTCCTTGCTCTTAAAATGTTGCTTTCCCCTGACTGATATGTATTCATATGTCGGCTTTAGATAGGCTGATTGTCTATTATTGCTTCATCTAGAACCTGGACTCATGATATATCATCACTCTTCAATCTAACTACAAAATGGATGCTGGTTGGGTGAATGAAATCATTATTAGTGAAGGAGTTTTATGTTGAAAAAAAAGATGGAATTATTGTAAAATGAGTGGACATATGAATATCAATTGATTAAAAAACATTTTCGAACAGCGTGAGATGGCGGAAGAGTTTGAAGCAATGAATATCAATTGATGCATGTAGGGTGCTTTTGAGAGAAGATGATATTCATATACATATACTGTACATGTATTACGTAAGATGGTAAAATCTCATAAGAATAAAGATGTAGATGGGGTAAATGTAAATGGTAGACAGAGTGGGCAGAAAGGCGGTACAGGCTGTTGAATGTGTGCCTGAAAAGGTTGTAATTGTGTGTATGTGGTGAAGTGTCTATGTGAACTGTTACGTAGTAACAATGAGGTGGCTGAAGACAACATGAAGCCTACTCAACTTATTTCGCCAGGTTGGGTAAATAAACTTCATTTTTATTATCATTCTATGTGTATTGATGTTGTTGGTATTTGATATTGATGGAATATGTAATCAAAACTATGATAATATGAGATGCAAAAGAATAAACAATATAATGAAGAAAATGAGGTGAGAGATTGGAAATGTTTTTGGTTTGGGTGGTAAAGTTTATGATGGTGATTGGGCATGCTAGTTCCTTCGGTATCCCTGTGCCCTATGATAAACACATGTACAGTGTGTTTATCAAACCACCTAAAGAGATACAGAAGTTGCAGGAGTCTATTACTTATGAAGTTGCACAACTGCTCTATATTTCCAGTATACACACTATAAGGGAATATTGTGTGTTTCTACATGAGGGATGCACCATGTTTCTCTAGATTGCAACATCTGCAGAACATTAATCTGCAGTGCATATTGAATAATCATAATCATAGTGAGAGTATCATGGGATTACATGAAGAAGATGGAACAATTGCTTGTGATTATGTTTATATTATCCAGGACCGATGAGAACAAGATCAGATACCAAAATCAAAATTCAAGAAGGAACATTTAAATGTATGAGTTTCATAAAATCCCCCAGTACTTTGGAATCAATTGCCTATAGAAACTGGGCTTTCTACAGAAGCCTATAAGATGATGATAATATGTAGCAATTCATAACAAATCTGTGATGACTAGTTGGAATTTAAAGTGACCAAATATTTAACAACCCAAACATCATCGCCGTTATTATCAATTTTTCGCTTAAATTTGTTCCCCTCTTTTGAATCCACTGATTAGTGTTATAGAAATGAGACTTGTAAATAGACTATTCATTCAATTTGAATGCAATCTGTATGTTTTTGGAACTGCGGTCATCGTAAAGATTTTTTCTGTGTTTCCAATAACCCTTTTACTGCCGCACGCTGTTACCCAGGCTGTAAATCTGCTACTGCACTGCCTCTGGCGTTCCTATATACTACTGCAGCAGGTTTTTGTTATAGAGGAAACTTACAAAAGTTTGGAGATATATTGGCAACATTTAAGTTTGAATTAGAAATGTCCGGGGTGTGCGGGAAGGTCACCGGGTGTGATTACGTAATACCATTTGACCAGACACAACGGTCGCGTGGGACCAGGCAGTCGCCAACCCATGCCCATTCAGTGGGCACGCGGAACCGGAAAGCTCCTGGTATAACTTTACGCAGCATCATGGTAGACAAGAACGGTGATGGTGACATTGAGTTGGCATCCAACTTTGATTTCACTGCATGGGCGAAAAGTGTTGGCCTGAAAAGGAAAACTACAGAAGTGTTATACAGCAAAGGTTTTGCAGACTTTGAGGTGCTATCCATCATGACAGAGCAGGATGTTAAGGAGCTATTGGTGCCACGCGGGCAAGCACGTAGACTGCAGCAGGGTCTCGTGAGGCTTGGAAATATGAACTTCACAAGTGGCAGTAACCAGTTACTGGGATCGGAGCAGAAAGAAGAAGAGAAGCAGGAGAGTGACAGTGAAATGGCCCTGCTCAGTGCTGCCTCTCACAATGAAAAGGCCCTAGTGTACATATCCCAGGCAGAGTGGGGTGCTACTAATGTCAGAATCCTGTATCAATTTCTACGGCCAGGGGACCTAGTTAGGTCCAACATTGAAGACTATCTCTCATACACTGAATATGTTTTTGAACAAGAAAGTTAGTACGATTGGTAATCAGGACTGACTCTGGATATTGAGCCACTTGTGACATATATCACACTGCTCTGCAGGCTGGTTGAGCTTGTGACAGGATCAACTGAAGGGGCACCTCATGGTGATAACTTGTACAGTGCAGGATCCAGCAAGAGGGACAGAAGCAACTGGGTAGATTTGTTTAGTAAATTGGGAATCGCCTCAGGTGAAGGTGATGATGGCTGATCCTTTTCTTAGCAGGCTGAGGGCAGATGGACTTAGAACTCAGACAGCCCTTTTATATTGAAGGGTGGGATCTGAGATGTTTTGCATTACTAAAAAGTTGATTAACTTTAATACTTAAGACTCATTGTACTTCACGTCAGTAGGAGTGTGAAGTTACCATGCTCTTATGGTGCCACATGGCAAGAGGGAAGTAAGGTCAAAGATACTCTACAATAAGATTTGAGTAGAGCTTTAGTACTATGAAGTAATTGTATACAAATACAAAGCCACATAAGCATCATTATTAAGAATATCGATCTAATGATTAATTCAGCTAGCTTCTCCTGCATCAAACTGAACTATTCAGCAAGACAACTCTAAATTATTATCAATTAGCTATATAATCCACACACTTTGTGCCTTAACCCGGCCCAACCAAACCTATGGAAGGAGGTAGCTCTCCTACCTATTTGAACCCACTGAGCTCTCTCCAGAAGAAGAAGCAACAGGCGATGCTGTAGAAAAGGCAAAAGGGGCAGGGTAGAAAGGCTCAGACAGACCCTCATATGATGCAGCCAGCTCTCCCATGTTTAGATTGATTGTAACTTTACAAAACATTAATAAAAGTTGTGTTGTCTGCTTTTCTGTGATTAAGGGTTACCATATCACCAAGCTTTCATCGGAAAATGGGCTGTGGGAGAAAACATCTATAGGGTAGCATATCTAATCACTGGACCAATAGGATCATCCTAGGTTAGAACAGATTCACCCAGCACCACTACATAATCATAATGAAACTACTACTTTTTAGGCTTTGATAAGAAATGACCCAGTCTTGCTACTTACAGTTATCCTGGCTTTCATACTTGTCTATCCATAGATACAGGCTAATGGTTGCCCTTGCCACATAACATATCATCTAATATCCAAAATACTGTTGTCCAAAGGTACAGCTCATCTTGATGATATATCTTTTATAAGTAACATATCGACTTGGATTATTACACATGCTTGCAATATATCGGTCTGCATGGATCATAATCATATGAGAATAGAAAATGTGCTTTTAGTTGAATTACTGTGAGAATATGAACACATGTTTGCTCTAAATGTTAAATGAAACAGTGATAAGGACACACAATGGGAGGCTGGAGATTGGAAAACAATAAACATTCACAATCTGCTTTTAACTAAGAAATAATCTTAAAGTTATCAATACAGCAATGACTGACATCTGGGACCTAATCCTAAAACTTCAACTCAAGACCTGGGTGGGGCTACCTAGGCATGCTTAAATCACCTCATCCAGGTGTGATGTGTCTAGCTTCTTCTGCTGCATTCCCAGACCTCTTCAGACTCTCAGGGCTATATAATTGACATAGCGGGATTGTACCTGGTGCTGTGTTTATCAGCACAACATTGGAAAACATGGCATGTCACTTTCATACATTGGCTGCCATAGCCTTCGTTGCCACATTCTCATGTAAGTAACACAATTGTTTTCTCTTTGTTTTTGTCTGTAGCAATGCAAAACTAAATTAGCTGTTTACTCATTAACAAGAGAATGTGAAGGCATTGTTCATTCATGTTATCTACAGGTTATTGTGTTGAATATATCCTTCAATTCATGCCAGTTCAACATTGATTTGAAATTTGCAAACTCTTGCCCAACTGTCATTCAACATCAAACTTTGGTTCAGGAAAGCAATGTTTACATTTTTACAGACTTGGATGATTAATGGCAAATGAAATAAAAACAACAGAAAAACTCAAATGAGGTTATGATGATTACATGCCTAAAGTAGATTTCCAATGAATCAGACAGCTTAGATAACGTTAATGTGCCAGGTAATAGAGTAAGAAGAAGAGCTCTTTTCAATAATATATAAGAAACCTATGATACATGTATATGCTTCCTCTATCTAGGAGACCCATACCAGTCCAGATACCATCCATATCTGGGAAAAAGAGTGGGGTAATGAATTAATAGCCTCTCACGGTTCTTCCAGTTCTAGAGATGTGGAAATACTTTTTAACCTGAGAATCGATTATTCCACAGAAAATATGACTATTGATCCACAAGGAAGATAGTGGTCCAAATAAACATAGGAGAGGAGGAATTTGTGCTAATGAATACATATGCTCCTTCACAAAATTATGAAGAAGATTAAAAAGGAAAACTCTGTACTATTTTTAAACATATTCCAAAAATCAGGCCTCCTGGCTAGACTATTGGCAAGTTTCAGAATCACTAAAGAATAAAATGAACTCTTGTTCAATTGGTATATCCATTACCTCTGACAATAGCTCAGTAAAACTGAATCTTATTCTAAATAAAGAAACAAGGGGGCCAGGGTTATGGAAGCGCAATGATTTATTGCTAAATTACAAATGATTATCATACAGAGAGGCAATGGAAAATCAAATACCTACCATCTTAAAAAGAAAGTTCGATCCTAAAAAGAAATGGGAATTCTTGAAATTTACAATGAAGAGATGCTCAATAAATTTTGCAAAGAAAAGGAAAATAAAACAAGGTGGACAATTTAAGAAGACTTTGTAGGCGAAATTGGAAGGGTTAGAAAGATAGATGGATGAAGAAGTAGATGGTCATGGTAATCTTAATCAGGTAATTGCCACGTTAAGATGGGAACTGGAGGAACAGGTGAAACAGGTCCTTGCCAATATCCTAAGAGCCAGGGCCAGATGGGAGAGTATGGGTGAAAAACCGACTTAGTATTTTCTGAAAGTAGAAAAGAAGCGTTACAATGATAAGCTAATGAATCAATTAACGGATTTGAAGGGGGACACCTAAACCAAACCACCGATGGTTCGAAATATTATTCACTCTATATCAGGGAGATAGGGGATAGACTGGTGTGTCACTTTGATGTGATTCTGCAGGAGGAAGTTATTCCCTCCCTGTCCAAGATTGGTTTTCTAGAACATGAAATTCTTGCCAGACCTCTTGTAATCAATTACAAACGGAAGTCCTTAAAAAAAAACATTACCAAAACCCTGACCTCGGATGGGCTGACAACACAATTTTTTCTGGGCGGCGCAAGTAACGCGTAAATAACGTTATTTGAACCACTAGACCAAAATTTAAACAAACAATTTTACCAGTGCCTGCTTTCGTGAATTATTAATCCACAGGTTCTGAAGCATGGACAACATGGTTACCATGGACAACTACAGGTTGGGACCGCTCTACATCAGAGAGGCCACGTACTACCACAGGCTGGCCATGGTGGACAACGGCATCTGACAGGCCACGTACTACCACAGACTGGCCATGGTGGACAACGGCATCTGACAGGCCTCGCACTACCACAGGCTGGCCATGGTGGACAACGGCATCTGACAGGCCTCGTACTACCACAGGCTGGCCATGGTGGACAACGGCATCTGACAGGCCAGAAACTACCACAGGCTGGCCATGGTGGACAACGGCATCTGACAGGCCTCGTACTACCACAGACTGGCCATGGTGGACAACGGCATCTGACAGGCCTCGCACTACCACAGACCAGCCATGGTGGACAACTACACGAGACTGGACTTCAAGCACGGATAATCCCGGGGGTAAGTTCATAAACATGTCCTAAGATCTCTTTACACCCGAGGCAGGGCGATATGCAAAAGGGCAGCTTGGGGACAGGCATCTTGTTACCTGAACTCAAAATTGCTCAATCACGTAATATAATAATCAACCTTTGATACTATTTTATTTTGCGTAGGAATATGAATACCTATATCATACCTATGTTTATTGAGCCATTATTTCGATGTTAATTCCTTTTGGTAAATCTCATCATAAGGGATGACTTGGGGCATCATTTTGCCATGGCCAGTTTATACCTCGAGATATCATTCGTCCTTAAAGGGTTATTGCAAAATTCCTTAAAAAAACAGTGTTAACATTTATTAAATGAATGGTTTCCTTTAGAATCCATGTTTTGTATGACCCTACATCGGAATTTCTGGTTTCATTCATTAGTTGCCACGCTTTATCCATGATTTATGCTGAGTGTGTTTACCTTTACGTAAAATATTCAATCATTTAATTAATTAGTCATATCGGACTATTATCATATATCTTTTTTTTATTATTTGAATCACGACATCTGATACAATCTGTTCTTCCTGTTGTGAGGTTCAGGTAACAAACGGTACAAGTTAGTAGACACTCTGCTTCAACAGTTTTACAAAGGATGGTGTAAAAAGTGATATGTGATGAGATGAGTTGATAAGATGAGGAAACACAAATAATGGATCCTATACATGTTCCTCATACTAAACCTATATAGAATATATATACCTTCGCTCTATTACCTCAACTTCATTTCCTTTATTCATATGAAACTGTTGTACTCAAGTCTTGGAATGGCTGCGTGAAGTAGGTAGACGAATGTAAGAGCAGTATAGTGAAATCAGATGGATACCATATTTACAATTACTGATGGACATGTGGAATGTAATAGTGTACTAAAATGCTAAATACAATTGGATGTTTGTCACTAAACCTTGATTTATGTGTGTGCCTCATTTAAGGACCTGAATTATTAAGTCACTGGCCACGTAGGTAAGGATGTCCCAATAGATAATATGGCAGCCAAAGAACCAGCACATGTTTCTGAAGCAAGATTGTTGATGCTTTATGGGAAAGAACTTTCTTCGGTGAAGCGGGTTCTTCACATACTCTGAAACAGATTCCAGCGCACTAAAAACCACCAATGTTAACCGTTACATACCACACCTGACGAGACCTAAAAACAGGTCGAAACCACAAACCACTAAAACACCGTCATCAATATATGAGAATATTTAATAAAGTACATTGAGGGAAAACAGCACGAAGGAAAGCCAAGCGATGTCTCTGCCACCCAAAAAACTCCGCGGATTGACGCCAGCAAAAAGGACACGCAGATGCAGACAACAGATCAAATCTACACATCACCAAGAACAATAAGACGAGAAAAGACGCACAAGAACCAACACCTGATGGGCGGAGAAGCCACAGGCCCAACTATCTCATAAAATTCGGTAGAAAACTGTGTTTTCTTTCTCTTTACAAAATTATGGAGAACCCATACAGCCCCCATTATTTTGCTGTAGAATAGTCCCCCATTGCTCTATAACCAGATTTTGGTAGAGGACCCCCATATATACACCTCTTATCGCTCACTGCAAAGAATGGAAGCAGGGAAAGACATCAAACGTAAAAAAAAAGCCCACTCGAATAACATCTCAACACTGTGCACCCCATAGCAGAGCACACACTTTGAACCACATACAACGAGAATGCAAACCGGGTCAACCCTTGGTCATGACCCACAAATGTGGAGATACGGACCAATAGGAACGCAGCTAACATTGAGCATAGGCTGCTGGACCAGTCACCACCAAGAACACAGGGCTAATGGTAGTCGCTTGAACAATAAGCGCGCCAACCCCAATCTCTCTATTATACGTGGTCGTGCAGTGGTATGGTATCTTCAGACTCGTGAAATTTAATTACCTCGGGATTATCTTCGAAAGTGATTTATCATTTAAACACCAAGTTCAGACAATTTTAAATGAGGTACCAATCAGGATGCAGATATGACACTTCATGAAGTACTTGCTACTGACATGTCTGTGACACCATACAGACATTGGGGTTATCTAGTTTCGTGACAACACAAGTAGCTGCCCTTAGTAAAAGACAGACCCCAAACATGAGAATTAGACAAATCTGCACATCATGGACCTGTTTCGTGACAAAAGTGTTAGACAGACATGAAAAGCGTCATCAACAGTGCAAGCAAGAACGGACAAAAGGAAGTCTAATATCTAGTTCTTATGAAACCGGACACACCATCTAGACGCCATCTAGACATGTCACGAAACTAGTGAAACAGGGCCCTGGTCCTCAGTGTCCCTCATAGTTTCTATTTATCAACTTCCAGCTAATCCTCATATGTTACTTCCATTTTATCAAAACGTTATAAATAACTTTCTGATATTTATGTTCTAAATAACACCTATATCTAATAACTTATCTCAAAATGTTAGGCGCTATCTGATTTCAAAACATCATGTGATGTTAGTGTTATTTCAATTTATCATGATAGCTATACTCATTTTCCCTTTATTGTCATGTTTTGTCTTTAACTAGGAGACTACGCTTACTGTCAGCCAAACTGGCACCTCTACAGGGGAAAATGCTACTATGGCTATGATGGCTATGGTGATTGGCTCAGTGCTGAACGATTCTGCCACACGATCGGCATAAATGGGAGTCTTGCTTCAATTCACAGCTATGAAGAGGAGGATTTCATAAGATATGTAGTTGCCCAAGGAGATGTGTGGATAGGGATGTACTTCAACACAAAATGTAAGATCTGTTTCAGTTCCATCTTTTTCATGAGAGTTTTTCCGTGACAATTTTCATGTCCATTATAGAATGTTATTGAATTTTCTTGACACATCCCTCCTCGACGAGTATGGAATCATATCTACATTTCTCTCTCAGGGCGTATTTACGAATGGCAAGATGGAAGTCTTTTTGACTATGTGAATTGGCAACCAGGCTACCCCCACTACAACGAGGTAATGAATAATATCATTGCTTTGACGTGAGAGATCAAAGTAGATTTAGACATTTAACTGAAAATGTTCGGTCTTCCAAGAGCAAAACCTACAAGCATTTCATCCAGGGCATCAAAATACTTATTCATGGATTAATGTATTACTGAATGAATTTGTTATTAAACGGTACCTGATGCTCGATTCTATCTATGTAGAATCACTGCCTTTTGGATCCTTGATTCTATTTCAATTAAGGGTTCCTTGGCTTCCAGCATTGTGGCCAACATGGTGGATGTAACTGCTAACTTGAGCATTATAGGTTTTAGTTAATAAACTGTGATTCTGTTTTGTTTTTTTCAGAATGAAGGCTGCGTGGTATTGGGATATTATGGATGGTATCATGACAGCTGCAGCATCGAAAGGGATGTTGTGTGCGAGGCTCCGGCAGGTCAGCCGACTAAACCTCTACATGGAAATTTATGTTAAAGAGGGTTCCCTTACATTTTCTTTAAATCGCTTTATCCATCTCGGATGTTACATGAATCATTCTAGTACTGTAGAACCATTGTGGACTGTATAAAGAATTTAAAAAAACATATGTATGGGGGTCACACCGGGTAAGTGGACACTGACATAGGAAAGGGGGTATAGTATGAAGAGATCATAATGACTATATGTTTGTTTTTTTTGGACCGGATGTCTTCAGTGTGACCGCAAGGCTCAAGTTGTTTGTGGTTGTGAATCATACTGATTATCGTTAGGCCTAAAAAGGCGAGTTTGTTCACGAGTTTCAATTTGTGATTTAGCTGATTTTTTTCATCTGAAGTAGACGTATTCTGCAACACTTGTAACTCACTTTATTATTTACATTTTTTTCGCCATCATAGTCTCAATAATAAAAAGGGACAATTTAGTTCTGTAGGATATGCGATGTTTGAGATATTATCAGGGGTATTGGGTTTGGCAAGTCCATGCGTAAATATCTGCATGAAGGGATACAGCTACTGCTAGTACTATGTTCATTCGTCCTATCAGCGATATTGTTTTATTTTCTACACCCTCACATTTCCTAAATTTAAATCGGCACCCCCGTATTCCATACTATGACAAAGGTGAAACAAGGTCTGAAAGTGTAAGCGATGAGATCATTTAATAAAAGAACAACAAATCGGGTGTCACTTGTTGGAGGAGTTAAACCCAACAGTATTCTGGAACCTTGTCTGTCCACTTTAATAGCCAATGACCAGACCACCTCCTGGGTTGAAGGAGGTTGTCTTCAGTGGCAGGCCAGGTTATCCAGTGTAGACCCCAATCCAATATACAAATTTTAGTTGTTTACCAAAAGCTCTTAGAGCAACAAAAAACAGCAGCATATTTGTATTAATGTATCTCTCAACTTATTACATACACTGTAAGTTGTCGCATACATGTTCTCGGTTTCTTTGTCAAGACACCGTTGTTGTCTATCATGATACAATTGAAATTGAAAGAAAAGCTACTTTATAAAATTTTTTATTATTTTAGTTACATCTCCCTTTATTCTTTATCTCTTCTGTGTCCATTTTCAGTTCAATACAAAGTAGATGTTCCACGAGGCTATTGCAGTAATGGTTGGGAAGCCTATGGTGACCATTGCTATCTTTTCATGCCGGATGTATATACAGATGACCTTGACTTCTACTTCTGTCATAATTTTCCATCTGCATATGACCTGGAGATTCATAGTGCTGACGAGAATAACTTTATCATGGAAAGTATGCAGAACCATACCAAGTATCAGGAGGCTGGCATGCTGAGACTGTCTGCACTTAACTTTGACGGTGAAGCAGGTAGGATCTTTTCCTGTGGTTATCAACAATTATAGATGAAAGGTCTGTGATTTTTACCCCTATCCTACATATAATATATATATATATATATATATATATATATAGTATATGTAAATATATATATATATATATATATATATATATATATATATATATATATATATATAGTGTAGCGGTTAGAGGGGGGCGTGGGATGGGGGGCGCTGTGTGGTTTCCCTAGCAGGGGTCAGAGGCACGGCCCTCCCACAAATCACACCGGACGCCATGAAAGCCAGCGCATTACACCGAAGCCACCAAACCCTCCAACTACACGACTGCAGAGCTGTCCCAAGGCGCTAGAAAATATCATGTAGGGAGGTCATTGGCTACTCGGTCTACTGTATTCCTTATATGGAATTAGTGTAATGGGACAACTCCATGGTGACACCGAGCCCCACCAATATGCGGGATCGGTGGACGCGGCCTTGACACTATAACATCAGGGATTGGGAATAAATACAGGCGTGGATGGTAGGTGGGGGCATTCTGTCAATTCAGCTCCAGGAGCGAGGACGGCAGCCCCTCGGACCCCATGCACTCTAGGAGAGAACTAGCTTAGCTTTATTAGCCGAGGATCGATACGAGGATTACCTGGTGTACTGCTAGGAACAGCAATAAATTGGGCTACACACTGACACTATATTTTACTGTGTTGTCGTTTTTGTTACATGGGAAAACCCGTTACAATATATATATGTATATATATATATACAGATATATATATCCTTATACCCAGGACACCGTTCCGATATAGCTGGGTCCCATTTTCGAGATCTTCTACCCAACATGTGTTCTTTCTTTTGGACATCCCGTATATCCTGTACTCTTTCCAACCTTCATCATCCCTTCTTCCAGTAATGCATTACCTAAGAAAAACAATATCTTCTTACATTGATATTATATGTGCATATGCATATATGCTGAAAGCCCTGTAGTTTAGTGAAACATATTCAAGTCTAGTATGTACCCCGTTTGTTTATAAAGGTTTCGGATAGACGTGTGATACACGGAAACAGAGTAATTCAACCCCTTGGCCAACTTATTAGAATGGTGGGTCAAAAGGAACCGATACATAGGTTTGTGGTACCAGAATTGAATCTTGATTTCTGTAAGCTTACATTGGAGCTGAACACCGTCAGTCCCTAGGTCAGATGCTGATTGGGTGCTCATCGGGAGGCTAGTGGATTAGTAGTTGAACAGCTGCATGGTCCCAGTTCGAGCCCGATTGGGTTCATGGGACCCAGGGCCAGATCATTATCAGCTGAAAAATTGGGTAAATGGAATGAACTATATGGGAACTTTTCCGGGGGGGGAAAATCGGGCCCCGATTTCCCTGAAAACTTGTTTTTGGAATCAAGCCTTTGGCATGATGTTGACATGAAACTTTGTCAGTTATAAAGACTTCTGTTTGTTTTTCAGGCCTCTATTGGAGAGATTCCGGTCCTGCAACATTCCAAAACATTGATCCAGTTTATAAAACGTATGACACTGAGCCAGTTGAACATTTCGACCTTGACCTGTCTACCGGCATCTGGGTAATCAATTGGTATAACTCCATTCCCATGGGAAAGGTTTGCAAGATGCCAAGATCCTAGTCGAGACAAGATATGCAGAGGACTTTCAATCAGAAATCTGAGAAGAAGGCTCATCATAAAGCAACAAACACTACACTTAAAAGTATATTATGATTTTCATTTTTGATTGGGTAAACATTACATCTATGTAGCCGAGTTCAGCATAGTGCTGTTCTTCAACCTGGTCCTGATGAAGTTGTAAATAATGTGTTTAAAATGAAGGAATAAAATACTTTGCAATAAATTCCTATTGTATGTAGTCATTTCCCTTCCTATTATTTTCACATTTCCATCAGCATCATTACGACAGGTTCCTTGCTTTAAAATGATGATAAGTTTTATATATATTTGTTGGCTTTAGAAAAGCTAATTTTCTAATATTATTTCTCGGAGCTGACCTCATGATATATTATCCTTCCTCTATCTATAACTATGAAATAAAAATAAGTGGAGGCCAATTTTGCGAATGAAATCTTCATCAATGAATAAATTTGCAATAGAGGAAAGAAATTAAAAGTGGAAAGAATCAAAATGATAATATCATGTGTAGATGGAGAAAATGCATTAAGTATGAGGCTTGACCGAATGAGTCTTAGGGATCATTGACTAGTCAGCGTTTTTCAGGCAAGTGGATCGAGCAGTGTGGGCCAGTCTGGTAACACTAAATTGTGGGCATTAGATTAGGTTACTTAACCCCTACTGTTGAGGTTGGGCAGGTTCCTCTTGCTCTTAAGCATTTTCTTGAACACTAATTTTGTCTCAGCCCATTTTAGGGCCTCCTCTTGCACGTTCCACAGCCTGTGCCCTCTGTATAATGGGTAAAGTTTGTAGTGCTCGGATCTGGGCTTTGGTAACTTGAGGAGTTTCTTATCACTTGAGCAGAGGCGCCTGAAGTTATTATTTTGCTTGTCAATCTCTCTATCGCTAGCCGCTGATGATTTGTGGTAAACCTTCCTCATATAAGTCAGGGTAGACTCTTCTCTTCTGCCATATATACGATTGATGCCTGTTAGAGAGTAACGTTCTACAATATGTGGCAGGCGAGTTGGATGGGCAGTTTGGATGGGCAGGTGGGTTGGGTGAGCAAGATGGGCATGCGGGATGGGCAGGCAAGTAGAGTTGATAATTTGGGCAGACAAGGTGGGCAGGAAAGTTTTGCAGGAGGGTTAGAGAGGAAAGGGATGGGTGAGGCTGGTTAAGCAGCGGAGATTGGCGTGCAAGATGGCCAGGCAGGTTGGTTGGGTAGGGAAGTATGGAGAAATGGCTGTGTGAGATGTGTGGGTGAGTTGGACGGGTGAGTTGGGTGGGTGGGTTGGGCAGGCAGCTAGGATGGGCATGCTAGATTGGCAAGTTGGGAATGGGAGCAGGGCAGGCGCACTGGGCAAGCAGGTTGGGTGTGTGAGATGGGCATGAAGAATGGCCATGCACTATGGACAGGTCAGTTGGGCAAACCGGTTAGCTGTGTCACTTGGGAATTTGGGCGAGTGAGGTGGGCAGGCGATCCTGGGTGGGCAAGTTGGACAGGCAGGATGGATGGGCAGGATTGGCAGGCGAGTGACAGTAAACTCGATTTTCTGTGTCAACCAATATGGTTTCAGAACCAACTTAGGCACTTTAGACGCAATCTATAGATTGGTGAGTGTTCTGTATGAGGCGAGAGACAGAAGTCAAATAACTGGTAGCGTATTCATAGACCTACGCAAAGCATTCGACAGTGTGGACCATAGAATCCTAATGCAGAAAATACAAAAGGTTGAATTACGGACATTGCATGAGGAGTGGCTTAGGTCATACCTAATCAACAGACAACAGAGAGTCAGACTAGCAGACACCTTGTCTGGCTGGGCAGATGTGGAATATGGAGTCCCGCAGGGCTCGGTTCTTGGGCCACTTCTCTTTATTTACTTCATAAACGATATTGAGCATGTGATCCGGAGGGCCAAGTGTATCATATATGAAGATGACCTGGTCATCTACCACAGTGACCCTGATGCAGTAGAGTTGAGTCTGATACTACAAGCTGAGATAGATATATTTATGGAACGGTGCAATATAAATAGGTTAACAGTTAACACAACCAAAACCAAAGTGTGCTGGTTTATGGCACAGAATAAAAAGAAAAAGACTCCCACATCCGATCTTTATGCTGGACTAACTAAATTGAATATAGTTGATGCTGAGCCATACCTGGGCCTTGAAATAGATGCTGCACTCAATTTGATAAACAAACTAGGAAAATTATAAAACAAGTTAGCCACAAGATCTTCCTTTATCATAAAATCAGATATCAGCTGACCACTAAAGTAGCCATAAAATTCTACAAGCAAGCAATCATGCCTGTATTTGACTACAGAGCTATCTTTATTGGAGGAACCTCACAAAAATATTCTCGATAAGTTACAGCGATTACAGAACAAAGCGTTACACATCTGCCTTAATGATCGGACCATGGTCCACACTGTCAATGAACTGCATGAAATAGCAAAAGAAAATACACTAGACCGTAGAAGGAAAGAGCTCACTTTATCTTTTATCAGGAAGGAATATATTAGGAATGTAAACAAGATCCCAACTAAGGGAGACAATATAAATTATACCATCACTAGAGGTAATCATAAAATGGCTAGACAAACCCAGACTCAGCAATTGAGTCAGAGTCAAAACCAGAATGCTACTGATAATCAAACTGCCGTCAGAGGACATGCTGTCCTGAGATCACAATCAAAGTTGATGTTTAAGCTACCACGTCCCAAATGTGAATTCTATAAAAAAAAATCCCTGAAATACAGCAGGGAAAGGGCCTGGAACTCACTGCCTACTTAAGTCCAGAAATCACCTAGTACAGCCTCATTCAAGCATGCAGTAGCCAACCTCGAGGTATTATGAATGCTTAGATCAACTATATTGTCACCTACCATAACATCTTCTTCCCATCACATCTCATCTCATCCACAAACACACCTAATAGTCAATTGCTAGAAGGCCTCTTTTTTCTGTATAGATACCAATGTTATGTAATATATTACAGAGACCTTCTACAGTAGTATAACCGTAACTAATTATGAATTGAAATGATATATGTCAGTTTGTAATCTATTGTAGATTATAGAACCTACTTGACTGTACTACCCGGACCGCATTACGCTGTAATGGAAGACCACCAATTCCTGGTGAATTACGTGCTAATAAAAAAAGGAAAAAAAGGGAACTACTTTGGATTTCACGCGTGGTGCGATCTTCCGAACCCTCTCGGTGGTTGAGTTAGGGCTATCTAAACTTCTAAATCTAACTTAATAAAACCTTGTTTTAATAAAGTTCTCTTGTCTAATTTTCTGTGATTAGGGGTTACTGGATCACCCAGCTTTCATCTGAAAACAAACATACCTATGGGTTAACACATCCACAAGGTAGCATATATAATTGCGGGAGCCATAATGTCATCCTAGGTTAGAAATGATTGACCTAGTGACCACTTAATCAAAATGAAACTACTGCTTATTAGGCTTTGATAAGTCATAAAAATGTCCTAGTTTTGCTACTTACAGTTATACTTACTTTCAAACTTACCTACCCACATGCAAACTACCCTTGCCACATAACATATTATCTTATATCGAAAATGCTGTTGATCAAAGGTATAGTTCATCTTGGTAATTCAACTTTGATGAGTAACATATCAACTTGGATTATTACACATGCTTGCAATATATAAGTCTGTATGAACTATAATCCTATGAGCATAGAAAATGTGCTTTTAGTTGCTTTGAGAATATGAACAGATGTTTGCTCTGAATATTAAATGAAACAGTGATAAGGACATACAATAAACATTCACAATCTGCTGGAACTATGAGATAATCTTACAGTAATCAATATAGCAATGATTGATATCTTGAACTTAATCCTGATACTTAAGCTTGAGACCTGGGCGGGGCTATCAAGATTGCTTAAATCACCTCATTCAGGTAATATTTCTAGTCAGCTCTGCTATATTCCCAGACCTCTTGAGACTGTCACGGCTATATAATTCACATATAGGGATAGTATCTGGTGCTGTGTTCATCAGCACAACATTGGAAAACATGGCATGTCACTTTTATACATTGGCTGCCATAGCTTTCATCGCCACATTCTCAAGTAAGTAATGCAATTGTTTTGTCTTTGTTTCTGTCTGTAGCAGTTTAAAGCTCAACCATCACAACTAAATTACCTGTTTACTTATTGATTTTAAGGAAATATTCATTTGACAAACAATAGTATAGGATATGAAAAATAATGTTTTATTTCCTTGGTTGACATACATGATAGTTTACAAAGGCAAATAATGGTAATTATCATGGCAAGACCAAAATGAATATGAGAATAGATAATTCAAGAATCGACATCAGTTCCAATTGGTTATGATGTTGGTCACAGATAGAGCCGGCCCCCACCTACCACGATGGTCTACGACATACTTCCCGATAGCTACGATTTGAAATGCCCAAATCGCGACCTATCGGGAGGTCTCCGATAGTTTCAGATCGTGGACATGGTTTGAAATTGTAGAGCGTAGAAATGCCTTGGGCGATCCTGGAATATTAAACGGGCCCCAGGATTGTGACAAGAAGCAACAACCCACTGCAACCAGCCTTATGTATCCTGCTCAACTCCTGCACCCTTGACATTAGAAATATCCAGTGTTTGTTTTTGTGATTTATCAATCCATAGGTTCTGAAGCATGGACAACATGGTTACCATGGACAACTACAGGTTGGGACCGCTCTACATCAGAGAGGCCTCGCACTACCACAGGCTGGCCATGGTGGACAACGGCATCTGACAGGCCACATACTACCACAGGCTGGCCATGGTGGACAACGGCATCTGACAGGCCTCGTACTACCACAGGCTGGCCATGGTGGACAACGGCATCTGACAGGCCTCGTACTACCACAGGCTGGCCATGGTGGACAACGGCATCTGACAGGCCAGAAAGTACCACAGACTGGCCACGGTGGACAACTTCAGGTTGGGACCGCTCTACGCCAGACATGCCAGATACTACCACAGACCGGCCCTGGTGGACAACGACACAAGATTGGACTTCAAGCACAGATAACCCTGGGGGTAAGTTCATAAACATGTCCTCAAGCAATAAATTTGAAAATCAGTGTGTGGGTTTGCGGGTGGGACTAGTACCGAGATGGCACTCTGGACCAAAACCGTGGTGGTGCTCAGGAGGAGCTTCGGCTGGACCCGACAACCCACCAGTACAGATCAAAGGACACTAGATCTTATTAAGGAAAGGAGGACAAGATTCCATATTTTAGAGGGAATGGTGCATATGATATGATAGAATTAAAGGAACTCTGTAAGCTAACACTGCACGAAACCAACCACTTTATATATGTATATGCCCTGTGTATAGAGGTATGCTTTTGCGTATACAAGGTCGTCCTATTCCCCGTGTGTATACGCCTCATCTGACGTCGTATATAAGCGTCCATGGCCTAATTCTGTTGTATTTACGCCACTATCGAATAGTTTCTATCTCTGCCACTTGGAGACACCACTGTATTATATCTCATGTGAATGCGGCCACCCGGCCCCTGCTCAGTGTCTGTTAGAAGTTGCGGGGAGGCGGCGGGAGCGAACGGTTTTTATACATATCGCACAGAGGATATTTCCTCTCATATACGCTTGGTGTGAAATACAGCCAAGATGCGTCCGTATTTATAGGGAAACAGTCTTGTATACGCCTCATACGCTGGCGTGAAATCCGGGCGTATATATACACAATATTACCATGATTTCGATCTGAGTGGCCGTATTCTCCACGTAGTTGACGCGTAGTAATACTCCAAGCGATAGCGAGGAGTATTGCGTAGCGTCAACTACAAGGAGAATACAGCCACACAGATCGAAATGATGGTAATGTTGTATTTATTACTCACTTATTTTTAGATTTAAGCAATAAATATGATCATTAGAAAACTTTTCAACATAATTAAGAAGTTATGTTTGGGACTACTTTCATCTCAATGGGACTACTTTCAACCTCAAAAATCCGTATCCTCCTAGGAGGGTAGGCAGCTCCGTATCCTACTCAGTAGCGATCTGTAAGCTACATAGGCTTAGTATGGAGACTCCGTATCAGGTGGGTAATAAATATGAAAACATGTCGATTTACTGCCGATACTTAGGGAATACTAGGATAGTGTATCAAGATGTAGGACCAGAACAAGTTAGTTTACTAAACCTGTACTCAACGAGCCGATAGGCGAGTTTAGTACAGGTTTATAGTAAACTAACGAGTTCTGGTCCTACATCTTGAAACACTATATTAGTATTCCCTTTATTATGTACCTAATATTATCAATATAATGTATATATTTTACCTTATTAGCCTCTAATTAGTTAAACCAATCATTATCAGTTCATAACAAACATGTAGAGATGTGCCAGTCCTGCACGCTTTGATTTCACTAAACCTGAGGTCAATGCCCCGGAAGTAGTCGCTCTTCCCGCCAGTTTCTAGGCAACAACAAGTGTTGCTATGCAGGTTGCTATGTGGGTTGCTATGCGAGAACGTCACAGCCGCATTCCATCGCGATATCGCAATATCGCGACACCACACAATAACTTTTTTCTCCCCATAGTGGACGTTGGATGGGGCTTTTTTTGATATTCTAATGTGATAATGTGTGTATAAGGGATATACAGCGATACAATGAATTCGGGTGTGTGTGTAGGTATTGCTGGGATTATGTATTCTACAAGTATACCTCTGAACCAGGGAAACGTCCGCCATATTGTTTGTTTATCTTTTTGCTCCTAATGTCGGCAAGTCACGTGGTACAGTGGCTGGTACTTACTGCACACTGTGCAGTATGGGATTTTACTGCACACTTTCTGAATATTTTATAGTTACTATTTGCTTAGCAGAGGTTAGTAATTGTAAGATATATGTGCATCGGTATATAATAAATGCACTTCCGCGATGGCGTATATATAGCAATAAACTGGTTGTTTTTGCGCAGTGTAAGTCGATGCATAAATAGGAGAATAATGAAATTTAAGGGGGGCATTATAGATAAGAAATTAACTGAACACATAAAAGCTTCAAAGGCTTTCTGGAAAACAATAAAAATGCCATGGAAACCAAATGAAAGTAAACAAATAATGGATGAACAAGTGGTAAATATAAAAGATGAAGAAAGAAACAAGGTAGAAAAAGGTGAGATTGAGGTAATGAATATGTATTTCAGCACAATAGGGGAGCGATTGGTTAAAAAAAGATATAAATAAGGTAGCGACAGAATCAATCATGGAAATAAAAGAAATCAAAATGAAATGACCTTCAATGTCAGAACTGAATTTAATAAATGAACATGAAATACAAGAGATCATGAAATTTATAGAAAGCAAGAAATCAACTATCACACATATCAGGAAACTAACACACACCAGGAAATGTCATCGACATTTTGCTAATGGCCAATCTGAGAATTTGCAAGGATATATTTAATGGGATTATTTCAACCAGACTTTTCCCAAAAATATAGAAAAACGGTCATAGTCCCCCCCCCTTCCCAAGGAAGGTGACACTACCAAATTAGACAATAGCTGTTTTTCCGTTCAGCGCCGCCATGCGGTCATGTTGCATAGCAACGCGGCTATTCGGCCAAACATTGCGCTGTCCGACTGCGCTGTGGCTTTCTCACATAGGGTGTGAGTGGCGGGTATGAGAGCAGAGGTGTTGTTTTCTTCCAGATAGGAGTGTTAGAACAAGTGAGGACACTCTCAAAACAAAGACAGGTTGTCCACACTTCCGAGTTGATTATTGTCTCAGATTTAGACATAGTTTAGTTGCTTACAGAACTTACACTATATCATACATTATAACACCTAGATGTTGACTATGGATTAGGGCTGAAGGAGGTGTCTGGGGGGTTGAAAACACTGCTTTATAGGCATGAATATATATATATATATATATATATATATATATATATATATATATATAAATATATACATATATGTATATATATATATATAGATATGTATATATAGATATATAGATTTCCCTAAAGATTATATGTGTACACAGATGCAGATGCACATTTTAGCCATTTCTTTTATTGCTGTTTTGCTCTTATATATATTACATATATTTCTGATCATTTTAATTTGAAGCAAAGTACAGAGCCATTTTTCCTAATGAATACATATATTCATATAGATATATATGTGTATATATTTGTATATATACACATATACATAAATACACACATTACATATACATAGGTATATGTATGTATAAACATACATGTACATTACATATATGACATTCCCAATGTGATCTTAATTATTATTGAGACAATCTATATATTAAACCCACCAAATTATAGCTGGAATACCAAAGAATACGATGCAATCAATGTATTGTCCCTAAAGTTAATATAAATGTCTTCTACAAATGTTTAACGCCTATACACTCAGTCTTCCAATGCTAAAGAATACGTTACTATGTGTATGCTTGGCCGCACGAATTACGTAACCGGGCAGATAAGGTACGTCACCGGCCTATGGAAAAAGGCCTATTGGCAATCAATACCACAGAGCATAAGAATCCCAGTATACATGTGTTTGCACTTAGTGTATACAGGTCTCCTTGGGCGTAAATAAGATGGTCCTTTTTGGCATCATACATACGCCTGATTCTGGGGGTATCCCATATTAGGCCGGTTGGAGTTATGTTTATTTACGCAACTGTCCAATCATTCATCTGTAGCCAGAGGACACCACTCTTCTTTTCATCAAATTTGACATCGGTCATTAACTATATAGAACGTCCTGACCATGCTGTACAAGTCACAGAATGAGATGCTTATTTACCGTTTGTACGGACCGAGGCGTTTACGCTGAGTTCCATACAAACGGTAAATTATCATCGAGTTCTGTGACTTGTAAAAGCATGTTTGGACGTTATATATTTACTATATACCCGAAATTAAAAACAAAAAATCAATTTCATTAATCTTAAAAACCAAAATTTTAATAAATGTGTATGGCTAGGTGGTAATGATTGGGAAGACGAAGGCGTATATCTTTCCCCTACCGCTATCACGACCACAATGTAGGGAGCTGGGCCAGGCGCGTTTAGATCCCGCGCTGTAGCCGACCGACCCCGTTTCGCTGGTTCCTATTGGATCATTCCCGTGTCCGTTCTGAGAGCTTGACTGTGATCGGTTTGAGTCGCCTCGGGTTTGGCGCCAGTTTCTGGTGCCTGCACTGTTGTTTTTATGGGGCTCCAAGTGTGTGGGTGTTGTACTATGGGAATTCTTTTTCCTGGGGGTTTGTTTATTTAGTTTGGGATGCTTCCTGGTTATGTACTTCTTGTTCCTGGATGTTGTTGTAGATATTATATTTTATTTACAGATGGCATCTGTAAAATGTCAGTTGAGAGTGAATGTGGTAGTTTTTATGGATAAACTGAATTACAATATTGTGTGAAATTTTGAAAAGACACAGGGAGGCCGGATGTCATCCAGTTTCTCCTTGCCTGTTTTTGTTATTAGGTCAAAAAAGGTATTAGGACTTGTTCTTTGAAATATATCGTTATTTTGTTTAATTTATTTTGTGGTTCGTGTTTAGTGTAAGAATTTTTTCTGTCCATTCGCTCTCCCGCGTGGGTATCAGCGTTTGGGAAAAAATTTTGTATGGCTAGGTGGTCCGTATTTTAGTGTACAGACTAGTGGTCCGTACAGTATTATTACGTCATATGCCAAAACGGTGCGTATTTGCAGTATATATGGCATGGGTATATAGTAAAGTCTATTACAGCGCAAAAACCCTAATTGACATATGTATATGTCTGGGGGAGGGTGGGGGAGGGGGAGGGTGGGAGGTAGGCTGGGGGAGACACGGAGGCAGAGGCAGGAGCTGGGCGGCCGGGTAACTGCCATGGACAGCCAGGTAAACCTTTTTTCTTCCTTTTTTTTCTATATAAACATATATACGCCAAACGCATATAACATGTATACGGCCGGAGCATATATATCGCACACAGTATATTTCTCTTCATATACGCTTTGAGGCAAATACAGCCATTACACATATGTATACATAGAAAATCATATTTGTATACGCCACAAACGCTGGAGAGAAATATGGATGTAAACATATAAAAACATGTCAAAGTACATGGGATACTATCGTAAAACTGGATGAGGTTTAATCTTGGCCACCGTATTCCACGACTGGAGTTTGGCAAAGTGACTTCATGAGGCGAAGCCGAGTGAAGTCCGGAGCCAAAACTTCAGGAGTGGAATGCGGTGGCCAAGATTAAAATGAATCAGGTTTTGATTTTATCCTACCCCGTCTCCTCGATTTTGGAATATTACGTGATAACAATGCTGTATGCCATGCATTTATCCTACCCCTAATATAAAATCCCATAGGCTTAACATTGAGATTCCGTATGCCACGCTGACTGGCATACGGAGTTTAATATGCCACTTGTGGCATACAGAATTATTATCATGTAATATTCCAAAATCGAGGAGACAGGGTAGGATAAAATCAAAACCTGAATCGTTTTAATCTTGGCCACCACATGCCACTCCTGGAGTTATGGCTCCGGACTTCACTCGGCTTCGCCTCATGAAGTCACTTTGCCAAACTCCAGTCGTGGCATATGGTGGCTAAGATTAAAACTCATCCAGTTTTACGATATTACACGATGGGGTACATATGAAATTTCTGGAGTTTTTTCCTGCAGTGTATGGTATATGGAGAATCCGATGTTATTTTATCAAAATAAACCGAGCATTCTTTTGTTTTTACCGTTTTTTTTCAATAGATCCTACTGTATGGTTGAGGATGAACCTGTTTATAAGGTACCCTGTATGAGACAATGATTATAGGCTCTCGGGGTGGGTGTCAGTGTCGGGGTTGGAATCGGTATCAGAATCAGGGGCGAGGGCTTCAGTGTTGGTACATGTACAACAGGACTGTACTTTATAAAAAAAAAATAAAGAAAAGAATTAAGACGAAAATTAGCAAAAATCGATAAAGAAAGATCTTGCCAAACTGTGTACATTGTTTGTAGTAATATTTGTTATCCATTATCCACTTATGTACATAATATTTTGCCTTTCCATAGGAAGTTACCCTTACTGTCAACCAAGGTGGAACTACTACAGGGGTAAATGCTATCATGCTGGAAATCGGTATATCCGGCGAGATTGGCTTAGTTCAGAACGATTCTGTCACACAATCGGCATAAATGGGAGCCTTGCATCAATTCACAGCTATGAAGAGGAGGATTTTGTTAGATATGTAGTTGCTGAAGGACAAGATGCATGGATAGGAATGTACTACAACAGACACCGTAAGAACTATATCAATTATGGTTTCCATGTACTTTTAAAATTATCTGATGATATTTGATGACTCATCCTTCTTATTAGACTCTCAAATCATATGTAAATGTAGATATAATTCTATTTATCAATAGAGATAATATGAAATAGATAATTGATTAGATAATTGGGATTAGTGGTAAATATATATAAAACAGGGTTATTCAAACAGATGCATTGGGATCTTCCCAGTGTAGACATCGAGATGTCCATGAAGTTAAGATTAAAAACATCAAAATTAGAGTAAATATGTGTTATTCGGATGGGTTAAACCAATAGAATGACCATTAGAGCGGCCGTGCATCACCAGGTAACAAAGGGTGACTGCATCGGTAACCCAGTAACCAAGAGGATTCCTGAAGGCAACAAACGTGAGTAAATCATTGAATATAATTTGTATTTATATAACAAGCTTATATAATGACATTTTTATTTCAGAGGGGCTTTATGAATGGCAAGATGGCAGCTTGGTAGACTATCAAAACTGGGAACCAGGTTATCCTAAATATGATGAGGTAAAGTATCACATCACTTGTATGTCTTGTTTCAAATGTGACCTACTATAAAATGCAACTGATTTATAACAATAGCAGACCAGGCAGACCTACAATGCAATTTGTGATGAAGGAATTGACCAAAAGCATGAGAGCATGATCAATAATAGGTGATGCATAGATCACAGTCTTGATAGGGTGGTTTGGATACGGGTGCCAATCTTAGGGTCAAGTAATAAGTCAAGACCTACCTTAATTTGACGTCAAAGTGACTTGTCACTCCACTCAAAGACGACGTGTCCATACACAATATTGACTGGTTTCAGATACAAGCGGCCGTATGCTCCAATGAGTTAACACGTAGTAATATCCGAGAGAATGTGAGGATATTGCGCAGTCAAGTCCGAGGAGCATACAACCGCTTTTATCTGAAACCAGTCTTTATCTGTTTACTGTCCACCTTGTCTAGACAAGTAGCATGTCAATATCAGTTCGTTTTAGTTATGCACTATTTTTCCATACGCACTATTTTTCCGTATGCGCCACCCGAAGCGCCGTATGTCCATACAAACTCCCTATGTGTTTTCTATGGACACTTTGTATTAGAAGAAGAATACAAAGGTAGACTGGCCTCTTGCTGAAGTCGCAGTAACTACGGCAACACGGCGAGTCTTTACACAAGGACATGGAAAACACGATTTGATGAAACGTTCAGCTTGTTTTTCAGGCAACACCTTTTGTCGCAACCTACTTTTTGTGGGTCAGCTTTATTACATTCACCCACAGCTTCTCTGGTAGAATCCTCCTGTTTGCTCCCATCATGATTCACAGCGACTACGATTGCGTGAACCAAGCCTCTGCTAGGCGAGTGTACAGGCTGCATTGCCATGGTTACTATGACCGTAGAACTGTGTTATTAAGTATTACATAGCTTTGAGTAGATATTTGATTTACGCAATCTTGTAGAAAAAGCGAACTGAACATCGGTTTGGAGAGTGAACGAGGTTATGCCATCTTCTGGTTTGCCTATATTGTCAACCACAACCGCCCCATGTTAGATACCTCGATTTATCTCACCCCTGGTATTTTTCTCCATAGCCTTAGAATTGGGAACTCGTATCCAATGCCCATGAGATATTTAGAAAAAATATGCAATTGGGCATTATGTCACAAATGTTAGCCCATTAGTTGTACTTTCCCCAGCCCTCCGCTAATTTATGCGGCGACATTGACATTCACTACCCACGGGAGATGGGAGAGTACACTGGCCACCAGAGCAGACGTTTGCTATGACGAAATTCAAACGCGAATAACAAGAGAACGGAGAGGCCGACTTCTTCATATTTGGTACGATTATAGGTTATATATATGCCTTATTCGTTTCATCGCTTAATTCTTACGGAAAGCGAATTTCCGAATTCAGTAGGACGTAATTGTCTTGGGTCTATGATACTTTCCAAGATATTTTCAACCACGTAACCCTAAGATTATTGTGACTAAAGCACACCTCAGACCACCCTAAGTGTCTTAGACCTAAGATCTTTGGCAGATCATCTAAGATATCACGTCTATAGGACACTGACGCCTGTAAGATTATAGGAAATTGGGTAAAATTCTGGGTGGAAACATTTCATTTGGTGACCTTGACCTTGATCAAAATCAAAATGGTGACAAAAGCTGATGACTCTATGGTGTCTGAATATATTTACCAAATATCTAAAAAATCATCTTAATACTCTTGGAGAAATGACAAAATATGTCTCAATTTCAAAACCCTCTGAAATTTGATGACCTTTGACCTTTGACCTCTAATAAAAGGTTAATTGGACACATCTACAGAAAAATGGCCACAATATCTGGAATAGCCAAAGTCTTAGATTTCATTTGATGCAATAAAATTACTGCTATACTTCCATGGAATGGAACTCCTTAGATAACAGGATCTCAGGGAACAGGTCCCATGACTAGATGTCTTTCAGAATGGTTGTCATGACTGAAAAACAGGGCCCAGGCCTACGAAAAAGGTTCCAGTTGCACCCAAAGCGTCAATTCAAATGTTTTCTAGCTTGATACAGAATATTAAGAGTGATTTATGAAATCAGACCAATCCCAAATGGCATTTTTATATTAAGAATAAGAATATACTAGAGGAAATTGAGTTTATATCGCGTTATTTGCCATTTTAACTTCTTGTTGATATGATTCGTGGAAAGACAAATAGGTCAAACTACGATGACCTGATACACTACCTAAGGCTTTGCAGCAGAATAATGATTTAAAACCAACCTGATAATAAAACCTGTTCTAACCTTATGTTTGATCACGGGGCTTTGCTGGAAGTCGAGCTCCTTTCCCACCACGTAGCGACCACGTTACCTTATGCATGTTAAACGCCATTAGAATATAAACAAAATGTAGTAAACTCAAAGAAATCCCAATCACGAAACAGTCAGAACCTCAGCTGACACTCTACCTTTTCTTCTTGTTGACATCGAATTGTCAAACACAGTCCACTAAATAACACAATGACTGACTGAGGTCCAGCTAGACTGTTTGCAGTTCAAATCCATTTAACGTTGTGGTTACCTACTATATCTAAAAAACTATGATTCTGTTAGAGTCAGAATAGACATTTGAAAGTAGATTTTGTAATTATTTTCATCTCATAGATATTTAAGCATGAAGATTTGAGTAACTGGAATAAAACCATTGCAAACTACATACATGTATGTCCTCTCCTAGAGCAGATCAAACCACTGCCATGTAAGTAAATAACTTGAATAGTGATTCGACAATAACAAGTATCAAATGGATATCCAGCTTGCATTTATGATTGGTCGATGAGTTTATATTAATGTTTTTAGTAATGTGAGAGCCTAGAGAAGGGTAGGATAAAATCAAAACTGGATTCGTTTTAATTTGGGCACCTGTATGCGACTCAAGTCATCACATACAAGTGCCCAGATCAAAACTCTTCCAGTTTTGTGATAATACTCGCTATGAAGACACCAAAATGATACTGACCATGACAAGTCCGAAATGGCAAATAATTCGGTTATAAGACTTCTTGGTATGGTTCTGCATCTTTCTTTGAGTGTGTATTTATTGTTGATATCAGAATAATGTTTGAGGTAGGGCTGGTTTCATAAATCACTTGTAATATTGTGTGTCATGTCAGTAAACATTTGAATGCGTGCTTTGAGTTCAACTAGAACATCTTTCTTAGTAACCCAAACTCTAGCCGTTGATTGGTCAATTCTTTAGTTATCTAATTAAAATTCCATATGCCCCTAGGAGCATAGAAAATTCAGTATGCTGGTCAGCGTGGCATACAGATCCTCAATGTTAATCTAATGAGATTTTATATTAGAGGTAGAATAATATGACGGAACTGCTTCAGGTTAGCCCCAGGGGTAACTTGACAAGATTTAAGTGATGTAAATATGGTCATATGATCTGTGGGTGACATCTCTAAAGATTATGGTAAATTCGGGGCCAATTCTATCATTCAAGAATCTAAAATTTTGTTTTTTCATATCAGAGATAATGAGAGAAATGTATAACTGATTGATATTATATTCAATAGAAAATGTGTAGCTTGTTTCAGTATAATAGATTCAGGGGGATTTGTGGGTGATTACGTACCACGTTTGTTTGTTTGTTTGTTTGTGTAGTTTAACGTCCAATTTGTTCAATCATAATTATTTGGGGTTTGACTGAATCTATGAGATGAAATGGGTAGAAATCTCACCCTTACACATTCACCGAGGTGAGTGATCTGGCATGGGAATGTCCAGGTGTGTCAGCTCTTCCCTGTGATGTCAGAACTACCCCTAATTGGTGCCATTCTAACGTCGCTGACAGAGGAACCATCGGGGTTTTCCTGTGTATTACAACGATTTCAACAAACAAACGGTAGTATGCAATTCCCAGGAAATTCTCACAGAACCTTTGTTAAATGACTGAAATTGTGTTTTTCAGAATGAGGGTTGTGTGGTATTGAATGGAACAGGTTGGTTCTGGGGTTTCACTCATAAAGACTGCATGTATACTGGCACATATCTGTCTCATGTGTGTCAGGCTCCCCCAAGTAAGTCTATTAGATTGTCAACAAAGAATTATCTGTGTTCTCAATTTTGTCTTTTTGTTCTTATATCAACTTGAACAGAGAGAGTGTCAGGCTCTGTTCATGTACCAGGAACTTACTGTGATCTAGAGTGCTACAAGCCACGCTCGTGAGCTTGCTACCCATGGTTACATAGGACTGAGAATATTTTGTACACAAATTTTAAAAGGTATGGAGAGGTGTGACAAAGGCTCAGCTCAGCTCCTGAAATATTGGTGTTTACAGATCGAAAACCTTTGTAAAGCATTATGATACAAAGATTTTATTCACTTTCTTTTCATTTTACACAGAATGTCTTGTGTCCTTAGTTACCTATTATTTTAAACATAACTGACAAAGAGTTACTATTTTACAAAGTAATTAGAAAACATAGTTCAGAGGACTAAGTTTTAAAAATCACCTCTAATTCTTGCATTATATAGCTTTGCAAATAATTTGTTCTCTTGTGTTTCTTTCATGTAAAAAGAACTTGAAACTGGAATGAACTGTATCAGACAATGCTATTGGTTCAGGCAGCATTTCATTTATTTCTTGTTTCCTTCAAATAGGGGTGATCATGTTTTTTGAGGATTTTTTTTTTATCTAACTTGCATGTTAAGGCATAAACTATAACGTAGAATTCCTTATGATCCTGTTTTACTAAAGTTTTACTATTTTGTGTGTTTATATATATGACAGTTATAGCTTATTCTTTTAAACTATTTGCTGGTACATGCATTATATATTGTATTTCTTTGCCATTGGCTTAACACGGGGAAAAAAGTTAGTGTGCAAAATTTATCTTTGTATGATAACATCATGATATATTAGCGAGTTAGGCTGCCAGATAGTAAACAGTGAAAAAACTTAAACCTATTTATCATGAACAAGCAGACAGGAGTCAGTTTCCTTGGATATTTCCATGCTGCCATGTTGGTGAAATGCATTCAACAAGATGACAAGATGATGAACTGTTGAAAGATCACTTGTTGTTCAATTCCTTTCTTCATTGGAATTCAGGGGTGGGATATTTTCTGAAGTGTCTCGATGTAGTTGAAGTTGTAGTACACAATCCATAGAAGTCGCTATGTAACCTCACTTGGCTCCACCTCATGAGATTACTATCATTCACCTACTATTAATGTCGCCTGAATATGATTTAGGACTGAAGTGAAACAGCCTCAGGAACTAATGTTCAGGCTGGAGGTAAGTTTGTTTTTTTGTTTTTTTGTTGTTTTTTTTTTATTTAGACAAAACCGTCAGTTCTGCGTGTAGCAGGTCTTCCACTGAGGCACATACATCGCGGTACAGTCATGGACAGTAGTATTCCAACATAATAGAGAATATATTAACAATGATGAGATGGGATAGGAAACGGTTGTGAGATTATATACATGGTATTTGTCATAGACATCAAACAAGCACATGCCAGCCTGCACATAGCCAACTTGGCTCATCTCCAATCATACTCAGAGTACTCAAGTTTCACCAGCCGTTTGAATTCCTTCACACTCGGGGCAATTTGGGTACTCGCCTTTAGTTCATTCCATAACTTCTGGCCCCGGTAGTAACTCGAGCGTTTATAGAAGCTACTTTTGATCCTTGGTAGTTCAAACAGTATCTTATCATAACTGCGCGTTCGCATGTTGCCTGTTCGTACCATTAGGTTATCCGGTTGCTTTGACAGTTTGTACATCTGTAAAAGCAAATGCATTTTACGTCTGGTAAACAAATAATCCATATTTAATAGATCATGCAAATCACTGGTTCTCTGGTACCTCGCTTTACGCCATTGTATCACCTTAAGGGCCCTGTTCTGTACTCTCTGTAATGCATCTACGTCCATTTGCCTGGCGCCATCAACGAGGAAACTGCAGTATTCAAGGATAGGTCTAATTACCACCGTATACACCTTTAAGGCTATGTTTTTCGATATACTATTGCGAATTCTGGCTAGCTTAAAAATATGCATGTTGCTGCTCTTTATCATATCCGAAACAAATTTATTCAGTGTCAGGTTACTATCGATGCTGACTCCCAGGTATTTATAACACTTTACTTCCTTCAGTGTCGCATTACAGCAGATGAGGTCAAGGTTCGGTAGGTGTTGTCGTTTTCTTTCGGAGGTTACCCAACTTGTTTGGGTTTTACTCGCATTAAGAGTCATGCCGTTTAACATACACCATTGGTCTATCTGCGTGATAGAGTGCTGCAGGTTGCGCTTTGCAGTCTCCCCGTTTGTATGGCTACCGAACAACACTAAATCGTCGGCGTACTGGATTGCTTTGGTGAGAGAGATATCAGCACACATATCGTTTACGTACAGGTTGAACATCAAAGGGCCCAAGACTGAGCCCTGCGGGACGCCGAAGCAGACGCTGGCTTCTCCAGATATCTCTCCCGATACAAAGGTCCTCTGCCTGCGATCTGTAAGGTAATTTTGAAGCCATTTGTAAACGTTGTTTGGCAGGGCTAGCGTATTCTTTAATTTAGCTAACAGCATGGGATGGGGGACAGCGTCAAACGCCTTTCGCAGGTCTATGTAACAGACTGCCGTCGGAAACCCCAGATTACGGTTATTATACAGGTTGCGCGTCAGTTCTAACACTGCGTCCGTGGTTCCGTAGCCTTTGCGAAAGCCATACTGCGTGGTGGTTAGGGTATCATTTTCTTCCAATTGATTTGTAAGCATACCATGCATAACCTTTTCTAAGACTTTTGAGGGCGCAGGCAGTAGTGAAATTGGGCGCCAGTTGTTGACCCTCCGCGTGTCACCCCCTTTGGGCAAGGGGACGATTAGGCCTGTTTTCCATTTTAGAGGAACTATGCCTGCCGTTATGGAACATTCGAATAAGTAAACAAATTCGTCAATCAGCAGCAACATAGTGTCTTTCATGACACGACCCGAGATGTTTTTTAGGCCACTACTTTTTCTACTGTTGATGTCATTGATTAGTTTTCGTATTTCCGCCCTATCCAGACTGATTTCTTCGCAGTCAGTAGTCGTCCCTTCTTGTTCCATCTTACTTAGTTTATCGCGGTAGTCCCTGCTGTCGATATCAGTAAATAATTTTGACCCTATTTCGGAGAAGTAACTATTAACATATTCGGCTGTTTGCTTGGGCGAGAGGGTTTCGTTTGTTACATCGTCTATTAAGATACACTTGGAATTAGTTCTAGTGCCATTAAGGGCTTCGTCTAGCTGTCGCCAAAAGTCCTGGGGTTTGTCTTTAGTTTGTTCTAATTGGCCGCGGATGAATGCATCCCGAGCCGACTTCATATCATATCGTATTTTGTTGTTAAGCTGTTTTGCTTTAACGATAAATTCGTAGTCACCTGTCTTTTTATATTCTTTTATAAACAGCTCTCTGTCACGAAGGTCGCTGTAGATCTCATCCGACATCCAAACATTGCGTTCTTTTTTGAAACTCATGTCGATCACTGGACAGTTTTCATCTAAGTAACTAGTCAAATACCCAAGTATAAAGTCCCAGAGAAAGTCGGGATCCTTACTTGCCCAGAAAGCGTTCCAGTCTAAGACATGGAAGAAGTTTTGAAGTTTATCTTTGTTGTATTGACGGTAACTTCGTCCTTTAAAAGTCGCTTTCGTATTGGTTTCTTTTATCTTCTTTCTAATTGCGTAGGTAGGGAAGTGATCACTTATTTTGGTATTACTGAGACCCGAGCTGACAACAAATCTGCAATTCGTGAACATTAGATCAATTAAGCTTCCACCTCTATCTGTGGGGTGCGTTACCTCATTTATCAGCTGTACCAGTAGGTTATCCTTGGCAAAGTTTAGTAGTGACCGAACATTGCTGCTGTTTCGTTCGAACAGATTACAATTTAAATCACCAATCAGCCATATTTCCGTGTCTCTCACCTTTGGTGAGGCTAGGATTAGACCTACTTCTTGTATAAGTATATCAAGATTTTTGTCAGGTGGACGATAGGCCACTATAATTGTGAGTTTTCTTAAGCCAGGCTTTTCCACTATCAGCGTCATGACCTCTAATTCTGGTAGGATTTTTGAGAAGTCCTCCAGCTTGGTAGTATGACTCGACAGCGAGTCGGCCACAAAGCAAGCAACTCCGCCTCCGACCGAGGCTGTGCGATCTTCTCTGTAGAGTTGGTGCCCTGTTAGATTTACCATTTCATCTGTGTAATTAGGCTTGAGCCATGACTCAGTTATCCCTAGTATATCGAAATCGTTCAAACTTACACGAACTTGGTTCAAATTCGCTGGTAAACTACGTATGTTGTTATGACATATCTTCAGTCCCTTATGCATCAAATGTATAGTTGTTGAGAAGAGGTGAAGAAATGAGAGAAATAGGTGAAAAGCTCGGGTAGGGATTCCCAGCCGGCTAGGTTAGGGTGCTGTATAGTAGAAGTTCAAACTGGATAATAGTGCAGGATGAAGTGTCCTAAAAGCACCTTCAGTGGGATTTGCTTTCAAAAATGGATTTTTCTTTGTTATATTTGATAGATTTTGGGGTCAAATTATCAGGAAATGATCAAGTTCAAATCTTCACATCCCTGGACCCGCCCTCCAGTGTCCCTTTCTATGATACTGAGTTCATTGTGTGTAGTTCCCTCATTGCACCAATTAACAAAATAGGATAATTTGCTATTGTCATTTTTGTATCATTTTATTAGGTATTTGCCCATATTCTAAACATGTTCTGTGTCCATTTTCAGCTGAATACAAAGTAGATGTTCCACAAGGCTATTGTAGTAATGGTTGGGAAGCCTATGGTGACAATTGCTATCTTTTCATGCCGGATGTATATACAGATGACCTTGACTTCTACTTCTGCCATAATTTTCCATCTGCATATGACCTGGAGATTCTTAGTGCAGATGAAAATGACTTTATTGTGGGAAAGATGCAGAACCATACCAAGTATCAGGAGGCTGGCATGTTGAGACTGTCAGCACTTAATTTTGACAGTGAAGCAGGTAGGATCCCTTTCTATGGTCAATAGGTAATTGATAAAAAATGGATGTTTCTTGTAACTGTAATACAAAACTTACCTTTGTAAGACCCAGGTCATCTAATTGCTTCCCATTATCATTTTGCTATTTGCTTAATGTTTGACCTACAGGTAACTTAAACCCCTAGTGATGTCTTTACATCACTAGGGGTTTATACTACACTGTAAAAAAATTTCGTAAAATATACAGGATACTACCGTAAACATGGACAGTATATCACTGTAATCTTATCCACAGTTCTATACCGTATATTTGATACCAAAAAAATGGTATTAAACTGTAAAGATATTCAGGACTGTAATCCACCCAATCTACGGTCAGTTTACAGTATAAATCTGTAAATATGGACATATTATATACACTTAGATTAACTGCAATATCAGCAACAAATCAAAGTGGAGAATAAAATGCAAGAGTTAACTTCATCAAAATGTGTAATAGATATTCATCGATCTCCTGTGAAGTTCTTGCCATTTAGAGCACATTTATTCTCAAGTTGTCATGACATCAATATCATAAAGGGGATTAGACACCACTTTCATAGGACATTTCTAAAACATATGTAGGATTGACTTCATCCTACTATATCAAATGCAGCCTTGTACTGTCAGATTCTGATGAGTATTCCTGTAAAATAGTTTGAACTAATAACATTAGAGTTGAAAAACTTAAATGTTGAAATATCATTGATAATAATTATTAATGATACTGATAAGCCAATAGGCCGATAGAGAATATATGATGGTAGACAATACAAAATATTCACTTTTATATTCATAATCTCCTAGGGGCCATTCATAAAATGCCATGTGCACTGAGGGGGGGGGGGGGATTGGAGGGTCAAGGATTTAGGAAATTCTGCATATATGCTCTTTCTTTGATCAATTGCATAAAAGTTTGGGAGGAGGGGTTGGAGGTTTGAAATTTCAGAAATTCTGTATACATACTCTATAGGTGGTCCTCTACATATAGCAATTCTCAAGAACCTCAATAACAAGATTTCTGGTATATGTATAACGAAGGGCTGTGCATATAGTATATTTCATACAGCTTTGCTCCTCTGTATTTACAGGTCTGAACCGTTTTCAAAATACAGTTTATTACAGTGAAAATTCATGGTCTGATATATATTACAGGTTTAATTCGTTAGGAAAATACAGTCTAGAACAGTTATAATTTATGGTCAAAAATATATTACGGTCACCTATACAATTTACGGTATTTCCCTGGCACCCCAAATGCCTGGGAAATACTGTAAAATTCACGGGAAAATTTTTACAGTGTAGTAAAATAGATTTATTGACATTTAGCCCTGTATTGACATTATACCTTGTTTTATCATTAAGGCTTGCCAGCTGAATAGATCATTTCTATTTACCTTTCAGGACTCTATTGGAGATATTCAGGCCCTGCACCATTCCAAAATATTGATCCAGATTCTCAGTCATATAGCACAGAGCCAATTGCACATTTTGATCTTGACCTGTCTACTGGCATCTGGGAAGTCAACTTGTATAACTCCATTCCCATGGGAAAGGTTTGCAAAATGCCAAGATCCTAGTTGCCAAGATATGCAGATGACTTTCAATCAGAAATCTGAGAAAAGAGCTCATCATTAAGCCACAAAGATGATCCCTCAAAGTATCTTTGAATAAAAAAATCTTTGCAAGCTATTGAATATAGTCATTTTTTTCCTGTTATATTCACATTTACATCATGTATGCACACTACGCAAGTTTCTTGCTCTTAAAATGATTCTTTCCCCTGACTGATATGTATTTATATGTCAGCTCTAGATAGGTTGATTGTCTATCATTACTTTATCTCGAACCTTGACTCATAACTCTTCAATCAAACTACAAATGGAAATAAGTGTATGCCAACCGGGTGAATGAAATCCTTATGTTAGGTTTACACCATCTCCCAAGAAGTCCCAGCAAAGGATTTTGGGAGTAATCTAACTCGACTTGCACTTCTTAAGTCGTCGTGTCTGGACTTGGTTGTGAATCTTAACTGGACTTGACTGGACTTAACTGCCGGGAGCTTGCCAGGACTGCCTTGAAAAAAATTCTGACTTTCAAAAAATTTGCCACTGCAGTCCTGGCAATCCCAAGCGTGGTGACTGCCGTAAGTGGTATTCGTTATTGATGAAATATGTATTCCAAATTATGATGATATGAAACGTAAGAATATAAAGAATAAATGGTATAAATGAGAAAATGAGGAGAACGATTGGAAATGTTTTTGATAATGATGGTAAAATTTAGGAAGGTAATGGGGCAATGTGGGGGTCTTTTTATTTCTAACCCTCATAGGGGATGACAGGCTCAAAGAAGGATACCCCCACGGACGACACATCCGACGAGAGCTTGGCAATAACGTTTGATTACGTGTGTCGTCCATAGGGAGAAAGTCCTCGTCCGTAGTCTGCTCTGGGTGATCCCAAAGGCAAAATCAGTTTGAAAGACAGTTCGGGGGAGAATTGAACCTAAATAGCAGAGTAAATCTCCATCTGACACCTCCAGTTTTTATCTAAATCATAATAAACATATTGTCCAAATGAATTGAATAGCTTTTATTTGTTATTATGAATTGTCCACGACACCCATATAGGTGTCGCCCGACATGAGAGTTGAAGGAGACCCCACGACAATTTGAATAATCAAACCCAAACCTTTATACAACCTCTACGCGGGCGTCCAACTCTCGTACACCAAGAAAATAAACGAACCCCCTGGTTCCTCTGGTATCTCTGAGCCATACAATAAACACATGTACAGTGTGTTTATCGAACCACCTAGAAGATGGGCTTGTGATTATGTTTAGATTACCCAAGAACTTGAATAATAGAAGGTGAGGAACAAGATACTAAAATCGAAATTCATGAGGGAACATTTAAAGTCGGAGTGATGTCGGAGTGAGTGCACGCGCTGAGACAGCAGAGGAGCCCTAATGTAGCGGATCTGTGTTAAACTGGAGTATCTTGACGTCTCACTGGTATGACTTACTAGTACTAGTACCCTAGAACACGCAGGACTATTATTGACGAGAGTTCACCAAGGATTGTGTATTTGTTGTGCCTTCTCTCTGGACCCCGACTGTGAGTGTGTGCATTATCGCTCAATGGTGGACGCCGCGACCCCGATGCCTCTCGCCAAGCCTGACATGCTAGACGATCGGACTCCCGCAAAAAAACGAAACATGTCTACCACACCAAGTCCCAACCCACAGCAGCCTAGGACTACTAACTGTGAAAAAATATCTCAAACACAAAAGCGATCTAAGGTGAGTGATATCCGCAGTCACTTTCAATCTATTAGTGAGAACAATGTTTCGTCACAGAACGTGCCTAAATGCCCCCCTGCTAGCCCCTGTAGTGACGGTAGCGCAACCATGGCTGACCCAGATACGAACTCAGACGACTCGTTCCCCTTTGACGGGGGTAATGTTGACATTTTTGATGATAGTAAGGATAGTATCATAATTCCGGATCTACAATCGCTAGCCCACATCCTACGGAAAATACCGGACAAAGTAGATCTTGACAAAGCTGTACACGAGATTAAAGACACACATACTGCCGATATGACCCGTCTAACTGAAAAGCTCGAAGAACTGCAGATCAACACTGATAAATCAATAGCTAGGCTAATGGATGACAGGGAGAAATTAGAGGCGAGACTCTGTGTTGTAGAAAAAAAGCTAGCATGTGTGACTGACACTGAACGTAACACGCCTATAGCCGCTGACCGTGTGGGGCCAACCTTTGCCGAAGTGGCAGGCGGGCGCATAACTAGTAAGACCCGGTTCTATCACTCTGATAAGAGTCGTAATGTTATTGTTCGAGGAATGGTATATGAACCGAACGAGGATCTGGTCCCTGTGGTACAGAGTATATTTAATGCCCTAGGAGTATGTATACACAACAATGATGTGCTAGATGCCTCTCGGATTATTTCCCAGTCGTCAACTCGGCGGTCTAACCGTCCACCACCAATAAACATATCATTCACTAACAAAGCCGCCCGTGACACTGTGATCAACTCAGCACCTAAACTGAATCATTCCCCTCTCCACTATGTCACCATAGCCCCGGATGATCCACCAAATGTTCGAAGACAAAAAGGAATACAGAGGATGGTCAGAGGATACTCTCTAAGGATGGGGATGGACGCCAGGATCGAAGATGATGTACTCTACGTAAACAGGGAATCGTTTGACCTTAGCCAGGCCGACAATCTGCCCGCGCGTGTACTCCCACCTGACTATTACGTGAAACAACAGCCAAGCTCTCGGCATGATCAACCCCAACGGGACAGAATTATCCAACCTCTGATGCAGACTAACTGTACAGGTAACCGTATAACAAACCCACAGCTATCTAGGACAGGTACAGCCGCCAGCCATCGACCAGTGCCCGCCACAGCTGACCAAGACCGTGACCGTGACCGAATTACGCAAGCACCCCGGCTGACCGTACAGGACGTAGCAGCGGCTATTGAAATGACCGTCCCTGGGCCGAAGCGCCCGCCGCGCAAACAGGACAAACCTGTAGCTGAGGCCATTCGAGAAATATCATGCGGGATCGTGTTTGCAGGGCCTACTGCCTATTTGAGTAACCTCTACCCCTGTAGACTACTTTATGCAGCAGACGAAGATAAACCGGACCATAAAACTGTATATACAAGCGCAGAAAAGGCCTACCAGTATGCCAAGGCGATCTACTGTGGCGACCTGGAAATTGCTTCCAAAATAGAGAACACTGACGATCCCTTTAGGCTAAAGAAACTAGGGCACCGAGTAACGGTCAAAAATGGCAAAAACTGGGATAAAGCGAAAGAACGTATCCTGAAGGATGTAATGTCTGCCAAATTTGCACAAAATCAAAATCTAAAAGAGAAACTGCTGAGCACGTCCCCTCATACCCTTATCGAGTCCACGAACAACGAATACTGGGGGTCAGGTGTGGTGTATGAACATGCCCACCAGTCCCAAACATTCCCAGGCCTCAATCGATGTGGGTCACTACTTAGCGCAGTTCGAACCGAACTGCTGTGAGTACTACGTAAAGCATTGTCACCATATGTTTGAACGTTGCACACAGATACCCCTGCATCGAATTATCGTAAAAATATGGCTCTAATTATAACTCCCGGCTGGGCAAAGCGGCCGCTGCTGGCCAAAGCTTATACTACTATACGGTACACGAACTCAGCCCAGACTGATTAACTATAGCCAAGGCTCTGTGCCAGAACATGCTTACATGCTTATATTTATGCTCTGAACTCTTAATGCGTAATTCTCGATTGTAATTGCTAAATGTGTTGTTAAATGTGTTGCTAAATGTGAGGGTTTTTTTTTTGGTTTTTTTGTTTTTTTGTTTTTTTTTAATAAAGGGGGCTCCTCTGCTTGTCGACTGATGCAGTATACACTACCCGCTGTCGACTATACTTACCTACTTGGCTAATAGGAACCACATCATACACAACACGACACACATGCACCTATCACCACACTTGTTATATGGAACGGACAGAACAGACAAGCTTCTTCCATCCTGTCACTGGACAGCCTGGGAATACCCACGCAACTGCCAACTCTTATACTCTCGCACACACCACCTGCACACACATGCACCATAGCACTACACACCACAAGCACACAAATTTTCTTCCTGAGCCATAATGGGGGTAATTAAATTTGCGCATTTCAATGCCCGTAGTTTGTTCCCGAAGATTAACCAATTGCACCTAGTACTGGACAATTATAATTTTATTGGCGTCACTGAAACTTGGCTTAAGGAACCGTTCACCCCGGGAATGATAAGCTTAGATAAGTACTCGACTTTTCGTAATGATCGACCTGATCGAATAGGGGGTGGAGTATTATGTTACATGTCGGATGACTTCTATCCTTACACTAAGGTTATCGAGAAACTTAGTATCGTAAATGATGATATTGAATGTATCTGTGTGGAGGTAAGAAAGCCGCAAAATAAGACTATGATTGTGACTACCTGTTATAAGCCGCAGAAAGGTTCTCTTGTTAGTTTCCTATCACATCTCCAGGAAATATTGTCAGAAGAAAGCTTCAATTGTGCGGAGCACTGGATTATGGGGGATTTTAACGCTAATCTATATGCTAGAGATGATGTAACTATTAAGAAAATTCTTGGTTTTGCTCGAGACAATAACCTCCGCCAACTCATTGATGCAGTAACACGGCCCGAGGGCAACTCACTAATCGACCATATTTATACTGACTCAAACTATGTTAAAGATAGTGGAGTTTCGAATTTGCTTATAAGTGACCATCTATTAATATATGCAACTAGGAAAAAGGGACGCGAGAGCAGAGAAAGTATTCAGTTTAAAGGGAGAAACTATAAAAACTATTCCTATAACTCCTTTGCCCTGTACCTAGTTGATACGGACTGGAGTGCACTGTGGCAGAGCACCGACCCCGACCTGCAGTGGGAAGTACTGATTAGTGTAATCCACCGATACCTTGACCTATGCTGTCCGGTAACAGAGATGAAATTTAAGAAAAACCGTGACCCCTGGATCACTGACTGCATCCTGTCTAAAATCTATAACCGTAATAACTATGTATCATCTTTCAAACATTGTAACGATCAGAATGACTTACGTGCAGCTAAAAAATTGAGCTGTGAAATCAACTATGACCTAAGGCAGGCTAAGGATGAATACTGTAAAGCTGCAATCGAACAGTCCCGTGAATCACCACGAACATTTTGGCGAAACATAAGAGATCTGACGGACGGTCCATCCTCGCGTACCGGTTGTAAACTAATAGACCACGACTCAAAAGAACCGGTGGAGGATGATGATACCTCTGACTTTATCAATAGATACTTTGGTAATATCGGAACCAACCTGTTTATGGATTGTGATCTAGATGCTCATATGGATCTAATTAGTGGCCTGGGCTTACTCCCGCTTAATAGCGATGAGTGTGACCTACAAGTTGAAAAGGATCATGTCCTCCGGTTAATTAATGATATATCTATACATAAGTCTTCAGGCATAGAGAATGTCTCCAGTCAAGTCATCAAAGATGCATTGACTGTATTGCTTGATGAGTTCACACATATTTTGCAAACATCTTTTAATGTAGGTGTTGTCCCAGAGGCATGGAAGGAGGCCCTGGTGGTCCCCATCCCTAAAGGTGGTGATCTGTCAAACGTTGCTAACTGGAGGCCAATCTCCCTATTGCCCATTCCCTCCAAGATCAATGAAAAACTGATGTATAAACATCTAGATAGCTGGCTCGAAAGGATGAACTTCATCGGCGATTACCAATTTGGCTTTCGAAGTAAACTTGGTACCGAAGATGCAGTACTAGCCTTTCTAAATGACCTGTATGTAAATCGTGACAAAGCCCTAGGAACCGCAGCGTGTTTTGTGGATATAAAAAAAGCGTTCGATTCGGTCCCCCATAGCTTGTTGATTACTAAATTGGAACGCTTAGCTCATCTTCCCCCAAACTACATTAACTGGATAACTAATTACTTAACTGGGAGAAAGCAGCGGACCATAGCGAATGGGAAAATCTCGGGATGGGAGAGTCTGGATTCTGGAGTCCCGCAGGGGTCGGTGCTCGGGCCACTGCTCTTCAATGTGTTTATCAACGATATCTGCCTGTCTACTGTAAATGTTAAGTATCTACAGTACGCAGATGACTTAGTTGTATATGTTGCTGACCTAAATCCTAACACAGCCAAAAAGTGTCTCCAAGATGCGATCAATTCTGTGTATTCATGGTGTGACTGTAATGGCTTACGCTTGAACGCAGGTAAGACCAGTACTTGCTGGTATGTCTCAAATAGTCGTAGTCGACATCTCCCGTTGCTTGATATTGAATGTGGCGATACCACCCTGGTAATGAAAAGGTCATATAAATACCTTGGGCTAACTATTGACCGTAACCTTGACTTTTCGGCACACATGAAACTAATACAGAAAACTGCTGCCAATCGGATATTCCGGCTCTCTAAGATTAGGCGCTCTCTTTCTAGAGCAGTAGCTCTACAAATATATTGCGCAACGATAAGGCCAATACTAGAGTACTGTGGTTTCGCTATCGGGGGTGGTAACGCTGGCGACTTAGCAGCCCTGCAGAAAACACAAAACCGTGCCCTGCAAGTTGTACAAGGATATTCCAAACGATTCCAAAGTATACATGGCCTTCACCAAGCCATGGGTGTAGAGTATCTTGAAACAAGAAGGCATGTACAATTAGCAAAAGTAATGTTTAAATTATCGAAGGAGCCCGCAATGGTCGAGGTATCGTCTCGATCGACACGCCGCTCTCAAAACATAAAGTTTAAAACGCATAGACCGCGGACAGCTCGATACATGAAGTCCCCAATGTATCGAGGAACCAAGATCTGGGACCAACTAAGCCCTGATCTCCAGACCTTGGACGCCATACCTGCTTTCAAGCGAGCTATAAAGGATCGGGTAACAATGTTTAACTGTTTGAATGACTGACTGTGATGTACCTTCAAACCACTTCTCTAAATATACTCATACTCGAACTTGTAATGTCAACCGTATCGATTGTAGTCGTCATATGATGACAGTGTTTTTTTGTTGTTGTTCTTGTTTGTTTTTTTTGTTGTTTTTTTTTGTTGTTTTTTTTTTGTTGTTGTTTTTGTTTTGTTTTTTTTATTGTTTTTTTTATTGTTTTTTTGGGGTTTTTTTGTTTTTTTGGGGGTTTTTTTGTTGGGTTTTTTTTCTCTTTTTCTCGCGCAACAATGGCGCATATGACAATTCTTGACTGTACAGGCTGCTATCATGTATTACCGACGGAAGAACTGGTTATCCAGAGTTTGGTAAATAAACACTTAAAAAAAAAAAAATAAAAAAAATGAATGATCCCCACAGTATAGGGGAACAGCACTTTGGAATTAATTGCCTATAAAAACTGCATCCTCTACGGAAGCCTATAAAACAATGATAATATGTAGCAATTTATAACAAATCTGTGATGACTAGCTGGAACTTAAAGTGACCAAATATTTAACACATACATCATCACCATTATTGTCGAATTTTTTCATTTAAAATTGTTCCCTCTTTTTAAACCACTGATGGGTGTTAAAATTTGGAATTGAGACTTCTAAATGGACTATTCATTTGAACATCTGTACTTATACCAACAGAATGGCTAGACACATCTAAAAGAATAGAAAATTAGCACACCTGCTCAACACTGTTCTGGAACATGAAATGAAGCGATTAATGCCTTACACTTGAGTTATGGGTTAGTATTTTTGGGCAGTTGCTTATGCAACAATAAGGATTTATCAAAATGTTAAAAACGAAACTTTTTTAAGAAGCTAAAAGAAGCATGAGTTTCAGCCAGTTGTTTAGATAGTATAAAGGGTAAACCATAGAAATGCCAGGGACATAGCTACAACCTGCCATTTCATATTCAATCTGTATACCTCTGGCGTTCCTATATACTAATGCAGCAGGTTTTTATAGAGAAAACCTATGAAAGTTTAGGGCCAGAGGTCATATCCCATCGAGTTTGAATTGCACAGTAATTCATAAGGTGAAGCCACATGAATCACGTAGTGATTCAAACGATTAGGTTTCTGAATTTATCCCACCCTTCACATTGACTATTGGGTACTCAATGGGCACAAGTGAAGGTATGTTCTGCGGAGAAGCGATTTGCGGTCTTGTTTTGATGGTGGTAGTGCTAAAGATTTGCCATTTGTTCCATTAAACCATGGTCATTGATATATGTAGAATATTAGTAGCTTTAAGTTAATATATATATATATATGTTATGGATGAAAACTATTCTATATGTGAAGACATTAATGGAAGTTGAACCAAGAGATATGCCAATGTCAAAATAACTGTTATCAGCATCTGCAGTCTATCCTGCACTGCATAAACCACAGGAAATCTGGCTCTTATTAATATATTTAGGCATTTAAATGAATAAAGAACTTATCCATGAATAAATACAAGATGCTATTCGTATTACGGAGTGAATTAATGAGCTATAGCTTGAACCAAGTATCAAAGGAAGGATGATCACAGTTACACTATGGGAACGCAGTTGAAACCACAAGGAATGCAGCAGAAAAACCCTCCACATTTACATATTGGAGTAATAATGTCTATGGAGGCCGGCACATTCAGCGTAAGGTCTATGGCTACAAGAAGATATGAATATCATGGCATGATTAAAAAAAAATTACACAGGGTTTAAACCTAAATCATAAAAACGGGGAACTATATATGCAAACATATATATATCCACACTATGAAATGGAGAATTAGAAATATTGTCAAACTACAGATTTAATTTGGTATATAATTTGTGAAATTTGTACAAGGCTGGGCAGTGCATGAATTTGCTTATTTCACCATGTCTATGTGTTCAAATGCCATTTACAAGATAATTTTGTTGAGTGTTTTAACATTAGATAGATAAATGGGGACTTAGATAGAAACTACTCTCTGAAATTTGTTGCTTTATATATAAAATTCAGTTTTGACAAGTGGAAATTATAAATTAACTCAACAAATATGGTCATCTAACTACAGACTTGGTATTTGTGTTGTGGGGGGAGGGGGGCTCAGCACCTGGTATAATGGCTCGCTAATGACCTTGAAGGTTGCATCCATATAAATTGGTCTTGTCTAAGCTAGCATCTCAAGCTGATAATCACTAGCAAACAGGAGATGACGACCAAATTCATACATTCTTATGTCCTCAGAGAAGAAGACCGGTGGAATCTTATTCTGCTCGAGAACAAAGTCCACTTCTTTGAGATCTGCTGTTCAGTCTTGCTGTCACTTACAGTTGCCACTTCTAACCAGGTTGTCCGAGTTGGGGATGTTATTTTCACCATCCCACCCTTTTTCTAAGATGTCTTAAATGATGTTTGCAGATGCAGATGCGTGTTAATCTCTACACGGTTGATGCAGCTAGACTACACCTGTATTTTTGCTGACAGTGACCCTGGGTTTGACCTATTTGCCCAAAGAGTTCCTTCACTCTTTCTGTACAGTACATGTTCTTGTGTCTTACACTGCACTGCCACAATGTAGCTTCCTAGTCTTTGCCTTTTCTCTAGGTGTCGGTGTAACTATGGTTGTCACATCGCAGATCTGATACTAGATCTGAGTGGTGTAATTGATGTAAGGAGTCAGGTCTGGTATCTCAGGGGCACGCGGCTGAATGTGGGATGGCTCAGGAGTAGATTGATCCTCAGTGGCAGCCGGAGGGGGACCTGGAGCTGGAGGAGGCATATCATGCTGGAAGACAGGTGGTGGGATGATTGGAAACTGGAAGCCAGGTTTGTGATGGTGGTATAAGGTTATGCCAGTGACTGACAGTTCTGCCGGGCTCTGGAGCACTGATGTCTACTGGAATTCTAGTTGTCTCTGCAATAAGCGGAATAGAGATGCTGGTAGTGTTTGACTCATCAGTAACTTCAGGGGCCTCATCATTGGTAGAAGCAGGCCAGACTGTTGACTGGTACAGGGAAGACCAAGTTGGGGTTGAAATGATGACACTCAAACTGACAATCATCCAGCGTCCTCAGGAAGTCATAGTCTTCAAGACTAATGCCTGTCTGACAGTTGATATTGAGCCACTTGTGACATAGATCACACTGCAGGGCAGGCTGGTTGTGTTTGTGACTGGAAAGACAACAGGGGCACCTCATGGTGATAAGGGTGAGTGGAGGCAACTTAGGCAGGGTAGACAGAAGCAACTGGGTAGATTTGTTAGTAGATTGGAAGTATCCCCAGAAGGTGATGATGGCTGATCCTTTTCTTAGCAGGCTGAGGGCAGAATGACTTAGAACTCAGACAGCCCTCTTATATAGAAGGGTGGTTCTAGTTTGTCTGTTTGTTTGGTTGTTCTGGCCCAAGAAATTTAGGTCAACTATAGACTGTAGAACCATCCCAAGGCACTATTGATACTTTATAAGGAAGTCAGGATGAAAGTCGTGATTTGCTCTGAATACAGTCATTGGCTGCTGGGTCAGTCCTTGCCTTTTATATTCTTTATATAGCAGTGAAGGCATAAGGACAACTCCATCCAGGCTGATTTAGAGATTCTAACTGAATCATCCACGTTGAATGTATATAGTTATAAATTATGCATGGAAGAACACCACCTCGGTAAATGTATAAAGTATCATTTCTAACTGAATAAAAAAAAAGGGGGGGGGGAAAGGAGGCCACTGTGCAGATGTGCGTTTCACAGGTATCATTCGCAACTCAACTTGTGTATGTTTTTAAACTTCTTTTAAAACTTTCACCCCTCTATAGCTGATATAATATACTCACTAGAACAATACTCAAGTAACTCTGATTATAGGTTTTCAATTTCTAAACCTAGCTCTGAAATCACGGGTCGAGTTCTCTTTTCAAATTTACGGGTCAAGTTTGCAGGTCAAATTCTCTTTTCAGATTCCCGGGTTCACAGGTTGAGTTCCCCAAAACTGGTCGAGCTCTCTTGTTAAGTATGGGTCAAGTTTGTTTTTGGTCAAGTTCTCCAGCAACCAAATTATATTCATCTTTATAAAGAACATCATTGAGGAAACTTCTTAACGTTTGTAATACGTGATTTGATATATCCAAACACCATGTATGTGAAATGTGACCACTCCACCTGAGATGTTTTGAATTACTTGAATATGATAATCTTCAATATTTAAGACTTGTTGTACCTCCGGTCAGCAGGTGTGTGAAGTTACTATGCTCTTCTGGTGCCATGTGGCAAGAGGGAAGAAAGATCAAGGATACTCTACCATAAGATCTGAATAGAACTTTGATAGTATAAAGTATATGAATACTAAGCCACGTAAGCATCATTATTAGGAATATCGATCTGATGATTAATTCAGTTAGCTTCTCTTGTATCAACATGAAGTATTCGGCAAGTCAATACTAAATTATTATCATTTAGCTATATAATCCATATATACTGTGTGCATTAACCCGGCCCAACTAAGCCTATGGATGGAGGTAGCTCTTTTTCCGATTTGAATTCACTGAGCTCTTGCCAGAAGAAGAAGCAACAGGCAATGGCTGCTGTCACTGCCAAAGATTAGGAGGCTTCCACGTCCAATACTGATGCTTTCTACAGGGTAGAAAGATTCAGACAACCCCTTATTTTTTTTTTTTTTTTTTTTATTTCATTATTTAAACTGCCTCCAAACAGCTTTGAGGCCGGTTTGATGATGGAGACAGTCCATCCATTCTTGGTACAATATACATTTTCTCGTACAGACAACTATAGTAACATTACAATAGTCGAAAATGATCCAAATCTCACAACGTCCGTCACAAAGGACAGATTATCCCAATCAGTACAAAATCGAAGCGTATCTTCAAAATTCAGAGAGATAATACCTGAATAAACCTGATTCTTGTAACAATATACGAATCCATTACGCGACAGGACCTTAAAGCTTATCGTATTCACATAAATACAACTTTTTTGCAATTATCAATCGGGTCCAATTGATTAATACAATCCAGTCATCACCAAAAAATAAGGTCTAACTCTTTACCAACAACAATGAAAAGAAAACAAATACATTGATTAAGATATTGACAATTTCGCAAGTATTGCTGGGTTCGAGCCAGCCGGTATCTGGTGCAGCCAGACCATGCGATGACGACAATGAAGACACACACTTCAAAACCCCCATCATTCCCAATTGAAACAAGGAAAGGGACAAAGCTGAGGCTACAGCCAAGTTTGAGAAGAAACTGGAGAGAGCCTCTAGTTCCGATGATGAGGGTTATCTGCCAGGTATCAAGCGCGCTAGTAAAGAGTCGGTGGACAGGAAGCTCCCAGCTGGCCCTCTAGGCCAGACACTCACTTTCTTTGGTGGACCGTCAATGTGGGAAAAAGTATTAAGACGTGACAGATAACGAGGAGTGCTGTTGGACCAGACATATCCAAATGATTGGTACATCCAGCTGGTGCCACTTCAAAATAGGTTTGCATAACATCTTCCAGTCTTGCAATTTAGAGGTTATGAAAATGTCCCCAACCTATGGCATGGAAGGATGTCACGCCCGACCTCTTGTAGAGGCGCATTTGGCTGAACACCCGTTCACAAGCAAAGTCTAAGTCAATTAAAATTGACTTAGAGCCTAATTGACTTCAAGCCCAAGTCAATTCCGTTGAGTTTGGGTTCACAAGCAAAGTCAAATACAAGTCAAGCTTATAAAAGGTTTGAAATCCCAAGTCTAATAGATAGTTGACTTGTGAAGTAAATTAATTCTGATGCCGAGAATTGGCACTGAGGAGAAATACATTCAGTATTACTGATCTAATCCCATTATGTTTTTTTTCGAATATCACGATTAACAAATACGGCACACAATTTCCAAAATTTACAACAGTTAACATGGAATGTTTGTTGTTGTCCAAAGCGGATATGGAAATCGGACGTAAAATTCACATTAAATAGGGGATATCTTCAGCTCCAATGGTGAGGAGCTCCATATTTGTTTGACTTTGCCAAGTCAATTAGAGAATTGACTTGAACTTGGTTTGTGAACCCAAATCAAGTCAATTTCAGAAATTGACTTGGCGAAGTCTATTATAATTCACTTGACTTCTAATTGACTTGAATTTACTTGTGAACTGGACCCTGTACAATCAGTGTCTTGTCAAGGGTTGCTCTTGTAGGACCAGTTGTGGGTCAAACTTGGTTCATCACTTGGTGACAGATCATAAGTACAACATTTGATATATTATAGAAAAGATCGAGTCTTGCTACTTACAGTTATGTTTTCTATAGGTATAGGCTATTGATTATGGCAACCTGCCCTTGCCACAAAACATATTATCTAATATTCAAAGTACTATTGTTCAAAGGTACTTTTCATCTTGATAATATGTCTATAATGAGTAACATATTAACTTGGATAATTAGACATGCTTGCAATATACTTGTCTGCATGGACCATAATCATATGAGAATAGAAAATGTACTTTTAGTTGAATTACTGTGAGAATATGAACACATGTCTGCTCTGAATGTTAAATGAAACAGCGATAAGGACATACAATGGCAGGCTGGAATAAACATTCACAATCTGCTTTGAACAAAGAAGTAATCTTACAGTTATCAATACAGCAATGATTGATATCACCTCGAGACTTGGGCGGGGTTATGAAGACATGCTCAAATCACCTCATTCAGCTGTTATAGTTCTAGTCATCTCTGCTGCATTCCCAGACCTCTTGAGACTGTCACAGCTATATAATTGACATAGCGGGATTATATCTGGTGCTGTGTTTATCAGTACAACATTGGAAAACATGGCATGTCATCTATATCAATTAGCTGCCATAGCCTTCATTGCCACATTCACATGTAAGTAATGCAATTCAATTAATTTTGTTTCTATCTCTAGTGGTTCAAATGTGTAACCATTAAGACTAGATTACCTGTTTACTCATTAACAAGGGAACGTTTATTTGACAAACATAAGTATTGGAGATGAAATTACGTTGTATTTCCGTTGTTGATATATATGATGACGAATGATGGTAATTAATGTGGTTAGGCGAGGCGAGGCAAATTGAATACCCAATTTGATAGCAGTTTCTAATTTTGAGATTCTTTATCCTTTGGTGTGGGTGGGTAGGGAACTCGAGAATCTGCATCAGCGACCTGGATCCCAGTCAGTTATGATGTTAGAGTTAGAATAGTTGTCAGATACCAGATCTGAATTATCAGATTATTTTCAATTATTTACAATTTGACAAACAATAGTTTTGTATTTTTTTTCTCCTTGGTTGATATGTGTGGTAACCAATAATGGTAATTAACATGGTTAGGTAAGGCCTAAATGAATATGAAAAGGCCAAAATTGAAGCCTGCTGGGAAGGAGGTGATGGCCTTCCCAGATGGGATAGGAAGTTCAGGGGTTGGTGAGCCACAGTCCCATGGAGTGGGACAGCTCCTGTGGGGCCCCAGTAATGAGATACTGCTCCCCTGGCACTGCTTATTGTGACCCTGGCCACCATCTCAACTCCAGCAGTGGTGAGGGGATCCTCATGGGTCCCATGATGGCCGTCAGGGTGGCCATCTGGATGTGGAAGGAGCAGAAGGTGACGGATGGGTGATCAGACTAGTGAAGGTCGCGTGGGCAGTTCTTCTCCTGGGAGGCTTGTCAAGGGCCATGCCAGATTGCTCTATGAGGTGGGCGTGCCTGTTCTTGATGTGTGTGATGGTGGTGCTATTTCGTGTCTTGAAGATACCGCCATCCATTACCATGCTTGGCTGAGAGATGGTGACACTGTTGGCAGCATAATGCCGGAGCATGTGGTATTGTTCTGGCAGTAGGGTGGGTAATGTGGATATCGCTGCTTCTTGGGGGCATTGCCGGTACTTGTACACAATAGCATTATCAAATCAGAAAATCCTGGCAAGAGAGGCTGGTCTGCAGAGACTACACACTGGCTGCAGCCTAGAGCAGTCATATATATTTTTTTGTTTGATCTGAGTGTGACGTCATTCTACCCGCTGAGAACGGGGTTTCCCTTTGCTCTGGGAAATCCCGATAATGACCTCAATGGCGGCACCACTGTCAGTAAGCGGAACTTAACGGTGAGTGTTGTTTTTGATCGGATATGCATATCTAAGCTGTTTAAAGTGTATTGTGTGCATGCCCAACATTAGATACCTCAATATTTGAAAGATATGCACGATAAGTCATTCCGGGGGGTTTGCTAGATGCCTCAAAACTCACAAAGCGATGACGTCCACCATTTTTAAATCTTCTGTCCAGACCTTTGTTGTCAGCCTCTCGGCCAATCAGAATGTGATATTTTCAAAGCTCGCAATACGACTGTGAAAGGATACAATATGGCGGCCAAAGCATGCAAGATGAAGGTCAATGCATGCAATTATAAGTGCAATAAAGCATTCTCTCCTGGACATGAATGCATACTATAACTATTATTCACCTCTAGCTTACTTCATTTGATTGTCCATTCTTACTGTGCAGTTAACTGTGCTGTAGAGACAATAGGCCCAGATAGCTATGTTAAATATTGTAAATCGATATTTCATATTCAATTTGTAACGGTTTTATGTTATTCTTACGAATATGTAATATCTAAGGGAAAGGTGTGAAAGAGAGGTAGGCAGTATTTTCAAGATCATAGAGAATCAGCCAGATGATAAAATGTATAGTAAATTTCATTAATTCCACATCCCTTTACATCAGTTCATAAGGTGATCATCGATATCCATCGCTTGAAAGAACAATGGAGACATGTCTGTAATTAAGGGTTTGTTTTATCAAGTGACTGATATCGCCAATCCCTCTATCAGTAATAGAGAGAATCCATTAATGATTGTTTTTGTGAATGCGTTGTACATTTGATCTAAATATGTTCTTCTTCACAAAGAAAGTAAAGTAGATGGGCATGTGGTATTTTAACTCCTCCCCATAATCACTCGGTGACAAGGTTCCGCATTGGGGCTTGGCTGCACTGCATGAACACCATCAGTTTACATATGAATGCGCCCAGCGTATATAAGTAGGTATTTCGCGTATTTCAAGGTTGTCCTATTCCCTGTGTGTATACACCTCATCTGTAGGCATATATAAGCGTCCAGTGAACAGGATTTCACTGAGAGTGGGCCGGGGGAGGTGGCAGGGGGTGGTGGGGGGGTCCTTCCTACTGAGGACACCTGTACTTCTACCAACACAAAGGGGCGGGAGGCGGTGGGGGCAGAGGGTATTTCCACTCATATATGCTTGGTGTGAAATACAGCCAAGACGCATCCGTATATGAGGCCGGGGCATATATATATATGAAAAAATCAATATTCAGCCAATACATGCACTTCCACGATGGTGTATATATGAATAAAATGGTGGTTTTCGTGCAGTGCTGCCTGTACTCCCATAGAGGCTCAGGGTCATGTGTGATTGCCCTGAAAAAGATGGGTCATGCCATCCACTAACAGCCATGGGTGCAAGCATGATTTTTAAGGTGGCCATATCCACAGCTGGCCCCATGAATTGAAGATGATGCAGGCTCACTGGCAGTCACGATAACAGGTTGGGCTGAACTGTAGACCAGCATGCAGCACTGGTCTACAGTGATACGATGGTGGTGGTAAAGGTGAGAAGTATGTGGTAGATGGGGAGAGCTGTGTAGTGTATGTGGACTGTAGTTGGTAAAGTCCTAGAATATGTCACAAACACTGGAGTAACTTATCACTAGAATACTGTAGTTTAAGTCCATGGGATGTAGTGGGTAGAGAACTTCTTCTTGGCTGCATCAGCCCTTCACAGATAAGATCTGCTAAGAGGTACTTTTGAAATGCTTCTTTTATTGGTAATTTCCACAGGTACAGGTTCCTCACACGCCAGTCTAAGAACCCAGAATGATGGGTGTAGCTGGCTTATATAGCTAGTATTGAGGTTGCATGCATTAAAGTGTCAAGGTCGTTGTCCCAAATTCTCACTCCCAACACTCTGTCCTACTAACCCAAATGACCTGTCCTACTGACCCAGGCTAAGTGGGGCAGTAGGTGTGCAGGCGCTGACCTACTGGTCCAAATGATCCATCCCTGCTAAGTGGGACAGTGGGTGTGCTGGCGCTGACCCACTGGCCCATAATGCTCCATCCTACTGGCCTTCACCTTGGGTGCTTGTGTGCTGACACTGGCCTAGATACAGTTCTCAGGGCGTTTCATATGGGATATATGCCTAAACTTCTGCTATACAAGAGCTCACAGTTTTACTTATATATTTCTTATACCTTTCTTATATATTTCAATATTTGTGCTTGGCTCAGGTCCAGTGCAAGGTGTTGGTGTCACACCGAGGGGAGTTGAGGAGAGACATGGTGCCGAGAGATTGTGGGGAGGAGTGTTTATGACATGTATCTGCTGGGGAACACCAAGTGAGCCCAAGTGTCAGCAATTTTGGACTAGCTATAAAGGGAACCACATATCATTTCTTGCCTACAAAGGTGGGAGTAGGGTTTGTTAACATGCCAATGAGTTTGGGGAACATCAAGCAACCAGGGCGGTGGCAGGTAAACATCGCCCTATACTATCAGCACAAGCTATGGTATAATAAGGTTTTCATGATGTTGCTACAACTGCTACACCACTGCTTTGAGGAGCAATTCATTTTAAATCATAAATGCAAATCTACGATTAGGGTTTTTTTGACATTATTTTGCTAAGTTTTATTGTCCAGAAGCAGTTAGAATTGAGATTTAGACTGGATTTTAGCACTATGCTACTATGAGGAAAACTATGAGACTTTAAGTCTAAAGTCATCTAGAGAACTGCCACCAAAATATGTTATTAGGTAAATTGGTCCATAGCATTGATAAGGTCATTTAAATGAAAACAAACCTGCATACAAATGATTTATAGACTATCAGGATTGTTCCTGTATATATTTTGTTTTATCAACCAGAAATGGTTAAATTGAATAACAAATACATTTACCTAGTGACGAACAGTGGGGGTGGGGGGGGGGGGGTAACCTGTTCTAGAAAATCATTTCACAGGTTCTAACATTATATGAATGAATGGGGAACTATGTGGTAATATTTCTATAGGAAATTCACAAAATCAACAAATAACGGTGTACCCATGGCCCTTCTACTACACTGCAGGGGCTGGCATACCATGTCCTCTGGTGAAGAAGGAACAAACCACAACTCTACACCTGCACCCTTAATATAAAAAATAGTCAGTGTTTGCTTTTGTGAATTACTAATCCATAGGTTCTGAAGCATGGACAACATGGTTACCATGGACAACTACAGGTCGGGACCGCTCTACATCAGACAGGCCACATACTACCACAGGCTGGCCATGGTGGACAACGGCATCTGACAGGCCTCGCACTACCACAGACTGGCCATGGTGGACAACGGCATCTGACAGGCCAGATACTACCTCAGACCGGCCATGGTGGACAACGACACAAGATTGGACTTCAAGCACAGATAACCCTGGGGGTAAGTTTATAAACATAGACCACAGCAATAAATTGCAGAATCCCTTAAAAATTAGTGTCCATGGTTACTAATTGTAATGGTAATCCTCTAAAGGCATGGGTTTACCCATTTTTGCTATACGGAAATTCATTAAGCCAATAACCAATCAGCGAACAATAACCTGTCGTTCTTATCGAAATATTGAAATGGGAGACCTGGAGCAATATCTTGGTGACTTCAATCCACTAAATATGAATCTGATGTCTGCTGAATCTCTTTACACATCCTGGGAGAAATATCTCACTTGTTTCCTAGATATCCATTGCCCGCTAAACACCATTAAAATTAGACAACGAGACGGGCTGGATCTGCCGTTAGCTACCCAAGCTATGATAAAACGAAGATCAATGCTGGTAGCCCAAAGGCATGTGGGGGGGATCCCCTGAAACACTAGCTGAATGTAGGTCCCTGTCAAGGGACATTAATAAGAGCATTAGAGAACAAAAGGCACTCCTAGTAAAGCGTGAGCTAGTGGAAAATTTTACTAACCCCAAGCGTTTCTGGAATTCAGTAAAATCCCTCTGGAAGCCAAAATCCGATCCCGCTCCGCTGATCCTGTACGATAATGAAGATAACATGGTTGATGAGAACTCCCTTGCAGACTTCTTAAATGACCACTATATTAATGTGGCCACCAGAATCACAAAACCAGCCGAGAAATTAAAACAGGTACAGGATTATGTCCCACCTAACTCAGAGGTCCGAATAGATCTGTCTGAGATAGATGTCGATGACACTATCGAACTAGTTAAACGGATAAAAACCAATAAATCCTTCGGCGTTGCCAATATAAGCTCAACCTGTTTGAAAAGTAGTTTCAGATTTAGACCAGATGTTTTAATGAAAATTGTGAACAAAGTAATTGCTTCCGGCACTTTCCCTGAATCCTGGTGTAGGGGAATAATAACCCCAATACCCAAGATAAAAAATCCTCGTCATGCGGTGGACTTAAGACCCATATCGGGCCTTCCCCTGCTATCTAAATTGATGGAATACGAGCTACACCGACAGATGATTCCACAGTTACTAAACTGTAACTCCTTTTCGGATAAACAATATGGTTTTCTGCCCAGCCGATCTACCGGACAGGCCGTCCTAAATTTAGTGAACCAACTATACGATGCCCGGGATAGCAAAAATCTCTCACTCTGTTTGTTCCTCGACCTTCAAAAGGCGTTCGACTGCGTCGAACACGACCTACTGTTAAAAATCCTGGGAGCAGAGAAAGGAAACACTCAGTTAGTACAGATTTTCATTTCGTATTTTGCCAGACGCAAGCAGGCCACCAGAGTAAACGGGAAAATATCACGTAGCCTCATGGTCCAAAAGGGTGTGCCTCAAGGGTCCATATTAGGTCCTGTCCTGTTCATATTATATATCAATGGCAGCCTGAACGTAATTCGCCACTCATAAGTCATCCTATATGCAGATGACATGGTTCTGATTGTGCAGGGCAAGGACCCAGACATAGTCCGAGCTCTCATGCAGGAGGATATTGATAACCTCATTCTCTGGTTCGAGTATTACCACCTCAAGCTGAACCCTGCTAAGAGCAAAACTATGTGGTGCCCCCCAAACCAAAATCAAATTATATCAGCAAATCTACCAACATGTAACATAGCCGGGAAACCCCTGGATAGGGTTACCACTTTCTGTTACCTAGGAGTTATAATAGACCAGCATCTCACCTTTAGACCCTATTATGATAAAATAAAAAACGACTTCAATCAAAGATTCTTCAAACTAAGAAAGCTAAGATATTATATCGATACAAACACAGCAATAGCGATAACCAAAACTATGATCCTCACGAAGCTTGAATATTGTGATTTCGTGACAATCTGTATGACTGCACGACAAAGGCACAGCCTGCAGGTGCTGGTAAATAATGCCCTAAGAGTATGCCTACGAGTTAACCTAAATGACCGAGTCTAGACTAATATGCTGTACAAACGTGCCAACCTGAAACCGCTCACTCATAGACGCGCAAAACACTTATTAAGCCACCTGTACTGGTGGAGTACGCAGGAGGATAACACGCTCGCCAAACGCAATGAGGGCCCGGTTACCCATAGTAACAAAAATATAAAAATAAAAACCTGCAGGCCGCACAGCTATTTCTACAAGAAATCACCGATTTACCACGGCTCCCTCCTGTGGGATCGTCTCCCACATACACTACAGAATCAGAAAAATAAACTAAAGTTTAAAACAACTGTAAAGGGAACGACTCTAGACACAATCTGTGGGGATCTCTTGATCTGAGTTAATCAGAGGGTATTCTAAAAATCTGAGTGGTGGTGTGAGTTAATGTACAAGTTAATGTATATGTTTTCTAAAATATTTTAGACTCTGATTTATAACTAATGAACGAAATTACTGATATTTTTCTCTCTTTTAGCTGCTGGTACATATTGCTGAGGTGGTAGTAGTAGCCACACAGCATGCTATGATTCTTCTGGAGGTTTTATGGGTGGATGAGTAAGGAACACTGGTACATATTTTGTCTTTTTGTCCTTTTGTCTCTGTAAGTTGTTGTACATATTTTGTCCGAGGTCACCCCGACCCCGCTGCTTGTTTAAATGCTAGACACTATAAAGACACTTGATTGAACTCTGCTGACATAGTGAGTGACCCACCCAGTTAAGTGAGGTCAGAGAAATGCTCACTCAAATGAAAAGAGATAATCTCATGTAGCACGTAGCTACTAGACCATGATAACCTCTGAGTAATATTGTAGTCTCATGTCCAAAGACATAACCAATACTGTCCTATATGTTGTACCTGTTTTGTGTATCCCTGGACGGCCAGGTTGAAAATCATGTATTGAATATATGAATCTACCGTCAATAAACTCTTTTCCAAAAAAAAATATAACTGAGATATCAATTTGTGGTAATAGGGTACATTGAAATATCTAAGAGATTAGAGTAATATAGAACTATTAACTAAGTTTTTAATGACATATTAGATTATTATATTCAAAATTATTATTTTCTTGTCTCTCTTCTGTTTTTTATATTGCCATCTGTTTGTTTTTCCCCCTTTTGTCAGTATACTACAATTACAACTGTCCATACTGTCAAAACACTACTTTCTGTGATCCATGTCAACTTATGTCCATAACTCAGTGCTACCTCTGTAACGGATTTCATCATTACCTGTCTGCATCAAACCAGTGGTTTCAGGTTATTCAGTCACATTCTCCCTTAATGCGATTCATTCCTCAAATTGCCATTTCATAGATTCATAACTAATTCAAATGGTTTACTTATATGTTGCATTAAAAATTGCATAACTTTCCAATTAAAATGAAAATTAGCAAGAATTGATAAATTAAGATACTGCCAGATTGCGCACAAAATTTATAGGAATATTTGTTATTCATTGTTCACTTATGTTCATAATATGTTGTCTTTGCATAGGAAGTTACCCTTACTGTCAGCCATCCTGGAACTACTACAGAGGTAAATGCTATTTTGTTGGATATCCCATGCCAGATTGGCTCATGGCTGAGCAGAATTGCCACACTATAGGCATAAATGGGAGCCTTGCTTCAATTCACAGTTATGAAGAGGAGGATTTCATAAGATATTGGGCTGGCCAAAAAGATACGTGGATAGGAATGTACTACAACAGACGATGTAAGAACCATATCAATTAAGATTTCTGTGTGGATTTTGAATTATTTGATGATATTTGATGACTTGTCCTTCCTATTAGACTATCAAATCACATATATATATATACTTTTCTATCTCAGGGGGTATTTATCAATGGCAAGATGGCACCCCGATGGATTACGTGAACTGGGCGCCAGGCTATCCTAACTATGATGAGGTCAAGTATAACATCAAATATGTCTTCTTTCAAAGAGATTCAGACAATGGATGACAATCATTTGTCTGGTGGTTGAGCATGAAAATATTCATTCGAAAATTTGTCACAAATAACAAAAGTGTTAAAATTTACTTTAAAATTTACCTTACTATATTTGATAATTTCGCTAATAATCGTTCATGCGAAACAGCGTCAAAGGCTTTAAGCAGATCAACGTACATAGAGGCAGTATAATTACACTCATTTTTATATTTTAAAATCGCATCAGTGGTTCCCCCACCACGCCGAAAACCATATTGGCAACTATTTATCACATCATTCTGTTTGATAAAGACTCCAGAACCTCACATATATATTTTTCTAATAATTTTGACGGAATAGGCGTTAACGTAATAGGACTCCAATTTGCAATGTCACTAAGGTTTCCTCCTTTCGGAATAGGGATAACTGTTCTTAATTTCCATAACATAGGTACAACACCGGAAGCAATTGAACAATTAAACAAATAAGTGAACTCATTGGCAAGTACTATCATAGCATCCGTAATTACTCTACTCGATAAATCATCAATACCTGAACTTTTAGAAACTGAGATGTCCTTGGTTAATTTGATAATAACTTCGGGGTGATGTTAATATTTATATTATAAATATGTATCGGTAGATATATTCCTAATAAAAGTAAGTAAGTCCTCATAATCAGTGAGATCTCTATCTTCAAACAACTTATTGCCGACATTGCAAAAATAATTTTTTATGTAATCAGGAATTTTATCATGAGGAACCCTTGACTTGTTATCTTAGTCAATTAGAGAATAGGTCTCCTCTCCCCCACTACTGTTCAAGACGGATCTTATGTATCAAAAGAATCCTTTGGATGATTCTTAACGTTTTCCATCTGTTCTAAACAAAAACTATTTTTCGCCTCTTTAAGTCCATATCTAATTTTTTTACTCAACACCTTAGCTCTAGCTAATAATGCTAAGCTAGTCCTCCACCTGTACTCTGAAACTATATTCTTCATATATACGCCACCGCGTATACAATGTATATTTATTTGTTCCCGTATATATATATACATCTATATTGCAGGCCACCATATACAGAGTTTTCTTTAAATCTGTATAAAATCATAACATCTGCTCGGATATTATTGGAATAAATTGCCTGCAATAGCTAAATATCTGTAGTAAATGGAAATATATGAATTAAGCAATTGTTTTCAAGTTTATATTTTGGGGTCTTTTTCTGTCCTTGGGTAGGCAAAATGCAGGTTTTGAAAAATAGACCCATATGGCTTCCCCCAGTGTGTGTAAGTCCTCTGCCTATACAGCACGTGCCTGCGTGCCGATGGGAAGTGACGGGTGTCAAAGTGGTGGCGGCAGCAGCAGAGGTGGTGATGGTGGTGGCAGTGGTGGGGTTGGGGTGGTGGTTGTGGTGGTGGTGGTGGCAGAGGCGGTGGCATTGGCGGCAGCTGAGTGGAAGCGGTAGGGTGGTATCTGATCAGACCTTGTCTATAACCCTTGACTCCTAAGGCTTTATGGAGGCCAATATCATGAACCCTACAGAAGAGTGGTGTTTTAAAGTAAAATCTATGTGAAAAACAGTAAAAAAACAAAAGAATGCTAGGTTTATCATATGTAATCAATGAAAAGATAATTACTAGAGTTTTAGAACGATTTTAATAGTAAAAATAACATTGGATCTTTTATATACAACAGACTTTGATGACTAATGGCAAATGAAATAAAACAACAGTTGCGTTCCCTCGATGCAGAAATCAGAGTTATTGAACAGTGGCGTAAATGTAACAGAATCAGGCGTATATATAATTATATAACCCCAGTTATATGAATATAAATTCAGCCAATGAGCTGCTCACAGTTTATTCACCTCAGGGGCTCGAGCTGCTCCTCCTTACCACGTCACGGTTGTTTTCCGGAAATTCTTACAGAGCCTTTGGTAAATAACTGAAATTGTGTTTTTCAGAATGAAGGCTGTGTGTTGTTAAATGGAACAGGTCTTTATGGGGGTTGGACTCATGCAAGCTGCAGTGAATTTCAGACATATCGGCCCTATGTGTGTCAGGCTCCTCCAAGTAAGTTTCTTTAAATGTCAACAAAGAACTATGATTAGATAGCCGTGTACCATGTTTTCGATTTGACTTTTTGTTCCTATATTAACTTAAACAGAGACAGTCAGGCTCTTTACATGTACTGGGAACTTACTATGAGTTAGAGTGCTAAAAGGCCACACTTTTGAGTTTGTTAACCAGGGTTTCATATGAGTAAGAACATTTTGTACAAAAACAAAGGTAAAGGTGTGAAAAAGTTCATCTGGTTGCATTTCATCAACATGACAGCTGGTTAATATCCAAAGGAACTGACTCTCATTCTGTTAATTCATAGTAAATAGGTCTAAAGATTTTCACTGTTTCATGCGTATTTACAATGTTTAGAAGAAACTCAGGCGTCCGAGGTGAAAAAGTTCAGCTCCTGAAATAGTAATATCTACATACTTTACTTAGGCCTTTACTTACATTGATATTTACAGAATTAATTTTGGTGTTTTAATGACAAAATTATGATGCCATTTATTGCAAAGATCTTATTTACTTTTTACACAGAATATCTTGTGTCCATAGTAATTTGTTGATTAAACACAATTCACATAGACTCAATATTACAAAATATTGTACAGGACTTGATTTGAGGAAACTCTGTGGTAATTCTTATATTGGTATAGCTTTGCCAGTAATGTTGTCTCTTGTGGGGTTTTTCTCATATAAAAATAACTTGATCATGGAATGAACTATTGCAGACTATGCTATTAGCTCAGGGAGCATATCATTTGATCCCCTATTTCCTTCAAGTAGGGGGAATTGGTCATTGAAGATTCTTTTTTATTTAGCTTGTATGAAAGGGCATAAACTATCATATAGATTTCCCACTGATGCTGTTTTGCTTAAGTTTTACTTTTCTGTGTGTAATACAGTAAAACCCTTCTTCCGGGACACCCCGCTTAAGGGTGCACCCCGCTTAAGGGGACAATTTGCTCGGAACAGAAATTGTTCCCACTATTAAAAGTTTGTTTTAACCCCGCTTAAAGGGACACCCCGCTTAACCCTTTAAGGACGGCTGCCTGTGGCCGAGGTACCCCCTAAAGGACGGGTGCTTGTGGCACTTTATACCGCTAGGGGACGAGCACTTAGTCGTCAAAACCCATAATTAAGGGTTTAATCACGTGATACAATACATAATCTTAAATATTTAATTGTTTCTGAATACAAATACTATTTCTGATGTTATACCAACATTCTGTGAAAATTTGATTAATATTGCTCCATTATTTCCTTGTTAAAAACGAATTTGTATGTTTTTGAGAAATGATGCCTCAAGGCATCATTCGCCCTGGGCCGGATGATGCCTTGAGGCATCATTTGCCCTGGGCTGGATGATGTCTCAAGGCATCATTCGCCCTTAAAGGGTTAAGGGGACACACCCCCCTTAAGGGAACACCCCGCTTTAGGGGCAGGTTTTTCGGTACAGAAATGCTTAAAAACCCCGCTTAAGGGGACAGTTTGGAAGGACATCATATCAAAAACGCTGAAAATCCAAGATTATGGTGCCCGTTTGTACGGGACACACAGTTGTCGCAACCAGAACAATAGACTGAGCATTCCCGTGCGGGCCCGGGTGGTCAGAGTGTGTTTTTTCACTGTAATAATCACATCTCCAGCGGCTCTGGGTGGGCCACAGTGAGTGGGTATTAGTGTGAGTGACTTTTGCACCAGTTGAAGGTAGGAGGTTCGAGGTCCGCTTACAGGTTAGCTATGGGTGACACAGGGAGGGCTGGGGGCTTCGGAGGTACGGCATTCAGTGAGCCGTCGCGGCTCTGGGTGGCTCACGGTAAGTCCCTTATAGGGCTGCTGATTTCTCTCAGAAGTTACGGGGGGGAAGTGGGGGGGGGAGGGGGCATTGACCGGGGGTTTAAAAAGGAGTGAATTTCACAAGCAAGGCATATCCACCTTCAACCTCTATCTTTTAATTTTTTTTTGTACATTTATATTATATAATTTATATTTATTTGCTTATTTATGTGCTATTGATAAACCCTTTAACCTAATAACCATCGTTTCCTTCATTTACATCGGTATTCTCTATTGTATAACCAGATTGAAAACCCTGTTTAAGGGGCCACCCCGCTTAAGGGGTCACCCCGCTTAAGGGGTCACTTGGCCCGGAATGGAGGGTGGCCCTTTATGCGGGGTTTTACTGTATAAAGGACAGTTGTAGCTTATTATTCTAAACTATTTTGCTTATATCATATATTGTATTTCTTTGCTACTGACTCAACTTGGGGGAAAATAATAATGTGCAAAATATGTATTTGCATGAAGACGTCATGATATTTTAGCCAGTGAGCCTACCAGAGAGTTGGTCTCAACCTGAATTTTTGATTGTCTACAACCTACACATACAAGGTGCTTTGGTTTCTCATAAGAAGATTCTAACTGCCGAAACAAGGATTATTCTCTGTTCTTATCTAAACTTAAGGTTGATGAATTGCTCAACAATACCAGTTTCTTCTAAATATTGTAAATACACATAAAACAGTGAAAATCTTTAGACCTTTTTACTATGAATTAACAGAATGAGAGTCAGTTCCTTTGGACATTAACCAGCTGTCATATTGATGAAATGCAACCAGATGACAACAAATTTAACAAGACGATAAGTTGATCTGTGGAGAGATCACTTAGGGTTTAATGACTTCCTTCATTGGAATTCAGGGTAGGGATATATCCCAAACTGTCTCAACATAGTTGAAGCAGTGAGTACACGATCCATAGAAGTCACTATGTAACCTCACTTGGCTCAGCCTCATGAGATTACTGTCATGCAACTACCATTAATGTTATCTGAATATATTCTAGGACTGATAAAGAGCCTAGAAGCAAGGTCAAACTGGATGATACTGCAGAACGAAGAGTCTCAAAAACCGTTTCCATGAGATTTGTTTGCAAAATTTGCAAAATCTGTATTTGTTATATTTGACATATTTGGGTCAAATCATCAGGAAATGATGGGAGCCTCCCCTCCAGTGTCCCTTTTTATGATACTAAGTTCATTTTGTGTGGTTCCCTCATTACAAAATAGGATAAATTAGTGTCTACATATATTTGTTTCATAATACTATCTGCCCATATTCTAAACCTGTTCTATGTCTATTTTCAGCTGAATACAAAGTAGATGTCCCACGAGGCTATTGCAGTAATGGTTGGGAAGCCTATGGTGACAACTGCTATCTCTTCATGCCAGATGTATATACAGATAGCCTTGATTTCTTCTTCTGCCATAACTTTCCATATGCATCTGACCTGGAGATTCATAGTGCAGATGAGAATGACTTTATTGTGGAAAGGATGCAGAACCACACCAAGTATCAGAGGGCTAGCATGCTGAGACTGTCTGCACTTAACTTTGACAGTGAAGCAGGTGAGCTCTCTTTCTGAGGTCTTTAACAATAAGTAACTGATTAAAAATAGATATTACTTGTGTGCTGCAATGCAAAACTTACCATTGTTAGACCTAGGGCATCTAACCTGTTGTGTCCCATCATCACTTTGCTACTACAGCTCACAGCCGACTTTCTTACTTGCCTTGTATTCTAACTCTGCAATATCATGCAAAGATTATTTTCACTAGACTTAACCCCATGAGATGCATTAGGCACAAATCTACCTTCATATGTACAAAAGAATCAAAATTCCTTAACCCAAGTGTCACAGGAGATTTGTATACGCAAAATGTAAACATGTTTAAACAAATTTTCGTGCTGGGTATGCAAGTTCCAGTAGGAGGATTTTTACAGGCCTATCCCCCCACCAAATACAGTCCTATACTGACCTCTAGTATGACAATAACACTTCTTTTAATTCCGCTGATCATTAAGATGCCTCTTAATTGACCACATGTCTTCCCAATGGTCGGAAACCCTCTCAGTCTAACATCCTCAATCCTCCAACTATACTTTACTTGTGATAAGCGATACCTTCTTTTGTCAATAATACTTGTAGCACATATTGAGAGCCCTGAATTAGTAAACCGGACAAAATAATTGACACTAGTGATCATGTTAGATAAATAAGAATATGCTTCATCTCCATATTCAGGCTGTTGGGTGTGTGATAGTTTGTCAAAAACGAAGGGGGTGTATATCTATCAGATGAATGACCTACAGGTAACTCAACCATTGGTCATATCTTTAGAATGGTGGGTTTAATAGTAAATAGATTTATTGATATCAGGCCATATATTGACATTGAAGCTTGTATTGAATCTGAGGCTTGCCAGCTGAATGAATAATTTCTGTTTGCTTTTCAGGACTCTATTGGAGAGATTCAGGTCATGCAACATTCCAAAACTATGATCCATATTCTCGGATCAATCCAGAGCCAATTGCACATGTTGACCTTGACCTATCCAACGGCTACTGGGTGGTCAATTGGTATAACTCTATTCCCATGGGAAAAGTTTGCAAAATGCCAAGATTCTAGTTGCCACATGATATGCAGAGGATGTTCAATTGGAAATCTGAGAGGAAAGCTGGTCATAAAGCCACAAAGATGATCCTTCAAAGTATCTTGAAATAAAATGTCTTTGCAAGAAATAGCTATTGAATGAAGTCATTTCCTTTCCTATTATTTTCACATTTACATCATGAATGTACACTAAGCAGCTTTTCCCTAGGTAATATGTATTTATATGTGGTAAGACATTGCTGTTACTGCGACTACTGAATATGTTTTTATATGTCGGCTTTAGATAGGCTGACCGGCTAATTGCATTAATTCATCTAGAACCTCGACTCATGATAAATCATTAATCCTCAATATAACAAGAAAATGGAAATAAGGGTGACTGAAATCTTTATGAGTGAATGAATCTAATGTTGAAGAAAAAAAGAGTAAAATGTAAAATGAGTGGACATGAACTCAATTAATAAATGTGGGGTATTACTGATGGAAAATAATATCTATACCCCTATATAAAATAAGATGTTGGTGGATGAAAATGGTAGATAGAAAAGGAAAGGCAGGCGTGAGGTATGAATCGTTAGATTATATGATCAGGGTGCAAGAGTGTGTGTGGTGTACTCTCTCTATAGAATACTATGTAGTAACAGTGAGGCAGCCTAAGACCGAGGAACGTGAAGCTAACTTAACTCATCTAGCCAGGTTGGGTAAATTAACTTTTTTTAAATTATCATTCCATGTGCATTCAATTGATTCGTATGGTATTTGTTATTGGTGAAATATGTAATTAAAATCATGATATGAAATTTTTTTTTTTTTTTTTTTTTTTTTTTCAAGATTCTTTATTGGTCTCATGGTATACAGAAATTTCTTGACGATAGCAGAGTACATCATGGTAGTAGAGGACCAATAAAAGGTTCAAACCTCAACTGAGGACAATTGATTTTCATGGTTTAAACCTCCCGGGAAACTGGAATACCAATAAATTGGGCTGAGTTTTATGAAACAAACAGAATAAAATAAAATATCCATGACAACACAGGTCCTATCACTGTCAAAAAAATAGGTTATACATAACTCCTGTATAGATAAGCAAACAGTCAAGGTCAGTTTAACCATACTACTGAACAGTCAGCAAATAAAATTTATATAGAGGCATACTTACGGTAAGATAATACTCTCCATGAGTTTCTTTTTAGTTAACGATTTAAAGTATTTTAGATCTGGAGTGTTTCGTAACAGTATTGGTTGACTATTCCAAAGAGTGCCTCCATAGTAATGGACGGATGAAGTATAAGCTTTACAATTTGGTTTGTGGACCAATAATACTGGAGCATCGTAGAGACGGGTAGGTTTGTTACTCACATCTAGATAGATACGGTTTTTGGATCTCTTAAACATAAAGTTAAGAAGATGAGCATTTCTTCTATCTCGAAGGTATGGAATATTCGCAGTTGTATGTAAAATTCGAATAGAAGTAAGTAAGGGGAATTTCAGACAAATTCTTAGACAGCGATTTTGCAGAAGCTGTAACGAAGAAGTATATTTTAATGGGCTATCGATAAAGAGAATATCCCCATAATCAAAATGTGGTAGTATCGCTGAGGTATATACTTTTAAGGCAGCTTGGGTCGTAAGATAAGGTCTCATCTTTGAGAGTTGATACATTCTATAACAGATAGTACGTTTCAAATGTGAAATATGGTGTCTGAAATCCAAATTCGGGTCCAGATATACCCCTAGGTATTTATAGGAATTAACTTTAGCAATTTTGATATTATCAATAGTTAGTGATAAATTAACAGGTAATTTTTTACGGCCAGGTGCAAAGTACATATATTTGGTTTTGTTGATATTAACTGATAACTTGTTCTGTATGCACCAGGTACTAAGAACATCTAGATCTTCCTGGAGAGAATCATACAATATTACTGGGTTTTTACCGTGAACATAGAGCGCGGTGTCGTCCGCATATAACATAATATCACTGTTTTTTAATGTAGATGATAAGTCGTTGATATACACTAAGAAGAGGAGGGGACCCAAAATATGTTTGGAGAATGGAGAGATTGTGGTAGAATTTCAGACATGTTTTTGGTATGGGTGGTAAAATATATGAAGGTGATGGCGCACGCTGGTATCTCTGAGCCTTAGGATAAACACATGTACAATGTTTTCTTTTTTTCATGAAAGTTCACCCGATTTTCATTTGACTTGAGCAGTATCGTATAAAACCCTATGCCAGCCTCCAACGAATGCAAGAAACGAAAATGAAAGTAGAATCTAATATTGAGGTGTGAGTAACTAAATGTTGGAGAATTGATGCACGGGAAGTAAGGGATTTAATGGTCATATCGGTTTGTATTTGTGTTGCAAAACAAACAGTTTAGAAAATGCATTGTACCCCAGGAATGGATGCATGCTTTGGTTATTCCATTGCCCAAAGGAAGAGACATAAATAAGGTCAATAACTGGCGACCTGTTCGTCTATTACCCATCCCTCCTGAAAAGGCAAAGAAACACCTGACACAATTTATAGGCATGTTCAGGATCTTTATGTTGACAAAGATGAAATACATGTCACAGCACCATGCTTTTTTATGCGCAGAAGGGGTTCTATTGCCTTCCTTGCGAATTGTTACTGGGCAAGTCACAGAGTACCTTCAAACTATCAGAAGATCTGTGTGGTTGGGTCAGGGAAGGTTTTTAGAGAATTGAACTCAATCAGTCTTGCCCAATGGAAAAATGTCAGAACCTAACAGGGTTAACTTTGAAGTCCATCAAGGGTCTGTGCTCAGGCCACTACTTTTCAATCTCTACTTTAATTATATGTGTAACGAATTAGAAAACACACTGTAAATCGCTACAATACTCAGATGATTTGGTAATATACGGGGAAAATCTCAGAGATGAAGTTGGAACGGTTAAATAACTGATCCGAATAAATAATAATGCAGATCGGTGGGATAGTAATGCTCTAACAATAAATGTAGCAACATTACTTGAGGTTTGATACTATAATCAATCTGTATATACATTTTGAACTGGCAGTCATCTCAAAGACTTTTGCTACTTCTTCATTAAATTTGTCTCCAGAGAAAAATAATGGGAACATTTATTTTAATTCATTGCAGTATGTCTTCATTCAATATACTTACTCTGAAAATACAGGCTTTCTGTAATACAGGTTTACCTCGGCTTGTAAAATCTATGTCAGAAGTCTTATAAACAACATCCCTAGAATGAAGCAGAACGCGTAAGCATGCAAATCGCAAAAGAAAGGAAAATTATATCTGTGTGTTAACGTTTATTTCCACAAGGTAAGTAGCAAGAAAGGTCAGCCACTTTCATTTACAGCAGAACCGATGAGGTGCCGAGAGCCTTAGAAACAAACATCAAAATTTGTCGAGCAAAACATACTTGGGTGAGAGGCACAACTTGGGTGCAGACTTCATTTTACCATGTAATGCTTGACCCATTTCTCGTGAGGTTAATACTATCTTTAGTCTGATATCATTTTATTTATCAATAATGATCCAAACCTAGATGATATTGCTGTCAGTCAGTAGGTATTTAATGTTGTTCCTCAAAGCCAACACAAGAGGAGGAAATAATCACAAGACAAATCTAAAAGGGTGCAGTCTTTTCAACCATTCTCACTTGTGATATACATTTCCTATCATATAATGTGTTATTTGAGCAAATACCAACTGTGTCTAGCTTAAGGATAAATAATAGGAATGTCCATGATATGAAGACCTAGCTAATGGCAGAAGGATTTTAGTTTATAACAAAATGAATATGAGAATATGATAATGAGTGCAATTTATTAGCAATGGATCTCTCCCTAAGAATTGTTTTAGGATATATTTATGCAGTACATTTCATTTGGCTGCTCATAGATAAACATTATATTGTTTATCTGACGCAATACAATGCAGAAAAAATTGACCTTTCAATAATGCGTGTCTTACAACCAGCCTTATCCTCAACAACAAAAAATTCTTCCAATAAACATTCCTCTATGATCAAAAGAAAATTCAAATGGGCAATGTTAGGTAAATACTCATAACTAGTATAAACGACAGCCGTTGTGGTGATACAGTTTGGCTTTGAATTCAATACTCTTTTGTGTATTAGCATGAATACTATTATCTATGCAGATATGTTTTCCTAACGTATGAAGCTGTTTATATATCGTACATATAAAGTTATTAAGAAGAGGATAGTAAAGAATCGTCGTTTCTTTTTTACGGCCTTTTAACTTCACCATATGATTGGCTTTCATTGTCTTCCTGATGACCAATTGTATTCTGTACAATATAGATAGTACACAGCACTACTCTTTAGATATTTAATACAAGCTGCATATATTCTCAAGTACTGTATCCTTAAAGATATTAATAATTACTTGGCTTACAAAAGGAAGTAAACTAAACTGTAGTACTTCAAGTTACCAGCACCTTTTATATTTTGCTTAAGATAGTATCTTCAATGGAATCTCCAAAGTTTTAAAAGATTAAATCAAAGTAATACATAATATGAAATAATAAATGCATTGAAGCATTATGACCCTAATTCCATCACAAGTAGATGGTCTCGTTTATTACATAGGTAAGCTCGTGCTATGGAAGCAGAGCACCAACCTACAACACCTTTCAAATATGTAGCCGCATAGCCAACATTAAGAAATGTCTATATGTATACTTCAGAGCTAGGTTTGTGCTTGGTGAGTGTTAGAGCTTTAGGTTTAGGGATATGCATATAACCCACTATTCAGGTCTATTTATAGAGCGAACTCCCTTAGGCTGTACAAATCTATGTTACACTGATAATGTGGTGATTGATTTAGATCTATCTTTCAGAGCAGGATATAATGGAAAAAAGCTGTGGTAGATTCTACCAGAGCCCATAATCTGGAAAAAAAGTAAAAAGCATGAGTTAATGGTCACAACACTCACTGATGTTCTAGTCACTTTTTAAGAAAGCAAATAAGTGTGGTTTCCTTCCATTATCCTACAACGAGGACAATAGTTGTCGGTAACTCCCAATGGACGTTCTCCTCACATCCAGGAGGAAGAGACGAGGTTCTCCACATTCCGTGGCGAAAGTTTTCTAGAAGATCAGATCTTCAAGTTGTTCTTGCTCGTGGACAAACAAGATGAACGATTCGCTTAAAGATAAGCGTATTCCTGATGCAAATGGATGTAAAATAAATCTATTTTGACGAATATTCTGACGTACATACAGTTGCTTGCGTTCTAATGATATTAATTAAAATTCAACATAGGGAGCATTTAACAAGTCTGTCCCTTCCCAGAGCACAGAGGGATATTACTCCTGAACGGACTGTCTAACTGACGCCCAGGGAATACCCAGGTCTGTATGCATCATATGGCAGAGAGAGAATGTCAACCACATGTGGAAGAGCTGAAGATAAGCACAGGTCTCTCAATAAGTGGCAGGGTCAGTCAGAGCGAAGGAGAAATGCTCAAGATGTTTGCTGGAGGCTGCAGAACTAAGACTATGAGAGTCTGTGTCCCCTCCTTGGTTTTTCAAATATTCATCTAGATCACGGATGCTGTCCCTGATGCTCTCAAGATGGTATGACTGGGTCTCCTGCCAGGCCAGGTCCTGATCTCCTCCTCGTGGACTACTGTTCCCAATCCGGGACCCCGAACCAGAGTTATTATACGTTCTTGATGTTTTGCTGCGTAGGATGACATTGCCGTCCTGTGAGGTGGTCACATTGGACGTCGAAGTAACGCTTGTTTTCTCAGCGGCACCGTTGGCGGTTGACGTGGTTGGCTTGTTGAGAATATCAGTGAATACCTCTGTCGCAGGTGCCACTGTCATCCTCGGCTTGTCACGTTGGGAACTGGAAGGCGACCGGCTGCGTGCATAGACTTCTCTTAGCGAGCGAACCGAGCCAGTCCTCGTCAGTTCCCGGGCCGTCTTACGTGAAATTCTCTGGTCGCCCTGGATTTCCAGGTTGCCTTCGGCCATTGCGGCAGCTGCAGCACTAGCAGCAGGCCCAGCTGTATCCTTGTTATTGGCAATAGGGACATTATCCTGATCCTGTTTAGATTGTGCGGCGTCAGCGTCATCACCTAGTCCCGGTAAGTGATATGACCTTGTCATGTCCTTCTCTTCGTCCCCATTGACCACCATCTCCCCGCTCTGACTGCTCATACTGCTGTCCTCGTAGGAGGAGAAGGAGCCTTTGGAGACATCCTGCGCCTCCGTGGACGTGTTGAGAGCTCCCACGGGGGACGCACTCTCGCGGTGATCTTCCACTTCCCCGAGCAACTTGCTCGTCTCCTGCTCGGACGTCGTCAACGGAGCCACTCCGAAACGCTGCGTCTCGCCCGACCAAACCTCATTCCGATTGGTGCGAAACTCGAAGGTTGATGCTCCTCCTCCTCCAGCAGTGCTAGCAGATCCTGAGGCCGCTCCATTGCCGATCCCTCCATGGTGCGCCCGGGAGGAACCCGCAGTGGAGAGGAACCTTTCACTGCTGCGCCCTGCCGCCGCTTGTCTCTGTTGGCGCGCCCGGTTCAGGCTGAGTTCGCGATGGCTGTAGCTTCTCTCCTGTCGCTGCTGCTCGAGTCGCCGGCACACGCTGCGGTCCCTGCCGGTAAAACTGTGGCTGTGGTGCCCGCCGTCGAACATGCTCTCTACTATGCCGCGTGACCCTTTGCCCTCCAGCTCTATGGGGACCTTGTGGTGGCTGCTGGAGGTGGTAGAAAAGTCCATGACCCGTCCCCAGTGTTCTGCTGCTCCCTTGGTCATGTCGGCGTACTGGACGCCTTCAATGTAGTCTTCAGTGTCTGCGTCCACCTCGTCATAGGCCATTCTCCGCACCTGTACGTCAAAGACAGACAAATCATAAAGGTGGGGGATTAGTGGTGTTATCAAGACGGTTTTTGTTTCATCCCATATTAGAATAACAGTATAAGTAAAATAATAGAATAAAATGAACAAGAGTATAAATAACGGATTTTTTCCCATTGCCTATATGTTGGTACAGACCTACGCCCTAACCGGGATAACGATACGGTTTATGTAAATTCCATAGTTAATCTATATAGGATCAGTCTGGATTATATACTGAATGCTTGTACCAATAGGATGATGAAAGCTGAAATTAGCAGAAATCATAATCTGGATAAAAACAAACAACGGAAGCTTGTCAATATGATAATTGAACATACATATATGCGAAAACACCTTTGTGGTCTGTATCAAGTCGCCTAAAATAACATAACATCTTACATGTCAAATATCCCTATTGGTGGCATATAGAATTGGTATATGTGTCATATCCCTATCAGGGGGTACAGTAAAGTGTCCTAAACTGCCTGTGTACTATGAGTACAATCTTATTCCAGAAGGGGCATATACTATTATAAGTTATCTACCATCCACAGTGCATTATCTAGAAAAGATGATAGTTATGTTTAGAACCACAGAGGGGCTTCACTGTATTGCAGGAATTACATTACTACCGACCATTGAAGATAGAGAAGCTGCAGATTATGTTATCAAGAAGAATTGTTTTATAATGACTGCCTTTATTGTAGTTACTACTAAAAGCGATAGAAGTATCGGCCCTATGAACTCTACCATACAAGGGACACTGCGTGAGTACCTTTGACTGAGGATTACTATCGAACCAAAACATACCCTCTCATCTTACGTATCGTAACGGTAAAATGTATGTATTAATTCATGGGTAGCTAACTGAAACAGTACGACATGTAAAGCTGCAACCAGCACACATGAGTGAGTATGACAATATTAGTGTAGGACAAGACCTCGGAGCTACACGTGTATCAGAATTAGGGTTTTATTGTCAGTTCGATCAACGAACATGTTCAATTCACACACTGTGTTATGGATCGCATACGGCATTAACATCTCAGCACAATTATGATAGTATCAAGATACACAGAAGATAGCAGGTGATCATGGCTGATTCTTCCATCGTACTGGCAAGGGAATTAGATAATCACAGTAGAAAGTCACACACTCATCAAACACCAGCGATTTTCATATCGGAGAAGGGTTTGTGGTAAAAAATTAATATTTACATGATATAGTTTATGTTCGTGGATAGGCATAACATAATATTAGGTTGTTCTAGTTTTCCCAGTCATCTCTAGATTATGATAGATTATTCGGTGAGTCTTGAAAATAAAGTCATTCCTTTGGTTTAGGGGCAAGGATAATTATGCATGAAGGGTATTCGGGTGGGCATTCTCTCGTACTATATGAAATAATAGTGCCATTTATTGTCGTGAAAACTGTCAAATAATCATGTTTTGAACTTTCTGAAAGTTCCTAATCTTATAAAACGGGTGTCGCCGATTGTTCGTCAATCTTGATATAGCATTCCGGAACTGTTTTCCACATTGAAATGTAACTGGCTGATATTTTGGGACATTGAGTAGAAAAATACTCAACCCCCTGTTGAGTATTTTCAACATTACTGAACTAGGGATTGAGTATTGCAATTCTATCTAAAGTAAATGGCAAATTAAAGTACCATGGATGGGCAAATATGTCGATTTAATATAATGTACCGACTAGGGCAACAGGAATTAACAGTTGAGTTACTCATCAATATTGCAGGCAAGATTAAAGAAGAAACCAATAAGTTTTGGTCAAGGTCATGGTTCTCCACAAGTTTGATGCAGAGCAATATCAATCAGGCGAAGCCTAGTGAATATCACATAGGATTCAAACGTGTTGGAGGACAATGATTTTGACCAAAACGAGTTGCTTTCTGTGTTTATTTCCCCCCTGTATACACTAGAAGAATGGATGACACGTGTACAGAATAAAGGCCATAGTGAACGGACTACAATACTTTTAGGGGCATGGAGAACGAGTCCCCAATGTTAAGCCTATGGGACAAAAATATCGTATGTCGTATATATTTGACGCCCAGACACAGCAGACAGTTAAATTTAGTGGCCTCTGCAGCTATCTCGGTTTTCTTATCAATCTGACCAGATATATTAAACAGTAGCAATTAATCCATGTTCGTTATGTTAGAAGCAAATAAATTCATCTCACTTTGGTCATAATTCATAATTCATGCATTTGATATACCACACAGGGTGAAATGATAAAAATACCCATGCATTTGTGTTTTTTTTGTAAATTGAAACACAAGCTCATTACTCAGAGACAGATCAAACAGGAAATACATGTGAATAAAGGCAAGTTGAACTAGATTTTATGCACGTGCAAATTCATATCTTGACATGCCAGGAGTAAAGGGATTCCGTGAAATTATAATATAACGATTACAATGCCTTCTCCCTTCTTTTCTCTGCTACGTCTAACTTTTTGAATCTAAGATGTAGAGATTATGGCTATATGATTTAAAGATAAGAACTAGTAAAACATAAAGGAGAAATGACATGATGCAAATGTTTTCACGAAAACGTTATGAAGATGTTACAAAGATAAACCTTAAAAGGTGATACGTGATGTAAAACTTATATACTGGAAATTTATAAGCTGCCAAAATTAAAACTATATATGTATATTGTTCACCTGTGTTCATTTTTTTTTTTCTTCTTTTTTTTTAATTCAGAAAAGGTAAGGACGTTTTACATTCACTACATCAATGCAGCACTCTTCCTAGTACTGCCCAACAAAACAAAAAAAAAACAAGAAAACATTCTCAGAGTAGATGATTTCTCGATTATGTCAGTATTCATCTTAAAATCAAAAACATCTCAGAAGACTCTAAGAAATCAGAAATCTTAGGAAAACATTCAAAGCCGAATTCGGCTTTCAAAGAACCACACAAGATTTGCTTCTACAACACTACGTGTGGTTTTAATTAAGAAATAACAAAATTGAAAAACAAATAATGCTATAACTCCTCTGTCGAATATCACTTTTAAATCTGCAGGTCATTGGACATAAATCATATCGACCACGAAACGGGAGAACAGGGTTAGAAGAGATAGATCATGAAGTTCATCCAGTAATCTAAAATTCGATTCAATCAAAATCCAATCGATGAATACTCAGTGTGTGATGAACACGAAACTGTAAATTGTTAATACTAATGTTATACGTGGTAAGAAGCGGCTGGGGCTGCAAGTACACTGGGTTGAGACTAGAGCTAGGCCGGGCCATGCACAGTGATTTCTTACCTAAATTGTCACTTTCCAAAGTCTCATCAGCTAGCTGCAAGAGGGCACAGAGGAGCTCAAGAGCTGGCAGCAGAGCTATTTATAGCCTTGCAAGACATGGAAGCCTTGATCTTAGGTCAAGTCAAGTCACCGGGATATCAGCCATCGTGAAAATGTACATGATACTTTCTGTCATTTAGTGGATACAGCGATTATCAGATATCAATGTTGTTTTTGTCTTAGGTAAGGGCTATATCTTATTTATCCTTTGTACTGAAACGTGACAAAACGTTAATCGGTGCAAGTTGGTTTTCTTTGTTTAAAAGGTTAAGTGATGGGAGGCGTATACCACCCACTTCAAAATTAGTTATTAAAACTTTCTATGTCATAGCAATTTTAGTATATGGTGATAACTAGGATTTCTGGAGCAGGTTTTGCCTTTTTGTTAGCAATTAATTCCACTATTTTTTATATCTACATTAGGAGGTCTTTAATGTTAAAATTAAGCCAATGTAGACATAGATTAGACACTCTGGCTTTCTCATCGTGTGGGCCTAATAATGATATATATGTATGAATGTGATGAACTCGTCTTTTTTCAATCTGCATGGATATGTTTAGGGTAAATGAGAACTAAAGTAGTTTACCTATCAACAATTTCAAATTTTGTTGGGCAACAAAAAACTTGGCAGAACAAATGTTTTTGTCAATATGGAATAGGGGATTTTCTGCCTTATGGACCATGACCAAAGGGTTGAAGCACATGGTAATTGTCGCGCAGTTTCTTGCAATTCTGCAAGGTGTTTCAAAGTGAAAATACCACAGCACAAAAACGATTTAGGCTGTGGTCATTTTTAGTTCAAGCTGTTCGGTTTAAGGTCCAAATAATAAACATAAAGCATATTATTAAACATGGTAACACTTGGCACATGAAGCGTGTTAAGTCGCTAAAAAGTAAAGCATAAATATAACCCCCTTGATTAATCCTTTCTAAAAGCATATATGTGACTAAAACAAGTCTAGCAGGACTGAAATGTATTTGTTAATGGCACAAGGCACTTAGCTCTTAACCACTACAACTTATCAATATATCGTGTGTTTATATGAATGGTATAAATAAAAGATTAATACCTCTGATGACAAGTCTGTTCTGTAGGCATGCGTCGGCCGCTGCTCTTTCCTGCTCACAAACGATTGGCTGACCCTTTGCCTGTCATGAAGGTCATGCATGGGGATGGATTGCTCATGGTGGCTGGAGCTGCTGTACATGGTCTGGCTTCGTGGGTAGCGGATATCCTCCACAGGGATGTCAATCATGCTCTCATCCCCAACAGACATCTGCTCGAAGTCACGCCCCTTCCGCAGCATCATGGAGCCCTGGTAGATGTACTCCTCGTCCTCATCATCGTCCTCCTCTTCCCCGTTCTCCGTTGTCTCCGTCATGACTGGCACTTCACTGGAGCCGTTCTCGTACATGATAAAGAAGCGTTTATTGTCTTCATTCGAGCTACTGCTGAGGACTGGAGACTGCATGGGCGGTGACTGCGTGTTGTAGACGACGGGCTCGGAGCGGGTGTACTCCGTATCGTGCACCACCTCAGCGTAGTTGTCGAGGTCGTGGTAGGCGGGCGGGTCCGGTCGCTGTGTGCGCTTGTTCTGTAGGGGATAGTTCTGGTAGCCGTCCGTGAAGTACACGCCCTGTGCATGCTCCCTGGAGCGGACCTGGGTGGCGGCCATCTTGTTGGCCTTCTCCCTGCCCGCCCGCCGTGTGTACGCCACCTGGTGGTTGCTGACCGGGGCCTCTTCCCGGAACTCGATCCGCTTGACGTATCTATCCTGCGGCCGTTCGTCCCGTAACTGCACGTACACGTTGGGGTTCTTGGGGCGGGCGTGGGAGTGAGATGGGGTCATTGTAGCACTCCTGAAACTCGCCACCCTGGAGACGCCACTTTCGTAGGTGTTATCGATGCGGGAGAGGTCCTTCATGCTGTGGTAACGCCGCTCCTCCACGGGCGCCCCTCCGGAGATCACCTGGCCGAACCTCCGCTTCCCATGCCGGGTGTAGCGCGAGATGTCACTCGAGGTGAACGACGGGTGCGACTGCTTGTACCGACGCCTGGTGGCGTACCCGGGAAACTCCTGCGGTTGCGCTGTGACGTCCGTCAGGAACACGCTATTATCATGGAAGTCGGTGTCGCTGAACGTGCGGCGGAGGTTGGACTCGGAGCGGCTGCTGATGGAGTTATAATAAGCGGGCGGCGGGTAGGGATTCAGGATCTCTGCGTCGTCGCTCGTCACGTTAATGATGGTGCTGCCGTGGACGGAGGACGGCGGGCGGTGGCGGATGATGGGTGCAGCGTGCCCGAAGTCCTGGTCGTACATCTCCTGTGTAATAACCTGCGCGTCATCACCCAGACTCACGTGCACCACGTTCTGCCGGCGGTACGCGCTCCGATCTCCGGACAGCGACGAGTAGTCGGAGAAGTCCGAGCGGAGCATACTGCGCCGCTCGCCCTCTGTAGCGTGGCTGCGTACACTGTTCCCCTTCTCCAGATCGCGCTTCGACACCTGCATGAGGAGATTCTGCCGCAGCGGGATAGAGATAATGTCGTCCTTCCGCTCGTTGTTTTGGTCGCCTCGCGTGTTTCGCGGCACGTCGCCGTTCAGGTGAGACTTATTGTTTTCTCTGTTGGCCACGTTGGTGAGGTTGGCGTTGGCGTCTGTACCGTCTATGACGTCATCGTCTATCCCGTCGTCCGTCAGGTCGTCTTTGGCGATAGGTACGAGCTCTGATGGAAACTCAGTCATATCTGTTGGGATATTAGAATCTTGATTAATATACAATTGTTGGTTAGAGTGTGTTAGGATGTGAAGAATTTTTACTCTTGTACAGCTGCCGCTTGGGTGACATGGAGCAAGAACGCATGTGACGTTATCACATACTGGTTTCGAATATTCGACCTTGGCAATGCATTCTTATCTAGGAAGCTGTCTATAAATCATGTCATGCTATTTTGACCATTTTTGCACCCTACCCCTTTCCCCTGTCATGTTTTGTCTTCTTTTTGGCAATATGTTTTTTTGCGTTCTATTTTTAATAATCGCCGTTCTAGGCAAAAAGTAACATACACACAATACACCGAAAATAAACTCTTGTCAAGATATATACAATTTGTCGATGATAATAAACGGAAACAGGGCTACTGTGGCTGCACATAATAAATACGCGGTAAAATTGACGGTAAAACGAACCGATGTCGAAGGCAGAGGTCCGTTGTATCGTCAATTTTACCAAGTAATTATCACGTACAGACACAGTATACCTGTTTTTGTATCATCATATACCTTAAAATATCCAATTTTTAACTTTGCTTCTGGGTGAGTTTTTGGATTTCGCCACCGTACATACCCTGTACGCCACATACATACCCCATACGTCACCTAGGTGTCGTACGGATATAAATACAACATGGGTAGGAGCGGACCGTATGTGTAGGATATATTATTATATACCCGTGCACGAAACTGACGCTTATACTTTATGTAAGTATTATTTAGATATTATATGTATGTGCACGAAATTCAGTGTACGGGCACCGGGTGCGCGAAACAGGAAGCAGTTAACTTGTTCCCGACCGTTTATTACACATACAAACCAGCGAAAAAATACGGAAGGCTATGTCTAGGTATCGACAGTAAATGTACACAATTAATTCCTGAAAGTAGTACATAAAAACATTAATATATAAAAAACCAAGATACAAGGTTAAAAATATAAATGAAATCGGCACACCATAGCGCCAGACACGATCAGCACACCATAGCTCGCAAAATGAAAACGAACCGCTGGCATCACAACGTCATCGAGGAGAGTGTGATCTGTTACTATGGCGATTGCCTTGCTCACTCTTCAAACACATCCTCTGTTATACATAGCTTACTGAATAGCAGAGACTACGATATGGAGAGTGACGTTCATATAATTTCGCTGTGACCCCTTGTTTTAGGGTGTGTGTGTACATAAGGTTTGCTGGTCCCAGACATTCCAGAAGCGACTTCGCTGGTTCCTATCCTCAAAAGCCTGACGACTAACTCGCACAGCATATTCTTTGTGCCTACCCTTAATGAAGTAAGACAAAGAATGTGTATGGAGATCGACAAGTTGATGATGTCACAGGCTCCAGCCCCGCTATCATCTCTAGAGCGACGTTGTTGTGAAAACCAGGGTTCGAGTACACGATGCTGTCCCCGACGAAGTTGACACTGGCGTTTTGGTAAATATTTAACTAATTCTAACGATTTGAGGGTATATAATAAATAGAATACAGTCTAGGCTACGATTGACGTCGTTTTGTACGTGGTCCTAGCTCCAGTTGTACGTCCTGAGCTCTACGAGCTCAGGACGTACAACTGGAGCTAGGACCACGTACAAAACGACGTCCACGTAGCCTAAGCCAGTATTCTCTAACTACCACAGGTATATGATAATACAAAAAAAATACATTTGATGCAACCCATGGCATGCTTGGTCATGGAGACTGGATCCCCCCCCCCCTCCCGGCTGCCGCATGACGTCATTTATGGACGGTTCCTAGGTGATTCGAATGGATACATTTCCTCATGTGTGGTATTGTTTTTATCAGCATATGTTATGTGGTTTTAAAAAAGAAGTGGGCTACATATTTCGCTCAGTTACTATCTGAATTCACTGCCGGTTTTATTGAAATGTAATGGACAATATATTCTATACATTTCTAGAAAATCATCTGTTGGTCATGATAGCAATCACTACTTCGTTTGCATTATCACAAAAACAACCGAATCCTTTTTTAGAATTATCCCAGACAGTGACAAATGTATTTCAAGGCAGGTTTGCTTCACCTTTTACAATTGTAACTTCCGAATCTTTGATCCGATCGTATTTATTAAATATATTTGCCTTTGTCGCAATTTTTTTTTTTTTGCTCTATTTTGTTTATGCATGTGTGGGTGACAAGTGTTGTCTGTCTTGGCTAAACCTGGGAAGAACGTCTTTGGACGACAGTTGATGTCTGTACTGTTTGTCTTTCTGAATAAAATTTTTTTTTTAAAAATCAGAAAGTCTCAGAGGCTATATATATATATTCCCTATAACTCTGTTATGACTAAGAAAACACAGCTTGTACATAAAATCGGGCAAAAACATGGGCGTGTTAATGTCTTCATGATATGTCAATACCTTTCTACCAGTACTTGAACGTTCTCTTAATCATTTGTTTCATAGCTCTTTCAGCTAACACTGTATTAATTTTTCATAGATCAGAAGTCAATTTGCAATAAGAATATCTTAAACAATTAGAGAAAACCGTACCTCGAGTGCCTTTAATGGCGTCAAAGTTGATATGGGATATGGCGTGAGTATACATGTTCTGCAGGCCTTCCCACTCCTCCTCGCTCTGACCTTTAGCACCAATAGCCACATTGAAGGTCACATTGACATACATAGGCACCAGCATGACCTTTGTGTCGATAACACCTGCAAACAACAGAACCATCAAAAGTTAAGTTAGGTGATGAAAGTGCGTAGCATATCAACTGCACAGAGCTCAATTACAATGTTGATTATCATCTACAAGGCAGGCGAGAAGATTTACTTGTATTAGGTTTAATCAGGTGTTTTAGAGTAAGAAATATACTCTTCTGAACCATGTTAAGCAAATGTCAATAGAGCCAGATTCGGGAATGTCGTCTGGATGTAAAACAGAGTCCATTGTAGTGCATGCGTAGCCACCGGAAGTGACGGGGATTTCCGGTGGAAATGCGTGGTGAATGGATCTTAATTAGGTCACCCCCAATTAAGGTGTTGATTCTTACGGCGCTAGTACTACAGCGTTACCTGGTGCACAAGGGAAGAACTAACATCACCCAGTCTCAACAGAACCCAGCAACCAATTCCGTTTGCCTCAATCTAAGGTAGAGGAAATCCTACAGGGTTTCTGTTCCCTTCCTATCAGAGGTCGTTCCCTGGCGCGGTGGAAGTTGTTTGATATGATAAATTGTGACTGGGGGTAAAGCTCCCTTATTTCATTGGTGTCAACAAAACCAATGTCGGGGGGTTTTATCGTTTGGACAAATCTTCCCCCTATATCCTACTAAAGCGTCCTAGAAATTGCAAACGGAAATCCACTTGTTCCTCTAAATCTTCACATCGACGATTCATCGCTACATATTGCCCACCCGGCTTCCATATGCTTTTAGAATTCTACACCGTATTTGCCCTATAGGCTGTCAAAAGGATACATTGACACAATATTCAATCTGGAACTGTTTTTTTATAGTTCATAATTATCAAAGACCAATCATGATTAGATGGTATCAGAAGGATTAAATCGAGATTGTTCAGAATCTGGTTTGTAACTAGTGTTGTTGCCATGCATCATTTTCGACCCTTCCACCTTTCCCTTGTTGAACAGAGATCTCTACACAGCATCTATTCTCCACCAGATAGAAAGTGTCCATATGGAACCACTTAATCTAAACATGCACAGGTTGGGACAACAGATGGAGTATTTGATGAGCAGTAATCACGGAAGGTTAATGAAGACGGACAAGTCTTTAAAAACAGGATGTATTATGCCAGAACACACACGTTAATGATAGTAATCGCCGTGCCGGAAAACAGGAAAGGTGTCAGTAATCATAATTAAGTTAAATAGATCCATAAAAGCGATATGAAAACAAATCTAAAGACACATAATGAGAATGGTTGACTATTAGGAACACTACTGCTGGTAGATCTTTGCCCAAATAGCACCAATGCAAGTCCCTCAATGTAATGCTCTATACTCAAATATCCAAACCATTGTCTAGATGGTTATGTCTGGTCACTGCAATAGCTCCTCTTTTTGCCAGCAAATGCTATATCTAGATTTGATCACCTGGACCCGAGGGGAGAAAACCAAACGTTCAACTCACCGTTGTGTATAGTGTTGCCCTTTAAGAATCGTTGAGTGTAAACTTTCATGATTTCGATCGCCCCGAAGTCTTTGGTGAAATATCTCTGTGATCCGATCCGAAAATGCCACTTCTGCTTCTTTGGGAACTGCACAACTACCGGCAGGTCGTAGTCCCGGATGATACTCCGCAGGGGCCGGTGCTTTGATTCTGCCAATTTGTAATGGATGAAACAAGTTAATGATCGAGGAGGCAGATGCTATACGGCATATAGCCTATGATCCATGGGCGCCGACGTGACGCCCGCCAAATAGGTGTTTTTCACTAATGGAGGTGAAAAAGTAGGCGTTCTTCTCCAATGGAGGTGGAAAAGAAGTGAGTGATAATTGGGAAGTGTCACAACTCTAGCCTTGCTCACATATTCATGTAGAGTGTTCCATGTGGAAAATATCATGTCTTGGGTTTAATCATTATGTCATCCTGCTTTGCGATGAGTGTAGAGAGTCAAAGGAACCATGGTAAAATATTGAAAGGCAGTTGAATTTCGTAAGAACAAAGAGCCAGAATACAGGTTTTGTCCCCTGACCACCTAGTGACTGCTTCGTGAACTAACAATGGCTCTGTCCCCTATAGGGCACAGGGTGAGTGTTAGTTCCGCCATCATGCGCCAGGAAATTGTAAGCTACTGTATTAGCTGCTGTTATAATCTATAGATAATCGTGAGACGAGCTAAAACTCCACTATGGCAATTTCCTCAAAATTGTTGATAAAAGCCATTGATAACTGGACCACCACCTTGTGTTTTGTCTGGTGTCGGGGAATAATGTGGCTGTATCTATAACATAATATGTGCCCTCTAATTGCAACGGCAGCAAACATATCATACTGATATATATATATGATCGATTCGGACAAATTTAGCCATGTTCTACTACCCATGTGGGTGGTTTTTGTAGCCATTACAATCTTGTGTATATAGTAGTAGACAGAGAAGAGGATTCACTAAAATACGGTCACATCAGTAAAACGCCATACCTTGGACTACAGTTGACTACAATGATAAATTGCCTTCTGTGCCCATATCACACATTCAATACTTCTGTGCCCATATCACACCTTCAATACTTCTTCTCTACCTTAAATCTTTGAACTAGGTATAAAGCATTGTGATCAATTAGAAGCCTACTTTCGCAATGCAATGAGAAATAGTCTCCCCTTTCTTCTGAAGTCAGAAAAAGGCCAAGTAGGAGCTAAGTGCCCTTATATCTTTCGTCTAGACGTTTAAGGTGAGTGCCTACTGTGGTCAGGGTGGTGACGGTACCGAGGTAGTAAGCTGGTTATAGATTCATGGAGTTAGATTTGTTACCCTCCCTACTACAGAGGCTAGTAGCCCGAGCTCGAGGTGAGATACAATGAGAGGACACGGTCAAGAGAGACTGCATGTACTTGACTTCACGCATAGAATCTAAGTGCAGGGCAGATTCAGCAGAGACAAATTGTTCAAGTATCTGTAGTTTCAGGTATCAAATAAATCCAATTCTAATACAGTGAAAACCTGATAGTTTACAATTCACTCTAGAAAACAGTTGATTTCAGTCCCAGTGATGTCCACTATTTTTTATTCCCCCGCTATATCCAGTAGTAATAGACACAAAGGCCTTGGTTGTTTGTCCTCGTGCTGGTCTATTTATAGATCCAGTTCACTATGTCGGTGGTCTTAGTAGAAATAGTCATCAGGTTCTAACCAGTTTAAAAAGACAATGGCGAATGGTTCCAGAAATACAAAATGTGATATACCTTAAGGAAGAAACCAACAAGTTTTGTTCAATGTCGTTGTTCTTCACGTGTTTGAAATAGAGTGATATAAACGAGGCAAAGCTGAGTGAATATCACGTAGCGTTCAAACAAGTTGAAGAACGAGAAATTTAACCCAAACGAGTCGCTTTCTGTATTTATCTCTCCCTAAACACTAACAGAGCAGACGACACACGGGTTATATGACATCATAGACTATGGAGAACCGACTGCAATACTCGTAGGGGGAGTTGGTACTGTTAATCCTATGGGATAAAAATACCACGGGTGAGATGATAAATTGTATGCAAAAGGGGCCATGCGTTTTAGAGACTACTGAACCTAATAACTTTCAGGAGATGGCGCCAGCGACTGTATAAAATTGCCCATTAACTGCCTACCTTCACCCAGGTAAAATACACGTTTGAAATATAACAACTCAAGGCTTTTCATAAAGCGGCGAGGAGTAAGACTAAACTTCTAAAGTGATAGGAACCAAGTAGTATGACTTTGATTTTCTTGCTCGTCTTACTTTTCTTCTTGCTGCCTTTCTTCTCGATGACCTCGAATTCGATCTCGTAGTCCAGCGGGATGCTGATCTCCCGCCCTTTGGTGTCACGTGCACGCACGCGCTCCTGCATGCCCCACGTGTGCAGTCGCGCCACCTGGTCAAAAAATACAGAACCAATATGTTAACACTCTCGTGATGCTTAATGTCAAACTAGATTGGCAACCGACCCCCGTCTGCGCTGAGCTACGATATAGGGGTTGGTCAGGTAGAATCCCACAAGGTATCTGCTGTGTGTGCCTCAAACCAAGTGATTTTTTCTATTCATACTTTCAAAGCAGACACACTTAATATGAAATATTCATAGCTAAAAGTTTGATAAAGAAAGTAAGATTTATGTTGATTATATATATTGAAAAAACACACAGGAAAGGAAATAACAAGATGGTAAATTGGCTTCGAGCTTATGAGACAACACTCTCCAAGCAGCACAAATGATCTGGTAAGAGAGTAACAAACTGGCCCCACTACCGTCTCTAGCACACGGGATACGTCATATATGTGCATGTATATAAGTGTGGATATTCTGTATTGTCATATGCTTATGCTGGTACCTCTCATGGATACCAACCTCTACTATGGTATTGGTAATTCTCTGCAGAGTATGCCGGGGTTAGAGAGAATAGTCACAGAATCCGAAGCTGCAGTATTTATCAAATAGACGTGTTTATTCAAAAAAGAATGGGATAGTTAGTGTTCGTCTAACTGAACAGACGATCTTCCACACTAAGTCCTGTGCAGACGATACAAGACAATACAATGGACAATACAAAAGACGATACAAATGTTCTTGGGTTATAACCCTTCAATATATTTGAGATAAGTTCAAAAGTCCACTAGAATCTCTGCATGTTGAACCAGTATATTTACACTGAACGGCGCACGGTGACTCAACCATGTCTTTGGCAAATAATCAATTAGTAGGTAGAAAATTCCACAAAGAACCAGACAAGCTGATTATGATTAAGGTTGCTTTATTTGGGGGTAATATTACATAGAGATAGGGGGTGGTAGGTGGGAATTGTTGCGACGTTTAATCTGATTTCATCAGATTTCTTCAGGCAATGGTGAATAAATTATCGATAAATGAGGTAATAATAGTGAAACATATGAACCTTGTGGGGAGTGTATGCCATACTGTGATTTGTTCATGAATGTTTACTCAACAAGTGAGAAGGACCCAGTAAGTAAACAAACGGTGGTATGGCATAAACTCCCAATGGGGTAAATGCCTTTCACTAATGTATCCAGTTTTAAGCCATAGCAGTTATCTGAGGCTTTAGCACGGCTACTGACAGTGCATATTCAACAATATTTCTTGAATATTTCGCAATTCCTAGTAGTGCTGAAGTTGGGTTTGAAGTCCCATCAGTAACAAAGAATCATTGTCCGTTTTTCCTACAACCTGGATTCCTGCCTTCCTATTATTGTGGAGATTCTCACAATGCATGGTGGATTGTAAATGATGAAAAACAGACAGTCTGGGAATACCAGTCCTGATCCTCACGTTAATTCATGGACCTACTTACTCTACTTAAACTTCTGTTTTATTGTTACCAACATGGCATCACACAAAGGCCCTGTACTACTTTCTGTCTCTTTGAATTAAAAAATTGTCATGGTTTCACAATAATCGTCTACTTTGGTTTACAGTTGCACTTAACATGACAACAGGAATAAGAGGCAGGTGGGCGATAGTCCCCTGAACGACCTAGATAGGCGTGTCGGGCAGATTCATGGGAATACGGTAGATGAAACTGAATAGATTTTAAAATCCCCATTACTTTTAAGAAAAACAGTGTGGAAGTGTATAAAACGAAGGGAATGGTTAGGTGATCCTTCCACAGCCCACCAAAACGGACAGGAAAAAAGAGTTCAAAAGGATGTCTGGACTGGCTCGAGTTTTTGATCAAGGATATTAAGAAATGAGACTAGTTTGCAACTTAGACCCTTGTAAACGCTTGACAGGCCTAGCGTGGAGGAGTGGGGTAGGCGGCTGGCTAGGCATTAGACTCAGGGATTGAGGTTGGTCTGAAGCATGACCTGTATGTCTCTTGTGAAGAATTCGCAAACACCCATGCACAAATAGACACACTCCTACACCCCCTTCCCCAACATACAGTGTGAAAATGATTCACTATATACGATAAAATGCTTGGTAAAAGCTTTGTGTAATGTAAACAAGCTTTCTAAGCATACTTTATTCGAAGCATTCAAGTGATTTAAGAGATCATTAAAATTTGATGACTTTTTAGTTAATGCACTTACTTGTTTTTATGTGGTGAAAGGATTTATTGACAAGAACCACCTCATCAGCATAATGATGGCAAAGATACCAATGGATAGTTCGGGCTATCATGGCCTACCCCAGCCACTACAAAAATTATCAATTTGAGTACTCATGATGAGCTAGATGAGAATACCAAGATTATTTACGAGAAAATATTCCGCCGAAAACAGACGTGCATTTGATTTTACCTTTGGATTCAGGAATATTCCACTTTATTTTAATGCTCAGATCAGTAGTGTAAGCTCTCTGATCACGAGTGTAAGTCTGAAGTCGATGATACACGGGGATATTTTGAGCAAACCCGACTTCATTGAACTGAACCCGATCTGACCAGACCAGCCATACCGATTGAAGTTCGGTTTATGTTTTTTTCGTTCCGATGGAGGTTTTTTACGTCTTCGTGGTTGGAATTTTTTTTGGGTAGAGACACAGTGACAGCTACGCCTCGTTTCACAACAATACCTATTGAAGTTCGACATGTGAAGGGATTGCTCGAGACTCGATGGTATGAGACCATTCCGGTCGCGTAGGTTCATGCTCTAAGACCGCATCAGACGAGACCAGACTACAGTGGACTATAACCTCGTTTACATTTGCCTAGGAAAACGGCACCGATTATGTGAGTTTCCCAAAAACTCTGTCTGTGGTGCCACCGACTGTACATTGGTATCAAATAAGCAGTGAGGGTGCATTGTATGCGCTGTTTCTACAGTATTTTCCGGGTATACATGAAGCTTTATTTTTCACATTAAAACCTTGTGATGTCCTTGTTGCATTATCTATGCAAGATTAATCGCTGGGCATCATCTTCAAGTCCTGTTTCCATTCACCGATCTGGCGTCGATATACCAACAAAAACCTATCGGTGGTGCTTGACTGCAGATCGGTGCCGAATAATCGGCCAGTGGAAACAGGTTTTATAGTTCGGTCGCGTACGGTTCGCGCAAAAGATTCTTGTGTCTCTTAACATCGGTAGGCGCATGCATGATATCTAGACTCGTGCTAGTCATGTAGATAGCATATAGGTTGGTAAAAGGAAAGTGTCAAAGCTTAGGATGGGCTGGAGGTTCCATAAAATGGCTGTGTCACTTCAGCCGTAGTGAAATCCGCTGTAATTGAGTGGATTATAGGAATATGGCTGAACGAACGTAATATGTGCAGTGATAAGTAATTCTCCCTGAGTCTATCATTGTCTCCACTTCTATTTGCACTGTGAAACGTCTATGAAAGGGTTCTGGGCGACCGACATACTTTGACAGAAAGGAGCGGGATAAGAAACAATGTGGGGATGGAACCAAACACAGGGAAAGACTGATCACACAAGGACTTGAGACTGTTTGCCGAAGACTAACAGCTTTGGGGTATACGCGTGTTGCTACAGATACTAACGCTAGATGGCGCGACTATCGATGTCGACTCTGGATGTTGACAAAGCAGCTATTGCATTGTACCAGAAATAAATGTCCCCACAACTTTCTTATTTCTTGGGCGAGTTTAGGACTTTAAACACAGTTATTTAAAGGGACAAATAACATATATATTGCAAATTACTTCAGTTCTAAACAATTAATGCTAGTAAACGGGATGGCGGCATGGGGCAGAGCATGACCAAATTGTGCCCAGTACATCACGGGATGTTCGGTAAATCCTCCTGGTATTTGAGAAAACTTCTGTTGTGATCCCCGTATAGAATTAGGGGAATTTGAGTGGAAAGGTCAGGGTCAACTTCCTGTTTCAACTTCCTTTTTATAATGAAGAGGATCCAAATGTGTATTATCCCCAAATATTTTTCATAATTACCTGGCAGAAGTTAAGAATCTGCCCCGCCTATCATTGAGTGAGAATTTACCATCAGACAGAAGCCTAGCCCATGTCTGACTGAGGAAATAGTCCAGAAGGATCATGTGAACTGTGCCCCTGTGTCCTTGGTATTCAACTCAGACGCTTAAAACCCAGCGGAACTGCTTCCCTGCCTCGCCATCCACCTTGCAACTGGAGTGTAGAGCGGAATTCACACGGTAAGATTCATGTACCTCACAGGATTCAAAATCTCATGAGATTCTGTTCCCTTTTAGGGGTATATGTCACTAACAATTGCTGGGGAAAATATGTCTCGGGGAAATGGAACCCAATAATTTGGACGGACTGATTGTATTCGAGAACGGAATCTCGGCAGGAGTTGTCACTGACAAACATTCTGTGAGGTACACGAATCTCATCGTTTGAATCCCGCTTAAAGAAAAAATCTCTTATTGTTTCATATTCTTTAAATTTTTATGGCAGAATGAGCTGTACATGTATAAACGGGTAGAGTGCCGGTATGATTACCTCAGGTGAGAGAGTGAAGGTTATAGTTATTATCTATACTGTGGAGCAAAGGTAATTAGAGATTTGAGATATTGCCAAAGCTCATTGCATGCCCCGTGGAACTTTAATAGTACCTGTGAATATCTTTAAGTTTATGTGTTCAACCTTTACTTATAAAGTAGTGCCCTTATGGCGTGATGCCCACGACAGCACCGTCCAAACTCTTACATGATGCCATGACGGCCTTGATCCACGAGATTCTGGGCGATTTAGTCATCACGATAGGTTTTTTAAATAACTGATTTTGTCTATGAAAGTACAGGGTACAAGGGGGCCTCGCATGATGGTTATCATTTAATTATATCTAAGCTTGTTCACCAAGACGATCGCAGCCTGTGGAAGGTCTTCCATAGGTGTTGAATGAAGTTGACCTACATCGTCCCTTGGCATACAGAAAAAGGTCTTCATGAACGAGCCTAAATTATTGAAAGGGCCCCATAATCTCTACACCTGTCACAAGAGCCATCCATAAAGTACGTACGCACCAAGGGGGGTGAAAATTTTGGAGATTTTGCGTATGCTCCCTCTTTGTTCTATTGCGTACAAGATTGGGAGGGAGTGGGGGCCAAAATCTAAAAGAATTTGCGTATGTACTTTATGGATGGCACCTGTTCTAGATTTGCCTCCCCCAGAGCTGCTTATTATCAAACCCGTAAGTGCCCGTCTCCCCAATTACATACTCTAGCCTATATTCTTTTTGACCTAAATAGTCGTTATTCACCCTACCTGGCTAGATGCAAGCGTATCCAGGTGGAATTTGCCGTAGTAGCCGCGGCTGACCTTGACGATAATGGGGAACTTGTCGCTGTATCGCGACATGAGGGACTCCATGTTGTAGGTCGCCTTCGACCAGAGCAACTCCGGTGCCGCCATCTTGGATTTCGTCTCCGGACTAAGCTCAATCTGAAATGACAGAAGAGAAGGTGATTTTAGCACTGTCGATGCAAGATATATTCTGCGGAATGTGTGACTGATACAATCGGCCGCCTAACACTATACAAGGGTTAGTTCATGTTTTATAATTTACTATACTCCCCACAAAGATATATGCATTACCCCCAACGACTGGATGAAGAACACTTCTTATATTAGGCATCTCCATTATTTGTACAGTGCAATCAAAGGAATCCGCTGAGAGATCAAACGGTCGGACAGTATGGCTACTCTTATCTACATACTGTCTATCAACAGTCCATCTATATAGATATGATAACCTCTTTGATACCAGCAGATATCTGAGGAGCAGGTAAGGCAAGTATAAGGTTATATCTGCACCCTTCTCATAAGATCTCTATGGGTGAAGAATTCTTAATGAACTAGGCTTAGAGCCTTGAGAATCAACTGGCACACAGTATTCCCACTAGTTGGCATCATTGAGATTATAGGAATCTTTGGTTGCATTGATGTACGGGAGGCAGGCCAGTGGATTCTCAAGGCTCTAAGCCTAGTTCGTTAAGACTTCTTCTCCATAGAGAGCAGTGAGAGTACAGAATACGACTTAGAGACTGTGAGATCTTTTGAGAGGGGTGCTATCCCACCCCTGGTATAAGTTTAGCCATAGGAACATCTTTTCCTTTTTTAAACTCAACGATCGCCTAGGTAAAGTGAAAACGGTAGAGTGATGCGAGATGACGTCATATGTGATTGTGGCCAGGATTTCAGAGAGCAGAGAATATAACATGGAGATTTATATGTTCCTAACTGCACCCGAACCGCTTCAGAATCGCACTAGAATCTTAAAATAGACTCTACTCGAGTGGATGCGCCGTAAGTGTCACTCGGCTTTGGCTCTATGACGATCGCTGAACATCCAAACTCGTAGAATATTGTCTATTTATACGATTACCAATCCAGTTCTATGTAAAGATTAAATCTGCTCTTTTTAATAACGATGACAATGAGGCATTTCACAATAAGGCAGTGTCTTACAATTAGGCATGCAATCCACTGCCGTGATAACCAGTCATTACTGTCAACAGTTACGTTCTGTGGACACAATTCTTAGTGATACAAGACACTGGTAGAGGTAGCGATATACAGGGATTTGCCCCTCTTCTCAACACTCATTTGGGAGGTTGTCAGGGTTTCCTTTGCGGCCATCCATGAAGTACTAGCACAAAATTTCTGAACATCCCCCCCCCCCTCAATCTTGTACGCAATGGAATAAAGTAGGGACGTATGCACATGTTCTAATTTTCTTACCCTCGCCCCTCACTGTAATCATACTCTATGGATAGCCCCTTTTACCTCCATACTCTTCAGCCAAAGGAGTAATAAATAACGTTCAACAGACCCCTCATTGCAATGGGGTACAGACCATTATCATTTATTGAAGGTGTGGGCTGGAAATCTTATATCAATACTTTGAAAGGAAATAGAGACAGTTCTTGATGGACATTAATTGTGAAACATTGTATTTAATGTCAAGACTGTCTTTAACCACTTCCATTATATTCTATATATAGCTAGGTAGAGTGTATTAAATATGGATAACTATAACAAGAAATCATATTTTGATTCAGATATCAACAGAATAAATATCCCATTTTTTGGAGGAGCCTTAATCATTTTATCGCGGTTGTTTGTCATTATGACTGCAGGTTTTGCTACGACAAAAAAATCTTTTTCTGTATGATAATCATATCTACCTTTTGGATTATGTAGACGATATTAATTTTGAATATAGGAATAAAAGCCAAGTTGTCTTTCTGGATTGCGGGCATTTCATCATAAATAGATCTAGCTGAAGTCATGAGTAGACAATACCTCCTTGTTCTCACCGTGGCTGTCAGATACACACAGTTATTGTCCTCAAATTACCCCCTCCATGTTGGGAGCCCAAACCTTCAGACCCTGTTTATCTAGAACGCTCCTCCTGCAGTTCTAGAGAGCAATGCATTCATGGACTATAGTTAAGTCTTATAAGGACCTGTATCTGTATTAAAGGTAGTAGGAAGTAGATCATGGCAGACTCGTACAGACACAATACCTGGGGAGATTAGTCCAGTGCTCCCAAAAGAGTATATAAGAGCAATAATGATATGATTTTATACTGAAATGTTAAACAAAGTTTCACCAAGGTTTAATGATATTGATAAGGACCCTGATATTACGCTATATGATCCAATGACCGATCGAACCAACTCATGTCCGTCACAAATCCATGTCTGTCATAATGTTATTGATGTTATCGTTGGGTAATGCTAATATAAGATACCTCAACCTACCTCCAGGGCATTCCCCAGAACGACCTACCAGACATACAAGCACGTCACTGCTGTTAGGTCACGTTGAAGGGAGCACACGTTTGGTGTACATGTCATTTGACAGCTGTCAGAAGCTGTTACATATGGCTTCACATGATCAACTCCAAAACCCACCCATGCACCTCCCTCCACCCTCAATCCCTCCCCTCCCAAACTCTGGTCCCTCTGAGCCAACCGATTCAGATCAATTTTCCGTGACTTCATGTGACCTCATGTGACCTCCCGTGACCTCTCGTGACCTCAGATGTAACCGCTTCGCAGTTAAAGGGCGGATAGAGGCTTCAAAGAAGTGTTAATGGTTCATAATCCATGATACTGCGTCAGGGTCCCACCCCTCTATCCGCCCCTCGTATCACCAGTCTAATCGTCTAGCCTTGTGTTTGGAAACATCTTTGATGCGGCGGCAAATCTTTTGCTTTGGGGTTATCTGAGTGTGATCTCAAACACCTACCTGTTAATTAAAGGCCTGCTAATTGCACACACATTCACTAATTATATAGAGATCATCATCATGAACTGTCTATGTAATTAGCAGTTCTGACTTACTTTTTTTTCTTCTCCTCACCAATCTTACCACAGAACATCTTCCGTCTTTGTTGAGTTAATTATATATTTTTTGCAAGGAAGTGTCACTAGTTTGGCTTTTTTTCATAGAAATTATCATCATCTGGGTGATATTTTACAGTATAATTATTAGGAACCATCTAATTAAATAGGAATAAACAAACCATTTGGTAAAAAGGACATTAGATTATTAATTTATGGATGGTGAGACATGAGGCATATGAATGGTGTCAGCTGAAGATACTAAGTACTGGGAACGTTTATAGTGCATCTTTCTTTATGTGAGTGAGAATAGATTACGATAGCTGCAGCTTTATTTAGCTCTAGTCGCTACTTGATCTATAGATATCAACACACAAGTTGGTAAAATGTTCTTCCTGATAAAGCAAAATCATAATTTCTCAGAACTTTGAATCACTAGTGTTCAGTTCTTGTGGTACAATAAAGTCACTTGCAAACAAATGTTTACTTTTCGTCTGCTATGAGAGTCAATGAACTTCTTGGGGTAGTTCTTAGAATGGAAGAAGTCATATTAAGAGATACCAGAAAGTTCCGGCATTACCGACCATAGTGGGTAAAAGACAACATGGCTGATTCCTTATTCGTATGCCTTCTAAAAATACCTCATTATTCTGCATTGAGTATGAATGTGTGTCTAACAATATCTACCCCACCCCCCTATGATCTAGCCTCCTTTCGCTGTGGCTGTGGGAGCAATGCATCATACAATGTAATATTAACTTATGTCCCCCTCCTAAACCTCTACGCACATAGAAGTGAGATGACTCAGATAAATATCATTTAAGATAATATATGATATCAATTGTTGCTTTGAGGAAAAATACATCCTATCGCCTTTTGAGTATCCTACTAGATGTCTGCAGCTGGACATTAATAAGACCTTTGATATACTAGCCAGTGATGCTTTACTGATTGATGCATTTATTGTATTATATCCTGTGGGAGTCACGTTACACTAAGGAGATATTCTTTCCGGTAACAGGATGTCGGAGGAGGGGGACATACCACAGATCTCATTGTTTGGGGGGAAGATTTCGGTGACAACAACTTTTAGGAAGGCCTTTTTCCGGAGGAGGTGTTTGTCTCTGTTCTGGTTTCACCAACGCCGCTCCTCAATCAGATAGCAAACGAAATACAATGAACGAGGTGCTTTTATAAAACCAGATGCAAAATGCGTCCTAAGAAATGACACAGATATACCTCTGTCTTTGGAAGGTGAGAACTGAAAAAGTCAATCATAAAAAGAAGAAACCAAAATAAGAAAGTTCTGATTCTGATATCTGTTAAAAAGACTAACATGTGTGCAAGGCCCTATAGACTCAACTATAAAAAAAGATCTAGTCACAAAAGTCATGATTGATTGGACTATGTGACTCGCCATATTGAAAGGATGCTAATTTGTGCGATCTGCTGATTAACTTACTTACAGTTCGAGAGCTAGACGTTAAAGGAGCATGATTGAGTTTGTAAGAATGACCACAGTTTAGTTTGCCTTCGATCAGAATCAAAATTGGAAACAGAGTCAGTGAAGAGACCCTTTTCATTGGCAAGTCACATATAGTAACTTCGCTAAGTTCAATTTTCTGTACTTAAATAGATTCGGCGTTGGATGTAGCATATAAGGTATATATTCACGAGAAATATGACCCTTTTGTTAAGACTACCATCCAAACGAGTATTTTATAAACAAAGAAGCTTACCCACCTAAAATGGATTTATGATAGGTGACGCCATGTTGCAAGTATGACCTTTATTCTGTTTCCCTCATACTCTTAAGTGTTCTCAACAATGGCTCTATGATTTTACATGAGAAAGATAAATGTATACTAAGAAGGAACAATAGCAACTGAAGATATGTTTCGGTTGTGGAGTAATCTCACGATCGAGGCAAAGCTGACAGCGATTGTGTAGCAAACCAAAATGAATGGCATATTACCAGTGGTTATGGGTCAAGTGCAGTTCAGATTTTATCTCAACCCTATTACTGTCTAATTGGCTAACATATGTGACATGATCAAACATTGAGTTTATTTTTAAATACTCCATAGGCAATGAGTACGAATTCCCGATGTTAAGTCAATGGGTGCGATAGATACACATGTATATGACACTATGATTACTTTATGTTCAATTACTTATATAATTGTAGCTACATAATCATCTTAGCATATTTGCCTATAGAGAATATTATACTAGATTCTGAGCCACAAGCAGACATTTGATGAAGGGTTGGTGATGAATGGCTCGATCGGTTCTACTCAATTGCTATATAAGCGTTCCTGCATAAAGACAGGAACAAGAAATGCTACGAGAACAATTTATGACTCGCGTTGATCCTGGCATGGTTGTGAAGCAAATAGAGTGCTCATCCACAGGCACTGCCTTGGCCCATTACAAACACATGGCTACTGGCCAGCAATCATGCAGACTCACACAGTCGAGTGGCCATCTTTGAAACCCAAGACTGGCACCCCACAGGTTATCTGGAGACCCATAATGCCCGTCATGTGCTCCCTGCACTCTCCAGGGCCCCGTTGAATAATCCAGGAAGTATCCTCGGGTTGGAGAATAAGATCTAACTCAGGACGGCGGAGATATTGGACGATCCTTGCCAAATGTCGTTTCATAAGCTAGCTCCTCGACGTAGACAGTGCTGACCATTATTCTGAGGATCCTTTTACCCTTTTTGTTGGAATCGCTGCATAAATCTACGAACACTGGAGGGTTCTTTCTATCCTCCTAAATGTCCGCCCAAATTTGATCCTGTCCTTCACTCGTCCTGGCTTTAGGATTAAATAGTTTATGCAACGACATTTCTCCAAGGACGGTCCGAGAATAATTTCTGGGCCATATCCTGGGTTATTCAACGGGGCCCTGGGTGTGTGTGTGTGTGGGGGGGGGGGGGGTCCTTCTCCAACGTTTAGTACGCCATCGTAACATACGGCTGATCATACTGTATAATTTGTCTGTGATCATTCCAGCTGATGGGAAAGTAAAACCATCCATTTGTGTGTACGTTTTCCTGTTTTCGATAAAGATTGTCATGTTGATGAGCATATATTTTCATTTTGCGATATACTCCAAAGAATGTGAGTGTTAACTAATCCAATACACACAAAAAAACACCGGGAATTGTGGAATATCAGTTGAACCTATATAGTAGGGTACCAATCATAGACCAAAAGAAGGGTGAGGCGGGGGTGAAGATCAGAATATACTTCAACGCCTTTTATCTTGAACTAATCAGATCAAAGATTGTCATATGGAGGCCAGTGAAGGGCGAAACTATTTAAAGCAGTATATAGAGAGGTCATCGGGAAATCCGAAGTAAAACATGCCAGGAATGTTGGATCTTTCTCCCTGCATATATAACTTGGCTACTCGCTTTATGTTTACGAGGTTAATATTTGATTAGGCTAATGGATGGGAAGACAACCGTTTTATATATTCTATATTTCATCTACAGCTCAAGATGTTGGGATTATCATTCATTATTTGACCCCTAACGGTAGCCATTTCCCTACTCTGATCATTTACAAAGAGACAATGTGTATTAGATTTATATCCTAAAACTGACGCATTCGGCACCCAAACTTTATACAAAATTGAACTTCAATTGCCATATATATACGTGAATCTTCCTCTACATAACATAGTGTGTGAGATGTACATGCCTCTATGCCTTGTATTGACCATGTACAAATTGATGAATAAAACATATTTACATTTCTTAATTAAACAGCTGATGTTGGCCAATCATGATGGATAATGGTCAAGTGGTATCATTAGTGATAGTGTAATGCCTAATGGTAATGTTATATTCCCTCATTTGCTCACTCTATGATAAAAAAATAACTACTACTTTTATCTATTCCATCCTATCGTACGACGTTGGTGGCCTACCTGGGCACCAGTGTCTTTTCATCTCTACTGAAGTAATTACCGCCGTTCACATGCACCAGTAAGAAAGAATACGAAAAAAGATCAATAGGAATAGCTGCTGGGCTTGAGGATTGTAGTGGGGTTATTTTGTATGTCTCTGCGATGTGTCTGAGGGACATAGGCGCCCGGAGAATGCAGCAGACAGGTTTACCATAAATCACAGAGAAAGAGCCCAGTGAGTTTTTCCCTCTAGACAGAGTCACGGTGCATCTATGCGGTGTGCAAAAAAGAATATAGTAATTTAGTGCAGCCATCGCCATTCTGACAGTGTATATGAGGCATCACCTTTGAGAAATAAGCGGGAATCATGCAGATAAAAGATTAAAACGAAAATGAAAGCAGGCAGTGATATCACACAAGAAATTATAATTCAATCAACTTTTACTTTCCATAACCCATCATTTATGAAGTTATTATAAGTTACTGCCTATGCAAGATCAATATACAAGAGTAAGTGGGCGAAAACGTCTCACACTATGTGCCTATATAGATGATAATCATGATCTTACTCCTCCCTACGATTTCAGTATACCCTCCGACCCAAAAATATTCTCACATCTTATTTAAGATGTTACGAATAGAATTTCTTACCCGGTATTATGTCCTTAGTAACATAAATATCTTTCTCCCATTGTATGAAACATGACAGATTAAAATGGGTGAAAAGGGGGGAAAAAATGCAGTAAACTAAATTCAATCCTTCTAGTTCAAGTCCTCTTCTAAAAGCATGTTGCATACCGCCGCTGGATTAGTACCCTGTATATAACACCCCTGTGGGAGATAAGTAGTGGGATGGGGCGGCGGCTCACTGGAGTGTCACCACAGGGGCATGCCTGACTGACGGCAGGGGTGAGGCGGGTGAGGAGGGGTGCAGGGATCCAGCACGAAGGATCCACCCCGTCTGGTCACCCGTCTGATCCATGTACCTGTCAGGGCGAGGTAGGACTGGTACCCCGGGCTGCTCCGTCACAGTCTGCCTCACCGCGCCTCGACCCTTCACATCTCTGCTTGAGATGAAGGCGTCAATACCCGTTACAACGAGTACTACTACCCTGCCACTCACACCCCGATGCCGGGGACACACTAAGAGGGAAACGTAGCGATTTCCCCAGAATCGCTGACACAAAATGGCGCATATGTGAAGCTGGGGACACACAAAGCGAGAAACCTGGCGGATTTCCGGAATCACCAACAAAAAAAGGCGTGCATGTGCGATATTATTTCATAGTAATATCTCCCACCAATAATTTAGCATCTCTGATGTAATAATCAGGTGAAATATGAAATAATAGCTTACATATATGCCATTTTGTGTTGGTGATTTTGGAAATCGATGTGTTTCTCGCTTGATGTGTCTCCGACATCACCACGCCTCACCCCTTCACATCTCTACTTGACGTGAAGGCGTCACTACCCATTACAACGAGTACTACTATCCTGCCACTCACACCCTGATGCAGGGGACACACCAAGTGAGAAACGCAGTGATTTCCCAAATCGCCACCACAAAATGGTGTGCATGTGAGCTGGGGACAAACTGAAGCCGGAGACACTCCAAGCGAGTCAAGGCAGCGATCTCAGGAATCACCCACACAAAATACCATCTATGCGAGATATTATTTCATAGGAATATCTCCCACCGATAACTTAGTATCTGGGAAGCTAAAATCATATGAAATATGAAATGATAGCTCACATATTTACTATTTTGTATTGGCGATTCTGGAAATCGATGTGTTCCTCGCTTGATGTGTCTCCGACATCACCACGCCTCACCCCTTCACATCTCTGCTGGAGGTGAAGGCCTTACTACCCGTTATAACGAGCACTACTACCATGCCACTCACGACCTGAGGCCAGAGATACTCTAGAGCCGGAGACACACCAAGCGAGAAACGCAGCGATTTCCGGAATCGCCAACACAAAATAGCTTATATGTGAGCTATTATTCCATATTTCACCTGATTATTGCTACCGGGGCACTAAATTATCATTGGGATATTATTTCATGATGATACCCCCCACTGATAATTGAGTATCTCAGAAGCCATGCTAAGGTGAAATATGAAATGATAGCTCACATGTATACAGGCCTACAACTTGTCCTGAATAAATATTTGAATCAACAACAAAAATACACGATCGCGTGCTAGCGATTCCGGAAATCGCTGCGTTTCTCTCTTCTTGAGCTTCCAATACACTAAATCATCGGTGGGAGGTAGTACTATGAAATGATGAATCTCACATACATGCCATTTTGTGTAGGCGATTCCGGAGATCGTTGCATTGACTCGCTTGGCGTGTCCCCGGCTTTACTACCTGCCTCACCTGGTCTACAATACTGTCACTGCCACCCTGCCATCATCTCTTCATTACCCCACGTCACCATCTTATAATCTGCTATAGCGCGCCCTTCAATCAACACCATGTTACAGGCATTAAACTTGCCTTGGGGTGCATCGCTGTCAATCTGTGAGAATTCTTACGACAGTCTGCTTGGAGCCTGTGAGACGAATAGCCGGACACCTGAGTGGCCAATTAGAACTAATGTAATAGTAAGCGCATCATGCAAGTCTTCTTACAATGTTAGAATTACATATGAATCCATAAACTCTGCAAAATATCAAAGCTTGTATTTCATATATATATCCTTCTCTTCCCGAGGCTTCCCTGGCACAGTGAAGTCAGGAGCAGAGAAAAACATGAATCTTATTAATTCAGCAGCCAAAGCTCCATTACCTTGCTGCTGATTTTTTTAAAGCCACATCATACCTATGTCGCACTGCCACTGTGTTAACTCGACTTCAGGAATTGGTATAATGGAGCAGGCTACATTCTCAACATCTGTCACTAAAATTGATGCAAAATCTAATAAATCAGGTTTCGTTGGGCGTCTCCAAACTCGCCGGCATGGCAATTTCATTGCCAGAGGCACCACCATGGCACCACCAAGCCTTCAATCATGATACAGTTTGTTGCTGTTGTTTTTGTTGTTGTTGTTGTTGTTGTTGTTGTTGTTTTCCTTCTATTCAAGTAAATAGACACAAAATGCCGCCCGGAGACGTTCTTCCCAGGTATGGTTACCATCACCGGTCGACACAATCCGTATCTAAAGCCGGAGACACACCAAGCGAGAAACGCGGCGATTTCCGGAATCGCCAACACAAAACGGCGTGTATGTGAGCTATTATTTCATATTTCATCTGATTGTTGCTTCTGATACACTAAACTATCGATGGGAGATATTATTATGAAAAAATATCTCAGATATATGCTATTTTGTATTGGCGATTCCTGAGATCGCCACTTTGACTCGCTTGGTGTGTCTCCGGCATAATGCTGGAGACACACCAAGTGAGTAACGCAGCGATTTCCGGAATCGCCAACACAAAATGGCGTGTATGTGAGCTATTATTTCATATTTCATCTGATTGTTGCTTCCAAGATGCTAAATAATAGGCAGGAGATATTCCTATGAAATAATATCTGATGCTGGAGACACACCAAGCGAGTAACACGGCGATTTCCGGAATCGCCAACACAAAATGGTGCATATATTAGCTATTATTTCATATTTCACCTGATTATTGCGTCAGAGATACTCAATTATTGGTTGGAGATATTACTATGAAATAATATCGCACATACATACAAATTTTTATTGGCGATTCTGGAGATCGCCGCCGTTACTCGCTTGGTGTGTCCGCGGCATAACATACACGCCAATTTGTGTTGGCGATTCCAGAGATCGCTGACTTCACTCGCTTGGTGTGTCCCCGGTATTACCTTTTCTAGTAACTATAAAGCCGGAGACATACCAAGCGAGAAACGTGGCGAATTTGGGAATCGCCAACACAAAATGGCGTGTTTGTAAGCTATCATTTCATATTTCCCTTGATTATTGCTTCTGATACGCTATATGATCGGAGGGAGATCTTATTATGAACAAATATCTTAGATAAATGCTATTTTGTGTTGGCGATTCCAGAGATCGCCACATGACACGCTTGGTGTGTCTCCGGCTTTAACCTGTTCACTAAAAACCTGTTATTAACTGCTACTACCCATTTGTAACCTGCCACCACGACAACCAGCCCAGCCTGCCACCAGACTGTGACTACCACCCATGTCATCGCACAGAAACCATCCTTTTTTTATATCCTTTTTTTTATCTTCTTTATTGGCACCTCTCGCCTTGGCGAGTTTTTTTTCCAGCTACAACAGAATACATCATTGTCCTACACTTATCATAAATACATCTGCGGAGCCACCTTTCCACAGCTCTGCGACCTTCTGTGGATCCCCTCCCCGCCCTTCGTCCCCGTCGGATCACCTTCTAGGACCCCGCCCCCTCCCCCACCTTCCCCATCCACCCATTTCCATCTGCTATCACTACACTGAAACGTCACCCTCATTCATCAGCAAGATCGTCCATATCGTGCAATTTTTGTATCTCTTTACAAGAACTGTCTGATGTTACTAGCTTTTCTTTTATTATCCACCTAACACAAGGTGTTCATAGAAAACACATGGGCAGCGTGTATCTATATACCCTGAGCATACAGATATGTTGTATGCTCCGTGCTGCAAAATGCATTGCATACGGGAAAATAGTCCGTTAGAAAAAATAGCGCGTATCTAAATGAACTAACATGGGTACTCCACTTGCCAGGAAAAGGTGGATGATAAATACATATAGACTGGTTTAACATAAAAGCAGTTGTATGCTCCTCGGAATTGCCTTCGTGTAATATCCTGGCATACACTCGGATATTAATACGCGTGAATCCTCGGAGCATATGACTGCTTGTATCTGAAACCAGTCAATATTGTGTATGTTAGTCCTGCCCCATGAAGGATTATTGGGGATGTCAATTGATTCCATATCATAGGGCGGTATGATAGATCAGACGGTAGCATATTTGTTTGGGTATTATGGGGTCTGGGGTTCGAGGCTCAGCCATACCATTGTATTTCCGGCTTGTTTATCATCCTCATCTCATAATTTCGGACTCGCCGTAATATGGATCTGTTGAATATAATTTGCCGATGACAGTAGAGGGTTTAAGGAGACCTTGTACGGGGGCTTTAGTTTGATGATAGGATCCTCATGTCAGACCCTATATTATTAAACAGGCCCCTGGCTGTTGTTACGGCGTTAAACACAACCAGCCAAAAACTCATTAAATTATACTTTAGAAAGTACATTCAATGTAAATTCAACTTGAGTCAAATGAGGTGGAGAGCGGAGCAAGTTATTTTCATCGAGTGAGTTTCTGATTTTATCTCACCCCGTATAACATCATTTATTGAAGAAATGAATCACCAAATTGGCCATTGAGTAGAGTATGAGTTTCTAATGTTAAGCCTATGGAGCAAAATACCGGGATGAGATAATTTTGACAAACTTATGCAGACCTACATTCCAACCAAAAGGACAAAACAGAAGGAAAGAAAGGCAAGTACCATATTAAGATATAACCATGTATGTTTTTCGGATGCCACAGCTATCACGGAAGTACCGCGTACTATAATACCTGCCACTACGTACGGCAAAGCAGTCCCTCAAGGTGGCATCGTTTCCCCAGGCATAAATCATTTAGACCGCCAAATGAAAAAGGCCTTGTAAATGGGGGCAATGAGTGTGGTGAACTCGTATCTAGGTATCACAAGGCTTGGGTGGTTCTCGGAAATTCCTTCCTGCATGGTGTGTGGAACCAGTTCACATTGATCACGCATGGTTTGGGTCCGGAGGAAGGATGAGCTGGAGGTTATATATAGACCAGCGGGAACTGACTGGTTTACTACAAACTCTGTTCACTTTGTAGAAATCACTTTGAAATCAGTTTGAGACTAGACCCATATCTCAAATCCAATATTTTAAGAACATCGCTGGACATTTCAGCACAGTCTAATTGATAGTCAATACTAGAATATTCTGCCATTAATGTACATACATGTACTTACTGTGTATAATTTATTTATAAATTTGTGTTTATTGATAAGACTGTGTGAGGGATTTCACGTTGAAAATCATTTGATTGAATAAACTTCCATTGCTTGCCTACTAAATGGTAATGTTTCTTGATTTTCGATTTACTTTTTATATCTTTAAGAGTTACTTTTCTCTTAGATACCAAGTCACTCGTATCAACGTATATCTAATATTGTTATTTTCAATCATGACAATGATGAAACTCCATCCAATGAAAATCCCATCCATATTCAGATATTAAATTCGGCAAACCACTTTCAGGCCCATGCCATGGGATAATCTCTTATGTATTAGAATCTCTGCTATTAAGGATTACCGGAAAGAAAGAAAAAGACTTACGTTGGAAACAATAGTACGATGATAGAGAAGCGAAATTACTTCTTTATAGCTCTCTGACCAAGGACTTAAAATAGTTGTAACTGTGTATGGTTTATAAATGTTGTCCCGATAAAACCAGAGCATTACCCAAACTGGGTCCCCAGGCAAGGTGGGCGTGGCGGGCGGCAGAGGGGGAAGTATGCAGTACCTTAACTATTACTCCATATGGTTTCTCAGATGGCCGAGAAGTTTATTTACAAATTGGCGATATACTGCCTATTGCTATCAGTGGGTTGATAACACCAGGAAGTGTTTACCTCCCTGAGAAGCATTATATAATCTACTTCCGATGATTATGGAATGATACCATGGTGGTCCATCTGTTACAGAAGAATATAGCTAAATTTAGTTCGGTTTGTTTTGATAGCTTTATGAAACTTAATTATTCTCAGGAATATTAATTGTTTGATCAGGTTGGTAGCGTGAAATAAATACACACCTGTAATTAACCGATACCGGAGATAAAGATTGTACCCTGGGAGGGTCCCGATGTTCCTTTTACCATACAACACATGTTTTTATACTAGAAATGTTTAAACATGACTGTTTCTGAGTGGCAGGTAAATAAGGAAACCAGTGTTACGTGCGTAGGGCTCCAATTAGCCCACATACGTGTACGAATAACCCTGACTTCCCCGCAGAATGATCGGGAGGCAGGCGGGCCCCTTACACACTCCACGGCGGGCAGTGTGGTGTGGGTGCCTTACCACTCAGGAGGGGACCTGCATTTATAACACAACACAACACAACACATACCAAAACGGCTGAGCTCAGCACTACTACAAGAAACACAAACCCAGCCCACCCTTACCTGTCCGTTGACGGGCACCACAGGAGGACGGGGGTCCTTGGACGGCATCGTGATAGATCCAAGCACAAGATCCAAATCCAAGGGCAGGGATCCAAAGCCAAGGATCCCAAAACTGGGGATCCAACCGGTCTCTTGCTGATCCGGGCGCTGTTTGCACGGTCCGGTCCAGTGAGGCCAGCGAGGCTCGCGCATTGAGGGCTGACCTACATGGCCGACAGAGCGTGACCACTGGATCCCCCCGACTCGATTATTTTTAATGGTGTAGGGGGGGGGGGGGTGGAGGAGGGGGGGGGGAAGCACCCACCCGCTCGTAACCACTGTGGCCGAACCCTGTTAGATGGGATTCCTTAGACTCGTGGCTTTCTTCAATTTTGACTGGTTTTTTTTCGTTATGTGTAATTTTCTATTCATGCTCTCAGTGAGAGGTGTTGTGTAAGTAGCAGCTCCCAACAATTTGGTTCAGGTTAGACTTTAGTACACAGAAATGCAACGATGTGCATATAATTACCCTGGACAGTTTTATGTTCATGCTTGTGATTCTCCTTCATAATAAGTTGAGAGGAACACGAAGAAGGCACGATATCCTTTCATTTTACATGTTACAGTAAGTTTCAAAGGTTTTCAGTTCATATCCATCAATGGCTAATCCTCTATCAGTGGCTGGCATATACTGTATGCCTTTAATGATCATCATCGAGTTGTTCATTGCTATTGGAGATTGTTTGATTGTTTGGATCAAAGTAGAATTTGTTCATATTGGTGACCTGTTTCTGTGGCGGCTGTCAGAGTTCCCTTTAATCAAATGAAGACGCGCCAAGCCTAATGATTGAAATGTCCTCATCGTCACGGCTCTTTGATCCTCGTCTCCACTCAACCGTTACATTACCGTCACATCGATGGAATCACACACAGAGGCCAACAGCACACAGAGTGGTGACGTCACACACAGAGGCCAACAGCAAAGTGGTGACGTCACACACAGAGGCTAGCAGTACACAGAGTGGTGACGTCACACACTGAGGATAACACCACACACAGTGGTGACGTCACAGACGTAGTGGATAACACCACACACAGTGGTGACGTCACACAAAGGCTAACACCACACATAATGGTGATGTCACACACAGAGGCTAACAGTACACTCAGTGGTGACGTCACACACAGAGGATAACACCACACACAGTGGTGACGTCACACACAGAGGCTAATACTACACGCAGTGGTGACGTCACAGACGTAGTGGCTAACACCACACACAAAAGTGACGCCACACACAGAGGGTAACACCACACACAATGGTGACGTGACACACAGAGGCCAACAACACATACAATGGTGACGTGACACACAGAGTCTAATACCACACATAATGGTGACGTGACACAAAGACTCTAACACCACACACATAGTCACAGCAACGAGTATAGAAACTCGTTGGTCACAGTGAGGACGTTATCGGCATGGATCTGAATCACGCCACCTCAAACCTCCACATTGCCCCAACACACACACACACACACACACACCTACACACACACACACACACGCACACACACACACACACACACACACACACACGAACCTCACCCGCTCTATTTACCGCCACTAGCACCTGCGCCCCATTTCGTTTAAATCTAGTCGAACATTTCTGGGTGGATTCTTCTCGAATGGAATTATCACCTCTAGTACATCTGACACTGGATAATCACGTACAATGGTAGACTATGCGATCTACCGCTCATCCGCTGTCCGACTCCCACCCCTCGGGGACGAAATAAAATCCACTCACCCGCACTACCCAGCAACCCTACCATAATGGGCGATGCACAACGTTTATTTATTTAAGACGTATCTTTAATTGTAGCCCTGGGATATATAAGGTAGGCCCCCTATTCGTTCTAGGCTTCTTGGAGATTTCAGCCTATTGACTGAAATGAAGCATATGTTGTGAGTATCAAATGGTAAAAGCTAAAGGAGAGAATATAAATCTCTCAATACATATAACATACAACACCTGGAAACCATTGATAAATGTGTTGACCAGGTGAGAACCACAATCTCACGTATATCTTTTTGAAGGTAGATGTGGCGTGTACGACTGACGGCATTGTCAGACCTCGAGTAAGTTTTCTTTCTCCTGACTTCTCCCATTGATGAAACATCACCCTCTTAGTGGAAGGGTTGTGTTTGGACTTAATGACAATTATTAAGAGTGAAGGTGTGTGGTTATTAGCAGTAAAACAGTGTGGGTCCCTCCTTACGACGCACAAAAGTATACAACTTAACGCCAGGAATATTATCATCATATATATTCATCATCATCTGGCTGTCGGTCATTATTTTTTATGACAGTTTCTAGTATAAGTATAGCTATAATGCATTTTCTAAAGGTTACTCTTTCTAGGTCATATTTCTTCTGTTGAATACTAAAGATACCATGAAATATATCCCTTATTTTTCAGCACTTGATTGAAATTAGAAACAATTACCAGACTACCAGGGATGGGTGAATCTCTGGTGCAGTATTCTGATGTATGCAAATTGGGGTCAAGTTGTCATCATTCTGTTATGTTACATTTCTCTCCAATACCCTCATTTCAGAGATTATTGTTCCATGTGATATATCTGAGGCAGCTAATTTCTACAAGGCAAAATGCCAGAGTACCTAACCCTCTAATCTTATCTAACCCAATCATTACAGTCATGCATTAGAGATTGTTTTGATAAAAGATAAATACATGAGTTATAGATACGTGTTTAATGAGAATGCTGATAAGGGTGCATGTGTGCATCAGCGTATATCTTGGAATGTTATTTTTTAAGCTCTTGATTAGGGAAAAGACTTTATAAATTGTACTTCAAAGGCATTGATCTCTGACCAGTGGGTCTGTTATTCTGATGTATGCAAACTTAGACTCAAATTGCCATTATGCGGTTATGTGAGCTTTTCCTCCAATGCCCTCATTCCACAGGTGTAACTAACCCCAAGGTTACGGTAAGATCATTTCAGTAAAAGGGAAATAAACGTATATGCACCATTAACCCTTTAACAGCAGGAAGATGCCTCCAGGCATTCCCCTGGCTACAGCAGGAAGATGCCTCCAGGCATTCCCCTGGCTACGGCAGGAAGATGCCTCCAATGTATAAGACAATATATAAGAGCCATATTGACCTTTGATTCGGTATGATACAATATGATCAGTCACAAAGGTAAATTACTTAAATCACATGACACATCACATGACAATCCTATTTTCCAAAAAAGGTGCCTGCCGTAGCAGGGTCATTTGGTCAGGCAATGCGTGCCGTGTAATGGTAAGCAGGGGAACTGAGTGCTGCAGGGAAAGGGTTAACAAATGTATGGGAAATGTGCTAACAGGTGAGTATGTCTATCAGGAGGTGTGAATCACCTATGGTAGGGTATGCTCTTTTGATGTATACAAATTGTGTCCAACTGCATGTAGTCCTGATGCTGTTGTGTTACCCTACCCTCCCATACTCTCATTTCATAGATTCACAATCCATTTTATATTTCTCGGGAAGTTAATTTCTACGACGCAGATGCTAGTCTGCCCAGTCCTCTAATTGTAATTAACCCAATTTTTACAGTGATATAGTGATATTAAAAGAAAAAATATGTATCATAAATATATTCATTAGAAGTATACCATCAGGTGCACATGTCTGCAACGATGTACCTATAATTATCTTGGGCAGTTTTATGTTCATACTTGTGATTCTCCTTCATAATAAGTGGAGAGGAACACGAAGAAGGCACGATATCCTTTTTTTTGTCACATGCTCCCTTTAGCCCAATGCCCACCAAGTGATATTTCCCTCATACGAGTCAGGGATTCCTGCCTCTGCTGGTACTCAGCTACCCTGAGTGATTTGCCAGTAACCAGTGAGTTACCCATCAAACATAGCTCCTAGACTAGTCTTTACTGGGCATGTACCAACTAAATCAGCTTGGAGAGTTATAATGATTCACCAGAATCGTGGTATTCTCAGCCTTGAGTTGGTGCTAAAATTAGAGCAGCCAATCACGAAATTCCTTTCTCCCATCATGCAGAGGCAACTGGCAAATGGGAGCTGTGCTCTGTTAGACCCTTACAGACTGGAGGAATATCTAGTATCTATACTAGGCTCCATCCAGCTCTATATAAATACAGCAGACACACCATGTAAGAGGTGGAAACCATGCTCACAGGCGAGCTGCCAACCCTCTCAATGCCTGCTCCCGGTATTGTTGGGTTGTTTCTGTGTAGATCTCCCTCCCACTTCTCCCCTTACAGAAAGACATCCACCCCTATTTGCTCAGTGGCACGACAACGGAGAAAAGCAGTTCTCCTGTAGGCTGAGAACACTGTTTGGTCACCCTAGTGTTGACACAGATATCGGCAGGGTTCATCGTTTCACGAATCGGACTGGGGAGAACGTGTGTGTTTTGAACGCACCTGGGCATGGGATTTAGTTTTTTATGGATGTAGAATATACATGGTTCTATGTTGAAGGTGTGGTGTGGATATTGAAGGGGTAACGTGTGGTATCGTGCTTGTTTTGCCATCTTATTGTGGTGTTTTAACGTAATTATGGGAAGGCATGCCTCTCTCTGTGCCATACATAATGTTATCAGGTCAGTAAGCTATTTACAATGAGGTCAAACAACATTCAAGACGCCAGAATGTTTGTGTTTGACCTTCATCGAGAATGATGGATAAGTGCATGCCACATCAAAGAAGGAACACAACTGTTTTATAATACTACATAAAAGAAGGAACGCAACTGTTTTATAAAAAAGAGGATGCGATATCTTCCTCTCTTATGAACCAAACATTAGATCTATAGATAGAAATTATTTGTCAATGACAACCAAAACTTTTATAATGCAAACCAAATGTTGTTGTTCATAATTTTAGCAAGTCCTTAATTCTTGGTATATCCATATTCATTTTGTTTTCATAAATCAAGTGACCATTTGAAAGTATGCATATTTATTCAAATTCATAGATAAAAGTTTGGTGCTGTGAGCACCTGAGTATTCAAATTATGATAAAAATGATAACCCTTGTACGAGCAACGAGTACATAGCTTTCTCTATACGCGTTGGTACAAGTTATGATAAAGGGTCTTCTTGCACGAGCCTAGACTATTATCCTACCCCTAATATAAAATCCCATAGGCTTAACATTGGGTTTCCGTATGCCACGCTGACTGGCATACAGAGTTTTATATGCCACTAGTGGCATACAGCATTATTATCACGTAATATTCCAAAATGGAGGAGATGGGGTAGGATAAAATCAAAACCTGATTCGTTTTAATCGTGGCCACCGCATTCCACTCCTGAAGTTTTGGCTCCGAACTTCACTCGGCTTCGCCTCATGAAGTCACTTTGCCAAACTCCAGTCGTGGAATACGGTGGACAAGATTAAACCTCATCCAGTTTTACGATATTCCGCGTGCCCAGTATCTCTGATACATGGTATTCCGCGTGCACACACACACACACACACACACACACCTAGACTCACACATACAGAGGTAGAGTCAGACGTGTAGTGCCTCATTCCGTGGGGCTGGCCATGCAAGGACAACTCAGGACACATACTGATTAAACCAAAGAGGGGTTTGGAATACGAGAGTTTATTGGGTATTGAAGTATTGGTAATGTCGATAGATATAGGAGAATGTGAGACAGATATTAACAGTCCTTTAAAGCCCTCACAACACTCCTCCGAGTTGTGAGGGCTTGAGATAAGAAAGGGAGCTCGCCTGCAACGGACTCCATAAGAAAAATTACCACCCACCCACCCTACAGACTTTCTTTTCTCACTTCTTCATACTTCATCCGTGGGCTCACTTTCAATTAAGGAAAAGGACTGTTAATATCTATCTCACGTTCTTCTCTATCTATCAACATTACCAATATTCCAATACTCAATAAACTCTCGTATTCCAAACCCCTCGCTCTCACATTATGCCCAACGAGTTGGGGACAAGGACCGGCTATGTCTGAATAACTCGGCCGAGAAATACACTGTAGTGCTAGCCGAGACCGTGACGCCGGGCGACGGGGAGGGTTTTTTAGCCCGACACCTTACACAAGAAATGGGTCAGTCTATTGAGAATCAGCCTCCTGCAGACTGGTGCTGAACACACAGGACATCCCTGCTGCATACATGGAAACAGGGTTTAATTTTCGGGAGCGTAAACTAACTCAATTTGGAAGTATATTGGTGCAAAAAAATCCACCAAGGCTGCGCTGCATCTATTGGGCCGCACCTCAGCCTGAAGCATCTGTAACTCATCAAATAACAAATGCTGAGCTCATGGACTTGGATATGAAAGTCTGTTCTGCAAAGTACTTTGCATATGGCCATGTATGACAGACTCTGTTTCTGTGTATTAGGAAGGCGTCTCACGTATGTTTTTAAGGTCTCGTTACAGACACATTGAAAGAGACCTCACCTGTGACCTGTGACATCACACACGAGGCATCGACCTCACTTCGCCTCAGGCTACGCTCAGAACGTTTACCCACCCACCAACACCCTGAACTAACGTGGCCAATCAGCTCCCAGCCGCCTGAGCAGAAGAACTGACGAAAATGATCACATGTCGTATTGATCTGAGAAACTGTATAAAGTCACATTTATGTATTTCTCTTTGCATTGACACACTCCTTCTCGATTTGGAGTTTTTATATCAATCTCATTATTACTTTATACTCAATTTTCACATTTTGAAATATTACGTAAATGGGTGAAATTACATAGCCCATCTTATCAACTCAAATTGTGATAAAACATTCTAGAATGACAGACCCATGATTCAAAAGGCCAATGGAGGCTGAGAGAGGCGAGAGGTAAAAACATAACGGTACAGCAACATATTCCACAAATGATAGTTAAATACGAGGCACCTACCACAACTATCGAGCAGGCATTTTCCATCTCAAATTGCCGATTATACTCAAAGAGCAAGTGAGGCATATAACTGAAACATGTTAATTCAATTCGTGAAAGGAGGAGGAGAAGATCACTTCATGTTGAGGGCGACTGAGCATGGCTACAGTAACGACAATGCCTCGAAACCATGGAGTAGTCAGTCATCTCAACTGCAGCTACTTTGATTTTATCAGTAGGTAACGCCCTACAGGGAAGACACTTTGAATCTGTGCCAAGAATGAGAAAAAAAATAGTCCCCTGTCGCCTTGAGGTTTATTTCTTGTCTTTCAGATAGAAGACGTATTTGCAGCTCGTGTGATCCTACGAATGGTCGTTATTTTCTACTGCACTGCGTTTGTTGTTGAATAATATGTGTTATTTGTTCGGTTTCTCCATACTCCCACAAAAGAAGCAAGCCAAATATCGTCAATTAATTCAATTAAGTGAAATTTATTATAAAATTTGCACTGATCCGAATACGGATACGGATCTCCGCCCTACACAGAGCTGAGATTACCATGGTGGATGGATAGTGCGTGAGAAGATCGCTGGTCATTTTTTCTTTGATAATTTAAGTTTGCAATGCTGAATGATGAATGCAATGGTTTTGGATGAAATCGATCGTAATCTCCTCGGACTAGACTGGTAATACCCTCACATTCGCTCGGGTATTACAACGCGCCTAGTCCTCGTATATTACGGCCACTGAAACAACTCAACATTGTGTGTATATTCTACAGTCTATTTGCACATTATTCGATGATTTCATAATAGATAAATCACCGTTTACTAACATGCGAATTCGTGTTCGGGGATCGGCATGGCAAACCGATGCCACCCACAGATGCACGGAGACTTGTGTTCACTTAAATCAGATCAGATCTAACCACAGTGCGTGCAACTAAATGGTGAAAGAGCGAGGTAGAAAAACCTAAAGTATTTCCTTAAATCCACTAAAAACATATCACTGCCCCATGTACCAGCGTTCTGTATGGGTTACTGTGCCGCTATGGAAATGGACAGGTTGAGTCTCGTCCACAGAATGCCCTGAGGTGACTATAACAACGCCGCTCTGCCATTCAAATTCAGAACCATGATACTGTTGGCAAAACATATCATATTCAGCTACTTGAGTTTTAGTACATGGGCTTCAATTTATTTATATGACCAGCAAGAGTGACATAATATGAAACCAATGTTTTGTTCTCAAAGTAAACAAAGGCAATAATTTCTATAAGGGGCAGAGCATGCAACAGAAGCTGGTACAGGCCCAATTACCATGCATAGGAAAAGTTGGTTAACTATTATGGGTCTAATCATTAAAGAGACTATACCAGAGGTGTAACTTTCCTTATTCAGATGTTCTCAGTGTTTTGGACCATGTTATTGTTGTGTCGAGTGATGTGTGTTTCCTTCTCATGTCCACTCCTTGTGTGAGTAGCAGATTCGAATCCATGTACGGAAGTGCTACAGGTTCACCCTTTGTTATGTAACCCACTTTATATGTAAGGCTGGTTTGATGCTGGGTAGGTAGGTCTTTTGCCTGTACATCTGCAAGAAGGGAATGCCTTGAGATTCTCATTTAGAGCGATGGTTTCCTTACTCTTTTCGGTGACTGACTCTGGGTTATTTAGTTTCGGCTAGCCGTACCCGCCTCACATGTGAGTTTCCCAGATTCGGCTAGGTTATAAATGCCAGGATTGAGCCTCAGCTCCCCTGAATCAGTTCCACATTTTTTATAATGTTGAATTAATGATTATTCATTTTTACTTGCTTCTCTTAGCCTTGGTGTGAGTAGGAATCCTGGCCATCCAGCTCTTTTGGTACGGCTGAGTCACAGGGTAGCATTTACCAACGTCTGTTTAGTATGCCCTGTAAAAAAAACTAACACGGCGACCACTACATTTTATCTTAGCCTGGAATAAACGTCCATAGGCTTAACATTAGGAACTCGTTCTCAACAGGCTTGCGAGTACGGTAACTCATTCTCAACGGGTAATAATCAGATAGATGTTTCCAGGCTAAGATAAAATAAGAAACATTTTCCTGCTTGGTCTTAGTCCCCATTCGCCATCTCGTTTGGAGTGCTTCAAAATATTCACTCGGCTATCGCCTCGTTCATATTACTGCGCACTCCAAACTCGATGGCGAACGAGGACAAAGACCAAACACTCATCAGTTTCTTTCTTAATACCTGCATTTATCAGTTACAAACGAGGTGAATGGGAGGAGGAAGTGTTTAAACGAAGGTAAGAAGCACCTTCCATAACCTAGTCTCATGTAAAATAATCCGCTTAACATGAGTGAATATGAATAAATCTTTATAGAAAAAGTCGAGTATGATATGAGCCCAAAGAACGAACTTTTCCCACGATGAGGACAGGTTTATCCAGCCATTACAAAATGTCTTATGTTCTACTCACATGTAACCATGTTCAATATGCGTAACCTTGAAGCTCAACGTTCCGAGAATATATCTCAGAAAAAATGAGGACATAAAAGTAATACTTCCGGCAGAGATTGTGCAGTGCTCAGAAAGCATGTAATTTTGTGTGATTAATTGCCAAAGCAATCTCCATTACCTTTTTTCTCCTGCTGGATAATTTCTATGTACAGTGTTTGGAGCTTTTTGGGGACTATTTTTTTATAATCTCCACATTATGTCCCTCTTCTACGCATCATATAATGTTAACAATGTAAATTCAAAAGACCGTCGGGATGGAATATGCTGCCAGCACTTTTTTATTTGGCAAAACCTAAATACGCCGCCAAGGATAGTTAGTTTTGTATTGTTGGTTTTGTAGTTCTATTCTCCTTTGAGAATATCATACTTTGTCATACCCTGTCTCATCTATATCAGTCCAAACCTATAGCTATAGAAGTTATAAATCTTCTGTCAAACATAAACGATATCGCTGTGTACTATTAGCTGATGGATTCTCTCTCTCTGTCTCTCTCTCTCTCTTTCTCTCTCTCTCTCTTTCTCTCTCTCTCTCTATCTCTCTCTCGCGATAGACAGACGGATAGATGAATAGTGAACAATGTGATATTAAAAATATTAGGGAAGAAATTAATGAGTGTTTGGTCTGTGTCCTCGTTCGCCATCGAGTTTGGAGTGCGCAATAATATGAACGAGGCGATAGCCCAGTGACTATTCTGAAGCACTCCAAACGAGATAGTGAACAGGGACTCAGACCAAGCACGAATATGTTTCTGGTTTTATCTTAGCCTGAAAGTATTTATCTCGTTATCACCCGTTGAGTTACCGTTTTCGCAAGCCCGTTGAGAACGAGTTCGTAATGCTAAGCCTATGGACGTTTATACCGGGCTAAGATAATCACAGTTCTTTGAAACTGGAAACGGCTACTTTTGCCGAGATGTTACGCCTTACTGTTCTATCACTAAAACCGACCTGGGAAAACGGTGTATTGTACGTGATCTTAAAGTTTATTACTTTCCCAACGGTATTTTACTTTCATCTGTATGTTACAAATAAATCCATTTGGCAATATGGAATAAGGAGTAATGGGGAGAAAGCCCAGGGCTCTTGTCGCTACGAAAGCTTATGTAGGGTAAATTGTTCTAGACTCGTCTCCGCACCTGAGGACGTGATACAGGGCCTGATGTATGGACGACATTCAGGGAACTCTCATAGAATAATGTCAAATTGTCCTACTCAGAGAGACATTCCAGACCAGGACACAAATATTTGTGAGACAAACATGATCCCGAGGCTGCTCGGGGCTCCTCTGGGGCAGTAAAACATATGGGGCCTGGCGTTTTTTGAGGATGGCCTTTTGAATTCAGCACCACACTCAAACGTTATATTACTCACCTGAACCAGGAGGCGGGTCAGGCCACAGGAAGGAGTGGTGTTTGTTTGATGCTCTCAGGTCAGGGATCGTCTTGCTTAAAGCGGCAGGAACCTCAAGGCTAAATTTCTAAATTGTCCCTGGCTGCAACCTTGTATATCGTATGACAACGATACGTAATGGTACCTCAGGTACTGAAGGTGTTAGAGTTCTATAAACAGTGGACACCTGGTATAGTGAACGACATCTGGAATAGTGAACAACTCACTGTGGGAGACAGATGCTCAAAGTCCAGCTTGTTCCATCTGTTATCCGTTGTCATTGTTCAAGGAGTGGTGTTTACAACAGAACCTTATATTCGTGCTGGTTTATGCAAAATTGCAAGTCATATCATCGCTGGCGCTAGTAGAAATGGTCACCAGAGTCACAGCATTTTAACAAGGCTAGCTTTCTTAGTCTACTTTATATTCAATTGCTAGTCCCTCTCTCTCTCTCTCTCTCTCTCTCTCTCTCTCTCTCTCTCTCTCTCTCTCTCTCTCTCTCTCTCTCTCTCTTTCTCTCTCTCCATTCTTTTTGAGTGTGGGACACTCTCAGGTACGGTACATAGTGTAGGGAGAGGTTATAGAGACTCTTAGCGTGTTCAATACACAAACCCTTCTGTATGCCAACCCTATGACAGACTGAAGTACCACATTGATAGTATAAGAGTAAGTGAGGCGTAGATTACATTCTATCTCACCCCTGGTATTTTTATCCCATGGGCTTAACATCGGGAATTCATTGCCCATGCCCATACGAGTATTGCAGTCCGTTCTTTTCGCCCATTCTTTTAGTGTGTACAGGGGTGAGTTGTTCTGATATTGCAATGCCATTCTATGGTCGGTGAAAGGGGTGAGGTAAATCATTTATACGATTTTCGATGCAGTTCTATGTAATTAACCCACTGGTGTTGACATATTTGGATCCGGTTAACCTTTGCTGAGAGGAACTCGCAACAGTTGAGTAAATTTGTAATTCAATTAATCATCAAAACCTATATTGGTTCTTGCTATGATATATTGGTATGCCCATGCGATATATATACAGTACAACAGAAAATATTTGCCTTCCTTTTTCTTGCAGCCACAACTCCTATAGATTTACACCTTTAAGAGGAATGAACACACACTGACTTTTACATTTTCCTGCAAAATCCAAACTCGTTTTCACGCCAAAGTGCCTTTCTCTATAATATCTCATCGGTAGTGGGACCACAGTGGACTCCATTGTGGAACTCTCCACGATTCTGTTGGCAAATACGAATGCAGGTAAACACCTGGGGGGACCTCTTGCACCTCTTGACTATGTAAAAATATAGCACATCTTTGTATTCAGAAAGGCGGATTTTGTCACCGTAAACATGAGGGGAATATAGTTTGAGTTTGTAGGAGACGTTTCTTGTCAGTTGTGCTTTTCTTCTCTGACCTCTGTTCTGAATTGACTTCCTCAGCTCGGCGGATATATCTAGTCAGGCCTTGCCCAGACCAGGTAAAATATAATGCCCTTTTATGAGAGGTTTTTAAGCCGGAGTATGTGGAACGCACGAGATTTAAACATACAAAAACGAAAGTCTCTTTAGACTAACATTTCCCCTCGTTCTTTCCTAGAATCACCTCAAAAACATAAAGCATATCGATGATAGCTAAATTTGAGGACAATTGTGGTGTTGTTACCTGAGGCATAGTTTTACAGATAAAAACGCTGGGTGGTCAGTTCTGTATTATTCATTGTAGAATCAGGAAAAACAGCTGGAACGACTAGCACATTCAGCACAAGCCCTATAAAAGATCCTCCCCAACGTAAGTCGAGCAGGCGCCTTATACAAACTATAGACAACCGAATAGACAGGGAATTTATGGCATCTTAGATTTTGCCCGCATGGTGAATGATTTAGATTCGGATAATTCGCCCCATTCGTCCGATTAAAAAACATGATGTACAGAACGGGCATAAAATGCTTAGCAATTTCTACATGGATAGTCATAAAGTATAACTGTATGACTATACAGTAAAACCACGTTTCTGGGACACCTCACTTTAAGGGGCCACCCCGCTTAAGGGGTGTCTTTGTTCGGAACAGAAATCCTTACTTCGATTATTTTAACCCCGCTTAAGGGGCCACCTCGCTCAAGGGGATACTTTGCTCGGAACGGAGGGTTACCCCTTAAGCGGGGTTTACTGTTATAGAATACGAGGACAATTCCTTTAGGTTAATGCTATTTCAGGCAGCTATACCCTTTGCCTACGGCTATGTCTAATTACCATCCATTCATCTATATTACACTGGCAATTTAACCAGACGTCTAAGTTGACCTTATATGACCTTCAGCTAGACACTAATAGATAAACACTACCTACTGCAAACAATATACACGCTAGCTGCGGGATCATACTTTAAATGTATTAATAGCTGTTATGTAGCTGACATATATATTTTAATGTTTATATATATGAAGGTTTAACATGCTTGTACATCGTACAAGAAGAGATGGTGTTGACGATTATTTACAAAATGAGGCTGGAAGGCTGAGTTCTGTGAATGATGGTAACACCAGAGAGTCGTAAATGGAGTGAGACCGTGAGACACAATTCCGTGAATAAGAGCAACCCCACCAAGTCTTGTATGATGTCTGACCATGATCTATTTTTCTATATTCATTAAACCAAACATTAACAACATTTACCATGAATTGGTAAATAAACCATATTGAAGTGAATGTTCACAGTGCGCTGATACCTCAAAGTACATATCATAGGAAGCAGCTAGGTGACTATTAGAATTATGTGCACGGGTAAGTATCACTATTATTATGGACGCTGATTGCTATAACTAACATGTGTTTTTAGGGTGTAAGTATACACTGATCGCTATTACCGACAACATACATAGAACACAGGTATCCTGTGTATCTCACCCCTGGAATAAATGTCCATAGGCTTAACATTGGAAACTCGTTCTCCATGCCCCTACAAGTACTGCAGTCTGTTTTGCATGGTTTATATCCTGTATTTTGTCTATTCTTTTAGTGTGTACAGGGGTGAGATAAATACAGAATACTCAATTTGGTCAAAGAAGTCATTTTCCAGTTCGTTTAAATGATATATGATATTCCCTCGGCTGCCGTCTCATTCATACCACACCTCATCAAACTCGTGGACCAAACTTTGACCAAAACTTGCTGGTTTCTTCTTTACTATTCTTATGGATACTGATTGCTATAACTGATATCTGCTTTTTTGTGGTGTAAAATACACACTGATCGCTATAGCTGACTACACACGTGGAACACAGGTATACTGTTATATTCTATGTCCAATGGTCGCTCTAGTTGACAACAGTGGTCACCATCCAGGCGTGACCGAGGTGACAGTAGAGCGTGGGTCTCACTAATAACTGTCTCTAATGTCCACACACCGGACCTACTTACCTGACTCTGCGCAGGCGTTAAGGACACTTCCGGCTATATCCCCCGCAGCGTGCGTACGGTTAACGTACGTTCCCCTCCAGCCGCTCCATACACCGACACTCCTCCAGCACCCACAGCATGCAGCTCGCCTGGCTCCCCTCCTCCTGTGTGGCTGGACACCAGCAGCATGCCCCCCTGTGGTACCTCAGGTGTGGCTTCTCCTGGGTATTCTCCAGGTGTGTCAGGGTTACGGGGGTTATGGGGACGGAGGAGGCATGGACAAGGGTGGCAGGCCGGGAGACGACCTGCAGGCACGATCTCCAGTCACTTGTGGTGGTCGACGTTCAGCTTGACCTGGCTTCTGTAGCGTCTTCACGGTGAGGAGGGGGTGTCTGTCTGTGTGTGTCAGGTGAGGTGGGGGGAGGGGGTGACAGGGAGCAGGGGCGACGCAGGTGAGCCAGCAACAACATGCACGCCCTCATGCGGAGTAAAGGGGCACACGTTTACATGCCAACAAAGGAAGCGAGAAGTTGTGCCTTTATGAAGGTTTGTTATATAACAGATGATCCTCTTTATCGGTATAGCACACGCTATTTGTGGTAACTAGAGTGAAATTCACACGGGTGTGATTCATGCACCTCACAGGGTTAAAAACCTCATGTGATTTTGGTCTTCTTAGGGGTTAATGTGGCCAACAAATGCAGGGAGAAAACATGTCTCAGGGAAATGGAACCCTACAACTTAGATAATTGTGTTCGAGTACAGAATCTCAGCAGGATTTGTCTCAGACAAACTCCCTGTGAGGTACATGAATCCCAAAGTGTGAATCCCACTTAAGGTAATGTCCAGAAAATGGCATGGATTTGAACATTTGTACCTCAACTTGGAAAGTGCCCTTGCAATGGCGAAAGGGATTTCTAATACCTAATTCAAATATTCATAACGAATTTCAATATATGTTTTCCCCAAAACACTTTGTCATGTCATTGATCTAAGGCACCCACTTATTCGAAGGACAGTATTTGGGCCTCTTGTGAATGAATGATATTATCGTAAAACTGGATGAGGTATAATCTTGTCCACCGTATTACACGACTGGAGTTTGGCAAAGTGACTTCATGAGGCGAAGCCGAGTGAAGTCCGGAGCCAAAACTTCAGGAGTGGAATGCGGTGGACAAGATTATACCAAGATTAGGCCAAGATTAAAACGAATCAGGTTTTGATTTTATCCTACCCTATCTCCTCGATTTGGGAATATTGCGTGATAACAATGCTGTACGCCACTAGTGGCATATAAAACTCCGTATGCCAGTCAGCGTGGCATACGGAAACCCAATGTTAAGCCTATGGGATTTTATATTAGGGGTAGGATAAGTGCAAAGACGTTGATGTAGGTTAGTGGAAGACAGACACCACAACCATAGATACAGACAGGCAAGCATATACAAAGAGAGGGGGTAGAAGAAAAGATATATCGAGAGGAAACAGTCAAACATAAATAGAGACACAGCGCGAGAGCCAGAGGTGAGGAGAAACAGATGGCAATATCGAAATAGATAAACACACAAACAGATGGAGAAATAGAGTGAGTGGGAGGGGAACGGAGGAGGAGACAGAGAGACAAATAAATGAGATACGTCAAGAAGTAGCGATAAAAGCCTTATAGCCTTATAGCCTATTTCTATTTTTTCTATTTCCTTGGCCAGTGATGGCCAATGGAAATTGGGCTATCAGGAGAGGACAAAAATAATCTACACCGTTTTCGTCGGCCAATGGAAATTCGCCTTATGCCATTTTTATTGGTGGATTGGTCGCCACTATTTTGTAGTCGGGAACCACCAACAGCTTTTTCTGGTATACTGACGCAAGATCGGTGAATGGAAACAGCCCAGCATCTGAAATGGTCACCGATTATCTGTTGTCAAGATGATACAACGAGGCCACCACCGACCATTTTGTAACCGACTGTCTGAATCAGGACCCTTTGATTTCGACTGTGATATTGAAGGTTTTAGGGGAAATTTAAATCTGTATGGAATGGAATTTGCAGTGAAACCAAAGTATACACTGCACCCTACTGATTATTTGATACCGACGTGCAGTCGGTGGCACCACTTTTAGGAGACCTAAATTAATCGCCACAATTTTTGTTAGCCATTGAGAAATGCCCTTATAAAGCTTGTTTCCCTTGACTGATTACTCCCCATATATCTGCAGTCGGGAATCACCGACGCAAGATCGGTAAATGGAACCAACCCAGCATTTGATATGGTCACAGACATTTTGGTTAAAGATTATGCAATAACACCGCCGACCAAAATGGTTCACTACCGACAAAATCAAAAAGCTTTTAGCGCAAAGATTAAATCGGCATGGACCCAGGCAATGCAATAAAACCAAGGAAGGCACTGTACCCTCACTGATTCCTTGATACCGAAGCACAGTCGGTGGCACCACCAACAGACCTTAAAGGCCCGTTTCCATTGGCCAATTTCCTATCACTGATCTACAGTCAGGAACCACCGACGGACTTTTGGCACTGCTGACCCAAAATCGGTCAATGGAAACGACCCAGCCCATGAAATGACCCACGACTTTTTCTGTTTAAATTATGCAATGTGGCACCACTCACCACTGAGTGAAAGGTTGGTGGCTGAGTGAAATCTACTACCCTTCTATATAGACGCACAGTGAGTGGCACCACCGACAGACTTTCTGGGTCACTCAAAAAATCTACACCCTTTTCGTCGCCCAATGGAAATAGGCCTTATGGCAGACTCAAAAAGTCGAATTAAAACGAGGTTATATAGAGCTCGACGAATAGGCAGCAATACAAAGAAAGGAAAATATGCATGTTTAAGAAAGAGGAGAGAAAGGGAGATTAAAAAAAAGAAACAAAGGTACCCCCAATACTGTGAAATATCATTCAGATAGTCGATTCTTTTCCTTTATTTCAATTTGACTCAGGTTTAGGACACATGGTCTGAAATAGGTTTCACGGGATGAGTGATGTTATGTTTCTGAGAACTCTTACTGTTTTTAAAGCGATGATTGATAGAGGGGATGACAAACTTTCACACCTGCCAAATGACTCTGTCATCTACTAATTAGTCGCAGTGGTTTTTATGTTTCCCCAGCCACGTTAAATAGCCTCGTGCTCCTAGCAATCCGTGAATTCTCCACATGAGTGAATCTACACACAACATGAGCAACGCTACTTCAGTAAAAAGTAAATTAGTGCACCATGTTACATTTAGTTAGCATTTTCCATTAGCCGATTATTCAGCACCGATCTGTAGTTGGGAACCATCGCTCGATTTATTTGGTATATTGACGCCAGATCGGTATGAATAGATAAAATGCTTTGATTTTATCGTTGAAGCTCAAGGATTTAGGGGGATATTTGAATTTGTATAGACATACAACATGCAATACAAACAAGGCATCCACTGCACCTTCACTGATTATGTAATACCGACGTGCAGTCGGTTTTACAACCAACATGCTTATAAGGCCCGTTTCAATTGGCCGATTTCTCGTCTACAGTCAGGAACCACCAACGGACTTTTGGCACTGCTGACCGAAAATCAGTCAATGGAAACGATCCAGCTCGTGAAATGACCCACGACTTCTTCTGGTTCGATTATACAATGTTGCAACACCCACCACTGAGTGAAAGCTTGGTCACTAAGTGATTTTTCCTCACCGACCCACAATCAGTGGCACCAGTGACAGACTCTCTGGGTAACTCAAAAAATGGACACCCTTTTCGTCGGCCTTTAGAGGAACTCTGATTTTAGGCCGTTTTCGTCGGCCAGTGTAAACTGGCTTATAGGCAAGTCCCAAAAGTAGCACTCGCAAAGCCGTGCAACTGTGGAAATGCATGGTCCCCGCCTAGTCAGAATGGAGTTAGATCGAACTGGACTAATTAGCGTCGATATGAGGAAACGACCTTACTATTAATGAAACGGTCTCTGTACATCGTCGATACTGACCGATGATGTAGGCAGTAACGTGTTGGAGCAATCAGTTATTGTATGACCTATAACCAATGAGTGTTCTATGAGTAGCAATTCATATATATATCCTCACCTCTAATGTTCCCATAATGACAATACCTAACAAGGTTACAAAAAAAATCAGCAAAGTCTGTTTTGTACACGTGTCAAAGTTTTTCTGTGGTCGGTAATGAAGTTGGCACAGCATTAGAATTACACATCACATGTAAGAGAGGGCCCAAGTGGAAGAAGGTCAACCTTGCTGAACTCGGTGATTATGTACGACATATCCCTGAGATTTTATAGAGGAAACCTATGAAAGTTTATGGTGAGAGCTCGTATCCCATCGATTTTGAATAGCATAGTAATTCACAAGGTGAAGCCACGTGAATTATGTAGCGATTCAGACAAGATTGGATTTAGTCTTACCGTAAACTTGAATAGGTTTCTAAATTCATCTCACCCTCAAAATTGACTAACTGGCTAAAATGTGTGATATAATCCCCTATTGAGCATTTTTTTCTTAATACTCCATGGGCATTGAGTATGAGATCCAAATGTTAAGCCTATAGGGAAAAAATACCGGGGGGAGATAATTTCTGCAACCATTGCTGTTCCAGTTAAGTCTGGTCTATTGTCTATGGATACACGGTTACCCTTGACTTGACAAAGGCAATTCCACATCGAAATTGTGTACCCTACTGCATAAATAAAGCCAATCACTAAACCATATTTGGTAAGTTGTTAAGGTGTACTTGACTACCTTACTCTAGATATTCTTTTCTGATCAGGTTTGAATTCTGAGTCTTTCTTTTGTTTTTTTTTCTTGTGAAATACGTTTCTTTAATATATCTATTTTAGTGTTGGAAAAAAGTTTTCATTCTAAATGAATTTTATGAGAAGTGGTACAGTTAACGTTCTCAGAGCTCAGACGTCTTCGCCTTGTTATGGGCACTGACCTTGTTTGTAGAGCACACCCCACCTACACCACCCTGGCCTCACATATCACATCCCTCAAAGTCCCTCTTCATACTGGATACCGCCACGAGAGCTGGAGGAGTAGACACATTTTTATCTACAGCAAGTGTCAACCAATGTCTAGAAGTGCCAATTTGACGATTTATATCCTTGCTATTCAGGGATTTATTTCTTCAGATTAAAAAAAGGTTATACTCTGCTACAATCTCTCAGGCATTGGACCTTTGTTGCTACATAGTTCGTGTATAATCCTCATCAAATATATTGGAAATATCGTTGTGACATGTACCATATCTCTGGTATGTCATGATAGACCGAAATCTAGGCATGCAATCTGCTGTATACGTGTCTAAAAAGTCAAACAGGTCACTCTAATGGCCGTTACCATAATCGTTTAGAGTTGAGTATGTCGTAGATCATGCCTGGTTGTGTGTGAGTTGAGTAAGGCTGTCGTAGATCATGCCTGGTTGTGTGTGAGTTGAGTGAGGCTATTGTAGATCATGCCTGGTTGTATGTGAGTTGAGTAAGGCTGTCGTAGATCATGCCTGGTTGTGTGTGAGTTGAGTAAGGCTGTCGTAGATCATGCCTGGTTGTATGGAGTTGGGTGAGGCTATTGTAGATCATGCCTGGTTGTGTGGAGTTGAGTAAGGCTGTCGTAGATCATGCCTGGTTGTGTGGAGTTGGGTGAGACTATTGTAGATCATGCCTGGTTGTGTGGAGTTGAGTGAGGCTATTGTAGATCATGCCTGGTTGTGTGGAGTTGGGTGAGGCTATTGTAGATCATGCCTGGTCGTGTGTGAGTTGGGTGAGACTATTGTAGATCATGCCTGGTTGTGTGGAGTTGAGTAAGGCTGTTGTAGATCATGCCTGGTTGTATGGAGTTGGGTGAGACTATTGTAGATCATGCCTGGTTGTATGGAGTTGGGTAAGGCTATTGTAGATCATGCCTGGTTGTATGGAGTTGAGTGAGGCTGTCGTAGATCATGCCTGGATTGTGTGTGAGTTGAGTAAGGCTGTCGTAGATCATGCCTGGTTGTGTGGAGTTGGGTGAGGCTATTGTAGATCATGCTTGGTTGTGTGGAATCCATTGTGGTCATTTCAGATTGTGGTGAGTTAGGCTAGGTTTTGTTGTAGATAATGTTTGGTATAGTTCATAAAAGCTTATGCAATGTTAGGCAATCATGTAAAATTTGCATTTGTCATGCCCAGCCAAATCCCATCATTTCGTGAGATAGTTCTGAATCTCATGTTTAATGTCGTGGAGACTTGAGTCTTCCAGTTTGGGGTGGGCTTAAGACCGGTGTGACACTGTAACCTCCTCCCATCATACATTAACCACAGAACAATAAGTAGATGACATATGTCTGCAGTCTTGGCAACACCCGACGTAAGTTCGGGAGTCTCTGAGCGAACTCACATACCCTCTGGGCACTGGACTATGACATACCAAATTTCCCCATACCTAAATGAGTTTTTCTCCATGCCATCTGTAGCAATGGTGCTCCAAACGCGAACCAGGGGTCTGTTAAATAACTTATGCTTATGAAAGTTCAAGGTGCAAGGAGACCTTGCACGAGGATTATCGTTTAGCAATATTCAAGCACATTCGCTAAGACAGTCCTGGCCGATGGAAGGTCGTCCATATGTGCTGAATGATAAAGTCTACCCACATCGCCCCGGGGTCTCGCTGGCATACAGGAAAGGGTCTTCATGTACGAGCCTAAATTATTCAACAGGCCCCAGGTGTTTTGAAGGACCATTACCAACACGTCAGACTGGGGAAAAAATGATACACAAATAAAAAAGCAACCTCTCCATATGTAACAGCCTACCTGAAACTATTATCTGTTCTGTCTCCAGTCATGCCAATTTAATAGTCTTCCCGCTCTGAGAACCATGGAGATTAAAAGAATGATATATCTGGTATGAACACTCGTTACCCTCAATGTTAGTTAATGTTGTGTGAACAGGTTTTCAAGAAACTAAGCTAACCGTAGAATCTTCTGTAGATCTGATGGATTTACAGTTGTAGGTGAATTTGTCCAATGGGTGAATTCATTTGCGATGGGCTGAGTTAATACAACAGTTGCTTTTACATTGAGGTTCACAATGTTATAGAAACTCTGTTGCCGTCATCGGCAGCAATTTGCAATTGACCGCTCAGGCAGTTACTCTGAGGACCAGAGAATAGGATATGTGTCTTTTTTCTAACCGTAGGTGGTTGTCCAGCAGTCTTTGATAACCATAGTCCATATCAGCAACTATCTCAATACAATATTTTGATATGTGATATACATTTTATATTACTCAGACACATAATCAATAATTGATGGTAATTTATAAATGTTTGATAGTTCCAATGGTTTTGCTGATCACATCAGAAAATGTTAGTAAAGTTCAGATGGAAAATGGGCAGAAAATATCTTGATATTAATTTTCAATTTTTACTATAGACTAATCAGTGTAAAGTGTATAATGAATATTCTCTAGCCTCCTCTGAGGAAGCAGCCTCAGCAGTTTATCATGTGTGAGCAGGTTACATAAAATTATATTGCTGACAGAGCGTTGACAGGGTGAACGAGAATTCATACCAGATTTCAATGATTAGTCTCCTACAGGTGTGGATACAGGATGTTGGAAAGATAGACCGCCCAATAAATCCGAAATCACAGCACGATATCTCAATACACTCACCATGAAACGCCCCTCTCATACATTTCCCCTGCTTTTAAACCTTATTTCCCGATAGGTTGGAGTTCTCATCTTTCTCAAAAATGATAAACCCATCTAGAAACCTCGTAGGTTAAATGTGCAGTACAGCGAGGTATCCACAATTTGTAAAGCTGTGGTAATTTTCTTTCTTGTCGATACTGATAGTACAAATCGTACTGCTTGGAGATGGATGAGAACCCCTAAAAGGGTTTTAACCACTGAGATATTAGGAGAGATATATACACAAAGACACACGTCCAAACCTTTCCATGTTATACTTCTCTTTTTATACCTCTTTTCTACCAATTTTGGGATGTATACACCCACTCTCTCTCCCCCGACCCACCATACAACCCGGTTCCGGCTCCCTGGATTTGGATGGATTTGGGACGACTGGTATCTCAGCGCAGATCATCCGTCTCATCCGATTAACTCCAGGCCACTGCCAACTGGCACGGATTTCCTCCACCATCTGCTTGCATATTTCTCAGCTGGTTAGAAATACCTTCTCATATCCTGCACAATATTGTATTGAGCTTTGTACCTTATTTGTCCTCTATGACTGATGCTTAAAGGAAAAACTGATGCTTAAGAGAATGATAGGTGTGCAACATAGACTACAGAATCCTGTTTGACATTCTGTGAACAATTTGTATAACATACCGCTCAATAAAAGAAAATTTATGAAAAGAAATCCTTAGAAAATCCTTACATTGTCACTGGATGATGTACCGACATCGAGCTAACAAACAGGGATTTTTATTTTTAGGTTTGACATTTTACAAAGATTTTTTTATCAGTATCTGCGTGACATATGTAACCAAGATGTACAAAATGCTGCTCATTGGTGCATGCAGTCTAGTCTATTATCCTGAACCAAGATTAGAAACAGACACGCTGAAAAGTGTATGTCTACGTGGTTTCATGAATCCTGTTGCATGTGAATTAGTGTATCTATGTATACACACTGCTTCTGTATGTGAAGTTTTTTTAATTGCCAAATTGCACACAGACATGTTTCTTTTGTGGGAATGCATGTAAAATATGATAGATATTTAAACGACCTTCATAAACCTAGACTCATGTTACCCCCTCAAAGTGTCCCTGATAATGATAATAATTTTCCATCTCAACCTTTTGCTTAATGATAACCGATACTATATCCTATAACTTTCATTCCCAGGCCAAAAATAGATCATATCCTAACAGCTTTGCCCTGGTTTTATTATAACCTCAACTGGGACGAAAGATATAACTTCCTTCGTATAGAACAAGGTGTATGGCTATATCAGTGGAACTGCAGCGAATTTGTTTAGATGTTGGGGAACGTAAACCAAGAAGGAAATGTCAGGCTGTGATTTGACCACGGTAACGAGTGGTTAATAGAGCTGAAATGACGTATAGACACACCGGTACTGAGGAAGGCTATCTAGTTACAACCTGGGCGAGCTTTAAGGTATGCAGGTATACCTTATCCATAATGTATTTGAATGTCATCGTAATTTATAAAGCACATCGATGTACAGTTTACTTATGTATCTTAAGGAGTCCTTATAGAAAGAAAAACAACTATATTATATTAATAACGCACTTAAATGCCTTCAAGTTCAAATAGAAATCAGGGCCCTGTTTTTTAGTCACGACATTCGTAACTTACGACACGTATCTGCCGTCAGTGTGCTAGAGAGCTGCGATCATAGAGCGGGTACGACACTTAGTGAAGATACGACACTTAAGGAGCTAAAAGGTGTGCTATAGTCACGACAGTCGGTGGCCAATGGAGCGGAAAAAGTCGCCATACGTGTCGGATATCTAAGACCACTCTGGACATGTCGTAGCGAATGCGCAACTTCACTTCCCGTAGGAATTAAGCGATGAAATTTTAACACGAGTAAGGGATACATATAACCTATAATCGTACTATATATGAAGAGGATCGGTCTCACCGTTCCGAAGTTATCGGCGTTTAAATTTTGTCATAGCAATCATCTGCTCTGGATGCCAGTGTATTCTTCCCGACATCTCCGCTAATTTATGCAGCGACCTTGACATTGACTGCGTATCGGGAGGTGGGAGGGTGACTGGCCACCAGAGCAGACGATTGCTATAACGAAATTCAAACGCCGATAACTTCGGAACAAAGAGACCTAACTTCTTCATATTGAGTACGATTATAGGTCATATGTATCCCTTACTCGTGCTAAAATTTCATTGCTTAATTCGTATGGAAAGCATAGGAAATCCACAGTGTCGTTTTATAGAACATAAGACAGTTCTATACTTGTCGTAACATCAGACACGTATCCCCGCGATTTTACTTTTCGTCCTACGACACTGTCTATAGGACGCCGGCAATCTTTTGTCGGTGAAAATGCCGTAAATTCTAGATACGATCTAAGCGCATCGTAGACTTCCGATGTCGTGACTAAAAAACAGGGCCCTGTATTGGGAAACTTCTGGATATTACTGATATATACATATGTATATGTATATCGTTTTCGGTCTACGTTCCACATTCTAGACCAGCTGAAGTAGTATTTTATATCGGTTATAAATGAATCTTTCAATCGTAAAATCTGAACGATAATAGAGGTATAACCGGGAGAAATCTCGACCATAGTTCAATCTAAACAGTTCCTGGGGTGGCTGTGATGTAAGGTTGAATAAGAGTTCCGGTGAGAGCTGGAGTAAGTTAAAAGCTGAGTGCAGACTGAGTTCTGGTAGATCTGACTGCTGCGGGCAGCACTATGCAGAGACAATATGATGATCCTGTAACTTTGGATATTGGGGATCATATTGTGAACCAGGAGAACCGCCCAGCAGTTCTTAGAGACTGGGTGTATTTGAATAAGCTTAGCCATTTAAGGACAGGTGCCAGTGGCAAAGCTACCACCGCAAGGACGGGTGCTGATGGCAGTGTATACCGCTAGGGGACAGGTACATTGTTGTCAGATCTCATATGTTATCTTATTATTTAACTGTGATCATTTGAGAGGAAGGTTAGGCTATGTCTGGTCAACTGATACCAGGTGTATCTCGACATATGTAAGCATTGGAAGCAGTTATGTACCTAAGAGCCATCTGTAAATATGTTACATTTACTGAAAAGACTGCATGACAGCGGGAGTACATGATTCTTGTGTATTGGTACTGGTGGCACATGGAAACCAGCAATGTTATTGTTGAGTGCTGTCAGTATAAATAAAAGTTTGAAAAAAAAATATATATGAGTCTTTAATCATGTGATATGATACACGATCAAGAATATTCTATTTCTTTTGAATTTTGAATAAGCATACTAAATGTGATGTTAAACCTACATTCTGTGAATACCACAAACTGCATACCACATTATTGATCTTTGGATCTTCTTTTCCTATACTTAGAGTCAAATTTTACTTGAATAGTTCACATCATGAAGGCAGTGAATGATGCAGATCTTCTGTGGTGGTATGTATCAGCCTTTTAAAACCTCATCGATTGCCTCACATTTCTGCATTTGGTAATTTCAGTCCGGAATATGTGGTGCTACATGTGCATTCCTGTTTATTTATTTTTTACAGTAAATTTTCCTTGTTTTACTTGCCCTAGACCAGCCTGGCACATCCATCAAAGCTAGTCCAACCCCCTTTCTGTCTTCCCTCTACCATTTCTGCCGCCTACACACATTCCACCACAGGGAAAATCCATTCATTTACCTGTATACACAACTCTAGAGCAAGAGGAGAAAAGGTACATTCTATATCTTAATTGACAAAGACACTATCACTTTTGCTAGAATTAAATTATTTTAATCGCTAAAATAGTATTTACTTATTTAAGCAAAAGGCCAGGGGTCCAAGTATAAATAGGATGAATATCACCAATAGTATGAATATATAGGACCAATATCTCTAATAGTATGGAGAGCATGCAAATCTCCAATAATATGAATAGGACCAATATCTCCAATAGTATGAACAGGCTCCATATCTCCAATAGTATGAATAGGATGCATATGTACCCATGCTTTGTTGTTTATTTCTGAGTTTAGAAATAGAAAGGCATGTTAAATAATATTATGCCTAAATCAAACTTAGAATCAGCTAAATGATGCGGAGTTATTGTCAGAAAGACTATCACCATATATACAATACTGTTGTGTAAGGGTCACTCAAGGCTATTTAGCCTAGACTATGTTTAGTTATGATTTCATCAGATAGGAGGTAATGTGGGAATAGAGTGCCAAGAGCTGGGAATCCAACTCAATCGTTGGTCATGAAAGGTTTGATAATGATTGAATCTGAGAGGAAATTTCTTCTCCGTGATTCACGATTTCTGATGTATTTGCTTAAAGGTCTGTGGTATGACAATTCTTTGACAGATGCGTGTGCAAACATTCTACACGGAAACTTGGCTGCTATTCCGATGAACCTAAATTATCCTCTGCCATATTAACAGATTACTCTTCTGATTAAGTGTATGGCATACTACTTTAACCCTTTCATTATATCGCATAGCGAAAAAGTTTAAATAAATCCCGTAAATTGTTTTTCAGTCATGGCAGTATATCACTCTAGATAGAGGAATGATTATCATGATTCAATGTAGCATATGCATACAACATGTATATTTACATGGTACCAATATTAGGGGGACTCACACGTTCAAACATACATTGCATGCATATACATGAACTTTGCCCCTCCCCTTCTGTGCCAACAGGCAACTATCGGAAATAGAAATATCACTAAATGTGCATTAGTCTTTACATAAATATGGTTCAAATAAGTTCTGCTACATGGTCACAGACCGGTTCGTTCAGGTCCTTACTATGATCCATCAAACCTTGTCAATAATACCCTGACTCGGGGAGTTGGATGCAAACATTCTCGCAAAGAGGCAAGACTGAACAGAAGCTTCTGTAGTAGGCTGTGGCGTCATCTCCCGACTCTCTGCGGAACTACATTGGATGTATCAGATCCCAGCTAATGTTATGTTTCTTGCACGTTTAACGAATTATTCCCTCCTTATTACAACAGTCCCTGAATGGAAAGCGGGAAATGTTTAAGTGCAGGACCTGGGGATCGTTGAAAAACTTATGCCAACGAAATGAAAGTGTATAAGGAGACCTCATAGGAGGGTTATTGTTTAGTAGTATTCAAGCTTGTTTAGTTAATTCTATTCTGCCTGACCAAAGATCGTCCGCAAGTGTTGAATAAAGTTTACCAACATCGTCCATAGGTCTCGGTGGCGTACAGGGAAGGGTCTTCATGTACGATCATAGATTATTAATGAGCCCCTGTGTCGTATCTCAGACATAGTTATTGAAAGATAGACATTACCCATTATTATACCCAAATGCCTCGTTCCGTACAAACCGTAAATTACCATCTCGTTCTGTGACTTGTACCGCATGGTCAGGACGTTCTATATAAGTACAGCCCCATTACGTTATATATATGGAAACTGGTTTTATAAGTAGTGTCTTCGTACGTCAAAAATACACGGTAAAATTCAAATACATCCCGATGCCGAAGGCAGAGGGGTGTATCTGATTAATAATTTTACCAAGTATTTTGACGTACTAAGACAGTCAGCCCGTTTTCGTATTATTATATACCTCAAAATGGCGAAATTTTAGCTAGTCACGTGATGATATACCCCATGCGTCACAGTCTGACGTACGGCTATACATACGTCATGGGTAGCAGCGGGCAGTATGTGTGGGTCATACGGTCATAAGTATATAGTAATATCTAGGATGCTCACCTCGAATTCTCCCACATGAATTAAAATTTATCATTTTGCGAGATGAAGTAGCCCGCCACATAGTCTGTCTTGCATGTATTTCAAATAGCAGAAACCGACTCATATCTAGCTGCGTAAACTACTTTGCAGGGATATCTCTACGCTGGTTCCCCGGTCATCCGCCAGGGGGCTAGCCGATGACCGGGGAACCGGTGTATTAACGGCAGGGGGAACCAGCCAACGATTTCTCAGCGACATTGGCGTCACCTTGTGGAAGCCATGCAAAGTCCTTGAAAGTGGAGCCTTGAAAGCGGAGCTATGTAAGTTGACATATTCTATTGGAATTCCCATACAGGTTCTTCAGTTTCAACGCAGATCCGAGACACTCTTGAATACTTGCATATCTTAGGCTCCAAAATAGTAATGGTCGTATACTCCGCGTAGTTGACCTATAGTAATATCCGCGCGAACGTGAAGATACTGTGTTTTATCTCACCCCAGATATTTTTCCCCATAGACTTAACATTGGGAACTCGTATCTAATGCCCATGAGATATTTAGGAAAAATATCCAATGGGGGATTATGTCACAAATGTTAGCCCATTAGTCAATGTAAAGGGTGAGATAAATTCAGAAACCCATTCAAGTTTAGGGGCAGAGCTTGAACCCATCTCATTTGAATCGCTCCATAATTCACGCGGCTTCGCCTAGTGAATTACTACGCGATTCAAACTCGATGGGAAACAAGCTCTGACCCTAAACTTTCATGGGTTTCCTCTATAGTATCAACTACGAGGAGAATATGACCATGCAGATCTAAACTATGGTAATGTTGTATTCAGCATTCCATATATATATATATATATATATATATATATATATATATATATATATATATATATATATATGAAACCTATCAAAGGAATTACAAAATAACCAGTGATCGTCTGACACACTACTTTGCATGCTAGCGACCCTTTTCTGTATTCTCCTAGAAGAATACGGCTTTCCGTGTTCAACTCAGTAGCGTTCTCTAATTTCTATAGGTTTAGTATGGAGACTCCGTATCATATGTGGAAAATAGAAGTATAGATGGGCGGTGAATGCAAATGAGAGGCGTGTTACCTGACTCCGGTCTGGTCCCGGGTAAATGTATACATCCGGGCAGTCCACATACGTCATATGGCGTCTCTCCATTACCACGTGACCCTAAAGGAGGTAAAGACATTTGTCAGTATGTCGTCATGGTTTATACAGATCAGGGGAAAAGCTGGTTAACAACATCTCAAATCAACGTGATGGATTCTCCAAATCAATAACTAGTCGAAGTCTATTGGTCCCAGTTTGTGTAGCACAAATCATTGGTAATTATACAGGGATACAAGTTTTCATACAAATGACGGAATCCCGACATTTTATCAACATCAGCAACACTAGAATATATATTGATTGATAGCCATTCTGTCTCAAAATATTGTTTTAACTGATTCTTTTTTATAAATGTTTTAAATTTCTGATTTTTTTCTCAGGCCCAACTTTCATCCCTAACTGTATGTAATACGGACTGTTTAATCATACTTCAATATTCAATTATATTCTTTGTTAACTTTCCACTGCTAAATTAGTCGTTTTTTTGTTATCATCAACTGATTACATATGCGTTATTCTCTAGGAATTTACTGGTTGCTCGTTGGAACTGTTTAGTTGTATCTCTACAACTGAACTCTACATTAGGCCACTCAAAAGAACTTGTTTCTCATCACCACGCGCATCAGTAAAAATGTTTTTTTTATGATATTCTCTGATAAGATGAACTTTGATAGAAATTACGAAAGGTTTATTTGGTATTAAATTAAAGCTCCTGATGTCAGGGATGCATTCAACGCGGTATTATGTGTACCTATGTATTCCCAAACCCGTGGTCTTTATATATCTCTTCATACTGCCTAAACAACCAATAGTTCTGTGCTGCCATCTATTGTCAAACTATCTTTTGAAAACTTAGAACTCAACTCTCTAATTTTGTTAAAACAATTTGTATTTATTTTCGAACTACACACAGTAAAATGAGTGAAACATTACTAGTTTAGAGTCAGAGTGCAATATAGGACTTAAATAAGTATTTCTGAGGCCCATTTTATGACACTTCAAAAGCCATCTTATGGACGTTAAACACAGATGTACCTGATGGCATCTGAAAAACTCAGATGCGAGAGATGCCTTATACTCAGTTCAAAAAAATCTTTGATGCAGCAAACAAACACAAAACAAAACAAAAATGCCATCTTCATATTTTTCATTGCTTGGTGATGAGAAACAAGTCTTTTTAGTGGTCTTAGGGAGAATTATTTGTATTTAATATCATTATTGAACTATGTTGTATTTTGAATGATAAGTGACAGCTGGCAGTGCAGTGATCTTACCCGTGACGTGACCGGGGAATCCTCGTGGACGTGGCCCACCATGCCACAACCAGAACAGCGGATCTTCGTCCTCTCGCCGTCCGATCGTTGGCTCACTCCGTCACCGGCGACTTTCTGCCTGCCCTTTACCATGGTGTCTGTCTGTCACGGCCCCTGCTCAATATAACACATGAAGGTATGTACAGTTTAAGGAACATTATAAAAAAGAAATGAATCATATTATAAGATCTTATTTAAATCCTTTCCCAGAGATGCTGATTACCAAAAGCCACTCTCCATTGGCCAACGAAAACGGCACCGATTTATTGAGTCGGTCGGTGGTGGCCAACGACTGCACGCCAGTGTCTAAAAATCAGTGATGGTGCAGTGTGTTCCTTGTTTCTGCTGCATTTGACAGGTCCATAATGACAGAAGTCGTTCAGTGGTGGTCCCATTGTATAATCTATGCACCATTAATCGGTGAGCACTGGTCTGCATGCTTGTTTCCATTCACCGATCTGGCGTCGGTGGTTCCCCGACGGCAGATCGGTGGCGAATAGTCGGCCAGTGGAAAATGGTTTTATAGGCCCATTTCCATTGGCCGATTTCCCATCACCGATCTACAGTCAGGAACCACCGATCCTGCTCACCTAAAATCGGTCAATGGAAACGACCTAGCTCATGAAATGACCCACAACTTTTCTGCTTAGATGATGCAGTGTGGCACCACCTACCACTGAGTGAAGGCTTGGTCACTGAGTGAAATCTACTACCCTCACCTTCTTTTGTCGATACTGACACACAGTCGAGTCGGTGGGACAGACTTTCTGTGTAACTCAAAAAATCTCCGCTGTTTTTGAAATTGGCCAATGAAAATGGGCCTTATAGAAGACCAGTGTATACCATATTGGTGGGAATAACTCATCAGTCATCTTCCGTACAGTCTGTTGTCGCCAGGGCCAGGGCGCACAGGCTCAAACTCAGACTGTTATGCGCTGCCATTTCGAGGCAGAAATTCCTGCCTCCGCTGGTATTAACCTGTCCTGATTGATTTGCCAGTAACCAGACTATTACTCTTCAAGCAGAGGTCCTAGAGTAGCTTTTGCTGGGCATGTACCAAATAAATCAGCTTGGAGAGTTATAATTATTCCCATAATGGTGCCAGAATCCCTCTTACGGTATCCCTCTTGTCAAACTGATGCTATAAATAGAACAGCCAACCCTGCAGTGCCTCTTACCACATGGGACTGGCCAATGGGACCCATGCTCTGTTAGACCTTCACGTACTGTTTTTTTTGTGGTTTTTTTATTATTTGCTTTCGGCAAGTTCGCCTACATTTGTCGCGATCTTCCACCTGCCTCATCTGGGTTACATAGTCTCGTTTGGGCTTTACGCCAGTAGTGTCATTTTTGTCGTATATTTTTTACAGAAGTAAACTGTCAACTACTTACATCGAGATGAATACAAGAATATTGAGTATTAATATACTACTACCATTAAGGTAACAATTTATACATAATATATGCAGTACTTACCACCACCAAACAAGTGAAAGGAAAATGAAGATGCCCCTTGACACTATCCATCTGATTTACTACTCACTGCCTTGATTTTACCTACTTTGTTACTTTGTTACTGTACCTTTTTACTCCAGGGTTTTACTTTTAGGTTATCTCCATTGTGTAATCAGTATGTTTAAGTTTAAGTTGTCTACCTCATATACTCTCTAAGTAATTTTTTTTAACTTTTCTTGTTTTCGGCAAATTTTATTTCTGTGGGTAGGTTATTCCATGCACTTTTTCCTCTGTAGGATGGCGACTTTTTGAGTGCCTCAGTTTTGGGCTTCGGTAGACTGAACATCCCTTTACTTGCCGATCTGGTAGTTCTTACTTGGGAGTTGTTTTCAACACTAGTTTTAGGTACAGTTAGCCCATTTATTTTTGCTAGTTTCCTAATATGTGGGAGGTGTAATTCTTCTCTCCTGGCAGACAATTTTTCTACCCCTGTTAGATTGTGTAGCTGTTCTACGGAGTGCTTTCTAAGGTCAGACCCTAGGCAGATGCGGAGTGCACGATTTTGTTGTCTCTGCAGCTTATCAAGTAGGTTTTTAGGCGAACATGGGTGAATACTGCTGGCATAGTCTATTGTTGGGACTACCATTTGTTTGTATAGTTTGATTGCAGTGTTGACACTGAGCATGTGTCGTATTTTACTTAACATATCGATCTTGCGATTTGTCTTTTTTAGGACTAATCTTAGGTTATGATCGAATACTAGATTTGAGTCAACTTGGACTCCTACGTACAAGTAGGTCTGCTCAACATGTATCTCCTCTAGACCCAGGAAAAGTTTCGGGGGAATGGTCTTACTCATTTTCTTTTTGGATGCGTACCATAATACTTTGGTTTTGGATTGATTAATACTTAGTGAGTGCTTTCTAGTCCACCCGAAGGCGGCGCAGTGCGTGAACGGACTAAACTTTGTGTAGCTCTGGTTGCCAGTGTACTTAGACGACAGAAATCCCACTAGTGAGAGTGGTTGTGGCCCCTAAGATTCTCGACCGTAGAACCGTCCCAAGGTGCTAGCAAATATCATGTAAGGAGGTCAGGGTCAAGGTCTGGGTTTGCTGTGAATGCAGTCATTGGCTACCTGGTTCACTCTATTCCTTATATGGACTTAGTGTAATGGGACAACTCCATGCTGGGAGATCCCACTAGTTCTCCCTATTGCCGTTAGAGGGCAGGGTGATTGGCGAGCTTCCATTGAAGTTGCCATGCCATTTTTTTTATCGTTGTTGTCTGTTTTTTGTCGATGTTGAAATTAGTCTTTTTTTTATTGTAGGGAGACTTTTAATCCTTGATGTAGATCACAGAAGTTTACCAGCGATGTCAACTGAAGATGGCAAGTCCTTGCTGGGATTTTAGATCTCGAGCCACACGCGATATGTTATACCCTGGTTACGTTTGGCTTTACTCCAAAGCTAGCTTCAGATTCACCTGGTGAAAAGATGTTTACTTACTACGTATAACTGAGAAGGATATATTCACGTAATAACATCTATTCATGAAACTACACTTGTGCATAGCACACATTTTAAACAAAGAGTAAATGTATTTCCATTGTAGACGGAGTAGCGCAGAAACTTAAACAACATATTAAAGCAGTGTAATTTGCTGTGGTGACCATTGTACGTAGACCAATGATAAACATCATCCGGTGACATCCTATCTGCAAATCATACGAGGAGCGGTGCGGGTATGCAAATTGGATGTCACGAATAGCGTGAGCATTTTTTTTAGTCGAATACATAAGAACATACAATCGCTTGGTACAAACGGTTCTTCCTTGTAATACCCAACAAGTGACACAGTGAATTAGGCATAGACAATATAAACTGTAAGATACAGAATTATCAATAGGTCTTGTTACTCTACCTTCCTTTATGAATGTTTCATATATGATGTACAATCATATGATTAAGAAAATTTGCAACTGTTTATGTAGTGCACTCTATATCTAGTCTAGACAAGAGGACGAGACAAAGGACGTACAGGACTAATGTATACCAATAGAAGAAATGCACCATGAATGAAATATCTTTGTTTATAATATTCATTTCTGTAGTAACATGAAAGGGTCACGTTTGAGTCTCTATATCTCCCCACGAGATCGCAACAAGGCTTGTAGGGCCAAAGGTGCTCCCGTTGACTTGGTATTGAGTAATCAGTCATTCAGCATTTGGCGAGGAGGGATAGGAGTTGGGTTAACACTCAGAATGGAATATAATCTGAGACTCATTCGGTTAATAGCTGTGCCGCTTCAACAGGTGTCTCTATATCATCAATCTAATTTCACCGACATTTAGTCTCGCTGAAAAGTCCACTGTAGATATTGATGCCACACCCAAAAGTGTAGAAGTATATCACTAACCTGCTCCTATAGAGGGAGAGAATAATGTGGAACTATAAATGGCATGACCATATATCTAGTCCAGGTGGTTGATAATATAAGTGTACGTTGTAGTGGGCGTATCCTGGTGTACAACACAGATTATGAGGGAAAACTAATACAATATTCTGATACAGTAGAATGAAAAATGTACATATGCATTATATACGATTAAACAAGGTTGTTGTTTAAATTAATGGGAATCACGAGGATCTGACTGTTATTTTGTTGGCCTTTATGAGCAGTCACGTACGACATTCATCTGAAAGTCAAGTAGTCTGAGTGGAACCTGTGTCTCGCTGGTCTCCACGGACCTGACAGGGAGTCAGAGAGTCCAGAGGTAATCCTGAGGCCTTTTACAGCAAACCCCAAAATACATTATCAGATGGTCATTCAGTGAGATGTCTAATGAGTCATTTTTGTGTATGTCGGCTGATGCACATGTTTGCTTTGAACTCCATTACCGGTCTACACGACATGGACATCACAATGATTCAGGGACCAACTGTTGACCAACATAGGCTTATAACCCGGCTGATATCAATGTTATGCTGGTGGTCTGAGTGGGCCAAATTAGTTTGATGCATTTTAACGTTTATGAGATATTTTGTATAGTTCAGCGGTCATGCAGAAATCATATATATTTGGACTAAAAGGCCACACTTTATCAAAATGGATGTACTTGTATATCGCGTTTCAATAACACATACTTCGCATTTAAAGATACTAAGTGAAAACGTAGGGATGGCCATTCCAGGTCTTTTGAACCATATCTTTAAAAACAGACCGGGCTTCGAATGCACACCGATGCGTCTTACTCAACGACGCACATTTGAATTGAATTGATTGGGCATCGGAGTGCATCGGAAGGTTGAATTTCTGCGTCGGCTTTGGTGGATGTCCGGCTGTAAACGCACGGGCACGTGCATACAAAACGTGTACTATAGAGGAAACCCATGAAAGTTTAGGGTCTGAGCCCGTATCCCATCGAGTTTGAATCATGTAGTAATTCACAAGGCGAAGCCGTGTGAATTGCTATGTGATTCAAATGAGAAATTCACCCTTAACATTGACTAATGAGCTAACACTTGTGACATTATCCCCCATTGGATATTTTTCCTAAATATCTAATGGGCGTTAGATACGAGTTCCCAATGTTAAGTCTATGGAGAAAAAATATCTGGGGTGAGATAAAACTATAAACCCCTCCACTTTCCCCTAATGGTGTAGGAGTTATTCTCTGGTAAGGCCTGGAACCCACAAAACGCCGATGCAGAATCCAGACCAGGCCTCGGTCCTTTATCCTGAAAGCCAGAATGCTTTCAACGGTCCTTTTGATGCAGAGGATTTGACACGCAGATAAATTGGACAGTTACAAAAGGTGGCAGTTTCAAATATTCTAATTTTACTCTCGATCTGATCGAGGTTTTCTGCGGGATTCATTCGGCCTGTAAAGTGTGTGTGTGGGGGAGAGAGAGAGAGAGAGAGAGAGAGAGAGAGAGAGAGAGAGAGAGAGAGAGGTTAGAGAAAGAAAAAAAAAGAGAGGAAGAGAGCTAGAGTGAGAGGTTTTATGTTAAATTACGACACATTTTGCCAACAGCTAGCTCTCGTGCATTAACATTGATTCCGTTAGACGTAAGGCTAAAGTCAAATCAGAAACGCTCTTTCTGATCAAATGTCTAGGCAATCCTTGTAGATAGATTTTAGACATTCTCTGCATTCGGTGTTGTGTTTTCTTGCTTTTTAGTATCTTTTAAGTAGTTTTGAATGTCTAAGTTCAATATAATTTACCAAAGCACCAATTGCATTTCATAAGTCAGTTCTTCTGTTGGTACCGGTAGCAGATCACATATATTTTGACGTATTTACTAAATGAAAAACGGATTCTGATTTTTTTTTCTCCAGGCAGATAGAATGTTGGCATATGCCCCCGTTCATAAATGTGTGACCAGTAGAGTTAGTCAACAAAGTGCAATCCCGCACTCAAACGGAAGGAGTATAATTGCGGATATAGATTGTGAGTACGTATTTCAGAGTATAACATTCAAACTTAATCTGGCTTATCCACCAGGATTTATATAAGTATATACATGTATGTACAGTAGAGCATTGTAAGTGGGTGTTTGTTTAGGTGTAGATCCTTAAGATAACCAAGGCACTAACTCTTGATAATCCAACTCAGACTGACGCAAAATACAAAAAAAAACCTTTCAATTTTCATGCCCAAATATTTTACTGAATGATTCCTTTCTAGAAGCAATTGGAAGTGATGGGATTACACTGGACGAAAATATTCAATTTTCTCTCTCAAGGGATGTAAGAATGAATTATCTGTCTATAGAAATGAAAAGTTAAGATCATGTGAATGGAGAGTGAGTTACGTTTATAAATGTTGACTTATGGTGTAACTGCTTCTCAGGGTGGTACTTGGCCCTATGTGGCAACTATGTGCTCTTGTATCAATAGAGCTTAGAAGGAGTTATGGGTATTCCGCAAGCTTACGTCTGACTGCCGTGTTTATGATGTTGAGTAGACATAACTAGGTCAACTATGACATGTTAAACAGGAAAGGTAGAGTGATGCGTGACCGCTGAAAGAAAGGAAGATTCGGTTCATGTTTGACGATGGAACAAGGTTGACACAAGTAGAGAGAGAGAGAGAGGGGAAAGGGGACTGAGGGATCATGGTCGTGGAACAATACTCGAATCCCAGCTTTCAACCCACTACAAGCTACTAATCAACTCTCACTGATCAAAAAGTATTGGAATTAAAAAGAAGCCATCAGAATGGTTTAAGGGTTCGATGATTTTTAAGTGGAAAATTGCTAATTGATTGACTCGTGGTAATACTTAAATTGTGCTTTATTATTTCCAATCTCATATCGAATGATTTGTATATGTTTTATGCCTTGTATGAAAACCATCTTAAAGGCGGTGAAGCTGTAATCAATAAGTTTTTTACCACTGGCCGATTATTAGGCACCGATCTGCAGTCAGAAACCGCCGATTGATGTTTTATGTATATCGATGCCGGATCGGTGGATGGAAACAGCCAGCATTTGAAAGGGTCAACGACTAATTTGGCGAAGTTATGCAATAAGGCCACCTCCCTGTGGTTTCCATCGGTATGGACACGTGATATGCAGTGAAAACCAGTCACTGTACTATCACCGACTATTTGATACCGACGCGCAGGCTTTGGCACCGCACACAGACTTTTAGGGGATCACAAATAATTGGTGCCATTTCTATCGGCCAGTAGAAAATTTTTTTTTTTTTTTTTTTTTTTTTTTTTTTTGTCATTTCAAGGTAGCATCGGTTGGGGTCAGAAGTGTTATTAGCCACGTTTTCTAAATCGAAAATTGTTTTATAGAATGTTTGTTCAGAAAGAGAGAAACCCACGCCAAGCATGTGTGACTAATGATGTGATGAACAAACAAGGTGTGAGAGCCGTAGGAAAATTATCAGTAATCTCATTTTCTAGAGGTTCCTACACAATGTTTCATCTGTTCCACTAGACTGATGGTCCCAAGGGCAATTTTCACTCCAGACACTGTATAAATCAACAGGAGTGAATTTGTTGATAGCACTGCAGTGGGAGAAGGGACTCGTAGAGGAAACGTTCGTAAACAGAATGCGGTATTGTACATACTCCCAACAATATAAATACGTTTCACTAGTGTATAGGCCTACATATATTGTTATCCTATTCATTAGATACCAATATTCTAACGTAATTATACATGAAGGTTTTTCTTTTGAAAAGTTCATCGTTGAGTACGATATTATAGTATTGATTGTTATATTTGCAATAGAAAACACTGAACATGTATTTCTCGAAACCTTTTCACAATTTTCAAAATGCAAATGGACGTAAGTAATTAACGGGTGGGAAAAGAAAGATTTAGGATAAGATAAGACGAGACTGAACAACACAGTGGTGGTACCGCTCCTGGAGTTAAGTAGCCTTAGGTGTGAAGTTGAATGAGGAAAGATTGATGTACGTTACGAAACTACTTTTCATGAAAAAAAATAAAAAATTCTGCGTGCTGACAGAACACCGGAAAGTGATGACCTTCGGAAGACCACCGCGAGGAAGGTAACTCCTCAAATAACAGCATTAATGGTATTTCTGAAACCTGATACCCCAGTATAATTAGCAAAAATATTCCCGCTACATTTAAAGATAACAGAAAGGGAAAATTTGGTCTATCTATAAAATCATCCTCTGGAAATACTCAGGAGTGTGTTAATGGAGCAATAAGGTGCTTTCAGTGTAATCAGTGAACCGAAACGACCCCGGCAAAGTACACAGGCCATAACTTCTCTCTTTGTGTTTCGCCTTATATACAAAATCAACATCGAGGGCCATTAACAGAAAAACAACCGCAGTTGGCTGAAAGAGAACAAGAAAAGTAGACCTCAAGTGAGAAGAAAAATTGAATTGCTTCCGCTTGTTCGCAGAAGGCTAGATCGTGAGAGTAGGTGGCGATTGCTGATTCCGTATACAGTCGAACCCCGCCTCCGAGACCACCACGTACCGAGCCAATGGCTCCTTGTGAAGGTTGCGGGTGCTGATTATTATCCACCGCATACGAAGACCCAATTGAAACTATATGGGGACTCAGTAAACCACGACCCATTATATGAAATCAGTAAGATACCATAACTGTGGTGTACGGATTCAAATCTGTAGTATACGGCCAGTTCCTTTGTGCTATAGAGCAAAGAAATTGTCCCTATTGTTATACCCTTTAATATGGCAATTACTGGGTTTAATTCATTTGAAAAGATGGATAATTAATGCAACAAACGATGTTTATGTGGACAGGCGGCTCTGTAAACCACTCGAGGTTGACGTCGTAATACATGAGCGCTAGCCATTCGCCATTTTTAGGTATATAGTAATAGCAAAACATATCTGATCAATAATTTCACCACATATTTTTGAAATACAGCGAGAGTAAGCCGTTTTATGTACATTACTATATACCCATGCAGTATATACTGTATTTACGCACTGTCTTGCCATGTAACGTAATTCGGACGTACGGACCACCGGTCCGTATTTTAGTGTACGGACCACTTGGCAGACAAGTTGCCATGTGTACGGACTTATTGGTCTACACGTTGCTACGTGCAGTGAACACGTCGAAATAATGTATGCCTATTGGTTAATAAGTGCCACACCCACCTGATGTCTCTGCAGGGCCTTGGTGATACGCATAGTAACGTTTCCACTGCAAAATCAAAGGTAAAAACAGTTTTATTTTTTCATCTCTTCCCGTTCTCTTATCAATTTTACCATAGACATGTAACTGCGATAGCGGTAGATAGAGTGGAAATGCACCCAAATAACGTCAATAACGATATCGAAAAAGTTGAGGTGGTGCCAAACGTTGCAGTAAGAACTCTAAAAGATTTGAGAAATTATATCAACAGCAAAAAAAGTGACGAGACAAAAAAAAAACGGAACGAGATGCGGTAGCATTTAATATCTGGTGTCACGAAAACGGTAAAGAGGAATGCGATATAGAAGAACTCAAACCAACATGGCTGAATGTTTTGCTCGGAAGCTACATACTACAACTGAAGAGAAAAAAATGGTCATGACTATGAGCCTGATAGCCTTACGGCGGTATTTGGCAGTATAAAACTATATCTGGAAATGCTGTCGTGTATGTAAACCACCTACCTTAGGCGCCGAGCGTGTTGTTATTGTTACTACCGGAAATAGAGACTGACGGTGTACCATGTAATGTTTTTTGACACACTTTCGTAACCCCGCCGGTTCCGAAATAAAGATGTAAAGTGAAGCAACATCTAGGCCTCTTTAATGACTTCCTAGCACCACCCAAACACTACAAATGGCGACGAGGACTACTGGAAGTTTCTGTGCTCAACCAGAACACTCTCTGAGTACAGTTTATCCTATCTTAAGTTGTGTTTTGGTGCTAAAATTTTGATGTGAACTGTGAGCTGTGTCATCAGCCAACTGCCACTGCAGTATCAAACTGTCACCCCTGCAACCCTCTTGCAGACAGTAAATTAGTATCACTGTGAGTGTCATCCCTCGATGAACAGTACAAGGCCTACCTACATATTGGGATAAATATTAGGAAAAGTGATTTATCCTCCCTGTCATTTTCACAAGACCAGTCATGGCAGCCAATTGTGAAATTGCCCTACCCACTTTCCTTGTCCAACCTATCGAGACTGCTGCTCTCAGATGGGAAAAGTGGGTGTGTCGGTTCGAATATTTCGCTGAGTTCAAGTGTATTGAGGCAGGCAAACGTACCTGTGCCCTTATTTTGTATGCGGGGGAGGAGGTTAATGATATCACTGATGCACTGAGCATACAAAACACTGACCCCTATGCGGAGGTTAAAAATAAGATTGAGACGCATTTTGCACTGGCGCAAAATGTTCAGTTTGAAAAGTATCAGTTCAGCCAGGCCACTCAGCAATCGGGAGAAACCATGGATCAGTTCTGCACCCGACTCCACAAGATGGCGAAGTACTGCGGCTTTGCCGATGATGAAGCTATCAAGGCCGAGGTGAAGTCGCAGCTGATCCAGAATTGCTCGAACGATAAAGTTCGCGAGAAGGGTCTCACGATCATCGACATCACTCTTGACAACCTGAAGCTTTACGCCCATGGAATCGAGTTGACAGCGGCTCAGCGTAAAGTTATGGCTGCGACCCTTCAGACTGCCCCTTCACAGCCACAAGTCAACAAAGTGAACTATATGAACAGTAACAAGTCTGGTGGTAAAAGTTGTGGTAAATTCCAGACCTATGGTAAAGGTAAAAACAAAGGGAAAAAGCCCTCTGCTTGCCCAGGTTGTGGTGGTAACACCCATGAGAACCATGCTTGTGACTGTCCAGCCTGGGGCAAATCCTGTAACAAATGTCACCGAGATAACCATTTTGCTAAAGTGTGCAGGCAAGCAAATACAAATTATGTGGAGTCCTGTACAACCTCACCAGTGTCTAGTAAACCAGATCAGTATGATTTATTCAGTACTAGAGCCACCCGTACCTCCTCAGTAAAACCCTATTGTGTTTCTTGTAGTGTGAATAATAAACAGGTGACCTTTGAAATCGATACAGGTGCCACTGCCACTATTATTAACTCAGACACATATGAGTCACTGAAACCGCTATCCCTTAGCAACCAAGATGTCCCAACCCTGCGTACCTACTCCGGAGACACTATCAGCCCTCTCGGGAGAGTAGAGACTTTGCTGAGGCATGGTGGTCAGTCTGCATGTCTCCAGGCCCTTGTTGTCAGCGGTAAGGGTCCGAACCTGATAGGACGTGATTGGCTTCAGTACCTGAAGCTTGACTGGACCAGTGTGTTTTCTCTCACCACCTCTGCCTCAACCTCTTGAGTCCCTGAACACTCACCACATAGACTATGCTAAACGTTTTCCTGAACTGTTCAAGCCCGGTCTGGGACAAATGAAGGGTTTTGAAGCCACTCTGCATGTCAACCCTGATGTGCAACCTCGGTGCTTCAAACCGCGCACGGTACCCCTTGCTTTGCGTGACAAAGTCGATGCTGAGCTCGATCGACTTGTGGGCGAGGGTGTTCTTGTCCCTGTTGAATTTTCGGAGTGGGCCGCTCCGATAGTTCCGATTCTCAAAACCAGCGGTGAAATTCGTATCTGTGGTGACTATAAACTGACTCTCAATACTGCTGCCTGTGTGGACAAATACCCCATACCGAACATTGATGATCTCTATAATAAGTTGTCTGGTTGTACTTATTTTAGTAATTTAGATTTGTCGCATGCTTACCAACAGATTTTGCTTTCACCCTAGTCCCGTAAGTACACTACCATCACCACATCCAGAGGTTTAATGGAATATACTCGTTTGAATTATGGTGCGAACTCTGCTCCTGGTATATTTCAGGGACTCCTGCTGCAAGGTATTCCATTCACGGTGGTGTTCCTTGATGATGTGACTGTAGGCGGACGCACTAAGGAGGAGGCTGGGGAAAATCTTCTGATGGTCTTGGAGAGATTCAAAGAGGCTGGGCTGCGTCTGAAAGTGGTCAAGTGTTTCTTCCTCAAGGAATCTGTCGTCTACCTAGGACAGCGTCTCGATAAGACAGGCATCCATCCGCTCCCCGAGAAGGTCGCCCGCGCCGACCAACGTCGCGGAAGTGCAGAGCTATATCGGCATGGTTAACTACTACCACAAGTTTCTGCGCAACCTGAGTGCCGTGCTTGTGCCGCTCCACCACCTGCTCAACAAGAACGTATCTTGGCACTGGGGCCCCGAGCAGCAACGTGCAAGCAGCTTCTAAAGTGCTGGTGCACTACAACCCTTAGCTCCCGCTCCTGCTCAGTTGTGATGCCTCACCATGTGGTGTAGGTGCCGTGCTGTCACACATCATGCCTGACGGCTCGGATCGACCGATCGCGTACGCTTCGCGCTCACTTGCACCAGCAGAACGCAACTATGGACACCTAGAGAGAGAAGCTCTGGCCCTGTTGTTCAGTATAACAAAGTTCCACAAGTATCTGTATGGCCGCCATTTCAAGCTTGAGACCGATAATAAACCGCTGCTAGGTCTGCTGAAGGAAGATAAGATGATCTCGTCCATGGCCAGTGCACGTATCCAGCGTTGGGCACTTGTGCTCTCCAACCACGATTATGAGCTACACTACAAACCTGGTGCTCAGAATGGTAATGCCGACTCAGCCATCTTCCGATCTCTATGACTCAGGGAGACATTCCCGTTCTCCCAGAGATGGTCCTCTCGATGGACATCCTTGACACCACTCCGGTTACCGCGGCTCAGGTGGCTACCTGGACCAACTGCGACCCGATCCTGTCAAAAGTGTACCGATGTGTTATGGACAGCTGGCCGACATCAGTTACCGAAGATATCCAGCCACATCAACAGCGTAAAGATGAGTTGAGCACTCTTCAAGGCTGTCTGATGTAGGGAAGTCGAGTCGTTATTCCGCCCCAGGGGAGGGAAACCGTGCTGGAACAACTCCATGAGTGTCACCCAGGCATCATGCGTTCTAAGTCCCTCGCCCGCAGCTACGTCTGGTGGCCCGGAATCGACAACGATATCGAGAGAAATGTGAAACCCTGTGTTGTAGGCCAGGAACATGCCAAGACTCCGCCTCCGGCTCAGCATCACCCATGGGAGTGGCCCGGGAAACCGTGGCACCGCCTGCATATAGACTATGCTGGACCGATGAATGGAAAGATGGTACTCGTCATAGTGGACACCCAATCAAAGTTCATTGATGCTCATGTTGTGAAGAGAAGCTCTGTCATACTTTCACGACACATGGTCTGCCTGTATCCATGGTGTCCGATAATGGTTCTTGATTCACTAGCAATGAGTTTGAGCAATTCTGCAAGAAGAACCACATCCAACACATTTGTGTGTCCCCATACCATCCATCCTCCAATGGACTTGCTGAGCGAGCAGTACAGACCGTGAAGGATGGTATTCGCAAGAGTGAGGAGCCGGACTTGGAGACCGCGCTCTACCGTTTTCTCACTCACTTCCACATCAACCCACAGACTACAACCAGAGTCGCTCCTGCCGAACTGCTGATGTGCCGGAAGCCCCGTTTCCTGATGGACCTCATCACACCGACCATCGCAGACAAAGTGATCAAGCGCCAAGCCACTGACAAAGGCGTGCATGACCCTGTCCATGAGAGAGTGTTCAACACAGGAGACACTGTCTGAGCTATGAACTTTGCAGGAACTCCCACCTGGCTTCCCGGAGTTCTCCAGACCAAGGTCGGACCCGTCACCTTCCAGGTCCGCCTAAATGATGGACGCTTTTGGAAGCGCCACGTTGACCATCTTCGTGCCCGCTTTCCTCAAGAGCCAGATCAGTCATCCGAGCCACCGCCTCAGAAACAGACATTACTCATGCCGCCCGCTCACCTGGACGCACCGCCTCTGTTAGCTCCTATGCCTGTCTCTGAGCCTGCTCCGACCGCACCTGATCCAATACTACCATCATCACCACAGCCCGTCGCTGACACACAGCCTAAGTCTCCCGAGCCTCGCGTCGCGTCACCTACTCCTGTCACACCCAAGGTCGCACCGCGAGTGGAACTGCGCGCACGTTCTACCCGTGTCATCAAACCACGCATTTGCTTAGATTTTTTATCTTGTTTGTCTTGTGACGCTATGTAACTAAGTAACTAAGAGTAACGCAACAAGTGTAACTGCAACATACCCAAGGTAACCAAAGTACCTCTTCCAGCATTATACTATGGGGGAGGAATGTCGTGTATGTAAACCACCTACCTTAGGCACCGAGCGCATTGTTATTGTTACTACCGGAAATAGAAACTGACGGTGTACCATGTAATGTTTTCGGACACTCTTTCGTAACCCCGCCGGTTCCGAAATAAAGATGTAAAGTGAAGCAACATCTAGGCCTCTTCAACGACTCCCTAGCACCAGGCCTACTACAGTAGCGTGCTGTTGGTCACAGATTTGTTGTATTGCAAGTCCAAAAAACGAGTAACAATTGTAAATGTTAGCGAAAGCAAGTAATATCGTTTAATGGGAATTTATTTTTGTATTTTAACAGTGCGATCCGTTAACAGCTGACGACGAGGAAAGGATTTGAGATTCAGGAGCTTTTTGTAGTACTACACCTAGAGGACTTAGATCGTCACTATGGTTCATAACCACAAAATGTATGGGAATGCGTGGCAGATAGGAGAGCCGTCAATTAAAATGGGGCGATTTCAAATCTGAACAAGATTCAAATGGATTAACATTTGTAAGTTTCCGAGAAAGACAGACCAAAACACGACATGGTGACGGTAGTTCCAGTAGGGCATTCATTCCAAAAATGTGGGCGGTGCCAGACCATCCTGAGAGATGCCCCGTAAATTTCCTCTCGATATACGAGAAACATCATCCACCTTCTACATTAACTCCGGAAAGTCCTTTCTACTTGTGTATTAATCATAAGCGAGGGCTAGACAGTGAAATATGGTACACAGCAGCCTATGGGCCATAACGAGTTGGGTAAATTTATGTCTGAGGCTGCCAAACATGCTGGTATCACAAATAAAAAACTGACTAATCACTCAGTCCGAAAAACCATGTGTACTTCACTTATACATGCTGAGTGCCTCCCAACCTGGTTGCACAGTTGTCGGGGCATCGTAATGTACAAAGTCTCCAGCATTATGCAACAGCTAGCGAGAAACAGCAACAGATCATGTACTCGGTCTTAAACAAGGGGGTAGAAGTGTATGAAGTGAAGTCAAACCAACCTGCCAAGGCTCCTGCGCTCCAAGATCCAGCGATGGTAAATATCCGTGTCATTTCCTAAATTCCTTTAGTCTGTAAAAATACTCCATGTAGAATAATCTGTAATGTTCAATATATGTAGATTCCTGGTTTATTTATAATATAACATACATATCTCCTTGCATTTATTGGATTTCCAAATAATCCTTGTGTTACGAGTGCACTGGCATTAGTCTGCTTTATTACGACTAGTTCACCAGGTGCATATGTTGAGACGACTGCAACTCGTATAGAATCAGTGTATATCCATTTGTAGAGGCTTTAATTGTCGCACTTTCATTATATCGGCGATATTTCCTTTGAAGATCATGGTTGTAAAACGTCCAGTATCGGCAGCCTGTGGTTCATCAGGTCCTACAGCGAAGAGAGTAGCCCAGTCGATTTCTGAAAATGTAAGATGATAGAAACTTTCAATTACTTTTAGAATTGATTAGATGCTAATAGCAATCATCAATATTAAAATTTAAAATAGATTTAGACATATACAATCTTGTTTTTTCAGGTTATTGCTATACCGGATAGCTTTTCCCAGGATTTGGATGATGATGAATTCCTGGAACAAGTGCCAAACGTATCGATAAATTCACAACAACACGAAGGAAACACTAGTATTGCAACAATGAACACTCAAAAAAAAAGATTAGAGAGATTTAATACGTGGACTGTTCTCCAACGCTAACATTCCTGGTGGTAATTTCACCATAAACATCAATATATAATTGCTCCTAGTGTATTACAACACTTACACCAAGTATAGCTTGGCGATTCAAAAGGTTTTGATAAATGTGCTTTGATAACTGCTCAATGCCAATGAATATATTATCACCTTTGTGATTTTGTTTAGCGTTTTGTCGGCAGACAGAAATAAAACATCAGACTGAAAAGAGAGTTGTCTTCTTCAAGTTTCTTCATATTCTTGCTCTAGAAGTATTATGTCACAATATATTAGTGGTAGAAATAGTTATTAACATAAAAAACAAGTGATTATACTTAACTTGATATACGATGTCTTCAAATTGTCTTTTGCCTAACGTCTCCCGTAAAATGTAGAATCGAACTGAATATTGGTACCAGTCTAATTCCTAGATGGTGCCACAGTGTCTTTGCGGTGTGATGTATGTATTAAGAATATCACAGGGTGCCTCCTAACAGGTCCGCGCTCTAGATAGTGGTCAAGGCCTAACCGTTTGGACTGCCACCCCCAGCGTTTGAACCGTCCCCTGTCTTCGTTTGGACTGACCCCCCGAATGGGTATATAAGGAAGCAGATTTCAACTCACAGCTCACTTGGAACCCAGACACCGTGGCGTCAACATCTCCAGGCTGCTCAGCATTACCACCACTGCAGTGTCAGGCTTGAAATACCATAGGACACTAGGCTACAGAGGCCTTTACTGAGGATTGGGCTTCTCCATAAGCTACTATCACCCCAGCACTGGAGGAAAAGACACTGATGTCTGCTACCACTACTTTGGATCATCTATATCCACAAGTCAAGGAGACATTGAACAATAACTGAAAGTGATAGACTGTGAGTACTGCTTTGACCAAGAGGACTTATATTATATGAACACTACAGAAGTGTATATGATTTTGTATGTTGATGAGAATTGTTCTGTAACTGAATACTTTGTTATAATATATGTTATTAAAACATATCTGTATATGGTTATCTGTCTTCTTCATTTAGCATAGAAGATATTCTGAATTCTCTTTTCTTGTCACTAGGTTAGCTAGTCTATAAGATTAGGTCTTAGCTACTGTACGTGACAGAAATTGGGGGCTTGTCCTGGATTGAAAAATTGTTCTTTTGGTGATAATAAGTACAACTAGGCAAAATGTCTAAGTATCAAGCTTTTCTACAGTCACCCTCTGTAGAGGAACTAGAACAGTTCAGAAAAGGGATGAATTGTTAGCTATTGCCAAGGAGTTAGAACTTGATGTGAAAAGGTCTAGCAGAAAAGCTGAGATGAATAGAGCTATTGTTGAAATACTGGTTGATGATGAGTTATTGCCAGAAGATGTGTTACATGAGTTGGATTCTAATAATTCCTCAGAAGCAGGTCGTAAAGAAGTTTTAGAGAGAGAGATCAAACTCAAACAGCTAGAAGTAGAACATGCTCGACTTCAGGCTGAAAAAGAGCTTGCTCAAATTCAGGCTGAAAAAGAAAGAGAGCAAATGCATGTTCAGGCTGAAAAAAGAAAAAGAGCTGGCTCGTGTCTAGGCTGACAAAGAACTTAGGCTTAAGGAAATGGAACTACAGCTTGCTTCTGAGAGGACAAACCAAAGCAATATAAAGTGGAGGATAGTTTTCATAAACTCAGACAACTGTGCCTTATTGAAGAATTTAAGCATTGCACATTCAGTGATCTCAAAACTTATCTCGATGAAAAGAAAGTAACGTTCTTGCATAAAATGTCCACTCTTGCTGATGATTATGTCATAACCCATAAGACAAGTGTTCAACAAAAGAAGAGTGCACCCCAAGGTAGCAACTTTAGTCAGGGAACAAAAGGTGTTGATAACAAAGATTTGAAATCTAGTGTAAAGTCAAAAGGTGAGTACTCAGGAAGGAGTTCAGGTCTAAAATGTCATTACTGTCACAAACTGGGTCACATTATGTCTGAGTGTTGAGCACTGCAAAAGAAGAAAGCTGAGCCAAAGCCGAATGCATTTGTCTCATCCAAGAAGTCAGAGTGTGTCATTGTGCCATTTGTTGCTGATAAGGTGACTGATGTCAGAGAGGAATACAAACCATTTGTACTTGAAGGTAATGTGTCTCTGGGTAGTGACACTGCAGATTCTGTACCCATTCGTATCTTAAGAGATACTGGGGCATCTCAATCTATGATTTTAGAAAATACTTTGCCTTTCAGTTTAAGCTCAGCCGCTGGTGAGTATGTCATTATTCTTGGTGTTGAGTGTGGTTTCATGAGTGTACCTCTTCACAGAATCAGACTAGAGTCTGATTTGGTATCAGGGTCTGTTGAAGTTGCAGTAAAATCTGATCTGCCAGTTGAAGGTGTATCAATGTTGCTAGGAAATGATCTAGCAGGGGGGAAAGTTTTTATGGAACCGAAAATGGTTCTTGAGCCAGTCACTTTGTCATCAGAGGATGATGTCATTGATGAGGAGATAGGTAAAGTTTATCCCTCTTGTGCTGTGATTAAGGGCTCAGGCAAAAGATTTAAGCCAAAAACATTCTGTGGATGTTGAGACTGAGGATGATATAATTGATTTGTCTCTGACATTTCTCAACTCAAAGGATGAACACCTTAAAGGTCATTCTTTTGTCAGTTCTCAACCAGGGTCAAGTCAAAATGATGACAAGACTAACTTGGATAAGGAGGTCCCCCTTGGCAGGAGTAAGGCAAGATCCTGAGGTTTTATCACTTACCCACCATGCTCTTTCAGATGGTGTTCTCATGAGAAAATGGAGACCACCAGATGTCCCAGCATCAGAGGACTGCCCTATTGTTTACCAAATTGTGCTTCCTAGGGCTTATCGCTCTGAGGTTCTTAACGTAGCACATGAGCTACCCATGGGTGGTCATTTGGGTGTTAACAAGACATCCGAAAAGATCATGAGGCACTTCTATTGGCCTAGGATGAGGCAAGATGTTGCCCAATTTAGTAGAAGCTGTCACACATGTCAAATGGTTGGGAAACCTAATCAAAAGATCCCTGTTGCTTCATTGCGACCCATTCCCGTAGTGGGAGAAGCATTCAGCCATGTCATTATCGACTGTGTAGGTCCTCTGCCCAAAACTTGATCTGGTAATCAGTACTTACTCACAATAATGTGTGCTTTTACAAGATTTCCTGAGGCTATACCACTGAGAAATATCTCAGCTCCAAAGATAGTCAAAGCTTTGATTAATTTCTTCTCGTTGGTTGGCCTTCCACAAGAGATTCAGTCTGATCAAGGCTCAAACTTCATGTCTGGCTTGTTCCAGCAAGTAGTTCACGAACTAGGTATAAACCAAGTGAAGTCTAGTGCTTACCACCCAGAGTCTCAAGGTGCACTGGAAAGATTCCACTGTACTCTCAAGAACATGATGCGAACTTACTGCTTTGAGAATGAGAAATATTGGGATGAAGGTATTGGTATGTTGTTGTTTGCTGCTCGAGAGTCTGTTCAAGAATCATTGGGATTTAGTCCTTTTGAGTTGGTTTTTGGTCATACAGTATGAGGTCCATTGAAGGTATTGAAGGAACACTGATTAGGAGATAACCCTGAAAACAACAATGTCTTGGATTATGTTTCCAAAGTTAGAACTAGGCTAGTTCGTGTTTGTGAGCTAGCACGTGAGAATCTGAAAGAAGCTCAAAGAAAGATGAAAGACCAGTTTGACTTGAAATCCCAAGAGCGTATATTCTCTGTGGGAGACAAGGTCCTGGTGTTGCTACCCATTACTGGGCATACTCTCAAGGCTCGCTACCATGGTCCTTAAGAGGTAGTCAAAAGAATTAGTGAGGTGAATTATGTTGTCAAAACTCCTGACTGTAGACGATCTACTCAGTTATGCCACATCAACATGTTAAAGCCTTACTATGACAGAGAAAGTTCTGACAGTGTCAAGACAGTTGGGTGCATGAATGCACTGAGTGATGAGGAAGAAACAACTGATTTTGTACCTACAGACTACAGTGTAAAACTGAACAACTCAAATGTTCTTGCAAATCTAGATGCCAAGTTAAGGCACCTGCCTCCAGTACAGAGAGAGGAATTGAGCACATTGCTCAGAGAGTATAAGGATGTCTTTCCTGATGTTCCTAGTAAAACAAATATTGCTATCCATGATGTAGATGTGGGAGAAGCTCTCCCTATCAAACAACATCCTTACAGAGTTAGCCCACAAAAAGCTGAGAAAATGAACAGAGAGGTATCTTACATGTTAGAGAATAACATCATTGAGCCAAGCAACAGTGACTGGTCATCACCTTGTATACTTGTACCAAAGCCAGATGGTTCTTTTAGATTTTGTCACCTGTAAGAATTTCTCTGACATCACTGCTCCACTTACAAACCTGTTAAAGAAAAAGAAAGACTTCATTTGGTCCAAAGAGTGTGATGATGCTTTTGAGAGAGTGAAATCTATTTTGTGTTCTGGACCTGTACTGATGGCTCCAGACTCTGGCAAGGAGTTTGTTTTGATGGTTGATGCAAGTGACCATGGGGTAGGTGCAGTGTTACTGCAGAAGGATGACAATGATGTTCAGCACCCTGTATGTTACTTTTCCAAGAAGTTCACTTGTCACCAAAAGAACTATTCAACTGTTGAAAAGGAAACTTTGGCATTAGTGTTGGCCTTACAACACATCAGTGTTTATGTGTCATCCCCTCTAGATCCTGTACTTGTGTACACAGACCACAACCCCCTGACATTCTTGCAGAAGATGAAAAACAAAAACAGGCGATTGTTGAGCTGGAGTTTGTTGTTGCAAGAATACCATCTTGAGATTTTTCATGTACGAGGTGTAGACAATGTCTGTGCTGATGCATTGTCACGAGCTTCTTAAATATTTTCTTATGTACATACTATGGTGTTATTACTATACACCTATGGGCGAACGTCTATGATATACTAACTGCTGCTAAGGGTATGGTATAAATAGTGTTCGAGCCCACCGTGTAGCGGGCCGTAGTGATTCCCATAGGCTTTATCATGTAAAAATATATGTCCCGCTGCTACAGACACTACGGCCCGCTAACGTAAAATATCGCGAGAGACATGCTAAGCCTTACCCGGAAGAACTGGAAGTATGTATAGTCCAAATATCGAGGTAGTCAACGTATGACATTCACGTAAAACCGTTTAAATAGCTTAAGTCTGTGAGAATGATCAATATCAACAAGTCCGACCGCTTCCCGTCATAATTACGTTGGCTACCAGAGTTCCAGATCATCCTGTGTCATACATTTTATAGTCCGCTCCACGTCGGCAGTTGCCAGGTTTTCACCCTCCTACCTCCCGGTGCTCAGTGAATGTCGAAGTCGCCGTATTCAAACGCCGATATCTTCGGTTTAAAGTGACCGATCTTCATCATATTTGGTACGATAATAGGTTATATATGTGCCGTACTCGTGTTAAAATTTCATTGCTTAATTCTTACGGGAGGTGAAGTTACAGCGTCATCTGTTGCTACACATCGATCGTTGCCGGGTTTTTACCGCTAGCGGGCCGTAGTGAATGGCAGTGATATTGTTCGGTAAAGGAGGGTTGAATCAGGGGCCGTATATTTTCATCAAATGACCTCAAACGGCCACTCGTACAGGCTCAGTGACTACGTTTTCTCATATTATCCAAAGATGGTAAAAGGTACTAGGTGTAATTTTGACAAAAGGTAAATGTATGTTGCAGAATGCCATATATTACATTGTATAACATATTTCTTGATGTATGATGTTAGAAAAAAAAGAAAAATCTTTTTTTTGTTTAAGGAGGGAGGTGTGATGTATGTATTAAGAATATCACAGGGTGCCTCCTAACAGGTCCGCGCTCTAGATAGTGGTCAAGGCCTAACCGTTTGGACTGCCACCCCCAGCGTTTGAACCGTCCCCTGTCTTCGTTTGGACTGACCCCCCGAATGGGTATATAAGGAAGCAGATTTCAACTCACAGCTCACTTGGAACCCAGACACCGTGGCGTCAACATCTCCAGGCTGCTCAGCATTACCACCACTGCAGTGTCAGGCTTGAAATACCATAGGACACTAGGCTACAGAGGCCTTTACTGAGGATTGGGCTTCTCCATAAGCTACTATCACCCCAGCACTGAAGGAAAAGGCACTGATGACTGCTACCACTACTTTGGATCATCTATATCCACAAGTCAAGGAGACACTGATCAATAACTGAAAGTGATAGACTGTGAGTACTGCTTTGACCAAGAGGACTTATATTATATGAACACTACAGAAGTGTATATGATTTTGTATGTTGATGAGAATTGTTCTGTAACTGTATACTTTGTTATAATATATGTTATTAATACATATCTGTGTATGGTTATCTGTCTTCTTCATTTAGCATAGAAGATATTCTGAATTCTCTTTTCTTGTCACTAGGTAAGCTGGTCTATAAGATTAGGTCTTAGCTACTGTATGTGACAGTGGTTAGCTTACTGGGAGCTTGTCTGGGTTTCTTGTTCTTCATTACTTCTAGTTATTTGCGTATTCTAACGTGATCAAATCTTATTCTACACATTAGTTAGCTCGACAATTGACAATTATACAGAGTTTGTTCATTTGTGTCCACTCAGCTAACAGAGGTTTAGCAGCTGTTCTATATGCTAGCGTTAAGTAGGCTTCGGGTGAAGACTGAAAAACAATGAATCACTCTCCAAACAGATTCACTGCAATGCGTCACATCTAAATATATGATGGGTAATTCGTGACGTCACGAGTCCAACAACGTAAACACGTCTCACAGTGTACGGACCACCGGAAAGTGACAGCGAGTTCATCGACATGACGGAAAAAGTGATTTTCAGCCAAATTACGGTAAGAATAAAACAAATTTGGGTATATAGTAAATATATAACGTCCAACCATGCTTGTACTCGATGACAATTTACGGCTTGTACGGAACTTCGCGTAAACGCCTCGTTCCATACAAACCGTAAATTGTCATCTCGTTCTGTGACTTGTACAGCATGGTTAGGACATTCTATATAAGTAGAACCCTGCGTAAGTGGACATTCCCCGTTCCCTTCCACAGTGTCCGCATGCGTGGGGTGACCGCTTACATAAGGTTAAAATAAGTATCTAATAGAGGGATCCGTTCCAAGCAAAGGGGTCCCTTGACATGGGGTGTCCACTTACACGGGGTGTCCGCTCGGTGGGGTTCCACTGTATCAATTACCTATATTTCGTATTTTTAGGTTTTTGTCAGGATTGCAACGGTTATTCTTCTCTCAAGTATGATGACATATTAAGAGATGGCTATTTCTCTATATACTGTAGATTAAAACTATTGTCATCCCCTTACTTTTGCTTTCTTATCCTCCTCATCCTTCTATGTCAACATCCCTACATGAGTATAGAGGTATTCAGAATTAAGCTTGTAGCTTTAAATAGGACTATTGTCAGGATAACAAGAAAATGTAATACTTTCTATTTGATGTCAATTGTACCACAGCAAGTATATGTATATTCTGCATGTGGTATTCACCCCACCATGTATTTATGTATATGTAGCAGTAGAATACACATGTTTATAGAGAAAGTGAAGGTGGTAGTTGTATGTACTGTGTACAACACCTGAATAGAAAAAGGTTGTAATAGTCGTTCTGATTAACAACACACAAGTCATACACATACCTGTGGCTGTTCTTGGGAGCCGTGACAGGAATCCAATAAGGTAATGAAGTGCTGCTGAGGGAATCCAACAAAGGGATCCAACAGGAACTGTGTACTGACATCCAATGTGTGCCAGGTGTGTACATACGAACACCCACAGCTACCACAACGTCCGCAACCATGCAAGGACAGAGGGCAACGGCAGGTGTACTGGTGGCACCCTCTCTCTCCTCCCCTCCCCTCTGAACGCCCACAATTAAGACACCCACACCCTCACCCTCCTCACCTCTAAATCAGATAGCTGCAATATCAGAGAATGTCTCTTAGAATCTCCCTCCGAAAAGAAATGAGCGAAAACATGATGAAGCAGCAGGAGGAGTGAGTTTGATGGATGGTTGGGTTGTGGACTGCGACCGGCAGTGTGTGTGGTACTGGTGGGGGTGTGAGACGTGACCACTGCCAGCGCGGCTGGAGGGCGGGGGGGGGGGGGGCGGGGGAGGGCGGGTGAGAGGGCGGCGGGCGGCGGGCGGCGGGTGGCGGGTGAGAGGGCGGCGGGCGGCGGGCGGCGGGCGGCGGGCGGCGGGCGGCGGGCGGCGGGCGGCGGGCGGCGGGTGGCGGGCGGCGGGCGGCGGGTGGCGGGTGGCGGGCGGCGGGTGGCGGGTGGCGGGCGGCGGGCGGCGCGGCGGCGGGCGGCGGGCGGCGGGTGGCGGGCGGCGGGTGGCGGGTGGCGGGCGGCGGGTGGCGGGTGGCGGGCGGCGGGCGGCGGGCGGCGGGAGGCGGGTGGAGGGCGGGGGATGGCGGGTGAGAGGGCGGCGGGCGGCGGGCGACGGGCGACGGGCGGCGGGCGGCGGGCGGCGGGCGGCGGGCGGCGGGCGGCGGGCGGCGGGTGGCGGGTGGAGGGTGGAGGGTGGAGGGTGGCGGGCGGCGGGTGGCGGGCGGCGGGTGGAGGGCGGCGGGCGGCGGGCGGCGGGTGGCGGGTGGAGGGTGGCGGGTGAGAGGGCCAGAAATACTGTACAGGCAGGGTGAGGAGTGTGACGATGCCCGTTAATGCGTTATCACAGTGTATTTGATCACGTTTAATAATGAGACCCGTTTCCATTGGCCGACAAAAACGGTGTCGATTTTATGAGTTCTCCTAATAGCCCAATACTATTGGCTGTCACCGATCTACAGTCAGGAACAATCGACGGACCTTTACCACTGCTGACGCAAAATGGAAATGTATTGAAGAAATGTATTCACGAGAGAGTAATACCACGGACAGCATTACTAGGAGCAAATGGAATGTTCTTCATAGATGAATGAGCGTGCAAATATACAATAATAACAATTAAACGGTTTGAGTTACATTCAGTCTATGGATAGTTTTCTATAAGCTAATGGAATCCAGTCAATCTGTTATTTCTGCAACCACCTGAGTCTGGGATCCAAAAATATCAAGGTCAAGCACCAATAGGTCAATGAGGTACTTCGGTCTCAAGTGATTGGTCATGGTCAGTTGAGCATGCCTCTAAGACCCTGAGACACTGGCACCCTGCTCCTTTTACACTATCACAGTGAATAGCATGCAGATAGTGAAGGGATAGTTTTCTGGCAGCACGCTGAAAGTGTATATATGTGACCACTCTAACCTGTAGGTCTATAGATGATGTATATATATAGGCGTGCAAGCACACTCTAACTAGGAGCAAATGTTATTTCCATTCATAATGGAAGAGTGCGGTATACCAAAATCTCATCAAATAAAACTAGGACAATATAATAGGAAATTATTGATCAGTAAGCCATTTTTGATTTTGACTTGTGCCTGATCTAGCATACCACGGATCCCATTAAGCTGGCGGTTGTGACTGAATTTTTCATTGAGTGTCTTGGTCAACTGCCCTATTTCTCTGGGTCAGCTATGCCACTCAGTTCGCTCTCTGATAGCCCCTTAGCGCTTGATGCACTTATGTTTGTGTGGCTTGAGGGTACTTCATTTGGAGTACTACTAGTGCTCTTGGTAGTCCTCTTACCAACATATTTGTCATCTGTTTTCCTTCTACTTCTAAGAGTTCCTTTGACATCTTCAAATTTGGTACCTTCTGGAACATTCATATATTCAGCACTATTATCATGGTCCATTGATATGTGATTTCTGTTGATTTGCTTCACCACACCGCACACACATTCACATGGTCACTCAGCCATGAAAGTTCTATTAAAAGGAACCAAGTCAGGAGCATGGCAGGGGGTATGGTAAGGCTTGATACTGGACCCCTGCTCATTTAACCAGGCCTTTATAGTTGGAACATTGATAGCAAAGTGTTAGATTCTTTACAGCAAGCTGAAACCCTGTGTGAGCATTCTCCCCTCTAGATGACGTATATATGAGCGCGTTTTCCCGCGCTCAAAAAGAGGTAGGTGTGTGCGTGGGAGGGGGGGGGGGGTCTCCGGAATTAGACAAAACTCTCATCACGTTCTGCTAGAGCAGATGTTCCTGAGAGGGAAAAAATGAATAAACATCAATATCAAAAGAGAGTTGCATGGTGGAACATTTTTATATATTCAATTCCATAAGTCAGTGTTTAGATCATATTGATTTAGCATTGCTATACACGCCGGACATGAATTATCGTAAAGCACTGACACTAAGAGAGCAATTTGGTGAGTATCGTGGTATTACTTGAGTATTAATCTTTTTAGACAAAGTTACTTTTCCTATGTATGTAGTATACAGGTGATCCATTCCTGTAGTACCATAGGTTAACTGTGGAAAGGGATTATGTACAAATATAGTACAGATTGTTGTTGATAGAGATGAACCAGATTGAGGTTGAGCAGGAGTGCTGGATAGCTTGACATTATCCAGCAAAGGGGGTGATCCACAGGTAACCCCCACTGAGCCGAGTGGGAAATATAAGGTCGACGTGTGAGCAATAAAGGCAGACCCTATTCTGTAAATTGGTTTATCTCACCCCTAGTATAAATTTAGCCATAGGAATGACATTAGAAGAAAATACTCAATGATCACCCCGGTAAAGTGACAATACTATGCCATGGTTGGGACATAGTGAATACAAGATGATATCATAGGTTTTTGACCAATAAGCGGCCAGGATTTCAGAGAGAAGACAACACTACTATACAACAATGGCAAATATAACAACACAATGATCTTTTGATCAAAACCTCAGCAGGCAAAATGCTGCCAGTGTGAGAAGTTGATGCGTAATTCCTATTCACAAATTGTATTACAAATGCACAGTTCTGACTCCTTTTGTTTTATTTATCCAAATGATTTTTTGTATTTATCCAAACAACATCTGAAATATCAGGTCTTCCTGTTGATGGTACAGTATTCAACAGCTGAGTTATCTTGAAAAGTAATCATGTTGAATTAACAACAGTAAGAAGTAGGGGAGAGAAGGAGAGAAAGATATAGTAGGATTAGTAGTATCAATAGTATTGATGAGATCAGATGGGAGATTTTTTAGCATAAGGTCTTGATAGAGTAGCTAGCCGTTTAAACTTTTACCTGCCGATCGTGTTAAATACAACCTCGTAGGGTTTTTCCTTTATAACTGTGTATGGATTCTCAGCGTTGGATATCTGGTTCTACATTATTCCACAGATTAGTACCTATAAAAAGAGATTTCTTATATTTGCTAGTCTTCTGGGATTTATCACTTATATCAGTTATGAATAGTCAAGGAGAGAACACTGTCATGCACAATAAATGTAATATCATAGCAACAATAAGAGTGGAATTATTAAAAACCCACAGGGTTTGCAATATACCCGTGTGGAGTTGTAGAAAATACTATCAGGTCTCTTCCCTCCCTTATCTATTGCTTTTTCCTGTTTTCGCTTCCTCTCTTTTCTTAATTTATTTAACCATAAATGGACAAGTTGCTACTAACATGCTGTCTACAGTGGGACAAATGTGTATAACCGTGACAGTGAAATGTGTCATCTCTTTGGCTGCTCATGACACCGTGTCCAAGGGGCGTGCCTTCATGGGCAATTCACCCATAGACACCGAGACCAGCGTTACCAATGACCCCAGTCCACACTACATTTAACGCGTATTCTAGACATTATCTTAGCCTGGTATGAAGGTCCATAGGCTTAATTTTAGGAACTCACACTCAAGAGGTTTGCAGGTATGGTAACTCATACTCAATGGGCAATGAATATATAAATATGTAGAGGCTAAGATAAATTCAGAAATATATTCGTGGTTGGCCTGATTCCCCGTTCACCATCTTGTTTGGAGCACTTTGCGATATTCACTTAGCTATCGCGTTGTACATATTCCTGCGCACTCCAAACGGAGACACAGGCCAAACACTCATCAATTTCTTTGTTATGGTCATGTAAATTCCCATAGGTATAAAATAACTATTGTCCTTCTGTTTTGTTCAGTCCTATAATGTTCATGTTCTGGTTGGTATTGTAACATAAGTGTGGAAAAGTATGTGTTTTTATAAATGAAAAATATCAGATTGCTGATGGGCATTAATATACATGTGCTACTACTGATCGTACTATTGTCACTCTAGAATATATGTCAGCTATTGATTAAGATAACGATGGTAAAGATACCATCTGAGAACAAGAATTAAATGGATAGTAAATGTCCTCGGATGAATACTGCATGCAGGGAGAATTAACTTATTTTCCAGCAATAACAAATAGAAAGTGTACCTGGTTTCTTCTAGGTGGTTTGAAAAGTTAATAGCGGAGAGATGAAATGTTTTGGAAGGAGGGTAATATATGAACGAGGGATAACACATTAGACACAGGCCCGAGGGGAGAGTTTGTGACGCTACAACGCTGTAGACTACATCCACAGTGAAAGTCATAATGCAGGTATACTTAATGTACGCGCCAATTTGCTGAATCTATCTAGGAATCAAACTATGTACGCTCGAAAGAGGATGACAGACAGCTTTGTATTTTAATCTTTGGTCAACAATCGCTTTCCAAACTTTCCCTGTTTTATACTTGTGACTTCACACTAACAAGTTACGAGGTGGCACTATGGTGGAGGCAGGGGTTCAGCAGTCGAACACCAGGTGTCACCACCGATAGTGATCGAGGGCATGGGTGAGACTCCTGGGGGCTGTTTCACTAGGAGCCAAAAGTCTCGCTGTTGGGAACAGTGGCAGCAGAGCGGCAGTTTGCGTTTCATTAGAAGGTGCTGTCAAGCGTGAACGGCACTTGGGACACGAGCGGCACGAACAGTGGCAGAACCCGTTTCATCAGTCAAGTGGCTCTTGCTGTTACTGCCACTGTGGCGCCACTGTAAGCGAGATGATCGACCCTCTCGCTGTTTACATATATAGAATTAAGCGATGAAACTTTAACACGAGTAGGGTATACATATAACCTATAATCGTACCAAATATGAAGAGAATCGGCCACACCGTTCCGAAGATATCGGCCTAGGGCATGGGTGGGAGATATTACTATGAAATGATATCTCACATAAACGCCATTTTTGTTGGAGATTCCAGAAATCGCTGCGTCCAAGGTCAAAACACACCAGAAGTCTTGGATGAAGTTTCTCTTGCTTCGTATGCCTTCTCTGAGATATGTCTTTGATGTGCTCTGCCTGGATAATGTTTATATAACTCAATACGTGCCGAACCAGAGCTGAATGTAGTGGTGTGTGCATTTACAAAGAATAGTGACTATGAGAGTATAGGTAGATCCATTTAAGGGGTGTCTTTTGAAATCGAAATGCGATCATTCTGATACGATATGAATAATAAATTGACAAAAGAAACTGTATAACGATTACTACAAGATATCCAATTTGATAAAAACACGTCTGTTAATTTATTTCTGATTATCATTTTGTACATAAAATGATTCAATTGATAATTATATGCATACTTTGAGTACAACATTATGATTAACCTGGATATGCTACTGGTGTTCATATCATTGTACATTGTTAAGCATACTTTTATGCAACGCCTTTAACTGGCTGCACTCTGTCTGAAACCAAATGATAAGGTATACTTTTAAGGGGTGATTCCACCGGACCGTGCGATAGATCCTGATCATGCCCGATTTGATGAATCGTGTATGAATATCTGGTTGAATCGCGGCAGTGGAATAGCCCACATTGAGCGATAATAGGGGCTACACACGTAGGGACAAGTGCACGAGCAGATCTTTCAAGATTTATCCTGATTCATCAAGATGCAGCAAGTTGCTACAAGTAACAATAGTTACAAAAGCGCATTTAAAAGAACTGATTCTGTGTCGAGAACAACATTTCCATGTCCAAAACGTTCTCAGCACACATTCTGTTCATGTATTGGAAAAATGCGGTCACATCACAAAGTCAATTTCTGATTTGCTTCCGCTGCAGCACCTCTAAAGCATTCGACATCTATTTGAACAAGAAAAACGTTTACGCTACGTTAAAAATAAGTCTAAAGATCAGACCGAGCATTTGTAAGTGTTATGCATGAATATGGAGAATGTGCGCAGCAGCATAGATTTGTCCAGAACCAGTTCAAAATACTTTGATTCGGTGAGGAGTCTCGGGCAATGTCTGCTCCCCCAACTATGAAATGTCAAATGATTCGGTGGTGTCCAACTTTCCAAATGCAGTTACTGCACTACACATTTATATACATTCAGTTGGAAACATTTCGACTCAAATATAATGTTTGACCATTGTATGAACACGAAATTAATTTGATGATCAAATATGTTTGAAATGGAGGCAAAACATATTGAAATAACCTCTAGATAAATGGAAGTATAATTATATCATACTTGTCAATCATATGTCATCTTGTGGTCAAATACCCTTAAATTATCAGGAATTCCACTTTTCTCTAATTGTGTTTGTGGAATCTATCATACACAAATCAGCTATTATCATTCGGAACAAAGTCCATATATAGTCCACATAGGAATACCCTGGTAAGATCAAATTATAAAATCGTGAGGTAACATAATGGATGTCAAAATATTGATCTATTGAACTGTAGCAAGTGAGGTTATACAAGCAACCTATAGGTTTCAGATACAATTCTGAATTACAGGTTTGTATTTTTCTCCCCCATGTATTAAATAAACCTGTGTGTTGGTCAATTCGGTATGGGATAACCTTTTGGGGTTATATTTGTTGGGGGGGGGGAAATTTAGGAATCATATATTGGTCGAGATAGACATGTCCTTGTCAGCCATGGAATGGGGTTGAGGGTCTGTTGGGAGGTTCAAACCACTGTTTTATTGGAGTAAATGAGGCAAAATCAATATTATCTCCGTTTGACACAAGGAAAAGCAAGTACATATACTGAATATGAAAAAGTGGATTTCCACGGAAAAACGGAATGCTGACATCTCTGCATGGTAAGTGAAATCGTACTAAACGCCTTAAGGAATTGTCGCCACACCCCTAATCTGGAGGACACCCTCGATGCTGGAGCTACTGTTGCCCAACAGCCTGCTAGCTAGAGAAGGTTCTAGCAGCATTGACTCCTATAGGCACTTCCGTAGGTACCATGGTATGACACCTCCAAACATCATTGACTTGTACATGTTTTTGCATGAATGTAGAAATGATGAATTCTATAAAACTATGACAGGGCAAATTGACCACAAAAGCCTTTGATTGACACAATTTACGAAGTCGACAGGTTTTGTTCATCCACTGTGATCAGACCTGTACCCAATCAAGGCAATTAGTTCGCCATGACCATGATAGCCACATCCATCCTGTCGGATATCTATAACTGAGAATCTGAATAAAATGTAAATCGGGTTGGTAAATACTACCGAAGCTCAATGAGTAACCAATACCAAACAATGATGATAATGATATAAGGGAAGACCCACTGTTTGTCAGATTACCCCAATACATCAATAAAACAAAATTCAATCTATCCTGGGTGATGCGAAACAGCATTCAAATCTATTCACAATATGGACTCGTTTCAGATACAAGCGGTCGCATGCTCCGAGGAGTTGACGCGTAGTAATATCCGAGCGCATGCAAAGATATTGCGCAGAGTCAACTCCGAGGAGCATACAACCGCTTTTATCTGAAGCCAGTCATAGTGTACATTTATTATCTACCTTTTCCTGAAAAGTGGCGTACCAATATTAGTTCCTTTAGGTACGCACTATTTTTTCATATGCACTATATATAATATACCGTATGCACCGGTTTTTGCAGCCCGGATCATAAAACATATTTGTATGCTCCGGATAAGTAGATACATATTCTCTATGTGTTTTCTATGGACACTTTGTATTAGGTGAATAATAGATTCTTATTTTCAAGTCCCCCAGAATTTGGGCATCAAAGAGGTATTATTCACGGCGTATGAAGCTAGTGTTCCGCTCTGGGTTACAGCGGCAGATGGGAGGGGGTGAGGCAGGAGGCTGGACGGCGAAGATATATATAGACCTGTAACTCCCTCACTCTCTGTCCCATGTAACTCAATAACGGTCCTTGTTGTTGAATCTGAGGTCATCACTATCATCATCAGCCACGAAGAGGTTGTTATTTAGTCGTCCGTCCTCTGGAAAATATATTACAATTAGTACCATGTGTAACTAATTCAAAAGTATATATATATGATGGAGAGTGGCACGAGAACCGAACTAGGTTAATCGCATAGTATGTACATTGGTAAGCGGCTGATTTAAATGAAAAATCAATTGTAAATATATTTTATATACATTCCTTGATATTAGATGTAGACTTGTGTTCTCCTCAAGTCAACTGTGATATATGCTATAGAGGAAACCTATGAAAGTTCAGGGTCTGAGCCCGTATCCCATCGAGTTTGAATCACATAGTAATTCACAAGGCAAAGCTGCGTGAATTACGTAGTGATTCAAATGAGATGGGATCGAGCTCTGACCCTAAACTTGAATGGGTTTCTGAATTTATCTCACTCTTAATATTGACAAATGGGCTAACATTTATGACATTATCCCCCATTGGATATTTTTCCTAGATATCTAATGGGCGTTAGATACGAGTTCCCAATGTTAAGTCTATGGAGAAAAAATACCAGGGTTGAGATAAATAGTTTATTCAAGGTATATTCTTAGATTATGAATTTATAGTGGGTTTTTTTCATGATCCACCAGAACAGGATTGTGTTATTGACTGAGAATGGATGCTTGTTATTGAATACAGAAGAAACTCCGATTCCGTTAATATCTTTACAGGCAGATGACTTTCCCATATAGAAACGAATCTACGGTTAGTATGGAAGGTTGTGAGAAATAGCTTCCCAAAAGAAGCTCCTCCAAATTGAGGATATTACCATTATTTACCGGCTGTTCGTCATCGGGAGGATGTGGAGGTCTTTCCTTGCGACCACGCCTCATCCTCCTTCCTGAAATATTGAAAGAAATTGTCTGTAAAGATTACCCAAAGACATTTTTTTGATTATATGGGGGACAATATTTCGACGCAAAATACATGTATATGGTAATATATAGAAACAGGATTCCTGTTGAGTAAGTTTCCGGATTACGAACTCGTTTCGCCGGAGGTTTAAACCGAGTTCGGAGAACGAGGTTTAAACCTCCGGGGAAACTAGTGAGTAGGTATATAGTAAAAGGTTAGAGGAAGTATAATATTTCAAAATTGAAAACATGAAATATACGTTGGACCATACATGGGATACTATAGAGGAAACCTATGAAAGTTAACGGTCAGAGCTTGTATCCCATCGAGTTTGAGTCGTGTAGTAATTAACAAGGTGAAGCCGCATGAATTACTTAGCGATTCAAACGAGAATGATGACATGTCACATTACATAATATGAAGAGACGTCACGAGTTTGAGTCTGAGTTTATTTATGCCACGCATTTTGTTGGCTCCATAATTTCACGAGTCGAAGACGAGTGACATTACCGAGCCAACAAAATGAGTGACATAAATAAGCTCAAGCTCAAACGAGTGGCGTCTAGATTTTATCCTACCCCATTTCCATATTTTTTCAGTATCAGGAAGTAGTGACATAAACAACACTTTATGTCACACCCGTGACATAAACAAATCCCATGTTAAGCCTATGGCGTTTTTTATTCGGGGTAGGATAATGAATTAATCAAATTTTTGCTGTAAGCTTCCTCTGAAACCTAGCAGAGTAAGAGTCCGGACAAGAGGTGGTGGATTATGATGAAGGGCAGGTATTATCGTAAAACTGGATGAGGTTTAATCTTGGCCACCGTATTCCACGACTGGAGTTTGGCAAAGTGACTTCATGAGGCGAAGCCGAGTGAAGTCGGGAGCCAAAACTTCAGGAGTGGAATACGGTGGCCAAGATTAAAACGAATCAGGTTTGGATTTTATCCTACCCTATCTCCTTGATTTTGGAATATTAAGTGATAATTATGCTGTATGCCACTAGTGGCATATAAACCTCCGTATGCCAGTCAGCGTGGCATACGGAAACCCAATGTTAAGCCTATGGGATTTTGTATTAGGGGTAGGATAAAGATACAGACTATGGCTAGTCTGTGGTACCTCTTAAACATGAAATACCATTTTCTTTTATTTAAACGACGCATTGAAATAGACTTAATGCAAGAAAAATGTGACGTGTCAATAAAACCCACCACATGTGCAGTGTTGTCATAGAGACGTTTGAAAACCTTGATATCATAACGGTGAAGCAAGAATGTTTCTATGTACCAGAGATGTGTGTGTGAGTGTGTGTGTGTGTGTGTGTGTGTGTGTGTGTGTGTGTGTGTGTGTGTGTGTGTGTGTGTGTGTGTGTGTGTGTGTGTGTGTGTGTGTGTGTAGGTGTGTAGGTGTGTAGGTGTGTAGGTGTGTAGGTGTGTAGGTGTGTAGGTGTGTGTGTAGGTGTTGAGCTTTACATGTTGAACTGGATAACAGGAATGTGTTGGTAACAGGGCCTACAAAGAAATTAGGTACATGTAGATGCAAGGTTGAATGCATGATTTTATCTGACACATGTGGAGGTCTGTCTTACCTCGATTATTGCTCCTGCACAGACAACACGTCCAGATCAGAGCTACTCCCAGGGTTGCTATGATGATACCAGAGCCAGCCAAGACTCCAGCAGCAATCCATGGAGATATGACAACTGAAAGGAGGCAAAACTCCGCTGCTTTAACTCTTAATCCCATCTCACTGTGATCACATACATAGTAGAGGAGCAAATGGCCTAAAAATGGGTAAAATTGGCCCCCGAAAGTCTACTGGCTGAAACTTGCCATCTTGGTCAATTATGACCTCAGGAATCTGAATCTGATCCTCGTTTTTCCCAAAAAGTGTAGCATCATACTCGTTTCCATGGTAACAGAAGGAAAACAAAATTTGATACTTACTTGACACATAATACATACTTTTATAAGAAAAGGTGAATAAATGCATAGTATAAACTTCCGGGGGTCAATTTTACCCATTTTTAGGCCATTTGCTCCTCTACTAACACACATAATTTTGATCTACGTGGTCTCCACGTTGTTGACTTGTAGTAAAATCTGAAGCACTTCAGAATATTCACTCGGCTATCGCTTTGTTCATATTCCTGCATGCTCCAAACTCAATGGCGAATGGGAATATAGACCAAACGCATCATCATTTTTTTCTTATATATATATATATATATATATATATATATATATATATATATACGGTATCTATGAGATCCCCAAACAGACATCAAGAGAAGAGAGGTTTGGCAGAGAACATATTTTACAATAAATCGTAGCATCCCAGAAAATGATACATAATACTGTACCTGCCAGACTGCCAAACCGACAAGGAAAATAAGGCAATTAAAATACTTTTGTTTTGGGGAACCCAAAGACCAATCACCCCTGGATTTGATGTATAACTCAGGAGAGATAATATAGAGAAACAGGCTTACTGTCTCCGTACGGATAAAATACGCGGTAAAATCGGCGATCAGATGAACCGATGCCGGAGGCAGAGGTTCATCTGATCACCGATTTTACTGGGGGAATATTTGGATTTCGCCGCCGTACATGCCCCGTACGCCACATACATACCCCGTACGTCACCTAGGTGTCGTACGGGTATAAATACGACATGGGTAGGAGCGGGCAGTATGTGTAGGATATACTACCACAGGTATATAATAATAGAATACAATGGGTGTTGAGTTTTCTAAAGGTAGTGTATGACATGGAGTACATTTACCTGAGACTATGCAAGACGATAAATTGTGGTCTCTAGAGGTATAATTAACAAAAGACACTAAGAAAGTGATATAGAAGACAAGACAAAAGGTAACGTTCGCACAGCCTTCTGGGGTGGACAGCAATGATCAATCTGTTTACCCTTTTGGCCGCCTTGTCTCCACATGGTGCAGGCTAGATATGCTGTCATGCAAGCATAACTAAAGAGCTCGTTCTAAATGAATTTCTCCAAGACAACTCATAAATCTAGCCCGTATTGGCACCATAACTATGGTTTCACATAGTGATTCTATATGCACCACTTAAAGTCTAAATCATGAAACTTACACATTTTAGGGCTGGAATCTTCAGCTGCAGTAGTAGAAGTAGTAACCGGTTGCGGTGGTGTTGCGACGTCAGCTGAGATTAAGAACAAAATCATTTCTCTTATCCTTGCCATGGGTTTAACAGAAAATGTGCGACATTGGATGAGATCACATACATTTGGTTATTATGGAAGACTAGGCTCCTCTGAACATATATGGCACATAGGTAAAACAAGCCATGAGTGCCAGAGTGTTATTTTACCTATTTTACTGGCTATTACCGGTAAATCAGGAGACATGAGTTAAAATTGGCACCAGGTGGCACTACTGAAGACACCATGTATGCTGTCAGAGGAATGTGTTACAGGTTAGTACAGCAACCCTTATTTGACCTTGTTTGTAAAAGAAATGAAGTCATCGTGACCAAGGGTAGGGTCTGGTCAGGGTAGGGTCTGGTCGGTATGATGAAAAGGAACCCCATTGTTTGATACCGTATCCTGTTTGTGTCTCACCGGATTTTGAACATATGTATTGATATTGATATCTTATATTTTGGATTTCTATGATTATTCTATTCTTACAGTCTTTTGTACATACATATACATAGTGCCATTAAGTATTTTCTGCATTGCTCAAGTATTGGCATATTACAGCTCATTGATTGACAGGTCTTTAATCCTAGATTTAAACAAGTTCGGAACCACAATTCTTTGCTTTTTGTATTATATTTATCAAAATTTTTCTTCTAGCCTGGAAGATACTGGACAGATGAAAGAAAAGATTTATGAAAAAATATATGAGAAAATCTTCATTGTGTACCGTTTCCTCGTTATCATAACCATTTTTGACACATGTAACCAAGAGGGTATAGGGCAAGCTGTCTCCCAATCACCAAGTGTCATAAAGAGATTGATAATGCGTCTGGTAAAGGTTATGCTTCCATGAACAAGATACAGCATTTCTCATTTTTCCCAGTTTGCCATTAGGCAAACTGAGCCCCATCCTCATGCAGTCAATATAAATTCCTAGATAATTGACAGAAATTGAGGGCTGGATGGGTATTTTTCTGAAGCAAGAGAGACCTGAGAAATTCTAGATGTTTGCCAAGGATATCTATTCACGCGGATAACTGAAAGCCGATTATCTCAGCTACGTATATATAAATATCATCTCCATCTTGTATATATCAGATTAAGCCCGTGCTGACATACCAGAACAAGATGCGTCAGTTATAGCGTGACACTGTATCAAACAGCTTCTTGAAGGTCTCGCAAGTATTAAGCACTAATGTCACTTGTCTAAAGCATCACACTTGGTCCATATAATGTAATTGTTGCCACATTGCTTTTTGATTGACCATGACTCATTGCAGCAGATGGTATGAAGTGGCAGGTCTATCTTGAGGAGATGAGTATCACCTCTATATATACTAGACTGGAATCACATTGCCAAAAAAGTGCTTAAACAACTTTCTAGAGGCATTTTTGAGTAAAATTTGGTAAGAAACATTTTTAGGTCAATTTTTGTGTGTAGATTTCGAAAAATAATTTTACCAAGCTGAAAAATCTATTTTTAGCCTTCTAACTGACAAAAAACAAAATGGCCGCCAATATCTATTAGAAGATCAAAGATCTAGTCTATACTACTCAAAGTCTAAATAGTCAAGCATTGATACAACCTCTATACATGTGTACGTACTATCTAAAGTCTGAATAGTGAAGCATTGATGTACTACACAAAATATAAGTAGCGAAGCATTGGTAGTACTTCTATATGCACCACTTAAAGTCTATGTTGTGAAACGTACACGTTTTAGGGCTGTGATCTGCAGCTCCAGTAATAGTAGCTGTAGTAACTGGTTTCGGTGGTCCAGCTGAGATTAAGAACAAAATCATTTTGCATGTGAGCACTGTTATCTTTGCCATGGGTTCAACAGAAAATGTGTAACATTGGATGAGATAATGTATATGTGGTTATTATGGAAGACTAGGCTTCTCTGAACATGTATAGTAAGTGCTATAGTAAAACAAGCCACGAGTGCCAGAGTTACTTTACGTATTTTACTGGTTATTACTGGTAAATCAGGAGACAAGAGTTAAGATTGGCACCAGGTGGCAATACTGAAGACACCATGTATGCTATCAGAGGGATGTGTCACAGGTTAAAGGCTGTATTCCACCAAACAAACACTTTTTCAACGTCAACAGACGTTCCAGCCGACCTTTCAGCCGACGTTGGTTGAACCATCTGGAAAAAATGGCCTCAAAATGCGTCGCTGCTCCACCGAAACCCCCAACAGACGCTCATGTGGTCATTATACGAGCGTCTGGTTGGTTCAAAGTTCCAGCAGATCCTAGCCGACGCCCCTGCCGCGAAATCCGAGTATCGAGCGGAGCAGTGTGCCGCTATGTTGGAATTTGTACGGGAACGTCGAGAGATCGTCAAATAACCGCGGAATTACACATTTAATCGAACAATGAAGGTAAATAAAGATAAGGATTGATGTTATGAACGTGTATGGCACACTATGGTGCTGGAATTCTGCCGAAAATATCAGAATTTTCAATGTCCGTTCGCGGCATCGGGTATCGCCGGAATCGCTCACGCTATATTGGCGGCTTCCCTCGCCGCCACTCCCGGCAAAACCCGCGGGCGGGTGTCGTTCTCTTCAAATGCATCAGTCAGATGCTCAATTCCAGCCGATAAAAACCTAATCAATCAGTTTTTCGCCAGATGGGCAAATTCTGTCTCTTGGAGGTTTATTGGAGTATCGGTTGGGATAAGGCCTGAAAATTCTGGTGGGTGGAAGCACATTTTTTATCATTTTAACAGACGCCCTGGCCCAGGTCCCAGCAACCCTTGGGCGACGCTCGAGCGATGCGCCAGACACCCCCAACAGACACTCAACAGACACTCACTTTCCCAGCAGATGACCATCGGGCAAGACACCAACCAGACAAAAACTTAATTTCATGAGATTTTCCAGCAACCCTTGTACGGGCGTGGTACAACGTTTTCGTCTGGTTGGTGGAATACAGCCTTAATACAGCATCCCTTCTTTGCCCTTGTTTGTAAAAGAAATGAACTTGTCATGACCAAGGGTAGGGTCTGGTCCATATGATGAAAAGCAATCCTTTTATTTGATACCATGTCATGCATAATCAATTGCGCCTCACCTGAATTTGAACATATGTGTTGATATTGAAATCTTATATTTTTAATTTCTATGATTAGGCTATTTTTACAGTCTCTTGTTCATACATATACATAGTGCCATTTAGTATTTCCTGTATAGCTTAAGTATTGGCATACTACAGCTTATTGATTGACATGTCTTTAATCCTAGTATTAAAACAAGTTCTGAAACCACAATAATTCTGTGATTCTTGCACCATATTTATCAAAAACTATTCTTCTAGCCTGGAAGATACTGGCTAGACAAAAGGAAAGATTTTTTGAGAAAAAAAAACGAGGACATTTTTATTGTCTACCGTTTCCTTCATTATCATGTTTCATAACCATTTTAGTATATTGTGTGACAAGACGTGCAATCTGCTTGAGCGACTGCTGATATGTGGCGGCGTTCACTTGGCGGTTTCGCGGCGTTTGAGCTAATTTATTCCGGTCACTTTCAAAGCATGGCAGACACTGGTCCTTTCCAGTGACATGGTGATCTAATTAGCACCCGATTGGTGAAGATTAAGACAAAGAGAGGCGGGAAGCATGTGAGGCCAATCGTTTGTGCTGGTTCATCAGTGTTTGTTGACACTGACTGAGGGAGCTGGTTTGTTGTTGTGTGGTGGCGCCCTATGTAGTGGACTGGGTGAAGTAAGTGTATTGCTGGGCTGAGCCCTCTGGTGGAGGGTCAGGGAGTTAGGAGTGTGTGTACAGTGTCTGTCCAGAAGTATAGGACTGTCTGGACCATACCAACAGTTTCAATTGCGTACAATATCGTCAGGCTATCATTGGCTGATCTTTTTTTATGTAACGTCCACTGGTTTGTGGATGTTTTAATGTGGGTTTTACTCCCATGTTGGGGGTGTAAAAGTGATTATGCTTTTTTGGAGTGATTTTAATGGAATTCATTTTGAAGACCGCCACATGTAGTTGCTTTTGCGTTGATGGGGGTGTGAGTGATTAAATCTGAGACAAAATGATTCGCGTGCGCGTTTGCTGCCCTGGTCCCGGGTGTGGGTGTGGGGCGTCTAGCGTAAGCAAAAAAAATTTTGCTTACGCTAGACGCCCCACACCCACACCCGGGACCAGGGCCGCAAACGCGCACGCGAATCATTTTGTCTCAGATTTTAGTATATTGTGTTACATAATGTAATGTCAAATTCCCCTTGCAACTAGCAGGACAGATAAATCTGCGCTGTAAATACTATATGAACAGGTACATATTAACCCTTTAAGGGCGGATAATACCTTAAGGCATCATTTGCTGGATATTTATGAAACTGCTTTTGAAAAGGGAATAGTTTAACAATAAACTTGAAATTTGCACAGAGTGTGGGTAGAACACCATACTTTAGGATTCTAAATGATGTAAATAGAAATATTCAGGATAACAAATTATATCACGAGAATGACCTTCGAATTTTGAGTTCAGAGGACAATGCCCCCGTCCCCTAGAACTGTACAAAATCTCTAGCAGCCGTCCCAAGGGTGTAGTTCTGCCATTGGCGGCAGTCCTTAAAGAGTTAAATGAGTGGACTTACTCCATACGAGAGGGCTCTCGCCTACCCGTGGGTCGATGCTGGTGTAGGTGGCCCGGAAGCCTTGGTACGTCCTTGACTCGTCCGTCTGGAAGACAATGAACATGGCGTTCCCTAATGATGGGAGGGAGAAGGGTTTGTTGATGCACTGCGAGGAGCCCAGGGTGAGCAGCCGTACGCCGTCCGCGGGACTCACTCCGCTGTAGAGAGTCAGCGAATCCTTGTCGCAGTTTATTTCCACCATGGTTAGATTTAGGTTGATTTTCTGAAAGAAGATGTGACATTCAAAGGTTTGTATATTGCCACATACTAGGAATTGATGCTAATGAAGAAACTGAGTTAGTGACTCCTTCTCGCAGTTTATATCCACTATCGTTAGATTTAGGTTGATTTTCTGAAAGAAGGTGTGACATTCAAAGGTTTGTATATTGCCACATACTAGGAATTGATGCTAATGAAGAACCTGAGTTAGTGAATCCTTGTCGCAGTTTATATCCACAATGGTTAGATTTAGGTTGATTTTCTGAAAGAAGATGTGACATTCAATGGTTTGTATATTGCCACATATATGTAGCAGGATTTGATGCTAATTAAGAACCGGATATGGTCCCATTGGTGCCCAAGGGAGGAGCAGACATAGAAATAATTACATAGAACGACCTGACCATGCCGTACAAGCTATTTATAACGAGATGGGAATTTGGTTCCGCACCGAACGAGGCGTTTAGCCGAGTTCCGTATGAATCATAAATTCCCATCTAGTGTTGTACTTTGTAGAAACATGGGATGTTGTTCTATATTTAGATACCCGAAATTGATCAAATGTTACCGCAATTTGACCTAACGACCTTGTTGTAGTCGGCCTGTATGTCTTGTGGAGTTCGGAACCCTGTTCCGTATGGTATTTGTTTTACGTTATATTGTGAAACGGTGCGTATTTAAGGTATATACCTCATGGGTAATTACATATATGGAGTAAAATAGCTCAGGTTGTTTTGGTTATTCCTATATACCTATGGCTGTACACTCTATGCTTACACCACGTTCTGGGGGGTGGAGTAACTTATGGATACTACCCAAGGTTGCTGTATACTACCCAAGGTTGCCGTATACTACCCAAGGTTGACATTTAGACCAATCAGATTGTCTCTTACAAAATTGATATGAATAGCGCAGTGGGGAGTAAACATAAAGTGTCAAGTTACTCGATAAGGTTGGATCTGGCTTCAGGTTTGATGGTGGATGACCAAATAAAGCTAATTATCGTTATTAAACCACATTTGAAGGTATATAGGAATAGGGAAACCAAGTACCAGTGAAAGGAAGTCAAAATTGCTCGGTAAGGCTTGGAAAAATTACTGCCCGCGGCCAGGGCCTTGGGCAGTAATTTTTCAAGCCTTACCTCGTAACTTTGACTTCCTTTCACCGGAACATAGTTTCCCTCTATTAATTACAGAGGGCACTGTAGCTCCTCTCATACTCCATTCACATACACCATGTTCACATACACCAGGGAGTCCTGCAGGTATTGGGTGAGTGTATCGCCGGTACGCTGCACAACGGTCACCCCTCAGCAGCGACAGTGGGAGCATATTTCAACCCACACTTCGCTGGATCTTTTTTTCTATTTTTTTCGCATTTGGTGCCATTGCTAAACTCGCTATGGTGACTGGTGGAATGAACGCAGACATCGCTGAGGAAGAAGGGTGGAAAAACTGTAAAGCTTGCAGCACATGCCACGCTCCGCCCTTCAGGAAGTATTGCAAACTTGCGCCATACTGTGGTGACTCGGGAGATAAAGACCCAGAAACCCGTTACAATTTCTCCTATGGATAGTTCCAATGACTAGGAACGAAGTCCCATTAATTAGATTGCCTTATCATCCATTTACCTGTTGTGCCGGTACATACGTGATGTCTTTATGTGTTTATATAAGGTTTCTTTTTTCTCCTTTCTCTCCTTTTTTAAAATCAAATCTGAGCTTAGCCCTCTTTATTTTCATTATTCTGTCATGATCTCTGTTACCGAACTGCGTAAGGTTGCGGTGGAAGATCGAAGTCTTATCCTACCAATATTGATAATAATGCTTTAAGATCACACTGGTTGATTAAATGAGGCGCTATATATGTTGAACCATCTCCTAAGTGCATGGAGTTGTCCCACTGCCTTCACTGCCATATAAGGAATATGATAGACCTAGCAGCCAATGACTACATTCACAGCAAACCACGACTTTCACCCTGACCTCCTGACATAGTAATAATAGCACATTGGGACAGTTCTACAGTCTATAGCTGACCTGAATCTAGTGGGCCAAATCACCCTCCCTTTAACATCACGGTGCAGCTAGCTCTGTGTTTTTAGACCTAAACAGAAAATATGCTGCCAGAGCTGGGTGAATTGGTTTTTAATATTTCTCCTCGTGTTATCGTCCGTGTAAATGTATACATACCTCTATATGAAGCTTGAGTTTGTCTGTGCGTGTATGCATGTGTTATATAAGGCCTGGCGTCCACCTACTACGATAGAAATTTAGACCTACCGATATGTCACCGATATAAAAAGCAAATATCGGAGACATATCGGGAAGGTGCAAAATCGTAGACATATGTCTAGACATGCAATCCACCACGCATTGTATGGGGTTTTTATCGGAGTCTAATCGCAGAAACGTGGTCAACTGCCCCGATAATAGGTGACCTTCCGACGCGATTTTGATTTTTTTATCAGAAGGTGCATCGTAGACCATATCGGAGCCATATCGTAGTAGGTGGACGCCGGGCTTAAAAGCGGGCTCCCACTATCACGATTTGCGCCTCCGACACACTACGATAGCCTTACGGTAAGCGTTCTGATGAAAAAATGAAATTTTTGTCGGAAGGAACGGCTACCCACTTCCACGATAGAGCCGTTCCTTCCGACAGAAATTTCATTTTTTTCACCAGAACGCTTATCGTAAGGCTATCGTAGTGTGTCGGAGGCGCAAATCGTAATAGTGGGAGACCCCTTTAAGTGTCTGTTGGTTTCGGTGTAATTACATAGAGCTGTCGTGCAATCTTCACTTCGGCCAATTAGAGCATGTCCGGAATTATTGTCAGAGTGGGGTGTTTCACCTAGCCATGTAAGCCGTGCCCTGCCTTTCATTACCTCCAGTTTAGATTTGTGTCATTTACTAGAAATATCACTGTATGGGGACATCATAGAGCGCCAGGAGAGTCACATTACAAACGTTTCTCATCTAAATCAAGCAAATGGAAGAAGTATTTCTCACAGAATAAACACTTCTGAAGAAAGGGGAATGGTATATAGAATGTGTAAAGGTGCATGAATAGTAGGGTACCGAGGCACACGTTGGAGAAAATATGGGACAAGTTGATTGTTGTTCATTTGCTGGTTGTTTGGAATATGCATATAGGTATCGGTATTAGGCCCGGCGTCCACCTACTACAATATGCCTCCGATATGCACCTCCCGATTACCCCGGTAAAGTGACAATACTATGCCACGGTCGTGGTGGAGCGAATATGAGATGACGTCATACACTATTAACCAACTGAATTGCCATAGTAATTTAAATTATTCTGATATTGTCATGCTATTTAATGTCAGTGAAAGGGGTCAGCTAAATCCAGAGCCACACTTGAATCATAAAATACACAATACTCCACTCGTTTGGATGGGCCATAATGATCACTCCACTTCGCCTCGATGACGATTGCAGCCCATCAAAACTCTTGAAATATTGTGTACGTATACGATTCTCCATGCAGTTCTATATAATTCCTAGCCAACAAACTTAAATATCATTAAACAATACCCCTTTATGAGGTACATAAAAGGGTCTTCATGCACGATCCTAGACTATCAAAAAGGCCCCAGGTTCTTACCTTGCCAGGTTCCACCAAGATCAGCCAGGAGCAGTGGGCGTCGTTGGCATAGCTCTCCACACCATTGAAACTGGACGACAAGGTGCCCTGAGGCTGACGCAGTGTTTTCGCGCCATGACACAACACGTCATCTGTGTAAAATAACAAAGTTTCATTAACTAATAAGACCTGGTATATTGTGGATTAACTAGAGTTTTATCATTTATCGGTGGCCAAGTGGTAGGGGTGTTCGCCTCGAGCATGGGAGGTCGTGGGTTCTAACCCCGGTCGGGTCATACCAAAGACTTACACAAAAATGGTACCCACTGCCCATTCGGCTAACACCCGCCATTAGAATGAGGAGTAGGGGTCTAGGGCCCGAGTGGAAGAACGGCTATATAGCCGGATTCGGTGATTGTGTTGTAACACAATATCCCCTTAAAAATTGCTAAAAAAAAAAAAAAGATTAGATAAACGACGATTAACTAGCAAACAAAGCCTGGTATATCTATACACAATATTACCATGATTTTGATTTGCGTAGTCGAACTCTCCGCGTATTTGATGTGTAGTAATATCCGAACGAATATGAGGATATTGCGTAGCGTCAACTACGGGGAGAATACGACCACTCAGATCAAAGTTGTATGCCATCATTCACAACTGGAAATTTAAGTTACCAAAAGAAAGAGAAAATATTTAACGTTCTTCCCACGCACTATTTCACATGCTAGAGACTTTTTTTCCGTATTCTCCGAGGAGGATACACCTTTTTGTATTCTACTCAGTAGCGAAGTCTAGGCGCTTTACTCATATCTTAATTGCAACCGTACAAATAATTACTGTATACTTCTACTTTATTACTATCCCATACCTTGTATAAATTTTTTTTTTAAATACAGCCTCCTTGTTTTAATAAAGGAAGGTACATGTATACGTCAAGTCTAGTACCGCTTTTATAGGTTGATAAAAGCACTGACATTTCCGAAGCATTGATTTACACTAATGTTTTACTTTTAACCTACAAAATGTAGCTGGTAGGAAAGGTATTCTACAGAAAGAGCCTAAAAGATAGGGTCTTTGAAATCATTGATTGTTCTTGAACAAAAGCAATGTTGGAAAACAAGTTTGTTTCCATCTGGTTCCGGAGGCAACGAGTACTGTTTTAGAACACACATAATTCTTCAGGCAACATCAGTTTCTGGGTATTATTTAGTTCGAGTCTAAGACCTAGATAATTTCTTGGTTGTTAGAAGTACATTGAACCTCAGATCATTTTCACGCAGCTAAACGAAGCAGCAGATAAGTGATCATTTTCAGAAAAGAACCGACCTCTTGAATTTGGAGCTTTTCATTCATAAATAATCAAATATCACCCTGAATCTAAATTGATTCTAGTAGGTTAATAGAATGACTTTCTCAAATAGATATTTCTCTCTGATTCAGATTTTTATGAAGATTTTTACTACTTGATTTCAAATAGATTTTCTTTATCCGAATATTACAAACCTGACCTACAGATGGGGGAAGTCAATAATTATTGCCAAACATAAAAATCAGAGGATCATGATGTTTTCTAGGATGAATATGCGCCAGGGGCTCCTTATAAAAAAGCAATATGTAAATCATGAAGAATATGAAATAAACTGGCGGATACTACAATAAATCGGTCACTTACCGTATTTAGCAGTATACCAAGCAAATTCAACTCCTCCCTCGACACTTCCGTCTGATACTAGGTTGAGGATGAAGGTCGATGCACCAGAGGTGTATCCATACGATGGTGTCCACTGACCACACACCACTGACAGACTGGCTTTGTTTGGACCAAACATGTCGATACGATCATTCCGACAACTCTTGTCGAAGTATGGCAGGTCAATCTTGTTGAATCTTACAATAACAACCTGTATTTAGACAAAACACAGTCATTACCACATATGTAGAAATATTGTAGATGTTCATGCAGTGGCCGTAAGAACGTTACTGTCAGGGCGTACTTCGTGGTGTTGATTAGTGATAATGGTTGTGAAACATGTTTGTTGGTAAGTTCTTAATGAGAAGCTGGGTTAATTAATGAGTGTACGCGGTGAACTTTATCTTCCGGAGTAAATAACATAAACAAAGTTGAATTCTGTACCATTATAATACAACAGATTATGTGCAGATGGTTGTTTATATGATATAAATCTACCATCAAATGTAAATATTGTATGTATTTAATAAAGATTTTGTTTTGGTTTGATCTGACATGTATCAACCAAAATATCTTGGAATATTGCCACACGTTGGCGTTTACACTAGACAATTTCTAGTATTTACTGCTGAAAGTCGTCAGAAGGTGCAAAATTCTAGAATCGCCGGCCAGAATCGTCTGGTAAGCCACATTAGCGCCAGCCTCACTATACCTAATTATACTGGATTTGACTTTTTTTAAAGTTCATTAGCATCAATGTACCTTGTCTGGAGGGCCGACTATTTTCCAGGTGCAGTTGGAGTTGCTGGCGTATCTTTTAACATTAACCACACCTCCATGTCCTTGCGAGTCCTCCACGAGGTAGCGAGTGTTTCCTTCACATACGGCATCGATAACTCCTGTGATGAGAAATACAGTAACTATCTAAAAAAAAAGATCTAGAAAACGAAGTTACTGAGCTTGTGCGGGTGGCCGTTTGCGGGCTTTTGCACCATATCAAATATGTCCCACCGTTGGAGACGGATGGAGGTGTTTATCGTCCAAAGGCCGAGAATGGCATCGCTACTGACTTAGTCACTATGTTTTATTATCATTATATGACAAAAATTGAGAAAAATAGTATGATACTTTTTATATACCTAAAATTGATGTGAAATGCCATTTTTTTTAATAATTCAGTTTTTAATTCATAGCCGATTCACTACGTCACAGTGAGCCCGAACAGTATCTATACTGTCTTTCATATACATTCGGCCATAAGAATAATAATCCATGTCTACATTTCCTCAGCTTAGGAGGACTGAATACAAAAGAATACCATCAGCTCCATCATCATGTGCTATGTGACTTGTGAAAATAGTCAATACCTTTGCAATCAGAGCGAAAATAGCACAGTATACCTGAAAAGGCCTTACTTGGATTCAGATACTAGACTTGTTCTAAGGAGACGTTTTTGCAAATATGCTACATTGCATTCTTAGGATCACTTCCCCGCTCTGTCAATGTTTTTATTTATTTCTATTGTTTGTCAAATGCAGCTTTAGGTTATAATGTGCAACCGTCCTGGTCCTCTATTGGGTCCTATCCCTTTTCACTTTTCGAATCATTTCCTGAATTTCTTATGTAGATGATTTCTATCTCAATGCTATATTCCCTCTTGTATAACGATGTGACATTTTAGGTCTGGTTTACATTGTTTTGGCTTTGTCGGGAGAATGACAAACATCCTACGGCCATACTGCAAGACTACTGTCAGTCGTACAGTCATGCAGGGACACACATGGGTGACCAACCAGGTCGACTTATCCTTGAAATCTCAGCAACGTTTAGTTCATTCACCCTTTGTGTATGAGTGGAGCCTAGATTTCTTTAATTCAAAGTAAAGTAAATGCGAATTATGCATATACTGTGGAACTCACTATGCTGGTGGGACTGCTGAGTTTGTACTAAAATACATTGGTGAACTTTATAACCCAAAATAATCAGTCGCCACTCTGTGTTATCTGTAGGTATACACGTAGATTTGGGAATACGGACTGTAACCGGATATTATATCGATTTACAAATGTTGTTGGTTTTTTGCTGTTTCCTGCAACGTTGATGGCTTATCCCCGCTAGAAATTTGCATTTAATGCCCTATAGGATGTATTCACAATATACATATATACATGAAGACATTCATACACAGGTATCATATGTCACATGTTGATATATGTATACATATGTATATGTATGAATGTATGTATGTATGTATGTATGTATGTATGTATGTATGTATGTATGTATGTATGTATGTATGTATGTATGTATGTATGTATGTATGTATGTATGTATGTATGTATGTATGTATGTATGTATGTATGTATGTATGTATGTATGTATGTATGTATGTATGTATGTATGTATGTATGTATGTATGTATGTATGTATGTATGTATGTATGTATGTATGTATGTATGTATGTATGTATGTATGTATGTATGTATGTATGTATGTATGTATGTATGTATGTATGTATGTATGTATGTATGTATGTATGTATGTATGTATGTATGTATGTATGTATGTATGTATGTATGTATGTATGTATGTATGTATGTATGTATGTATGTATGTATGTATGTATGTATGTATGTATGTATGTATGTATGTATGTATGTATGTATGTATGTATGTATGTATGTATGTATGTATGTATGTATGTATGTATGTATGTATGTATGTATGTATGTATGTATGTATGTATGTATGTATGTATGTATGTATGTATGTATGTATGTATGTATGTATGTATGTATGTATGTATGTATGTATGTATGTATGTATGTATGTATGTATGTATGTATGTATGTATGTATGTATGTATGTATGTATGTATGTATGTATGTATGTATGTATGTATGTATGTATGTATGTATGTATGTATGTATGTATGTATGTATGTATGTATGTATGTATGTATGTATGTATGTATGTATGTATGTATGTATGTATGTATGTATGTATGTATGTATGTATGTATGTATGTATGTATGTATGTATGTATGTATGTATGTATGTATGTATGTATGTATGTATGTATGTATGTATGTATGTATGTATGTATACACACATTAAATGTAGGCTATCTTAACGTATTCTCCACCCCTCCTTAACGACATGTGTTTCCATAGTTTAGCCAAGCGTGTAGGCTGAAGAGCATAGCCATGAACATGATAACACCGTCAGTATATGCATTACAAATTACAATTACCTGAAGCATGGAATATCATTATATAATTGTATGTATTCACCTCGCGTCTTTCTTCAGTGTTCTCTATTTTTTAAAGAATTAACGATGTTAGACACATGTTAAAACCGAGAACTGAAGTCATCTTTGTACTAGGTGCGATTGAGAATATAATCAGATGCAACGGCAGTTCTATGTAAATTGTAATATCATTACGAGAAGCCATATACTTTAATGTAGATCATGTTTGTGTGACTTATAATAAGCTAAGAGTTAGAGTAGGGTATTTCATAAGGAGGCATGTATATTCATAGAGAGATCCTGTTTAAGTTTTTTGGACACCATGTTAGCAAACTTGAGGAAACACCCTTTCTTGTCCCAGTGTGCGTGCATGATATCGTTTCTCAACAGAATATTCTCCACAGGTGTTCAGCCGTTGCAAATACCTTTCTGTCCATATTCACAACATGTATTAAGCAGTTTACCAGAACAACCGTTGTGGCTAAAGATAATGCCCTTACCTTGTGTTGTTGAAGGTTCTGTAAAATATAAAACAAGCAGAACACAGAGGGACGCACTGGAGTACATCCTGTCGCGGAAGGAACCCGTTACAACCTGAGCAGACGACACCTGGACGCGGAAATCTCGCGGTTATACGCCCGGAAAACGTGACCTCATTCCCAGGTTGGGTGAGGATGATCTATGCCCCTGGATATATACATGCCACCTACATGGGTATCGCTCTATATACCACAGGAACGTATTCATGGATAAAACCAAGTCTACAATCTGCCTTAATCGTAGGATAATACAGGATAGCTAAGAGTTCGCTCCATTGTGAAGTGAAAAGAAGAACTTTTAAAAATGGAAGGCCTTGTGAATTAAAGTAAGGATAGAGATAATAAGTTCTCTAATGTATCGACATGGCACCCATTCAACACAAAACACGCTGACGCGCTAAAATAATCCTCCCGGTGCATGCGGGCGACGCCGAGATAAATCGGCGGCGTCGGTGTAATGTCTATACCTCTGGGATAGGCCAACTCAGTGTTAACGATATTTAACTATGCACAAATCTATGATGGTACAGGGAAAATGTATGATGCGAATAGAAAATACCTAGGAATATAGTTTCTTATTTTTTCATTTTTAGAGCGAGCGTGCATGCATGCGCTAGATACATCGCCTAGAGGTTAGAGCGGCCCATATAGACTTCCAGGGTACTGCAAAGAAATTATCCCTTCACACATATTCACTGTGATATTGAGAACAGAGCAGGGAGCCAGTGTCTCTGTCACTTAGAGACGTGCCCAGCTGACCATGACCAATCACTCAAGACCAAAATACATCAAGACCCACTGGTGCTTGATGTGTTTGGATCCTAGACTCAGGCAGTTGCAGAAATGGCAAGTTAACTGGGTGCAAGTTGGTTAAAGAAAACCATCCTTTGACTGAATATCCAAGACCTTTTAGTTGTTATTCATGTATACTTGCACACTCATCCATCAATGATGATCATAGTTTACTATTTGCTCCTAGTGTTCTTGTGCATGCTCCAAATACATAACGCCATTATGATTTACACCTACCTAACTGTTAATACACCGATGGGAAACTAGATCTAAGTGAACGAGGTGCATCGGAAGCAGGGAATCCCTCACTCGAGTAATTTGCCTGGCAGTGTATATTGTAGCCAAAAATTACACAGTTGAGAGAATTAGCACGCCCAGTACCGGAAGTAGGCCTAATTTGTTTCAGGAGGGTTAGTGGAGCAATAGATGAAAGAATAGTAAAATTTATTTGGAGAACTGATTACAGAGTATTTATCTTTTATTTTACCAAATGTTCAGCCTACTCAACTGTGGTGTTGTTATCTTATACAATAGGTAGAGAAAAGAAAAATAGACGCACAGTAGGCCTACTACCGTGACAGGTACTATACTAATATAGGCCTACACTGCTGTATTTTCTATGGGCTATAGATCAGGCCTGTTCTCCACTGCATATTTGACAGAACATTTCCAATGTAGATAAATAGATTGTATATACCGCGGTACCTATGTTATCTATTGTGTGAGCACAGACTTGCATCTGGTAAAGTCACAAGGACCTAATTTGTACTGAAAGTTAAACTGAACTGCCTTAAGTATATCGTACAATTCACAGTAGCGCCACCTAGGTGATTTTTAAACATTAACAACCATAAGAGATGCCTATCGTGGTATACACTCACCACCAGAGCTGCATTATAGGCCTACGTTAGCTCTGGTCGGGCTAAATCCGCAGGCACCTTGACCTACTAGCTGTACACCCACCTCTCATTCGTAACAGAGTGCAGACAGACGCGCGGATCAGCCTCTCTCGCTGCGCCACCAAGTGAATGACTGGGTAACCAGCATACAGAAGCGCCACCTCGTGAGAATATCAGATGCGGTACAACGGGTACGCACGTGAGTTTTCGCAGTTTTCACAATGTACTTCGCTGGTTTTCGGTACGTCCTGAAAAATCAAAGTCTACACGTGGTAATCAGCACAACCTGACGTGTCGAGCGTGCATTTGTTGATGGTTTTGTAGAGAGGAGGAACTAAAATGCCGGGTTTCACCATGAAAGACCTGATAAGTTTTACTACTTTAGTTACAGTGATCCTTGCCTTTTGTGCGGAACTCTCGAACGCAAGTAAGTAGATCAAATATACAAGAGATTCGTGGAATTATGAACAAGTTTAGTCTTAGAAATCTCCAGATAACAGTAACACTCATTTTACTAATAATCATGTGTGATTTTGAAGTGTGTAGCACATCTACATACTTATATCATATATGGCGGTGCTTGGTTGATTTTAATCGCTTTATCGGGACCTAGCCGGTAAGAAAACGAAGTAATACGCTGTAGATATTACCAGGTTTAACTTGGAAACACACACAGTACGTGTTATCTACTAAGGAGTGTTGCACTGGAAAATCATAATCATCATGATGGTTTCCCAGTCGAAAATTAACTAGAGTGGAAAGAAAATATAATGTGCATTGATTACATCATAAAGTAATTCATTAAATAAATGATCAATCTGAAACAAAATTTGTTCAGCCAACTATGTATCATTTGTTACAAATGATACATAGATGGCTGACCAGGTTTATAAACAAAAGGTTGGTTTAAATAGCCCTCACAAGCAGGTGCTAGTAGGCTAGTAGGCCAACTGATGGACCAAGACTCTGGCAAGAATACTTCCACTTTGAAAGTTTTTTCCAGTGGTACTGCAGTCCCTGAAGTATACAAATCCCATATAATTCAGTTATATATAGGTGTAAGACAATTGGAAAACAAAAAGGACGAGTTGACTAGGGAAAAGGACGAGTTGACCAAAAAAGCACGAGTTGACTAAGGGACGAGTTGACTAAGGGACGAGTTGACTAAGGGACGAGTTGACCAGTCACCCGCTTCCCTGTAAGCATGCGAAAGTTTTCTGGAGGTGACCAATGAACGCTATGCTTTGTTGCAACACCCCTTAAATTTTATGTCGGAACTCTTTTCTGGAATTGATGTAGAAACTCCGAATAAATGTTGTAGCTATGAATCGTAGTGTAGAAGGTGACCCTCACACTATCTTGTAGAAACGAAGTATAGCGTCCAAATCACAAAGCACAGTCTTCCAAGCGTGCTGGCGACCAAGGGTAGTGTCTTGGATTGAATCCAAGACACTACGCTTCATAGTCAGCATGCTTGGGACACTAAGCTAGTTCTTATTTGGAGTTTCTACGTCAATTTAGTTTTAGATGAGAGTTCTGACATAAAATTGAAGAGGTGTTGCAACAAAGCCTAGTCATCATCATCATTCGCATGAACACCAGTCACCCCCTTAAAACCAAGGAAACCAAACCAAGCGTGCTGGCAGCGAAGCGTAGTGTCCAGGTACCCTTGGATTCATTCTAAACAAACCATAGGGATTGGGGGGGAAATAGTCCTAAAAACTCAACCACTCAGGGTTCTTGCCACAAATGATGCATTTTTTTTAATGTTCAACACTGACGAAGTATCTTGACATGTATGTTTTACAATTACAGGGCTCCAGTATGACTTTGTGACTTGTGGGTCTGTGCTCAAACTGATTAACACCCGACTGGGTGTCCGCCTTCACTCACACGACGTCAAGTACGGCTCGGGCAGCGGCCAGCAGGTACGCCATATGTTGTCACCCAAGAAAATGTCTTTTTCAATTTTCCATTAAATTAACAAGTGCTCATTAGATATATAGATCTAGGTTAGGTAGGCGTCAAAATCACTATGTCGAGAAGTGTAATATAGATAGCGGTGTATCATGTGAGTTGTTGAATAACTCCGTTTGATACTAGATGTGCTTCCGTATATTTCTTAACTTACTGAATAAGGTTGCTGTAGATCATAAAGAGCAGTAATTGTAACCAAGCCAAACGGAAACCTTTTAGATAAACAACTCAGACTGGCCATCTAAGTCCTGGTTACTCTATCTAGACCGAAGTACAACCCAGAATAGCTTTTGTCGGGTCTGGATTTGCTCCTCCACGAAGAGATTTCTAGCGGAGGATGAGGCTAGATTTAGGAGATGCTGATATGTGTATTGTCGTGTCTTCAGTCGGTGACGGCCGTGGACTCCGCGGATGACCACAACAGCTACTGGCGGGTAACAGGAAGGGACGACTCCTGTAAGAGAGGGTAAGTTCATTTATTATCCACCTAATACAAAGTGTCCATAGAAAACACCTAGGGAGTGTGTATGTACATACCAGGCGCATACAGATATGTTTTATGCTCCGTTTGGCGCATACGGAAAATTGTAGATACAGATAAATAGTGCATAACTAAAACGAACTGATATCGACTGAAAGATGGATAATAAATATAATATAGACTGGTTTCAGATGAAAGCGGTTGTATACTCCTCGGAATTGACTCTACACATTATCCTCGCATACGCTCGGATATTACTGTGCGTCAACTCCTCGAAGCAATGCGTCCGCTTGTATCTAAAACTAGTCAATATTGTGTATTTAATATCAATATGGGACGAGGCGACGTCCTTCTCCCCCAGCGATGCTACCTTGAATGGCAGTTGAAAGAACTGCCCCTAACCACCGTAACCATAGTGCACTCGCGGCCGTGACATCAGAGTGTCAACAACCGTATCCCTGTAGTCTCTACAGTGATATGTTGAGACTAATGACATTACAGTAATGTTAATGTGTATTTTGTGTAGGCTGGGATCAAGAGATCCTGTCAAATGGGATATTTAGATCAAGGTTTCGCCGTGGATCGGCTCATCAGGCATCTTAGCAAGCTTTTGGGGTGTCAAGGTGTTCAGACTAAATAATTGTATAAGGTCTGAGCTTAATTGTTCAACAATTCTAGTAATGGTTAATACATTTTGGGACATGGGGAAACCATTTTCTGCCGTCAAGTTAGAATGTCGAGAGTGTGCAGAGGTTACAAACCCCCGTGTTCCGGGGGTCGATCACCGAACGGTATGAATTAGGGTTTGTTGATCAACCGTATACATAAAAAATTTAGACGAGGCAAAGGTGTATGATCGCACCCCTAATGGGGAACCGTTTGCTATATAGGTGTATCTATGAGGTTCATCCCTTCTGGGATTTGGGTTCGTAAGCGATGTATCCAGTATGATACAAAAAAAAATATTGTGTATTTACAGACCACCAGATTAGATAAACTACATTGGATTGAAAAAAAGACACTCATTCAATGCCAAATAGTAATTCTCAGGTGGGCCCGTATCACCATATAAACCCTATAAGGAACCTCGATGACTGTGTGATATGTAGGGAATATGACCACAAACGAATCATCATACTGAAATCATGTTCAAGACACCTTTAGTTAAGAAAAAATAAAATTCTTTTGAACCCTGTGTTAAGTGACTCCTTGCGCCTGAACTATATACTAAATCTGTGTCTGGACGCAATATAAGTGCACATCAGTACAAACATGTGTAATGTCAAACTAAACCAAAGTAGATCTTAAATAAAATATTCCCACAACTCGGTATTGGGCCTAGACGCAACGCAAGTGCACATCAGTATAAACATGTCATGTAATATCAAACTAAACCAAAGTAGGACAGCCCACAATCTACATGAGGCACTAGTCCCACTCATATAAACTCCCAACCCACAATACTTGGAATAATTGCCGAATACATAGCAACCATTTACACTCAGTAAACAAAATCAAATTTCCAAATCCCACCTAACTCGGAGTGAGAAGGTTCCTCATCACAAAACTTGAAATGGACAATTCACACCTTTTCTATCCCAGTCAAGTTCAAATCAAAGTAGTAGCCTGAAGATTTTGGGAAATCGTTCGCTGCCAAAGTATCCTATGAGTAGGGGAGTTAGCTCAGTGGTTAAGCCCTTGGTGGTCCCCAAGGTTGTGGGACTTTGAATCCCACTCTTCTCCTTCACCCCCAATAGTGGTAGATTTACTGCTATATCAAAGGCCAATTGTTCTCATCCCATGTCTATGTAGTGTGGGAACTAAAAGAACTGTCACTTCGGTAAATCTGTAGGGGTTAGATTGCTTCCTGAATTCATCACATAGATTTGATCACCACCGTTGTGGTGTAAACGAACCTTGAGAAAATCTGATAATGACTGCTTAAATATAACAAACTAACAAACAAACAGAAAAAAAACAACAACAAAGTATCCATGTTTACAGGTAGCCATGGCTTGGATAGGCCACGCCACTTGACAACAGGTCCATCTTAGAGGCGAATACATAAATACTGTAAACAGTCTCACCGTTGGTCTAATTAGGGCAATTGGCATCCACTAAAACAGGGAGCTGACCATTCAAGCGGTAGATGCCCCTCCAGTTATTAGCCTCAGACAACAGTTTTTTTGTACATCAGCGGTGAGGTTGTTCCAGTATTCTACTCTAATATAAAAAGGACTACTTTTACATTTTTCTTCTTTTAGGACGTTTTACTTTCAATGAGATTTTGGTTGAACCTCTGGTATTATGAATGTGTTCTTGTTCAATATTGGTTCTGATTGGATGTGAACTTGAAATTTGAACTGGAGCTGCTGGGAGATGGGAGTGTAGCACTCCCAATCACTACTCCAGCAAAAATAAAATAAAATCCTTAACCCTTTAAAGACGGGGGTCTGACTGACTCCTGTTGGTTGGGGTGGGAACTTGGGACTGGTATAAAGCCAGTGGACTGGCCAATTTTTGTCTAAACTCATATTCTAAAACTGGATCACGTGATATAAAACGTCGTCCTTATTTACATTATCTATTTTACTAAATAGTGTTAGATACTATATCATGGGTGTATTCTCTGAAAGTTTCATATTTACTGATTGATTATTTCATCATAAATCAATGAAATCGTGAATATTACCTAATTTCAGAACTAATGCCTCAAAGCATTATCCGGTCTATGCTGGGAATGCCTTATGGCATTATCCGGTCTATGCTGGGGAATGCCTCAAAGTATTATCCGGTCTATGCTGGGGAATGCCTCAAGGCATTATCCAATCTATGCTGGGGAATGCCTCAAGGCATTATCCAGTCTATGCTGGGGAATGCCTCAAGGCATTATCCGGTCTATGCTGGGGAATGCCTCAAGGCATTATCCAGTTTATGCTGGGGAATGCCTCTAGGCATTATCCGGTCTTTGCTGGGGAATGCCTCAAGGCATTATCCGGTCTATGTTTGGGAATGCCTCGACGTATTATCCGGTCTTTGTTGGAGAATGCCTCAAGGCATTATCCAGTCTATGCTGGGGAATGCCTCAAGGCATTATCCGGTCTATGCTGGGGAATGCCTCAAGGCATTATCCAGTTTATGCTGGGGAATGCCTCTAGGCATTATCCGGTCTTTGCTGGGGAATGCCTCAAGGCATTATCCGGTCTTTGCTGAGGAATGCCTCAAGGTATTATCAGGTCTATGCTGGGGAATGCCTCATGGTATTATCCGGTCTATGCTGGGCAATGCCTCAAGGCATTATCCGGTCTATGTTTGGGAATGCCTCGACATATTATCCAGTCTTTGTTGGGGAATGCCTCAAGGCATTATCCAGTCTATGCTGGGGATTGCCTCAAGGCATTATCCGGTCTATGCTGGAGAATGCCTCATGGTATTATCCGGTCTATGCTGGGGAATGCCTCAAGGCATTATAGGTCTATGCTGGGGAATGCCTCAAGGCATTATCCAGTCTATGCTGGGGAATGCCTCAAGGCATTATCCGGTCTTTGCTGGGGAATGCCTCAAGGCATTATCCGGTCTATGTTTGGGAATGCCTCGACGTATTATCCGGTCTTTGTTGGAGAATGCCTCAAGGCATTATCCAGTCTATGCTGGGGAATGCCCTAAGGCAATATCCGGTCTATGCTGGGGAATGCCTCAAGGCATTATCCCATCTATGCTGGGGAATGCATTAAGGCATTATCCGCCCTGAGAGTGTTAAAACATGTGATGTTTGTGTGAGCAGGACGCCAGTGAGGTGCGGCCAGACGGTGAAGCTGACGCATGTCAACACAGGTCGAAACCTGCACAGCCACCACTTCTCCTCGCCGCTCTCCCAGAACCTCGAGGTCAGCGCCTTCGGCGAGAACGGAGTGGGCGACGACGGTACGTCACCAAATAGTGTTAATTTAACAGGAGAGAACAACTAATCAATCAATCAACACTTCTGTAGTAGAATAGGAACTATGACCCCCAGCTGTGTGAAAGTCTGCAAAAATACTTTCTGAAGTAAACAGAATAGCAAGTCGTGCCTAAATATATAATAATTTATAGTAATGAAGATTTTGGGTTGTTTTTTTGCTATTATTAGTATCTTTGAACAATTGTCGAGTTTTTCAGGCACTTCTCTTCAACAAGTCAGTTTACATTAAGATGAAGTAGTCACTCTAATACAATAGTATACAGATTAGGAGGTAAAGTAAAATTAGATACCAGAATACAGGGAATAAAAAGGTACCGAGATGAAATGAGAATATTTTTCGTATTCGGCGTGTAATATTGGTTGTTTCACTGATCATGTAGTTACACATGTACTGAGGTGTTTCTCTAATAGTTCGGGATTTTTTTTCAGTCTTTCAACGTTCGGTTACAATACGTTTCTTTAAAAATTCTCTGTCTTTGATATTATGGTATCCAGCACTCAATGAAATATCAGTTCTTACTCGCCGTAACACAGTTAGTATTAAGACCAAATATTGTCTAGCTAACGAAGTACCTATGTACCTGTCGAGTCGCTACCTAAGCTCTCAACTTCAGCGGGACAGAGCGGAAGAACGGCCTGGCCGACCTCTGATATGTAATAATTACTTACCCGAATAAAAGTGTACAAAAACAAAAAAAAACCTTTATTCTCCTTCATACTTTTACCAAGGTAAGTAATCGGATAATTACCTATTCATGTGAGCCTTCATGAAAAGCACATCAAATCAGAAGGGACACCTAGCACTATTGTATTTATCCATTTTTGTATTAAGCATGACTACAGTCAGAACTCAATAGTATCCGTTGCTGACAAGATGAATAAGATCTTAAAAAGTACTTGCTATGACTTCATCGTAAAGTTCCTCCTTTTATAGGTGATTTCTGGGTAGTCACGTGCTCTGGAGCGTCATGGCGACGTGACGACAAAATCAGACTACGACACGTCGTCACAGAGAGGTAGGTTTACTTGTATATTATGGATGTCAGAGTTCAGGGAAGTCCCTGGAATCAGGGATTTCTTTTGTAAAACACAGAAATGTTGTCCTCAGTATAGGGATGGCAGTTTCCACTGTTCCATGAATATCCATGTTTTCATTTTCTTTTTTTTTAATCATTTTTTTAATGGCAATACTGTACAGTACAGTTACAATAATCCCAAGGTTGTCAGACTTTGTTGATTGGAGTCCCACTGCTGCCACTTTTCTCCTTCACCCCCAGCAGTGTTAGATTTACTGCTATATCAAAGACCAATCCTTCTCATACCATGTCTATCTGGTGTGGGAAGTAAAAGATCTCTCACCTCGGTAAATGTGTAGGGGTGAGATTTCTACCTACATTTATCTCATGGATTCGGTCAAACCCAAAGTAAGTCTAATTGAACAAATTGGGCGTTAAACCACCCAAACAAACTAACACCACCAGGTTTCCTTCATCCCTCCAGTTGGAATTGATCTTGGCGGTAATGTATGTTGACAGGTACCTGCACATTTCACACATGTCCATAGCTGCATTAAGAAGTGTCTGATGTTGATGGTACTGAATGTTGATGGGTACTTTCACATTATCTCACCCCTGGTACAAGATCAGCCATAGGAATAACATTTAAAAAAATACTCAACGATCACCCAGGTAAAGTGAAAATGCTAGCCATGGTCATGGTTTAGTGAATATGTCATAGGCGATTGACCAATCAGCGGCCAGGATTTCAGAGAGAAGACAAGACAAATAATTTAAACATCATAAACAGTGAAAGGGGTGAGATAAATCCAGAACCCCACTCGAATCGTAAAATAAACAATACTCCACTCGTTTGGCTGCACCATAATCATCACTCCGCTTTGCCTCGATGGTAATTACTGGGCATCCAAACTTATGTACTATTGTCTACTTTTACAATTCCTGATGCAGTTCTATATAATTACACTCACGTCTATAGCTGCATAAAGACGTGTCTGGATATTTACGGCATTGTATGTTGACAGGTACCTGCACATTACACATGTCTATAGCTGCATAAAGAAGTGTCTGATGTTTACGGCATTGTATGTTGACATATACCTGCACATTACACATGTCTATAGCCACATAAAGACGTGTCTGATGTTTACGGCATTGTATGTTGACAGGTACCTGCACATTTCACGTGTCTATAGCCGCATAAAGACGTGTCTGATGTTTACGACATTGTATGTTGACAGGTACCTGCACATTACACATGTCTATAGCCGCATAAAGAAGTGTCTGATATTTACGACATTGTATGTTGACAGGTACCTGCACATTACACATGTCTATAGCCGCATAAAGACGTGTCTGATGTTTACGGCATTGTATGTTGACAGGTACCTGCACATTTCACGTGTCTATAGCCGCATAAAGACGTGTCTGATGTTTACGACATTGTATGTTGACAGGTACCTGCACATTACACATGTCTATAGCCGCATAAAGAAGTGTCTGATATTTACGACATTGTATGTTGACAGGTACCTGCACATTACACATGTCGATAGCCGCATAAAGACGTGTCTGATATTTACAACATTGTATGTTGACAGGTACCTGCACATTACACATGTCTATAGCCGCATAAAGACGTGTCTGATATTTACGACATTGTATGTTGACAGGTACCTGCACATTACGGGCGATACGTATGGACGTCCTATTCATGGCCAACGCGAGGTCAGCGGATACTCATCCACCAGCGAACTCAATCTGTGGAAGGCCGCTGAGGGAGTCTTCATTAAACCAGTCGATATCAAGACCTTCCACGACGAGTTGTGATGAACTCCTAATATTTCATATAATTTAATAATAACACATTACTGGATGTCCCCCTCGATACGAGCCATTATGAGGGATTTACATTACATTACATTAGAGTGGTGTTTCCATTATGCCCCTCCGAGGTTGAGATGATCTTAGTGATTTTTGTGAATAAAATTGTCAATTGGATTTCTTCCACTGAACTATGTGGTGATCTACAACTGTGCACAAGGTTTAAGAAAATATATGGAATAAGTCAAGTTGTAAGGTGTGGTTTAGTCAGTCCTAGGTGATTGTATTATCCGTTTTATGATATATTTTTTTCAGGCTTGCCATAGAGGTGTTTTTGCCACGTCTTGTTAAAACGTTTTATAATTCCTGTGCAGAAATACATCGGCTATTGCGTATGTGAACGAGGCAGATGTGTTACGTATTTTTTTCCAATGCTGTTATCCTCACAGAGAGAGCAAACGAGAAAGTTTTTACAAAGTACATCGGCTATTGGTTCTACGTTCGGTTTATCTCGATGTTTCAATATTCATGTTTCATTTGTCCGTCAGTGGACATCATTAATCATTGAAGCAATGATGTCCAATGCGATCCTAGCTCTGCGACTGATAATAACATAGAACAGGTACACCGAGGCACACCAAAGACTGAATGCGATGGCCAGTAAATTCTGGTGACTATTAAGAAATGTGAGTAAAAGTTGAGATGAATGTGGCAAGTGGATGAATAGATAATGGGAGAATTTTCTCGAGGGAAGGTTATTGCCCTTATGTAATGGTTTACATTAGAAGCTTCAGCATTGCCTGGAAGCATGGGAGGACGATGTGCTCAGGGAACCAGTGTAGGAGAGCACCCTCTGTAGCTCCATTAATCAGAGATGTCAGTTTTCCTTTTTTTTTCGTGGAAATCCACTTTTTCATATTCAGAATATATGTAATTTCTTTTCCTTGCACCAAACCAAGATCACTTTGATTTAGCCTCAGTTACACCAATAAAACAATGGTTTGAATCTCCCCCACAGAACCTCAGCCCCATGCCATGGCTGAAAAGGACATATTATCCACTTTTGTCCAATCTCTATGAGGCAGAAAATCCACATAAAACTCTGTACCTTTCCACTTTTTCCCCTAATCCTAACTGACATCCTGGCATTAATGTTGCCCGACAAGATTACCGCGAGTTGGTCACCCATAAAGATCCCTGTAATAAGAGGATGGTATAAAGCCAGGTATTAGCATACAAGTACATGTACGCCGGCTAACGTTGGTCTGAAACGGAACAGCCTGGAAGTTAAGTCGTTATCCTATCTAGTTGCGCGTTAATGGTTGGAGCAAATCACCTTTGCATGTATCGCAGGTAAAGGATTGGAAAGAAGATAAGATTTTTTTCTTTGAAGTGAAACTTTTCCTCTCGTGACAAATGATGCAGTGTCCCGAGTCACGGAGTGTTTAGTGTGCATTCTTACCGTATTATGAAATGTTGATTCATGGTTTATGGGGTAAAAAAAAACAATTATTACCGATGATAAATTGCATTGATTATGACCACTGTCTCTGTCTGTGAGTCTTAACTGTAAGACAAGATGGGATTGACTTTGTAATTTGAAAATTGTATCTAAATCTCAAATTATGGCATTTAGTTGTTTTTGAATTCCACATAGATCTAGGATTCTTACTTGCTGGGCCCTACTTTCTTGCCTAGCCACAGTTAGACCGGTGGTATTTTATATTGTGCTTTGAAGGTATGCCTGTGAAGCCTCTGTTCATTGTCCACATATTACAGGTCAAAGGCATGTAAGTACGCATTGAATAATCGAGATGTACATGTACAATAATATGTCGCTGTGATACACCTCTCCTTTGTAAACCAAGCGGTAGATAAATAAATCCATCTCCAAGCGTATTATACCAGCCTGATCAAGCATAATCATGTCAACCGAAAGATTTGTTGTATACGAGGAAATGTGGTAGGATGTTTAGAGAAAGTCCCTGTACATCCACATCTATGAATGCCACAGGAGGTACACTATCACAGTTATACACACCTGACCTATGGGTGGCAAATTTCTGTTCTGTACAGATGTTTTTTTCCTATCGTGATTTAAGCACTACATAATGATAGACTACATTCCCATCCCTGAAGTCCATGATAGGAAATATTCAGACCTACTGCATATGATTTGAACAGATCGAGCAGGTAATGGGCCATAAAATTCTAAATGATTCAAGAAATATTATTTTCAATATATATTAAGTTATAGAGATGCTCTTTGGCAAAGAAATTGCTTGTCGAAAATCTGGGGAATGCCATCCAAGTTTTTAATTAATTCACAGTTCTGCTTGAAAAAAGAGTAACTAACTATCACAGATCTCCAAGCAATTGTCAGCTAGTATTTCAGTAGTTTTAAATATTTAGAAGTCTGGAAAGGAGCTGTAATGGTTGGATGGACATTAAATCAAAGAAATAATTCATTGTGTCCCGATTTGTTTCATATTGGCTTTAGAATCAGCTGACCATGTAAGTTGTTAACCATCTCATTCATTCAAAAGGACATTTACAGTAACTGCACTCATTTTAGCGTGTTTGCTCTTACATTTACATCATCTAAAGAATTATATTTGTCAGCGCACGAGCTATCATTTCCCACTTTTATGTAACGCTTGCGACAAACGCAGTTGTTTGGATTCTAGGAATACTTGTCAATAAAGCCGTGATGTCGTCTTTCAAAAACAAAACCAAGTGAAAACGTGATAATTAGCAATTCAGTTCTCCATTATCAAACAAGATTCAAAGAAAAATATTTAAACGTTTAACACCTATATAGTTATTTGTGATTGGTGTTATGAGTGCAAATTGTATGTAATTGTATTGATAAGTACAGTTTAATCAGTTTTGTAACCATTCTTGTAATGTTTACTTGTGCGAGAATGACCAAAAAAAGTATAAATCATTACAAAGGTATAATAGTATTCTTTATTTCTTCTATTAATCTAAATCCATCCTAGTAGCATTCAGATCGAGTGATAATCAAGAAAGCATTTCTATTAGTGTTACAGTCGCAATACGAGGAAGAGTTTCTTTTATTTACAGGGTAGTCGGTTTTTCTCTTATTTCAGATTTTCCGTTGTTTCGTTCCCCATCAGTAATTACATACATATATTCTTTTGAATCCCCTGAATTGTACTCTTTCTGTTTTGGGTCCCCCCACCCCCGACTTTACAGATTTCTTTATATCTATCACTTTAAATGGGAACAAATTTTCAAGATGTAATATTACTGGCAGTTGTTAAGATGCTAAGGTCCTTAGGAAAGTGACCTTGTTTGAATGCAAACACGTTTCAGCTTCGAAATCATAAAACATTTGTTATGGGGACTGAAATTTCGATGTGAAATGACAATTCTATGATGAGTCAATGGTAACTCTGTTTCCAGGACTGTGTAGTTCTTTACAGGTGGAACCACAACCTTAGCATTTAGTTCTTGGCACAGGTTTGCAGAATTATCTACGGAATAGCCTAGTAATTCATCCATTAGCGTTCAGAGAAAACAAACAAGGATACTCACTTTGGCTTTTTCTACAGACAAATGATAGCACTTAACTTTCCAGGCAGTCACCAAAAAGATAATGAAAACAAATTTCGAGAGATCAGTACTTTCCCTTTGACGAGCTTTTCATCCCATCGAGAAGTCTAATGGAGTTTCCTTCTAAGGAAATCCCTGCTCTAGAAAGAGGCTGGGATGAGGATTTGGCCTTGTGTTTGCCTCTCCGGGGCTTTTCAGCCAGGCTGGTCTCTGCCTGCTGTGGGGGTGACGTGAAACTGCTCCGCCGCTTGGGCTTCCTGGTGATATCCGGTAAGTAGAACGCACGCGCAGTACCCTCCTGCGTCCCCTCGGCGTTTGACATGTCCGGAGATGTGAAATAATCATCAGGATCGGGCGGCACGACATCGAGGCTGCTTGTAGTGGACTGCGACGGCGAACGATGACTAAAATCCTTACCCGCATTCTCAAACTCCCTCTCAAGGGACAGGGTTAACTGGCTGTTCAGTTTGGCAACATCTTCCGGGGAGAGGATTCCTTCATTCTTCAGTAATCGGTGTGCGGATTTTGTCCGACGCCGACCTGTTGCTGCAGGAGGCGGGTTACTTAGCTTATTGGAGTCACCGCTCTGAGACCGTTTAGAGTTGGACAGAGACTGTGGTGGATGTGGTGGCAGCTGGAACGTAATCGGGAATGGCTGGGATAGAGAATGGGGTGAGGCAGGACTGGAGGGTGACCAGTTCTGCTCCCTCCCGGGCCTCTCCAGATCTCCATCACTGAAGTCATGGTAGGTGCCGCTGGAGATCTCCCTGCCGAGGACGTCCGCTGTATTGGTATTGAGCGGACTAAAGCTGTGCGGGGTGAGTGAGGGATCAAACGGGGACGATGTCCTCGAGCTATTTGATGAGGCACGGGAGTCGGAGTTGATGGGCGGGAGTAGGTTTCGCCTACGTAGTGTGGGCGTGCGGACAAGCTGAGGCAATGGCGAGCTGCTCTCCACACTGGAGTTGGAGTGAGAGGACACACAGCGTTGTGAGGCCGGGGACAGTGACCCGGAGGAGCTCGTTGACCGTGATGTCAGGTAGTCCGGGGTGATGGCCCGCAAACAGAGCGGTGAAGGAGTCCGCACCAGCCCCACACACGATAGCAGCTTCACGTTGGAGTTCTGGAAAGTAGGTGACGGGGAAATCACATCGATTAACGGCGGCACCGGGGTCATGATCTGTTCGTCGTCAGTCTCTGTGGGTTTCTCCCTTTTCAAGGCGTACTTCATGATGTCCTTCCTCAGGTCTGGACCTTTGGGGTGAGGTGGAAGAACATCGAGCGTAGTCTGTGAGGTGTCATTGTAGTGGTGGTTCATATTGTCATACCTCTTCTTGGACATCACTCTGAGCCTACGCCCCCTATGCCAAATGTATTCCTGCTCCTTATCTATCTTTTCAACGGTTTCTCGTAACGATAACGATCCTCTGCTCAATCTGGAATCTTGTTGCTGATTCGAGGTCTCTTCAGACAGGACCAGTCCCTCAGATAATGTCCTTGAGTCATCGTAATCATTCCGACTAACTGCACTTGGACCAGTAGCATGGTGGTCCTTAGAGAAACCAAAGTTGACCAGAGATTTTTGTCGGACTCCCTCTGCAGTTTCATCTGCAGAACCCGCAGCACCCAGAGGGCCCGTTACGCTTGCTAACAGCACGCCCGACAAGGATACTTTTTGTGCAACAGTCTTGCTAGCCACTGGCCTTGCAGGGGAGGATAAGAAGCTCCTGTCGGTTCTATTCCCATTGGAAGATGTACTGTCTGGACTACTCGTGCAGCCCAAGGAACTTCTCTCGGGAAGTTTTCCTGCGTGAGTCTGCTGAAATGTTTTGATTGCGTCCACTGAAGGGAAGGAGGACCTTCGCCGACCTTTGCACATGGACTGCGTCCAGGGCGGCATTTTTGGAAGGTACTTGTGAGGACACGTGGCGGTGTCATAAGCAAACAAGTGACACTCACAGTCCTGATGACTCGGTGCAGCTCCTACAGATTCTGGTGGCGACCTGAAGCCCTGTGATAGCTCAGACGAGTTGGTGTCACTTGCAGCGCAGAGGTTGTAGAAGGAGTGGCGTGAACTATTTGTGGAGGAGTCACTCTCCAGTTCAGGAGATGACATGATTCTTTTCCTCCAGGAGTCTGGAAAACACAACATAGAGAGTCATCGTTACTCATCATCTTAAATACTTGACTGATTAAAACGATCTTAATTGAACAAGAGTGTTAAGACATTAAAGTTTCATTTAGTGAGATATATACATATTGATCTATATTTGTTCTGAACACAGTGGGTACACAAGCATTGAATCATGAATGTGTGCTCACGATATTGATTTAACTGTAATAGAAACGGGGTAGAATGTTTAAATGCATCCAACATCATGATGCTGATGTCCATTCAAGATGATAACTTCAAACTTCTAGGTTGAAGTTATCATGTTAACTGGCAGAGGATCCTGGCAGTCTAGGATCCAAACATTTCATGCACTAGTGGGTCTTGAGGGATTTTGGCCTTGAGTGATTGGTCATGGTCAGGTGGGCACGCCTCTAAGACCCTGATACACTGGCACCCTGATCCTTTCCCCATTGTGAAGGGATTTTTTATAGACCCTTGACTCATTCCCTGGCGCATGACAAAATGGCGGCCGCGCGTTAGTTTCCGGTTTTATTATTATTACAGGACAATGCATTAAAAGAGCCTTCCCCATTGTCTCTAATCATGAGGCTCATAGAATCTGACTTAAAATCATCAAAGGACATTGTAGTTACCCATGGAATTCCATTATAAACTTTCGCCCACATCGAGTCATTGCATTTGATTTGATAAACAGTCTCAATTTCATCTTTCATCATAAATCTTTTGTTCCATATCAGATCTTGGACCTGAATTATGCCCGCCCTTTTTCATGTGCGAATAAGCTGGATTTCTACCTCCCAGTCCCAGCGAATACACATGTTCAAGAGAGGGTCGTTCTGTTTCTCTCTCTCGCTCGTTGGGGGCTTGTTGTACAGGGCTTTCCATTGATTAATAATTTGTTTATAAAACTTTGGTAGTTCAGGGGGGCCCTGTATTCCACCTTCTCCAAAAAGAATTCACATATGGAGGTATTTATACCGCCAAAGACTGTGAAAAACAGTGTCCATGGTAGGAAGTTCTCTCTGCACAAATGTGAGATCCATTTATACCTAGACACCTCATGCATAATTTTGATATCCAACAGTTTAAGACAACCCATTTCTATCGGTTGTCTGAGAACCTTGAACGAAACCTTACTACTCTTACTTCCCCATATAAAAGCAGCTACTATTTTGCAGAATTCCGTAAAGACTCTCTCTGGGGTGTATAGCACCGAAGAGCAGTATAAAATCTGAGGAATCAATAAGCTGTTCACAATCGTGATTCTACCTTTGATAGAAAGACTCCTATAAGCCCAAAGATTTGTTATAACCTGACATTTGTCCAATTTATTTTGGAAGTTCAGTCGAAAATCCTCATTGTGTGATGCCCCGTTCCAAAAAATAATCCCCAGAATCTCTACCCGAGTAACCCTTGGTAGAGGAAGTGAAGGAGTTTTATCCCTTGGGTGCAGGCCGACTAGAAGAATCTTGGACTTTTCTTCATTAATCCCAAGGCCGGCCAGGTTCCCGAAGATCCTGATAATGTCCAGGACCCTCTGAACCGAGCCCAGGTCTCTCACCACGCAACACAGGTCGTCCACAAACAGTGATAACTTAATTTCTTTCCCCGATAATCGAATGCCTTTAATACCCGGATTCTCCCTTAGTGCAATCGCTAGCAATTCTATAGTGAGGATAAACAAGTACGGGGAGAGGCAGCAACCCTGTCGCGTGACTCGTTCTGGTTTGAACTAGCGAGTGTGAAAACCATTATTCGAGACACACACCTCTGGGTCAGTGTAAAGGATCTTAACCCAATTACAAAAATTCGGACCAAAGCCAAAAAGTCTTAAAGCATTCCTATCGCATCCCATCTGACTGAGTCAAAGGCCTTCTGAAAATGAATGCTCATTATAAAGCCCGCCAATCCATTGTTGTTAAGATAGGAAGCGCTATCCCTGAGCAACCTGATGTTTGTGCCGATGTATCTTCCCTTCATAAAACCTGTTTGATCTTTGTAAACGATTGACTCCAGACAACACTGAACCCTTAAAGCAAGAAGTTTAGTTAAAATTTTGTAATCCGTGTTTAACATTGTGATTGGTCTCCAATTCCTAATATCTTCCCTATTAACCTTCTTTTTCGGAATTAAATTTATCACACCCAATTTCTGCTCTATGCTGAGGGAGTTGTTCTCCTTAGCAGCTGACAGTGATCTGAAGACCAAGTCCTCTATTTCCCAAAAAAATATCTATAGAATTCTGCCATGAGCCCATCCGTGCCCGGGCATTTATTATTGTTAAGGCTTTTGAGAGTTGACCTGAGTTCCTCCCTGCCTAGAGGTGCATCCACTTTATCCCTGTCTATGTCTGGTATTGTAGGTATGGCCTCCTCACCCACCAACCCATCTAGATGGTCAAAAAGATTGTCCCCTCCCCCTCTGTCTGAATAAAGGTTCCTGTAGAACGAGAAGATTTTATGAGACACCCTGTCTGGGTTGGAGGTGACTTCTCCCTCCTGTGTCCTGATCTGGGAGATCAGTTTTCTATTGTAATTTTGTTTCATGATGTTTAAGAATTATTTTGTAGGTTTGTCTCCGTGTAAGACCCAATTAGCTTTGGACTTGAACATAAGGTGGAGGTTTTTTTTTAAATTTTTTATTAGACATCTTCCTTGGGTTATTTATATAGTAATGTGGCCAGCTTACAGTAATGTCATGAACGACACGCTAGATCTTGGAGATACGGCCATTGTTTACATTTTCGGAGATCGCACGCTGTCTACTGGAAGCTAACTGCGCGCAAGAATTCTGGGATACCGTACAGGGGTCTATGAGAATGCTGGAAGTCTGTAAGTGGCCACTCTAACCTTTAGGCAATGTATATACAGCGTGCGAGCAAGCTCTAAACGTGCATTGAAGGGGCTCTGTGTGAAGTTTTCATCACTGCCTCTAGTGCCACATCCTACTTCATCTCTGTTCCTACGAGGCAAAGGGGCCTTTTTAAGAGCGTGCTTGCACACACTAAGTTAAAGTGGTCACATATAGACTCGTCGTGCTTCCAGGAAACTATCTCTTCCCTCTCTGCGTGCATATTGGGAAGGGAACAGGGAAACCCCCCGGCAGCGAGTGTAAAGTAATCCTGCATGTCATATAGGATTTCAAATATGTTTAATGATGACTATGGGCTGGTGTGCATCACCGGTCTACAGCGATACAGGGAGACAAGTAGGAGAAGAGTATGTTACAAATACTGAAGTGACTTATCACTGGAATACTGTAGTTTAAGTCCATGAAGTTTGTAGTGGGTAGAGAACTTCTTCTTGGCTGTGTCAGCCCTTCACAGATAAGATCTGCTTACAGAGGTACTTGAAATGCTTCTTTTATTTGTAATCCACAAGGTAGTAACAGGTTCCTCACACACCAGACTAAGAACCCAGAATAATGGGTGCAGGTGGCTTATATAGCTGGTATTGAGGTTGCATGCATTACCGTGTCAAGGTTGTTGTCCCAAATGCTCGCTCTCAACACTCTGTCCTACTAACCCAAATTACATGCCCTACTGACCCAAGCTAAGTGGGCCAGTAGGTGTGCAGGCGCTGACCTTCTGGCCCAAATGATCTATCCCTGGTAAGTGGGACAGTGGGTGTGCTGGCATTGACCCACTGGCTCTAATGCTCCATCCTACTGGCCTTCACCTTGGGTCCTGTGTGCTGACACACTGGCCTAGATACAGCTCTCTTGCTACCAGGACGTTTCATATGGGATATGCCTATCCTTCTGCTATACACCAGCTCACAGTCTTACTTATACATTTCTTATACATTTCATATACATTTTATCATTTGTGCTTGGCTCTGGTCCAGTGCAACATTATGCTCTAAAAGTAGATTGTTCTTTCCACACCCTACCTATCACATATTTTATCTATTGTAATATATTGGAGGTCCCATATGGTTTGTACATCCTGAATGTCTTAGAAAGAAAATGAGATATTAAAAGATTTTCTTATCCAGTTTATTGTATGCTATATCTTGAAGACTGGCTTTTGAAAATTTCAAACGACAGTGATGGCGCGGGCAGCAAAATCGGTAGTATACCTGGATCCTGAGATTAAAGTAAATGGGAAAATAGCCCAAAATGTTCAAAGGGGATGCCACAACATGGCCACAGAGCAGAATCTGCATAAAAAGCCCCTAGAGTCTTGAAATTATTTAGAAAACAAATTTGTGGAAAATTACAGGTATATGAAGGGGACATATGGAGTACACACATAAGGCTGCTGAAGGCAACCGAGAGGACCAGAATGAGGAGTCTAATGGCTATATGTAAATTCAGTGAGCCATTATGATACATTAAAGAACACAGAACTCGATAATGATTCTTAGAACTCATAATTATTGGCGCTATTGATGGTAGGTTTCTTCCACTTCTGTTGTCATGGTAGTTGTGCTAAATAGAAGTAGCAATGCTAACTAGAAGCATTGATCTATAAGATAAACCAAATGTTTCAAAGGGGCAGCTGAAATGAAAATGTCCTGTCCTGACCCAAGAAATAAAATGTTGGGAACAGACGGCGGGAATTTATTCCATTTATTTCACAAGGGGCCACTCATAAAGTATGTACATTTATCCTACCCCTAATATAAGATCCCATAGGCTTAACCTTGAGTTTCCGTGTGCCACGCTGACTGGTATACAGAGTTTTATATGCCACTAGTGGCATACAGAATTTTTATCACGAAATATTCCAAAATCGAGGAGACGGGGTAGGATAAAATCAAAACATGATTCGTTTTCATCTTGGCCACCGTATTCCAATTAGGGACTCAAAAAACCATTTAAAAAAATATAATCTGAAATAACACTAGCCAAGAAAAATTACTGGATAACCCAAATTAAAGATTCATTACAAAGACTTAGGGAATTCTGGCATAACTTAAATAAGCTATATGATCCAAAAGCTAAAGGGGGAACGGTCCAAAATTTCAGAAATTCTGCGTACATACTATATGGATGGCACCTAAGCTCGGCAGATGGGTCTGTAACCCACCAGCGCGGACTCGGACGCCCATTCGCATCGTAAGGCGCGTAGGTGTGCATCGAAAGTCCAGTGGATTCCTCACTTTGAATTCGCGTATGAAAACATCCCTACCACATGTAACAGTTAGATATAGTAACATCCAGTGACAAACTATGATGAATAAGTAGTAACACGGGCCTATCCAAGGTCGTGGTGATAGCTGTAGAATGAAACGAAAGGCTGTACTTACGAGCAGAGTTAGGGTCTGAGTAATGTTACGGTGTATCCAGTAGAGATAATGGATGAATCCTTTGTTTGTCCTGCTATATTATCAACATGGTGTATGAACGTGTATGAGTAGCTCCAACAATAGATGCTGCATCTCTGCTAATGGCGCACTGAGCTGCTCACACTGACTAAAGCTGCCACTGCGGTGTAGCTTTATAACACGTATGGAAGGTGATAATGACCATTCCCACATCACGGCGGGGGATATTAGTAATCATTTTCATCTTAGATAAGCAAGAACCATGACAACCGCCAAATCGCACGCACGCAGAGTTCTTCGTTTCCCAATCCAGGGTACAGCTTTGAAATATTTTGAGGTCATTCAATGTTGTTATGCTGAAAAGTAGCCTAAACGCAAGTTTACGCCGCCCACCTGTTTTCATAGAATGTATTGTTTATGTGTAAAGGTATCCACTGGGAGGTCATTAAGCTACAGTGTTAGAGAATGTGTGTTTTGTTATGAAAAGTCACTGATAGAATAAAGACTGCTTTTATCCACAATGAGTAAACAATGAGGTGTAAGATGTGAGAATATATTGAAAACAGACAAGTTGTTATGAATGTGAATTATGTAAAATGATGAATGTTGATTAATAAACACTGCTCTTTAACAAAAAAGAAAAAAAGACTGCTTTTATAATTCAACAACAGACGACAATCTTCAATTTGTAAACGACATGACTTTTCTTATACAAGCATATTGTATATTGAAATATTATCATGATACTGATCTCTAAATTGAAAACTAGTACGGTGACCCACAATTTTTAAATGAGATATCTGTTCCACAACAGTTAGAGACCATGAAATTAAACTTTTAGGAAAATGACATGGGTTTTAATTTTAGGCCGGGTTCTACTGTATATATGTTCGGTTTCATGTAATAATATGATTTTTTTAAGCACCGTTGATCAATGGTTACTCCCTATAACTGATTAAAAATATGTAGTCTCCCTCCATCTCTCATGAGTAGTGTCTAGTTCTGCGTGGATTCTGATATTCAAAATTCGATTGGAGATGGGTACGATCATGGAATCTGAACTTCCATACCTTGGTTTGATATATATACATTCAAATTGAATTTGAAATATATTAGAAATATATGTCAAGAAATCACTTTCTATTTCGGATATCCAAATTTGAAATGAAGATATCTAGAATAGAATTCGTTGTATCTAAATCTGAATTAGAGCTACCTGAAATTAGGTCTAAAATAAGTTTAATTGACTATAGTCAAATTGTTGCCACATGTCTGTAATTCAATTTCCGATATATCAAATGGAAGTATAGATAATCTTTGTTGTAAAAATAGATATTCAATTAATTGTCGAATACTTTTGAATAATTTGATCCACTTGAATACATGTACATTTGAAATTTGAATGTTTCCGTCATTATAATTTGGATGAAACCTATATTGAATTAAACTCTAGATTAGTTAGACGTGGCAATAACACCTCTATAGCAAGCCGATGAAAAAAATAATTAAATTCCACAATGGATGAAATACAAGTAAGACAACAGCATATATATGTATATTATAGTTTTATTCCAATAAGTCATATAAAATCTAGTATGTACAGTGTTAAACAGGCGATGTAATACATTTACCTATCATAAAATGAGCAAAATCTCAAAATGGAGTATATATGTATATCAATTTCCATCCTATGTACAGTTATACAATCACAGATCCATTGTCCATTAATGGCCAACACCAAATAAATGTCATCACCAATCAACAATTTAAGCAAGGGTTGTTAGTATAATAACTTAATTAAGCGTCCGGGGTGCAACAATTTTAAATATAAGCAATTAATGACTAAATGTGGCCAGGTTGCATACCACTCATCTGTACATGGGCGTGGCGTAGTATGATTGACAGGTGCCGGTGCCTGCGGAGGTGTGTCCATTATCGTAGAAGGGGAAGGCGTTGGGCGGCATGTGGTGGGCGTGGCTACCCAACTGATAAGGGGCGGCATTGTAAGGCGTGGCCTGGTAGCTCAGCAGGTTGTAGGTTGTCATCCGGGTGGGCTGCTGTTGTGAGACAGAGTAGTGGTGGGCGTGGCTTGGCGTGGCAACCGGAACTGGTCCGTGATTGACAGTTGCGGGTTGTTTTACCTTGATAAGGTCCATCTGCTGAGCCAGACGACGGGCCTGCGTCCGCCGGAAGTCACCCTTGGAGAACATGTCCACGCATGCGGGGTGGATGGCCCAGAAGAAGCCCCGCCCACTGTTGGATCGCCCCGCCTTGATGAAGCAGTCGTTGACGCAGAGGTTGTGGCGCACGGCGTTACGCCACGTACCCGGGGCCGTCTCGTAGTACGGGAAGCGCTGGAGGATGTCCGCGTAGATATCCGCCAGGATCAACTTGTAATCCTTGCCTGTGAGCAGGGCCCTGGCGATCATCTCTACGTACGACATGGCGGGTTTCTTCCCGGTCGCGGGTTTAGTGGCGGGTGCCGCTGACGTAGTCTCGGGTACAGAAGTAGGCGTGGCCGGAGAGCTGGTAACTTTAACGTCCTTGGCGGCATCCATCTGGGGCGTGTCCACTTGGGCGTGGCTTAGAGGCAGGTGGGCGTGGTTAGTCTCAGATGGCTCCCTTTTAATCCGTGTATCATGCGTGGCAGCAGTCACGGCCACTGATGTACGTTGCTGCTCCTCCTCCGCTGCTGCTCCTCCTTCCGAAGCCACGCCCACTGATCCTCCATCGCTGACCACGCCTCCCGTCGCTGTGGACAGGGGCGGGGAGTACGGGGCGTCGAGATCGGAGGGCGGGGACAGGCTGCTGTAGTAACCGCTGGAGGCCAAGGACAGGCGGCAGGACTCCGGAGACCCCGCCCCCGCCGTGCCGGGGAAGTCGGCCGCCTCCAGTGGGTGTGTCGTAGGCCCCGCCCCTTCCTCCTGCTTCGGCCACTGAATTCGGTACGGCTCCATGGGTAGCGTCGTGGTGGCAGTCATCACCGTGGCCGACTGGGAGGTGGTGGTGGTAGTGAAGTCGGGGCCGGTGGGGTTGAGGTACGTCTGACAGAAGTTGTAGCGGGCGGAGGCGGACCAATCGAGCAGCTCCCCGAGTCCCTCCCGGGGGTCCTCCGGTCGCTCGCCCTGCTGGTAGACGGTCTCATACAGCGGTCCCTGGTGCTGCTGGGCGGCGGAGAAATCGCCACCGGTCTGCCATGCTCGGCAATGCGGGCTCACCTGCTGCACGGGATTCGGGGCCATCCACGGGAAGTCCCAGTCCAGGGTGAGAGGCTGGAGTTCTTGTACCGCACCCCCGTTGGTGTTGGGAAGTACCATGCGGATTTCGTTGCTGCTGTGTGTGTCTAGAGAAGCCATAGTCGGTGTGTGGTTGTCGTGGTGGTTGTGGGTTCAGTCGAGGTTTGACAATGATCCACTGAGGGGGACTTCTCGTTATATACCCGAACTGAGCGGCATCGCTGGCAGGTGAGTTGTGTCAGTGAACGTGTGCGACACTTACCCCTCACAGGGTAGTTAGCGAACACCTTGACTCGCCCACCCTACCCGCCCGCGCACACACTCCTCACTCACTCACACATGAGGGGGCACGGTCACTGCCACTAACAGAAGGTGTGAAACCGTGCCCTCAATCACTCCCTCTCCCCGCCACCTTCTCCGTCAAGTGGAGCGACAGTCACGCCTCATTGAGTACCTTCCTCGTAGCGCTCTGATGACATCGTTGTCACACTTCTCAGCGCCGTTGAACGATCGACGAGTTGGACACGGCTTCCTGGGAACACGCTCGTCGTGGGGAACAGAGTGGGCAACGTCACAAGCGGAGAAGTCAAATGTCAGAATCGGTTCGCGGCAACACCTATTCCCGCGAGATGATTTTATTTTTCAATAATGGTTTATTTCTCCGTTAAAAAGAAATGTTTTTCCATCGAGAACCGAGAGAATGCGATATCGATACAATACAATCATTTTATTGATATAATGGTGGATATAGCTAATTTCAGGAAAGTATTAATTCCAATTCTTATTTATTCATCTATTCTATGAGGCGGCAGTTCATATATGCATTTGGTTTTCAACCAGCCTTGCAATTTCTTAGTGCGTTCAAACTCATCGGCCTTTTCAAAATCAATATTTTGATGATGATACTAACAGAACAAATATGATACTTTTACTAATAATAATTTGTAATTAGTAATAAAAACAATAACAATGATAATTGATAATGGTAATATTATTAACTGATCGGTTGGTTATATATGTTTATAAAGATGTTGATGAAGGCAAGTAAACTTTCCTTACAATTGATTAGTCTTGGAACTTCATTAACTTTTATTTCACTTGAACAGTGAATATGTATCTTTTAAATTATTATTGACTTACTTCCCACGACCGCTATTTGTCAATAAATTGTCATATAATTAATATCTAGACTTACTCAGTAAATGTGATTTAATCATTGATCTTTTATACTGGTCCATGAACCGCAACAATATGGAAAAGTAATATGAAAATTAACACCCATGACACCTTTCTAGAAACTGAATACGACGATCTCAAAACATTCTATGACACATGTATCTTGAACAATGCGGGGTGGGGGAGGGGGGTCGCCGTGCTAATTTATTGATCTACACTTTCAAGATTATGATAATATGATAATGATATATAGAATTTCGTTTTAAAAACTTGTGTGTGAACAGCAGTAACAGTTATTAAGAATAATCACCAAGTTGTAAATAATTTCAGAAACTATTTATCACCAGGCACCGTATACGTCATCTGCATAACTAAGAATTCTCCGGTTGCTCCGCAAAATATGACGTCCTCATGCTACGCGGCTCGGCTGGGCGTTCTGCTTGTCCTACTTGCTATTCGACCAGAACACTGTTGTAGGTACAGTATCCTCTATCCCTACGTTAAACCTCTTCATGATATCTTCATTTATTTCAGTTGCATAATCCTTAATACGAGAAGTTTGTTCTCGATCAAAAGGATCGAAATCCAGATGCCATGGCTTACGGTGGTTATTACCTTCCTTATTTTTCATCATACAACGTAGAGCCTCATTAGTGACGCCAACATTAAGAAACTGGCTTATTTTCTGTATTTCACCTGTTGTGTTCCTCACTATGTTCTCATAGACCACGAACAATGCTGGCAGGGGAACCATAAGCCATCTTTTGTAGGAACGATACCACGTGTGAGCCAGGGCGTCGACAGTCTTGTTCCACTCTGAAAATATAAGTTTTATGATTTTATATCTTACTCTATATTTTCTCAATGGATTTTCAAAGAATCGACTGAGATATCATTTGTTATTACATTGTCATTATTGAAATTTCTAGTTGGTTTCTGGTTTCTTCTAATTTAATCTGTTACATCTCAATGAATGAAATTTACGGATTCTGCTAGAAATATGTCCATAACATCTAGTTACCAGTAGTTGTACTGCACTTAATTCTACATTTTATAGTTCAGTCGTATTAATTCACACCATCAGGACACCGGATATCCTTCATTGAAGGTTATATAAATGATTAACAGTTGAAACAATGACACATTATAAAAAATGTCAAATCCCAAACCTAATTGTGTGGTAAAATGGTTGTCCTTTATTTTAAAAAAAAGAGTCCAAACTAGAGCTCTAGCCTTTTATTATCCATGGAATATAAAGTACCAATGAGAATGTACTGGGACTCAGTTACCCACTATCAATATTCAAAAACCTTCAGATACCATAACCATGGTATACGGTTTCGAATCCGTGGTATACGGCCTCAAAGCCACTGTATACGGGAAAATAGTCCCTTTACGGTATAAAGCAAAAATTAGTCCATTTTGATATAACCTTTAATATGGCAATTCCTTGGATTAATCTATTGAAGAAGATGGATAATGAATAGAACAAACGATGGTTTTGTGAACAGGCGGCTCTGTAAACCACTCGAGATTGATTTCGTCATATACAAAACCATAGATTTTTGTCCATGCTCAATATAAATATGATTTAGGAAGCAATAACACTTTGGTAATATATGAAGACATGGTTAGTGTGCCTGAATGAAATCTGTTCAGAGATATTTTCGTCGGAAATATTCACCTCGTTCTTCAAACTCGGTGAATACATGGATATCTGATCAAAATTTCGAGGAACCGATGGAATTCCAATACACTCACTATGTCTCCTTATTACCATATACCTAGAAATCATTAAAAACGCCATTTTACAATTCTACGACTCACTTTTTCCAGAAAGAGAGTGGTCATGTGGTACAGAGGGACGTATGGATATTCTTTCGTCACTTTGTTACGGACAGAATCTGTACTCCTGGTCAGTAAAAGTGAGACATTTGCCCATGGGTATAATGATATACCACCCCGTTTTATATGACGTAATTACAAAATTGATCTGATAAAAGCTGAAAGTGGAGCCCTCACCGTACACTGGCAACCAGAGCTACACAAAATTAGCTCTGGTCGGGTTAAATAAGCGGCTGCCTTGACATTGTAGCAAGATCTGTTTCTTACTCTCTAACCAGATTTTTCGTACTGCTTGGAAAGTGTGTTTAGTCACAACCTCGAAGCCAATTTACCATTTTGTTATTTCATTTTGTTTGTGTTTTTAGAATAAAACCACCATAAACCTAGATTTAATTATCAATCTGTTAAGCTATGGATACTTCCTATCAAGTATATCTGATTTTAGAGCCTACATAGAACAAAAGTACTTGGTTTGAGGCGCACCCCGAGTGATCTGTTTTTTAACCCGACCAACCCCTTTATCGTAGAAGGGGTCGGTTGCCAAACTACCCTCACCGTAGATTGGCCACCACCTCTGTCTCCACTACGTTCCAACTAAGAGGTTGGTAACGTTAAACCATGGACGTGTCCACGGATTCTCACTCTCAAACCAAACAATTTTGTTCTCCATGGACTTTGATATTCCAAATACTTGCAAAACAATATCTATATGTTAATAAATTGAAAAAGAACCTTATCTCTGTTGCAATTTAAAAAAAATACACATTAAAAGAAGATGAGAACATGGAAAAGTGACTTCTAGGGTAAGACTGAGGGTCATGGCAGGGTCAATAGAGTGTGGGAGGGCTTGCACTCACCTAGCTGATCTTCCTACTACCAGAGATAGAATCTCTGCTGGAAGAGTGAATTGTTCTGCCAGCAGATCTTTTGTCTTGGTAATCTCTTTCACAAGAGGCTATTGTCGTGGTTGGAGATTGTAGTACTCTCAAAGCCCCTTGTCCATGTTATGCTACGAGATATTTGTCTCAAGCTCTCAGAGAGTGGTCGGACCACAGAGTAAAAATAGATACACAGAGTAAAAATAGATACCAACCCCTAACAAACCTCCCAAATAGCTAAAATGAATTTCCTTTACCCACTGCAATGGCATGAGATACCCACTACCACGCCATGTCAAGGCCCCTGTGAATTTAACGTGACCAGAGCTAACGTAGTGTTGCTCGGGTGGCCAGTGTACCCTCACCGTCACTTTTAAAGTAGTCCGGGGGCGCCACACCACGACCGGAGAGCATGTGGCGCCTGTTGCCCTCCGCCAGGATGGCCCTGAAGGGGTCGCGGACGAGGACGACCAGACGTGCGCAGTGCTCGATGGACTTGGTGGAGCCGTGAGTCTTCACAACGAGCACGCTGCCGTTAGTCACTCCTCCTCCGGGAAAACGGGCCACGAACCTCTGTTCACCGTAGACTGAGCCAGTGACGATACCTGCCAGATAATTATACAAGTGTTTTCGTAAAGGTTTGATTCCAAATAGCTGATTTCACTCCCGATGTGGTCAAGATGTACTCCAGTTTAGGTCCTGGCACCAAAACGGGCCTATGGTTGTCCATGCTGTATGTCTGGTCTCTGTCTGGAAGCCATCGGCGCAATGGAATAGGGTATCTGGGCGTCAGGATCAAAACTGGAGTACATCTGGACCACATCGGGAGTGAAATCGGCTATATGGAATCAAGCCTAAATACCGAATATATGGCTTCAGATCTAACGCAACCAGATACTTAAAGCTAGATTAAACAACTAAAACTAATAAAAATTCTCGGTTATCAAAGGCCGATATATTGATTTTATATTGATTCATTATTCGATACTTCTATCATGGATCATATCATCGGATTACTGTTGTTACTAAAATGTCCTTTTAATTCTGTTAAATGTTTAATTATGAAGTCATAAGAAACGGATGTGGGTACTTAATCTAAATCTGAGCGTCTGTATCATTTGGTGTTTTTTTAGATTATTATATTGATTATATAAGGTTTTAACAAAAAATAACTTATCAGCATCTCATATCTATGTTCACATAAGTCTATGTGTACGTCTTTAGGTTGGTGACTAGTATGAGGAAACGTAGTTGCTGAGCCCGTAGTTATGGCCCTTCTAGGTCTTTTGTCCCATAACTATGGCCCGATACCATCACTACGGGCGCAGTAATTATGTTTGCTTGAAAATTACGAACACAAATCACAATTTTATGCACAGCCTGACAGTGGGCCTGAACATTTATCTCACCTCTGGAATTTTTGTCCCATAGGCATAACATTGGGACCTCGTTCTCCATATCCCTACGAGTATTGCAGTCCGTTCTCCATTGTCTATATCTCGTCCATCGTCCATTATTTTAGTGTGTACAGGGGTGAGATAAATACAGAAAGCAACTCGTTTTGGTCAAAGTCATTGTTCTACAACTCGTTTGAATGCTACGTTGAATGCTGAATGCTATCTTCTTGTTCATATCACTCCGCATCAACCTTGTGGAAAACGACGACTTTGACCAAAACTTGTTGGTTTCTTCTTTAATACTGCACCCCTAACAGCGGACAGCATTAATAAAAGTTCGTGCATATATAATATGTATAAATACGCATGCAGAATAACAATAGATAATGTACCCTACCCGTGGCTTGCTGAAGAAGATGTCTGACCCATGTATTTCCTGACCCCGGGAAACTTACAAGAGCAGTCACAGGTAAAGGTGGATGAGCAAAGTGAAGTGGTCGACAGTTTATAACCGCTTCTTCCTTTTGAGGTTTTTCTCCTGACGATTGTGTATTTTTACCGTGACTTGGAGAAATGCTGAGCATGAGGCCTAGAGTAACCATCACAATGATGGCGATTAAATTAGGGTGACGCATCGTGTATGGTACCCTAGCCTTTCCTCAGGTCATAGGATATCTGAAAGGTAAATTGTAAACCTTTCTCTTGATAAGACATTTTATAGTGTATGTAGCAAATACATATATTTTGTAACATTTTTAAGCTCTTGATTCGTTTTACCCTATCAATGGGCCCATAATCATAGCCAGGAGTTTTCCAAGCTTTTACTTTTGCTTTTTATATTATTTAATTCGCTCTAGAACTGCTACTTGTACTGCATAATTCATTATCATTACAATAAATTCTGTTGATTATTGCTTTTGTATAACAACCTTTCTGTTCTGTTTACATTGAGACCGCCTGAAAATAGTCTTAACAGTCCGGAATCCTCTAGCAGTTGTGTCTATTCAGGTCATGTTCAAGTACATTGTACCTTATGAAATCATCACAAATCATTACTAGACCGCAAGCTAAGAGAGAAGTTATACTATCCATCACAATATTCTACAGACACAATAATCATGGCACAACAGTATAAATTATTAAAAATCAAATCGTGACTCTTTTATAACTTACATATTTTCAGTGATCCAACAGAATTGATAGCATTAATCATCGCGACATGTTGTCATGCTCCACATTTTAGCCTGGGTATAACAGGAAACAGATATCTTATTCTTCCGGTCCTTTTGACTGTTTAACCTGAGAACTGCAAAACATATGTTCTATTGAATCATCTTACCTGTAGAGAATGTGATTCCAATACACAGTAAAAGTCCCACAATGTTTGTGTGGCGAGCTTATAGGATTGATTGAACGACAGAGAGTGTAGTGTATACCAGGATGACTTCTGCCACCAGTCGCTGATGGCCATATATGCCCAGGAGGAATGGTTGTGGTGGTGCGTGTGTGTAGGGAGGGGGGTAGTACTATCGGGAAAAGTAAAGATGTTATTGAAAAATATCATCGCAAGACCGTATTTACACGAATTTATAGATGGCCTCTCCCTTACAAGGTAAACAAATTGCTCTTGAAAACTTCAATAACCGCTTTTTAAATTTTTAACACATTCCTGTCCCACAAATTCATATATTTTCTGAATAGAATCAAAGCATCTTTCAACACCAGTTATAACATTTTACGAGTAAGGATTTACCGTTGAGCTAAGTGGAAAGTGCAGTTTATGAAGATTTGGTTCCTTCAACAAGATAGCAGATAAGTTGTTCACGGGAGTACACCCCACCCTCTCCTCACACACTCATATAATCATTCAGCTAATGTCTGTGACCTTTACATAAAAAAAATCAGAACAATTAATTTAATCAATGCCCATAAACCTAAATCGCAATGAGGTCAATTGTAGGACGCAAACTATATACTATCCATTTGAATGCATTTCTATAGATCCGCAAAAGCTGGCCAGGAGCCAAGATGAAAGGCATTTCTTCCCCCTCTTTGATGTGCCTTCAATGGCGTAATTGGAATCCAGGCTGCACCAATTGATTCGGTCGCTTTGGGACGTGCAGAATGATAAATTGCTGTACACTCCCGCGCAGCCACGTTCAAACCGTGAAGCTGGGAACGGTTCAGGGGCCCGTTTAATAATGAATACTGGAGAACTCGACCCGTGGAAAAACTCGACCCGTAACGAACTCGACCCGCTCTCAGAACTCGACCCGTTTTTAAATCTTCTCAACTCAAGTTTCTCAACTGTGGATTGTTTTTTTAGATCACTTTATTGCATCTCTCGCCGAGACGAGTTATTCTGATACAATTTGAGGATACAGATGAACAGTGGTATACAGGTTCAACAGACAAAATTAAGTTAATATAGTTAGATAATATTTAACAGCACGATAGCTTCTACAATTGATACTGTGTAATGAAATGGAATGATGGTTTTGTCTCGCAACATACTAACATGATATTCGGGCCATTAGTTCAGAGGTGTACTTGTCAAAACTTCTTTTTAAATTCTTCCAGGTTTAAACAACATTGACTACTAATTGGTAATGAGTTCCATTCTTTTGCACCCCTGATATAAGGACTTCTTTATATATGATTACTTCTCGTCAGAGGAACTACAAAGTTTATTTTCTCAGCCTGCCTGGTAAATCGAGTTTTTGTTTCCAACCATTCCGACTTTTTCCTATTTTTAAACATGATGGAAGCAAGTTGCTTCCGCTTCCTTTTCCACAGTGGTTCGATTCCCATTTTATCATGCAAGCTGGCTATTGTAGTTCCTCGGATCGGTAGTTGAAGCGCTATTCGCATTCCTCTATTATGCAGTCTGTCTATCATATCGAGATCACATTTTCGGAAACTATCATATAGGTAACCGCAGTATTCCATTATCGGGAGTATAGTGGACTTGTTTACTAGTGTCGCTGCAGTCAAGTTCAGGTTTTTTCGTAACTTTCCAAATTTGAACAATTTTGAATTTACATTACGAATACACTTTTTGAGTGCGGGATCCAAGTCAAGCTACAATCTAGTTCAACTCCCAGATATCGATTATGTTCGCAAGTGGATAACATATAACCATTCATAATTACTTGCAGGTTTGGACATACTTTTAGTTTAGGAATACTACCGAACCACATAGCCTTGTTTTTTTTTACATTAACAGTTAAACAATTTATATTACACCATTGAGATAGCCGGTCTAGATCTTCTTGCATCAGCCTGATTGCCTCAATTGGATTTTTATGCGCAACATAGATAACCAGATCACCCGCATACTGAATAAATTTTGAATTAGCAATACTATCACCAAGGTCGTTTATGAATAGGATAAAGAGCAGGGGGCCAAGGACTGACCCCTGTGGTACACCAAACTTAACCTGAGCTAAATATGAGAATAATTTATTTATAAATACCTTTTGAGTCCTGTGAGATAGGTAGCTCTCGATCCATCTAATTAAGTTTATGGGCATTTTTAGTAGATATTTTAATTTGGATAGCAGGAGTTTATGGTGGATACTATCAAATGGGGATAGATACTAAACTGAGTAGTAAGTACATCATCTTGACTTCAAATTTGGCCTTCTCTGTGTAAGAAAACAAACAGAAAACCAATCGTATCCCTAACCCTAACCCTAACTCTTGCCCTAACCCTATCCCTAACAGTAACCTTAACCCTATCCCTTATCATAACCTTATCCTTAACCCTAACCCTATCCCTATCCTTAACCCTAACCTTAACTAGTCAGACCTTTGCTTCTCTATGAAAATTTCTTTTTCATGAGGATCTGAAACGGGTCGAGTTTTCCAATCGATTTCTCCAAAACGGGTCGAGTTCTCCTGACAAGTACGGGTCGAGTTCGTTTCGGGTTGAGCTCTCCAGTAACCTTAATGAACTAGGATTGTATACCATTTATAGACCCTTTTCTGTATGCAATACATAGACATGCAATAATCGATGGTTTTGTGGACAGGCGGCCGTAAACCACGAGAGGTTGACGTGTAGTAATACACGAGCGCTAGCAGCTCCCCCTCTTTGATGTGCCATTGAAGGCACATCAAAGAGGGGGAAGAAATTCCCCGTATACCATGGTTTTGAGGCCGTATACCACAGGTTTGAATCCGTATACATGTATACCACAGTTATGGTATCTGACAGGTTTTATACACTGGGTCATGGTTTACTGCGTCCCCATACACTTTCAATGGGGGCTTTGTATACGATGGATAATAAATACCCAGGGACGATGTGGGTGAACTTTATTCAACCGTTATGGACTACCTTATGGACGGCTATTTCTGTGAACAAACTTAAATGCTACCGGGTATCAAATGATAAACCTTGTACGAGTTACAGAAAGGGGTCTTCATGTACAACCCTAGATTATTAAACGGGCCCTGGACGGACTAGCAGAACGACTAGCATTTTGATTTACTCTTTTTCCAATGAGATGCTTTGTCTAGATAATAACACCATAAACCTCTGGCTGAGATATGTTTCTTGTATTGGGAAGATGTGATTCACCATACCAATTACCATACATTTTATCTTGATAAGTATTTCTTACTTATCCCTTCTCACAGATTTCTGGAGTTCGATATGCCTAGCTGCCAATTGTTAGAGCTATTCTAATCTATTTGAAAATAGACAAAACATGTATTTCTGATCCAAATATAAAGTTGGGTTTGTTTTTTATCGTACTATCGTTTGGGGACGCGGCGAGGGCTTCAAATGTGGCGCGAACTCCGCCGTAGAGCCCTCTAGCGGATGACCGGAGAACCAGCGAGCCAAGGACGGGGATTATGGACTTTTGCTGGTTTTGAGCGAGCAGTGACTACGTTCTATAGGAAGCTGAGTACCAGCGCAATCCAATATGGCCTCCTTGTGATGTCAACTCAGACGCTAAATGTAAACAAGTTGTTTTGCTGCATTAATTCTGAAAATACAGCCGCATTTCCATCATAATCTATCATATATAAGGTTGGTGCTTGTTTATATGTGTGGTTTTATCAAAATGCAATGCGTAATGGGCCCAGAAAAATGAATGTGACCAGCAGCGTAGACCTCGTAGGAAGTTTTTCGTTCTGTGTCAGTGTCCTGTATCATGTATGTGGTAGAGTAGCGATGTTAATACTAGATTATCTACTAGATCCTGAATCCTGATTATCTACTGAATCCTCTATAACACCGGGTCTAGACGGGGTTTGTACGCCTTGAACCTTTTATCGTTTGAGGTCCCTGTCTGCACGAAAACGTGAACGCCCTAAGTCTAAGAGTACCACTCTCTGGACGCATTGAACCCACTCGCTGGAAGCTTTACTTTAGCCCATCCTGTGGAGGCCTTGAGCCTCCGCCCATTTTATAACATTTTTGGGTAAAAGCGCGGATCCGGGGCCTCTAGCTTATAGCATAGGGACGCACCGGGTAGCCTACGATCTTTCGGCGTTTTTACGAACCAAACCAAGTATTTTAACCGGGAAAAAGGCCCGAATCTGAATCTGCACATATTAATTGCCAAACTACGATGTTATTTACCTGTAAATAACCGTTTTTTTCCCGTCGGGATGGGTTGGAGAACATTATCATTAGTAACTTTGTTTTCATTTTGAAACGGCCGGATCTATTTGCATTTAAGCGGTTACCAGTCAAAGTACCACCCTCAGTCAAAGTACCACCTAAATCGAAGTCAAAGTACCACCCTGTGGGTTGCATTGATATGTGCAGTTCTCAGCTATTTCAGACCTTACTGATTATTTTAAGGATGTTGTAATCTATATTTATGTCCTGAAAAACGTTCACGCATTATTGCAATGAATTAACCCCTCTTGTGAGGTTAGTAATAGTATGCTTTCTCACTTGATCTGCCATTATTCTATACATTACTGATAGTCCAGTATCATGAAGCTAAAGAACATGATATATATATATGTTAACCAAATATCTGATGTTTTATTTATTGTATTTTAAGCGAGCATATAAATACCACTAAAACAAATGCCATTTCAGTTACATCAGGTACACACACACACAGAGTTATTTAAAGTTATCAGAATGTCACAGGGTGTTATTGGTAATAACCCTGGCCGCACCACCGCAGTGAGGTGTAAAAGCGGCCGTGAGCTAGGGTGGTACTTTGACTTCTCACTTGGGTGGTACTTTGACTGAGGGTGGTACTTTGACTGGTCCCCATTCAGGTTGGTTCCTGGCAAAACCTCTGTTTTGCCTTTTTTCCCATTAGGGTTAGGATTAAGGCTAACCCTAAACCTAACCCTAACCCTATTTTAGGGTTAAGATTAAGGCTAACCCTAAACCTAACCCTATTTTAGGGTAAGGTTAGGTTTAGGGTTAGGTTTAGGGTTAGGTTTAGGGTTATGTGAGTGATTCGGCTATGCATTGATATAAGTTGACACCGACATGGCGCCGTTTTCGAAAAATCGGAATTACAACTTTGTTGACCCATTACATCGAAAATATCGGTTAGTTTTAGGTAAATAAGCTTGTATTGAGGTAATTAATATGTCCTGATTCCAAATCTGGTCTTTTTATTCCGTTAGAATCGATGGTTTGGTTCGAAAACGGCGAAAGATCGTGGGGTATCGGGCCCGCAAAGTGCCATTCCATATGTTATAAGCTAGAGGCCCCGGATTTCAGCTTGTACCCATTTTCGGGAATTGTTATGGCAAATTTCTTTTTTCCCAATAAAATGTGTGTGCACTGTCTATTCAGGGATGTACTTGTGGAAATGTAAGCGACAATAGTGTTCCAAATAGCCGTTTTGGAGGCAGTTGGGTCCGCCTGCTGTTCAAGAGCTCTTTACCTTGTATTATCCATATAATATTCAGTCCTGTATAAGCCACATATACCTTTATTTATTTTCAGTCTGCATCAATAATAGGAAGATACTATCCTTTGTAAACACAAGGAAAGAAAATGAAGAAGAAACGAGTTGCTTCTGCAGATGGCGTCACATACTTGCAGCAGATGGAAAGGAGGCTTCATCAGTTTCTCCACTACATGGTCTTTACATCCAGAGTCGGCGCATCCCTCAATCCAAGCACCGGCAATGGCCAGGCAGCTAGAAAGGTGTGTATCAACACCAGAAGTCTCTATGCTTTCTGCATGAATTGAAAGAGCCAGTCTGTTTTGCAGGTGTGGCCTATCAAGGTTAACCCATTCATGGCGGGTGATGCCATATGGCATCAACTGTGCTGGGGCGGGTGATGCCAAAAGGCATCATTTTCTTAAATTTGCAAAATTTCGTTTTTGTTAAATAAAATAGGAAATATTGGATATATAATCATGAAACTTTCACAGAATATAGATGCAACACCCAGCTAATGATTTAGGGTGAAATGGACAATGAGATAAATGATTGCATATTCTATTACGTCCTAAAATATAGAACTATCACAATAGGCCTGAGACTTCCCGCCCCCTGGCGGTAAAAATTAGCACTAGTACCCGCCCTTTTCCACATACTATTGCCACAGGTACCCGCCCTTAAATGATTAAAGTTGGCGCTGGTGGCCTGTCAGTCCAGGCGTGGTTCTAGCACATACCTTGGGTATCTCTACTTATTATTACTGGTTGGTCGGAGGCTGACAGAAATGTAGTGCTTGTCAGGTACCAGCAGTGGCTTACTCTCAGTAAAGCCACATGGCAGTTATTTGTTTCAGTCCCGTTTTGAGAATTTTTTTCAGGAGGATTATAAGATTTGAGAAGCAAGTTCTTCATCTCCCCTAAAAGCATTACATTCCGTCTATAAACTGAGTAGGTTTTGAAATATTGACACACTGAATTTGTTCTAACATTTACCATGTTTAATTCGGCCCATGTGGTCTAGGGCAACTGGCTCACCAACATGGCAGACAAGGGAAGGGATAAGGGTCGATAGTGGGGCCTGCCTAAGACCTGGGTTGACAAACCCCAACCTCCTGCAGATGAAGAGGAGATGCCGGGAGCCTGAACTGATTGTCCAAGATTTTTCTCGTTCCACATTCCCCAAGTCTGAGATCTAATGTCAGCTTTTCTTGATTAGAGGGAGATGTGTGCTACCATGCCACCCTCACTGGTCAGACTCCGAATTAAGCTCCGATGATGTGCTGGAGGGTATTCAACTCCCTTGGGACGGGAACCAGGTTGATGTTGCTGACTTGTACCATAATCGGCGGTGTGATATCACCAGTGCTAACAAACAAATGGCCCTGAGACATGGTTGTTTGGGTCTTCTCGTGTGTCATGGGGCCTCATCCAGAAAAAAACCCACTGTTAACCCTTTAAGGACCGGCCCAGGCCAGCATCATCTGGCTCAGGTCATTAGAAGAGTATAAGACACTACCTTTTAGATAACAATGATGAAAAATAAATTTGATGACGAGCAATCGTCTTGAGCGACTGCTGGTGTCGGTGAGTAAGTTAATTTATTCGGGGCACCTTGTAAACTTGGATGTCACTGGCTCTGTTCAGTCATGATAAATAAGTTGTTGTGATTATCTCGTCGACCCTGGCTGATCAGGAGCGGATCTGTGTGGCGGGATGGGAGGAGCAGACAGTGGCGTGGATGACCCGAGTTCTCCAGTCTGGACCTTACCACACGGACCAGGCCTGCCTCGACGCAGTCCTCCTCAACGACGATGTCACCGCAGGTACGTCGGCCTCATCTCACCCCTGGTATTTTTTCCCCATAGACTTAACATTGGAAACTGATACTCAACTATCAATTATCGATTGTAAGCGTGAACTGGTCATGCATTGAAACCAGCAGATACATATTTCAGCTGAGCATAGGCCATCCTAAATAAAAGTCTTAAATTAAAATAAAAAAAACTCAATGAGGGATGATGTCACAAGTTCTAGCCATTTGGTCAATGATAGGGGTTACATAAAATCTGAACCGCACTCGATCCATAGCCACTGATAATATGCCATTCATTTTGGATTTGTATAGCTATTCTGCAATGAAGGAAATGAAAAAAAGAGTAGATGGTTACAATTTATTGCATTTATATAGGTGATTATCACTAATATCCATCATCACAATTAGAAAGACTCCTACCCACCTGGGAAGTGAATGGTGACAGCGAGCTGAGAAGATGGTTTGGAGATCTGAGTGGCCGTATTCTCCACGTAGTTGACACATCGTAAAACTCCGAGTGATAGTATGGAGTATTGCGTTCTGTCAACTACCATAAGAATACAGCCACTCAGATCAAAACCATGGTAATGTTTTATTTATTACTTACCTTTTGACTGATGATTAAATTTTTTGGGGTAAATTATTTGAAAATTGGACATAAGCGCCATGCATCGTTTATATAGAATAGTTCTTATATAGTGCTGGTCAAGTGGCCGAAAAAGCCATATTCGACGGAGTAGATTCCGGCTTTCTGGAATCTACTCAGTAGCGATATGTGGACTCCATAGGTTTAGTAAGGAGACTCTATATTAGGCTGGTAATGAAATAGGGCTCCCTAATGTCCCGTAGATAATAATCGACATATAGTGCGCAACAACATACCTTTCATATGATTCTAATTGTTAACACGTAAAATATTTCTTTCACTAAATTTTGATTACCAACTTTGCTTTTTAACTTTGACGTTTCTCCTTATTATTAAGCCTTGTCTCACGTTTTTATCATGTAGAATGATACATGTGTTGGTAACTGCACGTAGACCAAGAACAGCTGACACATTATAATGGTTAGGCGTTAATTGATACAAAGGTTAGAAACGTGGATTCATTTCCGACACAAAAAAGTTCAACTGTAAACATGGCTTCTAAGTCCAACGTGTGACCTTGGTTTTCTCATGTGTGAGTCTCAACCACTGTAATGCAACGTTTCCAGGAAAGCCTAAAGGCGAACGCACGCTTAGTGATATTTTTCCTTGCAATATGGTTGCGATATCGCAAGGAGAATACCGCAAGGCTGGGGTGGTTTGCGCATCAGGGGAGGGGGGAAATCACCGTAAAATGTACCTTGGGCTGCGGCCTCCATTTCACGGCACTCCTATAGATATTTCCTTGCAATATTATCCCTTGGCCAAGGTAGAGTATCACAAGGGTGGCTGCTGGGGCCTGCTATATTCCTTATATGACAGTTAATGGAGCTTTAATGGGCCCCGAGACCGGCCCTGCAGCCCACCCAGCAGGTGGTTGCATAAAAGGGTACAATACCGCAAGGAAAAGAATTGACATGTCAATTCCCAAAGTTGCATGGGACTTTCCCCCTATTGGAGGGGAAATATCGCATGCGATTTTGTACCTCAGCTAGGGGTAAAAGAGGGTACAAAAGGGGTGGTGCAATATTAAAAGCGGTCCAAGGAACACTTGGCAATATTGTACCAGGAAAACATCGCGAGGGGACTTTTACAGCGAATTTTCTCCTGTGCTAAGTGTAAGTTTTTTTGTTTTTTTAGGAAATCCGGTAGGGACCAGTGACTCTCAGTTCATACCAGGCAGCTGGTACTTTGAAATATGCTCTCAAGTACGTTGTACTGGCTTAGAGGTTTTAATCTCTCATGAAGCTAAGGAACTCACAATGTGTTTATTTGTTTACAGCCAGTTTCACAGACGCTAAGTACGTGCTACTGTGTATTGAAATCTCCTCCATCGACAAGTCCAACGACAACCTCACCAGTCTACACCAACTCTTCCAGGCCATCCGCTACACCCACTCCGCACAAGGTAACTTGTTTGAACTTTAAACAACACTTTACATCTTAAAACTAAGCTCGGGTCCCTGTAGAATAATTTGATGCCTGTGAAAAGCTGTCTTTGAAAAAATAAACGAGGCATAACGCAACATGGAATGGTGTCTATTAACGTAGTGGTAGTTTGAAAAACAGGAAGTCATTACTAAAACAGCTAAATGAATAGCATTACTAAAAAAAAAACTGTATTTGTTGATTCTACTCTATATTAGTATCAATAGAGTAATAATTCATTCAAAATCATCTTTTTCCTCACTGACCAACGCAGTATGCCTCATGTATGAGTAGCTATTTTCAAAAGATTTTACATCAGAATTATTCAACGATTCCTAGATATAGAATACATTGTGGTAGTATGTTATACAATCTTTGAGCAATTAAGGCACTTGTTACCATTGATCTTAGCCGTGTAGATTTTAAAGTGTAAATTTTGCTATGTAAATACCGATTGAATATGGGTGTATCTGATAACATTCAGTGCGGATCTGCTGTGCCCTGGTGGGGCCTGAGGAGGCCTACAAGGGGTCACTACACAGAATCTACGCCGCCTTCCCCGAGGTGCGCTGGTTAGTTCACCGCCACCAGTTAACCATGGTCAACCTGAACGCCAATCTGAGCGACCAGCGCATCGACGGCTACACCCGGGAAGGGCTCCGCAACTGGCTCGGTGAGCAGCCCTTACCTTGTGTGTATCTCACATGGGAAAAAATGTATCGGCTTTTATTGTGAGAGATTCTGTGTGCATCACACAGGCATAGTATATATATATCAGCTCTTATATTAAAAGATTCTGTATGCGTCACGCTGGAATAGCATATATCAGCTTTTATTGTCAGAGATTCTGTATGCGTCTCACAGGTATAGCATATTTATTGGCTTTTATTGGGAGAGATTCTGTGTGCATCACATAGCTATATATCTATCGGCTCTTATTGTGGGAGACTCTGAAGGCATCAGTTTGGCATAGTATATATTGGCTTTTATTGTCAGAGATTCTATGTGGATCACACAGTCATAGCGTAAATATCAGTTTTTATTGTCAGAAATTCTGTATGCATCACACTGGCATTTTTTTTTTTTTTTAAACACTTTATTTATACTGGGACAGTACATCGATTATACAACCGTTACAAGCGTACTCCCAGTGTTGGGAATTTATGTATGTTCACCTTGTATATAAGTAGTAGTAATATTATATATAATGGCTTCTATTGTAAGAGATTCTGTTTGCTTCACACTGGCATAGCATATATATCGGCTTTTATTGTAAGAGATTCCGTATGCATCAGATTGGCATAGTATAAATCAGCTTTTAGTGTAAGAGATTCTGTATGCATCAGATTGGCATAGTATAAATCAGCTTTTAGTGTAAGAGATTCTGTATGCATCAGATTGGCATAGTATAAATCAGCTTTTATTGTAAGAGATTCCGTATGCATCAGATTGGCATAGTATAAATTGTAAGAGATTCCGTATGCATCAGATTGGCATAGTATAAATCAGCTTTTATTGTCAGAGATTCTGTATGCATCAGATTGGCATAGTATAAATCAGCTTTTATTGTAAGAGATTCCATATGCATCAGATTGGCATAGTATAAATCAGCTTTTATTGTCAGAGATTCTGTATGCATCAGATTGGCATAGTATAAATCAACTTTTATTGTCAGAGATTCTGTATGCATCAGATTGGCATAGTATAAATCAGCTTTTATTGTCAGAGATTCTGTATGCATCAGATTGGCATAGTATAAATCAGCTTTTATTGTCAGAGATTCTGTATGCATCAGATTGGCATAGTATATATTGGCTTTTATTGTCAGAGATTCTGTATGCATCAGATTGGCGTAGTATAAATCAGCTTTTATTGTCAGAGATTCTGTATGCATCAGATTGGCATAGTATAAATCAGCTTTTATTGTCAGAGATTCTGTATGCATCAGATTGGCATAGTATAAATCAGCTTTTATTGTCAGAGATTCTGTGTGCATCAGATTGGCATAGTATAAATCAGCTTTTATTGTAAGAGATTCTGTATGCATCAGATTGGCAAAGTATAAATCAGCTTTTATTGTCAGAGATTCTGTATGCATCAGATTGGCATAGTATAAATCAGCTTTTATTGTCAGAGATTCTGTATGCATCAGATTGGCATAGTATAAATCAGCTTTTATTGTCAGAGATTCTGTATGCATCACACAGGTAGAGCATATATTGACTTTTTTTTAGAAAGATTTTGTGTGCAACTGGAAAATGTCAGTTTAGTTCTTGATAAATAGACAAAGTGGTGTTAGGGTTGACGCGTCCAGTAGACCATAACACGGTATGGGATTGTGGATGTGCTAGTCAAAGCAGGCTTGTAACAGGTCAGACTAACGAGCCAATGGCTTCGTTGAAGAGCCATGTTTATTGACCTTATTCATCGCCTACATCTGTGCACATATCTGTGAATGAGAATAGTTCTACTCTTTATTTTGTTACTTAACCTCTAACAGAAACGCCATTTTTATTACCTTTAACAATCAAAGTGTCCTCCAGTGGTGTGTTTTTAGTTTAAAACTACTACTATATTGATAATGTTAGTTATACGAATATGCAAATGACCCTGTCTTTATTTTTGTCATTTTTACAGTTCACAAATCTACAATTACCAAAGACGAACCAGAGGATGTACTGGACTACACCGATATACTAAAGGTTTTCATCGAACATTATCCATACCATGCATGTTATATTCCACTAAATATGATTACCCTGACCCGGAAATTAAACGGAAATTAGGTTGTTTGTGTGATACTCAACCATTTAACACCGCCCCAAAGAATGATATATATATTGAGACACATGGGAGTTAGCTCAGTCGTTAGGGCACTGGACTTGTAACCCCAAGGTTGTAGGACTTTGTGGGTTCGAGACCAACCCCAGCAGTGGTAGATTTACTGCTATATCAGAGGCCAATCCTTCTCATACCATGTCTATGTGGTGTGGGAAGCAAAAGAACTCTCACCTCGGTAAATGAGTAGGGATGAGATTTCTACCTGAATTCATCACATAGATTCGATCACCACCCTCGTAGTGTAAAAGAACCTTGAGAAAGTCTGGTAAGGACCTATAATGGTTGATTGGACGTTAAATCAAACCAAACAAACAAACCACACACAAAATCCCATAACAGAACCCTGTGTATTTACCTCGATATATGTGTGTTTCAGATCGTGCAGCGTGAGGCGAGGCGCCATCTACCAGAGCTGGTGACGTTACTCCGGTTACTGTTCATGTGTGTGGCGGGCTGTGTCTGGGTGCTTCTCACTGTCATCGCGCTCATCGCAATCACCGGAGGTCAGTCACATCGCCAATATACATCTGAGATGTCAGACAGAGGACAGCTGTCACCCAGCCAACAACATGTCTAATTCCCATTTAGGAAAACTGAGTTTCTCAGTCCTACTCGCTGCATAATATTTCTCTCTGTCATTCTCATTTGGCAGACTTGAGTTTACTGTGATATGGGGTAAAAATTGATCAACCCTGTCATTGATGCAAAAGCCCATGCTTTATCAAGTTGTGAAAGCCCTTCCTAATCCAGAGGGGCGGGGAGCTCAGTGGTTAGAGCACAGGACTTGTAACCCCAAGGTTGTAGGACTTTGTGGGTTCGAGCCCCACCTCCAACAGTGGTAGATTTACTGCTATATCAAAGGCCAATCCTTCTCATACCATGTCCATGTGGTGTGGGAAGTAAAAGAGCTCTCACCTTGGTAAATGTCCGAAATGGCTGTCCGTTCACGCGGGGTGTCCGCTCGCGCCGGGTTACCGCATACACGAGGTTGAAATAAATATCTAATAGAGGGGATAATTTCTGTTCCGAACAAAAGTGTCGGTTAATTCCTAGTGGCCGCTTGCGTGGGGTGTCCGTGAGGCGAGATGCTATTGTTACACAGGGATGCCAGCTTTCAATGTTTCCAGTGAAATTCATGTTTACATAAAACAAATAATTCCCTGTGTAATATTAACATACCAAATGCTAAATTACCCAATTCAACCACAGCCCATGATCCCCCACTGAACCTCCCCACTGTCCCATGTATAAACTTGAGCTTTCCTTTTATTCCCCACTGTAATGCTTGTGTACTCTGAAAACCCTGTACGGCAATAAAAAAATATTTTAATGTTTTTTTCTGACCGCAACTGGCAACCCTGATGGTATTAGTGATATGTTCATTAATATTGCTGCTGTATAGACTCCATCCATGATCCACTCTGGTTTCCCTGCTAACACGTGGCTATATTTTGCAGAGGCCGGGCTGCAGCGTGACCTTCAAACGGCTACTGATAGTTTAGCCACGCGGATAGCCCGACAACGCACGGGCAAGGCGGAGTGGGGCTGGCGCACCAACGCCGCAGCACTGACAGCGCTACAATTATACCATAGCAGCTGGTGCTTTGATAGTTTAGAGAACCAACGAAGTGTCGACCGCATGGAAATAGGCCTTTTAGCTGCAATAGGCAGGTACGTGTTTTCTCTAGTTTTCTGTCATATCCAGCTTTCTGTTTTTTTCATGGTGTATTAAACTTATATCAAAGACATGTACGCTTATCCGATGTTTGCAGAATGAATACCAGTAACACCCCAGAACAGTACCTTTATGGACAAAAAAAAAATTCCTATAGGAATAAATACCAGTAACACCCCACAAGGTAAATATCCACAAAATAATTTTAAAAAAATACACACAAATATTTTCTGCATTTCCTCGGCAGGTCTCGTGATGTGATAAGCCGCGAGATTACGTTAGTCCAGTTAGCCAGTCACACCACAGCCTTACTGGCCACATACCAGAACCCGCGTGACTTCTACGGCCACGACCTGGTGTCCGCCCTGGAGGACCACGTCGTTCACCAGGTGCCCTACCTGCCGCCCAACCACTATGCACACAGCCTGGCCGTCCTGGCGCTGTACAACGCGGGCGTGCAGATCGAGAAGCGCCACCTGGAGAGGCTGCTGTCCAGGCAGAGGGCGGACGGCAGCTACATGTACGGCGCAGGTACGCACAGCCAATGCTGATCTTTTATACGTTCTATATATTTAATCTGTTTTTTTTTCCTTGTGATTTATTATCCACCTAATATAAAGTGTCCATAGAAAACAAATAGGGAGCGTGTATGGACATACCCGGAGCATACAGATATGTTTTTGGTTTTTTTTGGTTGCTTTTATTTCATTCTGTCATATGTGACAGATCTTCCATGAAACAGTAAACAATTTTACATGTAACAGTAAATTATGAACATAGAGAATACATGTTAGAATGTTATGGTAATGAGTTAGATGAGAAGATTTGTATACATCCCTTTTTAATACTTACGAAGTGGGGAGGGGGTGGGGTTTCTTTTGGTTGGATATCTAGAATAAAGCGTTATGCTTGTGTGAAAATAGGTAATCCTTTACGAGCTTTACTACTGTGATGTGTGGTCTGACTGCCAAGAGACTGTCCATAAGTGATGTCATTTTTTTTTTTTTGAGGGGGGGGGGGGATGTGTTTATTCAGATTCTGAGCAAAGCACTGTTCTTCCATGTGGACATTTGCGGTATCAACCTGTACATGGCTTTGCAACATGACCAAGCATGATAAGGGTTATATGGCAAAACATGACAGGGGGGAAGTGGGAGGCGGGGGGGGGGGGGGGGGGGATTCAAAATGGTGACAAATAGGATGACATAAAAAAAATATAAATTTATGGACAGCCCCCAATTATGGTCGCTAGATTATGATATTTCATCGTGTTGCTCATTATCAACGTCTTAATTTTAATGATAGAAATGTTCTGTGTTGTCTGATTATGGTTGTAGTAACATATATTTTAGTTTCTATTCCTCTCAGTGTTGTTTAATACGAAGTTATGCATATGGTGATTTACTTTCTCTAAATCATTACATTTTTAGGATACCTGCCCTTCCAAACGTACATCTCCCCTTACATTTCGTTCCATCGTACCTACAGTGTAAACCATGTCACCTGTATCTTTTTTCCAGTTAGATATGAAATATTGATATGTGAATATTCATTCTTAGAATACATTTGTCAAAATAAACTAGGTTTATTTAGGCTAGATCCAAACCCCCCCCCCCCCCCCCTTCTGAAAAAAACCCTCTGGTTTGAATACTTATTGTAGCGTAATATGAAAACAGAAATATGGTGCACTGTAGGAAGATGTAGTCACCTCCTGTACTTCTCGCAATTACTTAGTAATTGTATTTTATGTGTTTATTTAATTTACCTATTTTATTCACTTGCTACTGGTCTGTAGGATATTTACACAAACTGAACTTTACTGAATTAAACTACAGTATCTATTTTAGACTATTTTATTTCAGAATATTTGACGAGGATGTAATTCTTTCATTGATACGAACATTCTTCTGATGTGTATATTTATTGTCAAAGTAGCTTTGTGTCAGTATGTTTGTGAGCTGTGTTACTATTTTAATTTGAAGTATTTTACGATGTGGCCACCTTTATTTTGTAGTCAGTAGACTGTGTGCACCTCTCTCCGTTGTGTTGCCGTATCAGTGACGAGTGAAGGTAATTTTAGTCATTTTCCTTAGACGTGTATCGCCTAGATATAGAGACATAGCATTATCACCTCAATAAAGTCGAAGTATATCTATAATATATGCAGGGATGCAAGTTTTCCGACAAGTGACGGAATTCCGATATATATTTGATATACACCCGCAACGCTAGAATATGTTCAGATTCATAGCCATTCTGTTCCAAATCGGTGTTATGAATTATTCTTTTTGTGAAGTATTTTGAATTTCCGATATTTTCCTCAGTCTCTACTTTCGTCCCTGTATATGCTTCTCATGATCTGACAACCTTTTATGTGTGATATTATTATGTGGGTTTACTTCTTTTATTATTCAGATATTTTTTCGGTTTCCTTCCAGTGTCAGAGTTTTAAAAGAGTATTTGTCGTTTATCTGATGCAGCTAATTTATGCGTACCACCAGACTGGTCTCATAAAGTACCGATTTTGAAATAAAGTTTAGAAAAATGGCCAGGTCCAGGGTATGATAGTAGATGCTAAAAAACTGAATATTATCATAGTAGTTTGGCGGCATAAACATTTCCGAAAGGATATATAACTCTTATACTACATATGATATTCCTCGGTTATACATAATTTATAAGAGCTATAGACAAAACTATCAAAAAATAACCAAAATATCGTCATTTGATCTAAGATATGACACTTAGCAGCTTTGAAACAGTTCAACTATTTTCAGGATATTTTTCATTTATAATAACAACATTTAGCATGGTTTCCGTCTTTTTTCAAATCTATATCATGGGTATTTGAGGAAAATACAGGTCAATATTTTGTAAAAGAATGACAGAAAATGACAAAGAAAAACGGGCCTGAGGCTGACATTGGTAAGATGAGAGATATACGAATATGTATATTCTCGCGGACTTGGATGACCTGTATATAGGCCCGTGACATTCTGTATTATATCTTCTAAAGGTGAAAGTAAATATATCTGCCTGTACTCTCCAGTTGCACTGGCCTTTGTATTCAAGATCCTCGTTTCATCAGCGGTGTGTCCTGATATAGACACACCCAGACCGTAACTGAAGCAGCTGTATGATCTGTCGTAGATGAGTGCGCCATTGTGGCCATGGCGCTGACGTGCGGAAGTCAGGACCCCGAAATAGAACTGGGCATGCGCAGAGCCGTCAACTTCCTGGTGTCACAGCGTCGCCCCGACGGTTCATACGGAAGTGTGCTCGCCACCGCCCTCACCGTGCAGGTAAGCCTCGTGACGTCACATTATCAGATGTGACGTCAGACAAGTGTAAGTTACCCTTACACCTACCCATTTAAGCATATTGTTGATGACATTTTGATGTGACAATGAAATAACTCATATTCTATCGAGTAAGCTCAGAAAAACTTCAGTATTGGAGAGAGCACATAATAAACAAAATAAGAAAAGAGAGTTTATGTGGCACGTAGCTATTGTGCTATGGATGCGGCCATCTTGCCCCCCGACGCCATCCGAAACACCAGGTGGCGGGTCCAATTTTCAATGGATTTTATCAAAAATGTTTTTTGGGGCTTTGCATGGAGAAATTAAGACCTCGTCTGAATAGTATTTATAGATTATAACAACTGATAACAGTGGTTACCCCCCTTCCCGACTACAGTGACGTTATCTTACAATTTCCTGGCGGATGATGGTGGAACTAGCAATCACTCTGTATTGCCCTTTGTTGTTGTAATCGACTACATGTAAGAACGCCGAGTAGGGTGAATGTATGTCATTTACTTCAATTAAAAAAACAAACCAAAAAAACTCTGTGCCTTATAGGCAGGACGCACCCCCACCCCCACAACCACCGCTCAACATCAATAGGAGATCGTTCTGAATTTTATGGAAAAGGTGTAGCTTTGAGGTTGTTAGCGATCCATGAAATATTTTTTAAAAAGTCCTTTTTAAGGAAGGAATCCGTGAAATTGTGAAAAAGGAGTATTGGTGGTGTATCGTCGAACTTTACCCGATAGATCCTTGAAAAGGGAATGATATTGAAAAGGACCCTTGAAATGAGGAAAAATTGAGTTTTATTAAGGCATGTTGTTCCGCGTTTTTGAGCAAAAGGGAAGTCCCCATAAAATATATTAACTCAAACAGTAGAAAGATCCACAGAAGACCAGACAAGCTGATTCTTATTAAAGTTGGTTTATTAGGGAGTAAAGTTACATCGAGATAAGGGGCAGTTGGTGGGAAGTTATGCGACGTTTCGTCTGCTTTAATCAGACTTATTCAGGCAAGGTATATATTAACATGAGAGCTACCTATACATATTCTAACATTATACCTACCTATCTCACTATATGACCTTGAAGAAAGTGCCCCCCGGCACCGAAACGTAGCAACAAAGCTAGCTAAAAAGTCCTAAATAATTGTACCATTTTATAAAGGGTCTATAAAACTGAGACTCACATTTCATGGGTTTGTGTTTGGTGTTCCACAACACAACATCTATACCTACCTATGTGTGCTGTTAACATGAGAGCTTCCTACATGTATTGTTAACATTATACCTACCTATGGATGTTGTTAACATGAGAGCTACCTACACATATCGTAAATTATACCTACCTATGCATGATGAGAGCTACCTACACGTATTGTAAATCATACCTACCTATGCATGATGAGAGCTACCTACACGTATTGTAAATCATACCTACCCATGCATGATGAGAGCTACCTACACGTATTGTAAATCATACCTACCTATGCATGATGAGAGCTACCTACACATATTGTAAATCATACCTACCCATGCATGATGAGAGCTACCTACACATATCGTAAATTATACCTACCTATGCATGATGAGAGCTACCTACACGTATTGTAAATCATACCTACCTATGCATGATGAGAGCTACCTACACGTATTGTAAATCATACCTACCCATGCATGATGAGAGCTACCTACACGTATTGTAAATCATACCTACCTATGCATGATGAGAGCGACCTACACGTATTGTAAATCATACCTACCTATGCATGATGAGAGCTACCTACACGTATTGTAAATCATACCTACCCATGCATGATGAGAGCTACCTACACGTATTGTAAATCATACCTACCTATGCATGATGAGAGCGACCTACACATATTGTAAATCATACCTACCTATGCATGATGAGAGCTACCTACACGTATTGTAAATCATACCTACCTATGCATGATGAGAGCTACCTACACGTATTGTAAATCATACCTACCTATGCATGATGAGAGCTACCTACACATATTGTAAATCATACCTACCTATGCATGATGAGAGCTACCTACACGTATTGTAAATCATACCTACCTATGCATGATGGGAGCTACCTACACGTATTGTTAACATCATACCTACCTATGCATGCTGTTAACACGTCTTGTTAACGCGTCCTGCAGGCACTCAACACGACCAACACCCACCTGGGTACCCGTGAACAGGAGAAGACCATCAAGTGGCTGGTGGCGCGTCTCGAGCGGGAACCCTCGCTGCGCTCACTAGATGTCGCGGCGCACGTGCTCATCGCCATCGGCGGCAAGACGCTGCTGGGGATCCGCTACTTCTCAGGTGAGTGACCCGCGCCGCAACCCTCGGGCGGAATACAGCCTAAAGCAGGCTTCTCACTGCGCGGTAAATGTGGAATGCTCAATCTGAATATCTTAAACCTTCCGAAACCAAAATAAATTCAAAAGAAAATTCAGAGCTGTTCCCTTTATACCAAAATAAGTAGAGAGTTTACACCTAGTATGTTTGTGCTTAATTACTCAGAAATGGCAGTTTCTTCTCTTTTTCCACTGAGATCCTTGTATTCATTTTCAGTTTATACAGTTTTATAGAGTATATTCTTATGTTTTAGTATAAAACAAAGAAAGAATAAATTGGGCCTCTATCACACCAATAAACACCGATCCACACCTCCCCACACACCCCAGCCCATGGCAAATAATAATGTAACTTCCATATTTTCTCAGTCTCTCTGAGGCAGTAAATTACACACACAAAAAATTTCCTCTTTTCCCCATGACCACAATCGACATCCTTGATTACATGTGACAGTTTGAGAGAAAAAAAGAAATTCAAGCTAGGTGTCGCCGTGCCATCACTATAGAAGTTATGATTATGTTTGCATCTTTGTACACGAATACTGAGTGCAGCTGAATCCCCGTCTTCTGTCCTTACAGCGAGGCTGCCGGAGAAGAATGCCGTTGCCTTGAGAAACCCGATGCCAATCTTCTTAAAGGTTTGCTTTTGTTTATGTCTACATTTTACTGATGCTTTATAGAATTCTACCTTAACGGAATAGGCGTTGTCCAAATTGGGGATCAGTGTAAATCTGATGTTTTATATAATGTTTCTTTTTTGCTTCTTTTTAAATATTTTTTTGGGGTGTGTGTGTGGGGGGGGGGGGGGGGGGGGGGAATAGGCGACGACACCCCCCCCCCCCCCCCCCCCCCCCCCCCCCCCCACTGTATTTTCCGTTTATTTGACAAAATATTGATACTGAGTAACAATTTTTTTGCATCTCACTCTGTTATATCATCGCTTGTTTGGGGGGGGGGGGGGGGGGCATTTTGTAATTGATAAACTGCTCCTATCGTTATGACCAAGCTCAATTTCTTGTATGCATAGTGTTTGTCAGGGACGCAAGCATTCCATATATTTACCAACATCAGAAATGTCCAGACTTTCAATTAAAATTACAAAAATTCACCAATATCTACAAACCACCCGGCCATATCCAAACTGAACCGCTGCAGCACAGGTCACCGACTGGCATAAATAATATGCAGACACTGATCATGACCGGAGATTACGGGTGATCGTAATCTCCAGCCTACTCGGAGATTACGGAAAAGAGTCCCCAAGTAGTGCATGAGAAGATCGGCGGTCGTTTTGTCTTTTCTATGATAAATTTGAATTTGCAATGCTGAATTGTGAATACAATATAAACTGGTTTCAGATAACAGCAGTCATAATTTCCACGGACTAAACTCGTGATAAACTCGTGATATCCTCGCATTCGCTCGTGTATTACTACTCTTCTAGTCCTCAGAGAATATGGCCGCTTGTATCTGAAACCAGTTAATATTGTGTATCAATAAGGGGTTGCGAGACAAGCAACTGCCGACAGTTTTCCACTTTTCCGTGGAAATCCACTTTTTCATTTTCAATATGTAAAATTCTCTTTTCTCGAGTAAAACAAAAATGATATAAATTCAGCCTCATTCACACAACAGTGGTTTGAACCTCTGCACAGACCTTCAGCCCCATAGACCCTATTGAGGTATCCCATAATTCAGTCTGTTTACAGGATCCGGTGTTCGCTGGTTGCCGTCATTGTATGGTGATAGACCCTTGACCCGTAACCCACAATTATTGCAGTTTAATGGTTTTCATAAATCTTCAAATTGGAAATGTTATGCTAGAAATGGAAATTCAGCTATTTTGACATGTAAATCTAAAGTTATATTCAGTTTCCCCAATTATAAATCGGAAAACTGTGGTTCATGCGGTCGTGGTGTGGCCAGCCAGTCGGGAGCGTAACCTTTACATACCTGGGGCGATAATAGGGAGTTAAATAACGTCTGGAGGGTCTATATTGTGACGAACCAGATATATTTTCCATGTTTTCTGGGTCTCTCTGAGGTAGCAATTTCCACTTGAAAAATATTTCCACCATTTTTTCTGGTCCCAACTGACATCCCTGCTGACCCATCCACCAGGTGGACGATGACGACGAGCAGGAGGCTGCCCACGAGACGGAGGACAGCAGCGCTCCAGAGGTCAAGGACGACTCGGAGATTCTCCTCGAGGACCACGCCGACACGCGCATGCGTAGTACCAACACCACGAGAGAAGGCGAGACGACGACGAGAGACGACGAGACTGACGTCACAGACGGCGTTCGTGGAGATTCTGCTGATGAAGCAGACGACACTGATTCGCCAAAAGAGAGCGCATCCCAAAACGGTGGGAAAGATTAAGTAGTGTTAAGAGATCCTCGATGATTCGTCTGATAAGTGATTATAAAGGGATTACTGTGAACATATTCGTATTTACTGACTACCATCCACAGGACAGGAATAGTTATGGATTTCTTGCTTATATTTTCTTCTTGGTGTGTATTTCTTCAATACCGCGGGTATTTCGGTCTACATTTAAAGATTTGTATCTATTTGTACAAGAATTTTGTTTATTGATTTCTTGTCTGGCTTTCCAGTACAAACATTTGCTGTTTTAATTCTTCTCTCGGCAAGTCTTCATCCCCTTACCTTCATAAGTGATGTCAGAAATTGGTCTTTCTCGAGAAGCGCCCGAAGACTATTTCAAACATATCTTCAAATACTAAATGGATCTCATGATGCGTCTTTAGAGGTTTTTAGGTATGAGCTGATTTTGTAATTCCCAGTATATCTCTATATTCCCAGGAGTCGTAGCGTGCATGCTGTGTATTCATTAAACTGTGTGGTGGCTGGAGATAGGTGGGACATTAGTACTAAACATCTGCTACATGGAAGTCTAATTGAACAAATTAAAATTTGAGTTGTATCCCATCAAGTTTGAATCGTGTTGTAATTCACAAGGCGACGAATTTGTGAATTAGGACATGATTCAAAGGAGATGGGATCAAGCTTTGCCTCTGAACTTGAATATGCCTCTGAATTTATCTCACCCTTCACATTAACTAATGGGCTAACCTTTGTGACATAATCCCCCATTGAGTATTTTTTTTCGAAATACTCAATGGGCGTTGGATACAAGTTCCCGATGTTAAGTCTATGGGGAGAAATACCAGGGGTGAGATAAAGTGCAGTATCTTGCATGGGGAAAGTGTTGTAAGTGCTGTCCTACAATGTGTCGTATTAGATGGGTCCACTACTTAATACACAAAGCCTGACAGCTTTATGTAGCTGATAAATATACTCAATGGCGGCACTGAAACCAGGGCAAGACTCTTTACCTCCACTTGTATCTCCACCACTCATGCCACGGTCAGTTTATTGGCTGTCTCGCTACATTTTGTATTCTCTGAAAACCTCACTTACAGTAAATTTCGCTTAGCTACCATGAAGTGATTTTTTTATGTTCTTTATCTATACTGAGTCCGATCAGTACAGGTATACTGGTTTGCGAACAGACTCAGTCTTCAAAATTTTTACGTATAAAGATTTTATTGTCAGCTTGTCTTTTTTATCGACGAAGATATTCAGATACAAATCACGTGTGAACGGAAACCCTGAATGATGCAATAATCAATACATATCTAGAAACCAATCAAAACAAACAAAAACACCAAAAAAAAACACTCAAAAAACGAACTTCCATCTTGCGCATTTCTATGAATGAATTGGTACGATTGTGGTCCTGGTTATATTCTGACGATGTCTTTTACATTTCCATGTATCAGTCGTATACAATTATCCAAATTTGTAATGTAGAAAAGTAGCAAAGAGAATATTTGGCATTCATTCGCTGACTGTATACCTTGTCGACATACGCTGTAAAGGCAGATTTCTTTGCTCATGGTACTCAGTGTTTGGAGTAGAAAGAATTCATTGCTGATTACGGGAAAATTCCCAAATTCAGAAACCGTCTGTCTAGCTATACTCTCAATATATTCCCTATTTCAGTAATTATTGAAATAGACCCATGAGCTTAACAGGATATTCTCTCCTACTGTCGTGATTACAATAATATAAAAGATGAATTTTAGATAGACACTACCTGTGTGTTATCCTTGAATAACTCTTTTCTAAATGATTCTCTTAATATCTTTTTTTTATGGACCAGAAAATATTTCTACCATAGGTAGATCGTCCAATGCAGGGTATCAGACGACGTATTAAGCTACATCGAGATAATCATCCAAAGGTTAAATGATAAAGAATCGTTGAACAGTGTTGATAAGATGGATTGATAAACAAAGACACAATATGTACTTTTTATCAGTTCTTTAAACTGAGACTTAGATTCAATTTTTTGAATATTCTCAGCAAGTGAGTTCCATAATCTCTCTCCACGGTATTGAGTTCATTTGGTATAGTGATTACAATGTGTCTTGAATTTTACCTTCGAATCACTCTGCTTCATCTTACTCTCAATGGATAAACTCCTTAGTTTCATCCTACACTCTTGGGTGAACCACTAAGTAGCAGACACGTGTTTTAAGTGTCATTTATTCATCTAATTCCTGCCAATTCAAAGTTCAGCGCATGGTTCTTGGATTCCTCGTTAGAGTTTGAGAAACCTCTGGCTTCCCCGATGTAAAACACCTGTGAACTTTATTGTCAGTAAATTCATCAGTCAATCCCTGTGCTTATTTGCTCAGCTTAGAGCCTGCATAATGAATTCCTCGCTCCTGGAAGTCTCAGGTAAAGTTAATGAAGGGAGGTGGGGAGGTATTATTGACGCATAGTATACAGCAGGCTGGAACGTGTGCATGAAGGTTACAGTGATACTGCAGAGCTTACACACGTTTTCAGCTCTCCCAATTTTACGCAATTATATTTGTGATGAATCCAGACTGAAAGGCTATGATTCTCCAGTAGCCCGTAGCACGCCATTCTAATCGTTACAGAAGTTGTAAATATCTATCAACTGTTCAGTTTCTAAGCCTTTATGGTGATTTCCTCGTGCCAAGTCAGCATCAAGTCAACACTGCCGATTCCATGTAGAGAATCAAATAATGCCAATGCCCTGCTCGCCACATTTTGAGATAATATTTGGTGTCCGCTATTATCAACTGTTTTTCCTTTATCGGTGGTGATAGATGGTAGAGTGGCGTCGACCAGCTCCAATACATAAATATGGACCGCAAAACGGACAGATGACTGCATTAGAGCCTCTAACTACTGATATGTTGAATGTATCACAATCGGGACGAAATAACTACCAAATTGAATTGGCTGTAACAATGAGGATAGATTTGAAAAAATATTTTTTCGGTGTCATGATTAACCCAATCGTTGTTGAACTTAGATTAACGTGGTGGCTAACGCGAATAAGGAGCACGAGACTACTAAAATTAACGTCTTGTGGGGAGAGGTAAATAGGGATTTTTGCAACGTGATGCCTTCCATTGCTGATATAGTGAACGCGTACGAGACTGTATTTGAGTGTGCTTTTTAAATGGGGATGTAGAGATGGTGTGCACTACCATTGACTGGCAAGGGTATGATTCATCTGTCATCTCAGAACAACTCGTGCACAAGGATTTCACTCATTTCTCACTGTTAAATGTTACATCTACCCCGCAATGTGTTGTTGATACAATTACAGATATTCGGTGGAAGGTAAAGATTACGTGAAGTCACCAAGAATTGATGATAACGAATAGCCTCCGGTAATGTTAATTTGTCGGTTACACGCTTCGTCGTTTTCAGAAAATGATTGCTAGGAGAATATAATAACGGCGAGCTCGATATGATAGAAAACTGGGGTTTAACCTGTTAAGCCTTGTGTAGATCGAACTTCAACTTTAAGCTGTGTACCTTATTTCTTTTTGCTGCTTTAGAGTGCAGTCCAGGTTAGCCACATCCTGAATGTGTAATTTATTTTGTTCAGTAGAAAAATGCAGATCTGTCATCAATATCCTTAGCAGTAAAAATAGGAACTTTCTACTGTTAATTCAGAGCTCTTATGGTATGTGAACCAATAAGGATGATTATTGATGTCAGGGATATTGTAAAATGGACCACAGCTTACATTATTTACAATGCATACTACACACACATAGAACCTAGGCTTGATTGTTGCTGTTTGTAAATCTCCCGAATCTTATCACCAGTAGAACCAGTTGAACCCAAGACTTATCCTCTACTTTCTATAGCTAACATAAGACGATGGTGTTCTATAAATACTTGTGTCTGTGGTCTAGATATACAGCTCTTTAATTAGAGTTTTGTACTTCTGCACTTCACGTAGACTTACACTGCTAAAAGACTGGTCGAAACTCTAGTCTCATGCCCGTTTTAACTGCTAAGAGGACACGGATATTGCCTCACTGAGTGGTATTCAGGCACGTGTAACGTGAGAATTTGCATCAAATTCCGTCAGATCCGCTTTCGTGGTAGATATTTTATAAAAAGTTATCAAAAACTCGCCTGGTCTGAATATACTGTGAAGCAATGACCAACTTCGCAGTCTCGAAAGAGAATAGCATACCATTGGATGAACTTACATCTATGTTCCATGGCTGCATTATATATGTTAGTAAAAAAATACGGGTTGTCTCTCAGACTCTGCAGGAAGATGGCCAGTGTATCTCAGCTCGTCATCGGGATAATGTTCTGTTTCGTGTCCCAAGACATTCAAACATGTTGACCCCCGAATCCACGGGGACGATACTATAGAAGAAACCTATGGATGTTCAGAGTCGGAGCTCGTATCCCATCAAGTTTTAAGCGCGAAGTAATTCACAAGGCGCAAGCTGTGTGAATTACGTAGCGATTCAAAGGAGATGGGATTTAGCTCTGACCCTGAACTTGAATAGGTTTCTGAATTTATCTCACCCTTCACATTGACTAATGGGCTAACCTGTGTGACATAATCCCACATTAAGTATTTTTTTCTAAATACTTCATGGGCGTTGGACACAAGTTCCCAGTGTTAAGTCTATGGAGAACAAATACCAGGGGTGAGATACTAATATGAAACACTCCCCTTAGTATCGGCTGTAACTACACCCTCTATTGCATCATGAGGGTGAAAGTTCCTTTTCTTCACATCGTTTCATGATTTGTATCTCCCGGCTATCAGGAGCAATTCTATATATCTCACCATACCTTATAAAAGGAGAAGTTGGGCTACAGAAATAAGACCCAAAGCAGATTCGTAACTATACATTACCGCACCACATTTTGTACTTCATGGATTATTTGTCATGGACGGATTTCAATTACGATGTTACTGTTACTGAATCGTTGTTAAATGTGTGTATTGTTGTCATCTTTTAGTCATTGTTTAGCAGAAGCAGAGTGAAAAATGTACTTAAATACCAAATAGGGCGATGTATATGTGTGGTGTATTCAGGCTGTGATGTGGTTCTGTTGAAACTGTTAATGATCTTCCCATGTCAGTAGGGGCTGAGAATAAATCCAGGGAGTAATTCAAAATACTGCCATGTAGAATGTCAGACCCGAAGATACACAAGTCTAGAAATTAGTGTGATTCAGGCGAGGTGTGTGTAACGTACGTTATACGCAACAATTACTGATTAAAAAATAAATTTTCGCCTCTAGAACGCGAGTCCGACGGCGAATAAAATTTAGCAAAAAAAATACAAGTTTAGGAATTAGTTTAATGTATTTCCCGCTGATAAGATACGACCTGTCTGTTTGTATTAAGGGCAAGAACTACAGGGAAGGTCACATTAAATGCTATGAGAAGCCCACCAGTGTTCACGATAACGCTCCATTCATTCAGATTTTAGCTGAATGCTCCATAGTGTATGACTAAGAGTTTATATCTTGAATGTGAGTGTACCCGAGGAGGGGTAGGACCATGACACACTACACTTTAAACCTTCATCCTCTACATACAGGGATGTTTGGATTCCGATACATTACACACATCCGAAATTTACAGATATTTATGATAAAAGTCCACAATTTCTATAAGTAAGCCCTACCGAGCCCCACCCCGACCGAACCCCGGCCGAACCCCGGCGGCACCGGGTCACCGACAGACCGGAGGTTTTACGCGTGACTCAAGGTGGAGACGCCAAGCATAGTTTTAGTCCACTTATTTCTCCCGTATTTAGTTAAAATAAAACCATCTACCGAGAGAGTGCCAAGATAAAAAAAAAGCTGCCATTTGATTGGATAAAAGAGTTGCAGAGCAACATTCTCAGCCAATTGTTCCATAAGAAAAACGAGAAACAAGTTATTATAAACAGCAAATATTTAATGAAATAACGTATGAGTAAATGATGAGACTAACTATACCAAATAAAAAATTGTTAATAGCTAACATACGGGTTCAATTATGTATACAAAAATGCCAATATTAGCCACCTGGTGTTTTATCCGTTTGTATTGACATCAAGGTTTGCTCGTAATAGACTTTGTTTAGTGCCAACATTCCGCACCTAAATGTTACTGTCTCGACACCAATAAAATCACATAATAACATTATGTTATAACTCATTTCATCGTTGTTCGGTATATATAGATATTTATATCCACAGGTATATTCATATAATACTTTATGCAGTCACTTGTATCAAACTCGTGCTTTGATACTTGGGTGGATGGAAAGGTCTCTATTTACAAGTTGTTCACTAGATTCCGTTGTTTCTTACAAGTAAATTGAGATTGTGTAGAATCTGTTCAAGGAAAGTGTGACCCAAAGGTAACACTGAATCTCCCTAAGTATTCGCAGCTTATTGCACCAGCATATCATCCACTGAATTCTGCTTCTTATCATAATTTACATTTTTGCAAATGAATAACGGTAGCAGCTGCAGCAAAGGAGGAAGTCTAACAATATATATCACAAAAATTCTCTCAGCAACAGTTCATGAAAATACTTTACATAATTTACATATCTTTTACTTGATGGATTACAGAATCTACATAACTTGTACATAATCAATATATCTTGGTAAAAATAAGGTTAAAATGCGAATATAAAACTTACTATATCTGCAAACAGTAAAGGTACAACGGACAGCTTTGGAGGATCATAAATAACACACATCTGTATATAGAATTGCGTATGGTGTGTTTACATAATCATTTATACAACGGCCGTTTGTTCATGGTACGTCACTTTGTATATCCTTCCAAAGCATACATTCCCAACTCCAGGCAGATCTAAATACCTTCTCTTCCTCTTAGATTTGATCAAACTTGTTTCTACCTAAATACCACTCTAGGGTTTTAAAATAAATCCATTAGAACTATCTAAGCTTAAATTGCGTGAAACTAATTAAGAAACCTCTTTTAACCCATTCAGGGTAGATGATAGATATACTTCGAGGCTTCCCCCCAGGTTGGGCCGATAATACATTTAGGCATTCCCCAGCATAGACCAGATAATGCCTTGAGACATGTCCCAGTTAGATCGGATCCTGCCTCGAAGCATTATTTGCGAGAGATTTCATCAGAAAATACTGTATTAATAAACCTTGAAAAGAATTTATGCACAATATCCTCTCAAAATGATACTATGAAGGATAACGTATATCATGTAATAAAACCATTGACTATAAATCCAGACGACAATCAGTTCGCCCCCGTGGGTTCTAAACGGACACTAGTACCAGTCCCTATACAGGAGGCTCTGCTACAGACCACCGCCCATCACGGGGTGAATCCTATCGGAATGTCTAATGAAGCAGAGGCGGCAACCTAAACTGACTTCATTGACCTTGCCACTGACTAAGAGATCACAGAAAAGTAGTCAAAATTATCAAATGGCTATTACATCTAAATCAACGCTATTCTGGACTCATTTCGCATAATAACTCTTATATCCTCCCCAAGAATTCCATGGAAAGTGTGATTAGACACTGAAAGGCGGTGAAGTACGATACTCGACCCTCAATAGTTTTTTGCTAATTCTGAAGTGGAAGCACAGCTGAACCGGATATTAACATTGTATAATAAAAAAAATGTCAAAAAATGTTCTCAAACGCTATGCACATATAGAATTTGACATTTTTTCCCCTTTCTTTCGTTTTGTTTTGCTGACAAAAGAGTGGCATCTAGGTTTGGTTGAATCGAGTCAGTGTCTCTGGGGGGAAACGTATGCTTTGGTGAGATGCATCGAGTAACGTGAGCAGAGCCGAGACGTGGTACTCATTCAACACGTGAAGAACTTCTCCAGCAGGGAAGTCCACAAATAATTCACAGCCAATTCGAGAATTCATGTGGCAGTACAACTACATACACATCCATGGAAAGAATCAGAGATACATAGGCCAGGCGTCTCACATGTGTGTGACTATTCATGAGAATTTCTAAAAATCTAAGGTTATAATTTCAACAAGGGAAGGAATTTAACTTTGAAACTTAAACCAAAATCTGGCAAGGTGACATTTCTTATATCAAGAGAGGAACCTAATATTTGGAAATTCAATGGGTTCCCCCCGAAATAAAGATAAATCATGCGCACATGGTTGAATGGCGGTAACTTACACAACTGATATATCTCTCAGGCCAACAATTGTAAGCAGTCTCTAGACAGTAGTACTATTACAAGAACTCTACAATGGTTCATTTTGCACACAGCCATATTTAGTATCAACATTCCCCACTATACAGTGGCGTTCTGATATAGAATCCTGGAGAAAAAGATGAAGACAAAATGAATACGCTTGGTTGGAATAAAAGCTTCCATAAACAGTCACTCCGTATTTGTATCCTATGCTCGAATTGTCCTTGATTTTAATCCAAATCTTATCGCAGTTTAATTATGGCCACTGTGTTCCTGACAATCTCTTCACGTGAAAGGATATTTCAATAGCTATTGCTTACTATCTGATCCTGTAAAATCACCCGTGAGTGCCAGTGGCAAGCTTTGCTTAAAAGAACTATGTCCCTTTGGACCCTGGTTCATGAATCATTCCTTCGCTGCTGGTAATTGAATGTGTAGATTTTTGTGGATGGATTTTGTCCATCTTCGATATCTTACTACCTCATGCTGCTGTGACGATTCTGATGTGAGCCAGCAATGTACGAGTTTTGTTCAGTGTGGATGAATCAGAAAACTGCAGTACAATCCTTGTGAAGTTAGCTCGAGGGACTAGGCTTTCAGCTATACCAGTGAGGTCTAGAAAAAGTGTCGGGCATTTTCTGAATCCTGCTTCTCTCCACTCTTTATCTCGAACATGATGAAAATGTGGTACACAATAAAAACAATATACAGAAAAATGGAAATCTCTGGGATTTGATACTGTATACGAGTGGAAGAATCACACTGGTTTTATCATGGTGGACTGTGGGAGATGTCTCGGTATGTCCCACCTCGTAATCTGTACGTAAGTTCACCTGTCTCAATTTTTATCAGCAATTAACAGGCAACTATAAACCATCAAGAACCGGTTCCTAAAATATGACCCGAGATATTTTTGAGAAACCTGATCATGGGAGACATTCTCAAATAAGCATAACCAAAGAAAATGGAATAAACATCTTCATTGTTGCGAATGGTGAGTAGCATTAAACCACAACATCATCAGGTCAATATTATCATCATATCAACTATTTTTCAATGTAAAAGGGAACCTACCACAGACTGCGTGAAGACAAATCTCAGGACTGATTTTAGGAACTGACTCAGCTTTCTCATCTTGTGCCGATATGGCGGCTCACATTAAGCAACTAGCCATGCGTCCACAATGTTTGAATACACACACAGGAGTCCGGCACATCTATTACCACGCAGCATTCAACAATGAATGCCTCACTACAACATGACGAGTCTGTGCACATTCGTATATTATTATATACCTAGGTCCGAACATATGAAATACTACCCTCTTATAGGGGTGCAGTATGCATATGTTCAGTCGCACTGAGACGTTGTGAATGAGTTATGAATCAATGATTTAATAAGTGAATAAAATGTGGGTTTTTTTTCATGATTTTTTAGGTATATAATAATATAAACGTAGTGACTAAGCTGGGATGCCATTCTCAACCTTTTGTTACATAAATAAGTCCTTCGGCCTCGGAACTTTATTGATATAGTACAGAAGACCTCGAACGGTCATCCCTACGGGCTCAGTAACCACGTTTTCTCTTAATAAAGTGTGTGAAACCCGAGAAGAAGCGAAGCGAGCGATGAGTCTCAAGACACTTGGTGCACCACTGACGTAGAACTCGAGCTTTGGGCGCCCTAGGTCAAGACAGCATCGGTTTGTCAAGACACTTAAGGGATGATATCTGAAGCCATTGCACACCGAAGCACAAGACACTTTAGGGCACTAGGAGAACCAGTCCTAAATACCTGCGAAACATCTTTACAAGTAGTGACCTTTGTTTTGGGGTGCTGTGAATTATTTTGTCATGAGTGACTGCTTAGTCAGGCAGTGGTAACATCACATAGAATCACTCAGGCGTATATTTGAGCCCGAGTGCTGTATTACTATAACCTCATCTGCCATAGGCTTGAGATACACCCTATATATTTATATAAGATCAGTCCGTATTACTTAACTCTCGCCGTAAATATAGGACCACCTTAAAGTCCTACATATATAGGACAACATCGTTTTGCCCTGTGTGGTCTATACAAGTCTAATAATAATTAAATGGCAGTATTTTAATGAAGCTGAGTGAATATCGCTATTTAGTGTGTGGGTGACACAGTCTCATATCGTAAACTCAAATTTAAAATTGCAAAATAAGAGCATTCACGGTGTAATTCTTCTGTTTACAACTTACACATGAATCAAGCCACACTGGGCTCTTTGACCAACACAGCACACAGTGACAGGATCGCCGCGGTCTAAAGTGCTGATTCCGCCAACACACAAGATACAGCCAGATTAGTTACCATTTGGGTATCTTGCTAAATCGTGCTAGGTTTTGAATAAACGCATACATATTTCCTGCAATGCATCTTGAGGTGTTGCGGTGGTGGAGCACCACAGTCTACACATGTTTTCATGAAAAAGTATGCACACCGTTGCACACGACGTATCGCGACAAAGGAGGTACGACATATCATGACACTGTAAGATGTAACAAGATATACCACGGCAAATCCATCTTGTTGGTGGAAGCAACCCTTAAACGAGTGCTCCATTGGCCCGACTAAAACTGGGAAAAGACGAAATCAGACACTTATGTAATGGAGCCCCGCTGCCCGACGAGCTTTGGCGATCTTTGTTCACCGGTTTCGCCCATAGTAGCCACACACTCTAATAGCATTGCCATTTTGAATTAATCCTTGCACAGAAAATAGTCTGCGTTTGTTTCTCACATATATGAAGTATTTAAAAGATAATCATTATTTCAAAAAACTAGGTGAATGTACACCTAGCTTTTGTAATTATTTACAATCGGAACAACATTGCCAACTGAACCTTTTTGAAATGAAAATATAATAAATCAATTTTTATCGCATTCCAGCAACAACAGCAATCCCAGTCCATCGGTTGGCACTATTTTTGTTGGTAGATTCTGGGTTTGTACACTACAGGGGTGATTCCACAAGGATGTGCGATATATGCTGATCATGGCTGCTTTGTTCACTCTCTAGGTCGGGATGAATCGTGTGGGAATATCTGGTTGAATCGCTGCAGTGGAATAGCCCCCTTTAAGCGATAATATGGGCTACACACGCAGGGTTTAGTGCAGGACCAGATCTTACAAGATATATCACAATTCATCAAGGTGCTACAAGACACATCCCGACCCTGCCAGGCAAAAGAGATCGTGCTGGTAGATTCAACCCTTAAAAGCAGGTTTGGCAAATGCCTGAGGATATCCACTTTCGCCGGGTCAATGGAACACTCGCTATTTTTACTAGTGATAACCTCAGGCCGTCAGTACGTCGGGCCGACCCCAACACCGGGCCGATATTACCTGTACTCAATGGAGCACTCACTATTTTACCAGCACGCTTTAAATATGGCGGCAGGGCACTGGGCGGGTGCCCTACGTGTGCGTGCCGTCATTACCTCGGACCGGGCCGACATTACTTGTATTCAATGAAGCACTCGCAATTTTACGCCTATTTTACCAGCACGCTTTCAATATGGCGGCAGGGCAGTGAGCTAGTGCCCTACGTGTGCGTGCCGGGCCGCTCGTCCTCCGCGCTCTCCTCCGTGCTCTCCTCGTCGTCGTCGCCGTCCCCATCACCCTCCTGCCCGTCCAGCGAGCACTGCTGCTGTAGGAGCGGCACGTTGGGCTCGTCCGGCATCAGCTTGCGCCGCTGCAGTTCACACTTGACCGCCAGGCTGAAGGCGCTCGTCACGTTACGTACTGACCAGGCGCTGGTCTCTATGATGGGCAGACCCAGCTGCTGAGAGAGTCGCCGGGCACTTTCCCAGTCCACCTGGCGCTTGTGCTCGGCGTCGGCCTTGGTGCCCACTATGATGCGGCTGCCGGTGGCCGGGCAGATGGAGTTGGCCTCCTCGAGCCACATCTGGATGTGCTCGAAGGACTCCTTGTTGGTGATGTCATAGACGAGAATCACACACGTGATTTGTCTCAGATATGGCGACTCTCTGAAAGCAACCAGATAAATGTCATTATTTCACCGCTGGTACAGGTTTAGCCATAAGAATAATAAAGAAAAACCCAACTCAACGATCACCTAGGTAAAGGGCTGATTCCACCAACACAATGGATTTGCCGTGGTATAGCTTGTTATATCTTACAGTATTGCGCTATGTAATACCTCCTTTGTTGCGATTTCGCGCTCTATGATATATGTACTTTTTCACTATGTTGTGTGTATACTATGGTGCTCCACCACTGCGACACCTCAAGATGCATCGCAGCAAATATGCATGCAATTATTCAAAACCTAGCAAGATTTAGCAAGACAACCAAATCGTGACTAATCTCGTTATATCTTCTGTGTTGGTGGAACCAGCACTTAAAGTGAAAATACTGCGCCATGGTTGTGGCAGTGTGAACACGAGATGACATCATAGGCGATTGACGCATCAGTGGCTAGGATTTCAGTGAGAAGATGAGACATCAACATGGAAATTTAAACATTCCTAATTGGATTTGTGAAGTAATTTGAATTATTCTGATATTGCAATGCTATTCTATTGTCAGTGAAAGGGGGTGAGATAAATCCATAACTGTGTAGGTGGACGTGGCGGCCTCGCTAAAAAAAAATTCTTTCAAAAAAAGGTACCCCCAAAAAACACCCCACAAGCTGTGAAGGGGACTACCGAACTGAATAGAATAGAAATACATCTTTTAAAGACTTTGGTGATGGCTCACTAAGTATAGGATTACTGTTGTGCAAGTGAACTTCGCTTCATAGACTGGACGCCTAGGATAGGAGTTATGACATAATGCCCAGTGGCATTCTCAGGAACCTGACACCTCGATTTTACCAATCACACATCAACAGTTTTCAGGATCTCATTACTTCTATAACATATCTGGTTAATGAGACGTGGCACTGACACCTTAAGTAAGCCAGATGCTACCTTGATAATGACAACTTCCTGTCACTTTTTTAAAAGGTTGCTATGATATCTGCAGAATACGATTGTTACCTGTGTAACAAGTGCCGCCACTACGGGAACCGGGCATCACCGTGTTCTCAGTCTCCAACACAATACAGTATTGGACTATACAGGTGTTTCCGTTCCACGCCACCTAACGGTGAGATCCCTCGTTAGGCCAGCGCTCGGACAAACACGGCCGAGTCTGCCCACATTTATATTGAGATAAACAGCATTCACAGCTAGAGTGTGAACGGTGGGTGTGATTGTAGGAGTGTTGGTTTTGGACAGATTAGACTGCTGGAACAATCAAGGATATTGTATCAACGACTCTAGGCTGTCTAAACTTTATAGTTGATAATTGTCTTGGTTTTAACTTGGAGAAAGATAAGCCTATAATAGCTAGGCCTGCCAATGTATTAATGTGTATTCAATTTTGGTGATCCTATGTTATCTATGCTATATCTAAAGTATTCTTGAGGCAATATGCATGTATGGCATACCAGATTTGAGCTGGAATACCATAGAATAGGATGCAATCGTTATTATTTCTCTGGAAATAATGTAACCAGATATTTTGAACGTATTATTGCTCATACACTCAGTGATCCAGTGCTAAAGAATAGGTTGCCAGGTGAATGTTTGGCTTCAGTCGTGGGGTAACTAAGCAGATAAGGTGCGACACCGGCCTACGGAAAAAGGCCTATTGTTCACCAAACATTTTTCTCGATGTAAATCTGTTAAAAATTAACAGATTCGGTTGGGACTAGGTCTGGTTTCATCCGATTCTGACTCATCAAAAAAGAAGACAAAAAAAATTCTATTAAATATCTGATATTCTGAATCAGTGGAAAATGAGGGCATTTCGTGAATAGATCAATTGCTGACAGAAAACGAGAGATTGAGAGAACCATGACACAAGAATACTTTTTAACCCATCTTATGATAGAAAAAAACCCATTAATTATGATAGTGATAAGCAAAAGATTTAGCCACGTATTGAATGTAATAAGTAAAAGATGGCACACATGGCATGCAGCGAGGCTAACCGGCAGCACAACAGGTGACATAAGAAATACAAGACAACGTTTATCCAGCTCAGTCCTCATTCTACTATTTCAGGTCTAAGAACTCAACCATTACTCAATTAACAGATCATCATTTCCCTTCCTATATTTCTCACTACTAGGTGTATTTTATATCTTTTTTAGGACAAAAAGAAATCATCTATACAGCATTAGACCGATGGATGTTGCTTTTAGTTCCTGGGAAGTCAGTTAGGGCCATGAAAAAAGAGAATTTTTATGTGGAATTTACTGCCCCAGAGGAACAGAGAGAAAACATGTCGCTATTGGCCATGGAATGGGCCTGGGGTGTGGGGGTATATTTGAACTACTATCTATTGGCGTAAATGAGGCTTAATTTATTCTTTCTTTGTTTTACACAAGAAATGAAAACCCAACTGAAAATGGATATTAAGGTATTTTCTTTAAATATACTGCCTGAAGAAGTCTTATAAATTAAGACGAAACCTTGCAACTAAGATATTTTATTCGCCCCCTCCCCCCATTTCGATGTACTACTACCCCCAATATAACCACTCAATTTAATATCAACGTCTGTTTTTTGTCGACTATCCTTCAACTTCATTTCAAAATTCTAATTAACTTGACAAGACATTCCCTCTAAACCGAAGTAGACTAGTCTTCATAATAAAATAACGAGGAGGCATTAAAGTTTGATGTATTTTCCGAAAAGTTTCGGTATAATAGTAGGGTATATTTTCTCTTGTGGTATTTAGAAGGAAACCCACGAGATGAAAATAGTTTGGTCCGTACTCCACCCAGTTTGACTGCAGAGTAATTCACGAAGCGAAGCTGAGTGAATTACTCTGTGGTCAAACGAGGTGGACTACGGACCAAACTATTTCTATATCTTATGGGTTTCTGATTTTATCTCACCCCGAATAACATCAATTATTGATGAAATGAATCACCCAATTAGCCATTGAGTATTGGGTACACGAACCTCACGGCCGGGGAGTACGAGTTCCTAATGTTATTAAACCTATGGAGAAAAATAATGGGGTGAGATAAAGGGACCATACTTCACACCTTTTGGGGTGTTTCTGGTATACTTTCCCTCATAATAAAAAAAACCTCAAAAATTTCCGACATGTTTCGGTACAATATATACCTTTATCAGGGATAAGATTTTTGTTCATAATCAATCATAGATAAAAAGAAGGATTTCCTTGGAGAATGATCCCAGTGCCGTCTGCGTACCTGTGGCCGACCCACATGCGGGGCGCGCCGGGGGCGTCGAAGATCTGCAGCGTGTACGTGTCGTCGCCCACCTCCAGGCTGCGGCGCACGAAGGTCAGGCCCGGCGTGATCTGGTCCGTCCACCCGCCGTCCGCGAACCGCTCCAGCAGGTGCGACTTGCCCACCGCCATGTCGCCCATCAGGATCATGCGCATCGGCTCCGATGACGTCATGGTCAGCGTCGATGACGTCACAGTGTCTCTCTCCCCCTGGCGGCGGCTCAGTGGGAGGCTTCCCCCCGGTTTGGTTCACGGTGTTCCGTCCTGGTCCTCTGAAGCCGCAGTAGATTCCGCTTCTTCGTTTTCATCAGATCTACCTTCTGAAAGGAGAGTTATTTTTATCCTGCTTCATCAGGGTGCATATGAATATAACACAAATGTGCATGAATGATGTTGTTGATAGCCACAAACCAAACCATACTCGTAACTTGTTCGGTGACTGTCTGTTCTTATTGCCATTATTGTTAATATAACTCGTACAGTATTTTTGGTATGGTTATCACTTGTTTATCCTATTTGTTTCGGCAGTAGTGTGTTATGACTAGTGTGAGAGAGAGTTACCAGCTTATACACCTGAATTTGGTTATTATGGAGACATATGCATGGAATTAATGAAATGTACTTGAATTAGCTGCTACTAATGAAACACTACCCTCGGCTCAAATATTCATACATCAATAATTCAAGCTCAATTACTGGACGCGGAAATTGTATACATGCGTGTCGTTGATATTCACCCTTCCTCAACATTGGAGCCAATAAATGTCAACTGCAGTCAGGAAAGATTTTTGGAATTTGCTGCTTCAATGAGACCGAGAAAACATGGAAAACATGTTGGTGTCGGCTGCAGCATGGGGAAGAGGTTCAAACTACTGCATTACTGACCAGGGAGCTGGGTTCATGAAAAACAAGAGGGATTTTTTTGTGTGGAATTTACTACCTCAGAGAAACTGAGAAAACAAGAAAAATACATCCTTGTTGTTCATGGGATGCTGCTGGGTGTGTTGGGAGGTTTGAATCAATGATTTTGGATGCGAATGAAGCTCAATTTATTCTATCTTAGTTTTTACATAAGAATAGAATAATTCTATAAAATGAAAATAAAATCAAAGATTTCCTTGGAAAAGAGTATAACTGCCATTTCTGCATTGATGTGAATATGACCCAGTTTATATCATCGGCGTTTAACATATCGAAAAATAATTTCACATATTGAAAATGAAAATCTGAATTGAGTATGTAACTTGTCCAGAAGCCGGCCTGTCTCACCCGCCCTCCATTTAATATGTCTATTTATATTTATCAACATTGTGTGAGGATGCTAGTCTAGGACACAACTGCTTGAGTTAAGATTAGACGTTTTAGCATGCGTTCAGGAAGCAGGCCCCTTCTACACCCAGCAGTATAAGATTCTTGACGGTTGCATTGTAAGCAAAGAGGATCAAGGAGAATGCATTCATATGAGACTCACGCGAGACTCTATTTTACACAAAGTAGTGCAACAAGCCACACACGCAGAGCACACTATAAGGTTCTGATAGCGTGTGGCAGAACATATGGACATGTATACGTTGTGTTGTTGAACACTATAGAGGAAACCTATGAGAATTTAGGGTCTGAGCTCGTATCCCATCGACTTTGAAGCTCATGGTAATTCACAAGGTGAAGCCGCGTGAATTACTTAGTGATTCAAACGAGATGGGATCGAGCTCTGACACAAAACTTGAATGGGTTTCTGAATTTATCTCACCCTTAACATTGACTAATGGGTTATCATTGGATATTATTCCTAAATATCTAATAGGCGTTAGATATGACTTCCCAATGTTAAGTCTATGGAGAAAAAATACCAGGGGAGAGATAACAACCACATACCCATAAAATATGGGTCTTATTGACCCTCTATACAGTGGTACACTTTTTTTTTTACTTTTTAGCTAGCTTTGTGGCTATGTTTTGGTGCCTGGTAGCACCTTTATCATCATGTACATTTGTCCGGGCCGAATATAGATTTCGTTGATCCTGTTTGTTTTTACATCTAGTATTACAGGAGTTTGGCACGAGGCAGTGTAGGGAGTTGTAAAAGGATGACTCTCATAGATCATATGTATAAAGTTACTGTCGAGTACGTTTGTATCTCCATGCTGCTCACAGGAGTACAAGTCTCTACAGAAATTAATTTTTGATACATTTGTCATCACCAGCATGTGCACTATGGTAACAGGGACGGTTGGGAAATTTGGTGGGTTTTTTTTGTTTATTCTTTTAAATTCATATCACAACATCTGACCTACATCAGGTCCTCTTGATGGATACGGAAGTTTTTATCCTGAGTGTGAGAAAAGGACAACATCTTTCCTGACGAGATCTAGAATCCACTGACTTTCATTTGATATAAGGAAAAGCAGTATTTCTCTCCGTGAATATGACAACGACGTGGCATATTTCAATCATCGTCACTGGTTGGACATCAATGGTTATCATGTTTAGTATTAATGGCAGGGTTCAGCACCGCTTTTTCACACATGCCACGTGACCATTGCTCACTCAGCCACTCCTCGGGGATGCCTCACCCAGTACGGTCAGCGGTCGCTTTGGTTGTGATCCCCCCCCCCCCCCCACCCCTTTTCCCTTTTTATACTTGTTATTTATCTATTATTGAGTATTTTGTTAAAAATAGGAGTGCAAAAATAATGACACATAAGCTTTGGACAACACATTTCTTTTCTCTTCAATATTATGTTATTATAGTCCTGTGACTGGAATAGGTACCCTGCAGGAAAAATACCCTGCAATATCTTTTTGATGATTTTGGGTAATTAATACCTGCTGATTCCAAATCTGACGGGTGCAAGACTGTAAACCTTGAGCATCCCACAACTTGGTCGGAAATAGACCAATGTAATGTTTCAATATCATTTTTATTAGGTTTTCATGGTCTACGATTCCATTGGTGTCGTTTCCAAGTTGCTAAGGTCAGTTGCCATAGAGTACCAACATTGTTCATCAAACCTCCCGAATAAGACACAATTAAGGTCACCTCTGCTATTCCATTAGATGTGACATGATAAATATTTATCAGTTTTGGTTCAAGGTAGCTTCAAGCCAGGGAACAGACGTAGCCTCGTCCTGTATCCAGTTTTGGTTCTTGGAACAGTTTCTATGATGATATGTCTCCATAGCAATCAGAAATGGACTTACTTACCATCTATGTATTGAATGAGCAGCATAAAGTACCTTGGGCTTTGGAGTATATAGTTATACTTGGTGAGAAGTGATCGAGATCTTCAGCAAGAGTTCATGCACTTTATGACGGCTACTTAACAAATCTGATTTTCTAAGTCTATGAACACCGATTTTATTTTTGTTGAAAAGTCCAAGATGGCCCCCACTATGGCTGCCAAAACATTCTGTATGGTATAACTCAGCAAGGTGTTACTATATGACCACATGCAATACAACTTCATGTTTACAAGGAATTGCTTCTCATAGCTGTTATTTTCTAGGGACATAATCTAATTATCATTATGAGAAAACAGGGTTACTGAGCCCATAGGGATGGCCGTTCGAGGTCTTTTCACTCAAAAATACAGCCTAACGCCGCAGGGGGAGGGCCATATTTTTTAGTCAAAAGACCGAGAATATCCATCCCAATGGAGTCAGTAACTATGTTTTCTTATTACTATACACCTAATCGTTTAAAAGGCTGTCTTATTAAAATTTCTGCTCCCCGATAACCACTGTCATTCACTACGGCCCGCTGTCACAGCGGGCGCGAACATTATTTATACTACAACCCTAGCAGTGGGTATTATTTCATATTATCCTACCCCTAATATAAAATTCCATAGGCTTAACATTGAGTTTTCGTATGCCACACTGACTGGCCACTAGTGGCATAGAGAATTGTTATCTCGTAATATTCCAAAATCGAGGAGACTGGGTAGGATAAAATCAAAACCTGATTCGTTTTTCGCCTTATGAAGTCACTATGTCAAACTCCAGTCGTGGCATACGGTGGCCAAGATTAAAACTCATCTAGTTTTACGATAGACATTTGGGCATAGGTGTGTAGTAATATATATCTTACTACCACTGTGGATATCAATACATGTACATATTAATACATGTACATGCGTTTACAGCTGCATGAACCCCTATCAAGGCACCAGAGAGGGGCGTCACATGCAACACTCACCTCCCTCATACTCGGGTCCAATTTTCCCAGGCCACAATACCAGAAAATAACATTGTAATAACAATAATGATATTGGCGGTAATTTAGCATGTAGCAACAGCATGAAACCTTGCACAAAATGCAACCCGCGGGTACTAGATGGGAATGGGATATTGTGGTGGTGACTCCATGTTGAGTATTGTAGGCGTACAAATGGATGATGTTTCTCAGTAATCACAATTAGTTTATATTACATGTCACCTCCAAAACAATATCAACCCATCAGTAACTTATCAATAAGTGGTACATATGAGTTTTTGTTTCCTGTTCCCAAATTACTAGCTGACCGACATTTTCGCATTTTTTTACCCATTCAGATCCGTAAAAAGAGTAAGAAAGAAATTGATGAGTGTTTGGTCTGTTTCCCCGTATGCCATCGCGTTTGGAGCGCTCAGGGATATGAACGAGGCCATAGCCGAGTGAATATTCTGAAGCGCTTCAAACGAGATGGCTATCGGGGACACAGGCCATACACTGTTCATATGTTTGTTATTTTATATTAGCTTGGATATTGTTATCTGTTTATCACCCAGTGAGTATAGGTTACCCTACTCGCATGCCTGTTTAGTACGAGTTCCTAATGTTTAGCCTATGTACACGTATACCCGGCTAAGATGATAATAAATACAACTCTCTGAGAATGGATCTACGCACCAGTGATCGGGACGTCAACAGCTGATCTTTTCACCCACCTCTGACGGCTCCACATTCCCCTGACCCCGCGTATGTTAAGCGGAGGTGAACTATTGTCGCTCATCGCTAATCTCCACGTCCACCGCTGCCGCTAATATTCCAAGTATGACCCGGTCACACAAGACTCTTTAACTGCCTTCCTATACTCTGTTCACGACTAGGTTGACAGATATCAGTGACTCTACCATCTGCCTTTCTATACTCTGTTCACGACTATGTTGACAGATATCAGTGACTCTACCATATATGAATTGCCTTTCTATTCTCTGTTCCAAGACGATATTGAACGATATCAGTCCCTGTCATAAATCAAATTATTTTCTGTCGTTCGTATTTCAATTGCCTGCCTATACCCAGTGATTCTGGAATAAATCAAAAAGCCCTGCTAAACTCTGTCCCTAATTATGCTGACATAATCCTGAAAATATGAATAGAGAAATTCAACTCCTGAAATAATGGAAAACTGAGTCTTTGAAGATGGACAGAATACCCCATTATCTCAGACCGTTTAACATGAGTTAACACAAGTTACCATAGTAACACACCAATGTACAAGATCACCATTTGTTTGTTTGTGGTTTAGCATCTCAGGGGACCCTAAGGGTTTATAGGGACCATCAATGATCTAAGCTTCTTAGTTTCTGAGACTTATTTTAGTAAATTCCTTTCAATGTTTTCAAGTATTTTATAAACAATCAAAGACATTTGTCCCTTTTAAAAAGCTGATGATATCTCTCTTTGGAATAGTCCAAAACAACGGATGATCTCTATTTATGCTTCTTCAAATCCTTTCAAAGGTGATCTTCTAATATCCACTCTCTTCCTTTTGATCCAACCTACCAGTTGAAAAGCGACCTTACTAGACCGTTCAATATATTTCTATCTCTAAGTTCTTTTTGATTGTCTAACTTGTATATACCTACAATGTACCTGTCATTTAGAAAAGGACCACAGTTGAGAACACACTGATTATAACCACCTGAGAGGTACTGGCACTGTGCACCTGGGTGCAGGTCCCTGAATCCTATCTTGACAAGATGATCCAATACTGGGAGCTGATTTAGGAGATGAGGCACTAGAGGCTTTGACCTCGCTGACCCAGACGGAATGTGGCTGGGTATGATTTCATGGCCTATCTATGAGGCAGGTTGTTGGTGAAATATGGACTACCGTAAACCGCTTACGATTTGCTGTATAAGCCTACAGATCAAAGGCATATTTATCCACATTTTTATGGTGCAATCAGCAAAATATCATTTCTCTATAATTGGATCTAATTCAGATATCGATGTTACCTTCGCTTACATAACTTGACACCTAGCCTCGTACTAAGCACATTCTACAATTGGAAAGAGGTATCACAATGATGGTGATGATGTATTGAATGAGCCACTTCATATGAATAAGAAACATCATAAATCCTGATGATATAATAAGTGCCCAGGGTGCTTACTCTGCAAAGAATTTTGGACATAATCATAAATGGGCGTAATACTTCAGTATGTTGAGTCCTTACAATGGCTAATAACTTTAACTGTGGTTCATTGCTCTCATATATATTCTTTTAATATGGAGGAGTAAATAGTCTAACTTTCTAAGAAACCTAGCTAGCCTCTATTCTGAGGTTGCCACCCTTAGCTTATTGTTCTTGGCGCACATACTCATAAGTATAGAGTAATGTTCTAATCTATAACTAATAGTCGTAGGAAAAATAAATTTGGTTTTGCTGGAGTTTGCGGAGTAATAACCCCCCCCCCCCCCCCAAAAAAAAAACAAAAAAAAACAAACAAACAAACAAACAACAAACAACAACAACAACAACAACAACAACAACAACAACAAAAATACAAAAAAAATACAAAAAAAACAAACGCTACTCCAGGCTGGCACTCCTCAGGCCACTGACAACCCTTCCCCGAGTGGAGAACTACACCCGGCCATGGCCTGGTTCAGCCAGCCCGGGGCCTGGCACTGCCAGCCCGGGGCCTGGCACTGCCAGAGGTACCTTCCGTGCTCTTCCACCGATCCCGTCATTGCAGAAAAACATGTAAAATCTGCTGGCGACCCTCGTATGCCCCCCTGCCGGCGCCTGGTTGGTGGAACAGCCCCTTTACTGGCAGCTGGCGGTGGCTGGAAGCAGGGACTGGGCCGGTGGGTTTGTACACTATAAGCAAAAGCCATGCTGTGCTCTTTTGATGTCGCCGGCCCAGTGGAGCACGCTTTTAAGATGGAAGTAGTTATGGCATATAGTATAACATCAATGGATTTACGGTATTCCTCAGGGCACACTCTAGCACTGGTGTGTCCATTAACCTAATACCAAACAGAATTCTTTCATCACGAAACTTTTAATACATTGTAATCTGTGACCAATGTCCAGAGTGAGTGTAAGCAACATCATACCATCCAAAATATAGCCCGTTTTATAAATCTAAAATTAATTAAAATCGATCAATTCAAATCAGTAATTTACATCAAACCTTAAACACACTGATTTACACTAAAACTTCAATGATATTAAAACTATAATTTGGGTGCTTTTTGTTTGTCTTATACATTTGTTTCTTTTGTGTTTTTTACTTACTCAGAATCTGTAGTTTGTAGTCATGATTATTACGGCTCCACTCCTGACAAAGCTCTATGTATTTCAGATATCGATGTTACCCTTTGCTTACATCAGTCTATTCTACTCAGCTATTTCCAGACCCGAGTATTGAGCACCCTCCGCCTGTCGAGAACCTTGACGAGTCTATTCTACTGAGTATAGCCTCCATGCTACAACTGATCTATGGCCTTTCTAGATTAAACATGGTCTCGGCATGACTCATCCCAGGGCTCTCTAGACTCTGTCCACGATCGATGCTGTATAGGCGAGACTTTCCACCACGATGAGGCATCCCACAGGTGAGTGGCATTGGGGAGGGGGGACTATGGCTGCATGCATACATGTATTGGAGATATTTGGCTTCGATTAGCTATTAGGTACTGCTGGCATATTTCAGGTGTCCAGAACTTTATCTTACCCCTAATATAAAATCCCATAGGCTTAACATTGAGTTTCCATATGCCACGCTGCCTGGCATACAGAGTTTTATATGCCACTAGTGGCAGAATTTTTATCACGTAATAGTCCAAAATCGAGGACACAGGGTAGGATAAAATCAAAACCTGATTCGTTTTAATCATGGCCACTGCATTCCACTCCTGGAGTTTTGGGCTCACTATGCCAAACTCCAGTCGTGGCATACAGTGGCCAAGATTCAAACTCATCCAGTTTTACGATAGTATTGAACTAAGAGAGACACCAACCCCCAACCACCACCCCCTACTACCACGTTGAAAGAATACCCCAAAACTTTGATCCATGCATCTTACTTAATACAATCACCTCGCCAAAAACACTATTTTTCCTAAACTATATGTATATATACATATGCATAAGTGACAGTACAACATGTACATTTAGTGCATAAAGACAACAGCTGAGCAAAACTATCCGTTTAATCAACTATAACTTTATAAAGATGTAATAAAAAGGGGGAAATTATAATGAAAGGCATCCACATAAGATGAGACTTACACGTCTCAGTTACTAATTCTAAATATATAATTTAGTAAATAAAGTTCCTGCTCGTGATTTATGTGGGCATGTAGAACCTCGAGATTTCAAGATCCATGAGTTAAGAAAATAAGCCGTAGCTTATTTCATTAAATTTTAGTTTAGGAAATGCGAATATTAAAATTTAAAAGATTCTCGCAACATATTCATGTAGTATTATAAGTTACTGAGTATTTTTGTTGTGCTAACCATGTCGTTTAATGAGATAAGTGCACAATAACTTTCTTTGTTGAGCTCCCAAGCGGAAACAAAACATCACATGTACTTCAAACTCATTTTCAAAAAGTATTAAAGAGGTGGCTAGAAACACCTTTGGATAAAGCCAGAAAAAAACATTTTCAAAGAAGGCACTTTTTCCTGAATAATATTGATACAAGGTAGTGTTCTATTAAACCCGCCTTTGAGGGTACTGCCTTCGCTTTACTAATTACATGTTAATTATAACGATATAGACACGATAATGACTATGGTTTGAGTGTATAATTATGAATCATTGTCTCATGAAATACATGTAATCACGACAACCCCAATCAGTGCCACGACGTGACTGCCAAGTAGTTCGACTTGTCTGCCACATAGATTGTTCCTGTATGATCCCTGGATGCTTGTAAGGACTACGCTGTACATATGGAGCTCTAACCGCTATGTATACAGAATAGTTCCGCACAGAGGGATAACAGCCCAAATTAAGCTGATGGAGCAACAAACTGTTCTAGTGATATAACCTTGCTTGTTTGTCTGGCAAGGCCAGCCTAAAACATGCCCCAGCCGACACAGCAATACACCAATATACTATGTTGTCTCTCAGAAATTCGCAGACAAATAGAAATGGTATATGATAGGCAGTTATGTCATTATCTTTACACATCTTTGCTGTTATACGAACATTATTACTGAAAGCTTTCAATGTGGTAAAAGATGACAGATTCTAAATCAAGTTTAAATTATTACAATCATCTCCCCCCCCCCCCTACTTACTATGCCTCATTTTTCACGGAGTATCATTTTTGGCGTGGAATATGACATGGATATACTCTTTTTACATTGTATAAAAACTAAACTACAAGGTAGCACGTCAATTTAAAATAGTGCATTTGAAAGAGTAAGTCTTATTCCAATAGCGCATACATAATTCTTTAGAGGCTTCCAACATCAATTTCACTCTTGTGGGTCTAATTGTACTCCCCCCCCCCCCCTCATGTATATATATTAGATGGATTAGTGTTAACATTGTAATTAGTAATTAAATACGAGCCGCATCGCTTGTGAAAAAGAATGCAGATTTGATTCAAAATCTATATACTGATAACTAAAATCTATAGAGAATTAATTAAATCATTTTACTGTGTGAATAAATACTATAAATGCACGCTCCTATGACATTATAAGAGCAATAACAGCTATTATTATTATAATAGCGGTACCACCGGCCCGCATACACGTAGGGTTGTCATTTACAATGCGGGCCACTGACGCCGTGCCATATTCACCCTACAGATATCAATGAACCTGACAGCCATGCTGACGTCTCCCTAGCTCATAAACTACGTGTGTTTCAGCTACAACAATGTACGAGGATTAATTTAGGTCGTCACACGGACATTGACAAAGCACTGGCCTGCTAATTTCACACGGTCCCTGTATGGAGTACGGTTAGTGCATCTGACATGATCCTTGGTGTTCCACCTTCCATCTTCTGGTGCCTTGAGTTGATTCTGTGGCGATTATACTGTTCATGATATTTACACGTAATTATTCAATTCAATTATATTTACTCAGACTTTTTCGATAATACTGAAACTCCATGAACCTATACGTATCATATGAGTACGACTCGACCAAGTCTGTAATTATATAGAACGTCCTGACCATGCTGTACAATTCACAGAACGAGATGATAATTTACAGTTTGTACGGACCGAGGCATTTATGCCGAGTTCCATACAAACTGTAAATTATCATCGAGTTCTGTGAATTGTACAAGCATGGTTGGACGTTATATATTTACTATATACCCGAAATTTAAAAAAAAATCAATTTAAAAAAAAATCAATTTCAATTTTTTTAATAAATGTGTATGGCCAGGTGGTCCGTATTTTAGTGTACGGACCGGCGGTCCGTACAGTATTTTTACGTCATATGCCGAAACGGTGCGTATTTACAGTATATACGGCATGGGTATATAGTAAATAATCTAATGGGTTCCGATCATGCATTTTTATTCAAGCATATATAATGAATCTATAGCAACTCTCATAAACACATAATGCATGTGAGGTGATAGTGTTAATACCCGTCAATAATCTAAACTGACGGTACTATGTCTATGTGACGGATCGAGGTAGAACGGCATACACAGGAGCAGAAATCATGGGTGTTAAAGTACACCTTGTCTTCACGAGACCCCGCACAAAAACACAGCCGTCGCCTTCCGCACTCAGTCGGCAGAGGGCGTGGCTAACAGCTGACAGATGACTGCTATGTGCGGCCGTCTGTCAGCCAAAGAGCAGACGACATTTGACTACGCAGAATGAGGTGGATTAAATTGTGTGAGCCATGTTACCCATCTCCTGACATACAGCATATTATAAGGAGACACTGTTGAGATTGGTTGGTTGGTTTGATTTAACGTCCAGTTAACCATTACAGGGCCTTACCAGACTTTCTCAAGGTTCTTTTACACCACAAGGGTGGTGACCGAATCTATTAGATGAATTTAGGTAGAAATCACACCCCTACACATTTACCACGGTGAGAGTTCTTTTAGTTCCCACACTGCATAGACATGGTATGAGAACGATTGGCCTTTGATATAGCAGTAAATCTACCATTGCCGGGGGTGAAGGATAAAAGTGGCTGCCCTGGGACGCGAACGCACAACGTCCTACAACCTTGGGATTATAAGCCCAGCGCCTTAACCACTGAGCTAACTCCCCATCTGCCACACTACTGAGATAAAGGATGTGTCGCTAGTTTGTTAAGGGGCTCTTCCACTGGGCTGACTGCACGACCGCAAAACAACATCGCACAGCCGTCGTACGGCCTCCATGTTTACCGTCTCCATAGACGTCGGTGGAGCAGGCCACACGCTCAACGGCGACGTCGGCCGTATCACAATCCAGGGTCACACCAGGGTGAGACAGATCTGAGATGCACATGACAAACAAGCAGGAAATACTGTGGTATGGCCAAGATTCAACCCACGTGGGTATGATTCACAGAGGACACGGGACTACCGACTGAGCTAGCCTGCAACCCTAGCACTGCTTTTATCTGTACATAAGACAAAGATGTGACTTACAAGGTGTAACATCATTTCTGCTTTCCACAAACAGCTTTACATGTTTGAGTTACTATTCACCTTTTATTATTGCTTTATAAACTGTAAGAAAAAAAGAGTCTGGGTGTGATGAAGAGGACAACCTCTCATTAGGCCCTGCTGACTGAGAAAGAAAAGGATGTCTTGATAGGACCTGCCGACTGAGACAGGAAAGGACAACCTCTGAATAGGGCCTGCCGACTGAGAAAGAAAAGGACGTCTTGATAGGACCTGCCGACTGAGACAGGAAAGGATGTCTTGATAGGACCTGCTGACTGAGACAGGAAAGAGCAATGTCTTGATAGGACCTGCCGACTGAGACAGGAAAGGACAACCTCTGAATAGGGCCTGCCGACTGAGAAAGAAAAGGACGTCTTGATAGGACCTGCCGACTGAGACAGGAAAGGATGTCTTGATAGGACCTACCAACTGAGATAGAAACTGAGATAGAAAAGGATGTCTTGATAGGACCTGCCAACTAAGACAGGAAAGAACAACCTCTTGATAGGACCTGCCGACTGAGACAGGAAAGGACAACCTCTGAATAGGGCCTGCCGACTGAGAAAGAAAAGGACGTCTTGATAGGACCTGCCGACTGAGACAGGAGAGGATGTCTTGATAGGACCTGCTGACTGAGACAGGAAAGAGCAATGTCTTGATAGGACCTGCTGACTGAGAAAGAAAAGGATGTCTTGATAGGACCTGCCGACTGAGAAAGGAAAGGACAACCTCTGAATAGGGCCTGCCGACTGAGAAAGAAAAGGACGTCTTGATAGGACCTGCCGACTGAGACAGGAAAGGACAACCTCTGAATAGGGCCTGCCGACTGAGAAAGGAAAGGATGTCTTGATAGGACCAGCTGACTGAGACAGGAAAGGACAACCTCTGAATAGGGCCTGCCGACTGAGAAAGGAAGGGATGTCTTGATAGGACCAGCCGACTGAGACAGAAAAGGACAACCTCTGAATAGGGCCTGCCGACTGAGAAAGGAAAGGATGTCTTGATAGGACCTGCTGACTGAGACAGGAAAGGACAACCTCTGAATAGGGCCTGCCGACTGAGAAAGGAAAGGATGTCTTGATAGGACCAGCTGACTGAGACAGGAAAGGACAACCTCTGAATAGGGCCTGCCGACTGAGAAAGGAAAGGATGTCTTGATAGGACCTGCCGACTGAGACAGGAAAGGACAACCTCTGAATAGGGCCTGCCGACTGAGAAAGGAAAGGATGTCTTGATAGGACCAGCTGACTGAGACAGGAAAGGACAACCTCTGAATAGGGCCTGCCGACTGAGAAAGGAAAGGATGTCTTGATAGGACCTGCCGACTGAGACAGGAAAGGACAACCTCTGAATAGGGCCTGCCGACTGAGAAAGGAAAGGATGTCTTGATAGGACCTGCCGACTGAGACAGGAAAGGACAACCTCTGAATAGGGCCTGCCGACTGAGAAAGGAAAGGATGTCTTGATAGGACCAGCTGACTGAGACAGGAAAGGACAACCTCTGAATAGGGCCTGCCGACTGAGAAAGGAAAGGATGTCTTGATAGGACCAGCTGACTGAGACAGAAAAGGACAACCTCTTGATAGGACCTACCAACTGAGATAGAAACTGAGATAGAAAAGGATGTCTTGATAGGACCTGCCAACTAAGACAGGAAAGAACAACCTCTTGATAGGACCTGCCGACTGAGACAGGAAAGAGCAACCTCTGAATAGGCCCTGCCGACTGAGATAGAAAAGGACGTCTCGGTAGGACCTGCCGACTGAAACAGGAAAGAGCAATCTCTTGTTAAGACCTGCTGAGTCGCTGACACGTCCTGTGGCTGCGGGACATCGCCTGGAGAGCTGCTCAGTATGGCGCACTCTGCCACAGGAGATAGGTTAATTATGGCAGGCTTGATGTATGTGGTATGGTGGTATGCTGTTGTAAATGACCTACTCTTTTCTTGTATCTATGAGCCGTGAGTGACAGCACAGTGGTGACAGTAAGAAGATAAGGAGCAACTGTCACCTACAGACGTGGCTAGGTGTTAACATAACGAGCTACCACATGACCAATGACAGGAAAGGAAGTTAAATACCGATTTTCTGGATTTGCACAGAGATCGTTTATATCAGTTTCAAAGATATTGTCATTCCGTTCCTCCACTCCCACATATCATAATTGTATAGCCCTTGCCAAACAAAGGCAATGGCACTGCTTCTTTGGCTATTAGAATTATCCTCATCGTTTTAGGCATTATACGTGACTTAAGGTGAAGTGTAACCTAATAAATTAGATATACTTAAGATGCTATATGATACTTGTATAAATGACAACTTATAAATTCATACACTTATCAGTGCTAGAACATTTTTTATAAACATAAGTTTCTGAGTATGGATACTTCTCCCGTTAACACGACCACCAGCCGTTGTCACATTAGGTGGTCCCATTAGCGGGCCGATCTCGTTGGCAAGCGTTTTAAACTTCCATACATTGGAATCATTTCCAATGGTAAGTGATCGTAAGAGCGGACTGGGCGAGCCAATTTTTTTTAATTTTTTTAATTAAGCTTTTATTCATTCGGTACAAGTACAGTTCTTCCATGAATGGGGGAAGTCTCACAACCAGGGCTAGTGACATTGTTATGTATAAACAAACGAAAGGAAAAAAAGTATGTACATATAGAGGGAGATGGACAATGACGAGAGGGTACGAGGTTTGTAGCCAAAGCGAGTCACATCTATTCCCAACTGTATACATTGAAAATGTATAGGGACTCCGTAAACAATCAGGGACTCATTATATAAAACCTGTCAGATACCATAATTATGGTATACAGATTCAAATCTATGGTATACCGCCTCAAAGCCATAGAATACGGGAAAATAGTGTCCCCTTTGTGCTATAGAGCAAAGATATATTCCCTATTGTTATACTCTTAATATGGGAATTCCTGGGTTTAATTCATTCGAAAAAAGATGGATGATGAATACAATAACGCTGATTTCCTGAACAGGCGGCTCTGTAAACCACTCAAGGTTAATGTTCTAATACACTCGCTAGTGCTCGTGTATTACTACGCGTCAACCTCTCGTTGTTTACGGCCGCCTTTACACAAAATCATCGTTTATTGTCTATGCATATCTAATCCGCAGAGAGGACCTGGAGACGTCTTGTGGAGACATGAGTCATTGTTTAACGCTTGGCGCCCCACAGCAGGGACCTGGGGGAGACGGAGTTGGCGGCCGATCCATATTGTTACAAGCATCGCCTGCCAGGCCGCTCAGCAACCTGCGCCTGAATGAGGACACGAGCCTATGTGTGTGCACATATCCTAAATGCCGGACCTTTCTCCGCGAGAATCCACACGTATTATACTAGTTATACACTATTCAGGTTATCATTTAAAACCTCAGTCAGTCCCTCTTGAATTGAGCGTAAGACACTGAATTATAGATTTATGATAATAGATACATCTCTGGATGCTTTAGGCTTCCAGTTATTCCTAGTCGAGAGGCTCTGACTCAGTGGTGCATACCAGACTAAGAAAGAAATTGATGAGTGTTTGGTCTGTGTCCCCGTTCGCCATCTCGTTTGGAGTGTGCAGTTAAATGAACGAGGCGATAGCCGAGTGAATATTCTGAAGCACTCCAAAGGAGACGGCAAATGGGAACTCAGACCAAGCACGAATATATGTTTCTGCTTTTATCTTAGCCTGGAAATATTTATCTGTTTATCACCCGTTGAGTATAAGTTACTGTACTGGCAAGCCTGTTGAGTATGATTTCTTAATGTTACACCTATGGACGTTTCTACCAGGCTAAGATAAAGGCAGGAGTTTCTCGGACTAGTTATTCCATGCATGTGAACATACATATACCAAAGATTGCAGGTGTCGAATTTGATGGCATCCCAATCTCTGAAGCCTCGACCCCATGAAAGGAAAGAATACCATAAACTCCCCAATAACATTCAGGTCGTACCAGCGACCAGCCCACAATTACCAGCATAAAAAAGAGAAATACAGTAAACTCCTCATAACGATGAGCCACTACCGATAAACAGCCTACAATTGCCAGTATCTGGCAGAGAAATGCTGTAGCTTCTCCGATGGCAACCAGCCAGTACTGGTAATGTGCCCACCTGGCTGTGGAACCGATTTCTTTTCTCCTCATATCATTTTGACTACTACAGTTACCTCTTTCCATATGGTTGTGTTTAGGACTTTACATATATAAAGTAAAGGAAATAATCTCGGTGCAAGATAAGCTTATGTTCATAAGGCACGTCCAACCAAGCAAGCATCTATATATAGCACATGCATAGGTCATGCCAAGGTCATGAACAGAGATGTAAGTTTAGATTATGTTCTGCAAAATGAATTGAAAAACAAGCTGCTTTTGACCAAGAACTGGACCCTGGCATTCCGTGTTAGCCATAAAGAAATCAGCGATTGTGTATTGTATGCCATACATTTTTACATCCACTATGCCTAATCGATTGTATGCAGAAGTGTATTCTACATACAGGCGTAGCATGTAGAATATGAATATATTGTCATAACTAATGTCAGACCAGAATTCGCCAGTACTTTCTGTTTTTATCGAAGTCATTGTTCATACTGCATTTTACCGTTGTTATAGATGTTTTTGATATTGCAACCACTCGAGTCAGTTGCAATATCTCTGTACATGTCGGTCATTCGTGCATCCTCTTTGTATATTGATTTACCGGGGTAACAGATCTCTACTAATTCTCATTTGTATACATACACTCTGAGGCGCTATCCTGACAAAGTCTGTACATCTTTAATCCTCGTGCAAGGACTACATAAACCAGCAAGCAAGTTATAATGTTTCTGAGTTGTCTTTCTAGAAATCAAATTCAGTTGATCATATAATAATCGCAATATTAGCAACATTAAGTTGGTCATATAATAATCGCAATAATCCAGCTGTAATTTGGTGGGTTAAATATGTATATCGCCTCAGCGATACTTTTGATATCGTTCAGACAACACAAACATTGCAAATACTTGGTAGAGACTCTTAAGCAAGTATTCCACCAGATAGGCATTGAACAGGTGTTCAGGTGGGCCTGCTGCCAGCCATTCTTCCTGGCACCAGCTGACCATGCGGCTGAAAGTGTACAAATTGTCAGAGGTCTTCCACCGACCCATTTTATTCTAGCCTGCTGACGACCACACAGGGCCTGTGTGGAATCTAGCTACTCGGCCGGGTGGTCGACTGGCGCCGGCTAGGCAAGTGTACTGCCCTATTGTCTGGTGAAAGTTGTCTGCATTACCGTGATAGGCAGTTCCCCGTCCATTCAATAGGGAGCAGGTTGAACATGGTTTGGCTAAACTATGCCTTTTCAGTCATCTTGGGATTTGTATGGAATGATGAAAGCTCACCAAATACCCACTGAATACTGTGGTTAACCAAAATAATGAAGGTAAACAAAGATAAGTGTTGATGTTATGAATGTGTGTAGCAGCCTCTGGTGCTAAAATTCTGCCCAAACTTTCAAAATTGTCCAAACTTTCAGCCTCATCTCAACTCTAGAATTGAACCCATTCAATCTACCATATCTGTTGAGGTCCAGGTGGGGAACAGTCAGCGGGGGAGCCGTATGGGTAAGCAGGCTGTTTATTTCAGGCAGCAAAAGATAATCAATCAGCTTTTGCTGGCGATGTTTTGCAAGCAGCACTATATCATTTTGTGTGGACAGGTGCTTGTAATTTGAAAGCTGGCCTTGAGACCGGCTCAGTGGAGCAGCAGGGTTTGGAGCTGGCTGATGCTGTGCCGGCGGCAGACACTGATGGGGGCAGTGGCCGAGGTGTTCCAGCAGGCAGGTCATCGCCAGCAGCCTGTCAGGTCTACCAGCAACCCCTGTACGGACTCTCACCGGGGTAGCGCCTGTTGGGTGGAACACTTGCTTTAAGTCAACCCATACTCATTAGTATTACAATACTCTTGTTTATCCCAGTCATCCTATCTTGCCAAAAACAAGTCTTGTGCTCACACAGAATGCCTACACTTTAGGTGTAAAAGCTTGGGATCATATAAGTGCAAGGCTAGAGTGAGCAGTTTTTGACCAAGCAACAAGCGAAGTAAATAAATGCACTGTTAGGCGGTTATGAACGGTAACTCATGTGCAGAAGGACCCTCTACCCTGACAGTAATTAATGTTTTATATTAAAAAAAACTTATTTCTAAACTAATACATCAAGACGTTCCAATTTCCATATTTACTATAGACACATCATGACTGACACTCAGAGAAGACTTATCTTCCCTCTATGAGGTGACATATGAATGATTTCAGAATATTTGATTTTGCTTGTTTGGTTTAACATTAAGTCAACCATTACAGGTCCTTTCCAAACTTTCTCAAGGCTCAGCTTTATACCACAAGGGTGGTGATCGAATCATGTGATGAATTCAGGTAGAAATTTCACCCCATCACATTTACCATGGTGAGAGTTATTTTACTTCCCACACCAGATAGACATGGTATGAGAGGGATAGGCCTTTGGTATTTGGATATTAAGGATGGTTGGTTTATTGATAAAATCTGCCTGAATTACATGAAATTTCTTGAATTGTTAGAAAAGTTGAGGAGGCAGTTGAAAATCAACTGAAAAGTGGAAGTCTGTAAGCCCTGCTACTAGAGCTACTTGTAGGTCGGCCCTTGTTACTGCATAACTGACAGCAATATATGAATATCAAAGACTAGACTCGGGGTACGAAGGACCAGGTCTGAAGTGACTCACGCCACTTCCATTGTTGTACGAATCTAGTTCCTACAAGAAGGATGTAGCACCCAGGACGACGGACACACTATTTCTAACATATTGTGATTGTTATTGGCACTTCGCAATGCTCTTAGCAATCCCGTTCTGGATTTATCTCCAACTGATATCACATACAAAATATTGGTTATCAACATAATACATTGAATATATGAAACGATTTACCTGCAACAGGATTCTAGTATGCTCTCAGGTCGGAGTGAGTGAAATTAGATGACTTGTACATAGTCCCAGTCTTTGTTTTAGTGACATGCGTTGTTAGAACTCCTACTCAACGGAATATACCAATGCGAAAGTTGAAGAGTTTTTTTCAAAACACAATGAGTATGAAGATTCACCTGAGTGTTACAGGTTGCCGATCTACTGATAACCTGGCCAATGGTTTAACTGACATCAACATTAATCAACTGTTATCAGTCCTATCCAGCGAACTTTACTCTTTCGTCATGTGTTATCTAGATGTAAGTACGAGCTGTACGCGGCTTGTATTCTTTGGTTTCCTGATCCCTGTCACCTGTGGTAGGTCAGATTTCTGGGTCTCCTACACCCTCCCAACCCTCGTCCGCTATCCTAGTCGTACGCACTTGTCATAACATTCCTAGCTCCAAAAGGAACAACACTGATGAGTGAACAAGGTTCAGAGTGAAAGCACTTGAAAATGGACGAAAGTTAGAATAAAAGAAATGACTAAAAAGAGATTTTTTTTTTTTTTAAACCCAGGTAATTTCAAAGTAGCTGAATGCTAAGGAATATTCCTATATCATATTTTTAAATCTATGTTTGTTTCAGGCAGGGCGAATACATTTACAGATCTACATGTAAATTAATACTTTGTCTTCCAGGTTTCATGATCTCTCAAGACATTTACACTAAATGAACTCTCAATACATACAGCTCCATTGTAGACATTAAAATAGCCTCGAACATTACTAACAATGAAAATTAACGCATCAGTAGGGTTCATCTTTCCATCAACTATTACATAAAATGAGAATGACAAAGGATTCTAATAATAATATCCTATGGTCATTACGACTGAGGTGCGAATACAGATTCCAGCTCTTTTTTTTCTCTTAATCTCCTCATATCGAATCTAGAATTTACACTTCCGAAATAGAACATGTTGAAATACAATTTGGAATAAAAGGGTTAAACAGAATACCAATAATTATAGTACAGTATCATACCAGCAGCATCATGATTCCAATTAGGTCTTTGGTAGCAACGTATCACTAGCCATATGCCACACGAATCACGTGTAGGCAATAGAGCCGGGTGATAGGCGCTTTATTAGGCTTATCAATGTTTGCCATCTCTCAGGTGATACCTTATTATAGGCTTCCCTTTAGGCTACTACCAGGATATGGACGAGGAGATTTCTGACTTATCTTCGTCATAATTAAGCGTGTGTGAATCCGGGTGTAGCCCACTGTAAATATCACCTACTCAGCTCCCGAATGACACAGCTTGATTAAAGGTAGTCGCCATTAACAACGCCAGTCGGTGTTCGTGCACCGACCTAAGCAAATACTCAAAATTGCCCTGTGGATCGGGCATCTTTCTAGGCAATTTACTGCCCAGCCAGTATTGATATGTGAAGCTCATTGCAATCACATTTTCACTTCCCATCCACTATCTTTCTGTGATTCTCAACAGAGCTGTATCAGATGCATCTTATCTTCAGAGAGACCAACGAAAACATGGAGAACATCTTGTCGTCAGGGACGATGTTGAGTTTCAGTATCAACATACAAGCTCCCCACTCCTCATTTAGACAAGCTACGTGTGTAGCAACCCTCTGCCAAATCGTATCTGCCCGCTTACTACTCCTTCCATGCACCTTGAAACATACGCCACATTCCAACTATTCAAGAGTCTCACGTACGGAAGCATGTTTCCGTCAGAACGTCCATCTACAATACAGTGGTAGATACATACGATGTCCATCATCCTGGAAAATTCTATATCTGGTTCAGTAACTGGTGCACCTATTTCTGACTCGAGCATGACGTGTGGAAGCAGGCGAGTACGTCTGCTTACTCTATACGTAATTAGGTTAATTAGCAGAGGCGTGGCCTTTAGCTATAGCATCATACTTATATTTAGAAACGGTAAAGAGGGTGGATGGTAGCTAGCAGAATGGTCCAGGGTAAGGATGGGTGTTCAGCGTATCTCAGTTATAACATCATCTCTCATGATTGATCAATATATTCCGTATTTGTTTGTTTGTTGGGGTGGTTTAAGGTCCAATTTGTTCAATCAGACTTACTTTGGGTTTGACCGAATCTATGAGATGAATGTAGGTAGAAATCTCACCCCTACACATTTACCGAGGTGAGAGTTCTTTTACTTCCCACACCACATAGACATGGTATGAGAAGGATTGGCATTTGATATAGCAGTAAACCTACCACTGCTGGGGGTGCAAGAGAAAAGTGGCTGCAGTGGGACTCAAACCCACAAAGTCTGACAACCTTGGGAATATATTCCGTACTATACCGTGGGGTTTGGTAACCCTGTCAAGAGAAAAAGGAAGTATATTCCATACTTTACCCTGTGAGGGTTTGGTAACAATGTAAAGAGAGAAAGGAAGTAAAATATGAGCAATATTAAATAGGGGTATATTTGGGAGGAGTTCCAAGCGGAAGTAGGAATAAAAGAGACACCCCACAACAAAATGTGATGTCAGGTTGAATGAAAGTTCCGGCAAAAGCTGGAGTGAGTTAAAAGCTGAGTGCAGACTTAGCTCTGAGCTCTGGTAGATCCGACTGCTGAGTGAACAGCACTATACAGAGACAATATTATGATCCCGTAACTCTACATATTGGGCATCATGGGGTAAACGCTGAGAGTTGGCCAACTGTTCTGGGGAGGCTTGGTCCTACTTTAAAATCTTTAGGGACAATATGGATTTAAGATTGTTTCATCACATGGGATGACATGCTATCTTTAATTTCATTTTCGATTTGCTTAAATATATCAAATGCAATGGCGTATCTACATTCTGCGAACATTTTATACTTGTTGATCCATTATCTCTTTGTTAAAAACAATTTTGTACATTTTGGAGTTCTAAATGATGCTTTGAGGCATCGTTCAACCTGGATCGGTTGATGCCTCAAGGCATCAATCGGCGTGAGCCAGTTGATGCCTCAAGGTACCATTCAGGGTAAACAAATATGTTTGTCTTTTTTTAAATTTCATCTTTAAAGGGTTAGATAGTGTTTCTTGAAGTTATGTGAAATACTGGACTAGTGATATGGATAACATTGGGACGTTGTAATGATCCTTGATTAAATCTGATCAGTTAATGGAAATAAAGATTTCTGGTTTTACATTAGACCTCTGTTAGTTCTTTATGTAGTACCAGTATCAAAAGAGGGTGTTCCATGTGGCTGACTTCCCGATGAGAAAAGTGCATTGTACGGCACCCACATGGTGGTGGTTATATTCAGTATCAAAGTGGAGACGACATGCTCATCGGCGGTAGCCACCAACATTGTAATGGGAGAAAGTCCATTATACCTAATAAATTAGCTTTTGTCAGATGCCTGCACATGTAGCCCACCATGCGACGTCAGCCTTTGAAGCTATCTGTTGGTTTGTACAGGGACCATGAAAATTGTGCGTATGGTCCTCAAGGGCCCATGCACATTTTGCGTATGGTCCTTCTTTGTTCTATTGCGTACAAGATTGAGAAGGGTGTGGAGGGTCAAACCATTCAGATATTTTGCGTACATACTTTATGGATGGCCCCACACTACGCATGTTTGGAAGATGGCCAACAGCGTCGGATTCAGGCCAGCTCAATGGAACTCCCCCTTTAGTTTGAGTTGGGGTAGCAGTCAACTTAAATTTGTGTCCATTCATGTCATCCATAGGTTTTGAAATATTCAGGGTGGAGAGTGGACTTGCTGAGATGTGCACTTCCTCAACCTAGCGAGAAGTTCAGATTGAAAAGAGCAGGTCTCTAGTGAGGGTCAACAACCCACAGTCTAAGTGAATTCATTGGTATTTTAAACCAACATATGAATTGGAATATTTTGATAACAATGATTGCTTTATTAATATAGTTTGCCATGATCATATCAATTTTCTAAGTGAGGATATGGCCTTGCCATGGCCGAAAATGTTGAAGTCTCTAAATCCTTAGTATTGGTAGCATTAGCAAAGGAGTATAAATATAAAGGGTTTGGTTTTTTAGTGGTGGTAGTTACTGGTGGTAAGCTCATTGAGTAAACATATATTGATAAAATGGTCATAATGACAAAATATCAAGTGCTGATTCCACCAACACACAAGATATAACGAGATTACTGATTAGTCACAATATGCTTGTCTTGCTAAATCTTGCTAGGTTTTGAATAATTATGTGCATATTTGCTGTGATGCATCGGTCTGGTTAAGCACCTGTGCCACATTCTTGTTGTGATAGATCGCAGTATGCCGCGATATGTTGGCAATAGATCTTGAGGTGTCGCAGTGGTGGAGCACCAAAATATACACACAACATCACGCAAAAGTACACATATCATCGCACATGACGTATCGCAACATAGAAAGTACGATATATTGTGACACATTAAGATATACCAAGATATATCTTGGTATATCTTTTTAGAATTAAAATGAATTTGCCGTGGTATATATATACCACGGCAAATTCATTGTGTTGGTGGAACCAGCCCTTTAGATAGCAGACAGTACCGTACTAGTACTACTAGTACTAGTAACTAGTAGTATTACTAGTAAAATACTACTAAGTATTACTATTACTACTAGTACTGCTAATACTAGTAATAGATAGTATTAATACTATTATGGATGATGTGATTGTTTATAAAGTGATCAATCCTAAATAAAACTTTTAATTTTAAAAAGTCAAAGCATACTAACCTGTGGAGACTTAACGCCCTTGACTCTTGAGATAGGAAGTCTAGATGAACATCTGATCGCTTATCTCAGTTAAGGCGGTGCTCCACTGCACCCGAGGGTGTGACACTTCGGTATGCTACCCTTTCCCTCCGATTTGCACTCCAATGCAGAGTGACAGCGCTGCCATATGACAGTTCCCAGGTTCCGGCCTCTGACACTATCTTTATCCCAGTTATCGATGCAGGATCATGGTAAACGGTTGTACCACAACATCCTTAACTTTAGTGCTAGTGATGCTGGAACCAACAGCTTTGACTGTTGCGGAACTTGACTCAGGCAGTCTGGGATACGTTCACCCCCCAGCAGCGTCTGACAGCTGTCCCGAGAGAGACACACCTCCCTACTTTGCTATCTATGCAGAAGCTTTGTTGATGTCTGCCAGTCTAATGGTTGTTTCGCCTTTTTTGTATCATAGCCCAGTTCCCTTACAAACTAGGCAGGAGCTGGCACTCTGGCATACATGAATATTCGTATCCTTTCAGATGTCACTGGGATTGTACGTCGGTGGTTTGCTACTGATACCAGCGGATGGATCGTTTGCAAGTGGTGATCCTGCATGCCGATGGGGCACCAGTGACAGCAAGAAGCCTCTTTCACATACCGCTAGAAGGAGGACAAGGCAAGAAAGACTTCGTCTGGTGGGAGTTCCCTGTACTAAAATTTAGATACGTTTTTCAGGGAGGACCCGGGAACCAGCGTAGGAGAGAATGAGGCCAAATGACGTCATCATCTCCTCATCTGGACGGTGTTTTCCAACATGGCGGGTAGAGTAGGCATTCCCGACTTGGTTCGCTCACTTTTTCATTTCATTATATTCAGTATATACATTGTAGCTCTAAATTGGGATGCAAATCATGTAACACCGCGCGTGGGCCGAACCTTCGCTGGGCGATGGAAGTATTTGACCTTCATAAATGAGGTAAGACAATGTGCTTTGGCTGTCGTGTCAGTGTCACGCCCATGCTTGCCCATTGCCCTCCGGCCCGTCCGGGTGTATACTTTTAAGTTGTACGTATACATATGGGCGTGCATGCAATACTAGCCACCCTGCCTTGCACAGGAATTGTTGTTTTATCGTTTTGCGCTATCTAGCGATGTGGAGCTTAGATATTAGACCGTCGATCGGTCAAACACTGGTTATTGTGACCTCTCTCTCCGATGTCATTCACAGTCACACCGACTGAGACTAGTGAGAGTGAGAGGTAAATATCCCCATTCTCGGGAGCGGTGCCGACGTCACGAAGATACACTGCGTTGCTCGATTCTAACGCTCTGCAGTTTATTTTCCCGAAAGCGGTGCAGTGCACTCTCGTACGCACGAAGGGTTAAACAACTTTTCACTCCATTGCAACCAATGTTAAATCCACTGTATATCTCTGGTAATATCTCAGTAAATATCCAACTTAGAAACACCATACAAAAACTGACATGTAGGCCAAGAGCAGGAGAAGAGGGTAGATGGGTTTTGTCTTATCTTTTTGTTATGAAAAGATTATTTTATTTGGTGTGTTCTCCAGCAAACTGCCAAAATTGCAGTTGACAGGCTGCTACAAATGTCAAAATAAAAACTTGCTCAAAAGTACAAAAATTTGTAGATCCAAACATCTATTCTTCTATACCACAATTTTTATTGATATATCTTGTAAGAAACACATCAAACTGCCTTTAATTACGCATATTAATCATGTACAGTGAGTTCAAACATCGATTTACGTTTTGTCGATAATAACAGAAAGCTAGGGTGCTCGAAACTGGCAATACCCTTTGCCCCAAGTGGTCGTGAAAGGAACTAAACGTTCCGCTCCCGAGAATTGGGTTAGCCAGTGGACCCGGCCCTGTCCCAAACAGGGCGAGGCCGGGTTCCTCTGCCATAGAGCCCTCCACCGGGGTCGTCATTTAATACTGCGCACGCTCTGACGTATATGAAAAAAAGATTGAATCGATAGATATGTACCCATTAGTCTTTGTCAACCTTCAAAACAGCTGTGTTTTATGTTATAATTGTGTATTTAGATGTAGTTTTCCAGTGGAGCTTGGCTGGTTCTCAAGTCCAGCCATTTTGTTGATTCTTCCTCGCTGGTTCCCTAACTGAGAAGTGCCTCGCCAATTAACATAGAACAGCTTTTCAGCCCTGAGTGGAGATCAGGGGTGGATACTTTACCTACACTGGGTTAGCCAGTGTAACCAGCTCTGCCACAACAGCCTCAATGACGATTGTACGACAACCCGTCAATTCGTGCAACTGTGAGCGACGGCCCAACAAGGTTGAGCCGTCAACTCCGCATTAGAAGCCAGCGGCGTACACAGGCGGAACCTAGTCAGACATAGTTTGACTCTGTTCGTTCCTCACTAGACTGTGGGGAGTGAAAACGGACACAGCATTGTACTTCGTATAACTAGCGGAACCCAGCCAACTCTGCATTATTTTGCTACAATCCCATCCTTTGAAGTAAAGTGAGAACTAGTCCTTCACCAGTCCCTCACCAGTCCCAGACCACCCGGCAAAACATCGCCCCTCCCCCCGGCGATCAGAGTTGACAGGTCGACCCCCGCAATTGTCGGCACGTCCTTGTCGGGCCGTCGCTCAGAGTTGACGGGCCGTCCTTGTCGGGAGCGCGAATTGACGGGTCGTCCGTGTACCCTCAATGACAATGGTGATGAAGGGTGAACGTTTTACCCACCACTGGCTATGCACAGGGTAAAGTATTCAACCCTGATCTCCATTCAGGGGTAAACAACCGTTCTATGTCAATAGGCGAGGCATTTTGCAGTAAATGGCTGGACTTGAGAACCAGCCAAGCTCCACCGGAAAACTACCTCTAAATACACAGTTATAAATTGAATAACATAAGAGACAGCCGTTTTGAAGGTTGGCAAAGACAAATGGGTATATATCTATCAATTTGATTTTTTTCCACATATGTCATAGTGTGCATAGTTTGAAATGACAACACCGTTGAGGGCTCTATGGCAGAGGAACCCGGCCCTGTTTGGGACAGGGTTGGGTACACTGGCTAGGTATGCCCCTCATCATGGTGGGGGGGGGGGGGGGAGGGCAGTTTCCGTGACCTGTCGATCGTCATGGTGGGGAAAAGTGGGGGGGGGGGGGGGGTCAATAGGAGATGGTACCAAAATGGCACACATCTTCTGGTCTATTCTGAAGGTTTTCACCATTCTGTTGTCTGACCTCATCCCAAACCCGGTGGTTGTAACTGGCTCAAATTCGCCATCCCTAGTCGCTGGAAGCCCTTACTATGGGGGATACCAGGTGATTCAGGATGAAGGTTTTATACCTTGCACCCATTGGCCAAATGGTATCTGGAAGCTATGCTTTGCTGCCAGTACACTTCGGTTTGGTTGGTGACCAAGAGACACTACGATTTGTCGCAATGCTCCTTCATTTTTTTTAATCAAAACTCTGTCAAAATTTCATATAGAAATTTCAAATAAGTACTGTCATGTAGCTGACAAGGTGGCAGTGACTAGATCGGGGTTTTACATGCCAGTCTTATTGCCATCAGAACATAAACATGGCAGAAACACAAAGCACAATATCCAAAGTGGCCATCATATCTTATGAAAATGAAGTGTTCCATCAGATTCATGGAGCGTAGTGTCATAGGTTTGCTGCTGATCAAGCGTAGTGTCTTGGATTCGGCACTGGCACTTGGAGTTGGACCCCTATTAGCAGCCAAACTAATCTGCTGGTCAGGGGCAGGCTGCAATTCCTGACCAGGCAACTGGCAGCCCTTACTAAGGGGGATACCAGGCTCTGGGGCAGGGATCACAGGGAAGTTTACATGAATACTGGATGCTACACTTCATAGCCAGCACACTTTGGATGCTACACTTTGTGAATTGGACGCTTCGCTTTGTTTTCGCAAGACAGTGTGATAGTTGACTTGGGCACTACGCTTCACTTTAATGCTGTGTTTAGAGTTTTGACAATGAAACCGGCCTGTAAAAACCCAATCTAGTAATTGTCACTTTCTTAGCTGCATGACAGTTGTTATTTACAGTTTCTAACTCAATTCTAGAAAAAGTTCTGATATAAAACTAAAGGGGTGGCATGACAAATCGCAGTGTCCCTTTGTCACTCCCTGAAAACCAAAGTGTGCTGGCAACAAAGCGTAGCGTCAAGATACAATTTACACATGTTTGACCAATGAAAATGCAATTTGTTGGAGACCATTTTCATCTTTGTGGGGTTGGGGATGAGGATGAGGTATCAGAATCTCAGGGGCAGAAATCACAAGGGAAAACCCACTGTGTGATTCGGATTTTTTTATTATTATTTTTTTTTATTCACGTAAACATTGAACAAAGACACAATCTGTCGTCTAAGGACGTTCTTCCCAGATGAAGGGGCCATTTGTGTGAGATAAATTGACACCAAGATTCAAGAATAGCTTAGTGGGTCACGTACTTGACGAGGCAACTTTGAAGCATAGAGAGCAACTCTGCCTGGTGATAGTTGGCCTTAGTACAGGCTATTGAACGGTGATTGTGAGTGAAAGGCTGTTGTTTTCCACAAGGTAGGAATATTGGACCAAACTAGTTTAATGTACCAACGAGTCGGTAAAGTCTAATCTTTAGAGTTAATAATTGGTTTGCTTTTTCCATAGAGGAAGATAAGCCTTTGGTGGCCAGGCCCGTATCAGTGGATATCTACCACCCTTGTGTTTTTTCCTTAACCATACATGAAGTTCTGATGAGGCGATCAGTCTAGACAAACAACCAGGAAATCTGAGGTCTTCTGAATTGCATCTAATTGATAACCCTACGCCTACTGTCAGTGGGGTTACAAATCTTGAATGTCTTGAATAAGGGAGACATTTCTTTGATAATACCTTGTAACACTGAAAAGGGATTCGTCAAATGTTTTCGCGGTTTAAATTAAACACACGAAAATCCTTTATTATTGTGTCTTTTTTATTCTATAACTATCACCCTCTTTTTTGGTGAGAGTGTAATGCCGCGAAGAATTTTAACAGAGGGAATTTGAAGGTAGTGGTAAAGCAGACAATACTATCAGGGGTGAAATATATACAGATTGAAAAAGATATATGCCACCGTGTAGACGTCTACCCATTCTACCGTTTAGAGCCCCACAGCCGCCTGATTCCGTCTGCAGATAGCCTGAACTGATAATGAGTCCTATCTAGATGGCGTAAGTGGAGGTCAAAGATTGAATCCAGGCATCTAGGAGTAAAATCATGTCGGGCAAGCATCTACGTTTCCTTTTCCATGCGCTAGTTTTTATTATCTATCTAGTTAGTGTTTGGTATGACTTCCGATACACTGTCAGACCGGGCTCCCCCCGAACATTTACATCGAAACTGATTTATCTGACAATTTGGAATGTGGTGAGTAGTGACTCTATCATGACTTTGAGAACAAACCTCTCTTTAGCGCAAGGTGAATAACCGATTGAGTGCGATAAATCTGCCCTACACTACGTGTTACCCTCGGTAAAATCCCATGTTGTATTATCAACCCCACTTTCTAGACCCGTGTTACCGCTAGGTTTGTCAAGAATCCGATTTTTCTCTCCTATTATTTTAAACCTTTGAAAACCTTTAAATACAGGTCTAGGATGATGTCCTATTTATTTTCACATTCTCGATGGTTGGTCGATGGTGTAGCAACTGGTATCTTCATATCATGGTGAGATCGAATCAATGAGATACTGATAGCAGATAAGCAGGCAACACAGCGGCACAGATAATGCTCTTGTATGTGATCACAAGACCAGTACGCTAACAATGATTTATAAAGGTATTAATAATAATAATGATGACCACCAAACGTAAACTGCAAGTGCCAACTTTTGGAAGCTGTAATTGATTAGTCCGAGAAACTTTGACTGCCTATCCGCACCGCTAGACAGACAGAGCCTCTCGGACTATAACTAGATAAGACTGGTTAGCATGGTGGCACAGGTTGGAGCGACTTATCAGGAAAATCTAGACCCTGATAATAGTTACTTTCATACTGATATATTATGTCAAGCTGTCCAAATTCCACACACCTACTGCAGCATATGTTATCAGGCAAAGATGACCAGACTCTGCACTGAGGTACCAGGCCTCAGGATGGGTTATAACGAAGCGAGCTGTGAGATATATTGTCGCTGTCGATGTAAGCCTCTAAGTACATACTTCAACCCCAAAGCGTCAGGATATATACATGTACATGGTTTTAAAACTGCAACTTCAGTAGTAAAATAAACAACTATCAAAACTAAGCATAATCCCTATCATTCAAATAATAAGTTTATGTAATAAATCATGTTTCCAGTGCAACCCTAGTCACCTAGTGATTGGTTAATGAACATCAAAGTATTCATTTTTAATTGTCGATATCTTTGTTTATGGATAGAATATTGCATTTGAATATGCACTTTTTTGTGCAACCTACCTCTTTATGGTGTAACTCCAGGATATAAATTTATATTCTATTGACCATACCATGTTACTGGCTTCACTTCCTGATCATGAACCTCGCTTTGGAGTGGTATAGCTGAAGGGGGTCTTACACCGGGTTGGTCATGAATCTGATGTGATCGAGTGTCTGCCAAACATGCTTATAGTGTACAAACCCACAGAGGACTTCAAAGGCTGACACCGCATCTTTGTAGGCATCTGACAAAAGCTAATGTATTAGGTTTTATGGGCCGTCACCTGTGACACCACCATTTGGCTGCCACCGATGCGTGTGTTGTATGTGTATAAGCACTTTAGAAAAGGCCGCTGTGTGGTCTGATGCTCTTTTGTGGTCATGCCGTTGACCCAATGGAACACCGCCTTTAACTGGTGCTAGTCTGCCATAGACTGCGTACATAGAACCAGCGCTACCCGTTATCACGGCGACCGGAGGGCCACACTTATATGCAAGAGGTGACTTTGCAAAAGCAGTGACTGCTGTGTTGCTTTTATAGTGGAGGTGATTGGTTTTGTACAATTAACCATGCCCGGTTAATGCCAAATAATCGCCAAATAGGCACCATAGGACATGCTATTAGTTTCCAAATTGAGGACCTGTCTGAAACTTCATGGACGCCCTGACAAGTATGGTTGAAGGTCATTGGCCTGAATAGGGGTTTGAATTGTTAAGATGTCAATTTCAATGCAATCTTAGCCCTATCCTCGCTGCACTTCAGTCATCCAGCTTAGATCGGGATAATTCTTTCCCTAATTGTGGGAGACATTCCAAGCAGATCCGACAAAATCCTCGCTTTATATATATGGTAGTTAAACGTATATAGTACGGAGGATCGTATCATACTTTTGGATTTGTAAATAAACGGTTCTTGATCCCCCCCCCCCCCCCAAAAAAAAACAACAACAAAAAAACAAAAAAACAAAAAAACATTAAAGAATGTGACGCTTGATCTCCTCTTGGCCTAGATTTACACAAAGCCTGCTGGCAATACTTCGACACGTCCCAATAAACAATATTGTGTAACTGTCTACAGAAATACAGTCCGTACCTGCCGTAGGCGCTTTCTCTTATATGGAGGCAAATCTCCTTTCATGCGCTTATAATGGGAAGCTTGCAGGGTACAAACTCGCCAAAGGCCAAGGGAAAAGGCCGGTGAAAGGTCATAGAAAGAACAGAAATAACCTTGCTTCCAAAAGTATATATAGTTACCGAAAGAGTCATTTTATAAGGAATCTATAAATGACTCACAGTTATCTTATTATAATCAGTTAAAATCATGGATTTGGCAACACTCTGCCGCCCGTCACTGATTATTGTTTCATTTCTTCGGAATTTAGCTTGTCTCAAATATGTTCTCTTTATCGTATTTCTTAGAAGGAAACTCACTTGATGAAAAAAACTTGATCCGGAAAATAACTTGGAGTGCAGAACAAATTATTCTAAGTGAATGGGTTTCTGATTTTATCTCACTCCGTTTAAGATTATTGATTGATGAAATAAATCACCCAATTAGCCATTGAGTATTCAGTACAATACCTTAATGGCCCTGGACTATGAGTTCCTAACGTTAAGCCTATGGAGAAAAATACCGGGGTGAGATTACACACTAATGCCAACATGTAGAACCTGACTAATATAACTCCACACTACATGTAAGTCTACAGGTCAGCCCAAGCTGTATGTTCAACATGAAATATGATCATGGATATCACATATTCATTTGTCATTCACTTCCTACTTTAAAACTTTGGTTTACTGCCTGTGGAGGTTCGCCCAAACCAAGTGTGAATGTAGGACAACCAACACTGCATACGTTTTCTGGAACAAATTCGGCACGATTCAGGAGACTCTGTCATCTTCCGTTAGTTGGACTCCCTTGTGTTTTCTGATGGTTGCCATGCTCGTAGAAAGTTTCCACGTTGTGACGTTGACCATCAACGTCTATTCTCTTATTTGGGATATATTGTACCTGGCCGATGAGAAAGGAAACCTTCTAACTGAGTACCGTGGCTATGCTGGCAAGTTCAAGTTCCTGACATTTTGGTGCCAGGTACGCTGAATAGACTACAACATCCGCTGTTTCATATATGTTATGTACCTCGTACATGTCATGGATAGGTCATGGAACACATAATGTGTGGACTACACATCATGCATTTTGTATGATTCGGATTATAATTATATAACAGTGGTGACTATAGTGTTTATTTCAAGCCATTCATATTCGTAGGTACTATACTATATGCTACAGGTCATAACGTGTACTCGGGCCTAGCCTACAGTAGTTCCTGAGAATGTCGACAGAGGAGAACTCTATTCAAAGGGTTCTTTGTAGAGTGTGGTAGTTATTCAACGCTCTGACCAAATTGGATGTTAAACTTAACAAACAAACAAATCCGGACAAGTCCCGGCAGTATTTTACTAGAGAAGGCAATGACATCCACTTATCGGGTCTCGGGCAGCATTGAACCTCAACGAAGTACCTAATTGTCAATAGAAAATAATGCAAAATTTAAGAACTCTTTAAGTCCCCTTCAGTGTGGTGTTTACAAACAATGAATAATAATTTAAATTTGTGTGAGATTTCACGATTGAAAGGGTTTGCAGAGCTGAACTCTGAAATAACTGCACCTGTTTTAACAATAAAAGGCTTAGTATAAAGGTGACTAAATCGAATGCTGACAAGATGAATATAGGCACATTTGAGAAAATTATCTGAAAGGAAAAATATTTCCAAATATTTATGTTTGATATTTATAGATACACCTATCACATTAAGACCCCCTTTGATATTGCATTACACTTAAACTTCTACATCAGTTTGTCTGACATTATCATTTTATAAAAGAAAATCTTTGTCACACATGTACACGCACACATTAAACACAAACACGAATAATAAAAGCAAACCAAACTGGTGAATTGCTTGTTTTATTATCCACCTGATATGGAGTCCCTATACTTAACATAATGGGGCCTACAGATCGCTACTGAGTAGAATACGGAAAGCTGAATTCTACTCAGTAGAATATGAAAAAAAAACCTAGCTTACGAAGTAGTGCGAGAGAATACACGCTCGAATATCACACTTTAAATCCCAATTTTTCAAGAACAAAAATACTATTTGCGCGACATAATTCATTGTTTTATGGGACAATTAAATGGTACTGACTTAGTGGTTTTAGTAAGTCTAATTGAACGAATTTTACGTTAAATTACCCAAACAAAACAAACTTAATGGTTTGATTACAATTCTCCTTTTTGTGGTCTTGTAGCTCCTGCAGACGTTTTACTTCGCCGTTGCCACCCTGAACGATGTCTTCGGGTCCACCTCATACCCCAAGGACAACCCAAAGCTGCGGTCCGGTCTGCAGAAGTTCCGCGACAATGTACTCACTGGCCTGGCCTTCCCCATGGGCACGGTAAGAAATAGGCAGAAAGTTTCAACATATTTCTTTCCCTGTACTACATATATGTACTCAGAGCAGAAGGCAATGAGGTGAACTTTTTTTTCAATTATCTATTGACGGAGAAGTTTTTTTCAAATAATTGTATTCCCTTCTGTTGGTAGATTCACATATGACTTAAATAGTTTCCAACAAAGTCCGTCAAGGAGACAAGAACTTGACAAGTAGTACATAATCTTTTTAATACAGCGACAGTGCAGCTAATACATTACACGGTACATTACATTTTTTATCAAAAGACATATAGAGACGGGGGAAAATGGACAAATTGTGGGATTGAAACCAATCGATGTAAGTCACTCACTACAAGGAGTGTACTAAAAGCAAACTCTAGATAGTAATGAGAAATAGAATATAGTCAGATACGTGACATATTTGCTGAATAAGAAAGATATAGAGACATATAGATATACTTATAGATATACGTTAACTCGTTTTTCAACTGATTATCAATATTCAAGAATAATGAGTAATATTAGATCTAATACCAACTGCTTTGCAGCAGGCCCTTACGTTTCAAGATTCCCTGTGTTGTTGACATAATGTACTTTCACGAAGAACCCCAACATGGAATGAATTTAATGAAACCCCGAACCTTAAGTTCAATTGCGCACTCTCACTCGGGATTGCAGACTGAAAGAACTCTGTCTCTACTGTAATAATACTAATACTTCCGTAATTAATTCGTATTGTATCTTTTTTTCCAGTTCGTCGTGGTTACATTCTGGGGAATCTACGCCATCGACCGTGAACTTGTTTACCCCAAAGCGCTTGACGCAATCTTCCCTTCATGGTTGAATCATGTGATGGTAAGTTGGAAAATCAACACATAGGTGTCCACCGGTGAATTGTCACTGATCTAAGGTCTCAGATATCAGAAAGTTGGGAAAATGTTGAATTAAATTATCTACAAATTACGATCTCTGATAACCCTTCCTTTTTTTTTAGAGATTCCATCCCAGGTAGTGCAAGCATAACTGTAGACTTGCTGAAATCTTTGAATATGGACATTATTAAAAAAATAAAACTACTTTGCTACATTTGGCCTTCCCCAAACGCTTGACAGGCCCAGGAATCAATCTCCCAGCAGATATCCTGACCAGTGGCCACGGAGAGTGTTGGGAATTCTGGAGCTAAGCAGCGCCAGAAATCCAACACCTTTACCGATTGTACCAGTCTCTGTATCCCAGCGAGGAGGGGTGAGGTAGATGAAGGGGTATCCATAAGATGCAGGGACTGAAGCCAGTCAAGCTTAAATCCTGCAAGGAAGCCCAAGTAGACAGGCTGCCTCATCTTTTGTACACATGTTATGATAAGTGAATACTGTCTGCCCAAGAGCAGAGTATCTTGGCACTGGTTGATATTCGTTATTGTTGCCTTCACAGCACACAACAGTGGTCGTTTTCCTGCTCATCGAGAAATTCTTCATCTACCACCCATACCCAAGCCGACGCCAGGGTCTAACTATGTGCCTTACGTTCGCCTCCTTATACCAAGTCTGGTGAGTTAAATATTGATGATACCTGGATTCAATAGAAAAAATAAGCACCTGGAACTAATGTATTAATTCTTATGTAGAAATTATCAGTTGTGTACAGATTGTATTGCTTCTCTTGAATACATGTACGTTATTTCACCGTTAACTGATTTTTGCATGAAAATATATATTTGTACATATTTGTCCACTGCAGCTAATTATGAATTTTGCCCCGTCACATAAATCTGTAACGGTAGAATTAAGGCGATAGAAAAACTATTTTGCTGAAAGTATAAGATTCGCAATTCACTATGTATGTTCAGTAAATGTAGACCAATATAAAATCCCAGAAAATTGATTCAAACTATTTCCTGTGTATAATAATCTTGATGTATAGTCCACAGTTCCTGACGTTTTGTACATGTCTCTAATTTTTGTAAATTTTTTCTAATTTACCGGATGCGTGACCTTTTTTACCAGTCGTGACCTATATTCTTGTCCACTTCACCATTTAGACAACACCCTCTACCATTGCTTTGATTCTTTTATTAGCGGGTGGATGGTTGGTCTTTAGTTTATGGCTATAGCCTACTGTAGTACACATGCTTGTAAAGTCATCAGGTGACCTGACCATATTTTTGCTTTTTATAGCTCACTAAGTACAGATAGGAATATGATTTCTGTTTTGGACAGAAGGCTTTATGGTGGTATAATGCCTCACAGTTTTTAAAATCTAGTATTTTGGAATGGATTTGAAAAAAAACTGAATTCAGTTTGGGGGGGACTTTGGTAGTCACAGGTCCATTTTTAAGAACTCCTATATGGACATATTTCTACCCCTTAAACTGGTTGAATCATAATATGATATGCCTCATTTGAAAGAGAATAAAAAACAGTAGGTGCTAGGAAGTGGAATTTTCTAAGTAGATTCTATATTTACAGAGATATTCAAGTATTTGTTGAAAGTGTGGGGGATTTTCAGTGAAATGGGCATGCTCAAACAGATGTTTACTCAATATTGATTTATAGTGAGCATTAGTATAACATTTACCATCTCCATAAGTGGCACTGACAGTTGCTTACACACTAGGAAGTGTCATTATTTAGGTAAAATACATATTTGATGTGCTATTCATGTATTTCTTCTAAATCTCACAATTTGAGGGGGGAGGCAGCAGGTGTATGAGTGGATGGTTTATTCAGGATATTTACACACAAATAGAAGTCAAAAGGGTTCATAACTTTGTTGTAGGAATCAGTCAAGACCCAGTCAAATGATATTGGTTTGTAAAATTATTTGTAATATCATTTACCACCAGATATTGGCTTGACCTACTTTATTGGTGTATATAGAAACAAAGTTTTGTCCCCCACATGGCTAGGGAGCATGCAGGCAGGTCTGTGTGCCCTCATCCATGAAGCTATCACCATGAAGCTATCTGAAAACGTTTCCTATGTACTCAGAGAATTGTTGATTGCCAAACGAAATTGCCCTCAGGCAGCTAAATTTATATGTGCATTGAGCCATGACCTGCTGAGTTCACAGAAGAGTAGGGCTTAAAATATCCAATCAATGCAGGCCCTTCCCTATCCCTCCCTCCCTCCCTCCCTCCCTCCCCTCCCCTCCCCTCCCCTCCCCTCCCCTCCCCTCCCCTCCCCTCCCCTCCCCTCCCCTCCCCTCCCCTCCCCTCCCCTCCCCTCCCCTCCCCTCCCCTCCCCTCCCCTCCCCTCCCCTCCCCTCCCCTCCCCTCCCCTCCCCTCCCCTCCCCTCCCCTCATATCCAACGCCCATCCGATATTTAGGAAAAATATCTAATGGGGGATTATGTCACAAATGTTAGCTCATTAGTCAATGTGAAGGATGAGATAAATTCAGAAACCTATTCAAGTTTAGGGTCAGAGCTCGATCCCATCTCATTTGAATCGCTATGTAATTCACGCGACTTCGCCATGTGAATTACTATATGATTCAAACTTGATTGGATACATGCTCTGACCGTAAACTTTCATATATGCTTCTTCTATAGAAATGGTCAAATTCAAGGTAGCATCGGTTGAGTGTAGGAGTGTGCTCCTCCATATCTCATATTACTGCACGTCTGTTTTAGGATATTCTGGATCGCATACTACGCCGACTTCTGGGTGTACCCGATCCTCGCAGTGCTGCCGTGGCCCGGTCGGCTCGGCTTCCTGGCTGTCTGCTGGAGTCTCGTATTCATCTTCTACGTATGCGGAGAATTCATCACCAACAAACTATGGAGTAAGCATGCTTTTTATCATTTATATAGACAATAATCGATGGTTTTGTGAACAGGCGGCCGTAAACCACGAGGGGTTGACACGAGCGCTAGCGAGTGTATTACGACGTCAACCTCGAGTGGTTTACAGAGCCGCCTGTCCACAAAATCAGCCTTTGTTGCATTTAGCAAAAGGGACTATTTTTCCCGCATACCATGGTTTTGAGGCCGTATACCACAATTTTAAATCCGTATACCACAGTTACGGTATCTGACAGTTTTTATACAAAGGGTCGTGGTTTACTGAGTGCCCATACATTATCAATGGGGACTTTGTATACGATGGATGGTAAAAGAACAGGGATGTCAGTTTTCCATTTTCCATGGAAATCCTCGTTTTCATTTCCAAATTATGAAATCAAATTTCTCTTACAAAATAAAGATATGTTACATTTTGCCCCATCTATGCCCATGAAACAGTGATTTAAACTTGCCATGGCAACCTCGGCCTCATTCCATGGCTGATACTGATGCGTTTCCCACGTTTTCTCAGTCTCTGTGAGGCAGTAAATTCCACATGAAAAATATTTTCACTTTTTTTCGACAACTGACATCCCTGGAAGTAAAGAGAAGGTGAAGATATATTAAGCCCATCTATATGTTCCTTAGTTATCAGTCCATGCTTCTGACGTGAAATGTTCAATCATACCTTCTTATAGTGAAACGCTGATTATACCCTCGTAAAGCGCTAATTAACTCGAACCTTTGTAATCTAATTATCATCTATTCAACAAGAAGAAACCAGTAGTTCTTCATGCACCATAAAGATGTATTTCATGGGGCTTACTCTTTTTGTTTTTTTTCAGGTGTTCCTGCAAAGAGTAGGGCAAAGAAGGCACAGTAAAAACATATAAGTACGGAGGGATACCTGAATATACATGCGACAGACAACTTGATCTGGGATATAATTTTTTTTTAAAAAACCCTTTATTTTGCCATAGAGGTATTATTGCCACGTCTCATTGATCTGGGATATAAGACTCTCAAAAAGTGGAAAAAAATATGAAGCTTGGTTACTTGTTACATACAAATTCCTATACGATATTTTAATTTTGCTACATGATATTCTCATTGTTATATTCAAAAGATGTAATCTTAGTGAATAAAATGTATAGCAAAAATACTGAATCCACAAACATTTAAGGGGATTTCAAGTATAAGTTAGTACGACTGTTACCTAATTGTTTTTCTCAACCAATGGGAGCCAACTTCACGTGATCAAGTACTACATATGCATTTTACCATGCGCACACTGTAGGCCAATCATATCAGGTCTTGCTTAAAGTGGTAGGCGTAATGTTCATGAGGCAAAGATACACGTGGATGGATGGGGAAAAGTTTAACAAGCTTAATATCAAATTTGAACAAGAGGTGCGTCTATGCTATGACATTTGTGTGTTTCAACATAGTTCTCCTTTCTCGTTAAAACACAATATATTACTATTTCTCTACTTTTCCACATTTCTATTGTTATACACGCCATTGTTAAAATGTATTATATTAGTTCAGAATCATGGTTTCTTAGAATTTAGTTTATCTAGTGAATCGGTTACGAACCAAAGTCTTTTTTGATGCGGCAGATATCATTTTACTTTTCGAAATGAAATTCTAAGGATAGTTATTGCTTAAATCTGTTTAACATTTGCTTATCCTAAAGTCTATGCATTCCCTTGCCAAAATAGAATGAAAAACGTAAATCATTGAAATAAACCCCATTCGGTCTATTTTTTTAAGCATACCATACTCTTCTTGGACAGTATATATAGTTGATATCCTATCTAGAGTCGATATGTTTCATGGTGGAAAGTAAGTAATATAAGTTTGTACAAACTATATCATTTATAACTTTATGGTTTGACAATAAAGGGATGATGTTGTGGATGGTATATATACAGGTCACATGTAATTTCAATTTACATGTTTTAGGAGTAATATCCTGGAAATTAGGTACCTTTGAGCTCAGGGAAAATTGTATTGCTCCTTAACCAACACATTCCTATTAAGACGGTTGAATAATAAATCACAAACCTGAAGGTAGTACTTTTTCCTCTCTCTGAGGAGACCTTATTTCATACCAGCAGAGATGTCAGTATTTTCTCTGTTGTTCTTGCATCTCTCTGAGTACAAGTTAAAATGCATATACATATTTCATTAAAGGACTCTGACTAATCTTCTCTGCTCTGTTACGTAATTTTTTCCCGGTTGAGATCAGAAGTGAATTTAGTCTCGTTGCTTAAATCTGTAACATAATCTATGAATAGGATAATAGATACTGGACTTCCTCTAACTACATATATTCTTAGTCCCAGGATTCTGGAAAGTCACACAAAGAATGCTAAGTTGACCATAGCATACTTACATCAAGTCCTTGCCCTATACCTACATCAAGTCTGTTCTCTAAACTGCCTTCAGTCTTTGTTATAGAACATTCCTCATTCAGAGATCACTATAATCATGTGTAATATGTAGAGTATTTATCTTCATGAATCCCTCCATTCAAATGTAATATATTCCTATGAAAAAAATTAAAATAATTGCTAAAAGGAGTTTAAGAATGTGCTCGTATCCTATACAAGAGCAGACTGATAGTGATCTGTAAAATTCTACTTTAGTAGCTGAGATTGAGTGTATCGTATGTCACATATTGATACTGAGCTAATCGATTTTACAATTTAACTGGTGATCATGCTTACTGTTGAAAGAAACCTGTGTGTTTTTATCTACCTGTAAAGAATTACCGAGCCGGACTTGTTCAGGGATAAAGCAGAAACACAATTGTGCACTGCTCAGTATTATTTACAACGCGTTTCTAGTATCAGTTTTACAAATGGGATAATTGGTTTGATGCAACGAAGCTCTATTTGAAAATATGCAATGTCTTGTTTCGGGTGTCTTTTGAGCTTCACGTACACCATAATCGAGATGACATGATTTACCGTCCAACGTGCATCTCAGTTGTTAAACGTGGTCCTATTAAACTGAATTGATTATGCAACACTTCGATACAGTATAGTAATTGACACGGGTCAATGCACATGTGCCATTTTATATCAAATACTTGGTGATGTGATAATTCAGATTATTACAGGTCCATCCTGTTTGTTTTGATGTGTGTATTTCCACTGTAGTTGTCATAGTTTTCTATTTCTTTTTAATATGTACTGTTTCCGTTCTTGTTATGGGCGATAAGGGTAATGTGTAAGAAAGACACGAAGATATATCAGTGGTATATGGTACACTGACTAGGTTTGTGTTGCGGTAATAGCGAGTTTGGGGTGAAAATAATTCTAAACGTTCATGGTATTTTACATTAACAAGTAAAGGACTGCATGCAGAGAATGTATATCGTTTTCATGAAACACAGAGTGACAGTAATTTATAGTAGGATACATTGGCACTTGTAACACCTTATGGCAAAGTTTAGTTTAAGTCGACATGCAGACAGGTTATCTCAGCAGATTGCAATTTTTCACGAATATACACCTGGTTTAAATGTTGATTTTATGAACTGAACATTTTGAACATTCTGCTATAAGTTGGTCATAATAAATAATTTCATAGACCTTTGATGTCCATCGCTGGGTTGTGAATGCAAAGAAAATCATATTTACATGTATACATTTTGTGACCCTCAGTCATGGAATTTAGAACAGGAATATCAGGATTGAAGTTATTCATCCTCAGAAATACAATTTATCTACATCTATTATTGAAAATACCATCAAGTCTATTCTTCTAATATACCTGAGAATATCTATATATGACATGAAGAAATCATAAGTTCTTCTAAAGGCCTCACTCGCATTCTTGCAATAAATCACATTATATGGTATGGAGTAAGGCTTGGTTCATTCGGTGAATAATATAGTTCTTAAGCTTCTGTAGTGTACTACAGGTTTAAGTTTTTTCATGCTCATTAGATTAGTGAGAAGATCAGAAATAATGAGATTGTTAGATATATTCAATCGAAACAATTTCTCAGAGTGGCCAAAGCCCAACGAGTGGAAGGCTCTACATGTATAGTGACACAGATGGACATTATGTCGATTTTTATGGTCAGCTCAAGTTTCATAACTTGCCACTGTAGGGTGATTTGTTTTTAAACATTATCAATCCATAGATTGGTGAAGTCCCTTATGTCACCCTAAAATATTGCATAATGACAGGGTTGATGAAAACCTTACCTTCTCTTGTAGGTTTTAGCCATATTAAACACAATACATAGTGCAGGTTTGTGCACAGAAAACAAGACTCCAGATTTATCTTCTCGTTGTTTTTACAGAGACGCTTATCTTCTTAAATGTAATTTAAGTCTACGAATACTAACAACTGGACAGCATTAGACTCCACAATTATATTGCAGGACAAAACAAGCCTGGTCTACAAAATTGAACTGTGTATTGTGTTGCGACTAGTTGTCAGTATAATGTGACTGGTGGAATGGTGTGTCAATCGACTGCGGCACAGCCCTTCAGTGAGGCAGCACTATAAAACGGGCATATCGTCCCACTGCTACAAGAAGAACCATCTCGAGTTTGTATACTTTTCTTTCACCAGACCCAAATAGGCCAATCAATGAGTCAGTCTCAAAAGGATGCAACTGGCCTACTGAGATGTGAAACATGAAATATGTTTGTCTTTACCATGATGGCGCGTTATACTGAGTAACCAGTAATAGTAATATCTGTGGTCTAAATTCAGGTCGAAACAACAAGAGAATTATTTCCACACCATAATCATCGATATTATTGTCGTTTATTATCACAATCTTGCCGTTTTAATAAATATATTCAATATAAGATTATTGTAATCCATACGGGTAAAGAATGTGCCTTGTTTGAATGTCTGTTCATATGCTACTTGTCATTAAAATAAAGTTCTACACTACAGTTAACACAAATGCTCAATTGGTTTTATTTCGAATGTTTATTGACAACTTGTAACAAATTCATCCTCGTCTTCCTGTTTATGATTATTAATACTCAATTATAATTACAACGATATGAATACATTATATGTTAAGAAAAATGTACTGGAGGTATGGTCCTCCTAGCTCTATACTTAATTGTTCGAGGTCACCTTATCCCTGTAAATGAACAAAAAAAATGAACTAAGTAATGAAGCTGCAACGTAATTCTTTCTTGGCACTGATATCCACTTAGGGAACAAGCCTACCATAAATTCATCAGGATATCCTCACATCCCAAGATGTAAATACAATATTACTTGCACTATTGTTTCAGTTTTCCAGACATCATCACATTCATTAACAACAATGAGACAGCTTGCAATAATAAGAATCCTAAATCATACACTACCTAAACAACTCATCTGTACATTAATCTTTCTTTTTTGTTGAACGAAAAATGGTGATTACGTAAATATCGAAATTGAAATAAAACCACTAATTGTAAATACAAAAGAATTAATAATGCAATTTTATTATGAATGACCTGGAAGCACTTCCTCTTCTAGTGACATTGTACACACAATTATGGTGTATTATCAAATTCACCCTTTTATAATTCTCTTGTTAAGCACATTCAGGGAAACACATACAAGAACAATTGTAGATTCATGCCAATCGTTTATATGCATAGAATATCCTAGATTGAGTGATGGGAAAGTTAAATAAAACTGTAGCATTCATCCCCAATGAAATAAGAATGGTGAAGTCTTATCCACAATCCTAGCGCATAACAAGTCCACAGAAATCCTAGTTTTCAAAAATAATTTTCTGCTTTTATACACTTAATCCTCTTTATCAATTACCAAGAAGACTCTTCAGACGTTTTCTTCGCGCGAGGCTATATCTCATTTTATAAACCTTGCTTCAACCAACTTAACAAGGAAAAGATAAGCATCACTCCCTCAGAAATATGGCAGAAAAACAAACATTAGAAGTAAATGAGTTTAGGTTCAAATATAATTTAAAGATTGAAAATCACTGATTTTGATGAAACTTGTAAGTACTGAATTCACAATCTGTTTTCGAACGTCAATGTGTCAGATGACAACTATAAGTATACTGATTAAATACAAACTACACTGCACAGTATTCTGAACAAGTAGACCGGGTTGTAGTACATGTATATCTTTTGTTCACATCCTTATTGTAACAATAGTGGTAGCAGCCTTTTCAACAACTACATATTGGTAGCAGGGTTCTATCTCACCAGGGAAATGAATGAGAAACATCAAACAGGATAATTCAACAGAGATGTAGTGAATACAGTACCTCAAATGAGGTGGATTATTAGCTTTGGGCTATAATAGCCCTGTTCATTCTTACGCCTATTAGCTTTATTCAACAGCACACGTTGGACGCATAGTTACAGACTTAACCCACCAGGTCATTTATTATCCACCTAATACGGAGTCTCCATACGAGACCTATAGAGCCTACAGATCGCTACTGAGTAGAATACGGAAAGCCGTATTCTAACCAGAAAATAGTCCTCAGTGATCGGCAACTATTATGTCTTTCCTTTGATAACTTATATTTGGAATGCTGAATAATAAATACAACACTACCATGGTTTTGATCTGCATGATCGTATTCTACTCGTAGTTGACACAATGCAATATCCTCGCATTCGCTCTGATATTATTACGCGTCAACTACCGTACACAGAGAACACGACCATGCAGATCAAAATTAAGGTAATGCATGTATTGTGTATTTATCCTATGAGCGATTGAATAAATCTGGTACCAAATGTCGATGATCAAAGCTGATCGTTCATCACATGACGAAACAGGTGTTTTTCATGATTTCTCTCAGCTCTCCATAGAGCCTCCAGAGGTACTAAACTCCCGATTATCGCCCCGGGTAAAGCAAAGTTCCGCTCCCGATAGACTTGGCACACTACGACAAACTGAACCACAGTTTTCTGATTTATAATTGGAGAAACTGAATATAATTTCGGATTCCCATGTAGAAATAGCTGAAATTTCCATTTCTGACATCAGAATTTCAATTTGAGGATGTTTGAAAACCGTTAAACTGCAGTAATTCTGGGGTACGAGCAAGGGGTCTATCACTATACTACGTCGGTAACCGGCGAAACCCGGAACTTGGTCAACAGACTGAATTACGGGATACCTCAATAGGGTCTATAGTGAAATCACCAAGAAGGTCCATGACCATGATGCTCTATCACCATGAATGACCAATCACTCTTAGATATTCCTCAAGGCAGGTCCCTAAATATTTTTGACCAGATATCCACACGAGAAAATCAACATAATTCGGAAATTGGGTTATTTTATGTAACAACATAAATGGAACAGTCACGAAAATTCTGGGCAAGCTGACTCAAGAGAAACCTATCAGATATATCAAAATCACAAAACTGACCTGCGCTAGTTTAGGCAGTTTGCGAGTTGCACCCGTTCCTTTAGTATCAAGGATGGTCACACCAATAGTATTTCGTTCTATCCACACTCAAGTAAGCTAAGGTTGGAAAGCTTTCCTTAAGTGCAGCACCTTCATAAATACAAATTTAGTCGGAGCGTTTACTGGCACTTTTAGATGACGTCACATTTCACGAGCTCAATACATATACAAGCGAGTTGTGAGGTTCTAGGACATTGATAATAAACAAAAAAATACACAACCTAGGTCATTCGTATCTTCCCGTGATCATATTGTGATATATATGACATACCCACTCTGAGTCTTGCTAGTTACAATAGATACACACTATATCAATCATACGGATATTATAGAGGAAACCTATGAAAGTTAAGAGCTTGTATCCCATCAAACTTGAATGGCGTAGTAATTCACAAGGCGAAGCCGCATAAATTATGCAGCAATTCAAACAAGATGGGATCGAGCTCTGGCCCTAAACTTAAATGGGTTTCTGAATTTATCTCACCCTTCACATTGACTAAAGTGTTAACATTTGTGACATAATCCCCCAATTGGATATTTTTCCTAAATATCTTATGGATACGAGATCCCAATATTAAGTCTATGCGGAGAAAATACCAGGGGTGAGATAAACGCTTTGACACGGTTTCTGAGCCCCATGATAAACTAAGCATTCAAGTGTCACCTCTCCAACCTACCAAATGCAACTTTCTTAAGGTAAGATACACTAACAGACTCACAATTCCAATCAGAGACACCCCTGGGGTCACACACTGATGTATTCTTTTCAAATCCTCAACGGTCTGTTATGGATTGGGAAGACACTGATTTTCATGTCTCTATATCTACACGCATGACGTCACTGGCTCCCATCCACCTATGACATCATAAATGACGTCAGTTCCGGTGTAGCGTAACTCTAAACTACATGATTATAATGTGGCTAGGACTACATGTAGGACATTACTGCTTATAAAGTTGCTATAACTGTATGTACTACACCATTGTAGACCCTGTTTTTATCAATACATATATAACGAGATTGATAAATAAAGTAATCACATGGTACTTTCTAGGCTTCACACATTCATATTATGAGAATACCATTTCTGATGTACTAAACCGTCTACATCGAAGAAGAGATTATATGTGATTCATCATCCATTTTAGGAAAGTTTATATTAAAGCACAATTAAAAATATGTGCCATGGTATAAAAACTCTTATCTTTTTCAAACGAAACCCATTTGAACATGAGAGTGGTAACATCAACTCCTCGTATATGTGGGTCTGTGTTATTATGACCCATAAGCAGGGCGTTCTATATTTGCACTATATTGACAGATTTATACCTCTCGCTTAAATATCATCGGGTCTCCTGACCCCACTGGAAACTGTGGGACCAGTTCCAAACCCGACACAGACAATTTCATAATGAGTGAGAATATGAGACAATTCACGCTTGCAGAGCTCGTCCGTTATCTAGAATGCAATTAAGATTTCTGCATGGATTCAGCTGTAAAGGATACCAATCGTACTTTAGAATAACCCAGGAGGCATACAGCAATATTTACATATATCATACTTGCAGCGATATTTACATACTATAAATTACAAATATAGAAACAACATATCACTTAATTTAAAAGATTTAAATCACACCGTTTGAAAAGTTTCAAGAATAAACAAATCTGATGTTTTGTAAGGCCTCGCTTTAAGAACTGCTCCCTTTCGGAAATAGCATTGAGAAGAAGATTAAGCACACAAGAGATAGCAGCAACACATGTATTTTTTTGTTCGTTTTGCAGTTCACATTCAATTAAAATTCTTTGTTAGCAAACATCCATAAATTGCACAACTTTTTAAAGAGTCCGGTATATACTATCCAACACCAAAACTCTGATAAATTACATCGAAACATTGAATATCCAACTTAGGGATGAGTATAACTCCGTTTACAACTCAATAAACACACATTCATGATACTTTCTGGAGTAGTATGTCACAGCCTACATCAACCGCATTTCTACTTCTTTTATAAGACCGTCAAAATAAGCCAAGAATGTCTTGTCACGTACAATTATTGTACTTTACAATATCCAAGACAAATCATGTCCAATATTTATGATACATGAAATGATGTTCTTCCTTACAGTTTATTGAGTTCCGTTTCTCTTCGAAATATAAAGACATGTAGCAAATTGTCGTCTGCTTACAGTAGATGTAACCTTCGTGACCAGAGACACACGTAGATAGGAAACCTGTGGCAATATTTACCCACGATCTAAGTCTTCTCATTGCACAATGCTCTATTTACAATACAATTATCACACAATGTATCCATAATGCAAACATCTAACGATGTAATTCATACCTACAGCGTACCTGACACGCCAAACAAACAGTCACGACTGGAAGCATACCTACAGACTGAAATACTGGAATGGAGATATAATTTAATGCAGGGGAGACATTCACACTGTCTGAGATTTTTTAAAAACGGGAGATTCACTGATAATGTCATATATGACACTTTATAGAAGAAACCTATGAATGTTTAGGGTTAGGGCTCGTATTCCATCGAGTTTGAATTGCGCAGCAATGCACAAGGCAAAGCCGCGTGAATTACGTAGCAATTCAAACAAGATGGGATTGAGATCTGACCCTAAACTTGAATAGGATTCTGAATTTATCTCAACCTTCACATTGACAAATGGGCTAACCTTTGTTACATAATCCCCCATTGAGTATTTTTTCTAAATACTCCATTGGAGCTGAACACGAGTTCCCAATGTTAAGTCTATGGGGGAAAAATACCAGGGGTGAGATAAAAGTTTGTATTATATTCACAACATAGGATATGCATCACCGCTGAGGGTTTTCTACCATCATTGGTTTGTGGATGCCTGTTCAATGTCAATTTAGTGTAGCACAGGGCTAAAAAGATTGAAAACCATAGAAAAATGTTTTTGCTATTCCAGGTATTTCCTCGCAAGGATATGCTGAATATGTTGTACTGATCCAAATCCCCCAAAATATTGCACTTATCCTATTTTCTTTTCAAAATAGATTTACCTACGGAAATAGCATAATTCCTTAGTTCAATGATGAAAAAAAGAGATATACCAAAGCAGCATCGTTTCAACATACAGACTGGCCCAGCACATACATTACTGACTACAGAGTCAGAGGTCACGTGTTGTTTCCTGGCCAATCAGCAGCTCCATATACATAATCTGCATACCTGGCGCAGATCTTTACACACTGGTAATTCATTCATCCCACCCACCTCTCGGCATTCTTACACCACACAGATTCTTTTGTATCAGTATCAGATGTGTTTCCACAATAAGACATCAGCAATAAACCCCATCGGAAAGACATTGGCACTGATACTACGGAATACCAGCGCAAATCCACACAGCCTGGTTACAATATTACATGCACATGTACAGTTTTTTTTATCCCGGGGCAGAATTCACACACATCTAACGTATATATCAATGATTAGGACTACAATTTTAGTCGGTAACATGACTTCAAAAGCATACATCAATAAAAAAGACTTTCAGTCGGGAGATAAAACCTGAAAACCTGAAATATTTATAACCTGACCAGTAGCATTCCTGTAAATATATGGAGGAGAACGAAGCTTTAATAAGTCTCTGTATATATAAGTCATGGGTAAAAGAGACTCATTGCTTATTAGACCCTATAAACGCTCCCAGTGACAAATGGAGGCTTAGAAACCCTTTCCCAAATCAGGATATCCTTACGACATGAGATACATTTGAAGGTCAGTTCTGCAGTATAGAAAATGGAATGATTTGATTGGCTGATATTCACGGTCATCAGAGCACAGCTGCAGCACATCCGGCACGGCTGACCTTCATGTGGTTCAAGGCCGTCCACTGGTCTGTTTCCGGGTCATACACCTCCACACTCCTAAGACGGTTCGTCCCGTCAAAACCGCCCATCACGTAGATCTTCTTGTCGATGACGGCCACTGCAGGCCACGCCCTGGCACTGGTCATGTGACTCACTGTTGTCCATTGATTGGTCAAGAGGTCGTATCTATATGAAACAGAGAATAGAAGCTCCTGAGAATAAAAATACGGGCTTGATGCAAGGGAGGGGGGGGGGGGGCAAAAACTTCAGTACTTTGACTATGTAGGTTCAAGATTATATGTGTCATTCTCCAATCTTTTAGATCCATATATTTTTTTACTGTCATCGTAGCTTTGAGACAGAGTTATTCAGGGATGATAGTAGTAAACTACACTTCAAAAGTAACAAACGAGACTGAAAACCAAAGTCTAGCGCGGTGCATGCTGGGAAGTGCTATTAACCTCGTATCTTAAAATCAGAAGACCCATATGAGAGTGCTCACCGTTCAGCCACATCAAAGTAGAGGTGGTAGCGCGTCCGGCCGCCTATTGCATAGAGGTAGTGATCCACGGCGACGAGAACGAGTCCCGACCGAGGGTTCTCCATCTCAGCCACGAACGCCCATTCACACGTCTCTAGGTCGTAGCACTCCACGCTGGCTCGGTCCGTGTGAAACGTCTTGTCGTGACCACCTGGTACGTGTAGAGGAACATAAAGTTCAGGGCTGTCAGTTGGGGTCAGGGGAAAAAGTGGAAACATTTTTTATGTGGATTTTTCTGCCTCAGAGAGACTGGGAAACCTTGGATAATACAATAACACCTCGGTTAAGGGGACACCCCGCTTAAGGGGACAATTTGCTCGAAACGGAAATTTGTATCTAGTTTATTTTAACCCCGCTTAAGGGGACACCCCGATTAAGGGGAGAATTTGCTCGAAACGGAGGGTATCCCCCTTAAACAGGATTTTACTTTATGTCCTTGTCGGCTATGGCAAGGGACTGAGGGTCTTTGAAGGAGATTAAAACCAGTTATATTAGCATGAATGAGGCAAATTCAATATCATCTTTTCTTGACACCAGGAAAGGCAATGAATATGAAAAAGTGTATTTCCATGGAGAACTGACATCTTTGAAAGTTAATACAGGTGTTTCCGTTTAGTGCCACCTACCAGAGCGTTGTCTAGATAGGGCACCTCCTGGACAAACGTTGTCAAGTCACACTCTGTAGTGAGACACTACAATCACAGCTAGAGTTTGAACGGTGGGTGTGATTGCAAGGCTGTTCTCTTTTATAAAGGCATGACAGTTGGAACAAACTAAGACAATGTATTAACAAGTCTGGTCTGTCTAAAGTCTAGAATTGATAATTGCCTCAGTTTTTTCACGGCGTGGCAATTAAAACCAGCAACAAAAAGAAGGAGCTGATGCTAAAAAGGTAGCTGGTGCCACGGACTTATATACAAGTCTTCCAAGTCCGTGCTTGTGCTAAGAATGTACCTGCTCGAAATTGTCAAAAAAGGAACTGATATTTTATAATATATATTTTATCATAATATCTTTTTAATCGGTTGGGAATAGAAGCGTACTTTCGCCTCGTCATTTAGATAAATGAACTGAACAACAAAAAATAATAATAAAACATCAGGGCGTAAACGTGGCGACAGCCTTTTTTAATTGACAATTCCAATTTCTGCAATAGTACTTCTTCCACTTGGAACGTAAGAAGAAAAAGAAATAACAGAGGTAGAAGAGACAGATTCTTACCAGCCACGTAGATTTTGCCGTCACACACAGCCACACCAGCCCCCGCTCTCTTCTGACGCATGCAGGGTGAGAAGGTCCACGTGTCAGACTTGTAGTCATACCGCTCCACCACGTTAAACGTGTTGTTATGGTCCTCCCCACCTGCCACAACACATGAAGAACTTAAGTGCATTTTCTTTCTTTTTTTGTGTGCATCGGTTGGGGTTAGAAGTGTTCTTAGCCACGTTCTCTAAATCAAGAACTTAAGTGCAAGTATGGTATCGATAATAGAAGTAATATATGATTATAGCGCATGATCTTAAACTTGCCTTCAAACAGCGAGCTAGTCAGCCAAATAGGTATAAATCAGGGGCCCGTTTAATAAAATAGGATCGGGTATAAAGAATTTTTTCTGTACCTCATGCAAGGGTTGTCATTTTGATAATATTTAAGTAACAGGCAAGATTGCTTATATTTATTTATGTCCAGTCAGTGACTTATTCGCTCATTGACTCACTCAATGACTCATTCACTCAATGACTCAGCCAGTGACTCACTCATTCAATGACTCACTTACTCACTGAGTGACTCACTCGCTCGGTGACTCACTGACGCACTAACTCACTGAGTGACTCACGCAGTAATTAATTCACAATGACTCACCAACTCGCCCAGTGGCTCAATTGCTAAGTAGCTCACTCACTCAGTGACTCACTCACTCAGTGACTCACTCGCTCACACCCTCACTCACTCACCCACTCACTCAGTGACTCACTCACTCACTCACTCACTCGCTCACACCCTCACTCACTCACTCACTCACTCACTCACTCAGTGACTCACTCACTCACTCACTCGCTCACACCCTCACTCACTCACCCACTCACTCAGTGACTCACTCACTCACTCACTCACTCACTCGCTCACACCCTCACTCACTCACCCACTCACTCAGTGACTCACTCACTCACTCACTCACACCCTCACTCACTCACTCACTCACTCACTCAGTGACTCACTCACTCACTCACTCGCTCACACCCTCACTCACTCACCCACTCACTCAGTGACTCACTCACTCACTCACTCACTCACTCACTCACTCACTCACTCACTCACTCACTCACTCACTCACTCACTCACTCACTCGGCGGTCACGCTTACAGATGACTCTCACCTAGTGCGTAGAGGTAGCCGCTGATGGAGACGGCGCTGAGGAAGGAGCGCGCCACCTTCATGTCCGCGAGTCGCGTCCACTCTTTGAGTAGCGGGTCGTAACACTCCACACTGCGCAGGTACATGGTGTCGTCCTGAGGCTCGGCCAGCGCACACTCTCCCCCCACCGTGTACAACTGGCCGTCCAGAGACGCCGCACTGATCGCCGTCCGCGCTATCGTCATGTTGCTCTGTATCAGGGAAACCAGGTGAACGTGTTATACCACTAGACTAAGACTACCGAGATATGGTATGTAAAACCAAAGAATAATTTGAATATCATAAGATAACAAATAGAATAGAAGAGTAAAAATCAACACGCTAAAAAAATCCAGATGTACGAGATAAGATATACATGTTTATCTCACAATTTTTTTCCATAGACTTAACATTGGGAACTTGTGTCTATATGCATTGAACACGACCTTGTGGGGATTACTCACCATAGGTATCCACTGGTCTCGTAGAAAATCGTACCTCTCCATACTCTGGAGCTGGCTGAAGGAGCCGTTCCTACCTCCGAACACGAAGATGCCCAGCGGCTGGGCGCGGCTGGCGATGGAGGCCAGCACGTTGTTGTCCTCCTTGGCCTTGGTGGCCATGTTCACCATCGTCCGGCACTTGTCGCACAGGCTTATGACGTCAGAGCGCAGCACGGACTTGGTGAGGAAGGCCGTGTCCAGCAGAGCGTAGCGGATACACTGGAGGACGCGGCAGGCCGCCTCCCCGCCCCGCGACCCCGCGTCGGCGTTAATCCACAGGAGGGCCGCCGAGAACACCTCCTCCTCACTCGTCACCTGCAGGAGTGGGGGGAGGTTAGGCAACCCGTCAAGGGCGGATAATGAAGGTTAGGCAACCCGTCAAGGGCGGATAATGAAGGTTAGGCAACCCGTCAAGGGCGGATAATCCTTAGGGCATCGACCGGCCGGGGGCGGATGATGCTAAGGCATTATTTGCTGGATATGATCTATATTATATGAAATTGCTTTTGAAAAGGTTATTATTTTACCAGCAAACTTGAAATTTGCACAGAAGGTAGGTATAACATCATATTTAGAATTCTAAATAAAAGAAAAAGAAATATTAATTATTCCCGATTATATCACGAGATAAACTTTCCAATTCTGAGTTCTGAGTTCCTTAGAACTGTACATAGGCTCTAGTAGCCGTCCCCAAGTGTGTAGTTCTGCCATAGGCGGCCGTCCTTAAAGGATTCAGGTAGGCCACTCATAATAAAAAAAGAAATTTCTCCTCACCGCATGCATTGATCAGCAAAAACGTTTCTAGAAGATCTTTCTCTATTTTTACTATGAGATGAACCACGGCTTTGGATGTATGGAGGTCCGTGGATGAACCGTGGAAAGAATTATGAAATGTTTGTGCAGTTTGTGCATTTTCTGCTTGTCACAGCAATTATAACACCTTTTCATATTACACACAATAAAAAGAGTGAGTTTAGAGTTAGGGTGCAAGATAGGACCTACATAAGTATGTCTGAAGCCCATTTTAGGACACTTAAACTGGCATCTTTGATCCAGCAAAAAAAAGAACACAAAAAAACGCCCTCGTCATCTTTTTAATGGCTTGGTGAAGAGATACAATCTCCTTGACTCATTTTACCATGATTTCTAAACTTTTCAATTTCACCTCGTGAATATTAATTTGACATCTCATTCCAGATAGATATATAAATATTGATAATATTTATTATATACGTGCCATATATGATACGGTTAATACCTCTGTGGCATTGGGGAGAGGGGCAGACCCATCACCTCCTTCGCCAGTCTCACCCACACCTTATAAATGCAGTATCTAGTTTCACTGATCCTCATAGATGGCGCCACGGGTGGTAACAAGTAAAAAACCACTCGTTCCCACACCGGGAATCGAACCCGGGCCGCCTGCGTGAAAGGCAGGAATCCTAACCACTAGACCATATGGGAGAGCTGACAGGTAAGATTTCAAAACTGATCCGGCTTTAGATCAAAGTATCTGTGACTTTGATGTATCTAAAGAGTCCAACACAGGGATAGCGCCGACTGGTAATTTACACATTCCATTTGTAAGAAGTCTAGATGTCTGAACTATCTTTGGTGGAAACTCTTACATATACTTTGTAGGTATATAGCCAGTACTACAGAACAATTGAGTATTCTGCAGAACATCCTCTACAATTATTTCAAGGATTCTTGGCACACTAAAAAGTATTGGTGATGAGAAAATTCTGTATTTCGAAATGTTTATCCTTAAAATCTGTTTTTGAAATGATCTGTTGCCTCTGTATATACAAACAATAAACGATGATTTACAGAGCCGCCTGTCCACAAAAGCATTGTTTTTTGCATTAATTATCCATCTTTTCATATAAATTATACCCAGACAGGTTTGATATAATGAGATGTTTCAATGGGGTATTGGTATACGATGGATAATAAAGATGTAGAGCAGGAACTTATTCAAAAATGGTTGCCACTAGGAGAGTGTTCTTTCGGCTGTGTATGGAAGCGTATTTCACCATGTCGTAAATCAGAAGGGAAAGTGAACTAACCTGTAACTGCCAGTGAAATGTGAGAACTGAATAGTAAAGTGAACTAACTTGTAACTGGCCTGAGTTGAGAAATCACATGTAATAACTGAATAGGAGAGTGGTCTGACCTGTAGCTGGTCTGAGGTGAGCAGTGAAATGTAATAACTGAATAGGAAAGCGGTCTGACCTGTAACTGGCCTGAGTTGAGAAATCACATATGATAACTGAATAGGAAAGTGGTCTGACCTGTAGCTGGTCTGAGGTGAGCAGTGACATGTAATAACTGAATAGGAAAGTGGTCTGACCTGTAGCTGGTCTGAGGTGAGCAGTGACATGTGATAACTGAATAGGAAAGTGGACTAACCTGTAGCTGGTCTGAGGTGAGCAGTGACATGTAATAACTGAATAGGAAAGTGGACTAACCTGTAGCTGGTCTGAGGTGAGCAGTGACATGTGATAACTGAATAGGAAAGTGGACTAACCTGTAGCTGGTCTGAGGTGAGCAGTGACATGTAATAACTGAAAAGGAAAGTGGTCTGACCTGTAGCTGGTCTGAGGTGAGCAGTGACATGTAATAACTGAATAGGAAAGTGGTCTGACCTGTAGCTGGTCTGAGGTGAGCAGTGACATGTAATAACTGAATAGGAAAGTGGTCTGACCTGTAGCTGGTCTGAGGTGAGTAGTGACATGTAATAACTGAATAGGAAAGTGGTCTGACCTGTAGCTGGTCTGAGGTGAGTAGTTGGGTGAGACGGTTTTCATCGAGCATCAGGAACTCCTCGTGTTGGATCACCTTCAGGAAGTGTTGGTAGATGTAGCGCCGGGCTCCAGCCTCCAGTTCAACACAGGAAAACATGTCAGCAAACGAATGGATTCCTGCAAGGAGGACAACTTCAATTTATAGTAAACCATCATTGATGAATAAGCGAGCAATTAGCGATTAATAACAATTCAGTCTTCAGTGATTGCTTATAGTCAGAGAGCTGACTATAAGCCTCTAAGACCCTGAGACACTGGCTCCCTGCTTCTTTCCTATCAAATATCACAATAAATAGCATGCAGATAGTGAGAGGATAGTTCTTTTGCAGCACGCTGGAAGTCTAAATGTGACCACTCTAATCTTTAGGCAAAATATATACAGCATGCGAGAATGCTCTAATAAAATACGCATGTACACTTTCTTTTCGTTGACAGTTAATCGTTAATATTACAATCGTCTTCGACTGGTCACTGAGACATGATTCTTGTAGTCGTGTAATCTGAAAACATTGATCACAATATCACATGGTCTCCTTTTACAAACAAAATACAGCAGGATAACACAATTACATGTAATCAAAACAGGGGAAATAGTAACATATACAGTTGATATATACATACTACATTTGCCCGTTGGTTTTAGATCAGTTTTCAGTTTTCTACCTAGTTTGGGTGAAGAATCCAGCTAATCTGCATATGGCTGACACTCAAGCCCCTTTGTTAACCACTCTGTTACCTTATCTATGTTGGATGACTGTAAACTACTATGGTTCATAGAGAAATTCTAAAAAAAAAATCAGATTTTTTTCACAAAGACGGAAGTCCAGTACCCACCTAGGCAATTGGAGGCGTCGAGGTGTTGCTGCAGGAAATGGCAGCAGACGTTGCGCAGACTGATCAGGTTCAACATACTGGCTCCCTGTAGCAGGAGCTGCACGTTCTCTATCGTCACCTCCACCGACCCGTTGTAGACGAAGTCGAGCAGCATGTCCATGGTGGTGGGCTCGATGCCGTGAATCTCCACCGTGTTGCGGTCCGTCTCCAGCATGCCGTTGGTGAACATGGCGCGCAGGTAGGGACTGCAGCCCGCCAGCACCACCTTGTGGGCGTGGAACTTCTTCCCCTCCACGCTGATCACGATGTCGCACAGCTCCTGCTTCTGTCGCAGCTCTGACATCACCTTTTTTTAATGGACGTCTTTATTGGTTTCAATTTCATAATCGTTATTCATCAATGTTTTATTGATTATAACAGTGAAACGGTATGATATCTACAGTGGCTGATATACATTTTTTTTTAATGAGTTTAATTAGTTACTATCGCGTGGTTGATGGTGATTACTATAGCATGGTTGATGGTGAATTATCTTTATCATCATCTATATTTACAATATTCGGTTCTTATACATATCGGCTTAACTATATGTATAATTCTTACAATACATATACTAATTTATGTGAGCCATTATATATTACCACAACCTATCATTATCGTCAATTTCCTATTATGGGATTATCGGTTATGAATAATATCATAGTGTATAAATACAGACCCATACTCAGTTAAAATGCCTCATCAGGCTATTATCAATGTCATACTAAGGGAGTTGTATTTCCATAAACCACTTCATTTTATTGAGGATGACTATTGTATGACCTCCTGGCTGTATCAGCTTTTACTTCTGGGGCTGCCGAAAATAATATTATGCTATTTTTACCCCCCCCCCCCCCCTTTGCCATGTTGAATTAGCAATGAAGGGTGAACTGTATGATGTCGCTAAATGCCTTTTTATTATACTTGTGTTTTGACATAAAGTAAAAAAAAATTGGACTTGAGATAATGATTGTTGTATAGACCGTACACCCTTCTGGGTATACTAATGTGTGTCTAGGTGGACATGGATTACTACTGTTCAACGGCCTAAGAGACGGATATACTGGAAGATCACATGTACACTGTTGTGAAATATACCCAATGGAACACATCCTTTAGCCATAAACCTTTAGACTGTGCCCATCCCACAGTTGCGTACCTGGAAGGCCTGGCTGGCATGGTTGTGGATGGAGAACAGGCGGGCTTCTATGGGAATCATTGTGAGACCAGCGGCCGCGGCTGACACCTCTCTATAAAAGTTGTCTCTGTAAGAAAACAACAGCAGACTCTTCAAGCCCATCGTATATCAATATTCTTACATGGCTATCAAAAACATACATTCATGCGCTTATTCCCATAGTACAGAAAAGCTCTTCCTTGTTTCTAAGTAATCCTGTCGATGCACCCTTACTTTCAAAGATGTATAATATAATCCTCTTTGATAGTAGAAACTCCTGTTTTGTTCTTTTTGTCACTTTTGGGAACATTTTTGTACAACTCATTTCAACACTCCTACTCATGTCCACCATATTTGATAAACTGATTCCTGGTAAACCCCTGTGTGGGATCATAGATGGGTATTTGATTTCAACTAATTGTAAATTAGTTTATATTAGATTCATGATGGGGAATATATGTTTATTTGCCGTTCCGCATTCCACCGCGAATGTCGGGCCGATATTACTCCGGACTGTTTCTACCTGCAACCGAGTATTCGGGTGAGCCTCCTCTGTTAACTGATGTTCCATTTCAAGAATGTGACAGCTGCTGAGGGTTCGCTGCAGACATGTGCTGCTCAGATAATCAATAATTATCACAATTTGTGAGTTTTATAAGTAAGTGAACAGTGCTTTACTTTTTATTTGGTGTTTCTAGGTTGATTTTTGGGCACTTTACATAGTAGGCAGAGGCGGCCGCCGAGTTGACAACGGGTGTCAACAAGTCTAGGGAATAATTCGACTGACGGTTCTATAGAAGATAAACGATTGCAAACTTAAACAGGGAATACTTCAAGCTCTGAGGATTATTCCTCGTAAACATATTGTTCAATGGGGAAATATACGCTACAAATTCGGACGAGTTTTCCACCCAGGGCCTGCCAAGTAGGATAGGCCATGACTGCCAAGGGTACGCGGCGGGTGTCGCGGCGGCTTTGTTTACAGCGGAACCTGGCTGCGCGCTAGGGGTTATGGGAAACCTTAAAACGGCCTATGCAAAACGCCTGCTGCTCTGAGATGTACCAATCTGGTCGACCAGTTTTCCTAGAGCTCTGACTATCTGCAGAACCGCTAAACAGTCAGAGCCTCTCAGACTACTATTTATAAACCGTCAGTTCTTGGGTTCTTGCTATTTTCCAGACACAATGTAAACTCGTTTTAGATTAGCATTGAGGCAAACATTTCTATCTACACCCCATGGAGTAGATAGGGGTATACATCTAATACAATCTGCTCTTGTGATATACATAGTCATTGAACATATATTATATGAAGCATTACTAAACATCATTTGATCAACTAGGCACTCTAAGCACCACTCTAAAAGGTGGGTGATAATAGGGGTTCTGGATGATAGTGTTCAGAACTACGTATTTGTTCGAAACAAATATCAACTGTTTTGTCATGCCATTTAAGAGAAGTATGCGTATTGACATTATTCGTTGTGTGCAACTGATGACGATTTGGATCAATTGTAGTTGTAAAGACTAACTTGTACCTGTTTTACACTTGTTGGAGGATCAGGATCACGATTCGCCACGAACAAAACAACTTACCTCGGATCACAGATGCGCTTTTTAATGTTAACCACAGAGTTAACCAGGTGCTAGAGAATAATCACCCTTATCACTTTCTACGTCTTAACATGAAAAATCTATATAAATCAAAATATTTCAAATAATCTAACAAGATATTATCATGATTACTAGACAGGATGGCAAGAGGAAGTAATATATTGCCATTATTGGCTTCATCTCTCTACTCTGTGTTCATACTCACAATGTCCTAGACCTAGATTTCTATATCCTCCAGATCTATTATCTACGATAGTTTACTTTAATATTGAATATTTCATTATCTCTTTTTAACTCTCTATACGTTAAGAAAATAAGTTATGTGGGACACAATGTTATCCGGTGAAAGGGTCTGTTTACGAGGCAGTATAGAACTCTCTGCAAAGAAGGCAAGAAATGTCAGTCTCATGCCAACATGGCAGCCTGTTGGCGCTGACCAGCTTTGGCAGGGAATGCGTTGATTGAAAAATTTATGTTGCACAAATATTTTGCGCCTGACAGTCGTGAGACCTGACCACATCGGTAGGTTTAATGCTGTTATGTATGTTTCCAAGGAATTTAGTTTATTTTTGGCCTGGAAGTGTAAGAAATTGTTCGCTTCTTTTAACGGTTGTTGATCGTTTTAGTTTTTGACACCGGTTTGGGCATCTTATTTATATCTGGTTGGAGACAGATCTAGATATTGTGGTTTCGATATTGTTCTATTACAACAAATCACCGGTTAATCTTCCAATCTCTATGCCTATTCGCCAGTATCAATCAAAATACATGCATTACCACAGATCATCTACGATGCATGATATAAAACAAGGCCTGCATAAGAAACAGTACCGAGACTTACTAAGTACCGTAGTCCTACCACCGCTATCTTCCCCAGACCAACTTCAACTAGGTCTATGATACTCGATAGTTGGTGCTCGATACTACGATAGATAGGAATTCGATAAAGGGGAACTTCATGGCCCGAAAGATCTAGGCCCCGATAGATAGCGGTCCTCAGGATACCCCGCTCCGTTATGATAATCGTGTGATACACTGGTAGCCTACTGGTAAACTGTATACTCAGTAGGCCTATCGCGTACGGTAGCTTAGTAAGGGGGCCCTCCCACCTACTACGACGCACTACGATTAAGTCTGCGACGGCAGCGCGTGTCGCCGACAAGTGCTGCCATCGCAGACTTAATCGTAGTGCGTCGTAGTAGGTGGGAGGGCCCCCTTGCGGCGACAAACCGCTGCGCTCTGGGATTAACCTTCTGACGCACTACGACGCACTACGAAATTCAAACATGTTTGAATATCGTAGAGCCTCTACGATTAACGTTTTTTTGTTGTAGCGCGTCGGTGCGCAGCGAGTTCATCGGCGACAAAACCTGACTAATTGACGAGTTCGTCGGCGACACCTCCACAATTTTTTCAGTTTGTCGCGGACACGGAAAAAGAGTTAATCGTAGACTTAATCGTAGTAGGTGGGAGGGGCCCCTTATTCTCCGATCCGGCTGGATACTTCCGGTTCAAAAAACCCTCCAAATTATGCAAATTTGCCTGACAACTGATCGATCCGCCATCTTGCCTGGTGAATACAAAGCGCTGTCAGAGTGTAAAATGGCAAAAACATATATCAATCGACCTTCTTCTGTGCTTTATGAACATGTAATAGTTGAAATCCGATTATTTACATTATTCAGATATGATTTAAACATGCCAACTCGAAGAAAAACGATGGTTTCGATGATTTGTTGACATCGCGTTTATAGTCTAAACTGGGGCTACCACATAATCATTTGATCTGAAATTGCGAGGGTAGTCTAATTCTGACAGAGGAAATGCATCAGAAGTACTTAAAACATCCTCACATATTAGATAATATCACAAATGGTCGTTTGAACTGGCCCATAGACTTAGCATTGTGCAAGTGCTTCTCCAAGATGGCCGCCAAGGGTGTTCGTAGCGCCACCTACGTCCAGGCCGGATTGGAGAATAGTTATGGGTAGTACAACGCTGTGTCCTCTATCACTCCCCACAGTGAGGAACGAACAGAGTCGCACTACGTCTGACTAGGCTCGCTTAGTCCTAGAGGCTCTGACTGTTTAGCGGTGCTGCGGACAGAGTGCACACCCATAGAGCTCTAGCCTCTAGCCTAGGCTAATTGGTGGACCAGATTGGTACCGGTACATCTCAGATCAACAGCCGTTTTCCTTATAAATGTAGGTTTGACCTTTCTGATTTTGTAGTAGACAGTTTTCTGAGGCAAAATGCAGTAAAATTCGAGCCCTGGACGCCTTGAGCCCTTCTGTGGACGCCTTGAGCCTACCCCATTTTGGTTTCCTTGAGCATCTAGATGTAAAAAAACTTTATAGTCATATATACTCAACCCTAACCCTTACCCAACCCTTTTCTAACCTTAACCCGCTAATCGGAACTAAAATGAGGTAGGCTCAAGGCGTCCACGGGGTAGGCTCAAGGCGTCCACGTTTTCGCGCTGACAGGAGGCTCAAACGGTAAAAGGCTCAGTCAAGGCGTCCAATTCCCGTCCGTTAGGCAGTCAAAGTTTCTCAGACTAGGCCCGCTATACCGGTATACAGTCTCGTCCCGGTCGCTCCCGGAATGCACTCGGGCGGCCATCTGTTAGGTAGAGTTAGGGCTGGGTTAATCTGAGAATCTCTGTCTGGCGTAATACTATACAGTCAGAGGCTTTCGGGCTATGTTAAAGTAGAGTGGCCTCAGTCAGCGAGTGCCGACCTGTGCCGCCACTGCTTCCCTTACCCCTCCCCCCCCCCCCCTCACTCCACCTCAATCACTGGACTTACTTTATCCCGGACCTGCTTTGATAAGCTTAAACATTGTAATACATATCATCTTGATCTATTTTAATCATTCAATGAATGTTCATAATCAAAGATTTGAGCAAGTTTAGGGTGTGTTCCACCAGCCAAGCGAAATTGGTGTACACCGCCCATATGGGAGTTGCCAGCTGACCTGGCCTGTAGCAGGCGACGAACTACCCAGTAGAACACCTCGGCCGCTGCCTCCACCAGCGCCTGCCAGTCACCGGATGGTGGAATTGATCAGTGACCAAGGGTTGTAGAGCGTCGGCCGATCACAAAACCTGCTGCTGCGCCGGGCCGGTCTCACAGCCGGCATTAGATTTAAGAACACCTGTCCAAACAAAATGTTATTGTGCCGCTTGCAAAGCATCACTGGCAAAAGCCTAGGTATGCCTCAGTGATTGAGACCTGTCAAAACGGTGAAAAAACATGATTTTCGGAAAGAATATTATTACAAGGTTGTGCTATACATTCAGAACATTGACACTTATCGTTATCACTTATCGTTATTTACCTTCTTTATTCAATTAACTACAGTATTCAATTTAGAATTGAAGAGTTGTCATTTCATAAAAATCCTGATATGGTGTATGCTTTCAAATACACTACGCTTCTCCAGTTTATAGCTCAGCAAACCCCTAGGTTGATGAAGTGACACAGTGTGACTGTCAAAGTGTTTTGCGCAACCCCTATTGAATGAATGGGGAACTCGCTTAGCATGGTAATGCAGTCAACTTCCACCAGATCATGTGCCAGTCCCATCGTCCAGCTGGCACACTGGCACCTAGCAGGTGCCTGGCTTAGTGGAAAGGCGCGCTAGGTTGGTGTGTGGGCTCTGTGTGGTCGCTGGCTGGCTAGATTAAGGTGGGTTGGTGGAAGAGCTCTGATAATTTGAACGCTTGTATAGAGCCAGGCTGTGGGCGGGCACCGCGTCGGCCAAGAGGCCTGGTGAACATCTTTTTAACACCTATCTGGCGGAAGACACCCTTTAAGTTTAGGGTTAACTAGAGCACAGGTGGGCAGGCAGGACCCCAGGCTATCGCCTCGTTCATATCCCTCAGCGCTCCCAACTCTATTGCATACGAGGACCCTGACCAAACACTCATCAGTTTCTTTCTTAGTCTGTTGACTTCATCAATGTTATATTTTCATTGGTGTTACTTGCAGCTCACAATGGGGCGGTGTGAGGCCGTCTTCGCCTACGCAGTGACTCTCGCCATCCTTTGCGTCATGTTCATTCCTCAGACGGAGCCAACGCTCTCAAAGAGTGATCGTGGCAACGGAAAAAAGAAGCAGAAAGAACCCAAGGTAAGTTTTTTTTATTACTCAAGCGTGGAATACTAGAAAACAAAACAAAGCTATTCTTGTGTGCCCTCATCTTGATTATACATCATGTATTTGGTGAAATCTGGTGTGTTAGCAAAAACAGTGCTTTCGGGACAGGTGCATACCCTTCCTTCCTGGCCTTAGCCTGACCGGGAGCTATGTTTGTCTGCTGCAGGTGAAGTTGTCAGCGCAGACGGTCTTTCAGCGAGGTCTCGTTTCCGAAATCATCAAGTCCAAGGACATCATCAAGGAACATCAGTCTTACTGTGACGTGCAGCGTGAGGTCAAGCACTTCCCCGGAGAGACGCTCGGTTATGTCACGCCTGTAAGTTAGCTAAATCTATTATTTAATGGTATTTAACGGTATGATGTGAGTAATACAATTTTTCTAATTGAAATTATTATGTTCAACCCTGCCCTGCCCTGCCCTGCCCTGCCCTGCCCTGCCCTGCCCTGCCCTGCCCTGCCCTGCCCTGCCCTGCCCTGCCCTGCCCTGCCCTGCCCTGCCCTGCCCTGCCCTGCCCTGCCCTGCCCTGCCCTGCCCTGCCCTGCCCTGCCTCTTATTATCATGTATCATTGGTACCATGTCTATATTCACTGCAGTTTCGTAACCGCGCCATAATAAAAAAAAACGATACACAAATTGTGCAGGCATTAGTCGTTCAGAGATTGCAGTTTTCCAAGGAAATTCTTGTTTTTATTCCCAGTATGTTAAAATCTAATTTTCCTTGACCGAAATCATTTTTTAAGAACCATGTTTTTTCTTTGATTTCTCAGTCTCTCTGAGGCAGTAAATTCCACATGACAAATATTTCCTCCTATTTTTCATGACCACAACTTAAATCGTATGTACAAGAACTTCATTTCAAATTGCAGTGGAACAATCATGGTTATGACATAGCAAAAACGTTTGGCAACAAGTTCACCTATGTTTCGCCTGTTTGGCTGCAAGTTAAGAGGAAACCGTCTGGATCATTTGTTGTCGAAGGCGGGCACGATATAGACAAAGGTATGTTTCTAACTTATCTTTTTGTAGTGGGAACAAATAAAAAAAATCCTGATTTATTTTATGTTTTCTGGGACTGCCAGACACAGTTGTCGAACAGTAATATCAAAAGGAGTTATGTCTTCAATTCCATAAATTTAAGAAGGAATATCTACCAATTCGGTGTTTCTGCAGTATCTGAACCTTTTCATCCAGTCACGGTTCATATTTTGATACTATATTATACATTATCCTACCCCTAATATCACTACGCCAAACGCCAGTCGTCGTATACGGGAGCCAAGATTAAAACTCATCCGGTTTTACGATATAATCTAATTTGTAAAGATCGATGTCAGTTTTGCATTTAACCCCAACAACAGAAATGTTGTCGCTTATTCTATGGGAAGCCATGTAATTCTCAAGTGTTCGTTCAGAGATGTATTCTAATGTTTGATTACAGGTTGGATAACCGATGTCACGAAGGGCAGGACGGTAAAAATATGTAAGTTTATGTGATCTATTTTCCATTTGATAATAATCACGATCCAAAACCCTTCCCATAGGGGCCATCCATAAGTGGAGGGGGTAAAAAAATTGAAACTGCGCAATCCCTTCTTTGATTTAATGCGTACAAGATGGGGAGAGCAAATTGTTCAGAATTTTTGCTTAAGTATTTTATGGATGACCCTTAACAACATATGGAACTTCACCGGGAAAGGGAAGAACATGAGGCTGATCCAACTTGTGATAAACATTATCGTAAAATCAATTATGTTGAAGCAAGGTATAACCAGAATATGTCCAAATTCAACCAGAAAAAGACATTTTGATTATTAATAAGGTTCATTAATTTGTATCAATTTCACATACTTTAAGCGATGACACGCGCATGAGTCCGCCAGAGGACTGCTTGCTTACGGATCAGTATAATTTTCCAGCATTTATTGAATTGCGGATCACGTATTTCTCATCATAACATGTTCTTTACTTAACACCTTAGTACCACGCGTGCTGTTTGATGGGTGGACGGGAGGAGACTACCATCTCCTTTTCTCTAGTGAAGATATACAGATGGACTGTATCGCCTCAATTCTTAGATTTATAAAGGTGAGCCTTTCACTGAATCTCCTTAATTATCATGGGGCGAAAAGCCGCCGATGTGTGCCAAACTTATTATTTTCGGAAAACGAATCAGTCATTTTAGCTGGTTTGCATACACACATCCGACAGCTCTGAGGATATTTTACTATTCAATCATGACCCTTTATCAGGTCTCTTTATTGATTCATTGTGCATACAAATTTTATCCCTGGTATTTTTTCTCCGTAGACTTAACATTGAGAACTCGTATCCAACGCCCATGAGATATTTAGGAAAAATATCTAAGGGGGGGGGGGGGGGTTATCTTAGTCATTGTGAAGGGTGAGCTAAATTCAGAAACCCATTCAAGTTTAGGGTCAGAGCTTCTTTTTTTTAACGTTTTTATTTATACTGGAGTTGTTTGCTTAGGAAACTTATGTTCCTATCTTCCAGCATCTCCAGTTCAAATTATCATTCCGCATGGTACCTACTGTGTAGGTTTACAGAGCTGCGGCTTAGTATATAAGTTTATCACACACATTTTTAAACACTAGCTCGTATCCCTTCTCGTACGAATTGCTATGTAATTCACGCAGCTTCGCCTTGTGAATTACTACGCGATTCAAACTCGATGGTATAAGAGCTCCGGCCTAAACTTTCATAGGTTTCCTCTGTGATTTCTCATTATTGTTTACTACAGTACAGGATCAACAAAGGAGCATGATACTCAGCTTATTCATAAACTAGTTTCAATGGTCTTACCTTGACACACATAGCAGAACTCCTAGATATGATTTATGACAACATTTCAATCCTCCTGTTATACTACAGGTTTGACAGTATTTCAAGTATAGTGAATTTGTCCTACACATTCAATGGTGGTGAATGTAGAACAAAATCCAATAATATTTCCCTCTTCATCTGAGATCCTATTTTTCTCACCATGACTTACATTCTATTCTTTTTGCAATCTAATAATGTCTGTTGACTTTCAGGTACAATATAAAGCTGCATATAAGGAAAATATCTTTGTTCCGGCCACTATAGTCCAGTTACTATTAACCCCGTAGATTAACAGATGAATTGACACATAAATAGATAGTCATCTAGATACCCACCTTTAGTAAGGTGTATCTGACATTGTCTTCACACACATTTAACTTTGGGGTTTCCGTTCCACTTAATAAACATTTTCAAGAATGAAATGCTGATGATACGGATTCTTTTTCCAGACACATAAATTTGATGGAATCGTTGTTGAAGTATGGTCCCAATTAGGTGGTCATAGACGAAGGTTAGTAAATCTATTGTATGTATTTGGTTCTCAATAAACTGCACTTTGCAACCACTAAAATGTTGGTCTGACTATCATATTACATTAAAACAATAATCATATTAGATGTACATTCTCACCTGAACGTAAGTTATTCTTGTTTCCTGGAATCAGAATAAATTCTTTGTGTTTAAACTCTTGAGACCTGTTAAGAAGGCATCTTTGTCATATTTGGCAAATTCCGCCGTCTATAAGAATGTTCTATATCATAATTTCCCAAAGTGTTGAATGAGGAACATTTGTTTAATACCTGAATTCGTGATAGATGCCCAGCTGTGCTTTTATTTTATACCCCAAACCATTCTTACACTAGCCGCAATATTCCTCTTTCAACAAGTTAAGAATACGAGGCAGATACACTCCTGTATACAACCGATGCTACCTTGAAGAACACATCTACATGTCAGAACCAAACCGTTGCTATACGATCTCCCAGGAGACATTGTCATAAGAACAGTGAAGCATAACAATTACCCTTCATGACAGTGATATCACGCTGTTGTGGCGGGGAATTTCTTTTTTTTGAAGTTGAGAGAGTCAGACATTGTCTCACAGTGCGTAACACGACCACAAGTGTTCTCCTAACGTTAAATTCTTTCAACAAGTTGTCGACTTTTCCAGTGAGCTGGCCCACTTCATCACACACATGGGGGAGGAGTTTCACAACGAGGAGAAAAAGTTAATACTAGTGCTGCCGCCTCCCGTTGGTCACAGGTAACTTCTATAACTTTATCAATATCATTCCTGATGGCAACGATCACAAATGTACTGTTTACTTTAAAACTGTTCCTCCTTATATCTTCTGTCTTTAAGTTCGCCATAGAAAATAATGCAAAACTCAATCATTTGGAATTGTAGCATCGAAATCCTAATCAACTTGGGAAATATTAAACATATGTATAGTTTTATAACTCAGTGCTACATGTGCATGTTATGGAACAGCGTCCTCACATCATTTATCACTGTACTGATTCCATCAGTATTGTATCCACTAACACCTCTTTTCCCATGTTCTTCCTGCAGCAATTCCCCTGGCTTGGTCAGTCGGGAGGATTTTGAGGCTATTGCTCCGTCTGTGGATGCGGTCAGCCTTATGACATACGACTATTCAAATCCAATGAGGTAAAATAATAATGACTTCACTCTGTCACATATTTTCCTGATCTCACTGGAAAATACGGTTTTCTTTAATCCTTTCAAAAACAAGGATAGTGACATGATTTTTAAAACATAAATAAGTAGTACTATGCATGTACAATATTCCGTGAAAGTTTGAGGAAAACGACATGGGTGAAAGACAGCTTTTTAGAATTTCTATATATTCTGTTATAAAATTTCCATAATATTGATCTATAAGTCAAAAACAAGCATTGTGACCCTTTTAAGTTAGATATGTGCTCTAGAACACTTTGAGGTCATCATATTCAATTATGAGGAGAATGACATGGGTTTTAATTTCCAGACCAAATTGTCCGATATCCCTTTAAGTTCTATGTTTCTTGGTTTTCTCAGACTGCCAGGTAATTGGCCAGAATTTGGAAAAAAAAACCCAGATAGGTCATTGTTGCGTATACTGCTTTGCAGACCCATTGCATTCTTGAATCCTGTTTGCTGGTGTTGGTCGCCATCATTAAGAAACCAGACTTGTATACTCCTCAATACAACTTTGTTTCTGTCTTGCAGCCCCGGGCCAAACTGCCCGCTGGCGTGGATACGTCTGTGTGTCGAGACGTTAGTGCCAAACGCAGGGTCTGAAAACCGGCAGAAGATCATGCTCGGCCTTAATTTTTACGGCAATGATTACGTCCCAGGAGGGGGTGGTCCCATTGTAGGAAATCAGTAAGTTTTCTGCTTTTTATTTTATCCTGAAGTCTTTTTTTTGTCTGTCTTTTTTTCCCGATGTATTGCATAATTAGAAGGAAACTCACTCGATGAAAATAACTTGGTCCATACTCCACCAAATTTTACAGCTGAGTAATTCACGAAGTGAAGGTGAGTGAATTACGTAGCGGTCAAATGAGTTGGAGTGCGAACCAAGTTATTTTCATAGAATGGGTCTCTGATTTTATTTCATCCCGTAAAATATTAATGAATAATCAAATAAATCACCCAAGTAACCATTGAGTATTGGGTACACTACCTTCACGAACGTGGAGCATCAGCTCCTAATGTTAAGCCTATGGAGAAAAGTACGGGGGTGAAATAATGCATCGTTTGCAGTGAATGCAGCATATCACATTGAGCTGTTGCATATCACATTGGTTTTTGCAGAGAGTACTGCATTTGCCTTTTTTTCTTTATTTTTTTCCTAATAGAAAATAGAAATGTTCTGGAAAATCATACTGAAAAGAGTATGACTAGCCAGAATGTTGAGAATATAAGGATGAAATTACACAAAAATAACTAGTTTTAACAGAAATATTTTGATGATTAAGTGTAAATGCGTTTATATATGACTTCAATTGAAGCCGAGATGTTTCGCTTTTTTCATTTGTAAAGCATTTTTATTTCGCTCTAAGTATGACTTCTGGATGTATATCTAATCGATGTTTTACAATATAGTAAGGTGCTATCTAGGAGATTGTTGGAGAAATTGTATAGTAAGGAATTAATTATGTATATCTAATACATGTGGTGTTATTAAATTTCAGGTATATTGACATTTTGAAAAAATACAAACCAAAGATCCAATGGGATGAGAAATCAGCCGAACATACTTTCAAATATAAGTAAGTTTTGCCTACCTTCTCTCTTTCTTGGTATGTAAATTACACAGAGATTACAAATTTCCACTTTTCCAAGGAAATCCACCTTTTTATTTTCAGGTTGGGGCCATTCATAAAGTATGTACGCAGAATTTCCGAAATTGTTTACCCCCACCCCCGCCCCTCAGTGCGTACGTACTTTATGGATTGACATTTTATAGAATTCCATTTCCTTATGTAAAACAAAGATGATATTAAGTGAGCCTCGTTCACGCCAATAAAAATCAGTGGATTAACCCCTCCTAAGACCCTCACCCTCATGTCATGGCTGACACAATGGTGTTTTCCATGTTTTCTTGATCTCTCAGAAGCAAATTCCAAATAGAAAATATTTCCACTTCTTTCATCTGATCCCAACTGACATCCCTGCAACTATATGGTGATACTAGCAAAAATGTAAAGTCAGTGTACAGGATTATACACCTATGTGTTCATCACATTGCGACGGGAAAAAATGAAAAAAACATAAAGCAGCATTGCAACGAGCCTCATGGTAATTTGTACTGTCTCATAAAGAATTGTAAATGGATATAAACGTATAATCCATCTACCGTTTTGTGTAGTATTCCAGTAGTTGTGTCTGATTGTATTCAGGACAAATCAATCGGAGATCATCTGATTTACATTCACCGAATCTGAGATACTTCACTGATTTATATTTTTTGCACAGGACGGGAATTGGTGATCACGTGGTGTTCTTCCCGAGTCTCAAGTCCATCAAGCTCCGTCTGGAGCTAGCGCGGGAACTGGGAACGGGCGTCGCCATCTGGGAGATAGGTCAAGGCCTCGACTTCTTCTATGACCTTTTGTGATTGGCAGCGCCACCCTCCATACAACCAAGAAAAATAAGAGCCAGGGGCTGAGCCCACAGCAGTCAGTTGGTTATGCGGGTTTCTCACGAAAAACCACCTCCAGACGCCGAGTCCTGGGACGCTTAGTGAGCTGGTCACGTGTCAGGTCCAAATGTCGTCTGCTTCGTCAGACAAACCGCGAATAAGCGTCTCACGTGATTCTGACGTCATCAAGACTGGACAGGTTCCCACCTGTAGACATTATCTCTTGATAACAGTCACACACACATCATTGGTCTACTAGTAATTAGAAAATATGGAAAGAAACAGGGGAATGAAGTTTCCATTTGTATGTCAATGAATTCGCCTGAGTTATAGAAATAGATGGGATCTAAAACCTGCGAAACCTCCTTGGAAGACCAGGTTTAAATACCAGTCCACTCTTCGTCCACACAGTATTTCTTAATTTATCATTACTCTATACTTTACGGAATATTTACTTACATTAAAAAATACAGAGCAAGAAAAATTAAGCACCAAGTGCATAATAAAGACGTTTTAATTTCTAATACATAAAACTGCAATTCAATTCTCTTTTTCTAATTTACATTTAATTTACATTTGGTAATAAAGTGTCGTTCCACAACATAAAGTATGCGTTTCTTTAAAAATTGATTTCACAACACTCAAATGTGCCTCACAAAACCAGTCGTTCCGTCTGGTATGAACTTAAGGTGAGATAAACTGCAAACATGATTTGAACCCATCAGAGATCGTATTTACTACAGATTTTGAGCTTTATCCACTATCCTTTACCCCGAATGAATCTATTCACCCTGTGTATTATGTAGCCACTACTTGTTGCTTACTAAAAATGTTGGATGTAACGCTGTTGTCGGTCCATGCAGTGTTGTTTCCGCAGACACCAGCTCCAGTCTGGGTCGGTGTTCCATGCCTGCGTGAGGCAACTAACATGCCATCCACAAAGTGTGCGGAAATACGCAGACTGGTCCCCTGCCCCAGTGATCAATGGGACAGGTAATGCTCAGCGAGAGCAATGTGTGATCGACCTTGAACTTTGCTGGTTCCCCACATATTTGCAGAGTCAAGGATAACCAGCACAACCTCTCTCCCTCACGAGGTTCCCCAAATAATTTACTTATACTTGTTTATTATTTCGGTTTGACCTGTAGGTCAAGACCGAAATATATTAGGGGAGACGGGGAACAGTTTTTGCGGCTTACATTATAATACATTACAGTAATGTATTCTGAATAATTAAAGCTTCGATACCGCCGATACCGGGCGCGGGCAGCGACAGCAGTGTATTTTTATATATTGTATAGGCACCCGTTGCAGTTCAGTGTATTTATATATATTGCAACAGGCTTCCACCTCCCTCCCTCCCTCCCTCCCTCCCTCCCTCCCTCCCTCCCTCCCTCCCTCCCTCCCTCCCTAGCGAGTGGGTCCCGCGGGCGCCGATACCAGACGCGTTGGATGGAATCAGGGCCCTGTTTCACAAGCGGTTTTTTTTTTTTTTTTTTTTTGTATAAGTCTTTTATTGCATTCAATGTCATACATTCATTCATTCAGGAACACTAACCATGCCTCCAAACGAGATGGCATTTCATAGATTAAATACATCATTTGTTAAGTGAAGAGGCTTATTACATTATTACAAGCGCTGCTTATGAAACAGGGCCTAGGTCAAATAGGTCACAAGCTCACCCGTTGCGGTTCAATGAATACCTACCCGCTAGGGAGGGAGGGAGGGAGAGAGGTGGAAGCCTGTTGCAATATATAAAAATAGATTACTGACCCGGGTGTGGACCACATCTGACCAGAGCGGGTCCCACCCGCTAGTAGCTATCATTGAACCGCAACGGGTGCCTGCGCAATATACAAGTAATAAGGGAGGGAGGGAGGGAGGTGGAAGCCTGTTGCAATATATAAAAATACACTACTGTAACATAAATATCCAAGACGAACGCACCACCGTACTTGACCAATACAAAAATAGACTATTTATATATTTTGCAACAGGCTTCCACGGGTGCCGATACCAGACGCGTTGGATGGCATCAGGGGCCTGTTTAATAATCTTTTTTATTTCTTAAAATATGTATACATTATTTGTTGAAACCGAAATCATGGCAATGCCATGCCAACTTATAATCCTTGTAATGTACAATGATACAGAATAAAGTAGTGTCAACCTTTCAAAAGATGAAAGATAACTTATTAGAATAGTATCTTTAAAAGATATAACAGATTTCGGCACGCCCTCAAGTGGGTAAACCAGCATAAAAATGGAGGTGTTAATAATGCACCAAAAATGGCAGGCATTACCTGGCCTTATATATGAGTGGTATATAATATAACACATAAGCCTGGCTTCCAGGCTATGCTGTTTGTCTGCTGTCGCACCAAGTATGGGCATCTGCAACATTATGTTAGTTCCCCAGTCATTTGCTAGAGGGCATGGTAGTGCAGCATGACCCATAGACTCAGAGACAGGGTTGGGTGACCATAGCTTATCAAGTTGGTAGACTGTAGTACGTCCACTTGTCGCTAGGTGCCAGGGCGCTCATGCTCCCAAAGTGGCGCGGTGCGTGGACGGACTAATCAAGTTGGCCGAACTAATCGATTCATACGGGAAGGAAGAGGTGCAAATGTTCCGACAAATTCGCTTGTCCATTATATAAGAATATAACTTTTAGTATAAGTGAGTTTGCTCTTACAATAAGCATTCTGTCCTCCAATGTCCTCTTGCCTCTTCAATGTCTTGACTAGAAGTAATTATGTAAGCATTTAGTTCAATGTAGCTTGCTGTAGGACCAACTTTTGCATTTTGCATATCAAATGACCCTATAATCTTCACTTACATCAGTTTCATGGCTCGTACACTGCCACTGATCCAACCATGGTCGTGGGACAAATGCGGTTGTGAGTTGATGGCACTGCAGTAGCGAACAAAGTGTTAGGAAGTTCTGGCTATTTGAGTTGTAAACACACTTGTGTGTTTAGTTATGGATACATCCTAAATTACCCATACATATTTAGGCGACTGCCTGGCAGCGGGTAACAAGTAATTTTTATTGTAACTTGTATACATTAAAATAGAAGCTGCATAACAAGATTAACACAGGGTTGATTTTCGTGACAACTTTTATTCTAGTTTCACTGTGGAAATACACATTTTCTTTGTAACTTCATCTGCTGGTTTTAACGAGTACAACTCAATATGTTATATACATCAAAATAAAACTTATAGTTTTATTTTAATTTAAGACACCAGGACACGGCATATTTGCCGCGGAGGACCAGAGTGGAATGAGAATAACAGTTAATGATACACCATGGACTATAAACATACTACGAAATTACAGGATACGTTAATAGTAAATAAGCTTGACGCATTTACTTAGAAACTAGGAATGAAGTGAATATGTGGAGTGATCTTATTGGCTATGATTTATATCAACGTGGAATAAAATAGAATATATACTGAAATAAAATTTCAGACGTGTATTTCAAAGGACAAAATAGAATAAATAACAATAAAAAATGTGAGTAGTACATGAAATAAAACCTTAATATAAATGTAGATGATTACCAACTTATCGAGAACCCGCTATCTTACACATGTGAAAGTGAAATTGGCCATTTGACATACAATTTTACAATAATGATGTTGATATTCTATAAATAAGCTTAATTCGATCGCAAATACTGGTCCCTCTTTAATGTAACTGTATGTGCAAAAATACTCCGGAGTGTAACCTGGCTGAATTACTACCTCTGTACTAGTCTATAAATATATCATCACGAAAACACCGCACACACATCCTCAATATTGACCCATGATTTTGGCATAACGTATGAGCATCTCAATTTATCAAATCCTGGTAATCTATATTGGACGGAAATCAGAGTTATTTTGACCGAAATTAGTTACATCAATGTACGAATTCACTAATTAGTAAAATCAAGATATTCTCTGTTGGGACCTCTGGACGGAAGATTTCACAAAAATATTCACGTGTATTATGTATATATACAAACATAGAAGAGTATACACTTATGATCATGAGACATAAAAGCGAATTAAATGTCTGGAATGTGTAAAGATGAGTATATCTATGTTCTCAATGCTTAACGAAAAGCCCAATGCTTAACGGTGGATTTATACACTCAAGGCTAAGTATCGGAATCGTTGCCATCCTGTGGTATATGCCATGGTTGATCTTGAAACATTTCCTCACCTGCAAATATGAAAAATAAATAATTAATATCATTAGTAATGTAATTTGTGATTGCCTTGCAATCATGTCAGATTAGGTCACGTATGATCTAACGTACTGAAAGGGATATGTAAATAAGTTTTTTCGTCAGTTTACAATATATCAACTCTTGCAGTTTTGTTTCTTGTACGATAACCCGAAGTCTCCGGACCTCCTGCAGTTTTGTTTCTTATCTAGAATCTTTAAACAAAAGGTACCAGGTATTATTCTCCTCAATGCAATAAAGGACACTATGAAATTTTATGGTCAGAGCTCGTATCCCATTGAGTTTGAATAGTATAGTACTTCACAAGGCGAAGCCGTGTGCATTACATAGCGATTCAAACGAGATGGGCTCGAGGTCTGACTGTTAACTTGAATACGTTTCTGAACTTATCTCACCCCTCACAGTGACAAATTTGTGTTCCCCCATTGCATATTATTCTCTAAATACCCCATGGGCATTGAAAAGAAGTTCCCAATATTAAGTCCATGGGGGAAAAATACCAGTGGTGAGATAAATTCCCATCTTTAATAAGGTAAACATTTTGATTACTAGCTGGGTTATAAGACAGTGTGTAGAACATACTTTGTGGTTGTTTGGGCTGGATTGTCACAGTTTTAGTCGGGGCGGTGAAGGCTTTCACTGGGGCGGGTCGGGAGACGGTGACGGTGGTCGTGTCGAGGGGCGCCTTGTTGATCTCGTCAGTGGACTGGTCGGCGGGTTTAGCCCATGAAGGACGCTCGCCGGGTCCTACCTCGTGCAGCGCTAACGCCGACTTGGATCTCTGCCAACCCAGTTAATATTGTTTAAAAATCTTTTATGTGATTCAATGTAAAACACATTGTTCTTGCAGCAAATCGTAGATCGTTTTAGTAACATACATACATTCCGTAATACAATTGTGATGGGTTTAACATCTCAGGACATGTATTACCTAGGTGAGAAATGATATATATATAATGGTAAGTTGTTAGGTGATTGATAGCGGACTAATTGAACAGTGTAAAAACCTTCCATGTCAAATAGTAATTTCACAGCATTGCATAGTTTCCGATATTTTATTTTTTGCTTCTTTTAAAAGATAGTCTTTGAGTCTGTTGTCTGTTGTTTGTGGTTTAATGTCCCAGGGGACACTGAGGGAATATAGGGACCATCATGATTTAAGCTTTTTTATTTTCGTAGACTTATTTAAATCAATTCTTAATATTTTTAAGTATTTTATAAACAATCAAGGAGATTTGTCTCTTTCATAAACCTGATATCTTTCTTTAGGTTAGTTTCAAACAACAATGAGCTCACAACATTACACTTACTGGGACAGAACTGGGTCTCTTGATGACGTGAGTTCCTGTGTTGACTTTATTCTTAACGCGCTGCTGCATGGCGTTTGCCTCTGGACCATATATGCCCTTCTTCCGGCTGACCATTCGTTAAAAAAAGAAAAAATTTAAAACTTGATAAAGCCGTCCAATTCTAAAATCGATATCCAAAAACTTAAATCATATATATATTTTTTAAATTATTTTTTTAAAATTTACATCATTACAAAATAAAGCCTAAATCATGGTATCTAATAATTTTATACACGCTTATTTCAGAATCAGCTAAACTAGTTCTAGGTTTAGATAAGAAAATTAGTTCAGATGTTTATTTAGAGAATACAAATTTAAAAAAAAAGAATTATTGAGATAGCATGTAGAATAAAACAAAACTCAATATTCTAATATAAGTAAATCCCATTTTCAAGTAACCATTATGTCTATACTGATAGGAGAAGCGGATACCGTAGTCTCACAGACACACCCATGTTGACACTCACAGTTTATTGACTTTGGTGACCTCGTCGTCGTTGGCGAGGTAGTTGTTTCTCCACGTGTCTTTCGGGGCGGGGTCCGAGCCTTTCCAGGGCGGCAGTTTGGCGGAGGAGCTACGCGCCGACCCCGGTCGTTGTCGCGGGGAGCCGCCCTTCCGTGACTGTAGCTGTAGGCGCTCCATCTGTGAGCGAACTGTGTCTGGCAGGTCCTGGCAATCAACATATTTTTTGTAAAGGCTTTATTGCGTTCGGTTACTTAAGAATAGCTTTTACCCCCTTTTTTTATTCAGGCATTCGTGTTCGATGTATAACATCCCTTTTCCTCACAAAGATGATTCGTTGCGTATACATTTGCTACATATATTACAGCCATAGTAATCAAATTAAAAAGGGAACCAGGATTACTCTTCTACTCTAGCTATCAACATCCACATCGTCTTATTTATATTCGGAATTATATAATTGACTGAAGACACAAGGAGCAATTTTATATTCACCATATCGATTCTTACATTTTTCCTTCAACAAGATTTCTACTGATTTTCAAATTTCGAATCTCTCCATCTAGAGCACTACACTATATTTTCAGAATGTGATACGCAAAGATTGTTTTTTTCCCATGCGATGAACACATATGAGATTGGAAATAACGCAGCAATAAGTAATGACTATATGAATGCATAAGGGAACATATGAATGAAAGCAAGCATGAATGTCAGTCTGGGACCTACAATGATCTAAATCCTTCAATGAAAAATGTCTGTTATTCTATTTTTACTGGTGTATAACAATGCTTGAGTGCCAATGTGCATTAAAATAAAGAAATTAGTGAAAGAATTATTGTTAACATTAAAACAACTGTCACTTTTTGCAACCATATCTTTTTTAAGTGCAAATAATTTGATGTGAGATTAGAAGCAGTAAATATAAAATTTACATCCATAATCTACAAGAAATAGAGGCCATGCATATTTTCCATATGTAACGCAGCTGCCCTTAAAGAAAATATACAAACAATAATGTGATAAGGTAAATGGTTTAAATTTACTCTCACTTACAAGGTACTCTGATGGTTCTGACTTCTGTTGGCATGTAAATAAAATGAGATTGAAATTTGATTTTGAGAAATCCTTCACATGCCCCTTCTATAATGGACCGCTCTGGTCCACATCCCCAAGATTTCACTTAATATATTCACTTGTTGTTATGATGTATGAATCCACACGAAGAAGTAGAATTTCCTCTTCCAAACACTCCGGTTAACTGCTACAAAACCAAACTCGCCTTTTTAACGTCTGAAGAATTACCTTAGTTTAGCCACGGGACAGACATTTTTTTTATTCATTTATTGGAAATGTTTATCATTACCAAAATCTGGGTGAGCCCAGTTCTTCCATCTGCCAACTTTATGGTAGCAACATCATATATTCATCAAGATTCATCAGTAATATACACATTATGATATCTAATGATGAGTTCAGTAGAACCAGCAATTACTAGGTGATGGTTATCGCCCCATAATCACTTTCCACTCACGTGTGCTGTATATCTTAGATACAAGTGTATTTACAAGAAGTACTAACCTCTTCTGCACCAATGTGTTCCTTAATTGTAGTGGTGATATAAAACTATTTACATTAACTACACATGTACTTTATAAGGAATTACAGTAATTCCTGGATATCGTTCTGCTAACAGTATATAGTAATATCTACATGAAGCTCTGATCTAATTAGGTTCTAACATTAATACTGGATAACTAAGGAATCATCTTACTGCTAACCACATGTACATCTCAGGATCGTGTTTGATAATCCCTGCATGCAAACGTTACCTGACGTGTAGACCTTGCACTATACACCTCCTCATTCATATTAGGAACGTGAAACCTCTGTGTAGAGAAGTCAGGAAATATTGGTTACATGAAAGGTGGAAATATTGAACATTTCTCAAAGGTGATGGAGGAACGGAAGTAATTTAGGAGGAAGTCAAGGTAATGAGGAAGGATAGAGGGAGAAAAGGGGGGAGTAACAGAACCAGAGACAGAGGGGGATACAGATTGAAAAAAGACAAAAGAACGATGAATTCACATATAACTTTCAACGTAAACGGAACTCATTGAACAGTGTTAACGTAGCCGCGACTCGCTCTCACCTGTGGTTGGCGCAGGTACTTGAGACTGGAGGCATTCTCCACGTAGAGACGTTTCCACGTGCCGTGCTCGTAGGGACTCGGGCTGAAGGGCAGGATCCAGCCCCGCCGGATGGACTTCGGCATCCACAGCTGATCCAGCTCCACGATCGTCCGCCAGTTCCAGCACACCTTTCGTAGCACAAAATACGACATTACTAAAGATTGTATGTCATACAAAACCCAACTCAGTCCACCATTCAATTGGTTTTGATTGAAATTATTAAAGAGAGAATATGTACTGGAGAAAAGGATACAAGGCGATTTTTTTAGATCTAAAACAAGAAGTTTTTATATAGCCTGGAGTTAAGTCATAGTTGGGATATCCTCACCCATCTTCCTGACTCTTCAGCTTGATTTCGAAGTCATTCTATGCCTACCGAGTAAGCTTATAGTCATGGAAACATAGTTTTATAATTTCCTTTGTTAGATACAATAATTTCAATACAGTATTTTCAGCACAGGCAGATGGGCGATCAAGTGTAGGCTGTGGGCAGTTTTCACCATGATACGACACTCTACAGCTGCAGGCTAGTCGAGACAACATTTCTCAAGGTAAAAAGGCTGCTTTGTTCCTCTATGGTAGCTTTTAAATATGTTTTCACTATAACCTGAGTAATGGCTACCTATTCAAACACACTCAAGTGGGTCATTTACACTGGCTCACCTGGGCACACCTGCAGAGACTTCTCGGGTCAAGGAAGGCGAAGATGTACACAGTGATAACACGGGGAAGAACGTTCGTTGGGTCTCTGTGGAAAACGGGTTTCTTCTTGGCGATGATGTCATCAGCAAACACCAACTGTTTTACACGACACCGCTCCACCAAGTTCTCCAGTACCTGTTTCCTCTGGGAGTCATTCCACTTGTCAAACTGAAGAAAAACAACACTCATCTTAGTCCTGTCCATCAAAGAATACAGGTGTTTCAGTTTCCGTGCTTTTTGAATGATTAGGCTGTTGGAACAATCTCGGGAATTGTATTAATGAGTGTGGGCTGTCTAAACTTCATTTTTGATAATTGTTTGTGTTTTAACTTGGAAAAAGATAAGCATATGATAGCTAGGCCTGCCAATGTATAGTTTTGTATCCAGTTTCGCTGTTCCTGTGTTATCTAAGTAATATTTAAAGTATTATTGAGGCGATATGCGGGTATGGCACACCAAATTGAAAATGGAATACCATAAATGCCAGGTGTTTATTTGACTGTATTTATTGCAAAACCAAGCCGATAAGTTGCGAATCCAGCCTCTGGAAAAAGGTCTATTTAATGTAACCAACCTTATTGACATGTGTTTTCTCTGCATTAACTTATATCATTATAACAGGGTCTTTACTTGCACAAGACTTAAAATTATAACTGCATACCATAACCGAAGTATATATTGATAAGTGAATGAAAATCACTATATATAATATGACAACAGAGTATGACTTTAATCATTTGTAAGAAAAAGTAACTTTTCAAAAAGTCATCCACTTGGAAATTCTAGATGTCGAAAAACATTTCAAAGATTTAAACTTAAATGAACCAAATGAGAAAGTAAAACAAAGAAAGCTATTCAACAAATGCCATACCCTGTTCTGTTAGTGACACCACAGCAATCTTTGTACGACGGGTGTCTTCATGGTATCAAATAACAAAAACTGTCAGAAATAGCATGTCACTTTATGGAGAGCCCCTATAGATAAATAATTGGTTTGCGGAAAAATATTCAGCAACAGTCTAAGTAATATTAGATTTATCAAATGCACTTAACAAATGTATTCTGGTTTTATTTTATCAAACAAATCACGATCAAAAACTTACCCATTTACAGACTAAGTCCCGTCTCTCCTCAAATATCTGCAATAAAACGGAAACGATATCATAGAAATAAGATGATTATTCATACATTAAACTGCCTTGGTATAATGAATTTCAAATAATATTCCAAATTAGGTCTTTCTGCCTTCTGCTTGTTCACATTTTAGGGTTTTTAAGTAGAAACTCTAATGACAAAGCATTGGTACCAAAATGCTATCTTTTTTTTAAATAGGGATAGTTTAAAAAATCCATTCCCTCAGAAATATGATATATGTATGATAAGCGGGATACCCATCACCATTATGATTTCAATTTCAACACTAAATGCGTTGGCACCCGATGTCAGATTTGTGCAGATACTGGAGCTCTATAACTCTCTCCTTCTACATCTAGATGTAATAATAGATACAGAGGTGGACAGTTGAAGTTTCAATCTGCTACATCTCATTAAGTTACGGGGTAAACTAGTAAAACTGCTTGTCGCAGAGTCTGTATAGATTGAGCTTCTTCAGCCAGTATGAAATTGGGAATTTTAGGGGAACCTTGCCTGCCTTTTCAAAGTCATACAATGCTTACTTCAACCAGTGAAATTTCTGACATAAGTTCATATGAAAATTAGACAACCTAAATAATCACACAGATCAAACATTTCCCTATATATACAAAATTGGACGCTACGCTTCGAAACCAGCACGCTGTGGACGCTATGCTTTGTGAATCGAATACTATGCTTCATTTTCGCAAGATGCCGGAATGGTCGTTGTGGGCACTACACTTCGTTTTAATGCTGTGTCTATGTCTTTTTGGCAATTAAACTGGCCAGTAAAACCCAATATAGTAATTACCATCTTGTTAGCTACAAGACAATTCCTATTTGGAGTTTCTACTTTAATTCTAGAGGTTTCTACTTCAATGAGGGGTGTTGCAACAAAGCGTAGTGTCTGTCGGTCACTCCCCAAAAACCGAAACGTGCGTAGTAACCGAAACGTGCGTAGAAATCAAAGCGTAGTATCCAGATACCACAAAGATATGCCAAATGTATGTCTGTGTGACGTGTTTTAAAAAATGTTCATGTTGAAACTCTGTTTTAAAAATCTTTCAAGTTGAAACTATGTCTGTGTGGCAAACACAGCATTTGCCAGATTGATTTGGCCAAAGGCTGTTTAGTTTGGTTACAGACTTGTTCTTGGCCCCCTGCCTCTACATGAGGTGTGAAGCGAGGGCCAGATTGGTCACACGGAGCTGAGTTTGGAAAGGAGCCGCATTGACTCGTATTTGAGGCCGGAAAAACCTGGTACATGCAGTATGAGGGAACCTTGTTCATCGGTCTGGTTGTTCCTGATTCATTCAGGCTATTGGCTGGGTCGAGTTAGGAATACAGTACCATCTACCTCTTCTGTAATTTATAAGGATCGGTCAATTCACATGTATACCTGCCACTCATAGAGTCTACAAATGCCTAATATTGATATGCAAAATTGAGTAGCATTGATATATTCAATTTCCAATGACGGAAATGTATCTATGATCTGTAATTTTCTTGTCGATTGGAGTGCATGTATTCACACTCACAGTGAAGCTGCCAGAATTAATCGAAAGATTAATATGAATGCATTATATATTTAAGCATGTGTTCCACCGAATAGGCATTATTTATTATGCTACACCAGCCTCTCTGCTGAGCTCCTACCTGATGCATGGTCTCTGGCTGGCCAAAAATGGCATTTATTTTACCGTGCGCTTCAACCAACCACCTATTCTAGCCCTGCTCTGGACTAGTGAAAGCCGCATACCAAGCAGAGCATTGTGCTTTCATGTTGGGACTTGTATGGGAAGGATGATAGCTCATCAATTTTCTGCTGAATACTGCGGTTAAAGGAATAATGAAGGTAACTAAAGATAAGCCTTGATGTTATGAATGTGCATGGCATGCTCAGGTGCTAAAATTCTGTCCAAACTACCGAAACTGTCAGAATTTTCAGTCTCCTCTTGTGGGATAGCTGGTCGCGGGTGATGCCCGTTCCATGTTGACGGTGTGTGTCATGGCATGCGGGGGAATGGTCAACACGGGTGCCAGCAAAGCTCAACGAAGCATCCCGGGTATTGCCTGGGGGTCTCTAGCTGCCTCAATTGCAGATTTTCAATGCGGGTTCCGACTCTCATCAGCTGGCCGTGCAGTTCCAGCCAGCAAAAATTGATAAACCAATTTTTGCTGGCTGGAAGAAATCTTACTAGGCCGGCAAAAATATGTATACCGGGTGGGATGCTGGGTCCAAAAGCTAGCTGATGGAACAGTGTGGAACAACAATTTCAGCCGCCCAGTGGCCCAGAGACCCAGCAAATGCTCAGCAACCTCCACGCGATGCTCCAACGGTAACACTCCAACTGGCGCTAATTTAATAATTTTAATTACATCCCGTACACCAAGAGCCGACGCCTGTTGGAACCACTGGCAAGCTGCAGGACCATACCTCATCGAGGCCAGGTCTGCTGGCAAACAATGTATGGTTGGTGTGTGGTTTCACTTGGTTGGTGGAATACACGTTTTACACTGGCATACGTGTTTTGATTAGATCGTCGGAGAGTGAACACTGACACAGGTTTACTACTTCATGATAGCTGAGCAAGGCCCCGTATCTAGGTTTATTGAATGTGACGTCACTAGATAACATGGTATCGTTACATACATTTGCATAGACTGAGTTAGTATGAATGATTGATAGAGACATAGATTCTAGATTAGAGTGAATAAACTAAAGTATGGTAACCAAGTTCAGGGACAAGGAATATATCTCTTGAAGTTGAAGTACTGATACTATAGATATATCAAGAGTAAGCTTATATTTTACTCATAAATGTGCTATGTATGATCAACTCAGATCTTAGTAAGACGTGGCCAAGTGACCATGTAATTCCACTGCGAGAGGTGTTGACCATACCCAACGGTACATACTATACATACGCTAACGTGTTCTCACTTGTGCAAGTCAAAGCCCACCCTTGGCAGGTCAATCCTTACAAGTTACACCCAACTTGTCAATTCTTACCTTATGGTTCGCTTCCTCATTAGATAAAGGAGTCCAACTACTTTTCAATTGTTTAAGTTTCGCCGATCCTGCCATTTTATCGTCTCTATTATTTCTCATTTCGAGTAAACGTCAATTTATAACAGTAAATCCAAGTGCCAGACATCTCACACCGCCATCTTGACAACAAACTAGAGGCTCATGGGTAATTTAGCGTAAGACGTTGGGACACAGAGGTAAATGAATATGTTATAGAGCTAATATGATATGATAATTATTCTAACTACAACCAAATTTCCGTATAAGTTATAAACAGTTACTTAAAACTATATTTGATAAGAGTTACGTTAAATATATTTTGTTTTGAAGGCACGCCCCCGCGAGATTTTCGCCGGGACATCATCCTGGGTGCAGACCAACATGGCTACATGTTAGTCTGGCATTTTCTTTACTGTTTGCCAATGATTTTCTCGGTCTTTTAACGCTAAATTTACACCATCAAAGTGCCATCATATTTCTGGACAAACGAACACTGCTTCTATATTAACTCGGAAGATAAAGGTTGGTATGAATATAGTTTTTCTCAACTGTCAAAACCTGCCGGGCTGCGTTGAAGCAAGCTCACATACTGTAAATTGCAGCGAAGTGAGGCACATGTCGGGTGGGCTGCCAAGTTCAAGACTTTTTTGGGCATAAACCTTAAGTCTACCACTGACTAAGTCCGAAACAATGTATTAGAACATTTTAACACATCTTTTGTGATAGTTGTCGCAGTGTCAATGTTATATGGTTTAAATCACGTTTTACACAAACTTGACTTTCGTTTGGACATGTCGGAATAGATGATTGTCGATGTTTATAAATGCTCATGGCTGATGTGGTTGCACTCACTGGGTCAACTTCTGATACATGCGCAGTTTTCTCTTTCTAAGATTACTCACTACCTCAGAAAATTGTTAACTTTTAGTTTTGGTAGTGATAAAGCTCACAGTGTATACTATCTGTGTAGTGGCATAGCTAGGTCAGATCGACTAAATATAATTATGCAAAACGAAAGTGGAAACTCAGAACAACCACAAGTTAACCATTCTGTTTATATTGGTATTCTATTTATTGGTGAATTGGTATGGTTTACAGGATGTTTTTTTATAAATGTGAAACCAGTTTTTCGCCCTTTTGTCTTAATCAGGGTCATGTTATAATATGATATTCATATACTATCTTGACAACATATTGGACATGAGACGAACACCTAGATCTTAGATTATATATATTGGTTCGAGAAATCCTTGAGCAAAAACAGTGGAATGATATCCACTGTCATCTTTATCTAGCATCGTTATCTATATGAAAAGATGCTGATCCACAAAGATGGCAATCTTCCAAAGAAATAACTATTTTCATTTCCAGTTTCTATTTTTTTCAAGTTTGAAACAAAAATAGATATGCATAGGACCTCATTCATGGTAAACCAAATCAGTGGTTTCAAAACCTCCACACATACCCTCTCCATGTTTTCTCAGTCTCTGTGAGGCAGTAAGTTCCACATGGAAGTTATTACCACTTTCTTTACACTTTCTTTGCCCGAACTGACATCCCTAAAATCTAAGTCATTTAAGTGGCGACAATTGTAAGTGGCGACAATTTTAAACACTGATTTCTGGTTCTATGTAATGCTGTTTTAGAATCAGAGATTAAATTATTAATTATTAGATTAACAATTAGATTGCTTTGCTTGGATTATAAGTCTGTTTGAATGCCCACACATCAATAAATCTATACATCTAGTTGGCTTTGCATATTCATATGCGTAGTTTATAGAGCTCTTTGGGTGGCACTTTTAAGGGAGTGGGAGAAAAGTAGGCTTCAGCATAGGTGACTATTGGAGCTACGAAAAGCTTTCTAAAAGTTTTGGAGAAGCGACATTTCATATGTGATCGTTTGTTCCCTGCTGTGAGGCATGTGCCACCGAGATCACAATAAAGGATGGATATGGCTCACACAACCCTTTATAACTGTTACACAAGAAAGATTTAAATAACCTTAGATATTCCGCCATATAGTTTTATGCACATTAGAAAGAATGAACAGACTTCGTTTTCTACCAGGACTTAAATACAACATGTCTAGGGCCCAGATCTATATCAAAGCTGACTGGAGCATAGATATCAACATACCATTCCTGGTAATTTTGCTGCACCATATTATTCAAGTACATATGGTTACCTGAAGTGTATTTCCCTTCCTTTCAGTTTTCCCTTGCCCAGAAATGTCGCAGGTGATGACGCAGGGGACCACGCAGAGCGGCCCATGCCCGGCCATGGCCGCCATGCCCACTATGCCCAAGCAACCAGGTGCGTGATGAGTAATTATCAGAAAGTAATACAAAACGAGTAAAGGTGATTCACTTCATAGCATACCTTCCAGTTGCCAACCTGTATTGTCAATATTCAAAGATGCGAAATTTTCCTTTTATTTTTGGATTTGTCTTACTTTTATTCTCATTATCTTGAAATATTTTGCTGTTAAACTTTTTTACTTCGGTGTAAATTCGTAATATACTATTATATTGATCTTTACAAGCAAACTGTATCTGAAAAACTCAAGCTTTTTGTGAGGGATAGTTTACATTAATTAAAAAAAAAAAAAAAAGATGAAATGAGAAACCTTCAAACTTTTGCTACTTTAAAGGCATCTCTGATTATTGAAAATAACAGTCTTGAATATTTCCATCGACGCTTTTTAGCCGGGTCAGCCCGAACCGAGTTAAATTAGTGGTGAATGAGGTAGATTATGAGATCCCGACCACAAATAGCCTCCTTTCTTGAATTTTCTCGCAGGCCAGCCTCTGTCGGCCTTCCATTTTGTCTACCTTGTCATGATTGGTTGGCCTACTACCTTCCTTTCAAAGACCGAGATTACATACCGGATAATTATACCATAAAAGAGTATTTTATTTCTGATCACTCCTGAAAAAGATTATCAGTTATATTTCTGTATAGTCTAATTGCAAATCTGATTTAACATACTGTATGCGTTTGCACAGACTAGACAACCATGAACTCATTCGCTGTTTAGCTTTGATTGGTAGCTTATAGACTGACTAAAACAGAACAGCTATCATACTCAGAGAATTATGATGGCTGTAGTAAAAGTGATACCTATGTAGTCGTGCTAAGTAGCTGAATTGTACATAACTATTTATTACAGCATATTTGCTTATCCTACAAAACTAGACCACAATCTAGCAAAGTACATTTATGAAAATACACATTCTCTTGACACCATGATCAACTTCATTACTTTGATATCCTCAATCCATCCATGGTCGTGCCAAATGTAAAGATGACCATACACAGAGGCTTTGTTGGAAAAGCGAAATTGACATTCATATCTTGACACTTATGTCTCCATCTACTGTTGAATTAAACAATCCCAAAGTAAATGATACAGATTACATTGGAAAAAAGGATTTTATTGACAACCAGGAAGCACAGGAGATAAGTAAACAAAACAAAACCACTGATATGATTGGCTGAATAAAATGCAAATCACAAAGATAAGTCGATCTACAACCGATGACCACACATACGGCAATGAAAAGAATTATAGTCATGAATCTCCCTGTCCAATCGCAGTACACTTGATATCTTCAAAACAAATCGGTTGGGAATAGAAGTGTACTTCGCCTCGTATTTTAAGTAGTACTTAATATTATCAATTGAAATGATAAAACTTTAAAATTTGAAATATATCAATGCATCAACAACATATCAGAAGACAACACATGTGATTGTATTATAGCAAGAAGCAAAGCATATGGTTTAGATCTGTCTCAGCACTTTTGTGTTAGACAACTCCAACACGACTAAGTTGTGCCCTTGTATGTTCGCAATGATCAGTACTTAGGTGACCTAAGCGTATTATAAGGAAACATCCTTACTGTGGACAAAACGGTTCCTGTTTGAGGTCAGTCGTCGATTTCATACTGCCTGACGCCATAGGCAGAAGGCAGTATAAAATCGACCACTGACTGAGAAGAGGAACTGTTTCGTCCCACAGTCAGGACGTTTGCTTATTATTATATGCATTAAATCGCTAAAAAACAAACAATTTAATGACATTCACAGCGGGCACGAACATTATTATTACTGCACCCCTAGCAGCGGGCAGTATTTCATAGACATTCGCACCCAGGTATATGATAATATGACACTCTGACTTGTGCTTCCAGTGCCTGGTATCTACATGGTACCGGGAGGGGTGATGGGTAAGGCGGCCACTCCCATGCAGACGCCGCCGTCCCACCCCGTCGTCGCACCCTCTGTCCACCAGATGGCACCACCAGCCCCCATGCCTGTCCCCGTCAACGGCGTGCTACCAGCGGTCGCTGGGCCCGGCGTGCTTATCATGCCATCCTCGGCCAATGCCGCCGCACCTGCTGGACAGGTGAGTGGTTCACATACACCTACCTCATGATCTTTATTATCCACCTAATACAGAATCTCCATACTAAGCCTACGGAGCCTGCAGATCGCAACTTTATCCTACCCCTAATAAAAACGCCATAGGATTAACATTGGCTGACTTTATTTGGGCGAGCGTGCAGTTAGGCGTTATTTATTGCACAAGGGTTTCAAATGAATTAATGGAGACGGGGTAGGATAAATACTTAACTGAACAAGAGTTAATAGTGTTAGTGTTTATTAGCAGTGTGGCCGTATTCTCCTTGTAGTTGACACTACGTAATACTCAATCTGAGTGGCCATATTCTCCGCGTAGTTCACGTGAAGTAAAATTCCTCACTATCGCGAGGAGTATTACATAGTGTCAACTACAAGGAGAATACGACCACACAGATCGAAATCATCATGATTACCATGATTCATGGTAATCATCACACTCCGGTCTGGTCTGCTTCTCACCACGCTTGGCTAATGCCTCGCGCAGTAACTCGCGACCTGCCCGTCATGCAATACACACTAACACTACTAACTCTTGTTCAGTTTCTACTAAGAGTTGATTCTGGAAAGCCGTATACTCCCAGGACTTGCAATGGATCCGTCTCTCTGATGGAGCCGGGCTTTAAGACTGAACGGTATAGGTTGAATGTAAGGTATAACTTTCAAGGGGATACTTTGATAACCTATTTATTATAGATAAACTACTGTCTAGAATGCTCTTTGAGATAAGATATCTTGCGGTGAGCGGCAGATAATTTACAAGTAGATTGAAAATATGTCATCAGTTAAGAGCATTTCAGTTGTATTGAATGTAAAGATGCAATTTTCCTGAAATCGGGTTATTTCCATTTACTTAATAACAAAAGAAAAGACAATTTTATCTAGAGGTTTTGTTGTTTTTTACATAAGTTCTAAAAGTGAATCCCCAAGACGATGATTACGAAGGATTCATGTCTGTATGTGATGTCAATATAGACGATGGACTATAAACTAGGAAATATAGTCTAAAGCTGAAAACCAGATTGATATACCTGGATTTAAAGAAAGATATTTCAAATGCTTTAATGTGATAGCAAATTTATTTGATTATGCTATATCTTCTGAAAGACAGTCCATGTCAGATATTTAGAAAAATTGTCTGCTGTTAACACTCTCATTATAGAGATAAATAGTGGAAATATGCAGACTTTTGAAAGTATCTGGCTTTTTTCCTAGACCTCACTAATCCCTCTTCAAACAAAGAAATGATCAATAAAAATGTACATTTAGAAAATGTATATGAGGCGTTACCAGGTGTTGGTTCATAGCCAGCTCTCTCACCCCTTCCCCCATGAATTATTCATAGACTTCCTAAACAAACAAACAAATAAGATATCAGAGATGGCATTTTTCCACATTTCCATGGAAATTCACATTTGTTTTTAGTATATATTTTCAGTATGTGAATTGTTTTTCGAGCATCATTCATGTCACTAAAACGGGAGTTAGAACCTATCCATGCACCCTCAGCCCCATGCCATGGCTAAAACTGACTTGTTAATTATATTTTCTGAGTCTCTCTGAGGCAGCAAATTTCACCTGAAAAATATTTCCACTATAAATTTTTACTGACCCGATCTGACCTCCCTGCTTTGTAGAAACACAACACTAAGGATGAAACCTGTGTTGTTGTATTTTTGTATCTCATCACTAAGATGAGTAACGGCAGTGACCTTGCACCTGACAATATTTTTTTATTTAAAAAAAAAATCAATTTGGGACAGTGTGCATTCACTCAATATATATGAGCGTTCTTCCACGTACAGAATATGAGGGTTGTGTTTTCAGGTGCCGCTCTCGGGAGAGGGGATGACATCCGTCACTAACAGCGGTGTCATTGTTCTCGACAATGGCGCCGCCAACGGCACAGACGTGGACGCTGAAGGCGACAACTTGGCAAACACAAAAGAAAAAACCCCGATGTGTCTGATCAATGAGTTAGCCCGCTACAATAAGGTAGGCAACATCCTGTTTGTTTAAAAAAAAACCAAAAAAAAAACCAACCGTGTTATTTTGACTTTTATTTATGTGTTTTGGTCTTTTTCTTTTTCACAATGGTTGATCAGATATATTATAGCAACAGGTTGGTATCCGATGGAACTCTGGTCAAATTCAAGGTAGAGTGGGCCAAAGAAGAGTTGTTTCTGCCGCAATTCACAAAAACTTTTTGTTTTAATAAATCTGTTGTTTGGAAAATACTTACTTTCAATACTCCTCAGTGATATTTGTAAACTAGATGAAGTAAACCTAGAACCGAGATATGTCAATAGATAAAATCCAGTGACTTATTCATTTGAAAAAAGGGTAAATCATTATCAGATTTGGAGAAAGTAGCTAATCTTTTTGTATGTGATTTATCCTCGAAACCACTTGTGTATATATCTGAGATACGAGATAGGAGTTATCTCAGAAGTCATTGCCTCTACTCTGTAGACTAACGTACATGTATATAATGGTACTGTGTGTCTACTTGGAGAACTGAGATAAATCTAATATGGGTAGAATGTACTTCTTATCAAGTCATAATGTTTCACATTTAAGTGCTGGCTCCACCAACATACAAGATCTATCAAGATATATCGCGATTTGCTTGTCTTGCCAGGTTTTGCTAGGTTTTGAGTAATCGTGTGTATTTTTGCCCTGATGCATCGGTTTGATTACACACCTTTGCCGTGCTCTTTCCCCAATAGATTGTGATATGCCGCGATATGTCAGCAATAGATCGCATGGTGTCGCAGTGTTGGAGCACAAAAAAACCCATAAATCATTGCGAAAAAATACACAAACCATCGCATGCGACGTGTGGCAGCAAAGGAAGTAAAACACATCGCGATGCTGTAAGATACAACAAGATATACCAAAATATAATACAGCAAATCCATCGTGTTGGTTGAACCAGCACTTTGATAGCACTTCATGTGTCTGGTGGAAGTGGCCCTTTCGGATACGTGTATTTGTATTAACCTAGAGCCTACCAGCATGATATGTTAGATATTACAGATAGAGAACTTATACTTAGCTATTGGAGGCGTACAGATAAGTGCACCAATGCCAACTGTTAAATATTACATGGAAGACTTGGGAAGGGAACATTGCAAGATCTGTGTCGGAAAAGCATCCCACTACTACTCATGCATCAGATTTGATCTTGTGCAATGATGTATGTTTGGTTATATGATGACTGAGGGGAAATTAGTTCAAAAACTTCAGAGGCAGAACTTAGAACTACCTGTGTGTATATATAGTGTTCACATCACCAGTTTCCTGTGTAAGATAATGTTGAAGATATGAATGTTGGAGATATCTCAGAGGTCTTTATCAACACATTCTGTACCTACATCCCACTCTTGTCATACAGCTCACTACGCGCCACACCCACACCTCACTCTATCCTATACCAACACTCCACTCTTTATCTCACCCCTGAAATAAATGTCCATAGGCTTAACATTGGGAACTCGTTCTCCATGCTCCTACAAGAATTGCAGTCCGTTCTCCATGGTTAATGTCCTGTGTGTACAGGGGTGAGATAAATATAGTAAGCAACTCGTTTTGGTCAAAGAAGTCATTCTCCAACTCATTTGAATGCTATGTGATATTCTGGCGGTTGTTGCCTCGTTCATATAACTCCGCATCAAACCCGTCAAGAACGACGACTTTGACCAAAGCTCGTTGGTTTCTTCTTTAGTCCTTCACCTCACCCACTCCGTCCCATACCCACACCCCATGGTGTCCTACACCATGCCTCACTCCCCTACACCTGCACCCCATTCTGTCCTTTAGCCATACCCTACTCTGTCCTACATCCACATACCACTCTGTCCTATACCTGTGTGTGGTCTGGTAGACACATGTACTATCTATATTTTATATCATGGACGAGGCTGAAATTGGTCTCCAGCTAGACGCTAATGAATATACAAATTGTATTTTCTTTGTCACAGATCCAACATCAGTACACACTAACAGACGAACAGGGACCTGCCCACAAGAAGACATTCTATGTTAAACTGAAACTGGGAGATGAAGAGTACGCTGCCTCCGGGCAGAGCATTAAGGTAGGTAGCTGTCTCTTTACACAGAGATGTCAGTTTTCCACTTTTCCGTGGAAATCCACTTTTCCATATTCAGTATATGTAATTTCTTTCCTTACGTCAAACAAATATGATATGGATTTAGCCTCAGTAACACCAATAAAACAGTGGTTTGAAACTCCCAACAGACCCTCAGCCCCATGCCGTGACAGACAGGGACATTTTATCCATGTTTTCTCAGTCTCTCTGTGGCAGAAAATGCCACATAAAAAATATTTCCACTTTTTTCCCTGACCCCAACTGACATCCCTGTTTACATAACGTAGGCAGATATGGGAGGTACACATTGTTAGAGGACGTGTATATTGTGGACTCGTGTATTGTGAAGTTCTGTCGTGTCTGGGATCACCAAACTGCGGGTACTCAGAAGTTATCCATTGCTCTATTCTAGGCTCCCAACACTATCTCATCAGAGGGTAATATCGTCAAGCAAGCGATCGTCTAGGGCCTTTTTAGAGTCTCCCTTTACTAAATCTCCCTCAAAGTAATGCCAAGTTGAATAAATTGATCTAATTTAAGTATCACAAATTAATTCAATATCTATTCTTGCTATTATGTTCCCTGTCGAGACATTCTATGTGGATATTTTCACAGCTCCATTTCGTATATTGGTGCAGGTTTATACCACCAAGCGATTTTTTTATGTGTCTATAGGTCCGTGGTAAAACTCGCACAAAAATTGGACAACGAGATAATGATACATCTAATTCTCACTAGACACAATCTGGTACCATTAATTACTTTGTTTCCTGTATGCTATATTGGTACTGGTTTCTAATTTATCCTTTGTTTGCTATATGTTGGCTTTATAGTGAGGTCCTGCATGAAGCAGGGCCTCATCCACATGGGATACATGAACCCAAGCCGTAAAGACAGTCACAATACCAAAACACCAACAATGACAACAACCATACCATGATTTATTGTACATTTACGTCGATAACAAAATTATGATGAGTACACCATGAGTTTAACAATGATAAGAATCTATTTCACAATAATCTAAAATTACCAAGTTACAAAAATCTTACTCGCATTAAAGTTAACCCAGGATATATGAACGTTACCAATTTCACTTATATCAGTCTATACCTCTCGGTCTAGAACGAATCAATTTGTACCTCAGTCAAAGGGAAAACTCCAACGTTAACCTTTATAACGGGAGTCCAATCCCGAAACGTTGGTTCAATAAAAATGCCTGCTATAATATTCGGCTGCCTTGTAGTCCTACTGTCACATCCACGTATGATTTTTCTATATTTTGTTTTAAAGAAAGCGCAACATGCAGCTGCGGCTATCGCACTGGAGAAGACCCAGTATAAGCACCCTCCACCCAAACCTCCCCGGAAGATCAACGGCGGAAGTAAGTCTCTTTTCTGATCTACCACACAACCAACTCCTACCCCGACGAGATAAAAATACTCTCTCAATGTTATCTTTCTTTCAAGAAAAAGAAAAATCCTTGAGCACACAATTAGCTTTTCGATTTTTTCTTTTTTCCCCTCAGAGACGAGAGTTTTAGTGCCAGTATGCTATATATCCTTCACGTACTTAAACTAGTCAGACCAGATTTTTTTTTGCTAATTGATCAATTGTTTCCTTAGAGAAAGGTTATTTAGGGAGTTCTCATTATCTATGGCTGGGGGGGAGGGGGCTAAGATTTTGAAACATGAATTCGTAGAAAACATATAGAAGGTTGACATTTTCCATAGAAATACCAAAATAAAATCTATTGCCCTTCCCGAGGGGGACAATGGAAAAAAGTTGGGGTCCCCAGTCGTAATAAATCTTTTAAAAAAAGTCCCCTCCCCACCCCTGGAAATTCGAATAAAAAGTTTACCCCCTCCATTTAGAGTGTCACCCCTCCATCCCTTAGCCATAAATAATGAACGCTGCGTTATCTGTCTGAATTAGGAATGTAGTCGAAATTTTACTACAGTGAACGGAGAGAGCGGACTGATAAGTTGTACCAACAGCCCAAGTGAATCTAATCGGATGTCCGGCCAGATGCACGTGCAAGATAGAATATTACAATTTCACTTTGGTTGTCACCTTCGGAAACTTAAATTGGGACTAGGTCTTTAGCACCATCGAGTCATTGAGAGTATACTGTTCATGGTTTCTGCTTTTCTCTTTGAGATGCTTTTAAAAAACAACAACTTAGCAACCCGATGAGTTCCATTGCAAGCGACCACACACCTCTCGCTAAACACTCCAATCAGACATTCAGCTTTTAAAGACATTTTTTTACTCCCAACCACAACTATCCAGTTCTTAACAGAAGAGCACATGTCATTATCTACCAAAGTAATTTAACATAGGATGGCAAGACGTTGTCTAATTGGAGGGGAACAACACAGTGTAATCAAATAGAATACAAACGAAATTTACATCCTGTTAAACCTGTGCTTTACAAAAGATACAAAATTATATAAAGGAAGTCGTTACTATAGGTAAATATCGGAACATCAAGTAAATTTGAATTTTTTATCATTCAGTTACAACTTATACTATTGACGGTATATACTCCTAGTTCTGTTTCAATTGAGTAATTATAATAATAAGTTATATTGGTGAGTTTAAGTTCGCTGAAGCTAGTAATAGATAAAATCAAATACCACTCCGGAAATGTATTAAACTGACGAAGTAAGGAGGTGGCTTGTGCGGGGACTTGACTGCACTTAGAGGTCAGAGCAGCGTCTTTCTCACGTATAGGGCACAGAGTGATTGCTAGTTCTGCCATCACCCTACAGGAAATTGTAAGGTAGTGGGGGGGGGGGGGGTGTAACCACTGTTATCAGTTGTTAAAATCTATAGATAATATTGAGACAAGGTTAAAGTTCCTCCTTGGCAAGCCTCAAAAATATTTGTGATAAGATCCATTGATAACTGGTCCCGCTACCTGGTGTTTTAGATGGCATGGGGGGGGGGGGGGGGCAAGATGGCCACCTCCATAACACAATAGCTATGTGCCCTATAGTAGAAGTATGTCAGTCTTGCCGACCTCAGTACACTACAGTTTTTTGTATGTTTTTTTAAAGACTTTTATTTAGACTGGCGTATCGTCAGTCTGACGACTAGTCTCAACAGATCACCAGTTTACATCACAATAGAATTACATTCATTCCTTTTACCAGGGAGGAATTTTAGCCTTGTCTCAATATTATCTATAGATTATAACAACTGATAACAGTGGTTACCCTCCCCACCCCTCCGACTATCTTACAATTTTTTGGCGGGAGCGACACGGGAGCGACACGTAGCTGATGAGCATCGTTTTGTGTTTGTGGGTATCATCCCCACCGGTGCCAACCCGACAATCACTCCGACTGTGGAGCTCAACTCGCTCGCCATGAAGCTGTGCCTTCCGGCGCATTACTGCCAGCTGGACCCTCCGCGGCCGCACTATTTCCCCCCGCCCCCGTTTAACTTTCGCGGGATGTACGACCAGAGGTAGGCGCGTTAAATGACCCGCAAGACAGGCAAAGCGGAACCCAAACCTTCCCATATCATTTAGTTTTCCCAATTAGCAGTCACAGATTCCAGTTTTATTTCTATGCTGGTATTCCTTGTTTTATTCTGAAACGTCTTTTAGCATCTATTTCTTTATTTAACTTTTTTTTTCATATAACTTGATTAATATGGAAGAAAAGGTTATAGAGTTCTAGTTAGTGATCTGCGGTTCATGAATTAATTAATTATATTAGTGTTTATCATGAGTATCTCGCAAAGATTTTCCGAAAGGCAAGTCTGCCAAAGTACATATATACATGAGATGTATATCTTTATACATTATCAACAATATACATGTTTACATATCAACATATATCGAATCAAGTTAGTGTCAATATTAAAGAATTTTGAACACAAATAGTAGCAATATATACCTGACATAAAATCATATCAGTATGAACTAGGTTGACTAGGTTATTCTAAGGTTACAAACACCTGCCTAATCTCTATTGATAGGAAATCTGTAGTGAAAAAATTCATGAAATAAAAAAAAGGACAGGCAACTCTTTATGTGAAGGTTTTGGTTCCTCTCGTCAGTTTGTAAGCTACATGCATCACACGTCGTCTCGTAACCTCCTAATCTCTCGGAAAAAGCACACGCTTGTCTTTCCTTTCTGTGGTTATTTGTTAGTATCACACACACATGCAATGCTCCGTGACTCACTGCACTGACATCCGCACCCATGTAGCGTAACTCCGGACCGCCACAGCCGATATAATGATGGACATAATGGTGAGTGAGCAAGAACTATTTCTGGTGCGCCTGCTGGATTACACTCCGCTGGCTACTGTGTTCAGACTTGTTAAGTCAGTTTCGAGGAGGTTTTCCCTTGTTTCCACCTCCTTGACCTGTCTGAAAATACGTCACTCCAGACTTAGACACGAATACCTCCTGATAGGAGAAAATCCACCATTATGTATGTCAAGTAAGCAATGTCCCTATAACTGTTCAGCATATCCTGCTGAACTGTCAAAGGGTATTAGAAAATGGAAGAAGGTACTTGAGAAATAGTAACAACATGAAAATGTTGTTTCGGACTAATCCAAAGAAAGATATAATAAGATATTTGAAAAATACAAATGTGTTTGGTTGTTTATAAAATATTTAAAAACATTGAAAAGAATTAACTGAAATAAGTCCATGAAACTTAAATCATTGATGGTCCCTATATACCCTCAGGGTCCCCTGGGATGTTAAACCACAAAGAAAGAAACATCCTCCACTCGTTTATTCTACTTGTTCAGCCTTGAAGAGACAAATCCTCACTGGTTCCTTCGAAGCTAAAGTGATTTTGAACATAGAGCGAAGTGCATCAGTCACTTTGACAAAGTGTGCTCAAGACCACTTGACCTCAATCTGCATAACCAAGGTGTACTATGAAGCATCTCAACAGTGTAAAGCGATATGATAATGTAAGCCAGAAGATGATGAAACAAAAATCCATGTACGCTATCATTGAGAAAAGGCAGTGCTAGAGACATAACTTTACTATCATATTAGAACTGGAAAACGATGAGGCACAGAAACACCACACGTATATCCTAATCCAAGTCATCTTATTTCCCCTCCTTACAGACACTCTACTTAAAGACTTCTCATTTCATTAAACTATCTTATTATCTCAGCATGACCTGAACATCGGTTATAACCCGAATACTTAATGTAAGCCAGTCAATTAAGTTTTTTTAAGAGGAAGACGTGGGAGATTAACAAATGTCGAGGTTCACAAAGAAACAAAATCCACAGCAGTTGTAAAGATTGTCAAAGGATGAAAAGTTCATGAAACATCCGTTTTTTTCTGTCGAACTTCGATACACATAAGCCCTATGTGTAAATGAATTTTTTCGACAATCTTTTTTTCTTTTTCTTTTATTCTATAAAGTCAATATCGTTGTTGACATATTCAAAAAGCTCGATTGCAACCCTACAAATTAGGGTGCCAACAGTGACTTACAAAGGTAACTTATTCCGGATTTATACTAATAGACTTCATGGAAAATGTCAATCAAGAGATGTGATTAATGATTAGCACAAAACTATGGGAAGCTGTTCCAGTCAAATTCATCAAAGCCACCAATTAGGCAATAATTGGATATAGACTGGGCCTTGATTGATTTAAAATGTATTTGTGATGTAATCCATAAGAACCCAAACTTGGAAAAGAGAAAAAAGACTGAAAAAAATGGTTTGAAAGTCCCAGGCGGACTATATTTAAATTCACTGTATTTTGTACAATACCGTCAAGACGCCTGAAAGATATGGTCTTTGTATTAAGAAAATTGAAGGGAGGGACTTCTGATTTAATTTTGTGAAGACTTGTATGAATCAGTATGATCTGAGGGTGTTGTATGTATGGGGCACCTGTATACAACAACGCTCACATGAAGACTTGCATAAGGCAGTGTGGACTGAGGGACTGCCCTCGTTCGTCTCAGGTGGCGTGTTGTGTTTTTCAGACAGCATCACCCCCACCGTAGAACTGAACGCTTTGGTGATGAAGCGCGGGGAGCCGGCCATCTACAGGCCCATGGAGATCCAGCGATCGCCCTACTATCCCCCGCCCAACCTCAACTTCCGCGGCATGTACAACCAACGGTGAGTGAGTGAGTGAGTGTGTGAGTGTGTGAGTGAGGCCGCCAGCACTGCGGCGTGAACCATGTGTCTACCCTCTCCCCCGTACCCAATCCTGCTCTCAACCTGCCAGTATCAAGTTTTATCTCACCCCTGGTATTTTTCCCCCAGAGACTTAACATTGGAAACTCGTACTCAACGCCCGTGGAGTATTGTAGAAAAATACTCAATGGGGGATGATGGCCCACATTTTAGCCAATTAGTCAGTGATTGGGGTGAGATAAAATCTTACCCGCATTCGATCCATATTCGTTTTGGTTTGCTTCATAATCTCACTCGGCTTTGCCTCGTGAGATTACTCCGCAGCCAAAATTCATGACATATTTTAAGTGGCTATGGATCTCGATGCAGTTCCTTATTAGTCTGTCCTTATATCCATGACCAACTGGAAGGGATATGGCATGAATGTATTTAATGATATAACATCTACCTTGGCCCAACTGCGATCACATTGTACCAAGAATTCATCATCAGAACAATTTTATTAGTTAGTTTTTTGACAGGATTTAAAAAAGAAAAATCATCCCGCGAGGGGGAATTATTAGTCACAGTTTCATTTTTGGAGGCCTGAGTTGTTTGACAACTGACCAGACTATCGTGGCATATGAACTATTAAAGCCAAAATAGAATTCATTTATAACAGAGGATGTAAAATAGATATATATTATACTGTGTGTAAAATAGTTTGTCGAGCTATTGAACCTTTCAGGTGATATTGATAAAAAAAAACCGGCCGAATTGACCGATTCCGCTATGAGACAATGTGGTATCTAGGCTGGCCTCAGTCCCTGTGTCCTACCCCTCCACCTGTATTATCTTTCACAAGTCCCAGGCTATACACCAGTCCTTAAATCGAGTCTATATTTTGATTACTTGCGGAGATATGAAGTGAGATGTACAGAGCATCTAGAGGCCGAGTGGCGGCCTGAGTTGACCCGCTCGTCGAAAATGCGTTCACAATTTGGCCTTTAGAGCCAATAATTCTATTTTAAAATGTACACTTAGCTATTGTATCAAAGATTGTTGCTTATACTGAGAATTAGGACACAAGGGAAGACCTATTACACATTTAAAGCCTAAGATAAAAGGCCTAAATGTTGCAGGTAAGACTAATGTTGTCAGGAGGCTGTAGTTTTGATGTTCATCATTGTATTCGCTTACTGCACTATCACCAGTACCAGTGAACAGTCCATACACCCCTTGCTTGTTGTTTATCCCGTTTGTATGACTTTCGTTATTCAATTTCCAAATGCAAAATATGTCAACTGATTCACATGACTATTCGAACATGTACATGTATATTCAGTGATCATTTTTCAGATATACGTTCAAAATGATAGCATTTGATAGGTAGCATCTGGGTGGAAATCAGCTTTGTATGATATCAAGGTGTACTTCCTGGTCTTCTTATATCTTCTAGAGTAGCACTACTTCAAAATCTGTCATTTAAAAAGATTATAATTATTGTTTGATGAAAGTATCTCTTTAGTTTATTAACCAAGATGAAGTGCTTTGAATTCTTGTTCAAACTATAATAAAAGAGACGGACCTACGTTGATATGTCATATTGTTTGCTGTTTAACAGCTGAGTTGTGGAGACTGTGTGAGATGGGGATCTACATGTTTCGCTGTCTCCGCTGTGTGAGAATGGGATCTACATGTTTCGCTGTCTCCGCTGTGTGAGATGGGGATCTACATGTTTCACTGTCTCTGCTGTGTGAGACGGGGATCTACATGTTTCACTGTCTCCGCTGTGTGAGATGGGGATCTACATGTTTCACTGTCTCCGCTGTGTGAGATGGGGATCTACATGTTTCACTGTCTCCGCTGTGTGAGATGGGGATCTACATGTTTCACTGTCTCCACTGGATGAGATGGGGATCTACATGTTTCACTGTCTGCTGTGTGAGATGGGGATCTACATGTTTCACTGTCTCCGCTGTGTGAGATGGGGATCTACATGTTTCACTGTCTCCACTGGATGAGATGGGGATCTACATGTTTCACTGTCTGCTGTGTGAGATGGGGATCTACGTGTTTCACTGTCTCCACTGTGTGAGATGGGGATCTACATGTTTCACTGTCTGCTGTGTGAGATGGGGATCTACATGTATCACTGTCCGCTGTGTGAGATGGGGATCTACATGTTTCAATGTCTCCGCTGTGTGAGATGGGGATCTACATGTTTCACTGTCTCCGCTGTGTGAGATGGGGATCTACGTGTTTCACTGTCTCCACTGTGTGAGATGGGGATCTACATGTTTCACTGTCTGCTGTGTGAGACGGGGATCTACATGTTTCACTGTCTGCTGTGTGAGACGGGGATCTACATGTTTCACTGTCTCCGCTGTGTGAGATGGGGATCTACATGTTTCACTGTCTCCGCTGTGTGAGATGGGGATCTACATGTTTCACTGTCTGCTGTGTGAGACGGGGATCTACATGTTTCACTGTCTCCGCTGTGTGAGATGGGGATCTACATGTTTCAATGTCTCCGCTGTGTGAGATGGGGATCTACATGTTTCGCTGTCTCCGCTGTGTGAGATGGGGATCTACATGTTTCACTGTCTCCGCTGTGTGAGATGGGGATCTACATGTTTCACTGTCTGCTGTGTGAGACGGGGATCTACATGTTTCACTGTCTGCTGTGTGAGATGGGGATCTACATGTTTCACTGTCTCCGCTGTGTGAGATGGGGATCTACATGTTTCACTGTCTCCGCTGTGTGAGATGGGATCTACATGTTTCACTGTCTGCTGTGTGAGATGGGGATCTACATGTTTCACTGTCTCCGCTGTGTGAGATGGGGATCTACATGTTTCACTGTCTGCTGTGTGAGACGGGGATCTACATGTTTCACTGTCTCCGCTGTGTGAGATGGGGATCTACATGTTTCACTGTCTCCGCTGTGTGAGATGGGGATCTACATGTTTCACTGTCTCCGCTGTGTGAGATGGGGATCTACATGTTTCAATGTCGCCGCTGTGTGAGATGGGGATCTACATGTTTCAATGTCTCGGCTCTCTGCCTGCTGCAGGTACCACTTCCCGCGCTGCCCGCGCGTGTTCTATGTGTCGCTGAAGGTCGGCCAGCGGGAGTTTATCGGGGAGGGCACCACGCGACAAGCTGCACGCCATAATGCCGCTGCTAAAGCTCTAAAGGTCAGTTAGATCAAGTAAAAACATTGGGTCATTTCACCAGCCAGAGAAGAATATAGAAAATAAAAGTTGAGTGATGAGATACCACACAAAACCATGGGCGCTCCAAATTCAATTAAAAATGATTAATTGATCATAAATGAGTATCATATTAATGAGTATTATTAGAATGCACGACGTTTCGATCAACTTAATTGATCTTCATAGGGACATCTCCTATGGTACCAACTAGAATAGAATGTATTAAAAAAAATCCCAAGAAAGGAAAATAATAGCAAAAGGAAGCTATACTTCAACGTAGAGCAGCCAGAGCAATTATTCCACAACGGGAAGAGATTAACACCACAACCAATTAGATGATTTTCTTTTCGTCTCTAATACGTTTGGCATGGTTTTAGCCTTTGGTAAGCACATAAAAGGATGTATTCCCAATAAAGATACACATTGCTGCAGTGGAAGATCTTTCCTCGGAAAGAACTGCTTGTTCAATAAACAAAACAAAAATTGTACTGATGCATTAAAGCCTTCAAAGCAAGTTACACCGATTTTATACTCTTCATTCGTGGAGTCTGAGAATATGCGTCATTTGCTGGATTTTTAATAGAGGAATGAATGGGATGACTTTATGATGTCCTCACTCACCATACAGTCGATTCTAAAGTTTACAGTGATCAATTAATGGTTTTTTTTAATTCACGTAATCGTACAGAGATACAACTGTCGTCCGAAGACGTTCTTCCCAGATTGCTCCCAATGATGACCTTTTCGTAAGTAAATCGTCTGTATTTTGTTCATGAATGTAGGTGCTGCGTCATCTTCCACTCCCAAACCAGGACCTAACGAAGACAGTAAGCGTCGGCACCACAGCCGCCCCGAGCCAACCGCCCAGCCAGCCAGCCACCCAGCAGGACGGCGACGAGAACGGCGAGGAAGACTCAGACTGTAAGTAGTCACCTTAGTTACCTGAAGTAGGGATGCAAGATTGCCGCAAATTTCCGAAATTCTAAAAATTCCAAAAATTCAATAAATCCGAAATTTCGAGATTTTGGTGAAAATATCATGAAATGAGTAATGATTTACCATTTATTCTGTGATGACCATAATGTTCACAAATTAGAAAGTCTAATAGAACATATTGGACGTACAACTACCCAAACAAACAATCACAGATTAGTATACGAAGGCATACAGGTTTACCCCCAAGTACCAGTACACGTTTTTAACCAAAGCAAGTTCCTTCATAATTTTAGCAAATATTGGAAAATTGAATGCAAATTACTGAGACGTGGCTATGACACCTTCCAGATAAGCAAGATGCTACCTTGATAAGGATAAAAAGAAAATTGAATACAGGAGGTAGAAAATGAACAGTATAACTGAGTATTATAGCTTCCCGAAATAAATATTTCCGTTGTTTTATTTTTCAGCTGATGAAGAAAAAGATGCGCTTAAGAGTGAGATTAGCTTGGTTCATGAGATCGCCCTCAAGAGAAACTTACCAGTCAACTTTGAGGTAATCAAGAATTTAAAATGTTCATTTTACATTTAATATCTAATTAGGACGTGGCTATACCCGAACTGTACTCTTTCGCAGCTTATAAAAATACACAAAAATAAAAACTTCATTATCTAACGATATGTTGCTCAAGAGAGTGCCACTTATCTATAGTTGTTCTCACTATACGAGGTGAATGTAGTCAGCTTGCTTTCCATTGTATGGGAAAATATTTATGATTTAATCTTACTAATATAACGGACTTATTTCATCAAAGTCCGTGCTAATACAAATAACTAGTGGAACAATTGGAAAATATGTAATGTGTCCACAAGTGAAGCAAGGAAGACCCGACAACAACCAAGTGGTGAGAAATGCGGGAAATATGTCTAAGAATTGAACCCTGTATTCTATTCATAACTATTACATGTGTGTTGTTTACATTATTCATAATCTGTATATTATATACATGGTATGGACTATTGTTTGTATCGATACTTATAAATGTGTATGTCTAGATGTAAGGCCACTTTAAAAAAAAAACTTGTTTCTCATCACCGCGCGCGTCAGCAAAAACGTTTTTAGAAGATTTTTTTTATTTTTTTTTTTCATAGATGAGATGAAACATTGATAGAAATCATGAAAAATATGAGTATTTGGTATCAAATTAAAGCTCCTGATGTAAGGAATGCAATCAATGTGGTTATATGGTTGGCAAAAGTGATGCATCAAGTGTTGTCATGTAACCAATTAAGGGGGGCATCCACCAACCACTACAAGGCTACGATAATGGCTTTCCGACAATGTCCACGGCAGCTCTACGATTGGAAGCCTTGTTGTAGCCTTGTCGTGGTTGGTGGACGACAGTTCCCGACAAGAGGCTACAACAAGGCCACGACAGGCTGCGACATGAAGCTTGTCGGGGGCCTTCCGGAGTTGGAGTGTTGTGGATTCCTCGATATCACTGTTGTAGTGTGTCGGAACCATGGGCACCTTTTTAGTGGCAACCAGCAATGTCTACGACACGCCAGGACACCGCTGTCCCGACCCTGCTCTTCTCATGACAAGGCTGTGACCAGGCTGCCATTGGAACTTTCATGTCGGCACTTGTCGTAGCCTTGTCGTGGTTGGTGGACGCCCCCCTTTAGAGTAAAACCCCGCTCCTGGGACACCCCACATGCTCCCGACACGCCATGACACTGCTGTGTTGGTGGACCCCAGTTCCCGACAAGAGGCTACGACAAGGCCACGACAGGCTGCCACACGAAGCTTGTTGGGGGCCTTCCGACAAGGCTACGACAATATCGAACATGTTCAATTTTTGCCACGACTGGACCTTTGTCGTGGAGTGTTGTGGATCCTTCGATATCACTGTTGTAGTGTGTCAGAACCATGGGCGCCTTTTTTACGGCAACCAGGAACGTCTACGACATGCCCGCCATGCTGTCCCAACACTGCTCTTCTCACGACAAGGCTGCGAATAGAGACACTTCAAAAGCCATCTCTGACCCAGCAAAAAAAAAAAAAAAAAAAAAAAAAAAAAAAAAGCGCCCTCGTCATATTTTTCATGGCTTGGTGATGAGAAACAATTTTTTTTTTTTGAGTGGCCTAATAAAGTTTTTATATTTCTTCCTGTGCTACAAGGAAAAGAAAAATGCAGGCTATCAGGAAATCAAATGGTGCGATGTCAACTTACCTGTATGTTAAAGAGCAAATGAGATAATAGTATAGGAAAAAGGGGAGGTGGTAGACCGCAACAATGATTGTAGCGAACTGAACCGAAATTTAAGGAAAAAAAACCAAACCCCACCCCCCCCCCCCCCCCCCCCCCCGAGAATTGCTCCATGAATATCAAATGATGAACTGATTTTGAGTCTGGTGTAACTAAGAGTGATTTTATTTGGTGCAGGTGGTCCGCGAATCTGGCCCGCCCCATATGCGCACCTTCGTCACTCACTGTACAGTCGGCGACTTCGTCACGGAGGGCGAGGGCAACGGCAAGAAGATCTCCAAGAAGCGTGCTGCTGAGAAGATGCTCGAAGAACTCAAGAAACTACCAACTCTGCCACCGTCCGTGGCCAAGCCAAAACGTAACCCCACCAACAAGAAGAAGAATAGGAACTTAATCAAAGTGAACTGGGTGAGTGATACTGGTCTGTGGTCTTAATATACCTTCAGGGTCCCCTGGGACGTTAAATCACAAACAAACAAATATGGGGAAAACAATTATTATCCACCTAATACAAAGTATCCATAGAAAACGCATAGGAAGTATGTATCACCATACACGGAACATACAGATATGTTTTGTGCTCTAGGCTACAGAAGCTGGTGCATCCGGAAAAATGATGCATATGAGAAAATAATGCATACCTAAATGAACTAATATTGGTACGCCACTTGTCATGAAAAGGTGGATGATAAATGCAATTTTTTCCGTAGTAATCGAAACTCTGTGTGAAAACAAATGAACGATGAGGAAAAGGGAACAACTTTTTTTGCACATGATAAATACAATCTAGACTGGTTTCAGATAAAAACAGTTGTATGTTCCTCGCAGTTGACTCTGCGCATGCACTCGGATATTCAACTCCTCAGAGCATATGACCGCTTGTTAATATTGTGTATTTATTGGTCTTAGTGAGGAGGCCAGTGAAATAGCATTAAAACCACTTTTTGACTGCGGACGAGGCGATTTAATGTCGGAGTTACGACGTTGATGATGACGCTGCAGTTCTTGTGCATCAAATAATGTAGTGAGAAAAATTACAGATGCTCTTGAATGAGTTCGCTAATAACTGGATACCATATTGCCCATTAGTATGGAGCACCATCTATTTTAACACGTGGTAGAGAAAATACGAATCACTTGCATGATAAAAACATGGGGGGGGGGGGGGGTTCTACTAGTTCCTGGGTTCTCCTGCTCTTTCCTCAGGTAATGCCTGTTATAAAAAGACAGTGTTTTAAAGCCATACAAATCAACAGTTAAGGGTTGAACGTAGATGTGTTTCTATAATGCAGCTCCAGAAAGCAGACCCCAACTACGGAGTGGGCATCAACCCAATCAGCCGACTCATCCAGATCCAACAGGCCAAGCGAGAGAAGGAACCAGTGTACGCACTCGTCGCCGAGAAGGGCATGCCTCGTCGGCGCGAGTTTGTCATGGAGGTAGGTCATGCTTCTTTGCAGGTCATAGTCAGAGAGATAAAGGGCTGATTTCACCAACATGATGGCTTTGCCGCGGTATATCTTGCTATATCTTACAGTGTCAGAGAGATAAAGGGCTGATTTCACCAACATGATGGCTTTGCCGCGGTATATCTTGCTATATCTTACAGTGTCACTATATGTCGTACCTCCTTTGTCGCGACATGTCACGCGCAATGATATGCATACTTTTTCATGAAAGCGTGTGTATACTTTGGTGCTCCACCACCGCGGCAAATATGCATGTGATTATTCAAAACCCAGCAAGACCCAGAAAGACACCCAAATCGTGACTAATCTCGGTATATCTTGTGTGTTGGTGGAAGCAACACTTAACATGTATAGATTCATATCTCTTATACCACAGGGATGTCAGATTTCAGGGAAATCCCTGAATTCAAGGTTCTTTATAAAAACACAGAAATATTACCTCACTATTCAATACAATCTGTCTGACAACCCTATATCATTTCTGGAACCCATATACCTGACTTCCCCATAAATGTGTGCATCATTACTTCCATGATCTTCAGGGTTTTCCCTGACAAGCTATCAATAGATAAAGCATGGATGAAATCCCTGAAACCATTGGGCTTTTACCAAACAAACCACTTTGACTGCATAGCTAACACCTTGAACCAGCTTCATACTGCAGTTCCCCATGCAGATATTTGGTTTAACATCATTAGGACACGAATGTTAATTCTCACCTTTTTGAACAGGTACAAGTAGGCGAGCAGCGTTGCTCTGGTGTGGGTCCAAACAAGAAGTTGGCAAAGAGAAATGCCGCCGAGGCCATGCTGCAGTTACTAGGCTACAGCCGGCCATCCCCACAGCCCAGCAAGCCAGCCATAAAGCAAGACTCTCAGGTAAACTACCACCTCACAATGACGAATAAGTGTGACCACACCCAGAGCACTGTTAAACAGTGTGAAATAGAGTCCATCATAGGATTTGTTTTTTGTTTAAAGGTATCTATTTCATTCTGTTGATGTACAGATCTTCCCTGAAATAGGAAACTATATATATACAGACAGCAGGGTTCGAACAGAGCCTGGAAAACCTGGAAAAGCCTGGAATTATGCTTTTGGGGTTTCCAGGCCTGGAAAAGCCTGGAATTCTCACAGAGGGCCTGGAAAAAACCTGGAAGAGCCTGGAAAATTTAGTTTTGCATAAAAAGAATTTTTTGTCTAAGAAATTCTGGTCATTATTAGCTCTCCTTAGCTATGGTACCTCACTGCCTATGAAATTTCAGTGACTAGGATTAAATTGTTCCAAAAAGCCTTTATTTGACCATGTATAGCAAATTGCAAATAATATAGCATGGTTTTGATTATGTCTTCATATTCAAAGTGGCAAACAAATTTTTTTGAAGATATCTATCCCAAACCACTGGAATTTCACAGGTAGTAAGGAAGCTGAAGACAATTTGAACCAAGTTTGGACATGAATCAGACATGGTTTTAAAAACAGTGAACAGATGTGCCTGGGAAAAAAGATATTAGAGCCTGGAAAAGCCTGGAAAAAGACTGGAATTTTATTGGGCGGTCTATATACGAACCCTGAGACAGTTGATGATAGCTTCCTTCCTTTTTCTTAATTATTTATTGATACATTTATACATAAGTAATAGATTTTACATGAAAAGACGGTTATTTTCCTGTAAATGTTTAATCAAGAACACCTGCTGTTAATTCTCATTTCTCACACCAGGTGTCGTCTTCCCCGTCAGACAAGAAAGTGACGTTTGTAGACACCACAGAGTCCACAACAAGTAAGTCTCACGACTCCAGGCTTTTACAGACTATTCACCATTCACAGGTTTCCATTTTCATTTTATAAAATTCGTCAGCTTTGTGTAAGAGGTGATATTTACTGAGCCTTTTCTGTGACAACAGAACAATGGATTGAACCCCCGAGAGGCCCTCAGTCCCACCCCATAGTTGACACCAACATGTTTTTCTCGTTTTCTCAGTATCTCTGAGGCAGCCGGTTATTTCTAACCCCAGCTGTTATCGCTGGTTATAGGATTTTCTTTTCTTTCACGACGTGGAATTTTTAGCGCTGAATTCTCAAGAATTTCGAGCAAACTTTAAACATTTTAATGTATAATATAAACGAGAAAATAACAAGAAAGAAACTGATGAGTGTTCGGTCTGTGTTCCCATTCCCCATCGAGTTTGAAGTGCGCAGTGATTATTCTGAAGCGCTCCAAACGAGGTGGCGAATGGAGGCTCACACCAAGCACGAATAAGGTTCTAATTTTATTTCAGCCTGGAAATATTTATCAGTTTATCAACCGTTGAGTATGAGCACTTACCATACTCGCAAGCCTGTTGAGTTTCTAATGCTTAGCATATGAACGTTTATACTAGGCTAAGATAATTAAAAGTAACTATACAAGAGGAGTTCTAGGAAGTTTATACTTGCAACAGTTCCTCTTACAATAACTGGAGTTTTGGAATCCATACTTTTCACAACGTGCACAGTGCTGATCTGATAATAAGTGGAGTGTTTTTATTGCGATTAAAAAAAGTTACATCTTACTTTCAATTAAAAATCTCACACGCACCTCCTTTCAGAAACACTAAAGACTGGATTATAGGTATTAGGGGATTTGTTGTTTCCTTTTGGATTTTGTGGCTAACAATTTATGCTAACTAGTTGTAAGGTTGTGACCCTAGGCTTAAGGCACAAACAGGGCTTCCAACCATGACTTTAACCTCAACTGTTGGGAGCCCTGTCAGGCCAAGAGATTGTCTTTACTCGTTCAAGCTGAAATGGAGAGAAATATATCCAATGTCTTTCTATCAAATCCTGGCCAAGCATGTGGTGATCATAAAGAGTTCCAAATATTCTTCGGAAATACTCTAGGGAAATTTCTTTATTGCTAAACTTTAGAAAGTACGAGACTGGTAATTGTTATAAGTTTCAGTGCTACATTTAATTATTCCCCTCATCATATTATATTGAGTCATACTGTGGTATAACACCAGCAGTTATTTTGACATGAATCATAAATACTTCCACAAACTTAAGCCTCCGGGATATTTGAAATTTATCTTTAAAAACAATTAAAAAAATAATGAAAAGGGCTTGAGTACACACATCAGTAGACGCCGTGATGTCGCTCATTTTGACCACATTGAGAATTCATTCTCAGATCATATTCGGCATGAATTACACACGCTCAAAGGCCAATCCCTCTCATACCACGTCTATGTGGTGTGGGAAGTAAAAGATCTCTCACCTCAGTAAATGTGTAGTGGTGAGAGTTCTACCTAAATTCATCTCATAGATTCGATTAAACCCAAAGTAAGTCTAATAGAACATATTGGACGTTAAACTACCCAACAAACAAACATATGCTTTTAGAATGAGTAGAGATGAGCTTTTGGCCCTAGGGTTAAGGAGCGGCGAGAACAGACGTTGTATGTTCCTCAGTAGGTCCTCATTTCTCAGCAGGGCGGCAGCTGGTTCCCGGCGTCCTACTCATGCCTGAAGGTACCAGGACCAGCGCCTTGACAACGGGAGGCACCAGTAACTACAGCAACCACACCAACGCAACAGGTGCAGCACGCACGGCCACCAACAACACGGCCAGCACGGCCACGGTGCAGACCACGGCCGCCATCGCCAAGGAACTGTTAGACACAGGTGGGTCTTCTATGTAGTCTCAGCCGTGTCTCTTTATAGAGGAAACCTATCAAAGTTTAGGGTCAGAGCTCATATCCCATCGAGTTTGAATCGCATAGTAATTCACAAGGCAAAGTATTTTTTTCTAAATACTCGATGGGCATTGGGTACGAGTTCCCAATGTTAAGCCAAAGGGGGGAAATACCAGTGGTGAGATGATATCTGATCACTCCCGCAAATAAAGAGTGTTTCTAGTCGCGATGTATTGTATGCTATATTTCCATATTGCTTTGGAAAAACGGTGCATTTATAGAGAACTTCAATGAGAAATGAGGTAAATATAGCCTGGAAGACCGGTTGAATAAACCGAAAGCAATAAAGACATTTTACAACGATTCTTTTTAGTGTAACATACTTTGAAAACGAGGTTCCTCTAGTAGTAAAATCAGAGAACAGATGATTGAGAAACTGATTGTGTATCAGATGGAGTTGTGGAACACCTTTTTAAATGTAACTGATAGATTTTATTAATTTCTCTCAAAAGAAATTTTTGATGTAAATGAGGACTCTAGAGCAAATTTGGTCTACCAAAGTGAAAAGCCGATACGCAAGTTTTCCGTAAGTGAAGGAATTCCGACATTTCATTTACACCGGCAACAATAGAATATGTATCTATTCATAGCTATTCTGTTCTAAAATAATGCTATAAACGGTTCTTTTTTATAAGTGTTTTAAATTTCCGATCTTTTTCCTTAGTCCCGACTTAAACCTCTGCTTATGATATCCTAAGGGTCCCATGGGACATAAAAATACAATTGAAACGAGTCGTTGCTTAAATTGCTGAAATCAAATAAATATATAACAGGGTTCGTACAGAGCCTGGAAAACCTGGAAAAGTCTGGAATTATGCTTTTTGGGTTTCCAGGCCTGGAAAAGCCTGGAATTCTCACAGAGGGCCTGGAAAAACCTGGAAGAGCCTGGAAAATTTAGTTTTGCATAAAAAGAATTTTTTGTCTAAGAAATTCTGGTCATTATAAGCTCTCCTTTGCTATGGTATCTCACTGCCTATGAAATTTCAGTGACTAGGATTAAATTGTTCCAAAAAGCTTTTATTTGACCATGTATAGCAAATTGCAAATAATATAGCATGGGTTTGATTATGTCTTCATATTCAAAGTGGCAAAAAAATAATTTTGAAGATATCTATCCCAAACCACTGGAATTTCACAGGTAGTAAGGAAGCTGAAGAAAATTTGAACCACATTTGGTTATGAATTAGACCTGGTTTTAAAAACAGTGAACAGATGTGCCTGGGAAAAAAGATATTAGAGCCTGGAAAAGCCTGGAAAACGACTGGAATTTTATTGGGCGGTCTATGTACGAACCCTGTATAAATAAAAAAAAAATCCAGTCTTTGTGTACACATATATGTCTAAATCTTGCATTGCAATGCAAATAATTTCCTTGTGTTTTTCTGACCCCCACTGACATCCCCACATTAAGAAGAGTCCAGTGCTGATTCTGTGGTAGCTTTGCCGTAAAGTGAGACTTGTCTTTCCAGGTTCATCTCCGACGGCAGAGTCGATGGTGAAGACGGGCACGAAGCCGGCGGAGACCAATCAGAACGCAGTGAGACCCAAGCAGCAGCTGCTCTATCTGGCCAACGTTCTCGGCATCCAGGTCACCTTCACCGACTTCCCCAAGGTCAGTCTTTTCTATTCTCTGTGGATGTTCTAGTCTATCTCACGGGTTTAACGTCTGTAGGAATATAAAAAAAAGGTTTATGCTTTTATTTATCCTGTGGGAGGAGGAGATACTAGAGGGTTAAGAATTCCCCCTCTCCCAGTTATTTTTCATTTGGTTGGATATGATTCCCAGCAAGAACTTGCTTTAATGGATATGAGGTAGGATAGCATTATACATATATGCTGGTGTTGATTTAAAAAAAAATTCTTTACGTTAAATATCATATGACATAACCGTGGCATACAGTCATACCATGTTAGGTCTATGGAGATTTATATGAGGGGTAGGATAATATCAAGAGACGTCACGTCGAACACGACTGAGATTACGGAGACAACACAATGTGTGACGTAAATATACTCAAACTCAAACGAGTGGCGTCTAGATTTTATCCTACCCCGTTTCCACAGTTTTTTGAATATCAGAAAGTAGTGACATGAACAACACTTTAAGTCACACCCGTGAAATAAACAAATCCCATGTTAAGCCTAAGGGCGATTTTATTAGGGGTAGGATAAACACTTTAAGTCACATCCGTGACATAAAGAAATCCCATGTTAAGCCTATGCCCTTTTTTATTAGGTGTAGGATAAAAACTTTGCTCTTTGCTGACAGGGCAATAAGAAGAACGAGTACCTGTCGCTGGTGTCGCTGTCCACCAGTCCGCCGCAGGTGAGTCACGGGGCGGGCAGCACGACGGAGGAGTCGCACGACCTGGCCGCCATCACCGCGCTCAAGGCGCTCGCCGAGCACGGGCTCGACTCGGTCTGCGACAAGAGCAAAAAGGACGACAAACTGGCTTCAGGTGACGGGTGAGTCGCGAGCACGTGGTCTCTCATGTAGCTTTAATAATTGATTGTTTTTATATTGATAAGTATTGTAGTGATACAGCAGGCTAGACGTAGACTAATATTTTCTCCTTTTTTTCCCCGTTTGTGGTTAAAAGTGTATTTGCCTCGTATTCTTAACACTAATATTTTATTTCCCAAAGACATAGCGAAGTGTACAGTTCGAGTTCGGCCTTATATAGTGAAACACTTAGTAGTAGTGTAAGCGTTCATGTGATATATATGCACTCCTTGATTTGATTTCTTCCTTAACCAATTTCCAGAGAACGTTTTCATAATTAGTGTGGTTCGGTATGTACAAGATCAACTATGGTTTCATATCTCAGAGATGCCAGTTTTCTGCTTATTTCCGATTTTCCAGATTTTCAAACTATGAGAAATAAATAATCGAGATAAGCAGGATTAAGAAATGATTGGGTATAAGCAAACCCCAAGACCTCACTGGCATCTCTGATTTCCATCCCTTTAGAAAGAAATTTCCCGTGCTGAATTAACACTCTTTTAACTAATTCCCAGCCTAGACTACTCCAACGATTCCTCAATACCTCGGATATTATCCACTTTCAGCTTTACAGGAGAACCTAGCTTTAACAGGTTGTAGTACTAAGAACTCGCTAACCTGTACACCGTAAAGCTGTCTGATACACTTTGAAATCTGAAACAATACTACGTCGCAGTCAAAATATAGTCACTGAAGATATTGCTGCTGATTTTCAGTAACATGTTCAATAGTAAGATTACATCAATTTAGATGAATTGATTCTGAAACGTGTCTAAGATGGATATTAAATGTTGGTCACCAAAATGAGGCGTATAATATGTACATGTATATTGACAAAAGATTTTTTTTTTTTTATGCGGTAGCTCGAAGAGTGATATCCTTAGCCACGTATTCATTATATTGACAAAAGAAAACACCAATGTCTATACATAATTTACCCATTTGAAATGATCTGACTTTAATGGATGGCTTTCCCACAGGCCCCACGTGAAGACTGAAGTTGGAGACAAAACGGCTAACTCAGATGATCCGAGCAACACAAAGCCTTGAAGGCAGAACCCAAGCAGGACCGTAGACATGACGGTCCCTGGGCCCTGTCTCAGTCAACGAAATGAGAGGAATGAAGACAACACATCACATAATAATAAATAGCCATCTAACTCTGTGGCAAGCTACGAAGAAGACGACACAAACACTCACACTCACACTCATCTTAGCAGCTGGGACCATATCTCTGCTTGACCGAGGTGAACGCTACAGATGTGGCACTATACCAGTCAGGAGTGCCATTGCTCATCGATCCACTTTTATCTAGCTCACTTTGTTTTCAGCCTTACCATGAGCTACTCTGAGAAAAAAAAAGCACGTGCAACTGAAAAACACTTCTTCAACTCCGTGCTCCCAACACTGGTCTCTGTCCACCTTAGGAGTGGCCAGCCACCATGTTGCGATGATATATGGACATTTCAAGAGTGATTTGTCGTGTGATACTTACTGTGCGGTGGAAGCAGATGGCAATAATTGTTCAGTTTAAGGAGCAGCTCATGAAGGCTGCTGCGCCGTTGTTTGAGCGGACTGAGCCCGGTCACTGGTAACATTCTGCGTGTTTAGAGTGCAGCACAAAGGCTGTGGTCCCAGCTCCTGGACGTAGAGCATTCACTCCTCAGTTTTTTTCTCCACGTTTCCTTCTCTCCCTTGTTGCACAGCTGCTTGTTTGATATGAGGAAAAAGATGTTTTTTGCAAGGGTGATATTAATGCATCCTCTTCCATGCTAAGGTAACGGTGAATGTCTCGTTAACGCTTCTGCTACCTGCTTCAGTACCGTCCTGATTTCCTTCTTACATCGTCGACTCAGACAAATGTTTCAAACGAAGAGAACATGTGAGAAATGATAATGTCAAGTTTTTTTTGCCAAAAAGCACTTGTATTCATGGTTGAATTTTAAAATGTTGAAGGAAAGAGTGACGCTACATTGCATTTGAATCGGAGCCTAATACCGTGCATGATACAGTTTCATTGATGTTATCGTTTATGAAGACGAAAAAAAAAGCCAAATTATCAGGTGTATTAGTAGGATTAAGACAGTATTTGTCATAAGCTGTTCATCCATGTTTCATTAAGTAAAGTGTGAAGAACTAGGGTGTGGATGACAGAGAGTCACCAATACCATCACACTTAGAGAATGCGGTTTATATTTTAGCATCACTACAAATATTTTGTTTTGTAAGTCTTGTACAGGCGAATCCCAAGACTTGATGATCATTTGTTACTTTGAACCCTGATTCACAACCTGTGATCATAGATGAGAGAAATTACCCTCAAATTTCACCTGACCTTCAAGATCCCTGACCAGACTTATGGGCCATGTACTGTGAATCACAATCTAGTTTGATCTAGAGCTAACATTGGCTGTGACGTCTAACTAGGCCCAAAGGAAAAACTTGCAAGAGAGGACCACGTTCGTCTATATTCAAAGATATGCATATTCTGTTTTTACTCCCGATTCACCCTCTGTGTGGCACTGAAGCATCCCAGCCCGAAAAACCAGAGTTTTATTGATCGATCGCACCTTCCACCCTTTAAACTATAAAACACAATGAAACTTCAAGAATTTAGGAAGTGATACCGTGGAATAAACACGGCTCGTGGTTATTCTAATGTATGCAGGTGGTCTGAAGCGACTATATTATACTTATGACGAAATATATTATCTATATATATATTATATATAACCTAGCAGCTGTTGTCTTCATGTCTCATCATCGGTAGAACGTAGGGCTGTTGCACCTTGTTATCTGTACAGAACACATGGTGACTTGATAGTCTGCTGTCACACACCCGAGCTGCCAAATGCTTTACCCCCGTCCCCTTTACACTGTTATATGTACCATCATCGCAGCAAGAAAACCAAGCATTGTTTACGTAACACTGATGATAAGTTATGAGCAACAAGAAGTGCATTAAGGTCTGCTTCTGGTGGACCTCATCTTACCAAGCAGTGAGGGGTGTGTGCTGCAGGAAACGAAAATGGACTCCCTGGTTTTAAAGACACAGACATTTGTCAACCTTGACTGCGATACATTTGAAGTCTTTCTACAAGATATCTTGCTGTTTGGATTCCACAATCACCAATGTGTGTTGCCAGAGGATTTATTTGTATACCTGTTCTTCGCATGAAACACCTTTTTGAGTTATTTTTGTCGTCTTGGTCGTAAAGAATTCACCAGGTGACACAAATGATTAAAATGAGCGTTCTTAAGGTAAGAGCAGGGGTCCAGCTTTCAACTCACCATCGTGTGTAATTCCTTTTCCCAATTATCATTATTATGACCTTATATTCCATGGATTCTTTCTGCATGGCAGTGCCTCTCCATAGTTGACAGGAGTCTGGTGAGATACAGACCTCCTCTTCCCTGTAGGGAGGTACATATTTTGAAGAACAACAACAAACAAAAAAAATCGAAAAAACCTATGTAGTTGATGGAGGGCTTGTATTTGAACCTTTAGGTGAGCCGTTGGCATGGCACTCCCAACATGTCAATGATGGTGCTATGTCATAGGCCACTTGTTTCATAGATCTAAGTACAGCAGACTTGACTGAGGTTTGCTTATCTCGGCTGGCTGCCTGACTTTGTTTAACTTTGTTATTGAAACAGGGCAAATGCAATAAACATCGGTTACATGAAGCTGAACAAAAACAGGATTTGTCTTATTTTAATGTGTTTATTTTCTCCTTATTATATGCCTCACTCCATTGGGGATTTTTTTTCCCCGGGTTTAAGATATGAAAAAATATTTCATTTCAAGTAAGAATTTGATAAATAGATGTGCGAAGATCAATAATAGAGGAATTAAGAGCTTAAATATGCGGTAAATGATATAGGAGAGTGCGATACAAGTGGAATTATAGAATAGTAGCTATGTGAGTATATAGGATAGAATGCCGCTAAAAGGGACACTCCATTTCAGGCCGAAGTGCGAGTGTTGCAGTATTCTGTTTCGGGCCCAAGAACCCAAAGTATTCGGGTGTTCTTGTATAGACAACGATCGATGATTTTTTTTAAGGACAGCCGTAAACCACGAGTGGTTGACGCATAGTAATGCACAAGCAATATCGAGTATATTACATCGTCAACCTCGAGTGGTTTACAGAGATGAACGTCCAAAAATCATTGACTTTTGCACTTCTTACCCATGGTCAATAAAGTTAACTTCTATTCATTGAGATTCGATAATGGGTTTAGAAAAGCTATAATCCCAAGGGTGTGGTTTACAGGCATTAATAAACAATGAGTAACGGTTTACTGTGGCCCCACATATATTTTCAATGGGGACTTAAACACTCCTTTGAGTGTAAAGCATCTCATGCTACATTGTCAGGTAACTAGGAAAAACAGGGAGACATTCCTGAGAAATGCAGCATTAATGCACAGTGTGTTCCTCAACACTGGCAAGAAAGAAATTCTTGGATTCCTTAGGGAGTCCAAGATTTTTGAAAAGTTATAAAAACCAGTACCGGTACATTGCCTACTCCTTCCAGGCAATAGACCATAAACTTCAGTTAGGGCCTACTTAGAAAAGTATTAACGACGGCAGTCTAATAACAGTTAATTATGATTATTGGACGTTAAATCAACCAAACCAACCGCGAAAGATCTGCTGGGAGAGTGGTGGTGAAACACTCTCCCAGCAGATCTTTCGCGGCGCTAGTGCTTGCTAATACAAGCGGCCGCAGGAAGTAGAGCGCCGGATTTCTGCTTGGAGAGTGGTGGTGAAAAATAGCACATCAATGCTACAGCACTTAACATAGAAATACGTAAATACAAAATGAGTAGATATCATATGGACTAAAAATTCATACCGAAAATTTCAAAATAATATTAGGATATAAATAATGTAAAGAAAATGATCTAAAAAGTGTTTGAATTTTGTTTACGAAAATGTGGCATAGCGCCAACTGACATTCACGCATGCGTGCAGAAGGTCTATAGCAGACGACTTTGAGTATTGCCACATCGTCATCGACACAGTTTGGTGAGTTTTTGAATATTTACGGATATTTAGAGGTGTATAGTACATGTGAAACTTATTAACCTAATTGGGGAGGCTTATCGTCCCTTGTTACTATTGGCAGTATTGGTAAAAATTATCGCATTATGAGCTTGCAGAGCTCATGCGATCATTTTACCGATACTGGGGATAGATCTAGTAACAATGTTGAAGGTACGATAAGTGTCATAGCGTTACTTGCATATGCCGATTAGGTTAACAAGTTTCCCTAATGTACCATAATATCATACTAGTCATTGCTAGTGCTGTATACTAAACCCAATGCACAAAAAAGGGTAGATTCTGCGCATCTAAAATATGATGAAAATACCGAGGAGATTGTCCCCGGAAGGTTTGTCATACCACGGACCTATACCTTTGGAAACGCGGGCGAGCGCTGTGGTTGTTAACGAGTTCAGCGTCTCGGCTATTCTCAAGGACCTGCCGTTTCACTAGAAGAGATAAGTCTCGTTGTTTCAAACAGTGGCAGCCTCAGCGGCAGTGTGCGTTTCATTAGTAGGTGCAACCAAGCGTGAACGGCACTCGCGAAAGGAGCGGCACCAACAGTGGCAGTGACCGTTTCACTACTAAATTGGGTCACGCTGTTAGTGCCACTGTGGAACTATTGCAAGCGAGAGGGTCTACCCTCTCGTTGGTTACGTGTAGAGAAGGTTTTCACACATTTCCCGTATTCTCGGGAGCGGCGATGACGTCACGCAACGTAGTAACGGGTAGGTCCGGCCGCAAAAACGAACACTGCGCTACTCAGGTTTATAGCTGTCCAGTTTATTTTCAGTAAAGCGGTGCAGTGCACTCTCGTACGCGCGAAGGGTTAAACAACTTTTCACTCCATAGCAACCAATGTTAAATTCACTGTACATCTCTGGTAATATCTCAGTAAATATCCAACTTAGGAACACCAAACAAAAAATGGTATAGAGGTGGAGAATAGGAGAAGATGTTTGGAGGTGTTTTTTTTATCAATTCGTTTTGCAAAGATTGTTTTATTTGGTGTTTTCCCCAGCAAACTGCCGAAATTGCCGATGCCAGGCTGCTACAAATGTCAAAATAAAAACTTGCTCAAAAGTACAAAAATGTGCAGATTCAAACATTCAAACTTGTATCCCACAATGTTTATTGATATATCTTGTTAGAAACACATCAAAATACCTTTAATTATGTATATTAATCATGTACAGTGAGTTCAAACATCGATTTACGTTTTGTCGATCGAGCGTTAATAATAGAAAGCTAGGGTGGTCAAAACTGGCAATACCCTTTGCCCCTAGCGGCCGTGAAAGAAACTAAACGTTCCGCTCCCGAGAATGAATTAAGTGATGAAACTTTAACATGAGTAAGATATACATATAACCTATAATCGTACCAAATATGAAGAGAGGGTGTACCCTCTCGCATTGCGGTGTCGAATACGTCAATGTGCAGTAACGGAACGCACAATTACATCACTTCCCATAATTAATAATCCATGAAACTTTAATACAAGTTAGAGGAATATAAAACATGTAATCGTACCAAATATGAAGAAGATCGGCTTCTGCAATTTGATGATATTCGCGTTTTAATTTGAAACATCGATCTAACCATTATCTGGCTGTCTTGGCAGAGTCCCTGTCTGTATCACACTGCAGCGCTCGATCGATCTAGAAGCAGAGTGGTGCAGTTGGCTGGTGCCCGCCTGTGTACGCCGCTGGCTACCTAACCCCGAGCCCACTAGCGGATACCCCGGGAACCAGCGTAAGTGGTGCAGTATACAGACTAGCCTGGAAGCCTGGCCTAGTTAGACTATAGGCCAGGTAACAGGTTCTATTTTCATAGTGCATTATTGGTAAAGCCTCCTGGTTCCCCGGTAGTCCGCTAGAGGGCTCGGCGGAACTAGGTGTATGACAACCAGATACCAGCCAAACCACTAGGCTGGTTCCTGGGGTATTCCCTAGTCACAGGCGGGCACCAGCCAAGGTTGAAGGTCGTGCCTGTGGAACCCGTTACCTGCCCCTTATTCATATGGGCAGGGAACCAGTCTATATACAGACTAGGGATTAGCCTGTAGTGTGGCCACCATTCACCAGACGGCGTGTACACGCCACAGTGCCCTGTGTGCCTCAAGTGGTCCTGAAAGAGACTAACTAGGGATACCACTGCGACACTTTAACTGTCTCTGGCCTAAAGCCTGGGCCCTGTTTTTCAGTCACAACAATTGTTATGGGCGACATATTTTTGCCGTCAGTGTTCAATAGACACGACACTATAGTGAACAGGCGATGTCATGAGTCTAAGAGGCGTAGGGTGGCCGGACCTGTTCTATAGTCACAACAATCGAGGGGTCACATGATTGAAAATGTCGCCCAAAGTGTCGTCCATTCATGACACCTATGGACATGTCGTACACAATGCGCAACTTCACTTCCCTTTAGAATTAAGCAATGAAATTTTGAATTTCGTCATAGCAATCGTCTGCTCTGGTGGCCAGACTGCTCTGCTCTGGTGACGTAGACTGCGCATCGGGAGATGGGAGGGTGACTGGCCACCAGAGAAGACGATTGCTATGACAAAATTCAAACGCCTGAAGGTGCAGTCAAGCGTGAACAGCACTTGAGACACAAGCGGCACCAACAGTGGCAGAACCCGTTTCATCAGTCAAGTGGCTCTCGCTGTTAGTGCCACTGTGGAGCTGCTGTAAGTGAGAGGGTCTACCCTCTCGTTGGTTACATATATAGACTTCCCATAGGAATTAAGCAATGGAACTTTACCTCGAGTAAGGTATACATATAACCTATAATCGTACCAAATATGAGGACAATCGGCCAAGCGGTTCCGAAGTTATCGGTGTTTGAATTTTTTACTCCCTCCGTGCATTTGTGTTGGTCGCTGTTCTTTTTCACTCCCTCCATAGTGCGGTGGGGGTTTCGGCTGTTCTTTTGTCTCCTCCCAGAGGCCGACGGGAAGTGCAGTATTTGCTATGACAAAATTCAAATATCTTCGGAACGGCTTGGCCGATTTTTTTCATATTTGGTACGATTATAGGTTGTATATATAAAATCATTGCTTAATTCCTATGGGAAGGGGTGAAATTCCACGTCATCCCGGCCCATTGACGAATAAATTTGAACGTCAAACGTGTGTGCATAGCGGGAGCTGTGCCAACAATGAGAGCTAGTCCCACCTCAACAGCTAGAGCACTGATGAAACGCGAATTTGGGCTTGACACTGTTGGTGCCACTGTTGGTGCCACTGTTGGTGCCACTGTTGCGGTCTCACCTCTCACTTTCACTCCACTACTAGTGAAACAGCTCCCAGGTCCATCATGGATTCAAACGTTGCGGGAGTGTTGCAGAGGCCAAAGGGCATTACTGTAAATTCATACAGCCCTTCATGGGTAGTGAAAGCCATTTTAGGCTGATTGTCACTAGCCATTTTTACCTGCCAATACCCGGATTGGAGATCCAAGGTACAAAACCATTGGTTCCCACCCAAAGAGTCAAGACTCTCGTCAATCCACGGTATAGGGTAGGCATTCTTTCGGGTGATACTGTTCAGTTTTCTGTAGTTTTCTCCTCCTCCAAAGCTTCCCGCTTGATAGGCGGTGATCTCCGGTAGGGTAGCCTAAATGGAATGTTCCCCTCTGTATCTATGTGGTGCTCTACACGATCATTTCTACCCACAGATCCCCTGGTACATACAATCGTCTCCCACCTGATGGGGACGGCTGCTGTATAAACCGGGAAATGCCATCGAGGGTACCGAGGTCCCATCTGCACTGACGAAGCCATTGTAGACAGGGCTGTTTTGGAGATAGATGCCGAAACCAGATCGTAGCAACCTGATTCGATAACTCTTCCTCTCTGGTTTGAACAGGATTCCTCCTGATCTTCAATTCCGCGGTTTGCGTACCCTGGCTTACAGATTCCTGGGCTACTGCCACTTACTGCAGCCCTTTCTAGTTTACCGAATCCTCATGTAGGGAAGGTAAAGCTAGGGGGCTAGTTGGGGACTCGATAGTAGCCAACTTCTGGGGACATTCCGGAGAAATGTCCCCAGTCTTTCCACACTGCCAGCAACGCCGGTTGTCCAATTGGTTTTTCTCAAATTTGGCCAATCGCTCGTTGATCAACAGTAGCGTTTCTGCTACAGTAGGGGGTTCCCTTGAACCTTTCCCCACAGCCTGCTCTTTCACCTGGGGATTCACATTCCTGATTCCCCCGGGATTCGGCCGGCCACGGCCCCTACCGCGTAAGCTGTGGTGTTCGAGTACCATTGACCTCACCGCAGAAAGTATTTCTTCCACTTCAGGGTCGTTGGTTTCTCCCGCCTCAACTTCATCCTGTTCCAAGGATGGACTTAGGGCAGCTACCCGGGTTTTACCAACAGGCTTCCCGTACTGCCTGAACAGAGCACACCTTTGTTCATAGGCGTCCACTATTCTCAACACCTGTATGAGGCTCGTTCTGGGTTCCCATTTCGAGACCACCTCTTTTCGGATGTCCACGTCTCTGAGACCCTTTGCAAACTGAGTTTGCAGATCCTCATGTAGTGCTGGCCAACCAAGTCCCGGGGTAAACCTCCATCAGCAGTTGCTGTAGGGCTAACCCATAGGCACGGGCGGACTCATCTTTCCCATGCACCCGACTTAAGAAAGTCGAGCGGGGGTTCAGCGTTAACAGCTCCCCACAATAGTAAGACGCCACTTCTACCATCCGGGGGTGGCTGAACGCCGGTAGCCTCTCCGGGTCCGTCGCGTAACACTCTCATGAGGTACGGCAGTGCATCAGTGGTACTCCACCTGTTGTTTTGGACATCCTCACAAAATCCAGCAAACCAGTGCTCCCACATCATTCCCTTACCGAACGGTTTCGGAATGATGGCATTACGTCTGGCGTTCTCTGCTGGTCTAACGATCGGGATATCTCAAGCATAAGCCAGAGAGCGGTTAAACACGTTAAAATACCCAAACAAACAAAAAACACCCAATCAGCATTACTTTCCGCGTGGATAGGGTTTAAGCCCAGTTCTGCTATTGCTGAACTAGACTGCGATCCCCTACGTCGCGTAAAGTCATTAGGAGAGTCCAACGGAGAAGCAAAGTTCACCGTGGGAGGTCTCCGATCTGTTCGAGGCGGAGTGCCTGTCGGAGGACCAGTGGCAATTCTTACGGGGGAATATATGTGGGCATCAGATACGCCCTACCAGCCTGGCGGAGGAGTCCTATACTTTAGAGCATAATTGGTCTCAGCTCGCTGGGTACGTCCCACTGCCGCCTTCTCTTGCTCGCACGCCAAAGCAAGCTGTTCTTCCTGCACTCGCAGGGTCCCAGCCGTTCGTTTGGAACGAGCGTACAGATCTTTAAGCAACAGCTGAGCATTCTGTTCTTCATCGAACAGACGCTGTCATCGCTGTTGCCTTTCAGCCGCATGGTCGATCCGACGATCACCCGTGGGCTGCTCTACCAGGGTTTCTTGTACCCCGGCATCAGGACCCTCCTCAGGGTCGCCTATCTGGCTAACCCCTTCTAGGTCACCCTTCCACCTCCCGATACGCAGTCAATGTCAAGGTCGCTGCATAAATTAGCGAAAAATACACTGGCCACCAGAGCAGACGATTGCTATGACGAAATTCAAACACCGATAACTTGGGAACGCTGTGACCAATTTTCTTCATATTTGGTACGATTATAGGTTATATGTATACCTTACTTGTGTAAAAATTTCATTGCCCTCCTCTGACATAAACAAAACTCTAAACCCAACAGCGACAGGGGTCTACCCTGTCACTAATAATGCCTCAACAGTGATAGCTACAGTGAGACTAATTTTCTAGTGAAACGTACTCTCTCACTGTTGGTCTCACTCCTTACCTGACTCGTGTTCACGCTTAACTGCACATTCTCAGGAAACGCAAAGTATCACTGTGGTCTCACTATGGCAGCTTACCCTCCTAGTGAAACGGCCCCCAGGTCACGGCACCAATGTAGGGAAACCCTTAGTCGCCAAAGGCGCAGAATCACTCTCCGCGTTCGGCAGTTCCCTAAAGGCCCGAGACTATCGTCGCTATCCCGTACTTTACCACACCAGTACGGGTGGGTTCAGGTTGACCCACTTGAAAGGGTAGGGAGATGCAGGATCTACAACCTATCGCTACCTGTGAACACAAAACCAGACTCTGAACTATTTCAATATACCAGCTTTTATTTGGTATATGTATAATACAGTAAGTTGGTACTGCGGGGCACCAACTAGCGCAGAAAGAGATTCTAACCTCTTTGTCGTTGAAAGGTTCCAAACCAACCTTACCAACTGGTGAGGCTCCAGGCGTTCACTCTACAGGGAGGCACCGTGAGAAGTACTGTCAAGCCGCTGCGGACTCAGTCTTATATACTGACTGAGTTACGTAATGCAGGCGATCCCGCATACACGGGTCCGCCGGCTTTACCGCACTGCAGGGATCGGCACTCGCGCCATCTAGCGTAAAAGTGAAACAAAGCTGCTCGACTACCCTGACCCCTACATTCACATACAGTGAGTTTAAACATCGATTTACGTTATGCCGGTCGAGCGATAATGCCAGAAAGCTAGGGTGCCCAAAAATGACAAAACCTGCAGGTGGACCACTAATTTCTGTGTATTCTGCCAGGGGCTATAGTTCCAGTTCTGGCCACCAGGATTAGGGTTTGTGTTAGGGTATAATGGCATGTAGAATAGGCGAGGTTCTATTAGTAATAAGCACACTTTCAGCCATAATCAGCACACTTACAGCCATAATCTTTACTGTCCCATTTAGGTACATATCTAAAATCGTTGATGAAATAGTTTATTAAGGCCTATTGAGGTGGAATTATTTTGAAGATCTTGATTTCCCATGTCAACCCCTTGAAAATGAGAGAATTCTGACTCCTGACCAAACCCAAAATGACCCAAAATCTGCCAATTGTTCAGAAACCCCCAGCACACATAGGGCCTTATTTTTTGCTGTTCTATTTAGGAAGTATGTTGGAACTGTTGGTGAAAAAGTTTATTAAGACATGGTGGGGTGGGAATATTTTTAAAATCTTGATTTACGATGTCCGATTATCTAAAATATTTAGATAATCAAGCATGGAAAATCCAGATTTTGAAATTATTTCCACCTCTACAGGTTCCAAACAGATGGCAGATTTTGGGTCACTTTGGTTGGGTCACTTTGGTCAGCACCCAGATTTCCCTCATTTTCAAGGGTTCCACATGGGAAATTAAGATTTTCAAATTATTTCCACCTCACCAGACCTTAATTAACTATTTCATCAACTATTTCAGAAATGGGAGAGTAAAGATTATGGCAGTAAGTGTGCTGGGGGGTTCCAGACAATTGGCAGATTTTGTGTGACTTTGGTTGGGGTCGGCAGGCAGATTTCCCTCATTTTCAGAAAATCTGACATGGGAAACCAAGATTTTGAAAATATTCCCATCTCACCAAGCCTTAAAAACTATTTCATCAACGATTCCAACATGCTTCCTCCATAGAACAGCAAGAATTATGTCCCTAGGTGTGCTGGGAATTGCCAGCCAATTGGCGATCCTGGTGGTGAAATATTGAACCAACGCCAAATGACGGTAGCGCCGACTAGCAGCTTTTATCGGAACCTTAACAATACCGAGACGATCATAGATACGCCAGTGAGAGGTAGTTTCTAATCCAGGGGGCCGTTTCACTAGTAGGGGGGTCAAAGCGAAAGGTAGGACTGGAATAGAAATTAGTGGCACCAACAGTGGCACCAACAGTGGCAAGCCCAAATTCGCGTTTCATCAGTGGTCTCGCTGTTGAGGTGGGACTAGCTCTCACTGTTGGCACAGCTCTCGCTATGCACACACGTCTGACATTCAAATTTATTTGTCAATGGGCCGGTATGACGTGAATTTTTCACTCCCTCCGTGCATTTGCATTGGTCGCTGTTCTTTTTCACTCCCTCCGTAGTGCGGCAGGGTTTCGGCTGTTCTTTCTGTCTCCCCCCGGAGACACTGGCCACCAGAGCAGTATTTTCTATGACAAAATTCAAACGCCGATATCTTCGAAACGGTGTGGCCGATTCTCTTCATATTTGGGACGATTATGGGTTTTATGTAATACCTTACTCGTGTAAAAATGTCATTGCTTACTTCTCACGGGAAGTGGGTGAGAATATTCTTGTGATGTATGTATTGAGAATATCACAGGGTGCTTCCTAACAGGTCCTCGCTCCAGATAGAGGTTAAGGCCTAACTGTTTGGACTGCCACCCCCAGCGTTTGAACCATCCCCTGTCTTCGTTTGGACTGACCCCCCGATAGGGTATATAAGGAAGCAGATTTCAACTCACAGCTCACTTGGAACCCAGACACCGTGGCGTCAACATCTCCATGCTACTCAGCATTACCACCACTGCAGTGTCAGGCTTGAAACACCATAGGACTCTATGCTACAGAGGCCATGACTGAGGATTGGGTTTCTCCATGATCTTCTACCACCCCAGCACTGGAGGAATAGAGACTGATGACTGCTACCACTACTTTGGATCATCTATATCCACAAGTCAAGGAGACATTGAACAATAACTGAAAGTGATAGACTGTGAGTACTGCTTAGACCAAGAGGACTTATATCATATGTACACTACAGAAGTGTATATGATTCTGTATGTTGATGAGAATTGTTATGTAACTGTATACTTTGTTATAATATATGTTATTAATACATATCTGTGTATGGTTATCTGTCTTCTTCATTTAGTATAGAAGATATTCTGAATTCTCTTTTCTTGTCACTGGGTTAGCTAGTCTATAGGATTAGGCCTTAGCTACTGTACGTGACAGAAATTGGGGGCTTGTCCGGGATATGAAAAACTGTTCTCTTGATGATAAGTACAACAAATTGAAATGTCTAAGTACCAAGCTTTTCTACAGTCACCCTCTGTGGAGGAACTAGAACAGTTCAGAAGGGATGAATTGTTAGCAATAGCTAGGGAGTTAGAACTTGATGTGAAAAGGTCTAGCCGAAAAGCTGAACTGAAAAGAGCTATTGTTGAAATATTGGTTGATGATGAGTTATTACCAGAAGATGTTTTACATGAATCAGATTTTAGTGGTCCCTCAGAAGCAGGTCGTAAAGAGGTTTTAGAGAGAGAGAGATAAAACTCAAACAACTAGAAGTAGAACATGCTCGACTTCAGGCTGAAAAGGAAAGAGAAAAAGATTCTCAGATTCAGGCTGAAAAAGAGCTTGCTCAGATTCAGGCTGAGAAAGAGCTTGCTCAGATTCAGGCTGAAAAAGAGCTTGCTCAGATTCAGGCTGAAAAAGAGCTTGCTCAGATTCAGGCTGAGAAGGGGCTTGCTCAGGTCCAGGCTGAAAAAGAGAGAGAGCTTGCTCAGATACAGGCTGAAAAGGAAAGAGAGCATGATCGGATTCAGGCTGAGAAGGGGCTTGCTCAAGTCCAGGCTGAAAAAGAGAGAGAGCTTGCTCAGATTCAGGCTGAAAAGGAAAGAGAGCATGATCGGATTCAGGCTGACAAAGAACTTAGGCTTAAAGAAATGGAGCTACAGCTTGCTGCTGAGAGGACAAACCAACGGAACATTTGTGATGTTAGTAAAGATGTACGGCTAGTGCCATCATTCAATGAAAATGAGGTTGACAAGTACTTTCAACATTTTGAGAAGGTTGCCCAAAGCATGAAATGGCCTAAAGAGAAGTGGGCGCTGATGTTACAGAGTGTTTTGAGGGGTAAAGCTCAGGAAGCTTATTCGGCACTATCTTTGAATGACAGTCTAGATTATGAAAAGGTCAAAGCTGCTGTTCTCAAGGCTTATGAACTGGTACCAGAGGCATATCGTCAGAAGTTTAGGAGTTACTGTAAACAAGATAATCAAACCTATGTAGAGTTTGCTCATGAAAAGGAAGTGTACTTTGACAGGTGGTGCAAATCTATGGAAGTGGATGATGGTTTTGATAAACTCAGACAACTGTGCCTTGTTGAAGAATTTAAGCGTTGCACATACAATGATCTCAAGACTTATCTCGATGAAAAGAAAGTAATGTCCTTGCATGAAATGTCCACTCTTGCTGATGATTATGCCATAACCCATAAGACTAGTGTTCAACAAAAGAAGAGTGCACCTCAAGGGAGCAATTCTAGTCTTGGAGCAAAAGGTGGGGATAGCAAAGATCTGAAATCTAGTGTGAAGCCAAAAGGTGAGTACTCAGGAAGGAGTTCAGGTCTAAAATGTCATTACTGTCACAAACTGGGTCACATTATGTCTGAGTGTTGGGCACTGAAAAAGAAGAAAGCTGAGCCCAAGCCAAATGCATTCATAACATCCAAAAAGTCAGAGTGTGTTATTGTGCCATTTGTTACAGATAAGGTAACTGATGTCAGAGAAGAATACAAACCATTTGTACTTGAAGGTAATGTGTCTCTAGGTAGTGACACTGCAGATTCTGTCCCCATTCGTATCTTGAGAGATACTGGGGCATCTCAATCCATGGTTTTAGAAAATGCTTTGCCTTTCAGTTCAAGTTCAGCCACTGGTGAATATGTTATTATTCGTGGTGTTGAGTGTGGTTTCATGAGTGTACCTCTTCACACAATCAGACTAGAGTCTGATTTGGTATCAGGGTCTGTTGAAGTTGCAGTAAAATCTGAACTGCCAGTTGACGGTGTATCAATGTTGCTAGGAAATGATCTAGCGGGGGAAAAAGTCTTTGTAGAACCAAAGATGGTTCTTGAGCCAGTCACTTTGTCATCAGAAGATGATGTCATTGATGAGGAGATTTATCCCTCTTGTGCTGTGACTAGGGCTCAGGCTAAAGAGTTAAGCCAAAAGCATTCTGTGGATGTTGAGACTGAGGATGATATCATTGATTTGTCTCTGACATTTATAAACTCAAAGGATGAACACCTTAAAGGTCATTCTTTTGTCGGTTCTCAACCAGGGTCAAGTCAAAATGATGACAAGACTAACTTGAGTAATAAAGTCCCTCTTGGCAGGAGTAAGTTAATTACTGAACAAAGGCAAGATCCTGAGATCTCTTTGCTTACCCGCCATGCACTTTCAGAAGAAGAGCTTGACAAAGTCTCCACAGGGTACTTCTTTAAAGATGGTGTTCTCATGAGAAAATGGAGACCACCAGATGTCCCAGCATCAGAGGACTGGTCTATTGTTTACCAAATTGTGCTTCCTAGGGCTTATCGCTCTGAGGTTCTTAATGTAGCACATGAACTACCCATGGGTGGTCATTTGGGTGTTAACAAGACATCCGAAAAGATCATGAGGCACTTCTATTGGCCTAAGATGAGGCAAGATGTTGCTCAATTTTGTAGAACCTGTCACACATGTCAAATCGTTGGGAAACCTAATCAAAAGATCCCTGTTGCTCCATTACGGCCCATTCCCGCAGTAGGAGAAGCATTCAGCCATGTCATTATTGACTGTGTAGGTCCTCTGCCCAAAACTCGATCTGGTAATCAGTACTTGCTCACAATAATGTGTGCTTCTACAAGATTTCCTGAGGCTATACCACTCAGAAATATCTCTGCCCCAAAGATAGTCAAAGCTTTGATTAATTTCTTCTCACTGGTTGGCCTTCCACAAGAGATTCAGTCTGATCAAGGCTCAAACTTCATGTCTGGCTTGTTTCAACAAGTAGTTCATGAACTAGGTATAAAGCAGGTTAAGTCCAGTGCTTACCATCCAGAGTCTCAAGGTGCATTGGAAAGATTCCACTGCACCCTCAAGAACATGATGAGAACTTACTGCTTTGAGAGTGAGAAAGATTGGGATGAAGGTATTGGTATGTTGTTGTTCGCTGCTCGAGAGTCTGTTCAAGAATCATTGGGATTCAGTCCTTTTGAGCTGGTCTTTGGTCATACAGTACGAGGTCCATTGAAGGTATTGAAGGAACATTGGTTAGGAGATAACCCTGAAAACAACAATGTCTTGGATTATGTTTCCAAAGTTAGAACCAGGCTAGTTCGTGTTTGTGAGTTAGCACGTGAAAACCTGAAAGAAGCCCAAAGAAAGATGAAGGACCAATTTGATAAGAAATCCCAAGAGCGTGAATTCTCTGTGGGAGACAAGGTGCTGGTGTTACTACCCATTACTGGGCATACACTCAAGGCTCGTTACCATGGTCCTTATGAGGTAGTCAAAAGAATTGGTGAGGTGAACTATGTTGCCAAAACTCCTGACCGCAGACGATCTACTCAGTTGTGTCATATCAACATGTTGAAGCCTTACTATAACAGAGAAAGTTCCAACAGTGTCAAGACAGTTGGGTGCATGAATGCACTGAGTAATGAGGAAGAAACAACTGATTTTGTACCTATAGACTACAGTGTAAAACTGAACAACTCAAATGTTCTTGCAAATCTAGATGCCAAGTTAGGGCACCTGCCTCCAGTACAGAAAGAGGAATTGAGCATATTGCTCAGAGAGTATAAGGAAGTCTTTCCTGATGTTCCTAGTCAAACTGATATTGCCATCCATGACGTAGATGTGGGAGAAGCTCTCCCTATCAAACAACATCCTTACAGAGTTAGCCCACACAAGGCTGAGAAAATGAGCAAAGAGGTATCCTACATGTTAGAGAATAACATCATTGAGCCAAGCAACAGTGACTGGTCATCTCCTTGTATACTTGTACCCAAGCCAGATGGTTCTGTTAGATTTTGCACTGATTTTCGCAAAGTAAATGATCTCAGCAAGACAGACTCATATCCTATTCCAAGAATAGATGACTGCATAGACAAAATTGGCAAAGCCAAGTATATCACCAAGTGTGACTTACTCAAAGGTTACTGGGCTGTTCCTTTGAGTAACAGAGCAAAGCGAGTGTCTGCTTTTGTTACTCCTGATGGCTTGTATCAATACAAAGTGATGCCATTTGGTATGAAGAATGCTCCAGCAACTTTTCAAAGAATGATGAATCAGTGTTTGAGAGGTCTGCCAGGTGTGGAAGTGTATGTTGATGATATTGTGGTTTACAGTGACACCTGGGAAGAGCATTTGTGTAGGCTGCAATCTGTGTTAGAGAGGCTCAAACAAGCAAACCTAACTGTAAACCTGACAAAAAGTGAGTTTGGTCAGGCAAAGGTGATTTATCTTGGACATGTTGTTGGTCTAGGTCAGGTTGCACCAGTGGAAGCCAAAATCAAAAGTATTGTTGAATATCCAGTTCCAGCAAACAAGAGAAGTTTGATGAGATTTCTTGGCATGGCTGGATATTACAGGAAGTTCTGTAAGAATTTTGCTGACATAACTGCTCCACTGACAAACTTGTTAAAGAAAAAGAAAAACTTCATTTGGTCCAAAGAATGTGATGATGCTTTTGATAAAGTGAAATCTACCTTGTGTTCTGGACCTGTTCTGATGGCTCCAGACTTTGGCAAGCAGTTTGTTTTGATGGTTGATGCAAGTGACCATGGGGTAGGTGCAGTGCTACTGCAGAACAATGACAATGGTGTTCAGCATCCTGTATGCTACTTTTCAAAGAAGTTCACTTGTCACCAAAAGAACTATTCGACTGTTGAAAAGGAAACTTTGGCATTAGTGTTGGCCTTACAACACTTCAGTGTTTATGTGTCTTCCCCTGCAGATCCTGTACTTGTGTATACAGATCACAACCCCCTGACATTCTTGCAGAAGATGAAAAACAAAAACAGGCGGTTGTTGAACTGGAGTTTGCTGTTGCAAGAATACAATCTTGAGATTTTTCATGTACGAGGTGTAGACAATGTCTGTGCTGATGCTTTGTCACGAGCTTCTTAAATGTTTCCTTTAATTATGTACATACTGTGATTTCAAGTGTTATTACCCAAAGATGGTAAAAGGTACTAAATGTGATTTTGACAAAAGGTAAATGTATGTTGCAGAATGCCATATATCACATTGTATTACATATTTCTTGATGTATGACGTTAGAAAAAAAGAAAAATTCTTTTTTTTTGTTCAAGGAGGGAGGTGTGATGTATGTATTGAGAATATCACAGGGTGCTTCCTAACAGGTCCTCGCTCCAGATAGAGGTTAAGGCCTAACTGTTTGGACTGCCACCCCCAGCGTTTGAACCATCCCCTGTCTTCGTTTGGACTGACCCCCCGATAGGGTATATAAGGAAGCAGATTTCAACTCACAGCTCACTTGGAACCCAGACACCGTGGCGTCAACATCTCCATGCTACTCAGCATTACCACCACTGCAGTGTCAGGCTTGAAACACCATAGGACTCTATGCTACAGAGGCCATGACTGAGGATTGGGTTTCTCCATGATCTTCTACCACCCTAGCACTGGAGGAATAGAGACTGATGACTGCTACCACTACTTTGGATCATCTATATCCACAAGTCAAGGAGACATTGAACAATAACTGAAAGTGATAGACTGTGAGTACTGCTTAGACCAAGAGGACTTATATCATATGTACACTACAGAAGTGTATATGATTCTGTATGTTGATGAGAATTGTTATGTAACTGTATACTTTGTTATAATATATGTTATTAATACATATCTGTGTATGGTTATCTGTCTTCTTCATTTAGTATAGAAGATATTCTGAATTCTCTTTTCTTGTCACTGGGTTAGCTAGTCTATAGGATTAGGCCTTAGCTACTGTATGTGACAATTCTATATACGTAACCAACGAGAGGGTCGACCCTCTCACTTACAGCAGCTCCACAGTGGCACTAACAGCGAGAGCCACTTGACTGATGAAACGGGTTCTGCCACTGTTGGTGCCGCTCATATCCCATGCGCCGTTCACGCTTGACTGCACCTTCTAATGAAACACAAACTGCCGCTTTGCTGCCACTGTTGCCAACAGCGAGAGTTATAGTTCCTAGTGAAACAGCCCCCAGGACATCCAAGTCACTCATATCATTTCAGGAGCTACAACCACTCAATAGATTTATGAAGTATTTATTCATTGGTACAGTTCACAGAATGAAATGATATTGCGGTCTACCAGTGTGCATGTGATTATACACCATCATTGTTCCTTGATTTAAAGATGTCATGGGTTTTCTACATCCCGGTTTTTACAGGTGTTCTTGCATCTTTTCTACCAATTTGCTCTTGGATCTTGTCTACGACCCAGTATTCGGATATATAGATATGTATATCCTGAATAGATCAATGCTTTTCTCACTCAAGAAACCGATATAACAATCATGTTACATACAATCATGATATTTAGAAATATGGTATTGATATTGGTGATGGGCATTGATATAGATACAATCAGTAGAGGTTCAACATGAAGACTATATGGGACTTTGATCCTGGTAATTTCTGTATCTTTGGGATTGTATAGCAGTTACAATGTATATTATTAGAAACAACTTATACATTCTATTGAGTAAGGTTCATTACAGAGTAGTATGTCCAAGGTTTCGTAGTTTTGATCTCAGTCTAAGGTGTCGCACCTTATCTGTTTGGTAACACAATTAGTCCTGCAGTCAGGGCCAGTCTGAAGGGTCAGGTGTGTTTTGGAGTACATACGATGTTTTATGATTGATTCTGAAGCTCCTGAATCTTCTGATCTCAAATCTGCTTCGTGCCATGGGTGCCATTGTCTGGGTTCAGCATTTTGAGTTATTACTATTTGAAAATAAAAAATAATTTAATTCTAAGAAAAATAAGAAAAATAATTGTACACTCTGCCAAATCTATGATTATTTAGTCATTCTCTGCTTATCAAGCACAGAATGGTTAATGATGATATCTAAGAAAAAGTTAATTCAATATGGTGCTATTCTAATTATTTCATAAACTTAGATTAATCAATTATGATCATTGTTCCCATGCACATTTTACTGTGTGAATACACTGTCAAATCTTTTATTAGTTAGTCATTCTAAGCCTATTTAACACAGAACTGAGTAATGATAATATCTAACAACAAATTAATTCACTATGGTGTTATTTAATTATTTCATTATCTTAAATTTATCAATTATGAATATTGCTTAAATGTGGATTGTGTGATTACACTCTGTCAAATCTATGATTGTTTAGTCATTCTAAGCTTATTAAGCTTGTTTTGTCATTCTAAGCTTATTAGAACTGAGTAATGATGATATCTAAGAACAAATTCATTCACTATGGTCTTATTTTAATTATTTCATAACCTTATATTATAAGGAAACTATGTTCCGGTGGGAATAAGTCAAAGTTATGAGGTAAGGCTTGGAAAAATTACTGTCCAAGGCTTTGTTGGAAAAATTACTGCCCAAGGCTATGCTTGGGGAATAATTTTTCCAAGCCTTACCTTGTAACTTTGACTTATTCCCACCGGTACATGGTTTCCCTATTCCTATATACCTTCAATTGTTGGCTAATATCGATAAAAACCGAACGTCTCTGAACATCAACCTGGGCAGGAAACATTCAACCAGGCAGAAAACTTCAACCTTGGCAGTAAACGTCAACCTGGGCAGTAAACAAAAGTTATTTCACCCCCAGCAGCATCAGGTAATCATAGGTTGTTCGCTCATAGGTATATAGGAACAACACTTTCCCTGCAGCAACAACACTTTCCCTTGCTCAGCATTACATGGCAGGCAAAGCCTGCATAAATAGCCCTGCTACAGCAGGCACCTTTTTGGGGGAAATAGTAATGTCACATGATGTATTATATAATTTGAGTAATTTACCTTGGTAGCTGATGATATTTTGTTATACCAAATCAAAGGTCAATATGGCTCTCATACTTTGTCAAAATTTCTATTAATTCAAGCAAAACAGGGTACCCCCTTTAGTGAGGTGTCCCAGAAGCGGGTTTTATTGTATGTGGAGGACTCATTACTAACAGAGATGACCTCTGAACTACACATGAGGAGGCTGATGTTAACATGGTTTCCTAGGCAATGAAATTGGCAAGGAACAAGAACAACTTGGTGCAGGTCGTATCTAATGTAGAAACCCATGGACAAAACATTTTTTCTATTCAGACAGTGATGATGAATCAGATGAAGAGAAGGACTGAAGTCAGTTGCCAATACATAGATAGTACAGTAGAACCCCGCGTAAGCGGCACCCTCCGTTCCCGGCCAAAGTGTCCGCTTACGCGAGGTGTTCGCTTACGCGAGGTTAGAATAAACACCTAATATAGGGAACCGTTCCGACCAATGGTGTCCATTAATCCGTGGTGTCCGCTTATGCGGGGTGACCGTTAGGTGGGGTTCTACTGTATATAGATACCTTGGTCAGTGTTTTCTCAGTGTGTCATATTTTGAAGTTAACATAGAACCTTGCCTTCTTTGACTTTTTTCTGAGCTTTGAAATCACCAAGCCTCTGGTATGGAATGTAAGATGTCTAAATTTTAAGGAGTGATGTAGAAATATTCTGTTCTGCACACCTATTGCATTTCATGTAATAAATTTTATAGTTTTACATTAAATGACAAAATTGACCTTGATTTGACCTTCACCTGACTTTTCAAGGTCAAATATACCATCAATCTTTCCATATGTAATTGTGTTTATCAAATATCAGATTCCTTTTGAGAATAATTCATAAAATGTGATTTACTTTGAAATTGAGTTTAAATAGATATATTCATTTGATTATTTTTTCATGTTTTTTATTTAAAACGCTCATATCTCAAAATGCTGAGCCTGTACAAACTGGCACGAAGCAGATTCGGAATCGGGAGATTCAGGAGCTCCAGATTCAATAATAAAACATTGTATGTACTCTGAAACACACTTCCCCTAACCTGCTTCAGGACTAAATGCCTGCCGCCAAACAAACACCTTGCATAATATTCTTTAGCATTGCAGGAGTGAGGTTTTGAGGAAGTTTGGCGATTGCATCATATTCTACATTCCATTGGCAAGCATGGGAATCGTATATACTCACTCGTTCACCATGCCGGGGTGTTTTTCAAAAGCATAATACCCTACCTTGTGCCAGCAGTTATATTTTGTGGGAAGCAACATCCTTGTACTCATACCCAACATTCACACGGTAAGTGTGAGAGCCTGGAAATGTATTGGCGCTAGCTGAAGCTGGCCAGTATTTGACCGAGCTATACCCTAAAGGCCCTGCTCCATTACAGCAGATTGAGGGCCAATCATTAGCCGATCATTTGGCATTGTGCCATTGGTGGCTACATCTTGGGTGTATCAGTGCTATTCACAGAACTGTAGCTCGAGTGGAGCAATAACCGCAATCATCGGCGTATATAGTCGGCTAGCGATCGCAGTAGCATCCCCTCTGATTCTCGAGTATTTCTTTCATGGATCGCGGTACATTCTTAACATTGGTTTCATTCAGAGGCAACTTCCCTGTTGTCAGCTGGATTTTGCCGCTCACGAGGCAGGGAAGAATTGCTTGCGACGTTATTAGAAATTTCGGCGGCGTTTAACGGTGAATTACAATTCCCTCGGACCTATAGCCATCATAATGTTAGGATCAGAGAGGTTTATTCAAGAGCCATCAGTCCAGTGTCTCGCCCACCTCAGCTTCGGGATGACCTCAGACACCAACGTATTGTGTGTAGCGAGGCGTTTTGGCCTTCAGTCCCTACCACTCTGCAACCACGAATAAAGAAAACGGGGTGTTTTGCGCTGGACTTGTACCCACGTCACCTGCATACCTTTGCAATAACTGATTCCATTGGCTGTCTGTCAGCCCTTTTCATGTGAAATATGACAGGTCATTGGGTGCTTTTTGCTGCCGTTCAGAGGTGTGTAGCGCCTATGTCGTGACCACAACAGCATGTAGGGCCGTGTGGTTCATAATATATGTGTATTTTTAGAAATCTGCACTTACAGAATTCTGAAAAGGGTGGAGAAATTTTCCCTTTTCTGTGATGTGTATCCCAACGTTGCTCTATGTTTATCTGGTTCATGTTTGATTTTTTTTCAACTAAGAAATGGTTGTATACACCAATTTAAACGGGAAGAAAAAATCACAAAATCAGACACCAAAGTATTGCCTACTTCCGGCCAGTCCCAGGTCTTGTGCCATTCATTAGTAACACATTACTACTCAGTGACGTCAGACAATCAAGGGTAAATTCATATTCATTCACCATTACATCCAGACTGACTTAGCTCCCACCCATGTACAGAGGACACGACAACCGACGACGTCATGCTCCCTGAGGTACTTTTGAATTAAAAATACTTGTATAATTCCCATTATAAATCACCCATACTTATGGGGTTTACTCATGGGGGAATTCACTGAGCTAGACCCAGACAGCAATCATTAACTTCTCGTTTTGACCGCTTATATTTCACATGAACTAGATTCATCCAACAATTGATTGGGTTGGATTGATTTAGCGTCCTATAATGACAATTAAAAGCTACTAGCTAGTTCCTTGCTATTCACTCAACGTAGACACAAGTATCATCTACGACATGAAACACCTCAGTACCTCTGTCCTTTTCACAGTAACACATGTTCATCGCTTAGGTGGCATGTAGTGGTTATAAAGTGCAGGATTCCCTTTGGCATTGTCATAATCTGCCATCTTGCCCTGAGTCATATCGATGTAGTCATACTCGTCAAGGTTAGCAGCATCTGAATGAAGAGTCTCATATAAGTTAGGTTTTGGTTGTTGGTGGGAATTCAAGGACATATAGTTCTCTTTTTTCTCAGGCATGTTGCCATAATTTGCCTGCCCCTTCTTGGCTTCTGAGACCATCATGGGGTTATCATGGCTCTGTACTGTTCGCCGTGGCGGTCGTGGTGGAGGGGTCCCAGGCTTTGTATCCTTTTCTAATTTCCTCCTTGAAAAAAAAAATAGAATCCTTGTCATTTTAAGGGGAATATTGTGGCAAAATACATCTTTATGTCAATGACTCAGATGTGGCAACAGATATTGTACTTTTCTAGAGAAAGCCAATTATTTCCATCATTTCAAAAATGTTATTTTTAGAACGTATGTCATATTTCACATTTAATCTTCTAGCTTCAAAATCAACTCTTTATTCATGTTTTAAGTCCATCTAACATTGACCAAGATAATTAATGATTGATGAAAATTCCACACATATTCTTACAATAACCTTGATTTATATATCTTATCTGTTGTGTATTCCTCGAATGAAATACCAATAATCTAGTACAATGCCCAGAAACATCTATGTATATTCCCCTGCAAACAGCAGCCGAAAGTATTACATAGTCTTCCTTAGTGACATCAGTGGTATCTTGACGAATGTAAATGATAAAGTGTTAAATAAAACTTACTTTTTATGAAAGTAACAGACACCGATAACGATGACGATTATTAGGACTACTGATCCTCCTACACCTGCAGCTTAATGATATAAAAGACAAAATATTTTATTGTAGCACAGAACATGATAAAATGCGTGCTTTGAATGATCATGAATATATTAGCATTAATTTAACGATATAGCGTATCAATTTAAAGAAGTCAATCAATATTCATGTACAACCACATTAGGGCCTATGTATGTATGCGACTTCTTTAATTGACCACCTATGACATTAGATATTGGTAAATTTCTGTATCAAATTACCATCTCTCTGATGCGTGTTGGCGTTCTCTTTGAGTTCATAACGCACAATTGCTCTAGAGATTGGAAACCTATACAAGCAACCTCATATCATCACTGTCTAGATATTTGGAGCGACGCAAAAACATGTATCAATTATTACTCCTGGTTGTTCCCTGCTGTAGTATAATTTCGTCGTCCCCTATCGAATGACCAGGTAACCAGCATAAATGTGTTGGAAGAGGAACAGTGTTACTAGTTTGGCAACGAACCCCTTCTACGATATAGGGGTTGGTCGGCTTAAATCACACACAGTGTCCCCCTGTGTCCCTGGGACGTTAAACCACAAACAAACAAACAATCCCCCTGTGTCCCTTGTGTTCGCCTCAAACCAAAAACTTTTGTTAAATTTAAGCTCTGAAAGTATATCTACATACTTGAAAATATTATTAGGTTCAATAATTGACAATCTAGTCTACCTGTATGATTCTTTTATGAAATCCATGCGAAGTAAATAATAAATACTTAAAAGTGACTTTGAGGTTAAGAGGAAGTGGCAGCAAATGACAACAAGCCAACAGTGTCATACGTTAAAATAGTGAAAATGAACTTCCTATACCCAGTGAAATAGCATAAACAACCAGTTACCACGCCATGTGAAGGTCATTGTTCAGTTTAACCCGACCAGGGGCCCGTTTCAATAGAATGGGTCACTAAACCACTTAGTGCCATGTTTAGTGACTCAAATAGTGACAGGAATAGTGACAAAATTTAATTCTCGTTTCAAAAGGCATGTCACTATTGGGGTGGTGTGTCAGTTCACTGTTGGTGACATAGTGACATTGCTGCCTGGGCCTTACAATGGATGGTGTTAGTGCTCTCGGGAACAAGTGGTGTCAATGTAAAAGTCGTTGCAGAAATTAGTGACAGGCTTGAGAAATCCTACACTGGCTATCAGAGCAGCATTTTCTATGACAAAATTCAAACGTGAATATCATTAGATTGCATGGACCGATATCCTTCATATTTGGCATGTTTATAAGTTGTATGTGTCCCTAACTGAGGTTAAAGTTTCATAGCGTTATCCCTATGGTAAGTAAAGTTATGTGTCTGTGACATCAAAAACGAGAGGGTATACCCTCTCGCTATTACAGACACTATAGTGACCCTTTTAGTGACCGGACAGCCACTTCTGAAATGGTACAAGCCGCTATTTGCGGCTGTCTCTTACCCTATGTCCCACAAACGGTTGTCCCTTAACTATTGCAACGCGAAGTACCGCTATTGTGTCACTAAACCCAATAACGGACGTCCTACAGACTATTGGAATGGGTCCCAGGGGCCCGTTTCAATAGAATGGGTCACTAAGCCACTTAGTGACAGCAATAGTGACAGCAATAGTGGCAGCAATAGTGACAAAATTTAAGTCGCATTTCATAAGGCATGTCACTGTAGGGGAGGTGTGTCTTGTCACTGTTGTGGATGTGTCCCTAGTTTGGGACAAAACATGTGGGGTACCCCATCTCACATACTCATGTCCTACTGGGAACAAGTGCCATCAATGTGAAGGTCACTGCATAAATTAGTGACAGCGCTTGAATAATTCAACACTGGCCACCAGAGCAACATTTGTTATGACAAAATTAAAATGTGAATATCTCTGGATTGCATGGACCGATCTCCTTCATATTTGGCATGTTTATAAGTTGTATGTGTCCCTAACTGGGGTTAAAGTTTCACAGCTTAATTCTTATGGGAAGAGAAGTTACACGTTTGTGACAATAGAAGCGAGAGGGTATACCCTCTCGCTATTATAGACACTATAGTGACCCTTTTAGTGACCGGACATCGTCTTATGAAATGGGACAAGCCACTATTTGCGCCTGTCTCTTACCCTATGTCCCACAAACGGTTGTCCCTTAACTATTGCAACGCGAAGTGCCGCTATTGTGTCACTAAACCCAATAACGGACGTCCTACAGGCTATTGAAACGGGTCCCAGAGCTAACTTTGTGTAGCTCTGGTTGCCAGTGTACAGTGTTACAACCACCTACAGCTCAAAGGATGAACTACATTGAACGACCGCAGCGTCACCCTCGGACAGATAACAAAACGACTGCCAGTGATCAGAACGAGCCTTTATCTCACCCCTGGTACAAGTTCAGCCATAGGAATAACATTAGAAATACTCAAAGATCACCCCCGTAAAGTGACAATACTACGCTACGACTGTGGCGTAGTTATAATTTGAGATGAATTCATATGGATTTGCTAAGTCTATTCTAATTATTGTGAAATTTTGATGATATTTAATGTCATAAAGAGGGGTGAGATAAATCCAGGGAGCTGTTTCAAAACCATAGACTTAACCCACGTTTTGAAACAGCTCCCTGAATCGTCACTTGGCTTCGCCTCGATGACGATTGCGGCCCATTCAAACTTGTGGAGTATTGTCTATTTATACGATTCCCGATGCAGTTCTATATAAATATTGCCTTGGGTCCGTTGAATAATCGAGGCTCGTATATGTGAAGACCCTTTTCTGTACCTTGCACAGTGGTACCGTAATCATTTAATATTTCTAAAGTCTGTTCGCTAAGACAGTCGTTGCCGTCCATAAGGTCGTCCATAAGTGTTGAAAAAAGTCCCTGGGTCTTCTTTGCGTACAAAAAGTTATGTATGTACGACCCCAGATTATTCAACAGCCTATAAAAATGGAATACCTACCAATGTTGGCAGGAACGTTTGTCCCTCGCGGCCTTCTCGGAACTGACGTGCTATTCGTATTCCCACCAACTGACTGATTATTCATCAAGCCGGGAGTACTTTGCACGTTTGGTAAAGTACTCTGTAAGCCTGGACTACTTTGTGGGCTAGGCGTACTTTGTAAGCTTGGAGGCAGCCCATCTGTGGGATACAAGAAAGGGTTAAAGTGATTTTTAAAGAATCTTTTCTCTTGCTTTCGATAGATTACTATCATTCTTCATGGCAATAATACACCCCCCCCCCCCCCCCCAAAAAAAAAAAAAAAAAAAGAAAGAAAGAAACACACAAAATACAACTGAACTCCTAACAAAAACGGCAGTACATCTGGACATACATCATAATGCTGTACATTAGCATCAATCGCGAAGGTAATCCCGATTTTTGTTACATTGCACACATCATTATATAACATCTCAAGTTTTACTTTCTCTATCTGTTACATAATACAGGATTACCCTTCCATTTTCGTATCGAATTATATTACACTATGTATAATACATGATAGTGAATGAACAGTAATCTTGACATGATTCAGCATTGCTCACCTGTTTTATAACATTTCCGTAACCACCCCAATTTTTTTTGTTTCCTAGGGTACATGGTATAGGTGAGCTACTCATTTAGGTGTAGGGACATGGTAAGGGTTGTGTGGTGGGCTCCACATTTAGGTGTAGGGACAAGGTAAGAGTAGCCTGGTGGGCTGCTCATTTAGGTGTAGGGACATGGTAAGGGTTGTGTGGCTGGTTCCACATTTAGATGTAAAAAAAGGTGATATATTGTAATTCATATCTGCTGCACTACAATAATCCATCAAGTAAATGCATGCATTTTACAATCAGGCGATATCTGAATCAGTTTGATTATTAACAGCAATAGAGTATCTTACTTGGGTATTCACAGGTGAACGGGTAGCACATGTTACAATCGATGTTCTGCCACAGGTAAGTAGGACTGGCCATTCCTATGCATGCCGCTGTGTTCTGGGATTTACTACGAGGATAATCCCTATTCCATGCGTAAAATCCACTTAATGCGGTACCTGGTTACGGCAATTAAACAGAAAACTACGTTCATATTATGAAGCGATAGTGTAAATGCAATGACAAATGAGCTAACGAAGAAAACATGGTGATTATATGTGCACACTGTTTAGTAGGAGAGCAGATATTGACATTTTCAGAAATCCATGACACCCTAACACAAAAAATGTCTCACTAGTTTTGAGTAGTAGAGACTGGGATATCTCGTATGGCCGCTAGTCAAGTCGAATTGTGGTAGCAGGAGTTGTAAAACATCTCATGCTACATTGTCAGGCCACAAAAAAGAGCAGGAATAAATTCCTAAAGAATGTTGTTTTGCAGAACACTGGCAAGAGAGAAATTCTTGACTTCCTCAAGGAATGTCAGATTTTCGATAAGGTACAATTGAGAAGAGTAAGATGCCTGGATCAACCAGGCAGCATAACTTGTTATTGCAACAGGATATGCAAATTTTAGTAAAGTATACCAAAGTGAGTTTAATTGAGCAAATTGGACGTTAAACTACCCAAGCAAACAAAAGAAACTAGGAGAGATCAAAGGTCAAAGGTCAACAAATTTTGGCAGTTCAAAATCTTTACTGTTATTTTGGTCTAGTTTTAACAGTTTTTGAGTGGCATGCCTGAAACGTCTCCTATAACATTGGCCGTCCCGATATCATGAGATATTTACCCCAATAGTTGCATGTAATTCAGATATTTTTAGATTGACGTATATGTTATATATATATAGTTCAAAAAGTTCAATGACTAGTCCTAATATTTCTTTCTCATGACTACTCCCTGTGTTTACCATATACTTTGATTGGGTTTGGAAGTGCATTATCTGTAGAATATTTTGGACTTACGAGTTCTAAAACCTGGGCTGGATATTCCAGATTCTTTTGAGATCATATTAATGTATGTAGGGTTTTCTCAATATCAATATCAAGTTGGCTGCCTTTTAAAGCACTGAGCTTTCATTGTGCATTCGTTTTCTTTAGACACCATTATTAGAGCTTGCTAATACACACTATGTACATAGCCTTTAGGTCACATATGGACATCCAGACTACTGCAAAAAAAAAACTATCCCTCATTATCTGTGCGCTATTCATTGAGATGTTGGGAAAGGAGCAGGGTGCCAGTGTCTCAGTGTCTTAGAGGCAATTCCAGCTGAGCATCAATCCAATCAATAAATACCAAAATACCTCAAGACCCACTGGTGCTTGATGTATTTGTATCCTAGACCCAGGCAGTTGCATAAATGACAAGCTGACTGGGTGCAAATGGGTTACGGTAACGATCCATAGACTGAATGTAAGCCACACCTTTTAATTGTTAATTATTTAGAATTGCACGCTCATTCATCAATGATGAACGTACTATTTGCTCCTAGTTTTCTGATGTCCATGTACATATAAAATACTCACCGTCCTGCCATCCCCATGTTCTGCGGGTTAGAGCAATCCAATATTTTTCACGACTGTCTCCAAAAGCCCTTTTTAGTTCCAACTGAGTTGCATCATCCCTGATTTCTAGTAGAAAGCCACCTAAAATAAATTCAGGAATCGCGGTCAACCATTGCTCTTTAGGTACAACACCATCAGAAAAGATTCCTTTCCACCTTCATTACGACATTAATTCATACACTATGAAGCAAAATATGTGTAACATATCAAAACATTATTTATTGTTATAAAATGTTTTTACCAAACCCTCAGCTGTTATGAAAGATTATATAAACACAATTCCCAGACTTGAAAATAAGACAATTATTGTTTACTTATAGATGATTAAGCCTGCTTACCTCTGCTCTCACAGTCTAACTTGGCGTCATACCAATTCTTACGGTCAACGAATATGCGTATACAGATACCATTCCCTGCAGGTATCCACCTCTTTGGAGTAGTGCAATTCGCAGACATTTTTTCTGAAATCACAAATATTTAAACACGTCAAATATTGTATTCACATATTTGAAGTATTTTCACACAAAGCATAGATAATGAAGTGATACTCAGTGTTCTAGAGTGTATACTAGGAAGCGATTATCATATCCTTACACCCCCAAACAACGATACATCTGTGTATTAGGGGCAATCCATAAGGTACGTACGCAAGATTTCTGAAATTTTGGACCCACCCCCTTCCCATTCTTGTACGCAGTAGAACAAAGAGAGAGCATACGCAAAATTTACAAAATGTCTGATCCCCCCTCAGTGTGTACGTACTTTATATTTGGCCCCTAGACAATTCTACGAAATGTTTGCAAAGTCAATGAACAATAGGTTTGTCGAAATCTTGCATCAATGATAATAGAGCATATAATATTTATGTATCCTTTTACAGTACAATAATAAAATAGAATTTCAGTTTTACATACATTTTAAAGCCATAGAGAGTTCCATCTTGTACATCTTACGGAATATTATTTCATTTAGTCATGCCAGAATAGATTGGGCTTTTCCGCAAAATGAAGTTTCGAGTCTCTTTAAGGAAATGATTCGTTTGCACTGTGCACATGTTTTAGATTCCTTTACACTATTTGGAAATAGGGAAGCAGTCCCATACGGCGGCTCAAATTACGATGGTGCCTTAACGAATGTAATGATGCTTGTGCGATACAACAGTAGAAGCATTCTCACTACATCTCTAGCTCACCAGTGCAGGTACAAATGTATTAGGTTGCGTGGAGCCCAACATCAGTTGATCTCCAATTAAACCATCATTTCAAAGAAAAGTCTTACCGTATTCACAGATATAAGACAGTTTATCGTCATTGCAGTGAAAATCTTTCCACCTAAAGCTTTGTCTGTGGTCCATGGCAGCGCACTCGTCTGATCCCTGAGAATCCGGTGCGATCCATGAATGGTAATCTAAGCCTGGAAATGAGAAATTCCCATATATCTTTGCCTAGTATGAACGTCCATAGGCTCAATATTAGGAACTGGTACTCAAGAGGCTTGCGAGTACACAGAACTGGACCGAGAATCGCATAAGTAAACAGAACTCCACAAGTTTGGATGTACTGTAATGGTCACTCGGCTTCACTTTGTTGATTATTATTTGGAGTTTTGTTTATTTATACAATTCGAGTGCGGTTCTGTATTTATCTAACCCCTTTCACAAACATCAGAATAGCACCATAATAATAATGATAATGATAATGATAATGATAATGATAATGATAATGATAATGATAATGATAATGATAATGATAATGATAATGATAATGATAATGATAATGATAATGATAATGATAATGATAATGATAATGATAATGATAATGATAATGATAATGATAATGATAATGATAATGATAATGATAATGATAATGATAATGATAATGATAATGATAATGATAATGATAATGATAATGATAATAATTTCTAATGCAAATCCAGTTATGAACGTATAAATCTCAATGTTGATGTCTTGTTTACTTTCTCATATCCTGGCCACTGATTGGCCAGTCGCTTATAACATCATCTCAACTCACTCAGCGACAACCATGGCATGGTATTGGCACTTTAGTGAGGGATTTTTGCATGTAGTTCTTTATTGATATACCTTTGGTTAAACCTGTACCAGAGGTGAGATAAAGATAACTCCCACTCCCAACTAACTTACCCCAGATTCTGAGGACAATCTGGTATCCCGCGCTGCCACAGAAGATGTTCAGAGGTCTCTGGTTCTTCTCATCGAAAGTCCTCGGACGAGGCTGTCTTGGACATTTGCGGACACAAGCTTTGCTTTTCTTTCTGCCGTATCTGCCATATGTTTTGCCGCATCTGCATACTGCCAGTGACTGCAATGTAACCATATATACTAATGCCAGCTACACTTTTTATGCTTCATGTCATGGAGTTGTACAGTTAGAAAATAGGAAGAGTGTACAATGTTGTTGTAGTGAAGACAAATTAATGATCAACAGTTAGTCAAATCGATGCAATATGTATGTCATATGTTTTAAATAATAGCAAATGAAAAACTAGACCCATTCAATGTATAATTTTTCTACAATTCTAGGTTCTTGTTTTGGCTTATAATTATCAATATTGCATTCATCATGATCAGAGTCATTGCATAAGGAGACAAACCATTGGATATGAATTTCATAGAAAGAACTGGATCAAGAATTGTATAAATAAAGAATTCTCCACAAATTTGGATACACGGTAATTACCATTGAGGTGAAGCTGAGTGATGATTACAGTGCATCCAAATGAGTTGGGTATTGCTTATTTTACTATTCGAATATGGTTCTGTATTTATCTGATTCCTTTACCGACATTAAGATAGCATCACAATATCAGAATAATTCAAATTGCTTATGCAAATCCAGTTAGGAATCTATGAACCTCCATGTTGATGTCTACTTTCTCAAATCCTGGCCACTGATTGGCCAGTTACTTATGACCTCATCTCATATCACTCCACCACAACCATGGTTTAGTATTATCACTTTACGTGGATTATTGTTGCGTATAATGTTATTCTATGGCTAAACTTGAACCAGGCTTACTTACACTTGAATTATACTGGACGCTGGCGTATCGGTTTTTGTCGTCTGCTGCGAGGCAATGCTCTGCACATTGACTGGGGAGAATGTTGTAGCCAACCTCCTGTAGCACTTCAAGGTCAGGATCAGACTCTGTGTCTTCATAACAGCCAAGGTATCTGATGTGTCGATGTCCTGCAATCAAATATATGGAGGGACATTTTACAGATACCATCGAAACGTACCACAACCATAACATGAAGAGAGGGACGGTGTATACCATTGAGAATGCATCCCGATCAGTTAAATGGGGAAAACACTCGGTTTTGAACTCTAGACAAAGATACAAGAATGCCAAATCCTATTTACTTTCCCTGATCGGTTAACATAAACCGAAATAGAAGGATCAATCTTGATTAGCGCTTTTTCCCTCCTCTGAAACCTCGATTGTCCGTGCAGTCTTATACCAAAATGGCTGGCCATTGCCTTATAGCCTTCCTCAATACATCTTTTCTCTCAATTGTTTGTATTCCTTCCAGTAGACCTTTCAACTTAACGAGTCTCTATAGAGGGGTGCTCTGATTTTTTGGTCTCGGCAAATGCATAGTAGACCCAAATTTTGATCTTGTCACTATTTCGGTTTCAGATACCATAGGAGTATTCACTAATATTGGTTCATAGATACACTGCTGTGGGATAGGTGTGCTGGGGTGGACAGAAATTACCAATCTGTTCACCCTCTTGGTCGCCTCGCCTTCTCGTGGTGCAGACTGGATATGCTTGCACGCAAGCATAACTAAAGCGACCAGGGTGGGTGGGGAGTTAGCTCAGTGGTAAAGAGCACGGGACTTTGTTGATTCGGGTCCCACTGCAGCCACTTTTCTCCTACACCCCCCAGCAGTGGTAGATTTACTGCTATATATATATATGTAGGGGTGGGATTTCCTCCTAAATTCATTTCATAGATTCGATCACCACCCTTGTGGTGTAAAAGAACCTTGAGAAAGTCTGGTGAGAACCTTCAATGGTTAACTGGACGTTAAATCAAACCCACAAACCCACATGTGGGATATACCTTCTTCTAATGAAGGTTAGGGGTAACTCATAGCACCTTTTCTTTAGATATTTAACACCTGTGATTGTATGCAGCTTTTTGACAGTGTGCACCCTGGGACCCACCCTCAGACAGCAGTGCAAGGCTTGGTTTTGTGTCCGTTATAGTTGTCAAGTAAGCATTGTGGGCCACATTCATGTATGAAAGATGCATAGTCTATTCATTGTTCATATACTTTGTAAGCAGTTTTCTTGGTCAGGAAGTACCTTATCTTACTCAGGAGAAAAGTTTTCCTATCAACCTTTTTATGGCTATACTTAAATTCTTATCAAAGGTCAACTGTTCATCTAACACTCTGCCTAAGGCTAAGAACAGTAAAACCCCACTTAAGGGGATAGCCTCCGTTCTGAGCAAAATGACCACTGAAGCAGGGTGTCCCCTTAAGCGGGGTTGAAATAAACTAAATAAGAATTTCTGTTCCTAGCAAACTGTCCTCTTAAGCGGGTTGTTCCCCTAAGCTAGGTGTCCCAGAAGCGGGATTTTACTGTATGTGTATTCCCATACACTCTGAAGGTTAACTAGGCCCAGAAATAGATCACGATGGGTTGTGTTTTTGAGTAGCTTTCTGGGTCCAAACCACAAGATTTTTGTCTTTTTACTGTTGACTGTCAAATAATTGTCCTTTGTCCAATCGTACAGATCGTCCAACCCCTTCTGAAGAGCTGCACTGACCTGATTTATCAAAGCCCCTGATTTACAGAGCACCAAGTGGTCGACATAGAACTTGAAAGATAAATCATGCTTATTCGGAATGTTAGGTAAGTCATTTATGTAATAAATAAAGAGTAGAGGACCTGCGACAGAGCCTTGGAGCACTCCGTACATTCTGCTGTTCAAGCCAGTGATACAACCAACAGGTCTGATATACTGCTGCCTGTTATCGAGATAATAATCGAACCATTTTAGCGTACTCGGGTAAATATTTAAACATCTTAGTTTCCAGATTAGGGAACCAGGGTACACACTTTTGAAGGCTTTCTTAAAGTCTATAAAAATTGCACCTGTTACCAAAGAAACATCTCTTGCAACATAAATGTCATTAAGCAAATCATTAATGGCGTCAATTTTTTTATTATTTTTTTTTTATTTATATATTTAGACTATATAGGCGTCAGCCACTACGGCTGGTTTTATGGTCCATGCAGTGGGCAGGAGTAACCATATAAACAAGTAATACAGCGGACAGAAGTTACAGCATGTGGTTGGCAGCATTTCTGCCTCAAGTTGTGAATAACAAGAGTACAATTCAATGGAACCATAACTTACAATTATGTTTTCTATATAACTTACTTATGTGTAGAGTTTTGATGAGTCTCCTTGCAATTCAACAGTAGATAAATGACATGGTAGGTCAATTCAAGTTTTTTACCTAATCAGAGAGGCCCACTAGTTGTCAGTAAGAAGTTCACGCAGACAATCTTCAAGAACAGTTAGGTCTCGAGTTACAAATTTAACCAATAAGCTATAGAACATCAGCAGTGACACAGCAGTCAGACAAAACATGAAATGTGTTACTGCAAGAAACTGAGCCAAATACAATACAGTAATGGGTGCGTAGATTGACAGCCAAGGCACTAGTGGTATAATTTTGAAACAGCATTTTTCTTTTTGCGTAAGCTTAAAGTTATCGTAACCATCTATGCATCTAATTGACAATGGTAAGTTGTTCCATTTCACTGCACCACGATACATGGTTCCCATTCTATACCTCTGGCACCTGGGAGTGATTGTCCTAAGGATAGTACCAGCAAATAAGCGAGTATTCCTGTGGGGGGTCTGTATTAAGTGTCTATCTGTTTGTTTATGGTACATGAAATTCAAAAGCTGAGCATAATTTGCTCTGTCGATTAACAAGGCTATACCAGCATCCCTGTGTAACTGCAAAGTGTTAAATCTAAGGTCCCTTTTCAAACATATTTTCAGCCCCTTATTCTGTAGAAGTTGAAGTTTATCCAAAAGGATTTTATGACTATTGCCACAGAGGATGCTGCCATAGTCAACATAAGGTAGAACCATTGCTTTGTAAACTTTGAGTGCTGCTTTAACATCTAAAAATTTCCTTATATAGCCTAAAATGTAGAGTTTATGAGAAACCATCTTAATTGTATTTTCAACATGTCGAGTGTGAATCCTAAATATTTGTAGTGATAAACCCGGTCAAATTAATTTTGGTAGCCGTCCATCTAAGCAAATTGCCCTTGATACCCATCAACCAACCCCCGATTGGTAACCATATTGTTCCTCATCGAATGAACCTTGGGTTTTGATAACATTTTTTAAGCATCTGTAAGCAAGTTTTTCTATCAGTTTGGACTGTGTCTGTAAAATTAAAATGGATCGCCAGTTGGTTGGATTACATAGTTTGCCTATCATTGGGATAGGTGTTACGGTAGCTCTCTTGCAGAAAAACAGGAATTTTCCGCTAGTGAAACTTGAATGAAAATGTGCTATCCGGATACTTCAAGCATTCTTCAACACAGATGTCTTAATATTTTCAAGACCGGAAAGTTTGATGTCTCTGACAAATTCCTCATCCGCTGAAGGGTCTACTGTCAGTGGTATAAATGTCTCTGGGAATTCTTATGGTACTATGTTAACCATGTACGTTGAGATGTATATGGTTAACATAGTGCCCTCAGACTCAGGTGAGTCTGAGGGCTGGACCCAACTATTGTTTCCTGAGTCAAACATGGTCAGTGTTATAGATTGTTCATGTGATGATAAAAAACTAATATTATTATATACATATGCACTAACTCAGTGTAAATACGTACTGCTCCTAGGGGTACAGTTATTGTACACAGAATGCACTGTACGCTGTGAATCTTTGTACTGGTGCCTTTGGATACTGACAGACTGCACGCTTTGGCTAACAGAATGCATCCTTTGAATCTTACCTGCACGCTTTGGCTGACAGACTGCACGCTTTGACAAAATAACATAATCTGATTGGCCGAGAGGCCAACAAAAGAATTCTAGGTGCCAGATTCAAAAATGGTGGATATCTTCACTTTGCGAGTTCTGTGGAGTCGTACAGTACCCACAGAGCGAGTCAGTGTGAAAATATATCAAACTTTGAGGTAGGGAACGAGTATGATTCACATGATACACTCTAGATAGCTTAGATATGCGAGATCGATCAATACCAACACAGGCACTCGCCAAGCGGGCAACTCGTAGATGTCAAAAAACGGCCACACCACTGTGACGTCATTATCAGGGATACCCTACGCTCTGGGGAATCCTGGGCCTCTCAGCCAATCAGAATGTGTTAAATTCTAAAGCCTGGAATGCCGTAGTTGTCCACTTCTGGCATGTCTGCTAGCGTACACATTGTCTTTGCGAGGTGCAAAAAGTGACTTTCACGTCAAATTACGGTCAGTTTTAGCTATTTAAGACCGAATTAAGGCATATAATAATATGAAACCATAGTGATGGTGCCAATACAGGTTAGATTTACTCGCTGTCTCCGATAAATTTGTTTGGAACGAGCTGTCTACATTGTTCCGGCCTTTAGAACTAACGCATTCTGATTGGCCGAGAGGCCCGGGATTCCCCAGAGCATAGGGAATGCCCGATAATGACGTCACGGTGGTGCGGCCATTTGTTGATATCTACGAGTCGCCCGCTCGGCAAGTGTCTGTGTTCGTATCGATCGATCTCGCATATCTAAGCTTTCTAACGTGTTTCACATGAGTCATACTCGTATTCTACCTCAATGTTTGAAAAATGTACATACTAACTCGTTCCGTGGTTTCTGTACGATGCCACAGAACTCGCGAAGTGAAGGGATCCACCATTTTTGAATCTTGCACCTAGAATTCTGTTGAATTCTGTACACATCGTCTTTGCGAGTTGCAAAAAGTGACTTTGACGTCAAATTACGGTCAGTTTTAGCTATTTAAGACCAAATTAAGGTATATAATAATATGAAACCATAGTGATGGTGCCAATACGGGTTAGATTTACTCATTGTTTTGTAGAAATTTGTTCTAAACTCGCTGTAAACGGCTCGTTCAGAACGAATTTCTCTAAAACAACTCATAAATCTACCCCGTATTGTCACCATTACCATGGTTTTACATAGCACTATTATGTGAAACATAGTACTATTATGTGAAACCATACTTATGGTGACAATACGGGATAGATTTACTCTTTGTCTCCAATAAATTTGTTCGGAACTTGCTGTAAATAGCTCGTTCAGAACAAATTTATCGGAGACAACAAGTAAATCTATCCTGTATTGGCACTATCACTATGGTTTCATATTATTATATACCTTAATTCGGTCTTAAATAGCTAAAACTGACCGTAATTTGACTTTGAAGTCGCTTTTTGCAACTCGCAAAGACGATGCGTACACTAGCAGACATGCCGGAAGTGGACAACTACGGCGTTCCAGGCTTTAGAATTTAACACATTCTGATTGGCTGAGAGGCCCAGGATTCCCCAGAGCGTAGGGTATCCCTGATAATGACGTCACAGTGGTGTGGCCGTTTTTTGACATCTACAAGTTGCCCCCTTGGCGAGTGCCTGTGTTGGTATTGATCGATCTCGCATATCTATGCTATCTAGAGTGTATCATGTGAATCATACTCGTTCTCTACCTCAAAGTTTGATATATTTTCACACTGACTCGCTCTGTGGGTACTGTACAACGCCACAGAACTCGCAAAGTGAAGGTATCCGCCATTTTTGAATCTGGCACCTAGAATTCTATTGTTGGCCTCTCGGCCAATCAGATTATGTTATTTCGTCAAAGCGTGCAGTCTGTCAGCCAAAGCGTGCAGGTAAGCTTCAAAGGATGCATTCTGTTAGCCAAAGGTGCAGTCTGTCAGTATCCAAAGGCACCAGTACAAAGATTCACAGCGTACAGTGCATTCTGTGTACGATAACTGTACCCCTAGGAACAGTACGTATTTACACTGAGTTAGTGCATAGGTATATAATAATATAAAGGTCCCACCTGGAATCACTATTTAAGAGGAAGGTGAGATTACATATTCCTATATACCTATGGCTGTACACTCTATGCTTACACCACGCTCTGGGGGGTGGAGTAACTATCTGATACTACCCAAGGTTGGTATACAACCCAAGGTTGCCGTATACTACCCAAGGTTGACATTTAGACCAATCAGATTGTCTCTTATTAAACCACATTTGAAGGTATATAGGAATAGGGAAACCAAGTACCAGTGAAAGGAAGTCAAAATTACTCGGTAAGGCTTGGAAAAATTACTGCCCGCGGCCAGGGCCTTGGGCAGTAATTTTTCCAAGCCTTACCTCGTAACTTTGACTTCCTTTCACCGGAACATAGTTTCCCTCTAATACTCACTCAGTCCAGCCCAGGTCCAGTCGTTGTCAACCACCCTCCCACCTGTCCACATGACGGACACATTGTTGACCTTGGCGTACGAGGTGAGGACGGCCTGATCACTGGAGGACAACACTCTACCAGCAGTACCCCCGTTGGCCACACATGACTGACTCGCATCCCACCAAGTCATGGAAGTCTCATCGACCACGAAGCACCGCCCGGTCACGCCAGGCCGGCACATGTCTGTAAGAGAGGAGGATAATATTTATTACTCACCTAATATAAAGTGTCCATAGAGAAAACATATATATTGGGAGTATGTCTGGAAATACCCAACGCATACGGATATGTTGTATGCTCGGGAGGGTGAGTACGGAAAAATAGTGTGTTCAGAAAAAAAGTGCATGACTAAAAAGGACCGATATCAACATGCCACTTTTCTAAAATAAGGTGGATGATAAATACAATATAGACAGTTTTCAGATAAAAACGGTTGTATGCTCCTTGGGGTTGACTCTACGTATTATCCTCACATACAATCGGATATTACTGCGCATCGACCCCTCGGAGCATGTGGCCGCTTGTATCTGAAACCAGTCAATATTGTGTATGTATACAAGGGAGAAAGTTACCAAGAGGGACAGAGAGAGCGAGGGAGAGAGAAACAATAGAGAGGAACAAAGATACACAGAGGGGCACAGAAAAGTATCACCTGTCACGGAGGGAATAATGAGAGAGAGAGAAAAGAGAGAAAAGAGGAGAGAGAAGGAGAGAGAGAGATAGAGATAGAGCCAGCGAGAGCAAACATATATTATATGAAGGGATATACCAACCAACAAATTAAAGTTGAAATAAAACCATTATTCCTGGTTGATCATGTATAAATTGTATTGGAGGATTGCCATCGGTTTAGTGGAGACTGGCGTTATTGGAGATGGCTTAGTGAGCTATACTCAGTATAAAGGGGTGCTATTGGCAGTTCTCCGATGAGTTGCTTAATGGAAGAGAACTGTTAGATTTCTTTTTGTAAATTCCAGTGAAAATGTAATTTAAACTGTTACCGATATCATCCCATTCAAGGCAGACTCCCACACTCCTGTCATAATCTATAGGGGAAATGATAGGTTGGCTGATGTCCATACTGTCTTTCAAACCACATGTTGAGTATTTGAGGAGAAAGTGTCAGAAAGCCATGAACCTTCTGAAGGTCCTCAGTCACCCTGACTGGGGAACTAACTATGAAACACTGCTGACTCTATACAAAATGTATATCCAATAAAGACTAGACTACGGATCGGTTGAGTATGAGTCAGCAGCAAAATCTTACCTGGACAGATTAAAACCTGTCCAGAACCAAGGTCTATGACTGTGCCTAGGACCATTTAGAACAACACCTGCCCAAAGCCTGTATGTAGAAGCAGGAATCCCCCCCCAATTCATCTGCGACGGGAGGCACTGTCTCTACAATACTCTATGAGAGTTAGGGCCAACCCAAGAAACCCAGCCTACAACTTGATTTTCAAAGAGAATCACCAACTGTTTAAAGACAACCCAAATGCCATAAGACCATTCGCGGTCAGAGCATGAGCTCAGTACCGAGAAGCAGGCATCCCAATGAAGAGAATTAGAGGTGAGAGGCCACCCGAAACCCCTCCATGGGATCAGGAAACACCCTCAATCCTCTTGGACCTGGCAAAAAATAAGAAAGCTGACACCCCTGAAATTGTCTTTCTCAAGGACTACAAGACCATGAGGAAACGTTTAAGAGACCATGTACCCGTGTATACTGATGGCTCAAAAGAGGGTAACTGCGTTGGTTATGGAGTCAATACACTATACGGGGACCTGAAGAAAGCCCTCCATGGCAAGAGCAGCATTTTCACGGCTGAGGCCAATGCTATATTGCATGCCTTGACTTGAATAAAAATGTCACAACACAAGAAAACTATAGTCGTCTCAGACTCTAAATCTTGTCTACAAACAATTGAACAGCATGATCTAAAGAATGCTGTCATCAGAGATATCAAACTGTCATACACAGAACTAAAGAGAGAACATGGCAAAGAAGTGGCCATGTGTTGGCTGCCGAGTCATATCGGAATCGAAGGAAATGAAGCTGCAGATCAAGCAGCCAAAAATGGATTGAGCAGAGAAGTTGGAGCCGACACGGTTCCACATACAGACCTGAAACCAATGGTCAAGGAGCACACTCATAAAGCTTGGCAGAAACTCTGGAACTGCACCAGAGACAACAAACTACGAGAAATTGTATTGGCTACTACCCAAAACTTTAGGAAAGACAACCTGACACGAACTGAACAGGTGAAACTGACCCGTCTGCGGACCGGACACACCAAACTGACACATGGGCACCTCCTAACAGGCATCACGAAAACCAGCCCTCCGGCTGATGATGCCGTTTATTGGTCCATTTATATTCTTTCGATAAATAACTGACTACTGTAAATACTATGAACCAATAAAGACTTTTGGAAAAAAAAGAGAAAAAAGTAGCACCTATGTGCCAGACATGCAACACTCTGCTGAGTGTAAAACATCTTATGCTACACTGTCAGGCCACCAAAGAGAGCAGGAAGATATTCCTAAAAAATGTGAAAACATTGCGCAATGTTTTCCATAACACTGGGAAGAAAGAAATTCTTGACTTCCTCAGGGAATGTAAGATTTTCGATAAGATATGGTTGAGAAAAGTAAGATACCTGGATCAACCAGGCAGCATAGCTTGTTATTCCAACAAGATATGCAAATTTGAGTAAAGTAAACCAAAGTAAGTCTAATTGAACAAATTGGACGTTAAACTAACCAAACCAAACAAAATAAGTCGGCTGATGGTGCTTTTCGACGTAGCAGCAACTATAGAGATAAGTCGTGTTCTCATGCACTACAAAGCCGACGTCTGACTTCCCAACTATAGAGATAAGGATGACAAACAAGCAGGAAACTCAACAGCACGGCTAAATCTTCCAATGGTAGGGGCGGTGGGGATGGATTGTCTCTTGATCCCCTTGGCTCACCACCTTAGAATGAAAAGAGATTCGAAACAGATCTAAATCCAAAAGAACAAGTTTTCTGGATGCATAGCACGAGAATTATCCTACCATAAAATATTGCTTGTAGCGATACACCTGAATGGTTCTGTGTACATGTTAACTGATGACAAATTGGACTCTGCTGAGGAAATCAATAGTTCGCTTTCATGGATGGATGTTCCTGTCAACAGGTTCTGGAGGAAAAGTAAGCTTTCTGCGCCCTGTATATGTAATTAGCGTGAGCATATTCTACACACACTAGGTAGCTGTGATCTTGCCTCATAGATTAACGGCCTCATGTTGTGTTCCAGTACATAGCATGAACATGTCATGACTAACTGGGTGGGGTTATTACACGTTCAAACCCTTCAATCCTTGAAGATAGTCCATTGTGTAACCATCACTTATTATGATCTAATAACACATATAAAGCAATCATGATACAATAGTATAAAATATACTGTGCAGGTCATCAGGAGGTTGGAAATAACCAAAAAAAATCTATATTTAATACAATCAAATGGAGTAACGAATGAAAACAAAATTTGGGTCAAGATTCAGCTTTTTTACTGCACCTGGATCTGGGTTTCTTACCGGATTGAGAGGGTCCACATTGCGCAGTGGTCAACAGGAGGGTGATCCAGGTTAGGAAGGCATCTGTTCTCAATTCTCTCACCATGGTGTCTTCAATGTAATCCAGTGGTGTGCAGATCCACGCGGTTTTGTGTGTATGTATACGATACCACCTCCAGCCTGACTGAAGTGGCGTGGACCATGCAGGGATAGGCTCTGAATGTCGCAGGTTTAACATCAACATATGTGACGAAAGTGTGGCAGACTCTCGCAATACCAGTCACATGTCACTGGGTCTGACTCATGTATAATGAATGTGTTTATTTTAAAAAATTGAAATAGTTTTCATGCCTGTTCAACGAGCAAACAAATCTACGTTACCGTAAGCCCGGGGAGGAAAGGTAACCATACTTTAAACATCTGAAGGTAGGCAGGATACTACATGCCATAATTTCTACATTTCCTGTATACATTATATATCAATATTGGAAAGAAAGTAGGAAAATCTTAATATAACTTATGATCATGACAGCATGATTCCTATGTCTTCAGAATTTAACACTGTATTGGATATATTCTGAAAATCTAAGACAATATTTTAAAACTTGTGACTGGTTTTGTAGAGAAAGGGACTGATGCACACGTATAAAGACAACGGTGACGCCACACTCCAGAGCCTAGTTACTAAAATAAGAGTCAAAACATACTTGATAAAAATAACCATCACGTCTACTGCTAAATTAACATCTCCACTGCAAAGGCCGGATGCGAATGTGATTCAATAATATTCCCCGCCATAAAAAGCCAATAGTAGGTAATGGATATTATTGTCTGGGGTAAGTTTTCACTGTCAAAGGAAGGTCTAGTTCGAATTGAGTCATTTGAGAACATTTTTAGGACTGGTTTCAGGAATCGGGTCATGTTGTCGGGACTGAGAAGGGTGGGGATACGGAGCGGAAGAGTGACCAATGGTAACTAGAGCATGAACCATGTCAGCTAGAATATACATGTAGAGAGACCCTCTGTGCCTCTCTGTCTTCTCATACCATTTACTTCAATTTATCCTACCCCTAATAAAAAACTCCATAGGCTTAACATTAGGTCACTGTATTCGGTCTGGAGTTCAGAAGAATGAAAAATATCGTTCTAGTGGGATACACTTGACAAATGACGTCATTTGTTAATGTAGAAGTAATTTAGACAGGCGGGGTAGGATAAATTCTAAACCAAACTCGAGTTAGTCGTGTTATTGTTCATCACACTCCAGCAAGATCGCGTATTACTTGCCGTCGTGCGATAAACAACAACACAACTAACTCTCCATAGTATTTTATTCGGTATTATTATATACCTATGGCCGAACTTCTATGAAATACTACCCACTACTAGGGGTGCAGTATTAATAATGTTCAGGCGTCCTGTGACGTGAATGGGCTATGATAGATGACTTTTAGTGAGTGAATAAAATGGCGTTTTTTTCATCAGTTTTAGGTAATTAATAATAAGAAAACGTAGTGACTGAGCAGTGAGCCGTAGAGAAGCCATTCTCAGCCTTTTGTAACCTAAATCCATCCCTCTACCTCCAGTATCAGAATGTATGTATCTTCCTATCCTGATGAGGACAGACATTTAACATTTTGTTCTGAGAATTCTTCTGAGCCCTCGATTACTACAGCATATCAGGCAATCTGAATATCCTACAAAATGATATTATCGTAAAACTAGATGAGTGTAAATCTTGGCCACCGTATGCCACGACTGGAGTTTGGCATAGTGACTTCATGAGGCGAAGCCGAATGAAGTCCGGAGCCCAAACTCCTGGAGTGGAATGCAGCGGCCAAGATTAAAACGAATCAGGTTTTGATTTTATCCTACCCTGTCTCCTCGATTTTGGAATATTATGTGATAACAATTCTGTATGCCACTAGTGGCATATAAAACTCTGTATGCCAGTCAGCGTGGCATACGGAAACTCAATGTTAAGCCTATGGGATTTTATATTAGGGGTAGGATAAATTATTAGGAACAAATTCCATACGATACCAACATTTCTAGCAATAAAGTGAGACTCGACAGACACCGACTCCAACCTATGGATAGTTTCCCCAGATCACTGACAGCTGCTTATTAACCCTTTAAGGACGGCCGTCTATGTCAGACCTACACACATGGGGACGGCTACTAGTGGCTATGTACAGTTCTAGGGGACGGGGGCATTGTCCTCTGAATTCGAAATTCGAAGGTTTATCACGTGATATAATCTATTATCCTTAATATGTTTATTTCTATCATCTAGAATCTGAAAATATGAGGGTACACCTCCATTCTGTAAAAATTTCAAGTTTATTGTTAAAATATTTCATTTTCAAAAACAATTGAATAAATATCCAGCAAATGATGCCTTAAGGCATCATCCGCTCCTGGCCGGTTGATGCCTTAAGGCATCATCTGCCCCCAGCCGGATGATGCCTTAAGGCATCATCCGCCCTTAAAGGGTTAAGCATGACAAGTCCTTTTCACTCAGGGAGTTCAAAATAGAGAATAAAACGATCTGGCTCCCGCCCGCGTATGAGACACATGTTTCCAAGACGAGCCTTCCTCCTCCTGCTGGTCACGACTTGCCCTGGCAAAGACTCTCAGTGGTCACGCTTCAGCTGGTCGTGTTCTCATCATCTAAATTTGACTTGAGTCTTTGTCTATTTGTGTACCAAGAGATGTAGCAGCGTTAATTAGGAAAGGGTATTCGCCAGACAGAACTGATTCGAGGTGCAATATATTAGAAAAAAATATCGACCTTCAGTAACTCGTACGAAGTAAATGATACTTGTTCTTAAGTCCTCTCCATTCTGATACGTGTACATGTATTTAAGTAATAAGTGTAAATCACCGCGGGTCTCTAGTCTTTCTGTTTTTTATATAAACTTATTTTTGACTTTTTCTTTTACCTAATTTGTGTTTTACAAAGTGAGAGTCGCACGACTATGTTACAGGGCAAATACGGTACATATAGGAAACGTTTGATTCATTTTTATACATTACTTTGTCATAACATGCAATTCTCTTTACATTTTTATATCATATTTCCTCGTACTAGTGTAAAGAATGTCACGATTTTTATTGTACGGAAAGTTATATTTGCACAGAGATTTTCATAAAATTTCCCGAAGTCACCTCTCTCCAACTTGATAGTTCATTAGCATAATTTGGTCGCACGACAAGCATATTTTACCACACTTTGTCTATTCAAGATTCGTATACATCTGTAGGGAAGGCACCCCTTAACACCGGGGTTCTTCTGTATTATCTAAAAGCTAGGAAACCATACCCAACAGGCTTGCGTGTATGGTAACTTATAACTATTATATTAAAATGGGCAATAAAGTGGGAAAACTGACTGGGCTTGTAATCCGTGAATTGTTACGAACTAACAGACTGGCAAATACTTGCACCGGCTCTGTTAGGCGGGAGGGGCGTATTTATCAGTCTGTGAGTGAGTAATAAATCACAGATAAAATGCCTGGGCCCTGTTTTTCAGTCAAGACGATCTCAAGTTGAGACCATTTGGAAGCTAAACTGTTTTTCAGTTGAGACGATCTCTGGGGATCTCAGCCTGAGACTGAGATGCAACCGTTTCAGGTGATTTTAGTGTTTTTCAGTTGTGATGATCTCAAGGGATCTAAAGTGAAATGATCACCCAAACGGTCTCAACCTGAGACCAATTGATACTTGTCATAACTTATTTTTTCAGATGCTTAAACTTATTCAAATTTGAAGATATTTGGATTGGAGGATACTAATAATCTGACATACCTATATCCCAAATTTCATTGTATTTCTGTGGTTATTAAGACCGTGAAAACATTTGTCTGGAAATCTGAAAAAGGCAGGCACTGCACCACTCAGGCAGCTTGTGTATACCTACTGAAATGCTCGGTTTTATTTGAGCAGGCTGAGGTCAAGGTCATCCCATATTTGTAAATAACAATAACACCCATTCAAAAAGTAAAACATGTCTTACTTATTGAATACTCAATGGAAAATTATGAAATCTTATGATTGGATCAAATGGACATGGACAATTATTCGCTGTAAATATGGTCTAACTTGAATAAGCATAAGTATTTCAAATAAATAATTGCCGATTGCAGAATCTTGAAAACTGTAGGAAATGATCTCTAGGGATCTCAGGTTGAGATCGTTTTAGCTGAGATCCGCTGTGGTTAGCTGAGACCACCTCTGAAAAACACCTGCAGCCATTGATCTCTCAAATGGTCTCAGGATCGCTCATGGATCTCAGCGGATCTCAGCTTGAGATCGTCTCGACTGAAAAACAGGGCCCTGGTCTGCTTTCCCTTTATTTATTTATTTTTTTCATCGGCTGTGGTTAGAAGTGTATATGCCACGTATTATAAATGCTTTCCCTTTATTATACACCTTCAAATGTTTTGAATTGATAAGAAATTATATACGATGTTAGCCACACAAAACCAGGGCCCTGTTTTTTAGTCACGACATCGCAAGTCTACGATCGGCTGAGATCGGATCAAGATTTTACGCGTGTTTTCTAGAGACAAGATGGCGGGTGTGCTATAGACACGGTCGTAAGTTGAATCGAACTATCTTGGCGAGATGTATCGGAAGTTAAGACAAGTATAGAACTGTCTTAGGTTCTATAATACGTCACTGTGTATTTTCTGTGCTTCCCCTACGAATTAAGAAATGAAATTGTAACACGAGTAAAGGATACATATAACCTATAATCGTACCAAATATGAAGACGATCGGACCCACCGTCATGAAGATATCCACGTCGATTTTCTTCACATTTGGTACGATTATAGGTGATATGTATACCTTACTCGTGTTAAAATAGGCCTTTTTCCACTGGCCGGCGACGCGCCTTATCTACTTGGTTATGCAATGCATGCGGCCAAGCAAACACCTAGCGACGTATTCTTTAGCATTGGCAGACTGAGTGTATAATCGAAATATGTCTGTAGATTATGTTTAAATTATGTTTAAAGACAATACATTGAGTCCATCGTATTCTATGGTATTCCAGCTACAATTTGGTGGGTTTAACATTCATATCGGCTCAACAATACTTAATATATGTGGTGTGGGAAGTAAAAGAACTCTCACCTCGGTAAATGTGTAGGGGTGGGATCTCTATCTGAATTCATCACATAGATTCGATCACCACCCATGTGGTGTAAAAGAACCTTGAGAAAGTCTGGTGAGAACCTCTAATGGTTAACTGGACGTTAAATCAAACCAACAAAAAAAACTTAATATATCGTTTAGATAAACTTATTCTTAGAATATATATTGCATATACTCACCCTTGCAATTGGAATCCAACCTATATATCTTATATTTGTCCCATTAGGAATGTCATATACATACATACATACATACATACATACATACATACATACATACATATATATATATATATATATACACACATATATATTTATTTATATATATAATGCACATGTATCTGTAATATATATATATATATACATATATATATATATAAAATATTATACATATAACCCATTTGATACATTATAAAATCATTATCTATTTCACTTGGATAGTGTTATATAAGATGACAAATGATATATCTCTTGAGATAGAGAATGATGTATGAGATGGAAATGGGAATGATATACACAGTAGACAAATATAAGAGTCGAATGTCCCTCTTAGAATATCCCTCTTAGTATGTCCCTCTTTTGGTATATCAGTAAGCTCTGTAACAACTAAAACAATATCTAAAAACTAAGACAATAATCAACTCTGAAGTGGGCACAACCTGTCTGTGTTTTTAGAGTGTCCTAACTTGTTCTAACACTCCTATCTGGAAAAAAACAACACCTCTGTACTCATACCCGCCACTCACACCATATGTGTGAATGCATAGGCGGGCACTCGGACAGCGCAATGTTTGGCCGAAGGGCCGCGTTGCCATGCAACATGACCGCGTGGCGGCGCTGAACGGAAAAACAGCAATTTCATTGCTTAATTCCAACGGGAAGTGAGGTTCCGCGTTTGGTATGACATGTCCAGAGTGGTCTTACTCACTCTTAGACATACGACACTTATGGCCCCTGTTTCCGCTACATTGGCCACCGACTGTCGTGACTATAGCACACCTTTTAGCTCCCTAAGTGTCGTATCCCCAGTAAGTGTCGTACCTGCTCTACGATCGTAGCTCTCTAGCACACTAACGGCAGATACGTGTCGTAAGTTACGAATGTCGTGACTAAAAAACAGGGCCCTGGTTTTGCTTTGCGATAAACTGGAGCGGTGCAGTGTGGCCCCTGCCGTGGCGCCGACTGGTGGACGTTGGCCGCGTTTTACGTAGTAATCGAGTTCTCCGATAGGCGGCGCGGCGTGCGGCGATACACTGCGACGCACACTGCACCGCTCCAGTTTATCGCAAAACCTGAGTTTTCAGTATGTTGCTCTAGCGGTGCAGTCTGACTGCGACGCTCCGAACCCGGGAAAGCCGTGTATCGAGCGGAGCAGTGTATCGCAGTGTCGGGAAATGTACGGGAGCGCCAATAGCTCGTCAAATAACCGCGGAAATACACATTAAATCAAACAATGAAGGTAAATAAAGATAAGGATTGATGTTATGAGTATGTATGGCACGCTATGGTGCTAGAATTTTGCCGAAGTTTCGGAGTTTTCGATGCCCGTTCACGGATTCGGGTATCGCCGGTATGGCCCACACTATGTTGGCGGCGTTCCCTCGCCGCATCTCCCGGCAGAGCCTGCAGGCGGGTGTCGTAGTCTTCAAATGCATCGACCAGATGCTCAATTCCAGCCGATAAAATTCTATGGCTTAATTCGCATCTCAACTGGCTCTTCTGCCAGACGCTCAGCAACCGTGAAGCGACACTCCAACGACGTCTTGAAATGTCTGGCAGGAGAGCCGATGCCTGCTGAAACGTCTGGTGTGTGCTTCCACCAACCCGACAGATGATTTAAAATTAGCAGAAATGCCAGCAACCCCAGCAACCGCCATACGGGCGCTGTACAACGTTTTTGTCTTGTTGGTGGAATACCCCCTTTAGACATACGACACTTATGGCCACTATTTCCGCTCCATTGGCCACCGAGTGTTGTGACTATAGCATACCTTTAACCTCCCTACGTGTCATATCTTCATAAACTGTCGCAACCACTCTACCATCGTATCTCTATAGCACACTAACAGCAAATGCGTGTCGCAAGATACGAATGTCGTGACTAAAAAACAGGGCCCTGACTCATTCCATGTCAATTAAAATTCAGGGGACTGTTTTTTAGTCGTGACCATTTCCTATAGTGACCAGTTAGTGACTGTTTGGAGACCTTTGGGTTCAAGAGATAAGTCTTCATAACATACGCGACCATTTAGAGGGGTAAACTGTCATGGTCCTTGTTTTGGGTTCCAGAGTTGTGACCATTTAGCCCAATTGGTGGCATATTTCATTTTATACACTTCCACTGTATCAAATGAAACAATATTTACTGCGATGAATTATCTATATCTGTTTTATCTAATTCCCAAATTTCACACTTTTCTGTTGAGTAATATACATGTGAGACATAATTTTGTTTTTGAATGGGCCTTGGACCAACAGTGATCATGACAGCTGAACAGTGACCGGGTCTGAGGAACATTTTTTGGTCATGATCACTGGGCCCTGTTTTTTAGTCACGATATCGCAAGTCTACGATCGCCTAAGATCGGATCAAGATTCTACTACATTTTCTACGACACAAGATGGCGGGTGTGCTATAGACAGTGTCGTAGGTGGAATCAAACGATCTTGGTGAGATGTGTCGTAAGTTAAGATAAGTATAGAACTGTCTTAGGTTCTATAAAACGTCACTGTAGATTTCCTACGCTTCCCTTACGAGTTAAGCGATGAAATTTTAACACGAGTAAGGGATACAGATAACCTATGATCGTCTCAAATATCAAGAAAATCGGATATACCATTCCGAAGATATTGGCGTTTGAATTTGAAACATGGGGCTATCGATCGGATATCACACAAGCATTCTCCTAGCAGATCTTTCGTGGTACAGAGCAAGGAATCTCTGCTGGGAGAGTGAAGTAAGCACAGTCGATGTCAAGGTCTACACTGGCCACCAGATGGCGGGCCACTGAGTGTTGTGACTATAACACACCTTTTAGCTCCTTAAGTGTCGTATCTTCACTAAGTGTCGTACCCACTCTATGATCGTAGCTCTCTAGCACACTGACGGCAGATGCATGTCGTAAGTTACGAATGTCATGACTAAAAAACAGGGCTCTGGGCCCTGTTTTTTAGTCACGATATAGCAAGTCTATGATCGCCTAAGATCGGGCCAAGATTCTAAGGCAGTTTAGACGACACAAGATGTCGGGTGTGCTATAGACAGTGTCGTACATTGAATCAAACGATCTTGGCGGAAGTTAAGATAAGTATAGAACTGTCTTAGGTTCTATAATGCGTCACTGTGGATTTTTTGTGCTTTCCATGCAAATTAACACGAGTAAGGTATACATACAACCTATAATCGTACCAAATATGAAGAAAATCGGCCATGGCGTTCCGAAGATATCAGCGTTTGAATTTTGTCATAGCAAGTACTGCTCTGGGACCCGTTTCAATAGGCTGTAGGACGTCCGTTAATGGGCGTAGTGACACAATAGTGACATCTTGCATTGCAGTAGTTTAGTGACAACCCTTATCGGCCGTCTGTGTAACAGACGGGCGGAAATAGTGACTTCACCGTTTCAAAAGACCTCTGACCAGTCACTATCTTGGTCACTGTTTGGTCCGAAATAGCGAGAGGGTCTACCCGTAACTTTACTTCCCTTACACTGCACGAGACTGACCGTTTTACATATGTATCCGAAACGCGTCTAACAGTAGGATTTTGCGTCTAGAAGTTCGACCTGTTATCCGTCTCGTAGATGCCTTATCTAGTGGTGTATATATGTGTCCATGGTGCCGTCTTATATACGTCATATATACGCCTGATTCTGTTTATTTACGCCACTATCCAATAATTCCGACCTCTGCCACTTGGGGACATCAGTGGTAGCATATTTCATTTACCATTAGTTATTAAGTCCTTGGTATATGTATCAATCCAATGTTATATTATAAATTTTGATTATAAAATTGTTCTAAAATCCCATCTATTATCTCTTCATTAAACACATATAATAAACCAACCATTTTTTGTTTTTTAAACCGTTTTTTTTAGTTTTTAAAGTTTTTCAAAACACCACTCTTCTGAAGTCATACTTTGGGTACTGTATATATAACACAAGGTCTGGTCAGATATCAACCTACCACCCCAAGTGCTTCCACACATCTGCTGCCGATGCCGCTTTGACACCTGCCGCTCTGACACCCGCCGCGTTCACACCTATATGCTCCCGCCTGCCCAGAGACAAAACTCAGGTAATGTGTGAAGACAGAGGACCTCCATGTACCAGGGCTCGTGTACCAGGGCTTCACTGTGGGTAGACTGAGTGTAGGGTGGTGGGGTGTCGGGGGGTTGGGAAGGGGTGGGGTTGGGAGGTCGTGGGTGGCGGTTCAGTGTTGGTGTATCCTCTACCAACACCCACAGGACCGGGCGGGCCGCGGGTCGCAATTTTTTTTTTTGGTATCATATATATACACCTGGCGTATATATATTGCGCAGAGTATATTTTATCTTAAATATACCAGGCGTGAAAGACAGCCAAGTCGCGCACGTCTACATATGGAAACTGTCTCGTAGACGCCTGAAACGTAGACGCGTATAAGAGGTGTATACAAATATAAACAGGCCACGATACAGCCGATACGTGCGTTATCGCAATGGCGTATATATATGTAAAATAGTGGTTTTCGTGCAGTGTTAGGAATTATGAAGGAGATCGGCCCATCCAAAACAACCATATTCGCATTTGAATTTCGTCATAGCAAACGCTGCTCTGGTGGCCAGTGTAGAATTATTCAAGGCTGTCGCTTATTTATGGAGTGACCTTCACCTTGATGGCACTTGTTCCCGGTAGGACATGAGTATGTGAGATGGGGTACCCCACATGTTTTTCCGTTACGCTGTCTCAAACTAGGGACACATCCACAATAGTGACAAGACACACCTCCCCTACAGTGACATGTCGTGACATTTAGGGGGTCGGCCATTCATCGCAGCCCTATGACACTTAGGGGGGTGTTTGGTGTGCTATAGTCAGGACAAATGTAAGGTCACGTGGGTAAATTTGACTCCCAAACTGTCCTAGTCATAAGACATGTCGTACTGAATGCGCAACTTCACTTCCCCTGGGAATTAAGCGATGACACTTCACCACGAGTAAGACATATATATATAACCTATACTCTTTCCAAATATAAAGAAGATCGGAAACTCTGTTCTGCCGTTATTCGCGTTTGAATTTCGTCATAGCAAACATCTGCTTTGGTGGCCAGTGTACTCTCCCATGTCCTAACGTTGGTTTTCCAGTCATCTACTAGAGGGCACCTTAATATTGACGTCATTATCGGGATTTCCCTGCTGTCACGTGACAAACATAGGTGGTTCCCGGGTCAAGGTGGTACCGTGATCGAAATCGGAATTTCACTCACTTCCCGTAAGAATTAAGCCATGAAACTTTTTTGGGAAACATAAAACCTATAATCGCATCAAATATGAAGGAGATTGGCTGCTTTTATTTGCAGATTTAACCAAAACGGTTAACTGGTTCTCTGATAGAACTTAAGACATTTCTATACTTGTCGTAGCGGCCGACATTCCCAAATTTCCCTGATTTCCAGGCAGTCAGTCTTGGGAAAAAATTTATTTCAATTCATTCCCATGCCCCTAGGCCTTAACCCTTTCTATGCTGGTAATGCCTTAATGCATTCCTCTAGCGTTTGCCGGTGATGCCTTAAGGCATTCCCCTACTATACGCCGGTAATGCCTTAACCCGTTCAGGGCGGATAATGCCTTGAGGCATTCCCCAGCATAGACTGGATAATGCCTTGAGGCATTCCCCCGTGGAGACCGGATAATGCCTCGAGGCATTATTTATGAAATTTAGTAATATTTACAATTTCATTGTTTTATGAAGAAATAATTGATCAATATGTCTGAAACTTCCAGAGAATATACCTATGATATAGTATTTGATATTATTTGGAAAACTAAATAATATGAATAAGAATGATGTGTCATATCACGTGATCAAATAATGGAATATGGGTTTAGACAAAATTTGGCCCGAGTTATTCCAATCCAAAGTACCCGCCCCAACCAACAGGGCTCTACCACAGACCCCCCCCCCCCCCCCCCCCCGTCTTTAAAGGGTTAAGGCAATCCTCTAGCGTGAGCTGGTGGTGCCAAAAAGCATTATTTTTCGTAAATATGTTAGAAAGTTTTTCCATGCGGCATTATTGTTCCTCCCTCCCTCCCTCCCTCCCTCCCTCCCTCCCTCCCTCCCTCCCTCCCTCCCTCCCTCCCTCCCTCCCTCCCTCCCTCCCTCCCTCCCTCCCTCCCTCCCTCCCTCCCTCCCTCCCTCCCTCCCTCCCTCCCTCCCTCCCTCCCTCCCTCCCTCCCTCCCTCCCTCCCTCCCTCCCTCCCTCCCTCCCTCCCTCCCTCCCTCCCTCCCTCCCTCCCTCCCTCCCTCCCTCCCTCCCTCCCTCCCTCCCTCCCTCCCTCCCTCCCTCCCTCCCTCCCTCCCTCCCTCCCTTGATAATGCACATTTAGCTCTTGTTTAAATTTGATAATTAGTAACACACCCCTCTGCGGGTTTAGCCATTTTCTAATGCTTGCAGAATTGGCCGGCGTATGAGGGGTCAGATGTGTCAGGCGTGCGGCGTTGTAGCAGAGACTCCTGTAGTGGGGCGCGGCGGTTAACGACGTATATGCGCGCTAGGCCTGGCAAGGAAAGGGTTAATAAAGTATTTGTCAGTCGAAATAAGTGTACGCTTATGCGGGGGGGGGGGGGGGGGGGGGGGGTCAGCTTACGCGAGGTGCCCACCTACGGGGGATTGAATTAAACATCTAATAGAGGGGAAAATTTCCGTTCCGTAATAGTCAATATAATGCTATTTTTGACTCATCATCTGTCATTATGGTCCATTATCTCAGGAAAGATTTATCACAGTCTGGCAATATAGGTATCGTTTTAATCGTCTTCAAGTACCTAAGAAGATAGAATAATAATTTCTATAGGTCATCACGATAGATTTTTCATTAAATCACTGTAAAGACAGGAAGGTAACATGATTTATTAATTTCACCTTACAAATTCCGAAGTTCAAGCTATCATGGGAAATCTTAGCCAAGGTATAGCTATATGATATGTATACCAACAAATAGACCAGGGAGCTGTTTCACTAGTAGGGAGATCAAAGGGAGAGGTAGGACTGCAACAGTGGCCCCAACAGTGTCAACCCCAAATTCGCGTTTCATCAGTGGTCTCACTGTTGAGGTGAGACCAACTCTCACTGTTGGCACAGGTCTCGCTATGCACACGCGTTTGACGTTTGAATTTATTCGTCGACGGGCTGCGATGACGTGGAATTTCACCCCTTCCCATAGGAGTTAAGCAATGAAATTTTTACACGAGTAAGGTATATATATAGCCTATAATCCGAGCATTTGCATTGGTCGCTGTTCTTTTTCACTCCCTCCGTAGTGCAGCAGGGTTTCGGCTGTTCTTTCTCTCTCCCCCAGAGACACTGGCCACCAGAGCAATATTTTCTATGACAAAATTCAAACGCCGATATCTTCGAAACGGTGTGGCCGATTTTCTTCATATTTGGTACGATTATGGGTTATATATTGTACCTTACTCGTGTAAAAATTTCATTGCTTAATTCTCACAGGAAGTGGGTAAGAGTATTCCATACACGAAACAAACGAGAGGGTAGACCCTCTCGCTTACTGCAGCTCCACAGTGGCACTAACAGCGAGACCCAATTTACTAGTGAAACGGTCACTGCCACTGTTGGTGCCGCTCCTTTCCCGAGTGCCGTTCACACTTGGTTGCACCTACTAATGAAACGCGAACTGCCGCTTTGCTGCCACTGTCACAAACAGCGAGACTTGTAGCACCTAGTGAGACAGCCCCCAGGAAGCTGTTTCACTAGTAGTGGAGTGAAAGTGAGAGGTGAGACCGCAACAGTGGCACCAACAGTGGCACCAACAGTGTCAAACCCAGATTCGCGTTTCATCAGTGCTCTCGCTGTTGAGGTGGGACTAGCTCTCACTGTTGGCACAGCTCTCGCTATGCACACACGTTTGACGTTCGAATTTATTGGTCAACGGGCCGGGATGACGTGGAATTTCACCCCTTCCCATTGGAATTAAGCAATGAAACTTTTACACGAGTAAGGTATATATATATAGAACCTATAATCGTACCAAATATGAAGTAAATTGACCAAGCCATTCTAAAGATATCGGCGTTTGAATTTTGTCATAGCAAATACTGCACTTCCCGCCGGCCTCTGGGGGGAGACAAAAAGAACAGCCGAAACCCCCGCCGCACTACGGAGGAAGTGAAAAAGAACAGCGACCAACGCAAACGCACGGAGGGAGTAAAAAATTCAAACGCCGATAACTTATGAACCGCTTGGCCGATTTTCTTCATATTTGGTACGATTATAGGTTATATGTAAACCTTATTCGAGTCAAAGTTTCATTGCTTAACCCTTTCCTTGCCGCGCCTAACGCGCCTAACGCGCGTTAACGGCCGCTCCCCACTACGGGAGTCTCTGTTACTACGCCGCACGCCTGACACATCTCACCTCTCATACGCCGGCCCATTCTACAAGCGTTAGAAAATGGCTAAACCCCCAGAGGGGTGCGTTACTAGTTATCAAATTTAAATAACTTAGAAAAATAATTAGATTATTTAAATGATACCCAAAAATAGAAGAGACTTCAGGCTTTATTCCCATACCATTAATTATTGATTAGATCGATATTCAATAATTATATTAATATTTCCAAGTGCAGGAAGACTTTTTTTCCCCTCCATTGACACAAGCCTGTGGCTGGGTTTAATACAGCACTGTGTCACTTACGAAGATCTGTATCTTTTTTTTCATCGCGATGACATAATGTTTTTTTTTATTTTAATAATAATAAAAAGATATGGAGAACACATTTCTGGAGTTATTTTGTGTGTAAAAAAAATTTGCCGAAGATATAAGACTTTCTAACAGAATTACAAAAAATGATGCCTTAAGGCATCACCGGCGCACGCTAGGGGAATGCCTTAAAGCATTACCGGCGTAGAAAGGGTTAATTCCTATGGGAAGTGTGTGTAACCAACGAGAGGGTAGACCCTCTCGCTTACAGCAGCTCCACAGTGGCAGTAACAGCGAGAGCCACTGTACTGATGAAACAGGTTCTGCCACTGTTGGTGCCGCTTGTGTCCCAAGTGCTGTTCACGCTTGACTGCACCTTCTAATGAAATGCAAACTGCCGCTTTGCTGCCACTGTTGCCAACAGCGAGACTTATAGCTCCTAGTGAAAGAGCCCCCAGGTTTTGATTTTATCCTACCCCGTCTCCTCGATTTTGGAATATTATGTGATAACAATTCTGTATGCCACTAGTGGCAGATAAAACTCTGGGGGCCGTTTCACTAGGAGGGTAAGCTGCCATAGTGAGACCACAGTGATAGTTTGCGTTTCTTGAGAAGGTGCAGTCAAGCGTAAACGCGAGTGAGGTAAGGAGTGAGACCAACAGTGAGAGAGTATGTTTCACTAGAAATTAGGTCTCACTGTACCTATCACTTTTGAGGCACTATTAGTGACAGGGTAGACCCTGTTGCTGTCGGGTTTAGAGTTTTGTTTATGTCAGAGGAGGGCAATGAAATTTTAACACAAGTAAGGTATACAAATAACCGATAATCGTACCAAATATGAAGAAAATCGGCCATAGCGTTCCTAAGATATCACCGTTTGAAGTTTGTCATAGCAAATAGTGCTCTGGTGGCCAGTGTACCCAGCACTTCCCGCCGGCCTCCGGGGGGAGACAAAAAGAACAGCCGAAACCCCGCCGCACTACGGAGGGAGTGAAAAAGAACAGCGACCAACAGAGCAGACGTTTGCAATGACGAAGTTCAAACGCAGATATCGGCAGATTACATTATCCGATCGTCTTCATATTTAGTACGATTATAGGTTACATATGTACCTAACTCGTGTTAAAGTTTCATTGCTTAAGTCCTATGGGAAGGGGTGAAATTCTACGTCATCCCGGCCTGTAGATGAATAAATTCGAACATCAAACGGGTGTGCATAGCGAGACCTGTGCCAACAGTGAGAGTTGGTCTCACCTCAACAGCGAGACCACTGATGAAACGCGAATTTGAACCTGACACTGTTGGTATCACTGTTGCTGGCACTGTTGCAGTCCTACCTCTCGCTTTAACCCCCCTACTAGTGAAACAGCCCCCTGTATGCCAGTCAGCGTGGCATACGGAAACTTAATGTTGAGCCTATGGGATTTTATATTAGGGGTAGGATGAAGAATGATAATGTGGTAACAGGGTTAGAGGGGTAACAAGGTAATGCTAACAAGGGAACAGTGATGCAGTAATGCGGTAAAAGAAAATGGTAGTGTGGTTAAAAGAGTAATCCTGTAATAGGGTTAGAACAGTAACGCAGTCAGGGTGTCATGGTCAGGCAGTAACAGAGTAAAAATGGTAATGCAGTGACGAACTTGGAATGGTAATGGGATAATGGTATTAGCATGGTGACAGTAACATGGTAACCACGTTAGCATCCTAACCCTTGGCCAAGCACCTATCAATTAGGGGTATAATACTATAACAAGATTAAATTGGTAACGCAGTAACGGTAACATAGTAACGGTAACACGATAATGGGGTTAGGATGTAATGCGGTCATATTTATGAATACCGCAGGTAGCATAACACAATTAGAATGTAATGCGATTTGATCGTGGTAATGCAGTAAAGAGGTAACTCGGTTAGAATGGTAACACAGTTAGAAATGGTAACGCGGTTAGAATGGTAATGGGTTACAGGATTGGGGTAACTCGGTTAGAACCGTAACACTGTAACAGAGTTAGAATGGTAATGCGGTTAGAAATGGTAACCAGGTAATAGGGTTAGAACAGTAACATGGTAATGGTAATACAATAATGAGGTTACAGGCTTAGGATGTAATGCAGTTAGAATGGTGACGGAGTAAAGGGGTTAGAACGTTGATGCTGTAACTAGGTTAGAATGGTAATGCAGTTAATGTGCTAGAATGGTAACGGTAACGCTGTAACGGGATGCTCTAATGAGGTTAGAACGGTTACATGTTTAGAGTTGTAATTAGGATTAAGATGTAACTGGTTAGAACAGTAACGCAGTAAAAGGGTTAGAATGGTAACACAGTTAGAAATGGTAATGCAGTAACAGGGTTAGAATGGTAACTCTCACAGGGTAATGAAGTTAAAGGATTCGGAGGTAATGTGGTTAGAACAGTAATGTTACAGGATTAAGATGTAACGCGGTTAGAACAGTAACGCGGTAACGCAGTTAGAAATGGTAATGAAGTAACAGGGTTAGAATGGTTACTCTAGCGGGGTAATGAGGTTAAAGGATTAGGAGGTAATGCGTTTAGAAGAGTGATGCAGTAACAAGTTAGAACAGTAACCTGGTCTACAGGATTAAGATGTAACGCAGTTAGAGAGGTAACGCGGTAGCGGGATTAGAATGGTAATGCAGAAACAGGGTTAGAACAGTAACTCTAACGAGGTAAAGAGGTTACAAGATTAGGAGGTAATGCAGTTAGAGAGGTAACGCTGTAACATGGTTAGAATTGTCACTCTAACTGGCTAATGAGGTTACAGGATAAAGATGTAACGCGGTTACGGAGTGTAAAACATCTCATGCTACATTGTCAGGCCACCAAAGGGAGCAGGAAGAAATTCCTGAAGAATGTGAGAACATTGCGCAGTGTTTTCCATAACACTGGGAAGAAAGAAATTCTTGACTTCCTCAGGGAATGTAAGATTTTCGATATGATTGAGAAAAGTAAGATGCCTGGATCAACCAGGCAGCATAGCTTGTTATTCCAACAGGATATGCAAATTTGAGTAAAGTAAACCAGAGTAAGTCTAATTGAACAAATTGGACGTTAAACTACCCAAACAAACAAACAGGGTTAGAAAAAAACGCGGTTTACAGGATTATAATATAACACGGTTAGAACTGTAATGCAGTAATGGGGTTAGAATGGTAATGCAGTTAGAAATGGTAACGCAGTAACAGGGTTAGAATGGTAACTCTAACGGGGTAATGAGGTTAAAGGATTAGGAGGTAACGTGGTTAGAACAGTAACGCAGTTACGGGGTTAGAATAAAAACCTGGGTTACAGGATTAAGATGTAACACGGTTAGAACAGTAACGCGGTAATGGGGTTAGAATGGTAACACAGAAATGGTAACGCAGTAACGGGGTTAGAATGGTAACTCTCACTGCACGAAAACCACTATTTTACATATATATACGCCATTGCGATAACGCACGTATCGGCTGTATCGTGGCTTGTTTATATTTGTATACACCTCTTATACGCGTCTATGTTTCGGGCGTCTACGAGACAGTTTCCATATGTAGACGCGCGCGACTTGGCTGTCTTTCACGCCTGGCGTATTTAAGATAAAACATATTCTGCCCAATATATATACGCCAGGCGTGGGTGTTGGTAGAGGATGCCCCAACACTGACCCACCACCCGCGACCTCCCAACCCCACCCCCTACCGCCCCCCCCCCCACCACCCAACGCCACCCCCAGCCAGCCTCAGTGAGAAGCCACCAAAGGCGTATTTAAGATAAAACATATTCTGCGCAATATATATACGCCAGGCGTGGGTGTTGGTAGAGGATGCCCCAACACTGACCCACCACCCACGACCTCCCAACCCCCCCCCCCCACCACCCAACGCCACCCCCAGCCAGCCTCAGTGAGAAGCCCCCCGCTGCCCGCCGCCCACCGCCCACCGCCCGCCGCCCGCCGTCAGCCGCGTTTGGACAGGTTGACTCAGTGGGAAACCCTCAGCGGCCGCTCGGCGTGTGTAAGATGTTTTCAGTCCTGAGTCGGAGGCGCACAGGGCGGGTGGCTGAGCGGGTGGCTGTGAGGGTGGCGGCCGCGTTCACAAGGCAGAGTCGGAGTCGGGGTCAGGAGTCGGACTTCAGGTGCACAGAGACATGGGGGGGGGAGGCGATTATATAGTAAGCCTGACTGTCCACACATTGAAATGGTGTTTGAAAGTAAGATCTGTTAGAAAAACAATTAAAAAAACAACATAATGCAACATAATGCAACATAATTAAGTTTTTATAAAATAAATTGGTAATAAGACCGCACCATGGACACGTATATACGCCACTAGATAAGGCGTCTACGAGACGTCTAATAGGTCGAACTTCTAGACGCAAAATCCTACTGTTAGACGCGTTTCGTATACATATGTAAAATAGTGGTTTTCGTGCAGTGTCTATTGGGGTAATGAGGTTACAGGATTAGGAGGTAACGTGGTTAGAACAGTAACACGTTAACGGGGTTAGAATAAAAACACGTTAACGGGGTTAGAATAAAAACATGGTTTACAGGATTAAGATGTAACGCGGTTATAACAGTAACGCGGTAACGGGGTTAAAATGGTAACACAGTAACAGGGTTAGAACAGTAACTCTAACATGGTAGTGAGGTTACAAGATAAGGATGTAACGTGGTTAGAGCGCCAACGCGGTAACTGGGTTAGAATGGTAACCCGGTTAGAACAGTAATGCTCTTACGGTAACATGATAACGGGGTTAGAATCGTGACGGTACCGCGGTAACTATAATGATACGTTTTCTTGGGTAGCGTAATGCGGTTTGAGTAACTCAATGTAACGCGAATGGGTAGCACATTTGTTTAAGCAGGTTTTGATAGTTATGGACATTTTTTTATACTTATGGACATTTTGATAGTTATGGACATGACGAATGTCCATAAGTCTCAAACCAAGTCATTTTTGATAGTTATGGACCGCACACAGGGCGAAGGACAGAGCATTGGTTACTGCAAGTTGTTTCGTTGACATGCGCAAAGCCTTCGACTGTGTCCCACACGAATTGCTGTTACTCAAGCTACGGCATCTTTTTCGGCTGCCTGGCGACTATGTGGACTGGGTGGCTAACTACCTGACGGATAGGCGGCAGGTAACTAGGATCAATGGCGTAGTATCAAGGGAGGTTGGGGTTGGGTATAGTGTACCACAGGGGTCAGTGCTTGGACGGCTCTTGTTCATACTCTACGCAAATGACATGTGCACAGGTATTGATGATTGTGCCACCATACAATATGCAGATGACCTTGTTGTATATCATTCCAGTATTAGCGAGGATATGGCTACTAAGCGACTACAAACTGCTGTGAACCAAATTAGTTTATGGTGTTCTGAAAATGGCATGACGCTAAATGTAAAGAAAACCATGATGTGTTGGTACGGCACTAAGCCGCGCCTCAAAAGACTAAGCAACACGAGCATTGTTTGTAACGGCATGACATTACCACACTGCAGAGAGTATCGATACTTAGGGGTTAATCTTGACTCAGCTCTTGGTCTGTCAAACCATATGAAAACAGTGAACAAGAATGCTAATGCACGATTGTTCAAACTGGCAAAACTTCGCAGCAGAGTGTCATCGAGTGTAGCCAGATTGATTTATCAAAGTACCATTGGTCCTGTTCTCGAATATGCCTGCTTCTTGCTTGATGGTGCAACAAATGCGGAACTCACTAAAATGCAAAGACTTCAGAATAGAGGACTGAGAATTGTGAATAGAAGCGTTGCTAGGGATGTTAGCATAGACCATCTGCATAGCTTGCTACATGTTGAAAAGCTGGAGACTAGACTGATGAGACAAATATCCTGAGGCAGGTGCTCTAACCACCTCACCACTGGTTTTGCACTCCCAGATCTAAGCAAGCCTGAAACTGTTACTGGGCAGTCTTTGCAGTATAGAACCTGAGACAGTTCCATGCTTGTCTTAGACAGGGACATTTTTATCAGCAATCAAACGTGATGCACTGAGACACTGTCTAAAGTACACCTGCCATTTTGTTTCTTGCAAATTGTCTTACATTCACAGAGATGTCTTAGGGTATCGTTGGGCGATTATGTCTTGACTGAAAAACGGGGCCCTCTTTCTGTTGGTTGCTCTAGTGGTGCAGTGTGGAATGACATCACACAGTCCCGTACTCTCCCTACACAATCTCCCTCCATGGAGTTCAGGGGAAATCATTACTAAACCTCTGCAGGTCAGTGGTATTCTGCTTCGTACAGTATCAACTAGATGGTGCTACAGGCATGAAATTACCACTCTTTAAGGCAGTTTTAGTTTAATCAGTGTAATAGAAATATTAACAATTTCATTGGAACGAAACCTCTTGGGTTCGTTGGGAAATATTTTTCTTTTGCAGTACAGCAATTATCTATTCGATAGTGCATTTATTTGTATGAAAAATTGAGGTTTAGGTACTAGCATAATGCAAAATTTGAGCAACCTCCCGGAATGAAAAATTAATTCCCAGCGTACAATCAGTGGTAGGGCATTAACTATGCATCATCATTGAACATTTATGTCATATATCATACACCAAGATGCTGTTCTTATACTTTTAATATAAATATGTTTTTGATTGATGTGAAAAAAATAAAATCATATTGTTTCAAAAATTAATTTCATCAATTCAAATATGATTATGATTAATAAATTACACTGGACCTAAATGGGATCACATTATACTATTTTTATAACTCCTCGATAATGTTACTGTATTGTATTTTCTGTGCTTAATACTATTCCAAAGAGAAGTCACAGTGAAAATCGGTTATCTTCGATTTTGAGACCATTAATTCAGAAATTCAAAACAAACCTGTTATGGCCCTGTCCGGCTTGGAATTCCCTATCCAACAGTGAAAAAAATAATTCAGAAATTCCCATCCGTTACTGAGATATCAACGGAAATGTGATTTTCAAAAGAGGAGACGTTTTGGCAAAACGTCTTTCGCTGTTTTTTTTTATATTTTTTTTTATTCAAACAAAGACAGTTCTACATTAGTTGATCTTCCACTGTCCGATTGTGGACTACAAAGCTCATTGGTGTTCATTCTCAGGTGACAGGTTCAGTGATGGTGATGAGATATAAGCACAGATAACACTTTAGTAACATTGAGCCGCGTACAATAACACAGGACATTGCAATGGTGTACAATCACCGGTGGCTTAGTCGATTTCAAGTTGATGAACGAATGTACACTGCTGCATATCGAATACACTATCACCGATAGTTAACATGCTCAATTTCACCCATCAGGGTTTTGTGTACGCATATACAATAGTAGTTAAGAGTTGTAGAGTAACATAGCCCAAGTATTTCATTACTCAGTAGCAACCTATCGATTACACTATCGTAGGCCATCAGCATTAACAGGTTCACCCTTTTGACGTAACTATATGCAATAAATAGTAGCGACTATGTTTAGTGCAAATATTTCCTTTTCTAAGAATAGTATCACCATGGGTTACTTCCAGTCGTACACAGAGTATTTGGTTTTAACACACGCTTTAAAATCCTTAATACAGTTTGATTTCTGTTCTGATTCGTCCAGCCGATCCCATAGCGCCACACCACGACACCAGGGCGACTTTTGATACAGGCTTGATTTGGGACGTGGTGTAACAAATTTAATCTTATTTGCTGATCTAGTAAATCTGTTATGACTATGGAGCAGACTATTTATACATGGTTGTTAACAACTGCATGTCTCTTCGTGTTTCTAATAGGTCTAATTCTAATTTTTCGTGCAAATCTGCGGTTCTCTGTCACCATTCCCAAGAAAACTTTATCACCCTTAAGGCACGATTTTGCAGTTTCTGCAGTGTATTCAGATCGTTTTGCCTAGCTCCCCCAAGAAGAAAGCTGCAATATTCCAAAGTTGGCCTTATGATTACTTTGTATATTTTTAAAGCAACTGATTCGGAGATTGACATTCGTATCTTATTTAACTTGAAGATTCGGGAGCTGCAGTTATGGGTTATCACGTTAACGTGTTTGTCCAGCTTCAACTCGCTGTCAATCACGATGCCTAGGTACTGGTAGTTTTGTACCTCAGTGAGCTCTCGGCCGTTACAGTACAAATCCAATTTCGGCAGGTATTTTTGTCTTTTGCTTGAAGCTACCCATGCTGTTTGTGTTTTCCCAGCGTTCATAGTCATCCCATTGTTCATACACCATTTTGCGACTACGTCTAGAGAATTATGATGCTGACAGGAGAAGAACAGTTGTAGCCAATGATCCACAAGGTATTGTCCATTTGGATTTTATCATTAATGGTCAGGTTGGGATACCTCATCCATAGTCTCCTTCTCCTGGTCTCATAATAACAGCTAAAGAAACTCTACTTGAACAAATTGAATGTTAAACTACCCAAACAAACAAATCATTATAAAAGATAAAAACTTATTAATTCATTTAACCTAGCGGGAATATGCTCATTATGACTTGAATACAGACTCGTAATGTTAGGGAAGATATCTGAAATATTCAGTCAGATTCATATGTATCTATATATGATGAAATTAGTTCCCCAAAATACCACTATGTGGCACAACCTGAAGTGATTACAAACCCTCGTTCAAGTCTGCACCAAGGTCTTTCAAGCCAATCTTGGGTTCACTCGGACGAAACTATGGAAACGGATGATACATGTCATCAAACGCCATTGACAAGCTCTCATTGAATATGTCATCATTGGAGGTCTTCTTCGTTGGGACTGTTATCCCCAAGGACAGTTAGCAACAAAATGACCTCCGGATATAGCCCACCAATTTTCTAGTGCATGATAATAAGTTATTCAGGGAATCTCGTGAGGGAAAGAGGTTGTGTTGGATCTCCCTGCCACTGCGAATGACCAGTGAACAAATGTAAGGTCAAGGTCTCTTCAAATTGTGCAATACCTGTCCCATTATTCATTTGGGCAGGGAACCCGTTTTATTTTCTTGGCTGACGACAGTATAAGGCCCCAGGAGAGGTTATACAAGGGTTTGGGTTTGATCACTAAAACTATCGTGGGGAAGGATAGTTGTAGCTGACACTGATTTTTTGTTCACGATGGGTCGTGATATCTACATAATGAAAGGTGGGGGAAATTAATGTCCACAGATACCACAGGTGGCGCCAACATTCAATAATCGTCTAGGATTCATTATCGTTCCTCCGTTATTGAATGAGCCTTGTATCATACTCTCTCAAGGAATCAATTCGGGGTAAAATAAAGTCCTGAAAATCGTATCAGTACTTCAAACATTGTCATTTTTATAATTCAATGTGATTCCAACAGGGTTCATATGTTTTTATTTGTTGATTAATTGAATAATGGCATCTACGACGCCCTCCAAGGGTGTCGTCTGTTGAGTCACATTTTAATACGCTACGAGCCTACCAACATACATAATCTCAGCAGGATTTGTCTCTGAAAAACAACTGAAGTGGGATTCACACGATGGGATTCATGTACCTTACAGGATATTTTTCTGCGATAAATCCTGCTGTGATTCTGTACTTGAACAGAATTTCGCCGTTTATATTGTAGAGTTCCATTTCCCTGAAAATGTTTTTCCCCCTGCAATTGTTACCAACATTTACCCCTAAAAATGAACAAAATCATATGGGATTTTGAACCCTGTGAGGTATATGAATCCCACCGTCTGACTACCCCTCTAGTCATTAAATGAATACTTACATTCGCAATGAGCACAATCAACAAAGATTAACATTTTGTATCCAAAGCTTTTATTCAGTTCTGTGTGCACATGTTTTTCCATTGAGTACAGAATCTTCAGTAGAGAGACTTGTAGTCGTTTAAAAAAAAATAAAGAACGATAATTTATTAATTGAAAAATAAGCTTGACTAGAGAGTACAAGCTGGATGATCACCAAATCAGTCATGCCTTTAATAAGTACTACATCAGTGATGTATACACATACACAGTATTCATAGTGGCTGACAAATGACTAATGACTAGTAAAGGAGGCACTCAGGTAGCATCACCTTTCCTGGATTGTACCTGCACAGGATTGTGCCAAAGGTGGCTGGCAGAGAAGAATGGTGACTTCAATGGGAATACAGTAGAATGCAGATGGTGAGTTCAACAGGAGCACAGGTGAATGCATCAGAGAAGGCTTCTGCCCAGAGAGCATTGTGTTTAATAAGTGACAACCTGGATGAAATCGTTCATGAAAATTGACAATTTCGTAAATCTTGCAAGTGTTTGATAGTTCATTGTTAACATTGTAAGATCGTAATTGTGGTTCGTGTTGGGGTCGTCCAGAATCAGGCCGGATGTAGTCACCAGACTCCTGTCAGCATCATTCGCGTAGCTCCGGCAGAGCACTTAGAGACAACGAAGAAAATCCACAAACAAAGGTGATTTGGTGGCTAGTTCTTATAAAGTGAACTTAAATTCTCCTCAGATTTACACTTAACCCTTTAAGGAAGCATGATGCCTGGAGGCATCACTGCAATAAAGATGCATGATGCCTTGAGGCATCATTGTTCCAGTATTCATTAAAATGTTTTAACAAAGAAATAACAGCAATATTCATATAATCTTCACAAAATGGAGATATGGCATCATATTTAACATTTCTATTTTAAAAGAAACACAATATTTATGATTATGTATCGTACTACATGATTACAAACTTGAATTATGGGGTTTAACCATAATGAATCTGTCCTCTGAGGGAAACTGCCACCAGCCCCTGTCCTTACAGGAGAAGCATGGCCGCAGGCACCTGTATCTCACCCCTGGAATAAATGTCCATAGGCTTAATATTGGGAACTCGTTCTCCATGCCCGTACAAATATTGCAGTATGTTCTCCATGGTTTATACCATGTGTGTTTCCCATTCTTTAGGTGTGTACAGGGGTGAGATAAATACAGAAAGCAACTTGTTTTGGTCAAGGAAGTCGTTCTCCAACTCGTTTGAATGCTACATGATATTCACTCGGCTGTCCCCTCATTCATATCACCCCGCATCAAACTTTGATCAAGACTTGTTGGTTTCTTCATTAGTCCTTAAAGGGTTAAGAATGATCCTTTGCAGACGATGTCACCCAAGGAGAAGGAGACTAACGAGAACAGATAGAATATTCCTGAAAATCAAATATTGAATGACTGATAAATATATGGAGAATCAGCAGTGTAGTAGATTGGAAAAATGGTGGCAATCTAGAATAGGAAGACCTGAAGGTTGTAGTCCAGTAAGGGGTAGAGGTATACCAGGTAACCATGTAATTATAAAGTTAAAATATAAAAAAAAGGAGCAAGACGAAAGATGTGTGTAAGAGACTGCTACAAGTTTACAGTCAGATAGATATGAGAACAAGACAACAAAGAAATAATGCAATGTACTGTATGCTGTATACTGGAAAATAAATGCTGTGCTCTATTAAAAAAAAAAAAAAAAAAAAATGATCCTTTGGATGCAGAAATGTTAGTATGCATCGGTGCAGAATCTCTAACGGCCTCTGTATTTACTGTCACAACATGCAGCTATGTCTACAGATAAATCATGTAAAATTGGTCGCTACTGTTACACATCGAAGTCAGTTCCTACATGAGGCTGATCATTGCATGTCAGTAAAGGCACAACTAGAGTAATATTTGAGAGTGTGGTAAATATCTTGTAAATGACTTGTGTAGTTCAGGTCTCGGTCCAGGGACTTTCCACGTGTACGTCATCAGACACAAGGCCGAAGAAGGCATCATTTCCCAGGCCATTGATTTGTCAGGTCTGCCGATTCTGAAACCAAATAACGCCATATTGTATTGAAATGTAAATCCATGTCATGTTCCTCAAAGCTGAATATAATCGTCCGAATGTCTTGCTTTTGATAAATTGAAAAAATAGACAACAATTGTGTTTAAATTGAAGGGTTCATCAAATATTCTTTTTCTATCTATCTATATTAATCAAGTAAATTGCAATAGGTGCCTTTTACCAATAGGGTGAGTACAAATTATCTTTATATTATCTTTATTAGGGTCTTCATTCAAATTACAAAATGCATTCGGGCTTGGCATGCCGTTCTTCCGCCCGGTCCCTCTCGACATGGTACATACATAGTCTTTGATATTGAAAACTGAGACAAATACTTATTTTGGTGATGAGATGAGTTGAAAGAACAACCAGTGTTTACATACAGAAGAAAAAGGATCTATGTCTACAATACAACTATGGAGAACATCAATAATTCACCAACGATTTGGTCTCAAGCAGCTCAAAGCAGTCCTGCACTGGAACAGATCCATTCACAAATAATGAAATATATAAGAAATGTATAAGTAAGACTATGTGCTGGTGTATATCAGAAGTATAGACATAGCCCAGACACCTGCTGGGCTGCAGGAACAATAGTAATTGGACCAGCCATACATATGGCATACCTCAGCAATCATTCCAACCATCAAATCAGAGAGATTTGGGTTTCGTGTCTTACAGGTTTTTAACTGAGGAGAGAAGAGGAGCTGATGTCACTGACTCATCTCTTTATGGTGTGATTCTGGGTTCCTGTCTAACAGGCTGAACTGCTGAGCAAGTAAGAGCAGCTGATCCTTCCTGACTTACTCCTTTATGGTGAGATTTGGGGATCATGTCTCACAGGCTGAACTGAGCAGAGAAGACATACACAGTAATGACGTGTTTTGTGTACGAGAGGCCGTAATCTCCGAGTAGTTGACGCGTAGTAATATCCGAGCGATTAACGAGGATATTACGTTGTCAACTACGAGGAGATTACGGTCACCCGTATACAAAACCAGTTGTTATTGTATTTATTACCCACCTACAAGATTAATAACAAATCTATTGCAATAAAAATGTTTCTACAAGACATTTAGTTCCAAACACCACATCACTGTCAAGCCTGGCAGTAATTCGGTGTAGACTTACACCAATAATATAGTTCGCTATTTCCCCATGATTTTAGCATGCAAAGCATGCTATGACAGTGATTTCTTATGGTAAATGAGATTATTGTGACTGATTTTAAATAATTAATATTGAATGAACATTCCAAACACTTATTTTGAAGTACATGATGATTCAACCTCACTATAGATGGGACTTTTTTTCCGGAATCTCCTGCAGGAGATTCTGACATTTCAGAATCTCCCAGTAGCTGATTCCAGGTGCTCTATACATTTCCTATGGAGACTACGTATTGGGTGGGTGATAAAAGCTTTTATCTCACCCCTGGAATAAATGTCCATAGGCTTGACTTTGGGAACTCGTTCTCCATGCCCCTATAAGTATTGCAGTCCGAGTATTGCATGATTTATACCTTGTGTTTCGTCCATTCTTTGTACAGGGGTGAGATAAATACAGAAAGCAACTCGTTTTGGTCAAAGAAGTCATTCTCCAACTCGTTTGAATGCTATGTGATATTCACCCGGCTGTCACCTCGTTCATATCACCCCGCATCAAACTTTGACCAAAACTTGTTGGTTTCGTCTTTAATCCTGACTGACTGGTTTCTTTATGGTGTGATCCGGGGATCATGTCTCACAGGCTGAACTGAGTGAAGAAGAGGTGCTCATCCTCCCTGACTTACCCTTTACGGTGTGCCGTTGATCACGGCGGAGATCCAGTCGAGGTAGTCATACACGTTCACGTAAACTCCAGAGGTTCCATTAGCAGCGCACTCCGCCGGTCCATGCGACACGATCCCTGCCACCGTCTTCAGATTATTGCAAATCATTGGACCACCCGAGTCGCCCTGTGAATGAACGGTACAAAAGGCTAGCGCAAATTTCTTTTTTCTTTAGTTCCATCATTTATAATGGTAAATCAGTCGCCACGAACTGTCGATTACTAATTGAGGCCGCACCATAGAGGGCGCCCATAGAGTAGCGCCATTAATAATATAATCTTCCAAATAGGCTAGCACTATAACCCAATGTGCAGTGGCACCAGGCTATATGCTCAGCTATCTAAAATAAGGGAACAAATGGCTATTTCTCTATTATTACATACCTATGGACGAACGTCTATGAAATACTACCCGCTGCTAGGGGTGCGGTTTAAATAATGTTTGGGCGCACTGCGCCCGTAGTGGATATTCGGGCGTACTGTGACCTTAGTGAATGTATCAGTTCAACAGGTACATAAAATAGATATAGAAAATGGCAAACATAGTGACTGAGCCCGAAGGAATGCCATCCTCTGTCTTTGATGCCATAAATACGTCCCTCCGCTTCATCGGGACTAGACTTGCTCAAGTCTTTGATTATGAGCATTCATTAAATTATGATTAAACACAATCAGAATAAATTATAATATGTATCCTTCTCTGACTGGCCCATGAATCAAAGACTTGTCCACTATGAACGAAATCACCTGTTTATGGCCCCAAGCTGCTCCTTGTAACCCTATACCTCCTCATACCCCCCCCCCCCCCCCCTTCTCCCTCCCTCCAGTTCTCTGGCCGCCTCTGTTACTATAGCAATAAATTTCGCCTGCTCCTGACTGACCCGATTGAGATCAAATTGATAGGGTATCAATCTCCCAGCAGATATCCTGACCAGTAGCCAAGATATCTATCTGGATAGTGTTGGGAATACTGGTGCTACACAGCGCAAGAAATCCAGCACCATTACCGATTGTACCAGTCCCTGTATCCCTGTGAGGAGGGTAGCCATAGTATGCAGGGACCGGAGCCAGTCTACGTTGGGACGTATATATTATGTCTCAATAACCACGTTTTCTCTTAGTATTACTCGCAGGACGCCCCCGAGAATTGGACAGAGGAGAACATGGGTTCCTCAGACTTACACCGCAGGAGTCCTTGTTATGGCCTTTGGCACAGAAGGTGTGTCTGACCTCATTCATCTCCTCACAAACTGATCCAGCATGGTTGTCATAGATGGTCAAGTTCACCTCCTTGAGATGGCGAGACGTAGTGCCTGTAAAGTAAACACAGCGTCAGTAAATGTACTAAGGTGGCGACGTAAATGTACTAAGGCACCTTCCTGAGATAGGGTGAGGAACTGCCTGTATGTAAATACTACATCGATAAATGTAACAAGGTGGCTGCTTAATTCAACATTCTTTGATTACCTTGTTAGAAATTATTTTCCATTAAGAATAAGATTGAAGGTAAATCTTGATATGGTAATGACAAATGTATGTATGTGCATCTTCTGATCAAGAAAAAGGCAATTCTTTGAACTATCATCCTTGATTCCAACTTAACCCTTACCAATGATGCCTGGAGGCATCCTTTTGCTATTTTTTGTTAGAATTTAATTTACCTCAGCTGATCCACTCCGATTGTTTTATGATCGTTTTGGAGTTTGTGTGATGATAAATAAAGGGTTTAACATCCATCATATAGATATGGTGGAAAACAAGCCATTTTCTCAACAGTTCTTAACATAGGCTTGCACTAGAGAGGTGGTTGGGGTCAGGTGGGCTGCATTTACTGAAGCGCACCTGCTACCATGCCCTGTATTAGAGGAGAGTATTATTTCTTACCGTCATCTGTCTCTCCCCATCCTACCACAGTACACTCCTTCCCGTTCAGCGCTTTAGGCGTATCGCTGGTGGGCAGACACAACTTTGCACTATTTGTGGCTCCTTCAAACTTCACTAGGGCGATGTCATGAAGGTGCTTTGCTGGATAGTCCAAATCTGCGATAGAGATGAGAAGATATCACATCAAGTATAAACTGGGAATACAATGATGGGTGAGGGTGTATTTTTTTGTTGTTGTAAAATTTCTTTATTGAGTCAAAATTTACATTCTTGTAGTCATTCACAATACAATACTTTACTCAATAAGGAGGCGAAGGACCTCAGCCTGGTCGAGGCTGCTTTTCTTGGTCCTGCCATGACAGGATGCGTATTATTTTAATGAACAGTAGAGAAAAAAGAACAAGAAAACAAAAGAAGGTCACCTTAACTCAGAAATTTGCTTATCATATAAAAGAGAAATATGCAGTATAGCATCTAGTTCAGTCATACCATAAACTTTAAAAAGATCCAGTTATATAATCAAAGTACAATTTCACAAAAGGTCCACATGCAGCCTACACATTTACCAAGGATCATTCTTTCATCAGAGTCTTAGTCAATGATTTGAAGTATTTAAAACTTTGAGTGTTCCTAACAAGAGAGTTTTGGTTATTCCACAACACTCCCCCATGATACATTACAGATCTCATGTAAGGAACACAGTTTGGCTTATTTACAAACAAAACCGGAGCATCGTGCAGACGAGTATATTTAACCCTGCTATCAATGTATCGTTTATCACGTGATCTCTTATACATGAAATTTAGCACATGTGCCTCACGTCTGTGCACCAGATACGGAATTTTCGCTAGTTTGTGTAGCTCACCAATCGACGTACGTCGTTCACTTTTGAGACATATACGCAAGGCTTTGTTTTGAAGGACTTGTAGAGCATCAGTATATTTTCCAGCAGCACCATGGTATAATATATCTCCATAAACAAAATAAGGGAGTATAGCAGTAGAGTAGATAGAAATTGCTGCACTTTGGGATAAATAACTACGCATTTTTGCCAGTTGATATAAGCGATAAGAAATACTCTTTTTCATGGATGCCAAATGATGCTTATAATCAAGTTTTTGATCTATGACAATTCCTAAATATTTGTAGGAGAAAACACGTCTTAACTCCTTTCCATCAATAAACAGCCGGTTGCCTTCACACAAATCCTTAGTCCTTTTTGAGGGAAAGTACATAAACTTCGTTTTGGCAGTGTTAATACTCAGCTTAATTTGTAAACACCAGGTTTCTACCATATCCAAGTCAGCTTGGACGCTTTCAAATTACAAATTCACATCACCACCATGTTGGTAGACAACAGTATCATCCGCAAAGAGTATCGTCTTAGTAGTCTTTAAGACACGCATAAGGTCATTAATATACAAGAGAAACAAAAGCGGTCCCAAAATTGAACCCTGTGGTACACCATGCTTCACAGGGAGAGCAGAGGAACGCTTGTCATTAGCTTTAACACACTGTGTTCTATCCTGTAGATAACTTTTGAACCAACCCAGACACATGCCTCTGATACCATAGGTCTCCAATTTCTCAAGTAATATTCCATGATTCACCGTATCAAAAGCTTTTGAGAAAACTATTCATGTAGGGGAATTATTACTTTACCCAACCCCTGTCACCGGGCATTTAATAAAAGGTAGACCGAGTGTTAAATGCTAGGTGGATAGGGGTGAGGTAAAGTAATGATTTAAACACAGGTATACGGTTTCCGAGACCCAATGCGGCACCCATCGGATGAACCGAACACTGCCATACTCTACACCAGCCTGGGAGATGTTTCAAAACGTGGGTTAAGTCTATAGAGCCTCCAGAGGTTACTAAACTCCCGATTATCGCCCCGGGTAAAGCAAAGTTCCGCTTTCGATAGACTTGGCACACTACGACAACGTGAACCACAGTTTTCTTATTTATAATTGGAGAAACTGAATATAATTTCGGATTTCTATGTAGAAATAGCTGAAATTTCCATTTCTGGCATCAGAATTTCAATTTGAAGATCTCTGAAAACCGTTAAACTGCATTAATTCTGGGTTACGGATAAGGGTCTATCACCATACCACGTCAGTAATCAGCGACAATCGGAACTTGTGAATAGACTGAATTATGGGATACCTCAATAGGGTCTATGGTTTTGAAACAGCTCCCTGTTACTTCCACCAACCTGTCATCCCTTTCTTTTACACCACATGGACTGTTCCTAGCAGCCTCAGTACATTGCTTTGGTACATAATTACGAGACGCCTGAGTGGAGAGATACATTTTTATTCAGAATATAAGAAGTTGATAAAATTCATATGACAGTTTATCACAGTATAAAAGTTTGATAAAATGACAGTGTAATGACATTGATAAATAATTGATTATTACAAAGTACACATAATAAAAGCGGTATTGTGTACAATATTTTGGTAAGAATGTAATAAGACTTGTATACATTGTTGTAAAACGTGTGTTGAGAGAATACAAGTTCGAGAGTCCTTAAGAGGTTGACATACAATACAATTATAGGTATAGAGTATTGTTTTTGTTTAATTTTTACAGGGTGTGGTGGGTGGGTTTAAAATTTTTGACGTCCGTGAGGCTCTGTGTACCCGAGCGGACTGAATGTCACGTGACAGTATGTCGTCAGTGGGGTGGTTCGATGTCGTAAAGTTATCCGGTCACAGGCACGGAATTATAAGTAATTTACAATTACTCTCCAATGGACTAAACCTGTATTCAGGAATCTATTGTCATGTTTAAACCTATTCATAAAGTATACGTATTTAACTTTAAAGTCCAGACCTTCAACTGTAACTATTCAGCTTTGGAAGTAGGTGTATGCATGTTGTGTGAGACAAAACAACCATGGATGTTCAACCTTGGCACACGTCCTTTCTTTATTTTTCTTTATTTGTACTGGTTCCTGTCTTCTTTCTCGCTAGTGGACTCTATGTGTCTTATGTGGTTAATCTTTTGCTAGGTTAAAGATATTTGAAGCAGGCAATCAGTATAATGAACATTTCAATTAATAAAAAGTATGAAGATTAAACAGAGAGACACCATGTTCAGCATGACTGCTGAGTGATATGGTTAGTTGCCTGCCTGAGGGGATATCAGTGAACTAGAAGTATCTCACCAATTGCATTGTTTCCCATTGACTTAACATCGGTAACGCGTACTCAACGCTCGTGGAGTACTAATACATGAGGAGATCCCAAGTGTAAGCCAATCAGTCTGTAATAGGGGTGAGATAAAATCTAAACTCGATCCATAGCCACTGAGGCCTGGTCTACTATGTAATCTCACTTGACTTTGCCTGTGAGACTACCCCACCACCAAATTCCATGGTATATTTTCAGCGGTTATGTATCTTGAGGCAGTTCTTTCTTATTATTTGAGTGTTACATGAACCTTTATGAGTAGTAAATAGTTAGACAAACTCGTCATACTCACTCGGCATGTAGTTACAGTGTGTTATGATCTTTTTAACTGTCTTCAGATTGGCCGCAGGCACATTTTGTACATCGTTTCGTCCTTGTGTGATCTTCCAGTCTGAAGGGTTTTTGTTGAATACGCTGAAAGAATAGAGTATTTAGTCATTGGTGGCAGGTTTGGTGTGAATGAATCAGAGCCATGTGAATGAGGAGGCCTGGGGCCGGATTAATGGCCACGTCCTATCTAAGCACTGCAGAGACGAGAAGAGCCTCCCAGGCGCGTGAAGAACAAGAGGTGGAGGGAGGTCCAGGGACCTGGGCCCTGTTTTTTAGTCACGACCATTGTTGTGAGCGACATGTTTTTACTGTCAGTGTACTATAGACGCGACATTTTAGGGGTTCGGCCAATGATAGCCGCTCTATGACATGTAGGGCAGTGTGAGGTGTGCGATAGTCACAACACATGGAAGGTCACGTGGGTAAATTTCTCTCCCAAACTGTCGTAGCCCTAAGACATCTATGGACATGTCGTACCGAATGCGCAACTTCACTTCCCATCGGAATTAAGCAATGAAATTGTAACATGAGTATCTTCTTCATACTTGGTACGATTATAGGTTATATGTATCCCTTACTCGTGTTAAAATTTCATTGCTTAGTTCGTATGGGAAGCACAGGAAATCCTCTATATACACACAGTGAGGTTTTATAGAACCTAAGACATTTCTATACATGTCGTAACGGCCGACATTTTTCGCGGTGATCGTCCGTGGTGCACTACGACACCGTCTATAGCACACCGGCCATCTTGTGTCCTCCAAACTGTCATGAAATCGTTGTTAGATCGTGGGGCTTCCTGGGATCACAATGGTCCTGACTAAAAAACAGGGCCCTGTTTCACTAGTTTCGTGACATGTCTGTGACACCATACAGACATTAGGGTTGTCTAGTTTCGTGACGACACAAGTAGCTGCCCTTAGGAAACAGACAGACCCCAAACATAAGAATTAGACAGATCTACACATCATAGACCTGTTTCACTAGTTTCGTGATAAAAGTGTTAGACAGCGGCACCAACAGTTCAAGCAAGAACGGACAAAACGAAGTCTAATGTCTAGTTCTTATGAAACCGGACACACCATCTAGACGCCATCTAGACATGTCATGAAACTAGTGAAACAGGTCCCTGGTCCCAGGTGCCATTGTCCAGGACGGCCATCTAAAAACACAATGTGCAATGACCCTAGCACACTATGTCACCCTCTCCACGAATGGTTGGTTACAAGTTTGAATGGACCAGGTATTGTATAAACGGCCTACTCCTATTTCAAAGACCAGTCCTTCTCATACCATGTCTATATGGTGTGGTGTACAGCCACCTTTCTCCTTCATCCCCAGCAGTGGTAGACTGCTATATCAAAGGCCAGTCCTTCTCGTACCGTGTCTATATGGTGTGGTGTACAGCCACCTTTCTCCTTCATCCCATCGTTGGGGTAGACTTACCGTTATATCAAGGGCTAATCCTTCCCATAATATGGTTGGTATTGTATTTTATATAGTTTTTTGGTATTATACTATATCTGGATTTTAAGCCTTTGGCGTTTGTTTTTATTAGGGGTAGGATAAACTGTGGCGACTGTTTGGCCACTGGTTTAGCCACTGGTTCTGGTGTGATCCGGTAAATGGCATATCAGTTTTCAAAGCGACTATTCATCTTTTCCAAACATTGACATAATGCTACTTTTATTAGACTGAAAAAACTAGTTCAACATCCTACGGTATAGGATTGGCACATGTAGTAAAGGACCGCTACTCAGCTAGATTAGTAAAGATAGCTTACTTGTTTTCGTTGAGGAAGCAGTGCGCAGCAGTAAGGACCCAGTTGTCGAGGATCACCGACCCGCCACAGGCATGCTCGGAATTCTCACCGATAGATACCTGCGTACAGAAAGACACAAATCTCTCGCAAAAAAATAGAGACAGAGGCCCCGTTTTATTGATATCACCAAATGGCCAGATGTCACAGATCGTCGTCAAATAACCATTATTGCTTCTCCATTTAATAAGATGCTAAATTTAATAGATATCTATTATTTTATTGTGTTTCCTGGTCAGGCGCAATCGGATCTTACAGGGGAACCATGGTTTTGCCTATGTGGGATCGTAAATAACGGAGATAGAAGGCCCAAACTACCTGAAACAGGGTGCTTTTTCATGATAAAATGACGATACCATAATTGCAATAGTCAGCATTAGTAGAAAGATTATAAAAGGTTGACAACTATTGTTCTTAACTAGGTCCCCATAGGTTAAGGATTTTTTTTTTACCATTTACACATTTTTGGGGAGTGTAGTATACTGTCTCCATGGCAAAATGTACATGTGTAGTTTTAGTGTGGAAACGATTGACTCCCTACAGAAGGAACCCTCCAGACATCTACATATAGCACAGACAGGCATAAAATATATCCTGGTAAGCTTTAACCTGTACCTATGTATATATGAAAAACAATTATATCTAACTATACTATGATAGTACTGGGAGCCTATTCCCTTGGTTTGTGTAGTTTTTGTGTCGAAACGATTGACTCCCACCATACAGTGATAGCTAACAAGTATATTATATTTGACTACTGTCCATTTCATATAAATACCCCCTTATATCAAGATAGCTTCACATGGTACCACCTTTCTTGTACTCCTTCCCTGTACATGGTCATGAACCCATATCTGAGAATGTGGAAACGATTGACTCCCTGTGGAAACGATTGACCCCCTAGCTCATATTAACCTTAGTAAGGTTCAAAACAAAAAGAAAGAATACCTACTCAAACTAGTCATGGAGCTTAAAAAAATATTGGATAATTAGGCTTCAAAATTAAATTCATCAGTATAATCTCTGCAGTGTTTAGAGAGAGGGAGTCAATCGTTTCCACATAGCATATGTACTACCAAACTTTGGCTCTGTGGTGTATGTTTATTATAGGTATTTAACCTACCCTCATACATTCAACATATTCCCCACCCACTGTACTATTCACATACAAAAGGTTTTAACTATACTCCTAACTTTATTTTTGACCCCTGTCCCTGCCCATTTGACGATGATCCGTGACATCTGGCCAAATACTCACTTATATGGGTATTTTCTCCCACCCACCGTTATTTTCTATTTTGTCTTGGATATAAATATACATTTTCATGGCTTATTATAATAATGGACCAATCATGAAATGTCATTAAAGGGTTAACTTCGTGATTGTTGTCTTTTATCACACTCGTGAGGTGCCTTAATTATCAATATTAGATGTTTTATTCTTCCACATATTACTGAAATGCTCTTCTCTATTAAACTTGTAAAATGTGTTGTCAGAATACAACATTCTAGAGGGCAGTCCGATATCGTCATTACCCCTTCCCTGGATAGAAGTGAGTTGGGCAAATAATATTAGATTGAATTTGATGTGAAATAAGGAGTTTGTTTGTCTGATGAATTGATTATTAATTATGTAAATATTAATGGTTAATAAAATATGATATAATAATTGACTAATACCGTTGGGAGTCAATTATATTGAGGACGTAATATAAGAAGATATAAGAAAAACAAGCCTACGGAGGCAGGTGAAGTAGGAGGTGTGGGTGGGTGAAGTGTGTGTATAGTGTGGAGGCTGAATGGATAACGAGGGAGAAGGGAGAAGACCGGAAATTGAGGACAGGAGAGTAGTATCTGGTCAAGACACCAGATGGGGGGGGGGGGGGGGGGGGGGCGCACATGTGATGCGTAATGAGGGGGAGACATCAGGGGGGCAATGACCACCCCTAACCAGACCACCCCTCTCATAAGATCTCACACTCTCTAAGTGGTATTCTGTATTCCAGTCCAAATAAAGCCACTAGGGCACCAAGTGCACAGTATTCCCGCTAGGTGGCATCATTATAGGAATCTGATGTATGTGTTAGCACGGGAGGCAGGCCCGTGAATTCTTCTCTCATGGAGCATAGTGAGAACCTTGTACGGAATACCACTTAGAGAGTGTGAGATCTTATGAGAGGGGTGCAACAAAGGCCAAGAGTAACCCACTATTCCTATATACCCATTATTGAACTAACTAGAGTTACATACCGCTGCTGGGAGGTGCATTAAAAATAAACTCGATAAGGGTGGCCATTTGCTTCGGAAGTGTTTCAGGTAAAGAATTAAGCATTTTTATCGATATTTGAAGGTATATAGGAATAGGGAAACCAAGTACCGGTAAGCAAAAGTCAAAGTTACTCGGTAAGGCTTGGAAAAATTACTGCCTAAGGCGTCAGCCGCGGGCAGTAATTTTTCCAAGCCTTACCTCGTAACTTTGAACTTTTGCTCACCGGAACATATTTCCCACTATTCCAGACTGAACTAGGCGGTTTCAGTCAAGGACACTTTACGTATTGCTGTCAGGAAATGGCAGGGAATTCAACTTACCACTGCGGGATACTCTCCGGTATCGGCATTCCCTCCTCCGATTATCCTGCGCAGAAGGTCGAGCAGTCTGGTTTCTCTCACGGACCTCTTATTTGTCTGACAGCTCGCCCCTTGATCTAAAGAAAAGATTTTATGTATAAAATACCATCTTCTGTACCCTAACCTTTCTTTGCATGGTCAGTGCCTTAGTGTTTTTATCTTAGTATGTTGTTTATAATGTCTGGAATCTTGATGTCAAAGGCATAAACTCCAGAGACGTGTTTTTTTAAATTGTTATTGGCGAAAAAGGTCTGGTTCTGACCGTGACCCTTGTGGGGTGTCGGTGGTTTTTCAGATTAAGAAGAAAAAATATCAATAAATAAATTCTAATAATTATGCACTGTTGAACTGCTGAGAACTGAAATAGACGTTCAGTAGGTAGAACTTATTACCGTAAAACTGGATGAGTTTAAGTCTTGGGTTTGCCGTAGTGATTTTAGAAAGCAAAGCAGAATGGAATCCGTTGCCCAAACTCTATGAGTGGTATTCGCCGGCCAAGACTAAAAATCAGGTTTTGATTTTATGTGGAAAAACCTTTTGTCCCTTCGAAAGTGTTTCATTTCAAGGTTGAGAAAATCCTACCAAAAGTCCATGATTTTAGAGTAGTAAAAGAAACAGTTTGTGTTGTAGTCAGGACTCACCTATTGCTGCGGTGTTGGTGTAGTTTGGACAGTTTGAGGTTTTAGTCGGGACTCACCTACCCTTGTGGTGTTACTGAAGGTAGGACAGTTTGTGTCGTAGTCAGAACTCACCTATTGCTGCGGTGTTGGTGTAGTTTGGACAGTTTGTGTCGTAGTTTGGTTCTGATGGAACAGAGAAAAACATATCGTTATGATGGTTGACGAAACTGTTTTCTGATTATAACTCTGTAGATATTCCAACCTTAATATACCTTATCCCCTGATGTTACCTTCTTTATCTCATGTTTTTGGATACATTGGGTCTCTCCTTCATTTCAGCAGATTGACTTTATTTGACTACCAGCAGAAAATGACATGCATTTGCGTTTTGATCTTTCAAGGTGAAATGACTAATGTGCTTTAAATCCTACTTAGTATTAAAAAATAAGGGACAAGTTCAATAATAAGTTATTGTTCTTACTCTATGCCTCATGAGAAGACATTGGATGATTTATACCCATGACAAAATGAATCAAAATATCAATCATCTCATACTTGAAACATGTGAGTACATCTATTGAAATTATCAAATATATATTTACTTTGTCTTATAAGTTTTATACTAAACTAATTAACAGACAAGGGTCTCTTACCTTGGGTTGTACTTTCCTCTGTCTCATCTGAAGGTGTATTCTCAGTTGAGTCTTGCAAATAGAGACAAATAATGTCTTTGATATTAGATTTGTATCAAGTATTTTAAAAATATTTCATTTCAATAATTATCAATTGTATTAGATTCCTGGCATTTTGGACATATTTTTCACACATCATATGCCCCTGTTGATAACATATTACATATTATTTTCATGTGTAGAAGATTGCATACTCCTGGATAACGACATGTCTTTTATTGCATTTTTGATGTTCAATGGCACATATTTTTGACAGATATCTACCAGCGGGATAAATAATCATATCCTAACTCTAAAATGATATCCCTACTTGATTTAAGCATCTGTTTTTGTATTATATTTTCATGGATAATATAATGTTTAGTCTACATGTAAATGTCCACAGTTTTCACTGACCTCCGAGATATTGCAAAAAAAGGCTGGATACACATTTATTAGCTTAATGAAGTAGCCTTTATCATACATGAGATGAAAGCCCTAAAAAATCCACATCTGCAACTTTTTGATTGAAGGTTCCAGGTACACTGTGCTCTTAATGATAAGTAATTGAAGTTTCAATTTTGGGGAGATTTTTTAAGGGCGAACCTCCGAGATGGACTATAAATAGAAATTATGGTTAGGTTCTCAAAAATAAAAACACACCACTAGAAGGATCCATTAAAATGCAGAAGATTCACATATAAAATTGTACTGCACTTTGCTTTTTTAAATCTCTAGAAAGCTACAAAGCTAGAATTACACCTCCGAGATGTACACCTCCGAGACTTTTTACACCTCCAAGATGTTAGTTACTATTATTTTACACTAGGTGGCGCCACCTTCCCTAGTGGAAGAATGGAGAACTAGTATAGATACGATATACTCTTTTATGTCATAACTCAGTGAATAATTAACATAGAAACTTCAAATAAAGACTAGGAAGTAGCTAAAGACATGTGGAAAACAGTCTTAAAGTTCAAGTTTGGATTCAACAAAGGCGATATAGGCTTATTTGCCATTTTTCGGCGCAGGCATAAGAATATTTCTAGTCCAGCTTCCTGGCATAGAATTAAATCTTGAACAATATCACTTGTATCATATGATACACATTAATCTATATATAACATTTAATCTTCATCTAAGATACTTTCTGACATATCACTATCGGATAGTATCAATATCAAATATTTAAAAAAAATTCTTATTGGGTGGGGGCCTATTTTAAATATATATATATAACTATATAACCTCGTTTATATAAATATAAATCTAAGCCAATGAAATTCAACTACTTAATTCACCTCAGAGTTTACAGGTACACCACTACCCACGTCATAGTTGTTTTCCAGGTAGTTATTGCGTATAAGATGCGGTAGCCGGGGGTACCATGGTAACCAGGTTCCCCTAAACGGACATTCCGCTCGCTGTTGTCTTACCTGTAACACATATTTTAGTCTCGCTGAGATCATTCGTTTTTTCTACCCAATCATGGGTCGTACAAGAAAAAAGATGGAGAATTCGCAAAAGAATTCGTTGGGCAAACTTGTAGGAAGTTCTCCAGCGGAGACTTTCACAGGTATTTTAGGGGATTTATCCTCTAAAAATGCGGATTCTGTGGCGACACCTTCAACTCGCGAGGATGGGCGACAGGAGAGCTGCTCGAGGGCATCGGACCATGCATTCATCGCCGGATCGGGAGTGGACGAGAAGGATGAAAGCACAGATGAACGACTGAAAACTCTAAAGGCATCGCTCTCCACTATTTTGAAGATGGTATCGGCTACTACAAGCTCGAAGAAGAAAGAAAAATCCAGGAGAACTCGCTCGAGGACTCGCAAAGATAAGAAATCGAGAAGTGCCTCAACCTCGTCTGATTCCAGCACAAGTTCTCGGTCAACGGATTCTTCAAGATCACCGAGCAGAGAAAAGAAAACGGCGTTGCGGTAGATATGATCATTCGAATTACCTAGAAAAGGATGAAAAAGTTCTGAATTTTGAGACTTTATCGCTGGTAAATTTAAAACTCAAGAAATCTTTGTTGGACAAGGGTAAAGATGTTTCAGGTTTTTTAGAGCATCAGATATAATATTTAAAATAGGCCCCCACCCAATAGGAATTTTTTTTTCATATTTGATATATATATATATATATATATATATATATATATATATATATATATATATATATATATGTATTCCATTGCCATGGCAACACATTCTATTTTAATTTTTTTTTAGTTATAATAGATGTGCCTTAAAAGGGACTTAAATCATGTCAAATATGAATGGAAAATTAGCAAAGCAACAACGTTATCCCAAAATTATCAGATTTTAGTGTTTTTAATGAAATGGTTATGTTGCCATGGAAACAAAAATTCAAAAAAGTGTTATGTAAATTATGACCCTTCTTTAGCTCGATTCTAACAGAGGACAAACCAAATATCGATCAAGTATCTAACTTATCTTGTTATATTGGTTTACAAGATAAATCCTAAAAAGAAAAGGCTGGTTTTTTTTCTTGAAAACTATAAGTTAGATGTGTATCAAATTATGATTTAATAAGAGACTATAAAATAGACAATGTATAAAGTTTCATACCTTCACCACTACCTTCATCATCGTCATCATAATATTCTGTGGAATAACCTTCTGGTTCATCACCATCATCTCCATTATCATAGTCTTCATCATAATAATCCGTGCCATCATCTTCATCACCACCTTCATTTCCATCTACAGAATAAAAAATATCAACATATGGAGGGTTTAACATTAACAGAGAAGCCTATGATATCGGACATATATTCTGCTGGTGTTCATTGGCCGGGATTTACATGTAGTAGTTTTGTTGAAGAATCTTTAAGGAAATTGTTGGCTTGGGGGAATGTGTGAATTACAACAGTCTCAGGTTCATTGGGCTCATGGTGTAAATCCAAGTCAACATTGTTTAATGCTGAATATTCATATTTATTATCCACCTAATACAAAGTGTTCATGGAAAATACATAGGGAGTGTGTATCAACATACCTGGAGCATTCAGATTTGTTGTATGCCCCGGCTTCTAATAAAGCATGCATACAGAAAAAAAAGTGCGTATTGAAAAATAGCGCGGACCTAACTGAACTGATATTGATATGCAACTAGTCAGGAAAAGGAGGATAATGAATACAGTGAGACAAAATGATTCGCGTAACCGTTTGCGTCCCTGGTCCCGGATGTGGGTGTGGGGCGTCTCGCGTTTCGCAAAAAATTTAATGAATACAGCATAGACTGGCTTAAGGTAAAAGCAGTCGTATGCTCCTCAGAGGTGACTCTACGCAATATTCTCGCATGCGCTCGGATATTTCTACATGTCAACTGCTTGGAGCATACACCCGCTTGTATCTGAAACCAGTCGATATTGCCTATACTACTGGTAATAATCAATGAATTGTCATTCTTGCAGTTCTTTCAATAAGTTTTTAGCCGTTTATAGTGATGCGATTTTGAGACACTCAATGGACAGGACAGATACCTCCCCTGTACCAATGAAATTTCCTTAACATGAGAAAATGAATATGTAAACGTTGTTTTAGACCAATTACCAAAACGTGAGATAAATTCCTATTCAACCATAATGAAAAAAAAACCCCAAAAAAACAAAAAAAACACAAATAAGAAGAGATTCTGTATAAAAAACTAAACTAGCAAGCAACAAATATTTGAATCGAAAAGTAAGATGATACTAAAAAAAATACTATCTACAGCATATTGACAAACTGATTTACATTTTAAGGCTCAACAACTAACCCTAAACCTACTAATAAGCTATTGACAGGTAAAATGATATCAATAAAATTATGATTTTCAGTGACTTGATCACTAGCTCCGGTACTTTGCCCCTCATAATCACTTGCAGAAAGGAAATATTGGTAAAACAGCTCCAAGTGGCAATATTGAATATAAGAAAAGCTCATGAAGCAAACTACCGCTGACCAGTGATGCAACTTTGTTAAATGTTGAATAGGCACTTACTTTTGCCCCCCTATCCCATCAAGATCTGTAATTATATTTAGTAATTGACTGAGTCTAAATCAATCTCAAGAAATGAATTAAGGCATAGTGTTAGGATCTTGATATGTTAATTTGGCTCGGGTCATTTAAACAGTTTCAGTTGGTATATTATTTTACACAAAATAGGCGTACAGGCCGGGTGGACTATCAAAAACATTGTCTTGGTTTTGATATTGTGACACAGTGGCATTGGAAAAGTTATTCATTGAATCATCTGAAATCATATCTTATCTAATATAACCTGTCACACTCACTTCCGCTAGGGCTGTCTATATCACAACTGATGTTTCTCCAGTAATAGTCTACACTCTCCCTACACTCTAACTACACACTGTGTTACAATCTGCACATTACAAAGAAGAAAACAATCACCTTCATTAGTGTCCTCCATAGCACGTTTATGTAGGACAATTCCCAGTGCTTTCTTCAATAGCTCCAGCATTCCTGATATTGAAAGTGAATAAACTCATTTTTCACTAAATGGAGTGAATGTGGCTCAATATGATAAGATAAATATAAAAAAGTTAAAACCCCATTATAACATTACTAACACATGAAGCAATAATACTAACACTAGAGGAAGGCCATAATAATAAGTACCATATGAAGGCCCCATGATAACACTCACATATGAATCACTGCATGTTGACACTTATGTGACCCATTCCAAAATGCTGCAATAGAGATTGGAAAACTCTGAAAAAGATTACAAAAGGGAAACAATGCAAACCTGGCTCGTGTGCTCTCTGGTCTGATTGCTTTCTGAACCAGTAACTAATACTATTGTTCAAGTCTGATACACATGCTTCTGAAGCCATCCATGATAGTAGGAACTCATGATGTCATTGTTAGAGCGCCCTGCCACCATGTCGGTAGGCTAGCAGCCGGAGTATGTGATAGTGGGGATCGATATGCCCTTCAAAAGCATGGCAGCTGAACAGTTAACATCAGGAAAACAGGAGAATTATTACAGATGGTGACGACAGGGATTTATAGACCTGAACTTTACAGCATGATGAAACCCATAAGCATACTAACACACAAAACCCGCCATAATAATAATAATAATGATAATAATACATCAAAGGCCCACAATATTACAGATTATTTTGGTCACAGTTTTCAAATTACATTTTATGCAATAAAATCCCTCACCAATAAATAAACTCTCAACTAAATATAAATATAAACCAGGATTATATCTTATCTTCTCATTACAAAGAAGAAAGGCATCTCTTCTACCTTCATGGTCTGCTGCGCTGCGTCGGAGATGTGACCTTTCTTGCACTGTAAAGGAGGTAACATGTTATTAAGTATACATCTATGCACATCATTCTTATGCTTACTAAATCATGTACATCCAACAGGTATCCATGCTCACCATACCATAAATCTATAATTTACAATAATTTCTCAATTCTTATTAATATTTGAAGTTGCTCATTAGAATGACATAGTACTTGTATCTGGGGAAAAATACCACACTCCTGGACTTGTAAGTATGCCCCTTTCTCTAAGGGCAATGGGGCAGGCATATGAATATCCAGGTGTTCTCTGTCAGGTGTCCTTATTAATAGTGTTCCTTATCAAGTGCAGTATACGGGCTATGTAGGCAAAACGAAACAGATTTAATTCTGATGCCCTTTGAGTTTTATTTGAAAACTCATTGACAGAAAAATGGACTGAAAATACCAATGTAAGATACCCTGGGATACTGAGATGCAAAAAAATCTGTGATCTTATAAATTTATTTATAAAGCCTCCAAAGATTCACTGACTCACAAAACACTCTATAATAACATCTAAGTGCTGATTCTACAGTGACCAATCTATGCCCAATCCTGCTGATATGGAGATCAGGCAGTATTTTTCTAGTCTGCTTCTTACGTTCATAAGAGTACCTGTGTCATCAAGAAATCAGTGTCATTGTTAGGGTGCTCTGTCATGGATTGAGACATCATTCAAAGCATGGCAGCCTAACTTAATCATCAGGACAACAGTAGAATATTCACTGATGGTAACTGTTAAGATTCAGTCCATTTGTTTACTGATGATTATTTACAATTATCTAATGGTTCCTTTCTTTTCACAGTAACCAATGTTACTTGGCCAATAAAGAGATTATATACCTGAACTTTACAGCATGAGGAACCCCATAAGCATACTAAGACATGAAACATCCCATAATAATAATAATGAATAACACACCCATAATGATACAGATGGTGAAGGTCATCTAACAGTTTCCAAATTATATGTTATGCAATAAAATCCCTCCCCAATAGATGAACTCTCAACTCGGAAATATGTCAACCAGAATTATATCTTATCTGCATATTACAAAGAAGAAAGGCATCCCTTCTACCTTTGCGGTCTGCTTTGCTGCTTCGAAGGAGCGACCTCTCATGCACTGGCGGAGGTAACATGTCATTAAGTATACATCTATGCACACCATTCTTATGCTTACTAAATCATGTACATCAAACAGGTTCCCATGCCCACCATACCATAAATCTATTAGTCACAATATTTTCTCAAACCTTTTTAATATTGAAAGGTGTTTATCAAAACGAAAACAGACACAGCACTTGTATCTTGGGAAAAACACCACACTCCTAGACTTATAAGTATGCACATTTCTCTAAGGCCAATGGGGCAGGCATATCACTGACCAGGGCTTTGTTATTATTTCCAGATATAATGTTCTGTCAGTTGTACTTATTTAAACTGCCATATTATTGAGGAATTAGACAAAAGCCATCATCATTGAGGAGTTGGCCACAAGCTGAAGGTAAATAGTAATATCGCAGCCAGGTGGCATAAAGTGGCATAAAGTAGCAAATCCTTGAGAGTATCACTGAATCCTAACCACTGACTGTAAATCAACAGACCATGAACTTCACAACTAACTATCTTAGGAGTGAAAGATAACACCTTCCATGTATATATGAAGAAAATCTGGATATGTAGGGAAAACCACACAGATTGAATTCTGATGCCCTTTGAATTTTGTTTAAAAACACATTGACAAATAAATGGACTGAAAATGATTTTTGTAACATATCCTAGGATGCTAGTATAAAAAACCTTTTTGATTTTATACATTGGTTTATATAGCAATAGCTTTAATAAGTTATTTACAGGTAAAACGATGAATAAATAGAAATGTTATCAATGAAATTATGATTTTATTGATAACATCTTCAGTGACTTGATTATTAGCTCTTGTACTTTGCCCCTCATAATCACCTGCAGAAAGGAAATATTGGTAAAACAGCTCCGAGTGGCAACATTGAATAAAAGAAAAGCTCATGAAGCAAACTAGCGCTGACCAGTGATACAACTTTGTTGAATGTTGTATAGGCATACTTTTGCCTCCCTATAGCATCAAGATCTGTAATTATATTTAGTAATTGACTGAGTCTAAAGCAGTATTAAGTAATAAATCGAGGCATAGAGTTAGGATCTTGATATATTGATTTGGCTTGGGTCATTAAAAAAGTCTCAGTTGGTACATAATTTTACACAAAATATGCATACAGGCAGGGTATACTATCAAAAGCATTGTCTTGGTTTTGATATTGTGAGACAGTGGCATTGGAAAAGTTATTCATTAAATCATCTGAAATCATATTTTGTTTGATAAAACCTCTCAAACTCATTTCTGTTGGGGCTGTCTATATCAAAACTGATGTAGACCACCCTCCAGTAATAGTCTACACTCTCCATACAGTTTCAGTACTCTAACTACACACTGTGTTACAATCTGTACATTACAAAGAAGAAACCCCTCACCTTTGTTAGTGTCCTCCATAGCATGCTCTTGTTGCCCAATTCCCAGTGCCTTCTTGAATAGCTCCAGCATTCCTGATGTTGAAAGTGAATAAACTCATTTTTCACTAAATGGAGTGAATGTGGCCCCATATGATAACAAAAACATAAAAAAGTTATAACCCCATTATAATGTTACAAACACATAAAGTAATAATACTAACACTAGAGGAAAGCCATAATAATAACTAACATATGAAGGCCCCATGATAACATTCACATATGAATCACTGCATGTTGACACTTATATGACCTATGCCAAAATGCTTCAATAGAGATTGGAAAAATCTGAAAAAGATTACAACAATGCAAACCTGGCTCGTGTGCTCTCTGGTCTGATTGCTTTCTGAACCTGTAACTAACACAATTGTTCATGTCTGGTACACATGCTTCTGAAGCCATCCATGATAGTAGGAACTCATGATATCATTGTTAGAGCGCCCTGCCACCATGTGGGTAGGCTAGTAGCTGGAGTATGTGATAGTGGGGATCGATATGCCCTTCAAAATCATGGCAGCTGACCAGTTAACATCAGGAAAACAGGAGAATTATTCCAGATGGTGATGATAGAGATTTATAGACCTGAACTTTACAGCATGATGAACCCCATAAGCATACTAATGCACAAACCCCCCATAATAATACATCACAGGCCCATAATATTACAGATTGTTATGGTAACAGTTTTTAAATTACATTTTACGCAATAAAATCCCTCACCAATAAATAAACTCTCAACTAAATATAAATATAAACCAGGATTATATCTTATCTGCACATTACAAAGAAGAAAGGCATCTCTTCTACCTTCATGGTCTGCTGCGCTGCGTCGGAGATGTGACCTTTCTTGCACTGTAAAGGAGGTAACATGTTATTAAGTATACATCTATGCACATCATTCTTATGCTTACTAAATCATGTACATCGAACAGGTATCCATGCTCACCATACCATAAATCTATAATTTACAATAATTTCTCAATTCTTATTAATATTTGAAGGTGTTCATTAAAATGAAAACAGACATAGTACTTGTATCTGGGGAAAAACACTCCTGGACTTGTAAGTATGCCCCTTTCTATAAGGACAATGGGCCAGGCATATGAATATTCAGGTGTTCTCTGTCAGGTGTCCTTATTTATAGTGTTCCTAATCAAGTGTAGTATACACTGCCATATCATTGAGGAATTAGACAAAAACCATCATCATTGAGGAGTTGGCCACAAGCTGAAGGTAAATAGTGATATCACGAGTCAAAGCCAGGTGGCATAAAGTAGCAAATCTTTGAGAGTATGACTGAATCCTAGCCACTGACTGTAAATCAAGAAACCATGCATGCTTTCAACTAACTAGCACATAAAAGAGTATAATCTTAATTGTGAACAATAACACCTTCCAATTAAATGAAGAAAATCTGGATATGTAGGGAAAACCACACAGAATGAATTCTGATGCCCTTTGAGTTTTGTTTGAAAACACATTGACAAAAAAAGACTGAACATGCTGATGTAAGATACCATGGGATACTTATGGGCTGAACTAGGAAGGTAGTCTTATTAGTGACTTACTGTGTGTTATTATTGGTGTGGTAATTGTGAGTATGTCCTATCAACGTGTAGAATGCACCACTGACCCACAGCAGGGTTTAGCAGTTGTGCAGTGTCCTATGGATCTATCACAATGGAGTTACAACTGGATATCAAGAACTGGTGTAAACTACCAGTAAAGCACTGTAGCTGCGATGAAGGTAGGTTGTAGGGGGTAGAGTACTGCTTAGCTGTGTCAGCCCTTCACAGACAAGATATGCAGTTGAGGTACTCTATGCTTCTTTATTGGGTCCACAAACGATACACAGTTCCCACCGACTCAGGCCAAAGTGCCCTGAGTGATGGTTGCAACCAGCATATAAAGGAAATCTCAAAGTTGAATACATTACAATGTCAAGGTTGCTTGTCCCAAATATTGTGTCCTTATTTGTAGCTGTCCTTGATCCTTGGTAGGGTGGAGGGCACTCAAAGTGTACACCCACTGTGATGGGCCAGGTGCCCACATATGGCCAAGGACTCTCCATGCCCTTGGGCCTGGTGGAGAGCTGTGATATATCTATACCCATAGTTATTATCAGCTCATAGATATATTTGTAGTTTTTCTGGATTACGTGATTTGTGCATGGATCTGGTCCAGTGCACTAATATAAGAAACTCTGTGATCTTATACATTTATTTATAAAGCATCCAAAGATTCACTGACTCACAAAACACTCCATAATAACATCTAAGTGCTGATTCTACAGAGTGACCAATCTATGCCCAATCCTGCTGATATGGAGATCAGGCAGTATTTTTCTAGTCTGCTTCTTACGTTCATGAGAGTACCTGTGTCATCAAGAAATCAGTGTCATTGTTAGGGTGCTCTGTCATGGATTGAGACATCATTCAAAGCATGGCAGCCTAACTTAATCATCAGGACAATAGTAGAATATTCACAGATTGTAACTGTTCAGATTCAGTCTATTTGTTTACTGATAATTATGTACAATATTCTAAAGGTTCCTTTCTTCTCAGAGAAACCAATGTTACTTGGCCAATAAATGGATCTATATACTTAAACTTTACAGCATGATGAACCCCATAAGCGTACCAAGACACGAAACATCCCATAATAATACATACATGCCCATAATAATACTCATTGCTAAGGTCATTTAACAGTTTCCAAATCATATTTCATGCATTAAAATTCCTCGCCAATAAATAAATTCTCAACTTGGAAATATCTCAACCCGAATTATATTTCATCATATACCTGTACCAGTACGTTTCACAAATACCCACCTCTGCTTGGGTATTGGTATTAAATATTTACCACCAGAGTATGGTGGTTTAAAATGATGTACCACCCTACTTTGAATACACATTCTGATTGGCTGAAAAAAAGTTGCACTGATCTGCTTATGACATACCGGAAGTGACTTGTGGCACTCCTGTAATTTATGCGCCTAAAGGATCACAGTAAGAAAAAAAGTTATTTAATGTGCTTGGAGAGTATTCTGTGTTCAACTTCCAGTAAGATGACAACAGATATACCAGCACACTTTGAATTCAGCTCAGACATCATCACATTTCTGTATGTACTTCATCAAATACTTATAGTTGATGGTATATGATGAAATATAAATATGTATTGCCTTATTGGTACTTACTCACATACCTTCTTTCCTCTGATAAAAACATTCCCCTTGCTGTACAAGCTTGTTGAATATTTTTCTCGAAAGAAACTCAGTACGCGACTACATACCAGTAAGGTATATACATTCTATTTTATTATCTGCACATTACAATGAAGAAAGGCATCCCTTCTACCTTTGTTGGTTCCTTGGCTGCGTGGTTGTAAGCGTCTGACGAGCGGCTTTTCATGCCCTGTAAAGGAGGTAAAATGTTATTAAGTATACATCTATGCACACCATTCTTTTGCTTACTAAATCATGTACATCCAACAGGTGTCCATGCCCACCATACCATAAATCTATTATTTACAGTCATTTCTCAAGCCTTTTTTAATATTTGAAGGTGTCTATTAAAAAGAAAACAGACATAATACTTGTATCTGGATATGTAGGGAAAACGACACAGATTGAATTCTGATGCGCTTTGAATTTTGTATAAAAACACATTGACAAAAAAAACTGAACTTGCTGATGTAAGATACCATGGGATACTAATATAAAAAACTCTGTGATCTCATACATTTATTTATAAAGCATCCCAAAATTCACTAACTCACAAAACACTCTACAATAACATTTCAGGGCTGATTTTACAGAGCGACCAATCTATGCCAAATCCTGCTGATATGGAGATCGGGCAGTATTTTTCTAGTTTGCTTCTCACAGATTGTAACTGTTCAGATTCAGTCCATTTGTTTACTGATAATTATGTACAATATCCTAATAATTCCTTTCTTCTCACAGAAACCAATGTTACTTAATGAAACTAATTTCTGGTATCAAAATCAGTGTATACATCCTAATGCATTAAAAATAAGAATTAAGTTCTAGATGGGTCTGAGTATAAAAGGTTCAATAACCTGGGCCCTGTTTTTTAGATATCTTAGAGAATCTAAGACATTTTTTCAAGACGGCCGCTGTCCTATAGACACAGTCTTGGTGCGCCACGGTATATCGCCGCTACAAGTGTCTTAGCTTGAGACAAATACAGAACTATCTTAGGTTCTATAATTCTACTCTTGCCGGATACCAGCTCCAGCACTGGCGCAGTCATATCAAGTTATTTTGGGGTCTCAGGGGTGCCTTGCATCATCCAACTCTGTGGACACATAGGTTAGGCATCCGGCAATCGTGCTGGAGGTGGGGTGTTGCTGGCACGTCATTTTCACCTAGAAAAGTTTAAAAGAATTCTGTTGTGATGTTGTGTTGGTTGTGGTTTTGGCTGTAGATGTGGTTGTGGCTGTGGTTGTGACTGTGACTGTGGCTGTGGTTGTGGTTGTGGTTGTGGTTTTGTTTGTGGGTCTAGGTCTGAGTCTGGATCTAGGGCTGGGCCTGGGTCTGACATGGGGGTCAGAACAAGTTCGCCATGTTGTTTTCTTGTTCTTATGTGGTCATATGGCCCTAGGATACCTCTAAGACACCTCTAGGACACCTCCAACTTTGTCTTGGGCTGAGACCGTTTTGGAGCCAATTTGAGCTAAGATAGCCTAAGATATCTCAAGATAATCTTGACTAAAAGACACCTATGACAAGTCGTCTTAGCCCAAGATATTTCAAAGATCCTCTAAGATATCTTGTCTATAGCACACTTTGGTCTTAAGACTGTCTTAGCCTAAAATTATCTTGACTGAAAAACACGGCCCTGGTAAGTGGATAAAGGGAAGGAGTGTGTGTGTGAGAGTGAGAGGTGCTAATATGGAGTGACTGGGTTGTGGGTTGAGAGAGTCATATGCCTACCCTTCCACCAACCTCATACCTCCTTACTGGGTCTGTGTTTCTTTGAAGAGCATAGTGAATGGTCTGTCCCTTCAGATGTGCAAGTTCCAATGCTATACAGTCAGGTGTGTCCCATCAGATTTAAAATGTATATTGTAAAGTGGTAGGAGAGCAGTGAGCCAGAAAAAACAAGCTCTTGAGTTGGTCAGTAAAGTAGATGGAATGGTTGTGGGACGGGAGGGGGTGAGGGCTGTTCTGGCATGACTGTAGAGTGGCTTCAGGTCCAGTGTGTTATACCTAAATCTTCATCTGTCACTGTCTGTTAGTAAATATGTCTATTTCTCTTTGTTTATGTCTGTTTTCTGTCTCCAGCTGTCTGCTTCTCTGCCTGTCTCCCTGGCACTATCCCTGTCCATATACTGTATATATAACTCTCTCTGTTTATATCTTTGTCTCTGTCCCTGTCTGTCCATATGTATGTCATACTATATCTTTGTCTCTGTCCCTGTTGTTTGGCATGCCATGAATATTTGACTATTTTTCTTTATATGTGCCTTTTTACATCTCTGTCTCATTGTCTCTGTCCCTATCTGTATATGTCTGACTCTTTGTCTGTTTACCTGTCCCTGTGTGAGTCTCCCTTCTACCTCTGTTATCATCTGCATCATTATCTGTCTCTCTGTGTCCCCTCCCTAAGGTGCAAGGCTTGATGACAGGGTTGAAGGGAGTAAAACTGGCTTGTCAGATCTGTACAAAGTGGGCCTGAAAAGAGTGTATTTAGATGTGTCCCATCAGATCTGACTCTCTGAATACAGTGTATTCAGATCTATGTGTCCCATAAGATTTGAAATGTAAATACCACATTTAGACAATATCATCATCTAATAGTTTCCTTTTCTAGTAGCAGATTACAGAAACCATGACTAAGTGTATATCATTTCATTAAAGGATTGACATAGTGATTCCTTTTGTCTTCAAAAGGACTAGAAATAAAAATGTCTATTTTTAAGAACCAGGTCAGTAGTGGGGCAGGGGTTATGGTTAGGCTTGATACTGGATCCCTGCTCATTTAACCAGGCCTTTATAGTTGGAACATTGATAGTGAAGTGTTAGATTCTCTGCAGTAAGCTGGAAGCCTGTGTGAGCATTCTAACCTCTTTTCTGGGGGTCGTTTACTACCTGGGGACAGTGAGAAGGATTAGGACAACGATAGGAAAGTTTCTGGAAGGAGAATGACAATGATAGGAGAGTATTCGTGTTAAATGTGTGTTGTCCTTTTTTTATTGTCCTCCTAAACTAAATTTTGCTCCTAAAATAGATTGCTTTTTTCTTTGTGTCTCTGTCCTAGGCGCTGGTGGTAATCCATTCTAAGATTGCTGAATTAGATGTAGGAGGTATATATAAATATATATGAATATATATATATGTATAGATTCTGAAAATATAATATTATTTGAAAGGGTCCAATGATCTCAAACTAATAGTTTCATATCAGAATTGTGATATCAGACAAACGATAATAAAAATGCTCTTATGGGGGGTCCTAGGGCAGGTCTTGATTAATAAGGCTAGGAATCATTCATCCAGGCCTCTGGACAATACAAGAGTAAGTGCGGCCTTTACATTAGATAACTAAATATATGGCGACTGTAGATTGTCAAGCCAATAGTTATCATGTGGTGGCAATGTCCAACGCAAAAGTTGTCAACCTCAGAATGTACCCGAGCGTTAACACTGACAACTATAAGTTTTAAGAGAATCGCCACCCTTCCAGATGGCTAATTCAAACCCACTAGAAATAGTCTCCAGTGATAGAGCATGTCCAATAGTCATCAGGTGGTGATTAATTGTATAATCTGATGTAATCAGATGATCTGCAGTCACCACATACTTGGCATTTACATTAGAGGATTTCTAGCATTTTATTGATAGAAGTCGTCAGGAGGTGCAAAATGCCAGGGCCCTGTTTTTTAGTCACGACCATCGTTATGGGCGACATGTTTTTGCTGTCAGTGTACTATAGCCGCGATAGCTTAGGTGGTCAGGTAATTATCGCCACTCTAAGAGACTTAGGGTGGTCTGAGGTGTGCTATAGTGACGACACTTTTAGGGTCACGTGGTTCAAAATGTCTTACAAAGTGTCTTAGACCTAAGACATCTATGGACATGTCCTACAGATGTGCAACTTCCCTTCCTGTAGGAATTAAGCCATGAAATTTTAACACGAGTAAGGGATACATATAATATATAATCGTACCAAATATGATGAAATACGGCCGCACCATTCCGAAGATATCGGCGTTTGAATTTCGTCATGCTGCTCTGGTGGCCAGTTTAGCTTTACCCTCACTGATCTAATTTGCTTCACTCTCCCAGCAGAGATTCCGTGCTCGACACCGCGAAAGATCTGCTCGGAGAGTGCATGTACGATATCCAATTGATATCCCGATGTTTCAAATTCAAACGCCGATAACTTCGGAGCGGTACAGCCGATCTTCTTCATATTTGGTATGATTAAAGGTTATATGTATCCCTTACTCGTGTTAAAATTCCATCCCTTAAAATTCCATCCCTTAATTCCTTAATTCCGTCGGGAGGTGGAAAAATCCTCTACATACGCACAGTGAGTTAGACATTTACTGTCTAAGTATGACACTTTTAGCGGCGAGTTCCCGTGGCACACTACAACACTGTCTGTAGCACACCGGCCATCTTGTGTCGTCCAAACTGTCGTCATATCATTGGTAGATCGTGGGGCTGACTGGACCCACAATGATCGTGACTAAAAAACAGGGCCCAGGATCGCCAGCTATAATCGTCTAGTGTAAAGCCCAGCCCCCACCTACCACGATTCTGGTCCCGATTGGCCTTATGACAGACTTCCCGACACCATTCCGATTCTATCGTGAGGTCAGCCAAAATCGTGGTAGGCGGAACAGGTTTCTGCGATTCCATCTACGATACTTCACGATAGGCTGCGATTGAAAACACTTATTGTAGAGGCCTGGATAAAATCCAACAAGCCAGGTTAGTCTCGTTTAATAAAGGCCAAGACACCTAACTGGTAGGCTTATAACACATCAAAAAGTGTCTAAACAGACAACAACCCTAGGGGGGTGTCATTGGTCCCATTCCTTAATTAATCCACAAATAAAAAGATTAACTAATTATGACCCCTGTTAGAATGACAATGAATTATGAAAATGGCAGACTGAGACAATTTTCAGGACGTTATTTCACCCAGAATCAGTAACTTAAGAGAGTATGGTATAAGGCTCAATTAATAATGAAGGGATGATAATAATTCCTGGATGATTATTATATGCTGGCAGCACCTGTGGTAGTTGTTGGTACTATTTTCTTCCATCCTTCACTGTGCAGGTGTCATGAAGTTTCGTGGGGAAAGGTGTCTGTCAAATGTATGACCTTTTTCACAAGCGATCAGCCTTATTAAAAGAGAATTAGCTTGGATCTTCCCTGAGGTTCCCCCTCGCTTCATATTTATCATACCTTCCACCTTGATTATCGCTTGTTCAATATTAAACGAAGCATAAGTTTCATTTTTCTAAATTGATTGTTTTAGTGTATCCAAAATTATATGATGAGACTTCGTATATATACCTATAAAAAAATATTCATATATTTATATATGCAAATGGGAAGAATTATGGCCCTGGAGCCTACTGAAAATAGGGTAACCATTAATAGAGTCTCCAGAATAAAGAACAAAATAAAATGTATATATATATATATATATATATATATATATATATATATATATATATATATATATATATATATCAAATTTGCATCTTAGTCCATCATGAGATATATTTGTGGAGTCTGGTACCCGCTTAGACGTGTCCTGCAATACGCCTTTTCCAATGGGAGCAAATCCTATCGTAAGACCTATCGTGGGCGATTTGTGGCTCAGTGGAGGTTGTGCCTTAAATGCCCTCCCCACCGGCCATTATGTGCTACAATATGCAAGCTTCAGGTGTTTTCCCATTTAACTGTGATTTCATAGACATTTAGGAATAAATGTCCTCTATATGTCACACACTGAGTTCCTTTCTCAGGAAATTTGAATTCCAGTAAGAAATGAGTCGGCACGATGGCAGATTCATATTCATAGACTAATTGAAATCGTTCCAGGAGAGTTAGATCGCTGCCAAGATAATATCCTCTCAGGGAAAGCAAGATGGTCGACTGCGTTTCAGTGGTGGTTAGCTGCTAATGTGTGTAATAGGAGTTTTTCCCATGCAGATCTGGTGCATTCAGGAAGGCATGGGAAAGAAATACTAGAATCAAAGGTCATTATAGTCGACATGCTGGGTCACCAGCGGCACAACTACTGCCAACATGAGAAGATCATTATATATTCACTAAGTGGTCATTCAGCATTTCAGAATTGCTTTCAAGTCTTCTCCATGGGTTACATGTGTCTCCAAGGATTTCTTCCCGTCACTTCATCTACATGTTTAATATCCTGTCCTCATTCTCATACAAGTGGAAGGACTGTTGCTCATGTCCTTGAGATATTGTGCACTGCATATTAGTTTTACATTTTATTATATACCTATGCAAAAAGTCAGAGTAAATACATACTGCTCCTATGGGTATAGTAACTATACACAGATTGCACTGTACGCTGTGAAACGTTGTACTGGTGACCTTGGATACCAACAGATTGCACCCTTTGAGTGACAAAATGCACGCTTTGAGCCTAACCTGCACGCTTTGAGCTACAGATTGCATGCTTTGAAGAAATAACGCATTTTGATTGGTCGAGAGGCCGACAACAGAATTCTAGGTGCAAGATTAAAAAATGGCGGATCCCTTCACTTGGCGAGTTCTGAGGCTTCGTACAGAAGCCACGGAACGAGTTAGTGTGAAAATACATCAAACATTGAGGTGGAATACGATAACGAACCACATGATACACTTTAGATAGCTTAGATAGGCGAGAAATATCAATTTCGATATGTTCACGGGCCGAGCGGGCGACTCATCAATGTCAACAAATAGCTATTGACACTGCACCGCTTGAGCACGGCTCTCAGCAGGAAAGTTTTGCAGTGATCGAGCGGAGCAGGGTGACCCTTGCTAATTTATGCGGTGGTATAATGTATTCGCATCTGCGCGGTGATCACTTCCGGTTGTCAACTTCCGCCATGTCTGCTAACGTACACATTGTCTTTGCAAGTTGTAAAAAGTGACTTCGACGTCGATTTACGGTCAGTTTTAGCGAATTAAGACCAAATTAAGGTATATAATAATATGAAACCATAGTGATGGTGCCAATACGGGTTAGATTTACTCATTGTTTCAGAGAAATTCGTTCTGAACTCGCCGTACCGGCTTGTTCAGAATGAATTTCTCCGAAACAACTCATAAATCTTCCCTGTATTGTCACCATAACTATGGTTTCACATAGTATTATTGTGATCTGTTTTAAGTATTACTAAAAAAGACATTTTTGTGTCTGTGTCTATGTCAAATTGTGAAATATCAGGCCAGTAGATAATAAACCTGTCAGACCATGCCCTCACTAAAGACGGGAAGCCAGTACTAGGGAAAGGGTTAGAATTTTGCCCAACTCAAAATTATGTAAAGAAAGGGGAACAGACTATAAACTAAACAATTCATGACTAAGGTTAATGAAGGACAATGCAAAAAAGTCAGAAATGAACCCATACAAGAAATCCTTGATAAGGTAAGACCATATGGCAACACGGTAGATTTTCTCAAACTGAAAAAGCAACACCAGTGGAAACCTCCTCCAGGCTCCACCAACCTAGAAACCTTCACCAGCAGCACAGAAACCGAAATAACAAAGTGCAAAATAGCCAGGATAAAAAAACAAAACGTAAAAAGGTCTGAAAAAGATGCTCTAAAGAACCTGAAACGCAACATGGAAACAGTCATATTTCCAGCAGATAAGGGAGGAGCAATAGTAGTTCAGAACACTGTAGACTACATAAAAGAGGCACATAGACAACTGAATGATAGTAGCATCTATGAGAAACTAAACAAAGATCCTACTAGACAACACACAAGAGAAGTAGAGGAAATAGTAGAGGGAATGGTAGAAAAAGGAGACATCACTAAATTAATGGCAAAGACGATCCTAGTGATGAAACCTAGGACCCCACAAATTTATGTCCTACCAAAAATCCATAAGAAAACTCTGTCCCCCCCCAGGTAGGCCGATAGTATCAGCAAATGTCCCACAGAGCGCATCTCTGCCCTAGTGGACATCTTCCTGAAACCACATGTAGCCAAAATGAAATCGCTTGTAAAAGACACCACTGATTTCATAAAAAATAATTTGAAAAATTAAAAAACTGGAAAAAGGTAGTATAATAGGCACAATGGATGTAACATCCCTGTACACCAATATCCCCAGAGACGAGGGAGTAAAAGTGATACATGATAAAATGCAAAGTTGCAGGAACAGCTTAGAGAAACCCTCCAACAGCAGCCTATGCACAGTCTTGGAAACAGTTTTGAAGAAAAACAATTTCCAATTCAATGGTACAAACTACCTTCAAAATAGTGGCACTGCAATGGGTACCAGGGTAGCCCCATCCTTCGGTAACCTATTTATGGAGAAAATAGAAACCGGGATCCTAAGTAGACAACTGACAACTTGTTACAGATACATAGATGATGGTTTTTTAATCTGGGTACATGGAGAAAATGAACTAGAAGAATGGCTAAAAACCACAAACAAAATACACCACAGCATAAAATTCACAGCTGAATGGTCTAAAGAGAAAATAAACTTCCTAGGCACCTGGATGAAAAAGGCTGAAGAAGGCAAACTATACACCGACCTGTATGTCAAACCCACCGACACAAACTTGTATCTCAGAGCGGCTCACCTGCCAAGCTGCAAAAAGAGCCTACCAGAAAGCCAATTCCTAAGAATCAAAAGGATTAGCAAAGGAAAAGAAGACTAGGAAAAACATGCAGAAAAGAAAACTGCTGATTTTCCGGAAAGAGGATATTCCCTGGAGGTGATCAACGAAGCGAAAGAAAAAGTAGCACAAAAACCCAGAGACAAGCTACTACAACCTAAGCCCAAAAAGAATGCGGACAAAGAAAGAATCTCTCTAACCACCACATTCAGGTCAGGGAAGAAACATGTCAAAACAGCGGTCCGAAAGAAGTGGAACCTCCTCGGTAGATTCACCAGGACAAAGAACATACACCGAGCAGACCTCATGATGGGGTACGGACGCCCGGGACTATGTAGTCAGTTCAAGACTGAACTACAAACCGAAAAACGGCCAAAATGAAGAAGAAAAAGAAAAAGACTGTTTCAAAAGCGGTCTCGCTGTTGAGGCACCACTACCGTTCACTGTGCCAGCATAGTGAACAGAATATTTAAGAAATCCATAACTAATGAATAATCTAATAATTCTAAATTATTCCTCGTGTTTTTTCCCACATTTCAGTTTTGATTTGACGTTTGTATGTGCATTTCTAGCTGAGTTACAGAGCCGGCCACTGTAGCTCTCTCTTGTAAGACATGGAAGTCATAACCTAGGGTCGAGCGGCACAGTGGCATACCGACCGAGTAGTGCAGTGACTAGATCTTGGTTCGAATATTATAATAGTTCTCACAAAGTAGTTGACAACTAGAGAATTATAAAAATCCATATATGGTTAATACATACATATGGAATTGTTTGGAGCATGTTTTTCTTTACTGAGTTATGTTGTAATAAAGGATAAAATGTGATTTGACATTGTTGTTATGATCAGTGCCAGAGGGTTGACCATCTCGTGAACAGTGGCAGTAGCAGTTGCAGTAACAGCGGCAGGACATTCAGTAATGAATCGGGTACTGCCACTGTTGGTGCCATTCACTGTTGCCTTCACCAAGTATAGAAATGGGAACTGCCACTGTGGTGCCACTGAGACCAACAGGAGAGGATTTTCTATTGAAACAGGTCCCTGGACGTTTCCACCAGGACAACTCCTCAGTCATGGTCTCCTACCCTGTTATTATGAACCATCCAGCCATACACCTACATGTCGTGCCTCATGGGAAAACACCACCCACCAGCCTCATAGTAACACCCTCCTTATACTCACACCACTCACACCACCCACCAGCCTCATGCCACACCCTCCTTATACTCACACCACTCACACCACCAACCAGCCTCATAGCAACACTCTCCTTATACTCACACCACTCACACCACCAACCAGCCTAAAGCAACACCCTCCTTATACTCACACCACTCACACCACCAACCAGCCTCATAGTAACACCCTCCTTACAGTCACACCACTCACACCACCAACCAGCCTCATAGTAACACCCTCCTTATACTCACACCACCCACCAGCCTAAAGCAACACCCTCCTTACAGTCACACTACTCACACCACCAACCAGCCTCATGCCACACCCTCCTTATACTCACACCACTCACACCACCCACCAGCCTCATCCCACACCCTCCTTACAGTCACACTACTCACACCACCAACCAGCCTCATAGCAACACTCTCCTTATACTCACACCACTCACACCACCCACCAGCCTCATGCAACACTCTCCTTATACTCCCACCACTCACACCACCCACCAGCCTCATAGTAACACCCTCCTTACAGTCACACCACTCACACCACCCACCAGCCTCATAGTAACACCCTCCTTACAGTCACACCACTCACACCACCAACCAGCCTCATAGTAACACCCTCCTTACAGTCACACCACTCACACCACCAACCAGCCTCATAGTAACACCCTCCTTATACTCACACCACTCACACCACCAACTAGCCTCGTGCAACACCCTCCTTACAGTCACACCACTCACACCACCAACCAGCCTCATAGTAACACCCTCCTTACAGTCACACCACTCACACCACCCACCAGCCTCATGCCACACCCTCCTTACAGTCACACCACTCACACCACCAACCAGCCTAATAGTAACACCCTCCTTATACTCACACCACTCACACCACCCACCAGCCTCATGCCACACCCTCCTTACAGTCACACCACTCACACCACCAACCAGCCTCATAGTAACACCCTCCTTATACTCACACCACTCACACCACCCACCAGCCTCATAGTATCACCCTCCTTATACTCACACCACTCACACCACCAACCAGCCTCATGCCACACTCTCCTTATACTCCCACCACTCACACCACCAACCAGCCTCATAGTAACACCCTCCTTACAGTCACACCACTCACACCACCCACCAGCCTCATAGTAACACTCTCCTTATACTCCCACCACTCACACCACCAACCAGCCTCATGCCACACCCTCCTTATACTCCCACCACTCACACCACCTATGCTATGCTACCTGGTCAAAAGCGTCCGCCTATGCGGGGTGGGCCCTTACGCGGGGTTTTCAAGTTTTCTCTAGTCCAATATGCAAGTGTTATATACCGATATGTAGGGAGGTGGGGGGGGGGAGAGGTGATGATAGATCTGAAATCCATTTCCCGGTATCTTAATTGGATCCAAAGTTATTTAACTTTGAATTACAAAAAATTATTTTCTACGAAGACACACCAACAGCCCGTGGCTCAGCGCGGCTAGGCTCCCCGTGGCAGACCCACACAACTTCCATGTGCCAATTAGACTTCTGGGTATGCAACCATTGTATGTACAGACTATTCTGTGGCAGACGTTGCCGACAAACACGCCAACACCCACGCCTACCTGACGCCTACAGCAGCCTACGTAGGCCGGAGGGTGGTTGTGGCTCATTAGATTGTAGGTCAACTCTCGACTGCAGAGCCGTCCAAAGGCGCGAGAAAATATTATGTAAGGAGATGAGGGTGAAGGTCGGGGTTTGCTGCGAATGCAGTCATTGGCTACTCGGTCAACTGTATTCCTTATATGGAATTAAGGTAATGGGACAACTCTATGGTGTAGGCCGACAGTCTACCCACCATACACACACACATGAAAAACACACTAATCTAGATGATCCGGAATGTTGTCCCCACACCGATGGGCCATATTTGATAGTGTCCGTCCAAGGTGTCCGTCCTAGGTGTCCACTTACATGGGGTATTAGGCATTTTCATACTGAATGTAGTGTCCACTTATGTGGGTGTTCGCTTAAGCGTGGTGTCCACATGCGCAGGGCTAATAGGGGTAAAAATATGTTCCGAGCAAAAGTGTCCGCTTATGCAGGGTGTCCGGATTGTCCATTGAGCAGAGTTCTACTGCATGTGCCCTTGCCTTTAGAGAATTGGGGACCCTGGGGACCTTCTGCATTGTTGTAAATAATATGATCATAATGTTTTAATCTGGAATCTGGATTAAAATCAAAAATACTGGACCCACTTTTTAACATATACTTTGGAACACACCATAGTGTCGAAACGAAGGTAAACTAAAACTACTTGGTGGACTAATGGTTGGTTTGTCTTCAACTCTCAATCACATATACTTCTGTTCTTGGACACTTTCAGATTACCATATTCAGCTTTGGGAAAATAACAAGGTGAATTTCAACTAATGTAATGAAGAAGTGACTTACCTTTTTTCTTAATCCTCAGAGGCGATTTGCTGTCAGCAGTCCAGGTGAGTGCCAGGAGCAGGACGATGCCCAGGAGGAGCCGCATGTTGGCCCTGTGACGGCGTCCACGAGGTGTCGGTGTGAGGTGTGAGGTGCGGTGTCCCTGTCTCTGGTGTCTCTCCTCGAGTCTGAAGGAGTTTGTGTAGACGTGGTCTCTGAACACCCGGACTCAGAGCACCCTGTGCCGGGATCTGCCCCAAACCCCCGGCTTTTAACACGCCAGGTCATGCTCCGCTTCATGGCTATATGTCCTCAGACCTTTTGGCCGCCTTCCAGATGTCTGTGGTCTTCTCACGATTCTTGGGAGCGGTGCTGACGTCACACCCTGGCAACCACTGGCAGAGGGTCAAACCCATTCCTGTTAAATTTGCGCACGGGTATTATCGATAACAACATATTTATGATAAATGTGAACATGATCCAATTTAATTTTAATTCTCAAAAATCTCAAAATATAATCGCCATAGGACACCAGAAATATCTAATGTAAAGTCTAGAAATAAAGACAGTTTTATCATAGAGCTATAGTTCATCTCAGTAGCCCTACAGCTTTATGGATATAAGTGCATGTTCCGCCAACCAGGCGAAATGGTAGTATCGTAAAACTGGATGAGGTTTAATCTTGGCCACCGTATTCCACGACTGGAGTTTGGCAAAGTGACTTCATGAGGCGAAGCCAAGTGAAGTCCAGAGCCAAAACTTCAGGAGTGAAATGCGGTGGCCAAGATTAAAACGAATCAGGTTTTGATTTTATCCTACCCTATCTCCTTGATTTTGGAATATTACGTGATAATAATGCTGTATGCCACTAGTGGCATATAAAACTCCGTATGCCAGTCAGCGTGGCATACGGAACCCCAATGTTAAGCCTATGGGATTTTATATTAGGGGTAGGATAATACACCAACCACACAGCATTTGGCTTAGATCTGGTGAGGAACTGCTTGGTGGCACAGCTTCAGGTGACAGCAGGAACATTAATGAAATGTTCACAGGATGTACGTATAATACCATTATTAGTATTTCTATTCAAAAGAAATAAAATATTTAACATTGTATATCATATCACGTGATTAAACAATTGAATTGTGGGTTTTAACGACTGTGTGCCCATTCCCTAGTGGTATAAAGTACCACCAGCACCCATCCTCCAGGTGGAAACTTTGCACTACTCGCTCGTCCCAGAATATGTTACGGTTTTAAAATCATAGTTGTTATTGTTCAAATATGACGATACAAGCTATAAGGGTGTGAGTAAAACACACGGATATAGAGCAATATGGCGCTAGCTGGAAGTTGTGTTTAGAGTGGATCATCTATACAAGGAAATGAATGGTCACATGACTTGCTGATGTAAGCAGCTGGGGAGTATACCTCTGCTGCCACTGCAGAGAGCAGCACTTGAGTACAAGGTTTAAGATCTAGTAGAGAACTGAGCAAACCTGCTCCTCGCTGAAGTAAGGTTAGGATTAGGCGCCGGAGGCTTCACCCAGCATGGACTGGAGTTGCCTACTATGAACATTCACTGTGTTAAGCCATCATCAAATGAACGACTTACTGGAATTTGTTGATTGGACAAGTAATGGACACAATATCTAGAAAGACTAACCAAAACGGGTTTGTATGACCACTGACAGCCCTGGTTTGAAAACATTCCTATTTAAATACTGAGTAGGGCCTACAGTCTTAAATGTACCTGAATTGAGTAAATATGTTAGATCCGACATGTAATACTAAAATTTGATGATGAACTATGTTGGTGAATCAAAAACAATATCAGCTATGTCGAATCGGAGGCCAAGAACATACAACAAGTATTAATGAAAGCTTGTGCCAGGGAGATAAGTTTGGTTATGTCATTATTTATGTACTTATCTATTCAATTATTATCTTGTCGTATTATCATTTGATGACTTATGTATTGGATGTAATAATATGCATGTCACATCGGCAGCCTTCAAAGTAAGAAAGAATGTTTGTGCTTAGGTATTATGGTTTGGTATTTGGTATTTATTTATGTACTCATTTATTTCTCGTTATTTGAGCTCAATCCGGTTATCCTTGGCTTGCACTCTATTATGATAGAGTTGCCTCAATTTGTTAGTTTCCAAGCAAATCAACAAGGCACTGTACCGCAAACAAGACGGTGCAGTGTCTTCGCCCCAGCCTTAGGGACGAACCTACGGCAGGGGACTTATTTACTTACTCACACACATTATACATACATACACTCATTCATTAACTCTTCATTTTTCATTGTTATCTAACTCGAATGAAACACCTAGCTTTTAAGCATGTAAAGGCATGCAGCCCAGTGGCACATTTGGATTTAATACAAACATTGTTCCAGAACGACCAAGTGGTAGCCATAAGTGAGACATGGTTGCATGACCTGCACGACCATGCACTAGCTGACCACTGTCTGTATAGACAAGATAGGACCGTGGGTAAAGGAGGGGGCGTAGCTTGCTGCATTAAAGGGGATCTGAACAAATGGGTACGCAGAATTGGTAGCTTATGTCGAAGCAGTTTTGACTCTGAAATACTGAGTTTATCGATCGAAAAGCCTGGTAACAGAAAGATGGTAGTAATTGTCTGTTACTGGTCACAAAGAGGAAAACTTGAAAATTTTCTATCTGAACTTGATGGGATACTGGGGAATGAAAAGCTAGCATCTAAAGAAATCTGACTCATGGGTGACTTCAATATTAATCTTACTAACCTGGAGTTCAAGAAATCTTGAATGTAACTAAGGACTATAGCTTACGGCAAATGATCAATAACGTGACACGTCCTAATAAAAGAGGCGCTGACACTCTGCTTGACCATATCTACGCCAACTCTAGCTACATTATAGTCTTGGAATACCTGCATAATTTTCTTGATAGTCACTGTCCAGTCAAAACGATGAGATTCAGACAAGCTAAAACCCCATGGTTAACTGATGAAGTCTAATCTTTGATTTATGATAAACAGAATACGGTCAAGCTGTATAAAAAGAATCGAGACCCCATCAAATTGAATCAAATATAGGTGCTAAGGAATAAAATAAGGAAAGTAATGAGAAACTGTAGAGATGAGTTCTGCAGAGTCACAGTTAATGAAACGAAAGAGAATCCAGCGCAGTTCTGGAGAAGAGTTAATGAACTACTTAATGGTAAACCTAATGTGAATAAGTGTAACCTAGTCAACAAAGATACTGGTTTGCAGGTGCCGGAGGAGGAGGTCCCAGACTATATCAACTTGTTCTTAACTGGTATTGGTCAAAAATTTATAACAACTGTGACCAAACACTTATTGCTGAAACCATAAAAACATTGGATGAGATGGATGCCAGAATGGAGAGACCGGAACCCTTAAATATTAGAGTAGACACTGTTGAACTTTCCAACTTGATAAAGGACATTAGCACACACAAGAGTTCTGGCTTGCAGCATGTGTCAGCAACTGTAATGAAGGATTGTATGCTCATACTTGTAGACGAATTTGAACATCTCTTTAATACGTCATTAACAACAGGTAAGATACCAAGAACTTGGAAAGTAGGAAAAGAAACACCATTACCTAAGGCTGGTGAAAATACTAGAGTCAATAACTGGCGACCAATATGCCCAGTAAAATTATGGAGAAAGTTGTTCACACCAGATTGTATTCATATGTTAACACTTGTGGTATGCTGAACACTAACCAGTATGGCTCTAGGCTAGGGATGGGCACTGCGGATGCGCTCTATCAGTACACAAACAATCTTTATGAATCTCGTGACAAGGCAAATGCAACTGCAGTATGTTAATTGATGTGCTGAAGGCCTTTGACTGTGTTCCACATGAATTACTGTTGAAGAAACTAAGAACCAAATTTCAACTCGCTGATGATCTACTGTTGTGGGTCAGCAACTATCTGCATAAACAAAAACAGGTTCCAGTCGTAAATGGGTTAACCTCGAGTCTGGCTGATGTTACATTTGGGGTACCGCAGGGGTCAGTGCTGGGCCCGCTTTTGTTTATCTTATATGTAAATGACATGTGTGTTGGAGTAACTGATTGCCACAACATCCAATATGTGGATGACCTGGTGCTCTACAGTTCTGACCTGAACAGCTCTGTGTCTGCCTCTCGCCTGCAATTTGCTGTTCCCCATGTCGCGAAGTGGTGTGAAGGAAATGCGCTAACGATTAATACTGGTAAAACAATGTGCTGCTGGTATGGCACAAGACCAAGGGTAAAAAGACTAAACCCGCTGAATATCACATGCAGTGGAAAGGTGCTGCCTACCTGCTCATGCTATAAATACCTTGGAGTAAGTATAGATGCCACACTCACCCTAAATGAGCATATGAAATCTGTGCAAAAATTAGTTAACTGAAGATTATATAAGCTCCAGAAATTGAGAGGCAGACTTTCAACTGAGGTGACCAGACAGATTTACATGAGCACAATACGACCGGTAATGGAGTACGCATGCTTCTTGTATGATGGGGCGAGTGGTGTGCATCTTGCAAAACTTCAACGATTGCAAAATAGGGCACTGCGGATCGTCAGAGAACTGTGGGGATTGACGAACTCCATAAAGTGTGTAAGATTAAAAAGTTAAAGATCCGCAGAGTGAGACAGTTAATGGGCATTTTTTATAAAAGTTCAAAGCAGGAGGGTAATGTCGTGGCAAGCCTCAGACGAATGAGAAGTGATGTGAAGGTAAAACTTAATGAGTACAGGTTCGAGTCTAATGGGTAATCTACTGGCGAACACCCAAAAAGCTGGAACCAAGTCTGAGTTTAAATGGATGTTAAAGAAAGACCTATTGTAATTTATGGAAGTTATGATCAGAGTGCCTCCCCACTTGGTGGTACTTGTGTAAACTGAGAAAATCTTCATATCATTTCATTTCCAATTACTCTCATACACTGTATATAAAACCCCCGTAATGAGCTGTAAGTTGCTCTGCGTAGTAACTGTAAGCCTATGCCAATATTTCATGGAAGATATGTAACCTTAACAGAATGAAATAAAATTATTGCCAAAAAAAAAGAAAATTGGCAAGCTAATTATTCCCGACTGACGGCAGTTTTTTCTCTAGTCCCAAAGCCGCTTCACATCTCAGCTAATATCTCTGTAAATATCTAACATACAGACACCAAATAAAAACTGGCGTGTAGCTAAAGACAAGGGTGGCCATTTTTCTGGGGCTATCGCAGGAAAAGAAATAATCATTTTTATTGATATCTAAAGGTATATATAGGAATAGGGAAACCAAGTACCGGTAATCAAAAGTCAAAGTTACTCGGTAAGGCTAGGAAAAATTACTGCCCTCGGCCAAGGCCTTGGGCAGTAATCTTTCCAAGCCTTACCTCGTAACTTTGAGTTTTTGCTCACCGGAACATAGTTTCCCTCTATTATGCAACCACCATGAGGATTTGGAAAAACCTACTGCCACTTTTGTGAGGTTCCAAGGCGTGTGCTCTCTACAGAGGAGCACACAGAGTGAACCGCTGACCTGCTGCGGATTCAGCTTTATGTACGGACCAAGTTATATAATCCAGGTGCACCCGTCGCACTCTTGTGCACAGGCTTACCGGAATCACCACACAGGGATCCGTGTCCTCTAGTGAATAGTGTACACACCACCACATGGTTTACACGACCCCTACATACACAATACGACGTATACAAGAATCAAATTTTACATGATACATCAACCCCAGGTATTATAAACTGTAGTTAGAGGTTGGTAAGATATAAAGGCATACATTGCAAGTAAATATATTATATTTTATAAGTCAGCCTTAAACAAATATTTTACACAGACAGGACAAAACAGCACAGAGCATGACACACCAAACATGCTTTGCTTCCGTCATCATAAAGGAATGTGTGTTGACATATAACTTTCAAACCTTAACAGGTCTATTTGGTTTATGAAAGAATTGATGTGTTCTTTAACTGAAATTAGTGTTTGTAGATCTGTGTATTTCTGCAGGGAGTTGATCCCAAACCTTCGTTCCGGTGTATCATGGTGAAATAACATACTTTTTTATCCTAAATTGAATTTGTTTTAACCTCTTGTTAATCTCATGTCTTGATCGAATATATATTCTAACTGCTTTGTTCCACCATTTGAATCAAGCCGGATTATCATCATAACACCGAACATAAGATTGGGTAGGAGGCGCTTTATAAACGTCCCAGAACGAATCAACATGTATATTTAGCAAATATTGAAGTATCTAACATAGGGAATTCAAGTGATACAGTTTAGATATATGAAATTGATATAATCAACTTCACCCTCTGATGACTGCGGCACTTGACAACACAGATAGACTGTAAGTCAGTAATCATGGCATGATGACATTGACAACACATGCCCACCAAACCACCCACCTATAGAACCGCCCATCAACCCAAATACCCACACAATACTGCAGCATCACTTTAGAGATATTTTTCAAACTCCCCGTAATGAATAATGTTTCCAAATTTTTATGTTGCTTAAAAGCAGATGAGGATCTAAGTGTTACTAACATTTTTAATTTCATCCTCATCTGCCTTTAAACAACCTAAAAATTTGGAATTATAATTTCACATGCCTCTCAGTCCAGACTGCAAGCCAGACCAGGTAGCCAGCAGACACTGACTGTCAGTGGGTTGAACTACACACACCCACCTACACAAAGTACACACACAGATGTCAAACAAGATCATAGGATGACCAAAAGAAATACACAGTTGCTTTTTCCTTCTCTTCCACAAAGGGTCCACTTTTCAGTTTAATAACAGATTGTCGATACTTTATACCTGGTGTTATAATCTAAGTTTATTTGCAGACCTCTGTTGTACAACTTAGTCTGGTTGGGATACTGGATACCAGAGCCTACTTTTGTTGAAGTCTGGTGTCAGAGCTGCACCCACATAGACCGATCAGCCGCCACTCCCTGCCTCATCAAGCGCTGATGGGTACTTAGTGCTAACTTAAGCTTTTAGGTGTTTCTGGAAGTTGTGCCATCTCCCTCTGTGCTTTATAAGTTCTGAGATGTTCTACAAACTAAATGTAAAGAGTAAGAATGCATAGTGAAGAAATATTGAGGTATAAAACATTGGGTTTCATGGTAGACAGACGAGGCGTAACAAGTTGTAGATGCTTCCTCACCCAACGCTTTGCGACCACGGAATAGAGAGAAGCGGGAAATTGATCAGCGGACGACGCCGCTGTCGCATCTGCATATCCCGATATCGGCGATTCTGATTGGTTGAGAGTTCTGAGTCAATTTTCAGGTCTCACGTCGGTGAATAGAACCGTGCGGCGTGCGAGTTGTTCGACTTGACCGTCGCTGGTTGGTTCTATGGGGTGCCAAGTGTTTCACACTTGGGTAAAGATCTCAATAATCTTGAAATCTTTTTACCGGGAAAGGTTCCCATCCCAGTGGCAGTTTATATTCTGTCTTCCCCTTTTATTTCCAATCATTTTGCCGTTTGTTGTACGTGACTATATGGTAGTTTCATACAAGACAGTCTATATCTTCGCGTGTAGCGAGGATATTTATTCTCGTGGTTTCGACTTCTAACCAGTCTCATCAGGCAAGGTGCGGTAGGTGTTCTTCTGTGGTCTTTGCCCCAGAATTTCATTCTGGCGGCGGAGTATGCAGTTCCGTTATTTTTTCGTATACGAAAAAATAGTTGGATTGTTCTCTCTATTGCTTGTTGTAGTCCTAATCTTCACAACTTCAGGGTTTGGTTTGGGGTGATCATTTTAGTGTAATTTTTTTCGTTCCGTTTGCGCCTTATCGGTGCTGCAGTTGGAGAAAATAAAATTCCAACTGCTGCACCGATAAGGCGTAAACGGAACGAAAAAATTACACTAAAAACATTGGGTTTCAACTTGATTTCAGTTTGAATAGCTTAGTATGCAAAATCAATCAATAACAACAACTTGAACAAGTTCACTTGCCCATATCAGCAGCAGGTGACACACTGACAGATTGACAGTAAGGGATCTGGGTGAGACCCGCAAGCCGCTAACCTACAATCGTCAAAATCTGTTGTGAGTTGTCTGCACTTCAAGTTCAGAATTCAATCAAACATATCTCTTTTGTTTGTTTGATCACGGGGCTTTGCTGGATGTCGAGCTCCTTTCCCACCACGTAGCGACCACGGAATAGAGAGAAGCGGGAAACGGGCCGCGGACGTCGCCGCGGCCTCATTAAAAAAAAATTCCGAACCACAGATTGCCGTCAGGTGATCCAACGGAACGAAAAAGTTACGCAAAAAAAACATATCTCTTTTGGCTGAATTCATACCAGTGCACCAGTGGATCAGAGTAATCAGGAAAAGTGGCGCTGGAACATGTCTGTGGCCTTTGATCTCCCATACTTTATCAACTAAATATCCTCTTCATGTCTTCACACATCGGTAAGTTGCGATGTTAAGATCCTGTGTCTACAAATTGCAGCATCTAGATTCTAGTGAGTGATAAGTGGGCATAATAGTATGTCCACAATCACACACTCATTTTGAAGGTGAATTGATAGCATTACAGATAGTTAGACAACAACACATTTGATCACCATCACTTTATTCACTTATAAAAGGAAAATTATGATAGTTAGTAACATTGAAGTGACAGTTCACTGGTAATGTGTATGATTGTGGATTGGTTATGGTAATGTGGTAGATAAAGAGGACAGTAAATGCTAATGAGTGCAATAAGAGATTTTCCCATGCAGATCTGGTAGATCTGGTGACCACTCGGCCAGGGGCCTGTTTCATATTCCAGGATCGTACATGAAAACCATTTTCTGCACCCTATACAAGGGTTATCATTTAATAATCTTTATGTCCGTTCGCTAAGAAAGTATTAGTCATCCATAAGGTCGTTTATGCGTGTTGATTAAAATTGTTCCACATCGTCCCCGGGTTTCTATGGCTTACAGAGAATGGTATACATGTACGATCTTAGATTAAGAAACGGGCCCCTGGTCTACTACTTACTACTGCATCATGCAGTAATATACAGAAACAGGGTTACGTGATAAATATGTGGTAAAATTGACGATAAAACGAACCGATGCCGAAGGCAGAGGTTCGTTTTATCGTCAAGTTTTATCGTCAAGGTTTTATCCCTGTTTTCGTATTATTATTATATACCTTAAAATATCCAATTTTTACCTTTCCTTTTGGGCGAGATTTGGATTTCGCCACCGTACATGCCCCATATGCCACATACATACCCTGTACATCACCTAGGTATTGTACGGATATAAATATGACATAGGTAGGATCGGGTCGTATGTATAGGATTTACTAGGAAATCCACCTGGGCACCTTCAAGGGTACAAACGCTGGCGGGTCCATTCTTATGGCTACTAGGAATGCACTGCAGAGATTCTACTCCCCCCCCCCCCCCCCACTCCCAGCTCTTCCCCCCCGACTCTTGCCGCCCTGTTCCCACCCTCCCCATACCACCGGCCCATTCCAACTATAAAGCGACCTCCCAGCCTGCCCAGATACCTGCGACCACACCGGACCCTGCTGCCTCTCCCTGACCTCGCAAGCTTCACTCTATTACTGACAATGAAGATGCCCCCGGTTTCATCGATCCTATCCACCTATCTAACTACACGGAAAAGAAAATCACTTCAGATATTGCGCTCTTCTACAAGCTAAGTACCCGGTGTCCCAGCGTAACTTTTGCTGTTCTACCTTTTCTAACACCTCTGTATGTCAGACTCGTTAAACCGGTGCGATTGTGTCTGCAACACACCATGTTTATCCTTGTTATTTCTGACTCACATGGTTTTAGACTTGCCCCCCACCTTTCAGCTACCGACACCATGACTTATGCTACACACTCTTTCCTGGGCAAAGGCATACCAGACCTCGTTACCTCCACCATTAGACTTGCTTCTAACCTTTCTCCAGGCTTAATCATCCTTAATGCTGGCATCTGCGACATTACTTATAAAAACGCTGTTACGAAAAAAATATTTCTTAGAGAACAAGACCCCCAACTTGCAACCGCCTCCTACATGGACCATGTTATCGCTGCCTACAACCAGGTCTTGGTCTCTACTGGGACCCGTACCCTCTTCTCCCAGTCATTGGCCTCGACTTAAACAAGAACAATGCCGCCATGAGAAAATGGCTAAACCAGTCTTCCGCCTCAACGCTCCTCGACGCGCCATCCCTACCGCATATGCATCAGCCTTCACTCAACGACTCCATAATCCAAATCAACCGTGCGCTCTCAACCTTCAACCATCGAAATAATCTTCCAACCCCCTGGACTGCTTCAATTTTCCATAAGTCCATGGTTAGAAAACGTCATTCTCACTGATACTTCCATCTTTACGATGGCTGTCACCTTGATGATACTGCCTCTGCCACTGCTGCCCGCATTATCAACTCTTGCCTCTCCGACATCTCTTGGAACCTTCTCACTACGCCTTAAACTCTGACAATTCACCCAGTTGCCTATACTAGAACAATGTTGTTGTGCCCGTGTCCTGCAGGTTCCCCTCATTAACGCCTCATTGTTTAATTCGATGTTGAGCCTGAGCAGTTGTTCACATGGGTTTATAATTATGTTTCATCCTTATTCATCCAAAGTAACACAGAGATATCTGCAGGCCCAGTCGGTGCATTCCATGTTGTTATTCTGCCAGATTATTAATGATTGACATGGACTCTATCAAAGTTGCTAAAGGGCTTAAGTTTGTTAGCATTAATATATATAGCCTACTCCCTAGCTTTGATGAATTTGTCTCCTTTGCAATTTTATTTGACGTTGCCCTTGTTAGCGAGACCTGGTTGGATCCACGAATACCCGATGCACTTGTTGCCATTCCAGGTTACCAGCTTATCCGCCTTGATAGGCGCCCCCATGTAGATAAAAAGGCTGGTAACTTAATTATCTACCTAAAGAACCATATTGATTATACCCTCATTAATGAACACACCGAAATATCCCCTTTGCATGAGATAATTTCTCTAGCCTTGACGATACATAATCAAAAATACCTACTGGTAAACACATACAAGCCCCCTGCTACATCCCCGTATGATTTCTATCACAAACTCGACTCAGTGGTTCACTCTTGTACCTATACTAACAATATTGTTATAATGGGTGATATAAATTTAGACTACCAAGATAAGAAGCTGCGTAAAAACCATATAGACCCCTTTGGGAAAATATGGAATATCAGTCAGCTAATGTATATGGACAAATTAGAGAGACTTCAAAATAGGGCATTACGTGTAGTGCAGGGGAATAGCATCAACAGGCAGAGAATCGAAGACTTACTAATTAGCTGTGGAAGGCTGGAAAGCCTACGGCTTTGTAGGAAAGTCCAACTGGCAAAGTTGATGTACAAACGCTCGAAAAACTCTGAGAATACGTATGAGCTCCCTAGGGATACGCGACAGAGTCAGCGGATTAACTTTAAAGTGTTCAAGCATAAAGGGTCTAAATATGAGCGCTCCCCAGCATTCAGAGGAAGGAAATTGTGGGATGACTTAACTCCGGAAATACAATTAAGGGACACAATACCTGCGTTTAAGCGCTCAATAAAAGAACTATGGATGTCGTAAATATTGATACTAGTTAGCTAGCATGTTCGAACTATCTACTGCACCTTTTTCCTATGCACATTTACTACACAATTTATCATTATTCTCTGTATAATAACCATCTATGTTCACCTGATTGTACTACCATTGGAAGATCTGGTCATCCGACCAGAAATGGATTGATCAATAAAAAAAAAAATAAAAAAAAAAAATTCCCCAACCCGAATTACTGACAAAACCTCCACTATTATTGACCATATCTACTCCAACGCTACAAATGTCTCTATCGCCAGTGTTCTTTACTACAACTTTAGTGACCATTTACCCGTTACTCTTGTATTGAAAACACAAAGGAATAAAACCCCTAAAATGCCCATCAGGGCTAGATCATATGCCCACTTTAATAAAGAGTTGATCTTAGAACGTTACCTAACTTCAGACTGGACCAACTTCACTATCGATAAACCACCCCAGCAACTCTGGGATATCCTTCTATTGAATCTTGACACATCCTTAACCACTATGGCCCCTATCCAAAAACTTCTGGTCTCTAAATTTAAACCCCCTTGGTTGACAGATGAGGTAAGAGCCTCCATTAAAACCAGAGACTATTTTTACCGATGTACCCGTAATAATGGTTCCCTGGATAACTGGCGTATAGCCAAATATCATAAAAATCGTACTAAATCCTTAATTGTTCGTAACAAAAAACCCAAAATCAGTAAACTAATTAGAAGGCATAAAAACTCCCCTAAACACTTTTGGAGAGGCGTCCGCCAACTGATTCAAAAGCCCCTGACCAAATTGTTAGACAAGACAACTGGGACCTGTTTCAATAGTTGAAAATCCAATCGCTGTTGGTGTCAATGATCCCACAGTGGCAGTATGGTAGGTGAATTGTACAGCGAGCGTCACTTTGGAAATGAGCGTCACCAACAGTGGGAGTAACCGTTTCACCAGTCAAGTGGCATTCACTCTTGCTGTTGGTGGTGCTGTTTTTTTTGGTGGTGCTATAATTGCGGTGGTCTCGCCCAGAGGAGGTGTGAAGCGCAGCGCCCCCTACAGTTTTGAGCGACAATAGACAACCACAACAAAGCATGAAGCCATGCAGATTCCTATAGGAAAATATTGCCAAAATAGGCTAATTAGGGACAGCTACTATATACAAACTGTTAGAGCTCTATCAAAAATCTTTTCAGATATTGATAGAGTGATATCTAATCTACTCCAAACCACAATAGAGCTCCATGTTTTATGCCTGTTTTTTTGTTGTGGAATAATGCCTTATTTCTCACAAGTATTGCTAGGCTTGGGCTAGACTAGTCCTAAAGGCTCTGACTGTGAAGACTGTCTGCAAGGCAGTCAAGGTTTCCCGACTAGGGCTAGACTGGCCTCAGTCCCTGTGCGCTACCCACCTCTCCTACTGCTGCCTACCACCACCACACACCATGGTTAACCCATCGATGTCATGATTGAAATTGGCTACCTCAGGCTGTCGCGATCGTATATATGGTTCAGGTCGGTATAGGGGGTGCTGCGCTTCACACCTCCTCTGGGTCTCGCCCGGACCGGCAACACGCATAGCAATACTCTGTGCTCAATTAGTGCACTATGCCGTTAACAATGACCGTCAGTGGGGAACAGTGAACGGCAGGGGCCCCTCAACAGTGACACAGCTATTGAAACGGGAATCTCTGTGCTTCGCTGTTGGTGGCACTATTACTGTCACTGTTGAGGCCTTCCTCTCACTATTACTAACACTTATATTGAAACAGGTCCCTGGTGTTGAAATCCCAACTGTTGCCCTGAATGGCCATTTCAACGCCTACTTCACTAACATCCGAGCAAGGTTGGCTGAAGACTTTCACACACCAAGTGTTCTTGAAGCTTCCTTCCCCTCAAGAGACACTGAGTCATCCTTTTTTCAGAACGCTTTTACGCTTGATGAAGTAGTAAATGTTATCAAAAAAATTAATTGTAACAAGTCTTCTTCTATTAGGAATATCCGTTCTTTTATCTTTAAGATTGCATTTAGTGCTGCCCCAAACTTACTTATGACACTTTTCAATGCGTCCTTATTTCACTGTACGTTCCCTTCTTCATGGAAGCTTGCAACTGTCTCCCCTATACCCAAAAAAGGCAATTTGTCATATGCTAGCAACCTTCGCCCCATTAGCATGTTAGCCCTACCTGGCAAAGTGTTGGAAAAACTGGTCAATAATCGACTTAAATCTTATCTTGAAACCAATAACTTGCTTTCTTCTTCCCAGCACAGTTTTCGCCAACATCGTTCAACTATCACTGCTATCTCCGAGTATCTACACCATATATATAATAACGTCTCTAGTCATAGTACCCTTTCCTCTCTCTTTCTTGACTACAAGAAAGCGTTTGACATGGTTTCCCATAAAATGTTACTATCTAAATTGTATAAACTTGGACTCAACAATGCTACTTGTTCCTGGTTTACTAGTTATTTGCATGACCGGAAACAATGTGTATACCTCAATGGTCAAACCTCCAGCCTTTTGCCTGTCACTTATGGACTGCCTCAGGGTCTGTTTTGGGCCCTACCCTGTTTCTGATTTTTATAAATTATCTACCTGCTTTATTGGCTAACTATAACTGTCACACAATCTTGTATGCTGACGATGCGGTAATCACTACGAAAGACCCTGAAACAATGTCCCGGATTATTCCACATGTTGCTGGTTGGTGCAAGGCAAACACTCTTACCCTGAACGAAAAAAAAAATGTTTGGATGCCGTACTCAACTAAGAGTAAACCCCCACCACATGTTTTCCACATTAACAATCGGCCCCTTGCCCAAGTTAACTCTTTTAACTACCTTGGCCTAATCATAGACCGTAAATTAAACTTCCATGAACATACACGTTCTGTATTACAAAAAGTAACTCACCAAATCTACCTCCTGTCCCATATAAGGTCTTTCCTAGAATGACCCTAATCTACTTTGGCTTATGATCCAACCCTTTCCCAGCTCCCTCCTGACCCACCATCAGTTTGCGTTTGCAACCGTGCATGACAACGGACATTTTTCTGAAAATTGTATACAAATCACTGTACATGTACCCATACTCTATTTTCTGTTGAATGTGTTTCAATCAGTATTGGTTTGTTTTTCTTTATGTGTACAACTCAGTACCAGACACTCGCTCTGTCTGTCTTAGCCCCGACAGGCCCCCGTACACGTATGTTCATATGTGTGTATATGTATGTGTTCTATATATATAGATATATGTGTGTGTATGTATTTATATACAGATTTACGACTGTCATCATTCATCTTTTTGCTGTTGTACCCCTCTGTGAACTGCTGTTGTCAGATTTCACATCTGTAAACTGGAACTGTTGTTTATCCCTACTTACGTAGAACTTGACTCAATCCTTCCTACTCTAATGTCGATTATATTGTCTTGTCAGCTTGTGATCCCCATCAGAGGGACCAGGTGGCAGAATGGCCATCAGCCGAACCTGGAGACTTGTAAAATGTCAGTACCCTAATAAAAGTTTTAAAAAACCAAAAAATTACAGGTATATAATAATATGTAATGTAACCTGACCATTTGGAATAAAAACTAACAATGCTTACTCTTGTTAGGTTTCTGCTGATATACCGAGAGGTACCATATACCATTTCGTCTACAATGAGGACGTTTGCTTATTATCATATACCTTTAATTGGTGAAAAAACGCCATTTTAATGACATTCAAAGTCGTAGTCACAGCAGGCACGATTTTTTAAGAATAAATGAAAAATCAGGAAATGACTGATTCTATTAGGATATAATTCAATGCCCACTCTTTATCATTGTTAATCATTATGAATTCATTATATAAATTTAATGTTAAACTATGAAGATCATGATGAATGAAACACAAACAAATAACTGATAAACCCCTAAAATCTAAAGATGTTTATATTTGTAGCGGCATTAATGTTCCGTGTATGTGGTATCTTTTCTTTGCTATATGGCATGACAGTTCTACCCCTGCTGTTGTGAGGTGTTCTTGAATCCACCCAGGCAAGAGAGCTACGGGTTTGCACTATATTGCATATCCATCCTTGTAAATGAGACTGGTTCCTCAGTGGGGATGGTGTTTTAGTTACTTCCGAACCTCCGTATCTCACCTTGGTTGTCTAAAGGGGACCATTTTGATCAAATTTAGCTACTGTGTCCCTCTGAGTAGGTGGGGGAAGACATAGATAGATGAGGTAGAGAGGCAAATAAGGTGCCATTTCCCACTAAACCTAACATGAGAACTTCAATAAAATGCTAAAGTCAGGTTCTAGTTCATAGTAACGGTTGATACGATGATCAACAAGTTGATAGCTTGTCACTTCTTTAGGTTTCTTGTAACAGACAATTTAGCATTAAATCGTGATAATATTATATGGTTAACTATTTGAAATTTACTTATAGGTAGATAATAAATGTAACGATAGATAGAGTTCTTTCTTACATATATATAAATTGTTTAGTTAATGGAATCAGGGGAACATTATAGATTTAATAATTCATTACAGGAGTTGTAGTAATAAATATTTTCAACAATTGATAACCTGGAATCGAAAGTGCAACAATAGTAACATGGTGAAGAGAACGAGTCACAATTTGGTTATAAAGTTCTGGTTCGAAAGTAATGTTGGAATAACTAAGTTATTTAAATGTAATGTAAGTCAGAGAGTAGTCTGGAAATAGGCAGGTAAAGGCGGGGGTCCGTCATGATCCGCATTAAATTCCGGAGCGTGGAGGTGTTGGTAGAGGTTGTAGTAGTGTACAGATGTAAACATATCAATATACATTGTATACGAATATTTACATGGTGGTGTATATATATGTATGGGATTTTCCTGTAGTGTAGTCTAGGCCTAGATGTCAGTTGGGCATCGTAGTGGGATTGTGTCAGGAGTGTCACCTCGATTTCTGTGAGTACCCGCATGTATATTTCTAATTTTCTGATGGCATTTATCATACTTAAGTTTAGAACAGGTTTTATTCTCAGGCTGTTTTTAAATCTTTATTCTGCTCTGAAGCCTTACGCAGTAGACCTATGTCAGGTTGTCGTAGTTTGACAGTGTCAACAAAGATGGCACCACGGGCATGTTTTGTCTTTTGCCGAGTGTCAACAAAATGTCGAAATGGCTAAGAATGCAATTATAAATCGATTTCCTTGAGTGTGTATTTATTGTTGATATTAGAATGACGTTTGAGGTGGGGATGGTTTCATAAATCACTCATAATGTTCTGTATCATGTCGGCAAACATTTGAATGGGCGCTTTGAGTACAACCGGAACTTTTTATAGTAGTTCACCTTCCGTTGCTGATTGGTCAATTTTTGTATTTACTTCTGTTGATAAAATGCACTTTATTCAACGCCCAATTGAATACACTTACTCAATGTTAAGCCTATGGCGTTTTCAATTAGGGGTATGTTAAGGCTATGAGTCAAGACTGAATTAATTTTTTTGACAAAATGGGTTTTCATTGGTTGTTATAACAACTGCCAATAGATGACCAAATTGTTCCAGCTCAGCACCCTGTCTGTCACTCAGGGGACAGCCTACATAATTTGCTCAGAAGGGTTCAGGTCTTATACCCCACATTAGGGGGTACCCTGTGCTAGGCGTTACCCCGTGTTAGGGCCCACCCTAGTTAGTGGGAACACCCCATGTGAGGGGTCACTCTGTGTTAGGGAAAAACCTGAGTTAAGGGAAACCCCATGTTAGGGAGCATCCCATGTTGGGGACACTTTGTGTTAGGGGTAACCCTGTATAATGTGTCATTGAAATTTCTCAGGCCATGCTCTGGCAAAAACCATTGGTTTCATCCGGTACTGCACCTTTATGTATTATGAAATTGAATAAAGTCCTAAGTGATCCTTCTTTATTTATCGATGAAAATCATCTGGAAAGAGAATACACAAACAAAAAATTTCATCAACTGTTTTATTTGTCAACTTCTCCAATAAAAAGTGTTGCCACCGTTTGTACTTTGTGTAGCAATAAGTGAAATGCTTTTTCATTTGGTACATTTCAGTTAATACAATGCCTTATTGATATGTTAACCTAATTAACAACCCTTAACACTAGTCAATGCTGAACTGTGGGCAGATATCGATCCAGCGGAATGTGACCTTATAAAGTGAACAGTTATTTAGTGAAATGTGTTTACCTATTGGAACAATCTTTCATTCTGCATTTATAATTTACAAATATTAAATGAGCATGCAGATTGAAAGAAATAAGTACCTATAATTATTCTAATTATAACTTGATGATGTCGGGCCACTGTTTAAAGTGTGCTTGGGGGCAGGAAGCGACACTCTGCCATTTGCTACGGGCATGCGCAAATGTCACAGAAATGTTTTGCGCACTATGTATGGTAGAACATTGGGTTATTTACTGAATTAAATATATTGGTATTCATCCATACTGGCACAATATTCTGGTATGAATATAATGCAAACAACACAGCAGATGATGAGATCCACAGTATTTTCCGGAATACAATATAATATAATACTGTAGACCACCTCCTGACCACCTAGCAGTTGGCCCATTCACTTAAACCCACAGTCTACCTGTAGCAAGTGACCACCAAGCAGTTGGCCCATTCACTTAAACCCACAGTCCACCTGTAGCAAGTGACCACCAAGCAGTTGGCCCATTCACTTAAACCCACAGTCCACCTGTAGCAAGTGACCACCAAGCAGTTGGCCCATTCACTTAAACCCACAGTCTACCTGTAGCAAGTGACCACCAAGCAGTTGGCCCATTCACTTAAACCCACAGTCTACCTGTAGCAAGTGACCACCAAGCAGCTGGCCCATTCACTTAAACCCACAGTCCACCTGTAGCAAGTGACCACCAAGCAGTTGGCCCATTCACTTAGACCCACAGTCCACCTGTAGCAAGTGACCACCAAGCAGCTGGCCCATTCCCTTAAACCCACAGTCCACCTGTAGTAAGTGACCACCAAGCAGCTGGCCCATTCACTTAAACCCACAGTCCACCTGTAACAAGTGACCACCAAGCAGCTGGCCCATTCAGTTAAACCCACAGTCCACCTGTAGCAAGTGACCGCCAAGCAGCTGGCCCATTCACTTAAACCCACAGACTTCCTGCAGTCAGCGACCACCAAGCAGTTGGCCCATTCATTTAAACCCACAGTCCACCTGTAGCAAGTGACCACCAAGCAGTTGGCCCATTCATTTAAACCCACAGTCCACCTGTAGCAAGTGACCACCAAGCAGCTGGCCCATTCACTTAAACCCACAGTCCACCTGTAGCAAGTGACCACCAAGCAGTTGGCCCATTCCCTTAAACCCACAGTCCACCTGTAGCAAGTGACCACCAAGCAGTTGGCCCATTCACTTAAACCCACAATCTACCTGTAGCAAGTGACCACCAAGCAGTTGGCCCATTCCCTTAAACCCACAGTCTACCTGTAGCAAGTGACCACCAAGCAGTTGGCCCATTCACTTAAACCCACAGTCCACCTGTAGCAAGTGACCACCAAGCAGTTGGCCCATTCACTTAAACCCACAGTCTACCTGTAGCAAGTGACCACCAAGCAGTTGGCCCATTCACTTAAACCCACAGTCCACCTGTAGCAAGTGACCACCAAGCAGCTGGCCCATTCACTTAAACCCACAGACTTCCTGCAGTCAGCAACAAGCTAGTTTGTATGGCACTGTTAAATTCTATCCATAAATAAACATCACCATCACAGTCGTCCTTCCCGTTGTTCTCTACTCACCTGACTCTGGGGCATGCATCACATAACTTCCTCCTGGCTCTAGGCTCTGAGGTTTCTTACTGCCTAAAGAGTCTATTCCACCAGCATGTTTTATTCTGCACTCATAGGGTTGGGCTGTTTATGTCACACCTGGTATGTTAAGCCAAAGAATTAACATTAACAAATTATACGCAATGATCACCCACATCAAGTGTCAATACGATGCCATGGTTCTGCCAGAGTGATGTGATTCCAGAGAGCAGACAAGACATCAACATAGACATTTAAATGTTCTTAACTGGATTTCTCAATTGAGTTGAACTATTCTGATATTGTGAAGCTATTCTGATGGATGTGAAAGGGTTGAGATAAATCCAGAATCATGTACTCAAATTGCACCTCAATGACGATTGTGGAACATCCAAACTTGTGGAGTATTGTGTATTTGTAAGACTCTTGATCCAGTTCTATATAAATTTTGCAGTACCTTTCTAGATCTTGCTGGATTATACATACTACATCTTATATGATTTGCTAGCTTCAGTGGCCCTATGTGCAGAACCCCTATCATTGCTCATGTGGAGTTCTTCCACCAGACCAACTTAGTCAGTCCTGCTAGCAGGATTCACCCTAACCTAACCAGTCAACAAATCACGCAGGATCGGCTTACATTGTGCGCCCTGGTGGAACACCCGCTTATCACTTATTATCATAAACCTCTGGAACAGGCTGACACTCTCCTTACTCCCTTTGTACACCTTCCACATTGGGAAATATCCAGACAGTTATTTGAAGTACAGAGACAGTAACCCAGTAAGAGCTTAAGGAAAATATATTGCCGATAGTGGCACCTTGTGTACTGGCACACTCCCGTATCATGCACTATTTTCTCACTACTTATATGTGGGTTAGAATCTGCTGATGGGGGGCTTCTGTTTAGACATATTGTCTCAATACTCTTACAATGGGCTGTACCTCAGGGAAGTATGTACATATGAAATAAGATAGACCATCTTTAGGCAAATTACTTACACATATGTCAAATAGTCAAAAATAACTTAACAGACTAGCATTAAAATTTTCTTCTCAGAGCAAGCATCATTTTACATACTGTACAGTTCATTAAGGAAATCAATGGACTTTGACCGAATGTGACACACACATGCCAAGTATAAATATGACACACTTGTACTAAATTTGAATGTGGCACACCTGTCCCAAGTTTGAATGTGACATATTTGTACCAAGTTACAGAGGTATATACCAAGGTCTCTCACTCTCAACACACATCGCTCACTCTCCACACACATCTCTCACTCTCCGCACACGTGTCTGTGCAACTTACTGTCTGCTTGTCATGGTTTTCAGTTGGGCAGTGCTGGCTGACTCTCTCCTGGAGCATCTTACTCAGATCATCTCCAGGTTCAAGTTAGCTGAGAGACTTATGGCCATCTATATACACAAGGAAGCTAGACGGACATGCTAGCGCCACGTAACCCTGAACCCCCTGGTCCGCAGTCCATATGCTGCTCAGGAAGCCACCCGCTGTGCTGGATGAGCTTCAAGTGCATGATCTGTGAGTGGCTGCCTTAACTAGTCATATTGTGTACAATAGTTTGTCATAGAAATCATACAAGTTCTTGCAAAGCAAGGTAATCTCCTAGTATCCATCACATCCGTAAAAATATATATTCTTTGGCTGAAAAGCACCCAGGACTGGCTTCAAAGTCATGTCTGCTGAATTTAGGCACACAGTAAATCACTTTCTGTACAAAAATATATTCATAGACTCCAACTATCACTGTATCAGATAGTGTCAGTGATAAGACACTGTCACTGACACTGTCCTGCCTCTGTCACTGTCACTGTTATATATAGTGTCACTGTCACTGTCCTGACACTGTCACTGTTATATATAGTGTCACTGACTCAGTGAGGGACACTGTCACTGTCCTGACTCTGTCACTTCTCGGTGACAGGGTCGCTGTCGCTGGTTACCAGTAGGTGTCTGTTATTTCCTCTATCTGCAGGCCGAGCAGCAGAGCGGCTCTCCGGAGCAGCTCGTCTGAGTCGGTGTTTCGCTGACGCAGGAAGGTGGTGGCCTTGTCGGCGAGCAGGTCCCACTCACACACCTTCTCCTCGTGGTAGCCCTCCATCCACACCACCGCCAGCGCCGTCGCCCACGGCGTGTCCTCCTGGCGGCAAGAAGGGCACAAATCATGTTAGAGATGATCATCGAGATTTCGTGCATCATCAGAGCATTTAACGTCAACAATCATTGAGGTTTCATGCATCATCAGAGCATTTAACGTCAACAATCATTGAGATTTCGTGCATCATCAGAGCATTTAACGTCAACAATCATTGAGATTCCGTGCATCATCAGAGCATTGAACATCAACAATCATTGAGGTTTCATGCATCATCAGAGCATTGAACGTCAACAATCATTGAGGTTTCATGCATCATCAGAGCATTTAACGTCAACAATCATTGAGATTTCGTGCATCATCAGAGCATTGAACGTCAACAATCATTGAGGTTTCATGCATCATCAGAGCATTGAACGTCAACAATCATTGAGGTTTCATGCATCATCAGAGCATTGAACGTCAACAATCATTGAGGTTTCATGCATCATCAGAGCATTGAACGTCAACAATCACTGAGGTTTCATGTATCATCAGAACATTGAACATTGAACAATCATTGAGATTTTGTGTATTGTCGGAGTGTTGGGCACCGACAATGATCAAGGTTTTGTGAACAGGCGGCTATGAACCATGGGATGTTGACTAGTTGAATGAATTCAATATCTCATGGTTTACAAAGCTGCCTGTAGGGTATAACTTTTTGAGACTTCATGGTATATGCACAAGTAGACAAGATACCTGACATTATACAGTGGTCATGCATTTAAGAGAGATAATAAACAAGAAACTATAGTCGCTAGAAATACGTAACACAGAGGTTCAAAAATAAAGCATCAGGCCTGGACCACCGTCCAGGGCCTGACCTAACATTAGGCCTAAATCACGATGCAGGGTTTCACCTAGTATTAGGCCCAAACCAACGTACAGTGCCCGACCTAGCATCTGGCCTAAACCACTATGCAGGGTATGACCTAGCATTAGACCCAGGCATCATGCTAGGTCTGACCTAGCATGTATCACCCGTATCTAAAACCAGTCTCTATGCAGCATGGCCGACTTCCTTCTGGCTCACATCCGGACAATCCCATGATTGTAGAAATCCCGCTTAATCTATTTGAGAAGGGAGATGACCTTGACCTACCAGCACGACCTTGAAAGGGTTCTCCTTCCTGATGATTTTGAGCGGAACACAGAGAAGTTCAGCGAGACCTTTCTCCAGCTCCCACGATCCGTCCCACTTCTGTAGGGCCACCATCTGTGTCAGTTCAGAGGCTGGAAGGAGAAACAACAATATGATGAAATATCAGAAATCTCTCAGCTCAGAGGCTGCACACCAATATATGATGTAATATCAGAAATCTCTCAGCTCAGAGGCTGCACACCAATATATGATGTAATATCAGAAATCTCTCAGCTCAGAGACTGCACACCAATATATGATGTAATATCAGAAATCTCTCAGCTCAGAGGCTGCACACCAATATATGATGTAATATCAGAAATCTCTCAGCTCAGAGGCTGCACACAAATATATGATGTAATATCAGAAATCTCTCAGCTCAGAGGCTGCACACCATATGATGTAATATCAGAAATCTGTCAGCTCGGTGGCTGCATGCAGAAAGCATGTAGTGAAGTTATTCAGAACTGATATATGAATTCCCAAAATTCAGATATCTACCAAGGAAGTCTCCAATATATAACAAAGATGCATTTACATATCATTGCTGAAATCTATGCATCAGTCTATTAGGCAAAACATCGCAGTTATTCTGATGGAGATGAGTAACGATTCACATGGTAAATCAAACCTCCTGACGACCACTGCACACTGTATATCCACGAATGACTAATTAGGGCAGTGATAAGAACTCGCCTGGCAGCTGCTTTCTGCGGGATTTCCGCTTGAAGACTGCGCCTCCTGCCTTGGCCAACCATTTCTTCAGCGGCATCTGGTGGAGAGTGAAGAGATTCAAAATGAATAGATCTGACCTTGTACATCAGGTTTGACCTTGTACATCAGGTCTGACCTTGTACATCAGGTCTGACCTTGTACAAGAAGTCACATGACCCTGAGTAGATCTGAACTTGTACGCCAGTTATATGACCCTGGTACATTTAAGTTATGTATCACCCTGTGTGAATTTGACCCTGTACATATGGACTTTTATTTCTTACATCTTTGTTTATTTTTTGTATTACAAATGATCCTAAGTATGTCAGGGAATTATACATTTCACTATGAGATCTGAATGAATGAAAGTAATACATTACTACAGTACAAGCTACACCCACAACAACCCCTAGAGGTGTATTATGTTACGACGATTCTGGATGTTCTAAGACTATTTGGAAGATGTAGGTAAGCATTTATGTTATGACAATAAAGCCTTCCTAATCTTATAATGATTGTCGCTGTACGATTACAAAATCTTATTTAGTGCGGGCCGGATATGCCTGCATGCAAGCATAACAAAAGCGACCAGGGTGGGGAGTTAGCTCAGTGGTAAAGAGCACTGGACCTGTAATCCCAAGGTTGATGGACTTTGTGGGTTCGAGTCCCTCTGCAGCCACTTTTCTCCTTCAACCCCAGCAGTGGTAGATTTACTGCTGTACCAAAGGCCAATCCTTCTCGTACCATGTCTATTTGATGTGGGAAGTAAAACAGCTCTCACCTTGATAAATGTGTAAGGGTGAGATTTCTACATAAATCCATCTCATAGATTTGGTCAAACCCAAAATAAGTCTAATAGAACATACTGGATGTTAAACTACCCTAACAAACAAACAAAAGTAATAGGCCCATCCTATGTCCTTATATAAGATTGTGCATATGCAGTTTTTAAACCGATACCCTGAATTCTGTGATTCACAGACCACCACACTGCAGACTAAGTTACCCCACTACAGACTGGTGAATGCTTAAAGAGTGTGTAAAGACTGCAGACTAAGATACCCCACTGCAGAGAATACGTAAAGAGCGTGTAAAGACTGCAGACTAAGATACCCCACTACAGACTGGTGAATACTTAAAGAGTGTGTAAAGACTGCAGACTAAGTTACCCCACTGCAGACTGGTGAATGCTTAAAGAGTGTGTAAAGACTGCAGACTAAGATACCCCACTGCAGAGAATACGTAAAGAGCGTGTAAAGACTGCAGACTAAGATACCCCACTACAGACTGGTGAATACTTAAAGAGTGTGTAAAGACTGCAGACTAAGTTACCCAACTGCAGACTGGTGAATACTTAAAGAGTGTGTAAAGACTGCAGACTAAGTTACCCCACTACAGACTGGTGAATACGTAAAGAGCGTGTAAAGACTGCAGACTAAGATACCCCACTACAGTCTGGTGAATGCTTAAAGAGTGTGAAAATGCTGCAGACTAAGATACCCCACTACAGACTGGTGAATACTTAAAGAGTGTGTAAACACTGCAGACTAAGATACCCCACTACAGACTGGTGAATGCTTAAAGAGTGTGTAAAGACTGCAGACTAAGTTACCCCACTACAGACTGGTGAATGCTTAAAGAGCGTGTAAACACTGCAGACTAAGATACCCCACTACAGACTGGTGAATGCTTAAAGAGCGTGTAAACACTGCAAACTAAGATACCCCACTACAGACTGGTGAATACTTAAAGAGTGTGTAAACACTGCAGACTAAGATACCCCAATACAGACTGGTGAATACTTAAAGAGTGTGTAAAGACTACAGACTAAGTTACCCCACTACAGTCTGGTGAATACTTAAAGAGCGTGTAAACACTGCAGACTAAGTTACCCCACTACAGACTGGTGAATACTTAAAGAGTGTGTAAACACTGCAGAATAAGTTACCCCACTACAGACTGGTGAATGCTTAAAGAGCGTGTAAACACTGCAGACTAAGATACCCCACTACAGAGAATACATAAAGAGTGTGTAAACACTGCAGACTAAGTTACCCCAATGCAGACTGGTGAATACTTAAAGAGCGTGTAAAGACTGCAGACTAAGTTACCCCACTACAGACTGGTGAATGCTTAAAGAGCGTGTAAAGACTGCAGACTAAGTTACCCCACTACAGACTGGTGAATGCTTAAAGAGTGTGTAAAGACTGCAGACTAAGTTACCCCACTACAGACTGGTGAATACTTAAAGAGTGTGTAAACACTGCAGACTAAGTTACCCCACTACAGACTGGTGAATGCTTAAAGAGTGTGTAAAGACTGCAGACTAAGATACCCCACTACAGACTGGTGAATGCTTAAAGAGTGTGTAAAGACTGCAGACTAAGTTACCCCACTACAGACTGGTGAATACTTAAAGAGTGTGTAAACACTGCAGACTAAGTTACCCCACTACAGACTGGTGAATACGTAAAGAGCGTGTAAACACTGCAGGCTAAGATACCCCACTGCAGAGAATACTTAAAGAGCGTGTAAACACTGCAGACTAAGATACCCCACTACAGACTGGTGAATGCTTAAAGAGTGTGTAAAGACTGCAGACTAAGATACCCCACTGCAGGCTGGTGAATAGTAAAGAGCGTGTAAAGACGTGGAGAAGGTGACTGACCTTGGAGCCCTTGGGGCGTGGCTTGGCGCGGAGACTGGGCGGCAGGAAGTGGTTGTCGAGGCTGGTGTGCTCCAGGAAGGGGACAGGTTGACGTCCCTCTGTCTTATCTGTCACCACGAACGTCGTGAAGCGTGACACCACGTTAGCCTCACGCCCCGCTATCGTGCCCGGCAGGTCTACGATCAGAGAAATGCAAGGTAAGTACCCGATGTACCAGCCTAGAGCACTATGTTTATTACTATTGTGCCTGGCGGGTCCACAATCATAGTAGTGTAAGGTACGCACCCAATGTATGAGCCTATAACGCTGTGTTTATACCTACCATGCCCGGCAGATCTACAACTACGGGGCCGTTCAATATTTTGGGACAGTGAGAAGGATAAGGACATTAAGAGGAGAGTTTATTGAAGGATAATGACCATGATGGGGGAAAGATAGCATTAAATAAGTGTTGTCCATATGTTATTCTCCTTCTCCTGAACTGAATCTTTTAGGAGGACAGTTCATAATGGAAGCCTTCCTCTAATTGTTTGTTCTTTGTGTCTGTCCCGGGTGCCATTGAATCAATGGTAATCAGAAGGTCCTGGGTTCAAACCCTGGTCAATCCCAGTCTTCCTGGATCTTTTTAAATCTAAAAGAATTATACTATTATTATTCCATTGAGAATAAATCTTCAATTTACAGATATTTGTTAGAAATTATGAAGGATATAATTCAAAAGTGTACATTGATAATGTATTGGTTAGTTAGGCTACCAGATCAGAAGAGATACCCATTGAGATGTCCTACAAAAAGGATAGTTTTCAGAACCGAGGTCAGGACAATGACAGATTTATTAAATAGTCTGGAAGGACATTTCAATTCTCCGACCTTCTCCCTGTCCTTTTAAAGGACAATCCATGTTTATTAAACGTGGGCCGTCCCATGACAAATCTAGGACTATGATCTGATAGTCCTAGAAGAATCTTTCCAGATATTAAACGGCCTGCAGAACAGTCTGAGGCAAGTACCCGATGTACCAGCCTAGAGCACTATGTTTATTAGTATCGTGCCTGACAGGTCTACAATCATAGTAGTGTGAGGTAAGTACCCGATGGACTAGCCTAGAGCACTATGTTTATTAGTATCGTGCCTGACAGGTCCACAATCATAGTAGTGTGAGGTAAGTACCCGATGTAAGAGCCTAGAGCACTATGTTTATTACTATCATACCTGGCAGGCCATCTGTCAACTGGCCTCACTGTTACCTAGTAGCTGTACAACTGATGAGGGTATCTGCTGGTAACTGACCTGTGTAACATTTGTTGTAGGTCTCGTCCATCCACGTCTTGGCCATCAGACGGTGCAGCGGCAGCGCGGGCTCCTCACTTCCGGGTGCCATGTGCACCACTTCCGGTTGGGGCACACAGAAGACGACTTCGTGAGAGAAGTACATGGAGTGGTTGACCCCCGAAATACGGACACGGTTCACGAAGCCCGGCGGAATCTGTGACAAGAAGTGAGACACAGTCAGGGGAAGTCTGATTTACCGCTAAAACAAGACTAAGAGACAAGACACAGTCAGGGCCGGCCTAATTTACTGCTGACAGGACTAAGAGACAAGACACAGTCAGGGGTGGCCTAATTTACCGCTGACAGGACTAAGAGACAAGACACAGTCAGGGGCGGCCTAATTTACCGCTGACAGGACTAAGAGACAAGACACAGTCAGGGGCGGCCTAATTTACCGCTGACAGGACTAAGAGACAAGACACAGTCAGGGGCGGCCTAATTTACCGCTGACAGGACTAAGAGACAAGACACAGTCAGGGGCGGCCTAATTTACCGCTGACAGGACTAAGAGACAAGACACAGTCAGGGGCGGCCTAATTTACCGCTGACAGGACTAAGAGACAAGACACAGTCAGGGGCGGCCTAATTTACCGCTGACAGGACTAAGAGACAAGACACAGTCAGGGGCGGCCTAATTTACCGCTGACAGGACTAAGAGACAAGTCACAGTCAGGGGCGGCCTAATTTACTGCTGACAGGACTAAGAGACAAGACTCAGTCAGGGGCGGCCTAATTTACCGCTGACAGGACTAAGAGACAAGACACAGTCAGGGGCGGCCTAATTTACTGCTGACAGGACTAAGAGACAAGACTCAGTCAGGGGCGGCCTAATTTACCGCTGACAGGACTAAGAGACAAGACTCAGTCAGGGGCGGCCTAATTTACTGCTGACAGGACTAAGAGACAAGACTCAATCAGGGGCGGCCTAATTTACTGCTGACAGGACTAAGAGACAAGACTCAGTCAGGGGCGGCCTAATTTACCGCTGACAGGACTAAGAGACAAGACACAGTCAGGGGCGGCCTAATTTACCGCTGACAGGACTAAGAGACAAGACTCAGTCAGGGGCGGCCTAATTTACCACTGACAGGACTAAGAGACAAGACTCAGTCAGGGCGGCCTAATTTACCGCTGACAGGACTAAGAGACAAGACACAGTCAGGGGCGGCCTAATTTACCGCTGACAGGACTAAGAGACAAGACACAGTCAGGGGCGGCCTAATTTACCGCTGACAGGACTAAGAGACAAGACACAGTCAGGGGCGGCCTAATTTACCGCTGACAGGACTAAGAGACAAGACACAGTCAGGGGCGGCCTAATTTACCGCTGACAGGACTAAGAGACAAGACACAGTCAGGGGCGGCCTAATTTACCGCTGACAGGACTAAGAGACAAGACACAGTCAGGGGCGGCCTAATTTACCGCTGACAGGACTAAGAGACAAGACACAGTCAGGGGCGGCCTAATTTACCGCTGACAGGACTAAGAGACAAGACACAGTCAGGGGCGGCCTAATTTACCACTGACAGGACTAAGAGACAAGACACAGTCAGGGGCGGCCTAATTTACCGCTGACAGGACTAAGAGACAAGACACAGTCAGGGGCGGCCTAATTTACCGCTGACAGGACTAAGAGACAAGACTCAGTCAGGGGCGGCCTAATTTACCGCTGACAGGACTAAGAGACAAGACTCAGTCAGGGGCGGCCTAATTTACCGCTGACAGGACTAAGAGACAAGACACAGTCAGGGGCGGCCTAATTTACCGCTGACAGGACTAAGAGACAAGACACAGTCAGGGGAAGAGGATCCTGAGAGTGAAGAGGAAAATTCAATGTCGTTGACACCAACCCTGACGTACCTTTGCTTTTGTATCTGGTCTCCTCGTTTTTAATAAGTGTCTGGTTTAGAAATGGCTGCCTCCAAATCTAATCACAGTTTGAGTCAAAAATTGTTGGTTTGTTCAGTACGAGAGGTTCTGCCCTCGTTTGAACAGTGGTAGTACAGTGGCAGTAACAGTGAAAGGAGATTTATTTCTGAAATGGTTACTGCCACTGTTGGTGCCACCCATTTTCAAATTGCTGCTCGCTGTTCGGTTCATGAACTATTGAAACGTAAGTGGATGAGTAGTCAGATTGATGGGTAGGCAGGTGGATGGGTAGGCAGGTAGTTGGGTAGGTAGGATAATGTAGGCAGATAATCAGTCAAATATTAATTTGAGTTTATAAAGTGGACACGTTGAACTTATTATGTGACAACAAAAAGGTTGACGATCATGACGCTAATAATATCAGAGATATCATAGTTGCTGTTTTTGCTTGTGGGTTGTGTTGGAACTTTCATCTCACCCCTGGTATTTTTGTCCCATAGGCTTAACATTGGAAAATCTTTCTCCATGCCCATATGAATATTGCAGCCCGTTCTCCATGGTCTATATGCTGTGTGTTATCCATTCTTTTAGGGTGTATGGTGGTAAGATAAATACAGAAAGCAACATGTTTTGGTCAAAGTAATTGTTCTCCAACTTGTTTGAATGCTATGTGATATTCACTCGGCCGTTACGTCATTCATATAACTCTGCATCAAACTTGTGGAGAACGACGACTTTGACCAAAACTTGTTGATTTCTTCTTTAGGATGTGTTTTGTGGGTACATTCTCATATTTTAATTCCTTCGTCTTTCAATTTTCATACCAACTGCTTTTTGTTGAGATCTGGATCAGCTGTTGAAACGGGTCCAAGATTTACAGCTAACTACAGGACCAAGAGATGAGACAGAGTCAGCTGGCAGGACTAACTTCACTAAGGCATAAACTTGCTGAAGTGGAAATATGATAAACTTAACACAAAGATGAAAATCTTGCAATCATTAGCCCTTGTCCCTGGGTGGATAGGAGAGGCGGCAGCTTGTGTACATACAATTTATTTCATGCTAATATTTGAATAATAAATGGATGATATTTACGTATTGGAATTTATTATTAAATAGATAAAATGACCTAATATGGATGATCAAAGTCATGCAAAATGAAAGGTTTATGCATTGGTGTGGGTGGGTGGGTAAATGTATGGTTATAGAAGTGAATAAGGGTGCAGGTGAAGATGCATGAACGGGGACGTGGTGTATGTGTGGCGATGGTGAAGAGTTTGGTGGTCAGTGATGTGTGGCGAGTACTCACCCGGCCCTTGAGGACGGCGTAGATGATGGCTCGCTCGCCGAACAGTAACGTGGGCAGCTCTGTCGGGATCACCGTCACTGTCACTCCGTCCGGCACCGTCCAGTCAAGGTCAAGGTCACGTACACAGGGCAGCACAGCACAACGCATACACCGCATTACCTGCCAGAAACAAGCGTACGTCACTGAATAGTGCCAATAATGCAACATGATGGTCATCACCTTGTATCAGTACTACCCACAATGCAATATGGTGGACGTCACCTTGTAACAGTATTACCCACAATGCAACATGGTGGACGTCACCTTGTATCAGTACTACCCACAATGCAACATGGTGGACATCACCTTGTGTCAGTATTACCCACAATGCAACATGGTAGTCATCACCTTGTATCAGTACTACCCACAATGCAACATGATGGTCATCACCTTGTATCAGTACTACCCACAATGCAACATGGTGGTCATCACCTTGTATCAGTACTACCCACAATGCAACATGGTGGACATCACCTTGTGTCAGTATTACCCACAATGCAACATGGTAGTCATCACCTTGTATCAGTACTACCCACAATGCAACATGGTGGACGTCACCTTGTATCAGTACTACCCACAATGCAACATGGTGGTCATCACCTTGTATCAGTACTACCCACAATGCAACATGGTGGACATCACCTTGTGTCAGTATTACCCACAATGCAACATGGTAGTCATCACCTTGTATCAGTACTACCCACAATGCAACATGATGGTCATCACCTTGTATCAGTACTACCCACAATGCAACATGGTGGGCATCACCTTGTATCAGTACTACCCACAATGCAACATGGTGGACGTTACCTTGTATCAGTACTACCCACAATGCAACATGGTGGATGTAAACTTGTATCAGTATTACCCACAATGCAACATGGGTGTAGTCAGCCTGTATCAGTATTACCCACAATGCAACATGGTGGACGTCACCTTGTATCAGTACTACCCACAATCCAACATGGTGGACGTCACCTTGAATCAGTACTACCCACAATGCAACATGGTGGACGTCACCTTGTATCAGTACTACCCACAATGCAACATGGTGGACATCAACTTGTATCAGCTACTGAAGAATTAAGGTAAAGGTTTTTTCCTTAGTTAGGAGAGTTTATGGCTGCTATATTGGGAAAATGGCTACCATGTCAGCTTTTAGGGGACCATATCAGGGGGCTGGCCCAGGTTGGCAGGCAGTCCAGTGCAGAACTAACTCAACCATGAATCCGTCCATATTACCCACAATGCTACAGAGATAACGTAACCCGTGACGTACCTTTGACGTGAGACACGCGGCCTCGTGGACGTAGTGTGACGTGCCCTGTCCGGCTGACGCCAGTTCAGACACGATGCAGGGAGACCGATCAGGACTGATTCCGATCGTGTGGATCCTGAGGGTGGAGAAGAAAACTCAATGACGTTGACACCAAACTGAAATACCTTTGCTTTTGTATCTGGTATGCTCGCTTTTGATGAGTGTATGGTTTAGAAATCTTATCTTTGCCTCCAAATGAGATCACAGTTTGAGTCAAATTAAGTATTTGAGTAGGAAAAAAAGATGTTTGTCAGTCTCTTTTGATAACATTTCTGTTTCAATACTGTGGTAAAAAAAAGTTGGTCCCCAAACTTAAAATTCACATTGAAATACCCTATGTGATTTGTGTCCACTTTTATGAGACACTTAGATTAATGAATTCGGATTAGAATAACGAGAGTCTGTAGAGTTACCTTGTATTGTGGGTGTTGTCATTGGCAATTTTACAAATGGCCGTCGTGAAGCGTTCGTTTCCACCGGAAATGACGATGACTTGTCGCTGGGAGCCGGCGGGTGTGGTAAACCGGCGGAACAAGTGGCAGATGGGATTATGGAGGTTGGGAAAGCTGCCAACATTGGGCTCCAGGGTCTTCTGCAGGGAAATGACCTGTCGTAGAGTGGACTCGCTGTACGGCTGGCTGCCCCTGTCATGGGAGGTTAAAGATGACATGAATCATTATCTGTACATATTACACATTGTATTGTTTAAAGATGACCTGTAATAGAGTGGACTTGCTGTACGGCTGACTGCCCCTGTCAGGAGATGTTAAAGATGGCACGGACAATTATCTGGTAAAGATTACAGATTGTATTGTTTAAAGATGACCTGTCGTAGTACAGACTGTATGGTCGGCTGACCCTGTCAGGCCATGTTTAGAAGGGTCATTAAGATGAGAGACGTGGTATAGAAATTTATTATTATCAATTTTTTTCTTCTTGATTAGCTTTATTGACAAATTCTGGGAAACCCAGTTCTTCCATTTGACACAAAAAAGTAGGAAACTTCCTGTACATTCTGTTGACACAACGCGCTCTTCTGTGGTGCAACCCCTCCACCGCAACTTTATGTACACAAAAATAGAGAAAGAGGGGGGGGGAAAACTAATTTTTTATACCACATCTCTCATCTTAATGACCCTTTTAAACATGGCCTTAGAGTCCAGTCCTGTGTCTCTCTGTCAAGTCCATTCCAGAGCTGCACCCCTCTGTACATTGGTGACTTTGTATAACTACTAGTTTTATGATAGTGCATTTTAAAGTTGTTCTTGGCTGCCGTATGTTAAAAATGACATGAACATTAACTGGTACAGATTATGTATTGTATAGAGATGACCTGTCGTAGTGTGGACGCTGGACGGCTGGCTGGCCCTATCATGGGAGGTTAAAGTTGACATGAATATTTATCTGGTAAAGAGATGAACATTACAGATTGGGCTTTGTTTTGATAACACTCCATTCCAAACAAAGTGTCCCCTTAAGCGCTGTGCCCCCTTAAACCGGGGTCTCAGTCTATAGATGACAAGAATCAAGATAATCTGGAGTATTGTCCACACACTACCCCGTCAGATTTGATAAGGTGTCCCTCTAAAGTGCCCCCTTAAGTGGAGTAAAGCCGGAGACACACCAAGCGAGAAAGGCAGCGACTTCTAGAATCGCCAACACAGAATGGCGTGTATGTGAGCTATTGTTTCATATTTTACTTGATTATTGCTTCTGATACGCTAAATTTTTAGTGGGGGATATTACTATGAAAAAATATCTCAGATATATGCTATTTTATATTGGCGATTCCAGAGATCACCGCCTTGACTAGCTCGGTGTGTCGCCGGCATTAGGAAGCATTCCGTACCGAAATAACTGGCCCCTGAAGCAGGATATTTCCTTAAGCGGAGTGTTCACTTAAGCAGGGTCGAAATAAACGCTAAATGAAAGGAAAATTTCTGTTCGAAAAAATAATCTCCTTAAGCAGGGTACGCCTTAAGTGGGGTGTCCCGAAAGCGGGGTTTTACTGTAAGTACACACTCCACTCACATGTACATGAGTGCTTGTTGAACCAGGGGGCCGTTTATTATTTGGGAATAGTGAGAAGGATAAGGGCAAGGATAGGATAGTTAGTGGGAGGACAATGACAAGGATATGCCGTGCAAGCCATCAAAGCGCAACGAAAACCTGCTTCCAGCTTTTGATGAAATAGACAAAAATTGTAAAAAGACAGAGCTGGCTGAGAGGGTGGAGATGATTATGAGCTAAGAAGGACTGCGCTCCTCCATTGGAAATGGAAAATGACACGAGCTCCTATTTCAAGTGCAGATACTTACTGTGGAAAGAGGAACCGGAAATTGTCGTTATAGGTGCAGATATTGAAGTAGGACCCGATGGGAAGAGACTTGACGAAATACCCAATGGCTTCTCTGATCCTCTCAAAGTATTTGTCAGCTGGAACACAAGAACAACGCAAATTAACTCAATGACCGAGGCTTTTCTAAAAAAAAATTCTGGGACTCTTTCTTTTTCACGAAAGGTCCGACACTGCTCCTTTTGCAGACTTTCACAAATGAATGCTGAATAGTGTTCAGTTACAGTCAATTAGAAAGAACAATGATGATATTTGATATGTTTCTGTGAAGAGGGAATTATAACTAAGTATCTTTTGTAACAAGAATTTCTTTCTTGACGACTTTTTACTACAAACTTCTTCCTATAAAGTTGATTGGGGTTGTGTACTTACAGGAACAGTCGATCATGAGGACAAACTCCTTGATCTCGCCAAGAACTGGTCCCTCGTCACTAATGGGTGGCGCGAAGTTTATCATAACAACTGTACCATCCAGTAGGCTATCTGTAGAGAGACGAACAAACTACATCATGTCTTATACGTCATCGTTACTACTGAACCATCCAGTAGGCTATCTGTAGAGAGACGAACAAACTACATAATGTCTAACACTTCATCATTACTACTTTATTATATACCTGTGCCAGTATGTTACACAAATACCAACCTCTGCTAGGGTATTGGTATTAAATATATACCGGCACAGTATGTGGTATAAAATGACGTACCACCCTACTTTGAATACAAATTCTGATTGGCTGAAAAAAATTGCATTGACCTACTTATGAAATGCTGGCAGTGACTTGCAGCACTCCGCTAATTTATGTGTGCAAAGGATCACAGGAGTTGAAGAGAAAAAAAGAGTAAAAAATGTGCTTAGAGCATATTCTGTGCTTGACTTTCACTAAGATGTCAACAGATATACCAGCACACTTTGAATCCAGCTTGGACAGCAGATTTCCTTCTGTAATTCATCAAATACTTATACTTGAAGGTATATAATAAAATAAAAATGTATTACCTTACTGGTACATACTCACATACCTTGTTTCTTTTGATAAAAATATTCCACTCACTCTGCGAGCTCGTGGAATATTTTTATCAAAAGAAACGCGGTATGTGAGTATGTACCAGTAAGGTATATACATTTTATCTTAGTACCATCCAGTAGGCTATCTGTAGAGAGACAAACAAACTACATCATGTCTAACACGTCATCGTTACTACTGTACCATCCAGTAGGCTATCTGTAGAGAGACGAACAAACTACATAATGTCTTATACGTCATCATTACTACTGTACCATCCAGTAGGCTATCTGTAGAGAGACGAACAAACTACATAATGTCTTATACTTCATAGTTACTACTGTACCGTCCAGTAGGCTATCTGTAGAGAGACAAACAAACTACACAATGTCTTATATTTCATCATTAATACTTTACCATCCAGCGTACTATTCATAAAAAGAGGAACAAGATATAGTAGTGTCTAGCACTACATCGTTAATAATGCACCATCCAGCTGTTGCAAAAGAAATGACAAAATTAAGTTTATGATCTACATAGCAATTTGCCCCTCACCTTAGGTATTTATGTATCATCATATGATATAAAATCCCATAGGCTTAACATTGAGTTTCCGTAGGCCACACTGCCTGGCATACAAAGTTTAATATGCCACTAGTGGCATACAGAATTTTCATCACGTAATATTCCAAAATCGAGGAGACAGGGTAGGATAAAATCAAAACCTGATTCTTTTTTAATCATGGCCACCGCATTCTACTCCTGGGCCCTGTTTTTCAGTCACGACATAATCGGCCAACGATATGCTGAGACATCTCTGCCATTGGAAGGCAATTTCCAAGACACAAAATGGCGGGTGTGCTATAGACACTGTCTCAGCGCGGCACGTTCGATTGCCGCTTAAAGTGTCCCTGTCTAAGGCTGTATCAACCCTCACTGTGCGTATATAGAGGATTCCGTGCTTTCCATACGAAGTTAGCAATGAAATCTTAACAACAGTAAAGGATACATATAACCTATAATCGCACCAAATATGAAGAAGATCGGCCACACCGTTTCGCTGTTATTCGCGTTTGAATTTCGTCATAGCAAACGTCTGCTCTGGTGGCCAGTGTACTCTGCTGTCAAGGTCTCCGCATAAATTAGCGGAGGCATGCTCTGATGGTCTGTGACATGGTTAGTCCGTTCACGCACCGTGCCACCTTCGGGTTACGGTACGTGAAGGTCTAACAGAGTATGACTGTGACTGGCCTGCCACCTTGAGTGAGAGGAATATCGTGGTTGGCTGTCCTATTTATAGTATCAGTTTGACAAGGGGGAATACCAACAGGCGCTTAGTCTGCTTAAAGTATGTAAGGGTCTAACAGAGCACAGCTCTGATTTGCCAGTTCCTTAGGCACTGATTGGAGAAAAGGATTTCTTGGTTGGCTGTTCTAATTTTAATGCAAACCCAAGCCTGAGAATACCACGATTCTGGCACTATTCTGGGAATCATTATAACTCTCCAAGCTGATTTATTTGGTACATGCCCAGTAAAAGCTACTCTAGGACCTCTGCTTGAAGAGTAGCATACTGGTTACTGGCAAATCAATCAGGGCAGCTTAGTACCAGCGGAGGTAGGAATTTCTACCTTAAAATGGCAGTGCAAAACAGTCCCAGAATGAGAGCCTGTGCGCCCTGGCCCTGGCGACAACGGGCTGTACTAGAGTCTATGACATGGTAGTCCGTCCACGCACCGCGCCGCCTTCGGATTACGAGAGTTTGAGAGCCTGAGCGCCCTGGCCCTGGCGACAACGGGATGTACTACAGTCTATGACATGGGAGATAGACACTGGCCACCAGAGCAGAAGTTTGCTATGACGAAATTCAAACGCGCATAACGGCGGAACGGTGCGGCCGATCTTCTTCATATTTGGTACGATTATAGGTTACATGTATCCCTTACTGGTGTAAAGGTTTCATTGCTTAATTCTTACGGGAAGTGAAGTTTCGCATTCTGTACAACATGTCCATAGATGTCTTAGGTCTAAGACACTTTGGAAGACATTTTGAACCAAGTGACCCTAAGGATGTCTTGTCTATAGTACACCTGGCTGCAGCCTAAGTGTCCTTGAGGGACAATCGTTGGCCGATCCCCAAAGATGTCTTACCTATAGTACACTGACAGCTGTAGGATGTCTTCCAAATAGGATGTCATGACTAAAAAACAGGGCCCTGGAGTTTTGGCTCCGGACTTCACTTGGCTTCGCCTCGTGAAATCACTATGCCAAACTCCAGTCGTGGCATACGGTGGCCAAGATTAAAACTCATCCAGTTTTACGATCTCCTATGCATACCACCCACTCCTACCCATGTCGTATTTATGGCTATACGTCACACTGATGTACGGGGTATGTGATCTAAAATTTCGCAATTATCAGATATATGAAAATACGAAAACAGGCTGACAAATAATAATACCGAAAACAGACTTGGCAAAATTATTAATCAGATATACCCCTCTGCTTCGGCATCGGGATGTATCTGAACATATCTTTGACGGACAAAGACAGTAAGCCAGTTTCCATATGTAACGATCTGACCATTCTGTACAAGCTAAACAAATATGATGATAATCTAATGTTTGTATAGAATGAGACGTATACACCGAATTCCGCACGGACCGTAAATCATCATCGAGTTTTGCAGCTTGTTCAAGCATGGTGGGTAGTTCTATACTTCATATCATATGTTCTATCATATACTCGAAATTATTAATGAATCTCTCTGGTGGCTAATTTGGCCTACGAACTAATGTTTTGTCAACGAGTACGGAACAGCCTAATTTTGTAAGTTCTGTCACGGATCCTCACCTGAACTCTATGATTTACGGCATCAATAAAGGAACATTAAACACACTCACCCTCGTCGAGGTTGACGGGCGGCTCGGCCGTCACGCACGGAGCCTCCACGTTCTCGTAGTAAACTCCCAACGTCAAGTCGTGGTTGAACTTGAAGGGCTCGGCCAGAGTCCCCTGTAAATAGACGGACAGTGTGGAGTCCTATTTTATATAAGTAAATACAGCAACATTATATCACCCTAGATGTAAGATTATAAAGACCCCTGTAAATATACAGACCATGTGATATTCGAGGGTGAAGTCCTATTAGTGTCTTATACCACCCTAGATGTTAGATTATGAAGCGATCAGTGGCCGGTAGTGCCCGGGAATGTATACAGACATGTTCTTCTTCCGGTATTTTTGTTAAAAGATCATTCGTATTGTGGTATTGTAAGCCCCAAAATAGCTTATTTCCAAAGTGCTCCAGGTAAAAAATGTACAAGCACTGTTTTTTCCTGTACATATATTTTAACGTAAAAAAGAAAGGTACAGAAGAATTTATGTCGGAGTACGCATAATAAACTAGTCTCATCATCGGTACCCACAATGCAACATCGTGGGAATAGGTAAATGTCTTCTGTCAAAGGAAAAGATTTTTCCATTTGTTTAAACAAGTCTATTGTTTATGTAAAATAGTTCTTCAGGTGCCCATGAGGTGGCAAAAAATGCCGTATCCTATACTGAGTACGGTACGGCTTTTTGTATCCTACTCAGTAGCTATAATGTATGCTCTATAGATTGATTTTTTAGACAATCTTTATTGGGTGAGTAATGAATAGGCACACAATCCTGTGTAACTGGTGTAAATTAGTATTCGCCATATAGCCTCGACCATAGCAAGAACTGAACTGAAATCGGTTGCCAGAATAGTTTGGCAACCAATCCCTGTCTGCGCTGAGCTACGATATAGGGGTTGGTCGGGTTAAATCCAACACGGATCTGCAAGGGTGCACCTCCAACCAAGTACTTTTGTTCTATGTATGATAAAGAAAAGCCAACATTCTTAATATGAAATATTCTTAGCTAACAGATTGATAAAGACACCAAGATTTATGTTTATTATATTTTAAAGAAATACACATTAAAGGAAATAGCAAAATAGTAAATTGGCTTGGAGGTTATGACAGTACACACTCTTCAAGTGATACGAAAGATCCGGTAGGAGAGAAACAGTCAGGTCCGGCTCCTGGGCCAACGCAGCCGCTGGAAACGAAGTTTGGCAACCAACCCCTTCTATGATAATGTGTAGCTCTGGTTGCCAGTGTGCTGGAAACGCCGAATGAGAGGTTTAATGTTAGTTCCTGCGGTCCTCACCAGGAATCAGCACCTGAGTGATAAACTCCCTTGTCTGAGTCCCCATTGAACAAAAGTCCCCATCGAACAAAGTCCCCATTGAACAAAGTCCCCATTGAACAAAATCCCCTATAAACAAAGTCCCCATTGAGCAAAATCCCCTATGAACAAAGTCCCCATTGAGCAAAGTCCCCATTGAACAAAGTCCTCATAGAACATAACTGGGGCCACAGTAAACCACTAACCATTGTTTCTAAGCTGTCAGATACTGTTACCATTGATAACAGGCTTCAAAGCAGAGAAAATATACTCCCCGACTCCCAGAGTTTAATTACCCGTGTTGAAAACGCATGGCGACTCAGTAAATCAATATCCCTTTTTTTTAACTGTCAGATACTATAACCATGGTATACGGCCAAAACAAGGGTGTTTTTCAGTCATGACAATCGTTTATAACGACCGTTTCCAGGCGTCAGTGTCGTATAGAAGTATGATCTCAGAGGATTGGCTAACGATCGTTGGGCTATGACACGTAGGGTAGTTTGAGGTGTGTTATAGTAGTGACAATCGTAGGGTATTGAAGTTGAAATAGTCGCCCAAACTGTCACAACCAATGACAAGGTTGGCCATGTCGGACATGTATAATGTCTGATTGTAACTCTTTTATATAAGATGCTAATATGTATTGGAATTATGAAATGGCCTCATATATCTGGCTGAAATTTCATAATTTTCCTGTGGTTAATTTGATTGTGAGAGACATTTTCCTAATTGTTATGTTTTAAGTGGCATCTTGGGGCACTGCACCACTCGGCTGCCTTTTGGAACATATACTGCAGTGCTCATAACATCATCAAACAATCTCTTGATATTCCCATTTAAATTCATAAGATTATTGATAAAAAGTAAAATGCCGTTATATAGAACTGTCTGAAAGATGAATCATAACCTAATAAACACCCCTCCCCCCCAACATTTTTCTAAACTGTAACGAAATAATAGCAAATATCTGCTACGATCCCTTCAATGCTTGAGGCTCATACCCGCCTGGTGACCGTCAATCGAACCAGAGAATCAGAGAACCTATGCTAAGTTGGCCAGTGTGACTCAACGATAATAGGTGGAAAGGAATCCTTTTCAGTGCTGAAGCATGAAGCCACCAGTTAACTGTGTATAGAACCTACGACAGTTCTATAGTGACGGCATTAGACGACCGTTTTAGCACCGATCTCCCGTGGCGAGCTACGACCGGGTCCATAGCACGCCTGCCATATTTTGTCGTCCAAACTATCGTACATCCGTTAGGTGTTGTCGTTCAACGCCACCTAACGATAAGTTCATTAGTTAGGCCGCCGCTCGGACAAACACGGCCGAGTCCGCCCACGTGCCTATAGAGACAAACAGCAATCACACCTAGAGTGTGAATGGTGGGTGTGATTGCAGTAGTGTTGCTTTTGAAAAATAAGATTACTAGAACAGAATATGGCATTATATTAACGAGTCCTGGCTGTCTAAACTACAGAGTTGATGATTATCTTGGTTTATTAGGTATATGATCGCAAGGCCCACCAATGTATTATTGTGTATTCAGTGTCGGTGTTCCTGCGGTATCTAAGGTTTATCTGACGTATTATTCAAGTGTTATACATGTATGACACATCAAATTGAAGTTGGAATACTAAAGAATACGATGCAGTTGTTGCAACTTCTCTGGAAATATTTTACACAGGTATGAACGTATTACGCTCATACAATCGGCCATCCAGTGCTAAAGAATACATTGCCAGTTGTTTATTTGGCTGCAGGCATGGCGTATCTAGGCAGTGGAAAAGGGTCTATTGTACAGGCGACACACATGTATAACTGCGTGGTCAGTGGAGAAAGGGAAAGACAACAGGATTCAGAAATCAGCTCACAATAACAAGGACGTAATCCCATCCCTAATCTCACTCTCCAACCACACTCCTACATACATTACACACTCTAAGACTCTGTTTGGTGCGCTTCACGTTCCAGGTACCCTCCACAACCGGAAGTGGTCAGACCACGTGACTTGTAAGGAGGTCATGTCAAAGAAAACACGGAACTTTGATGTAGCGGATGCGTATTTTATACTCCATCCATCGTGTGTACATTGGAAGCACTTGTAATGATGGTATTAATACCCCTGTAATGTGTATCCGTATGAGCCTGAATATTGTGGATTATCTATTGACTCTGTGATCTGATAATTACACTTGATAGAGTTGTCCATGATGCAGTGGGGAATAGAGTTGCCCCTATTATCCGTCGTATACAAGGATCCCATTGAAAACGTATGGTGATTCTGTAAACAACGACTCATTATATAAAACCTGTCAGATACCATAACTAGGTATACGGATTAAAATCTGTGGTATACGGCCTCAAAACCTTGATATACGGAAAAAATGGTCCCTTTGTGCTAAAAAGCAAAACCTTACTGTCCGTACTGTTATACCCTTTAATATGACAATTACTGAGTTTGATTTATTCAAAACGATGAATAATAAATGCAACAAACGACGGTTATGTGGACAGGCGGCTCTGTAAACCACTCGAGGTTGACGTCGTAATTACTATGCGTCAACCTCTCGTGGTTTACAGCCGCCTGTCCACAAAACCTCAATTATTGTCTATGTTTTATAACTATTTCTATAAGTTGATAATGATGCTTACGTATCCAGGATTTGTGTACTTCCTATTAATGAAATTCTATATGCTTATTATGGTAGAGTATGCATCACTGCCACACACACCCCCAACGTGGGTCGGCCATGTGCTGAACACATTTAACAACTCATAGGTCAGCATGTTGAAACATTCTGGGTTGTAGTGTGTCGGAAGACTTGTGGTAGTGTGTCGGGAGCTCAGTGGGTTCCCTCCTTCTAGAGGGTACCTAGACTGGCTCCAGTCCCTGCATTCTATGGCTACCCTACTTGCTGGGATACAGGGACTGGTACAATCGGTAATGGTGTTGGATTTCTGGCACTGTTTAGCTCCAGTATTCCCAAAACTCTCCTTACAGATATCCTGGATACTGGTCAGGGTTTCTGATGGGTGATTGATACGCTCTCACTTTAATCTCAATTAGGTCACAGTCAAGAACAAGTGAAATTTATTGCTAAGGCAATGCAGGCGGCCAGGGAACTGGAAGCGGGGAGGGGTAGGGGTATAGGAGGAGGTATAGGGTTACAGGGAGTCGCTTGGGGCCATAAACAGGATATTCTTTCCGTAGTGGACAAGTCTTTGATTCATGGGCCAGTCAGAGAAGGATACATATTATAATGAAATTTATTCTGATTTTGATTAATCATTTAATGAATGTTCATAATCAAAGACTAGGGGATAGCCTAGGGGGTAGCCACCAACTACCGATTTCGGCATAGACCATATTGAGGTATCCCGTAATTGAGTCTGTTTACAGGATCCTATGTTAGCTGATTCCCATCGTTGTAAAGTCATGGACCCTTGACCCATGTCACACAATTAGTGCAGTTAATCTTTTTTTTATAAATCTTCAAACCGGAACGCTTATGTCAGAAATGGAAATTTCAGATATTTCTACGTGTACAGGCAGAATTATATTCGGTTTCTCCAGTTAGATATCGGAAAACCGGGGTTCATCAGGGGACAGGTGGTGCGGCCAGCTAGACGGGAACGGATCCTTTACTTACCCGGGGCAATATTAGGGAGTTTAGTCATGTCTGGAGGGCGTATTGTAGAGCTTTCAGTTAAAAAAAAGAAATGATATCACGTCGGAGAGAAACGTGAAATCGCAGTTATGGACCATGTTTTACCACGTGGCCTACAATGCACACCGATGAGTCTCCGACGAAAACGCTGCATCGTACACACTACGATCTTCAAACGATTTTGAAAATCGTGGTGTGTAGACGTGTCTCAGGAGCCCGTTTAACGGAAAATCTCTCTCACATGTGAAATACTTGACAGAGATTTTATTTTATTTGAGTCTCATTTCTTCTACGCATTTGAAAGGACGCGAGTTCCGCGTATTTGCTACGTAGATCCAACGCATTTATATTTTACTACGCATTCCAGTCTCACTGGCGTAAATTCTGGCGTTTTTATTGCGTATTTGAGATGGTGTGGACCATGTATCGGCTGCGGATCGGGAAGGTATCTGTTGACGTTGCTTTAAGTTCTAATAAGTTTCTCAACGTTTCTCAACGCTTATTTACGCTTCTGTACGTATTTACGCATTAATAATACGTAGAGATAAGTTTTAAATTCTTACATGTAATACTACTACGTTTCTCTTTATATTTATTTACGCATTCCGACTTTTTTTCACTTATCTCCGCGTTTTGCAGCGTTTTATGGCGTATTTGTAGATTCCAAAATACGTAAAAGAACGTACCCGTGCGTACACGTGAAAACGCCGTGTGTTTTTACGCCAGTGTGACTGGGGCACGGTGAAGCGGCGGGCTTACCTTGACGTGCGTGTCCTCCTGGTTGAGGAAGGAGCCGGTGAGCTGGTCGTGCGGCGTCTTGATGGCCATCACCTTGTGTTGACCTATGACCTCCAGTTCAAAGTCCAGCGCTGAGGGCACGTGTCGGGGAGAGTAGAGGGCGCCAGGCCTCAGGCTCGTCCTGTTCAACGAACTGCGGGCCAGCGTGGACTGTCCCATCAGTGACCACTGCCTCTGGAACTCTGTAACAAGTGGAGGTATGAGTCAGACGTGCCGCAGTAAAGTTTGTATGAGTCAGACATGCTGATTTAACATTGTAACATGCCGCTATAACATTGTAAAGTTTGTATGAGTCTGACATGCTGCTATAACATTGTAAAGTTTGTACGGGTCTGACATGCTGCTTTAACATTGTAAAGTTTGTATGAGTCTGACATGCTGCTATAACATTGTAAAGTTTGTACGAGTCTGACATGCTGCTTTAACATTGTAAAGTTTGTACGGGTCTGACATGCTGCTTTAACATTGTAAAGTTTGTATGAGTCTGACATGCTGCTATAACATTGTAAAGTTTGTACGAGTCTGACATGCTGCTTTAACATTGTAAAGTTTGTACGGGTCTGACATGCTGCTTTAACATTGTTAAGTTTGTATGAGTCTGACATGCCGCTTTAACATTGTAAAGTTTGTATGAGTCTGACATGCTGATTTAACATTGTAAAGTTTGTATAAGTCTGACATGCTGAAGTAACATCATAAAGTTTGTATGCATCAGACATGCCGAAGTAAAGTTTGTATGAGTCAGACATGACATAGTAAAGTATGTAAGAGTCAGACATGCCATAGTAAAGTTTGTATGAGTCAGACAGGCTGCTTTAACATTGTAAAGTTGTATGAGTCTGACATGCCATAGTAAAGTATGTGAGAGTCAGATAGGCCGCTCTGATCTGCTCTGCAACCGTATGTAACAAACGTTAAGTTTGTGCCACTAGAAAAATATGACAGGTGTAAAGTAGGCACAATTCAAAGCTCCTGGTGGAATGTTGATTCACTTGTGGCATTAATGCAGACTAGCTGCAGTTCTTACGGCCTTGGGTGGGGCGCTGGGCAGGGTTCAGTATTATATCAGGTGTGTGGCACTAACGCCGACTAGTTGCAGTACTCACGGCCGCGGGCGGGGCGCTGGGCGGGGTTCAGTATTATATCAGGTGTTTGGCACTAACGCCGACTAGCTGCAGTACTCACGGCCGCGGGCGGGGCGCTGGGCAGGGTTCAGTATTATATCAGGTGTGTGGCACTAACGCCGACTAGCTGCAGTACTCACGGCCGCGGGCGGGGCGCTGGGCGGGGTTCAGTATTATATCAGGTGTGTGGCACTAACGTCGACTAGCTGCAGTACTCACGGCCGCGGGCGGGGCGCTGGGCGGGGTTCAGTATTATATCAGGTGTGTGGCACTAACGCCGACTAGCTGCAGAACTCATGGCCTCGGGCGGGTGCTGAGCGGGGTTCAGTATTATATCAGGTGTGTGGCACTAACGCCGACTAGCTGCAGTACTCACGGCCGCGGGCGGGGCGCTGGGCGGGGTTCAGTATTATATCAGGTGTGTGGCACTAACGTCGACTAGCTGCAGTACTCACGGCCGCGGGCGGGGCGCTGGGCGGGGTTCAGTATTATATCAGGTGTGTGGCACTAACGCCGACTAGCTGCAGAACTCATGGCCTCGGGCGGGTGCTGAGCGGGGTTCAGTATTATATCAGGTGTGTGGCACTAACGCCGACTAGCTGCAGTACTCACGGCCGCGGGCGGGGCGCTGGGCCGGGTTCATCAGGCCCGGCAGCGTGTAGTGCACCCCGCGGTCGGCACGCACCTCCAGCTCCTGCGCGTACGACAGCTTCACGATGACCGGCGTCTGAGGAGGAACGCGCCCCACCCCGCACCGGAAGACGCCCGTGTCGGCGTCGTCCACAACCAACATGGCCACCGGAAGTCCCTCCTCCACCGCGTCCGCGAAGCGCCGCATCGCCTACAAGAAAAGAATGACGTCACAGTCATGACAGTGTGTCTGTGTGAATGAAACCCACCTTACAGATCGCCTTTAAGCAGGATTAGCCAATTGATCCACCTGTCGACAACATGATCAATCAGAGGGGGTTCAATAAATGGGGATAAGGCTAAGAAAGATGTCCTCTAGACATTAAACATATATATCATATCTATAATAGTGTGAAATATAAACTCTGCATTTGTAGCGTGCCTGTTCAAGAATTGATGGTTTTACATGAAGACCCTTTTCTGTATGCCAACTAGACCACGGGACTATGTGGATCAACTTCTTCCAACACTTTTAGACGACCTTCCATTGGCTAGGACCGCCTTAGCGAATAGGCTTGAATGTTATTAAACGATAACCCTCGTACAACCCTGTGGTTTGGTCGGCAAACCTTATTCAACAGGTCCCAGCGGCCCGGACAATTTGTGAAACTCGTGCAAAGATTAAAAACTGAACTAGTTTAAGAGTATTTACAGCGTAGATTTATCTGAGAAAAATCGGCGAATGTAGGATAAACTTATTCCCGACTAATGGTTTTCAGAGGTCGTGGAAAGGAAAGGTTGTTGAATTTTTTTACTGGTGATGCATTATTCTGTAGGGTGATGGGGAAAAAATCACTATAAGAATTTAATACATGAGACACTAACTTTTAGAAATTAGTTCCCTTACTACAAAAAGTGTTATTCTTAGTAAATCCGTATCCCTCAGCCTAAATCACTAGCAGGCACACATTTCCGGTGCCGACGCAAATAAACCCATTAATCACCCCAGCTAGGGCGTAATATCACCAATTAAAACTTGTTTTATCAAGTGACTGATATAAGTTTCTGACAAAAGTCATGACAGTGATAAGAAGATCTGGGGCAGGGGGGGGGGGGGGGGGGGGCTGGTGAGGCGGCTGGGTTGTTGGGCGGCTGGATGGCCGGGCGGCCGGCTGGGTGGCCGGGTGGCCGGGTGGCCGGGCGGTCGGGTGGTCGGGTGGGCGGGTGGGCGGGTGGGCGGGTGGCCGGGTGGCCGGGTGGTCGGGCGGCCGGGTGGTCGGGCGGCCGGGCGGCCGGGTGGCCGGGTGGCCGGGTGGCCGGGTGGCCGGGCGGCCGGGCGGCCGGGCGGCCGGGCGGCCGGGTGGCCGGGTGGCCGGGTGGCCGGGTGGCCGGGTGGCCGGGTGGCCGGGTGGCCGGGTGGCAGGGCGGCCGGGTGGCCGGGTGGCCGGGTGGCAGGGCGGCCGGGTTGCGCCAGGGCTGCTGACCTCACCATTGCGAGTCTGCGACAGACTGACGAGTATACTTTTTGGTCAGACTTAATCCTCATTTACTCAGTTCACTGACACTGACACTTGATCACATAGGATAATACAAAACATGCACGTATGTAAGGCTGGTATAAGACTGTTGTAGGGCTGATACAAGACTGTTGTAGGGCTGATACAAGACGGTTGTAGGGCTGATACAAGACTGTTGTAGGGCTGATACAAGACTGTTGTAAGGCTGATACAAGACTGTTGTAAGACTGATACAAGACTGTTGTAAGACTGATACAAGACTGTTGTAAGACTGATACAAGACTGTTGTAAGACTGATACAAGACTGTTGTAAGACTGATATGAGACTCTTGTAAGACTGATATGAGACTCTTGTAAGACTGCTGTAAGGCTGATACAAGACTGTTGTATGACAGTCTCAGGTGACAAACAACTTAGGATTTACTGTGAGGCACACAGATTTGTGTCTTTCCTCACAGTCTTTTTCTTTGTCCTTTTTTTCCTAGCTGTTATATCTACGCTGTTCCGTCAACGAGGGATGTTAATCTGCTACTTGTGTATGTTCTGCTGCTTTGGGCACCAGTCACAGGATCCCGGACCCTTCACACCCGCCCCCATTAAGAACAGAGACTCGTTGAGCGTGTTCCATGTTCTGCTGCTCGGGGCACCAGACAGAGGAGCTCAACCCCACACACCCGCCCTCCTTCTCCCATCACTGGTGGTAATGGAGACAAAACACGAGGTGATAATGGAATTGGACAGATACGGGCCATTAATGGTCAAATGATGCGTGATGGTGACGACGTCATAGATTGGTAATTAACCGGGGGTGGGTCCTTGTGTTGACCTTGACCTCATTACACACTTACCCCAGCCTCACCTGACCTTCCCGTATGGACAATGCCGAGGTCATGTGACCTGCCCCGAGAACTGACGAGAAGTAGGTCGTGACGGAAATGAGAGACGAGTCGACTGCGCATGTCTGTACATGATGACGCATGCGCATCAGAGAAAGAACCACATGGGCGTATTCTCAGTGTGGTCGATGCGTAGTAATATCCGAGCATGAGCGAGAATATTGTATAGGACGAATTAGCTTGAATGACTTTTATAATTTGTCCCGTACTGAGAAATGTGTTGATATAAAAAAAGTTGTGCTCATAATACTGTCAACTGACCAAAAACTAACTAATATTGTCGGAAAACTTGCATCCCTGAAGATAAGAACACAAACTTACGGCGTACTTGGACTGACACTCGCCGACCAGTAGTTTGTCGTTTACCCGCATGGTGAAGCTGTACACCACACTACCGCCCTCTAGCGGGAAGACAAATACAGCCTCACAGTCGTCCCGAGCCTCGCTCTCATAATGCAGAATAGCCTCGACGTCGGCGATGAAGCCTCGAATCGTCACGTGACAAGACACCGACTTTAATGGCACTGAAAGAGAAAAGCACATTCCTGTAAGACACAAGTGTTTTATTTCATTTTCTATAAAGAAAAAGTGTGACAATGGCGTCCTTATAAAATCATCTGAAAACAAGATGTTGGCAAAGGGTTTTGGATATTTCAGTATGAGACTGAGTCAGATCTTAGGGTGTGGGATGGTGTGTGGGTATTTCAGTATTAGTCTGGGTTTAGAGTGTAGGATGGTGTGTGGGTATTTCAGTATGAGTCTGGGCTTAGAGTGTGGGATGGTGTGTGGGTATTTCAGTGTGAGTCTGGGCTTAGAGTGTAGGATGGTGTGTGGGTATTTCAGTGTGAGTCTGGGCTTAGAGTGTGGGATGGTGTTCGGGTATTTCTGTGTGAGTCTGGGCTTAGAGTGTAGGATGGTGTGTGGGTATTTCAGTGTGAGTTTGGGCTTAGAGGGTAGGATGGTGGGTGGGTATTTCAGTGAGTTTGGCCTTAGAGTGTAGGATGGTGTGTGGGTACTTCAGTGTGAGTCTGGGCTTAGAGTGTAGGATGGTGTGTGGGTATTTCAGTGAGTTTGGCCTTAGAGTGTAGGATGGTGTGTGGGTATTTCAGTGTGAGTCTGGGCTTAGAGTGTAGGATGGTGTGTGGGTATTTCAGTGTGAGTCTGGGCTTAGAGTGTAGGATGGTGTGTGGGTACTTCAGTGTGAGTCTGGGCTTAGAGTGTAGGATGGTGTGTGGGTATTTCAGTGTGAGTCTGGGCTTAGAGTGTAGGATGGTGTGTGGGTATTTCAGTATGAGTCTGGGCTTAGAGTGTAGAATGGTGTGTGGGTATTTCAGTGTGAGTCTGGGCTTAGAGTGTAGGATGGTGTGTGGGTATTTCAGTGTGTGTCTGGGCTTAGAGTGTAGGATGGTGTGTGGGTATTTCAGTGTGAGTCTGGGCTTAGAGTGTAGGATGGTGTGTGGGTATTTCAGTGTGAGTCTGGGCTTAGAGTGTAGGATGGTGTGTGGGTATTTCAGTGTGAGTCTGGGCTTAGAGTGTAGGATGGTGTGTGGGTATTTCAGTGTGAGTCTGGGCTTAGAGTGTAGGATGGTGTGTGGGTATTTCAGTGTGAGTCTGGGCCTAGAGTGTAGGATGGTGTGTGGGTATTTCAGTGTGTGTCTGGGCTTAGAGTGTAGGATGGTGTGTGGGTATTTCAGTGTGAGTCTGGGCTTAGAGTGTAGGATGGTGTGTGGGTATTTCAGTGTGTGTCTGGGCTTAGAGTGTAGGATGGTGTGTGGGTATTTCAGTGTGAGTCTGGGCTTAGAGTGTAGGATGGTGTGTGGGTATTTCAGTGTGAGTCTGGGCTTAGAGTGTAGGATGGTGTGTGGGTATTTCAGTGTGAGTCTGGGTTTAGAGTGTAGGATGGTGTGTGGGTATTTCAGTGAGTTTGGCCTTAGAGTGTAGGATGGTGTGTGGGTATTTCAGTGAGTTTGGCCTTAGAGTGTAGGATGGTGTGTGGGTATTTCAGTGTGAGTCTGGGCTTAGAGTGTAGGATGGTGTGTGGGTATTTCAGTGTGAGTCTGGGCTTAGAGTGTAGGATGGTGTGTGGGTATTTCAGTGTGAGTCTGGGCTTAGAGTGTAGGATGGTGTGTGGGTATTTCAGTGTGAGTCTGGGCTTAGAGTGTAGGATGGTGTGTGGGTATTTCAGTGTGAGTCTGGGTTTAGAGTGTAGGATGGTGTGTGGGTATTTCAGTGTGAGTCTGGGCTTAGAGTGTAGGATGGTGTGTGGGTATTTCAGTGTGAGTCTGGGCTTAGAGTGTAGGATGGTGTGTGGGTATTTCAGTGTGTGTCTGGGCTTAGAGTGTAGGATGGTGTGTGGGTATTTCCTGCAGATTGTGTGATTCTGCTGGAAAGCACACAGCCGATTATAAGCTATGCAGTGCAACATGTTGATAAATTTGATAGTAAACCTGATATTTGTTTGTCTCAATCCCCTTTAAAAACCAACAGATATAAGCATGGTTTTCATGCATTTCAACTCTAAATGATCAGAGTAATACTCTGATGACTGTTGACTCCAAGAAAACTTTGGAAATCGGGTTAGATGCATGTTATTTTTCTGAATAGATATCCCCATTTGGCGCGGCATAGAGAGGCGGTGGATTATACTGGGGATTTAACCTGCTAGCTGGATGTCGTTACGATTGACTGACCGACTGATTTCTACTTGCTATCAAAATAATGTTCGGGGTTATTGTTGCCCGTTACCACTTAACCAAAAAAAATTAAACACCAAATAGTACGAAATATCGTAGGTCCCCATTATACGAATTTAATATTATTTAAAACACTTTAAATAAGGAAACCCAAAACCTACCTAGAGCTGATTTGTCTAAGATAAGAGTTAAGGAAGAACTGCTAAACAATATATTACAACTATAAAAGAGAGATATTCATTAAATCTTACAAAATAGTTTGGAGTGTCTGTACTAATTCATTCAAATCTAACTGTTTTACACATTCAAAGAGTTAAGGATTTAGTAACATGTATAAATCTGTCTTGAGAATAAGACCCTTGTGACTGCTACTGTTTCTTCTTGTATGTCCTGTATTTTCCTGATTATGACTCTTACAAGGAAGACCGCCATTACGGCGAATCCATGTAGTCGTGAATTTGTTTATTGAATTAAAAAAAATTAAAAAAGAGCGCCACTAGTGGTAAACCTAAGAACCACATGGTGGTGAACACAAACGTGCAAAAACGAGTCAGCGGCAGGCGGCCACAGTCAACACGCAAACAGAAACAAAAACTCCGTGTTCTCTGCGCTGTGTGTGTCTTTTTTCCAGATGAATGGCCGGGTGCTGTTCATAAGACGTTGTTGTGTCTCCAAATAAATACTGAGGGAGATTTATAGATAATGACTTAGTAAAGAAAAAGAAGTTGATATCTAAGTAGAATTCATGTAATGTGAGGGAGAGTGGAAAAGCAGAGGAAATGAAATATTGTAATGAATAAAAAGTATACAGTAATAAGGAAATGAAGAAAATCCATGTGCCATTGGATCAGGCCTTCGGTAGCTTGAATGGGGCCATCTTAATTATAACAAAAAAGGCAAATACCTGAAGTATGCCTGAAAGGAACTTGCATGGGATGTATACAACATAGAAGTGACAGCTCATAAATGACGTCACACATATATTCATGTACTTTACACACAAGTGACAGCGCATAAATGATGTGACACACATGGGGGGTGGGGTTAAATCATGCGACCCTCATAACCATGCTAGGTCTAATGTGCTTACAAGGTCTCATAACAGGAAGAAAAGTCGTATTTACTAGGGGTATCTATTCACCAATGACATGAACACCTAACTAAAGGTGACAGTACAAAGGATTATATTTCTGTATTGGGTCATGATTCGCAAATGACAGCATTCGCGATCGACCATCGTCTCCCATAAGGTATATTTGTGCCACCATTATGTTGGAATTGCCCGGAGGTGTATGTGCCTGATACAACAACTCCAGTCATCTCTTGGTTGGCAGTCAGTCAATCTGACACGAATAGGAGGAGTATAAGGGCGGCAATTTATGGAGGACAAGATGGCTATGGAAAACATAGCTAAGTGTAAGTCCGTATTCCTGATGAAAATAATGAAAAATTGCACCATCGTAATTAGTCTGTTGTGTAAAATATAAATTCATTGAAGTCTTGCTCAAATAAAAAAGAAAATTGATATGGAAAAGCTACGAGCATCTGGAACAGGAAAGCCTCAATGATGAAACAAAAGGGAGTGGTGCAAATACTGTGCATCCTGGTAAGGAAACAGCCCTCTGTATAAGGTGTAGCTTAAACCTCACTCCCAATAAACAATTTCGGAGCATGGGTGATGCTTCAGTCGGTAGCTATAAGCACAATTTTCTGGAAATGCATTAAAAGCTAAATCTTCGCCGACTTGAGTACCAATTTTCATTTTTCTTTACCAAAATGCCCACACCACCCCATTTTCTGCACGATTCTGCTAGACTCTAGTCCCTGAGGGACCACAAGAAAGCGTTACCTACCACATATAAATAGGCACGATTTCGACGGGATCGCTTGGAGTTGCTTCCCACATGGAGACAAACTCAACCAGACCTCAGAGATTGAAACGCCGCAAGTGTGGAGTTCTCGTGGAGAGAAAACCTCAATCCTGCTTTTCTTTCTCCTTACCCTGAGAAACCTCCGACAGCCTCTGTCATTTTGAAAATGGCGCAAGCTTTGCTGTTCAGTGCAGTTGTCATCTCTACGGATTGCGGGCTCCAGGGATTCATCCTTGATTCTGGATTTGACTGATGGTTAAAACTGACAACTATTTTTAGGATAGTAAAAACTCCAACTGTTTCTCAGTTATTTGGAGAACTAGGAACCATTCATGCGTCTGGTGACCTATTCCCGCTCTGAACGTAAACTGACGTAGCTCTAACTGAGTCAGAGGGACAGGGAGGTTTATGTTGTATTGTTGTTATACTTGATTTTCTCCCCATTATTTCTAAGCAACACAGTGTAAAGATCTGCAGTCGATAATTCTAACTTTGTGGTATTTTTGCGTTGGAAAAGCAGCATTATTAATTAATATATATATTCAATCTATTCTAAATTCTTTCCCCCCGAATCCAAGATGGCCGACACTGGCCAGGCTAATTGGTCCTTCCTGCTGTAGCTATAATCCCCCCTTTGAACCCGGCTTTGGCCGGCGGTTGTTTGTTAACCCAACTTCCTGGAGATGCGGGCGCGCTCGTTGTTACAAAGGTGACGCTAACTGGCGCCTAACACGACCGCCCGTATAAGCGTCCCCCACCTGGAGACAAAGGCGCTACGATTGTATATAAACCCGGGCCCAAATTAAAGAACCATTCAGTCTTACCTGGATTCTGTTACCTACAACATCTATGCGTTGACTCCAACCTTATTTAACGTATATCGACCGCTAGGAGCAGAACCGCTAATGGGTATAGCCTAGGAACTTTACATTGGTGACCACGACGAGACGCTTTTAGTGTGATTCGAGGACAGATTGCCGGTCGAGTTACGAATGACCGCGGAAGGACCGACTTCATAAGACACGGACTCATGCAGGGAAGTGACATTCTGCTATGATATAACGTTTTGATGTGGGCGTGGAAGGTACTTGCATGCCGGTAGTTCTGTGTTAGCGACAGTCGGACCGAGCGGACCAGCAGCTGTCGCACGTGGGAATCGCAACAGGTTCGTGCCATATAAGTGATTGACGTATATATAACGTGTGTGGTTATTTACTCAATTCTGAAGGATGGCCGAACCCAGTGTGTTGCCTGAGGATTTCCAGGTGTGGCTTAACGCTGGGAAGTTGGCGGGGACCATTCCGACCGACTTTACTGTCGCCAACACAGAGCTGCTGGGCAAACTGTGGAAGCAGTACCTGGCCCAGACCTGTAAGGAAGTGAAAGATGTCGCTATCTACGAGTTGGAGCAGCGACTTCGCGCCGAGTTTACGCGACAGGCCGACCTCCGGGCTCAACAACACGCTCTGGAATCCCAGCAGCAGGCCATGGAACTCGCCGAGGCGGCGCGACAGCTCGCCGAGGCCCGTGCGATCATTATTGACTCCGCCCCCCGGTCGCGGCCCGAGACCCATGAGTTGGCCTCGGTCAAGCAGCTCATCCGGCTGTTTCGGGCACTGCCGACCGTCGACGGTCAGGATAAAGCCGCCCTCCGCACGTGGTTAAACGATGTGCGACAGGCGCGCTTTGTCTCCAAGGCCCCCGACGAGAAGCTGATATCGGAGGCCCTGGCCTACTCGGCGGGGCGCCTCAAGTCGATAATCTACGACTGCTTCGAGGACGGCGTCACCGACTTCGAGGCCGTCGAGCGCAAGATAACATCGACGCTTCTCGGCATGGAGGAAATGGAGAGTCTGCGCGCTGCACTCGGGCATTTCTCCCAGACGGCCCACGAGACCGCCCCCGAGTACGCGCAGCGCTTCTGGTTGGCGGCCAAGAAAGCCTACTCGCCCCTTGAACTCGCATCTCCCTTTGTGCTGCGGCCGACGATGCGACAGTTCGTGAGTACTCTGTCGCGAGGCCCTCTGCGGTGGGACCTCAATCTCAACACGCCCCAAACGATCGCCGAGGCTCTCTCGAGGGTCGACGCGTTGGCGAAGGCGGTGGAGAAGGAGGCGCACTCTGACGACACTCGCGTCGAGGAGGCCATGGAAGTGGGCGCGGTCGGCTCGAGGACCACGGCCGCCCGCTCCGCCAACCACCCCGCGCAGACCGCACACCAGCGACAGATGGAGGAGATCCAGCAGGCGATTAAGTCCATCCAGGGGGAATTGAAGGCGAAAAAGGGGAATAAGGGCCACACGGTCGCGGCTGTGATGCCCGCGGCAGCGCCACCACAATCCACGATTGTGTTCGCGCCGACCCCCGCGCCCGTTCCCGCTCCCCAGCCGCTGTTTGCGACCGTCCCAGCTCCGCCGCCCCCAGCCGTCGCCTCCACTGTAGCAGCCGTCGCGCCGGGGCAGCGTAACTCCGGCCGGCGGATGACGCCCATAAACGACATCATCTGCTACGCGTGTAATCAACGAGGCCATTATGTAGCTGGATGCCCCAGCCTGAAGGCCTCCAGGGACGCGGCACGGTCGTTGGCCCACTCCCAGGATCAAGTCGTAGCCGCCGCGACCCAGGGAAACTAAAACGCGCGTCCGACCGACGACCCTGCATTGACCTCGAGCTTCGAGGCGTGGCACTGCAGGCCCTCGTCGACTCGGGTGCGTGTTGCTCCCTGGTGTCCGTCCCCGCGGCGGATGCCTTGCGACAGGTGGGCGCGGTGGGTAAGAGTGCAAGACCCCCGGCGCGACTCAAGTCCCTCACCGGCCACGGCATCTCCGTCCGCGAGGCGGTTAACCTGAAGTTGTACGGCCGGCCGTGCGACTTTAATGTGGTGGGTGATATGTCCCACGATCTTTTATTAGGGGACGACGCGTTGGAGGCTACTCACGCGATCGTAGACTATGCTTCCCCTGATAAATCTGTAACCCTCTGTGGTCGTCGCCATGCGGTGCGACGGTCGGTGCGACGCGAGGGACACATCGGTCAGCTGGTATACGAGGCCGAGTATTGGAAACGGCAATACCCCGATGTGTTCCCGGTCACCGGCCGCCCCCTCACATGCACCACGGAGGTCTACATGAGGATCGATACGGGCGATCACCCCCCCATCAATCAACGGCCGTACAGACTTCCCCTCGCCAAGCGCGAGGTCGTCGACCGCGAGCTGGACAAGATGCTCGCGGAAGGCATAATCGAGCCCAGTTCCTCCCCCTGGGCCTCGCCCCTCACCCTCGTCCCTAAGAAAGACGGCTCGGTCCGGTTCTGTGTGGATTACCGAGGACTGAACGCAGTTACTCGTCGCGATGCATACCCCCTGCCTCGTATCCAGGACATTGTTGATAATCTAGGTGGTGCGAAAGTGTTCTCGACCCTAGATTTAAAGTCCGGATACTGGCAGGTGCCGATGCATCCTGACAGCGTCGAGAAGACGGCCGTAGCGACGCATCGGGGCCTTTTTCAATTTAAGCGGATGCAGTTTGGCTTGTGCAATGCGCCAGCTGCATTCCAGAGGCTTATGAACAAGGTTATAACCCCGCTGCGTAAGTTCGTTATGGTCTATCTCGACGACCTCGTAATCTACAGCCGGACCGAGGAAGAACACCACCACCACATCGCGGCCGTCCTCGAGGCCCTGCGCTCATACGGCCTCGTGGTCAAAGAATCGAAGTGCCACTTCGGGGTCGACCGCGTGAAACTCCTTGGCTATGTGGTCAGCGCGGACGGCGTCTCCTCGGATCCCGACAAGGTGGAAGCCATACGTGACATGGTGCCACCCGAGGACGTAAAGGCGGTGCGACGGCTGCTAGGGTCGGCCAATTATTATCGGCAGCTCATACCCAGATATGCCGATATTGTCCGACCCCTCGTCGCACTGACAAAGAAATACGCCCTCTTTCACTGGGATTCCGAGTGCCAGACCGCGTGGCAGGAGTTGCGCGACGCCCTCGTGAACACGGTGACCCTCGCTTACCCGGACCCCGGTCGCCCGTACAAACTATACACCGACGCCTCAGATTATTGCCTCGGCGCCATCTTGGTACAAGAGGATGACCAGGGTATCGAGCGACCCGTACACTTTCTCTCACGTCAGTTTACGGAGGTGCAACGCCGATACCCTGTCATCGAGAAGGAGGCCTACGCGATAGTCTTTGCGCTCACGCGCTTACGGGCGTATTTGTACGGTGCGACCTTCCAGATTCTGTGCGACCACAAGCCCCTCAAAAGCTTATTTTTGGCCGAAATGAAAAATACGCGAGTACAACGGTGGGCCGTACTCCTTGCGGAATACGCCGCACCCATCGTGTACTTCGCTGGTGCCAAAAATGTGTGGGCGGATATGCTCTCGCGCCTCCGGTCCGATTCACCGGCCGAGCTGCCGCTGGAGGTCGCACAGATCGCCTCGGTCCAGGAAGAGCGGGAGTTGCCGTGGGAAGCGTACGGGCTGACGGAAGCAGAGGTGAAAGTGCGACAAGCAGGAAAACTTTGCGACGACTTCACGACCATTTTAAATGGCCAGGAATGAAGCGACAGGTATTTTCCGTTCTTGCACGATGCGCCCCCTGCGGAGCCAATCGCGTCCGTGCAGAACGTCCAACCCCCGCCCCTATGCCTGTCGCCGAAAACCCGGGAGAAGTCGTCGCAATGGATCTGACCGGCCCCCTCCCCCTGAGTCGCAGCGGCGCTCGTTATCTATTATCAATCATAGACCACGCCACTGGCTATGTAGATTGTTTCCCCCTCAAAGATAAGTCCGCTGAGTCGGTTTATTCCTCCCTATCCCGGGAGTACATCCCCCGCTACGGCCCCCCCTCTGTCGTGTTAACGGACAACGGATTAGAGTTCAAAAACGCGACAGTGGAGGGATACCTGCGACAGCTCGGGACCGAGGTGCGACACACCACCCCCTACCACCCGCAGGCCAACGGTCGCGTAGAACGTTTTCACCGCACGCTAAAGGATATGTTGCGTAAGGTGGTAAACGCCCGTGCTTGCGAGTGGGAGGACCACCTCGGGGATGTACTCCTCGCCCACCGGACGACCCCCAGTGACGTCACCGGCTTCTCCCCCTACTACCTCCTTTTTGGTCGTTGCCCTCCTCCCCCTTTTTCCCACCTCCGAGATCGCCCGCTAGGGGATTCGTCGGCCCGCCTCGCCCTCCGTGTGGACGAGCACTCGCGTGCTTTGAAGGAGGCCGCCCACAACGCGGAAATAGCGAGGCAGGCTAACGTTAATCGCCTAAGCAAACAAGCCAACGCCCTCCCCCTAGAACCCGGTACCAAGGTGTTCCTACGAGTCCACGAGCCCGGACCGCTGGACCCCCGCTGGGACCCCGGATACCTCGTGACGCGGGCATCCGGCAACGTGGTACACGTGGTGGGCCCAACAAACAAACGGCGGACGGTTAATCGCAGTCATGTCAAGGCGGCCGACCCGGGCCTCGACTGGGAGGGCTTACGCCCACGCCTAACCCGAGCCCAGCGGACGCGCCCCCCGACTGCGATGCCTCCACCCACACCACGGCCACGCGGCCGCCAGCCCCAGACGCGCGTTGCTTGGATACCCAACCCCAGCGTGCCAGCTGTAAACGCTAATCCTCAAACCCCAATTATCCCACCAACCCGGCCCGCGTCCCCCATGCAGCTAATCCCCGGCAACGACGCATCCCGTCCCCCCTCTGCAACTCCCATGCAATCAACTCCCACAGATGTCCCGGCCCGGCCTAACTCCTCCAACAACATGGCCATCGATCTGCCCCCACTTCCCCCTACAGGTCCAAACTCCCTTGCGCCCTCGGCCGCCCCCACTCCTCGAGCAAACACCCCCATCCCGGTAATCGACCCCATCACGCCCGTCCCACATGTCCCAAATCCCCCTGATGTCCGCCGAGATCGTAAACGGGCGGCTGAACCTGAGACACCCCCTCCCCCCCCACTGGTGCGTGGTCCGGTCACTTCCCTCCCGCTCTCGGGCCGACCCACCCACGCGACGCGGGACGATCTTAAAAGGCGGGCGGCGGCCCCGCTCAGTCACTTCACCCGTATCACGCGCTCGTTCACCCGGTCGTTGGAAGCAGAGACTGCGAAACGCCAAACACTCCAGCCACCGGACGAGGCCGAGATACAAGCGGAGAAGCGACTGTGCATTGCAGCCGTCGCCCAGCATTGTCGCCCCCGACACGTCTAAAAACCAGTGAGTAGATCGAACTGTGTGTTATCATCATGTGGATGCCCGTATTCCTGCTATGCTTATACGCCCCCTTCCTCGACGCGGACCTGTTCTCGGACGATGGCGTGTTGGTCTACACGGACGGTCGTGCGCGTGCGGTCGCGGCCGCCTGGACTGTCGCCGTCACGATCCGACCACCGTCCCCTCCCTGTGTAGATGACCTCGTGCACAACCTAACTGTCGCCATTGACGCTGTCGCGGACGTGATGGAGCCGAATCACGTCCCCTACTGGCGCCGGCATCTGTCGCGTTTGCTAACCCGCTTGTCCGAACTACCCAGGGCAAGTCGGATAGTAACCGACGGCAGGCCGGAGGCCGGCCGACGGCGTCGGGGCCTACTTAATATTGTGGGGTGGGCTGGAAAAGCGCTGTTTGGGCTGGCGACTGACCGCGACGTCGCATCATTGCGAGGAGTCGCACGCGACACGCTGGTCCAGCAGCAGCAAATAGCCCATCACCTGGAGCAGATGGTATCGGTAGTAAACGCCACTCGTGGAAGCGTTCTACAGAATGCCGATAACATCGCCACAATAAATGAGCAGGCCGCCCGCGCGATCCACCTCGCGGAAGCCGGAGGTACGATCGCGGTCGGGGCCGACGAAAAGGTGAACAAGGTCTGGATGGCCCGGCAGATCGAGCTGGGCCTACGGATCTTGGAGGAGACGGTGCGCCAACACGAACTTCGGCGAGTACAGTTCCATAATCAACGGATGGAGCTGGAGCGGGGCCAACTGACCGAGGACGTTCTCCCCCGAGAACACCTGCTCCAGGTCCTCCGCCGCCTAAGAGACGCCGGATACCACACCCTCCCGGCGATGTGGTACTACAACTACGTGGACATCGACCCCATCTGGGAGGAGGGACGGGAGTTGATCTACCGTGTTGTTGTTCCCGGGCTCACGAGCGAGGCCTACCTGGTGTACAAGCTGCAGTACTTCCCCGTGCAGTTGGACGCGTCCCACCTGCGGACGGTCCAGGGTAGGCCCCGTTTGGCCGTGAGCTCGTCGTCCTCCACGTCCTTCGTCCCTGATGTCTGCGTAGGTCGGCAGCCACGAGTGTGTAGGCCTACGGTAGTGTACACCGAACGGTCCTGCGAGTCGGCACTCGTGCGCGGGACCAAGCCGACCTCGTGCCACATCGCCATCACCGCCCGGAACAACGCGACGGCCGTAGTGTCGAGGCCCGAGGCCGGAGGCCGACAAGCTGTGGTAGTCGCCTACCAGTCGACCTCCGTGCTACGCCTCTGCACCGGCCGCCCACCCGTGAACCTGCTCGTCAACGGCCCCACCCTCGTCGACCTACCCCCAGGATGTTCGCTGGAGTCGCGTGGGTGGCGCCTACACGGCATCGCCGCTGGGCACCATACCCTCAATTTCCACTTCCGGCGCCCCCTTCAGCTTTCCCCCATTAACATATCCTGGCCCCGCACCCTTCCTCCCACCTTCTCCGAACCACTCAAACTCCTCCCCCGCGTAGTCCTGCCCGTGATGGAAGTAGGCCGCCTACAGGGCTTACGCTCCCCGACCTCTATATTATCCTCGGTCCCCTTTGTGTCCACCTCCTCTGTGACCCTGCTAATAGTCCTTATCCTCCTGACGGTTTGCTGCGTTCGATACAAAAAGCTTTGTTGTATCCCCGTCACTCGCTGGTGTTGTAGGTTGATCTGCGTGCGGAGTCCGCCGAGGTCGGCTGAAGAGGAACGCCCACGCGAGGAGATCAGCCTACAGAGCCTACAGGCAGCACCAGCATCCCCCTTTCTGTCCCTCCCGGCCCCCACCATCGTTACCGAGGATCCCCCCACTGAACCCTTCCCCCAATCCCTACCCGTAATTCCTATACGATCAGAAACCGCGACCGCCCCCATACCCCCTCTCCGCTTACGCCCAACCCTGGAGCGGTTAGCGGGCTCCTTCGCGGACTTACGCCCCCAAGATATATATCCCCGGCTTCCCCCTGTGTAAAACTTTTTTTATGAATGAATCGTTGACGATACGGAATTGACCCACGATTGTGAAACTGGAACGATTAGGACCGATAGCATGGTGAAACCCGTGGGGTGCTTGCAGCCTCGCTGAGACCCACGAGTTTTTGTTTTATGTTGCTCGGCCATCGGTAAGGGCCTTGGTTATTCGAAGTGACCTTGGCCCTGTGTTTGGCGGTCAAAGGCTGGCCTTGTGGCCACTCGGCCAGCCCCTTCGCCCCAGACCCTTTGGCCGAAGGATGCTTATGTGGAGAAACGACGATTTTGAAGAGGCACGAGGAGCACGAGAGGTTCGCGACCTAGCTCAGCCTAAATCGTCTGTGTGTGTATTGTCTTATATATCGTGTGTGTGCGATATCGTTGTGTGTTTTTATCGTTTATCGTAGGAACGATTTTTAAGGGCCTATGCGCCCAGGGAGGAGTCCATGATGGGACCTGCCCTACTAGTCTGAAAACAAATTTTTTTACATATATCAAACATGTTACTTACCGTGCTTTGCCGCGCTAATTTTTCTTCGTGGGTGGGCACGCCGAGAGTGGTTGAGTTATTTTTAGAGTAATTTGAGTATTGCAAAAATTTAGAATGTTGGGGGAGTGAAGTACGTATGATGCCTACGTATCCCCTGGCACAGGTTGAAATTTTTGGCAATTTTCTAGAAGGAACCACTCTCAGCTGCTTCACAACCCCCTACTTTTTAATAACCACGCTGCACGAGTCTTATATATTTAAGGTGGCCACGCTGCACGACTATATGTCTGGGTTGTTCCTATACATAAACGTGGCCACGCAGCAAGACATTATTTTCTTTTTTTTCAATTTACAATGTATATCAATGACACCTATTATTTATATTGACGAGCTCCTGCCTATATATAATATGCTATGCTTTATATTTTATAAGGAACCGACCATACTACAATCACAGCCCTGCGCTAAGTATTACTTAATTCTAAAATGATTCTCTTAATTAAATGTCGGTTCCTTAGTCTATTGGCCAGAATTGTTTAATATTATTATGTAATCTCAAGGTTATTTTATGTCCTTTTGGAATAGCCCAACGAGGCGACATGATTAGTATCAAGGTGGATCTGAGACAGGTAGAATGTTAGTTACAAACCAAAAATTTAAGAAATTATAATCATCTAGTGCATACCAGCCGCGTGCGAATAGTAAGTATTACTCGGGAATTAACCATAAAATTTAATTAAATAACGAGAAATATCGTTTATACTGATTTCTAGACTCTAAATTAGACTACCAATAGTGATACAGTGAGTTACTATCGGTCAGGTATGCAATAGCTGGAGATGTGCCGATATTTTAGGCCGCTGAAAATTTCTATAAAATCGGGGTTAATCGGGAGGGCTCTACGATTTATTATGTTTAGGCCACAGTGTTATCTCACCACTCCTCGGTAACTTGAGTAGACTCGGGTAGGGGCAGACGAACGTCAGGTGGATAGAGGTGGCGCGGCTTGATCTCCCGTCGTCACCAGAAACCGGGCGCTAGCTGCAGTCTATACGTAGAATGGCGATGTCCAGGCCTTGACGAAGTGATCAGATCCACGCTGAAAACACCCATTTTTATATGTTATAACCCTGTACATATATGTCTATAATACGGCCACAAGCATATTTTCTACAATCTTTATCAAGATTACGGGAGCTCGTCCTTTTTTGTGTCATTTACCGCCTTATCAATTTTATCGTAATATTTACCGTCCTCAGCGGCGACCAAATTGTCTATTTTTAATCATTGAGCACCCCGCTGCTACTTATATGTCATGCCTTTCACGGCGATATTTTCTTTTTTTAGTACTATCAAAATGGCTGCCGGGATGTGCGCTGGTGAGGAGCCTGAGATATGTAAAATTGTTTGAATTACCGTTTTTATTGAGGAAAACGTGTAATCTACGTGTCAACTGAGTACGTGTGACTCACATCTATTTTTCTGTAACCTTTTATGACCTGATTGTGACATGACGGGCTCCGATCCTCCCGCGAAGTGCTTCGCGTGGGCGGCGGTCTCGGGCTGGCGCCTACGCTCGGACCGCCAGCTGTCGCACTTCGGTAGCCCGGGACGCGGAGTTCCGTCGCGGCGGCCTGCCAACAACGAACAAAGGTGTGTTCTGCACTTGACAGGCCGTTTCTACGTGTATATACCTCTACAAAGAGTAACAATCGTGTCAATCGTGCTAAAGTGTGTTTTAGCGCGATTGACTCCACCCCTACGATTGGCGAGCGAGTCAACCAAGAGACACTGACGCCGAAGACCGCTCGCCATACCCTGTGAGATCCCTGTGATCTATCTTTTTAAATTCATAACCACCCTCCTAAGCCACAGGATACAGACACTCGTATCCCAGCTTTATATCAAAATGGACTACGCATTTATTTCTCATAAAGACATTCGCTGGCCATTTTCTACACTCGCGACTGGTTGTACAGCCGAGTACCCATAACCCGGACACGGTCGGAGCTCTGACGCCGAGCGGACCGCAGTGACATTTTTTCAAATATAACCTGTACTTCTGTTATCATCTCTGTTACTCTTTACCCGTGTGATCTATATGTGTTAATGATTGAACCTACCTTATTTGAAGACCCGATGGCCGCCATTGTTTGCGTAAGACCCGTTTGTTTAGCACGCCGAGATGTGGGCGCTGCCATTTTTGTTGTTTCTGGGTGGTGACCGGAAGTTGGGAATTGCTGCCTTTTCATTGGTCGAGAGATCGTGAGCGCGCGCTGGTGGCGCCTCCGCGTTCGCTCGACGAACTAACCGTTCCCGCGCTGGTCTCAGCAGCCGCACGACTGCTCTGAGACGGAGCAAGGCGGTTAGGTTGGTTTTAGCGACTGCACATCTTTTTCTTTTCTTTTAAAGTTCTCCGTTGCTCTTCGAACTCAGAGTGAGGGACGTTTGTAAAAGATCTGCAGTCGATAATTCTAACTTTGTGGTATTTTTGCGTTGGAAAAGCAGCATTATTAATTAATATATATATTCAATCTATTCTAAATTCTTTCCCCCCGAATCCAAGATGGCCGACACTGGCCAGGCTAATTGGTCCTTCCTGCTGTAGCTATAATCCCCCCTTTGAACCCGGCTTTGGCCGGCGGTTGTTTGTTAACCCAACTTCCTGGAGATGCGGGCGCGCTCGTTGTTACAAAGGTGACGCTAACTGGCGCCTAACACGACCGCCCGTATAAGCGTCCCCCACCTGGAGACAAAGGCGCTACGATTGTATATAAACCCGGGCCCAAATTAAAGAACCATTCAGTCTTACCTGGATTCTGTTACCTACAACATCTATGCGTTGACTCCAACCTTATTTAACGTATATCGACCGCTAGGAGCAGAACCGCTAATGGGTATAGCCTAGGAACTTTACAACAGGATGTAAATACAATGGCTATTCCTAACTCAATGCATCCCATTCCTGTATTTCAGTGTATATATATATATATATATATATATATATATATATATATATATACATATGTATCTATATATATATATATATATATATATATATATATATATATATAATAGTACACCAATGTTTCAAAATGAGGAGAAAGGGGGAGGAAGTATTTCAGAAAGTCTGACATCACATAAAGTGGGTGTGGGGGGTGGGGGGGGGGGGTCAGAGTGTGACAGAACGGGAGGAGGGTGTGGGGAAACCACTGTGAAATAATCTGACATCATTTATGAATACCTCGTAAACAATGTGTACTTGTCCTGAACGTACATGTATATATAGTAAGAGTAAACAGCGCCGCAGACCCACATCTGGAATGAGGTATCGTTTACTTGTATCGCATGTTATGTTTGCCCTCATCCATATCACTGTCTGTACACAGCGTTAAATACCAGTCTACATCATAGACACAGCCCTAAATACTAGTCTAACACACATAGACACATCCCTAAATACCAGTTTACATGATACACACATACCTAAATACAAAGCTACAACACAAACACAGCCACAAAAACATGTCTACATCACAGACACACAGCCATAAATACAAATCTACTTCACAGATATATAGCCATAAATACCTGTCTACATCATAGAAACAGCCATAAATACCAGTCTACTTCACAGACACACAGCCCTAAAGACTAGTCAACAAAACATACACAAAGCCCTAAGTACAGTCGGTGTGACTTAGTGCCTCTTGTCTCGCCTCCCCCACTTCATGATAACAGTCGGTGTGACTTACTGCCTCTTGTCTCGTCTCCCCCACTTTATGATGACAGTGGGTGTGACTTACTGCCTCTTGTCTCGTCTCCCCCACTTTATGATAACAGTCGGGGTGACTTATTGCCTCTTGTCTCGCCCCCCCCCCCCCACACTTTATGATAACAGTCGGGGTGACTTATTGCCTCTTGTCTCGCCTCCCCCACTTTATGATACCAGTCGGTGTGACTTACTGCCTCTTGTTTCGTCTCCCCCACTTTATGATAACAGTCGGTGTGACTTACTGCCTCTTGTCTCGCCCCCCCCCCCCCCCCACACACACACACACCTCCAGTTCCACTTCACTGACTCCAGAGGTTTGTTTAACATTGGATGAAAGATAATGAAATAAAAAGCTTGCATGGAGGTCCTAGGGTAGGTCTTGTTTAATAAAGCTAGGAATTGTTCGTACAAGGGTCTTAAAAGTCTTAATAGACAGCATTTCTAGGGGTGTCTTAGGTGCCAGTTTTTAATCAATCCATGAATAAAAACATATCAAGCCTGGTAGAATCCCATTGAATTATAAAAATGAGTCTGTGAAGTACTGAAACGATTTTCATGGCTTTCTTTTATTCAGAATCGGTACCTTGAGAGAGTATTGTATAACTATAAGGCCTGTTCAATAATGAAGGTGTGATAATAATTCCTCGACGGTTATTATATGGTGGCACCACCTGTGGTAGTTGCTGGAACTATTTTCTCCCACCTTTCACTGTGTAGGTGTCATGACGTATCGTGACGAACGATATTTATCAAATGTACGACCCTTTCTACGAGCAATCTGACAGCATACCCACGATCAACCTTAGGCCACTCAAAAAAAACCTTGTTTCTCATCACCAGGCCATGAAAAATATTTTATTAATTTTTTTTTTTGTTATATAAAAAATGGCTTTTGAAGTGTCATTAAATGGGCCTCAGACATACAGAAAAGCCCTGCATAAGCGGACACCCTCAGATCCGGGCCAAAGTGGCCGCTTTAGAAGGATGTCTGCTTACGCAGGGTTTCCAGATTTTTACTGGCTATACATTTAATGCATCCCTGACATCAAGAGCTTTAATTTGATATTAAATACACATACCTTTCGTAATTTCTCTCAAGGTTCATCAATTTAACACACACAAAAATATCCTAAAATTGTATTTTCTGATGCGCTGATGAGAAACAAGTTTATTTTAGAGTGGCCTTATTAAACGATATTTAACTTAAATCAAACTTGATGTCCCCCCTCGCCTCATAGATCGTATCGTCCACCTTGATTATCCTTCATTCAATATTAAACAAACTCATGTTATGGCTGAGTAATCCCTGAGAGGACTTGGAGGGAGGGGAGGGAGGGGGAGGGAGGGGGTGGGAGGGGGAGGGAGGGGGAGGGAGGGGGAGGGAGGGGGAGGGAGGGAGGGGGAGGGGGACACTCAGGTCCATCTTCTCTACTCGTAGGAAATCTCTCAGCGTGCACTCCGTTTCATGGTCAACTACAAATCCTGGATCCGCCTATTGTGTATGAGTCTGTACACAGGAAGTGGGCCTGTACATTACGCCTAGATGAAATAAGCCTGAATAAGGATGAGTATATGAACCTATATACCTATAGTATAAACATGAAGTAAGCCCACGTTGGGCTGAATATATGAGCTTGGAGTGGATGTAAATCCTGCTATGCAGATGCTATGATTGTGCTTCTTGTTACTGTGCAATAAAAATAAAATATGATCCTATATGAAACTGGGCTTACAATATGCTCGGAAAATTAGCCTCTCTATTGAGTCTAAGAAATGAGCCTACATTAAGCCTTGCAAATTGGCCTACTTACAAATAAACTAATCCTGAATGAAGTCTTGTAAGTGAGCCTTCTATATATATATATATATATATATATATATATATATTTATTTATTTATTTATTTATATTTATATTTATTCATATATATATTTATTCATATAAATATATATATATTCATATATATATATATATATATATATATATATATATATATATATATATATATATATGTATATATATATTCATATATATATATATATATATATATATATATATATATATACATATAATATATATGTAAAAGCACCTATATTGGGTGAGTTTATACCAGGCCTATAACATAAGCCTGTAAATACACCCACATGTATACAGATACATATTGGTATTTGTCAGTGGTACGTGTGGGAGAGGAGGGCCTGTATGATATAGGGACACTCACCCTCGGTCTTGTTGAGGATGTTGACGAGGCCGATCGTCTCGTCAGGCCGGACCTGCGTGATGTTCCTCCAGTACTCGCGGGCCGCCGCCATCCTGGGCCCGTCTGTCAGAGCCGTGTTGTCTCAGCGTACTCCCGACTCGCTCTCCCCACTCTCACACAGTCACTCAGCTGTTACCGTGAAGGGCCCGCCGCCCGCCGCCCGCCGCCCGCCGCCCGCCGCCCGCCGCCCGCCGCCCGCCGCCCGCCGCCCCACAGGCCGGCCTCATGTGTCACCGATTAACGGTTTGTGTGCCGTGTGTGTACGCTGTGTACGGTGTGAGGGAGGTGTGTGGGAGGTGTGTGGTGGCCAGTCAGACTCACTCTCTAATAGATCTGTAACTCACAGATCTCTCCTTTCTTTGTGGTGATTGATTGATGAGGTTTCAGGCCGTTGGAGATGAGTATGACAGATACGCAGGAACCACAGCGGTACGTGTCGCACCCGGACCATGTATTTTAATTCACTGATTGTACAGATTTGTGTGTTTTGTAATCCACTGGTTGCACAAAGTTGCGCTTATTGTAATTCATTCCTTGCACTTATTTGTGTATATTGTAATCCACTGGTCACACAGATTTGTGTCTATATTATAATCCACTGGTGGCTCATATATTTGTGAGTATTGTAATACACTGGTGGCTTATACACTTGTGTATACTGTAATCCACTGGTGGCTCATATACTTGTGAGTATTGTAATACACTGGTGGCTCATACACTTGTGTATACTGTAATCCACTGGGGGCTCACATACTTGTGACTATTATAATCCACTGGTGGCTCATATACTCGTGTATATCATGACACACTGGCGGCTCACAGACTTGAGTATATCATAATCCACTGGTGGCACATACTTGTGAGGATCATAACTCACAGACTCACAGTGCCCCAGGACCTGGTGACGCTCGCTTGTTGCTGGCACGCTCTCCTGTCTGATAGTAAATGGAGGAGGATCAGCAACTCATTCCCCTCCCCCCTCCAACCCCACTTTCACCCCCTCCGCCCCTCACCCCCCTTACCCTCCCCCCTCCCACCCATACACACACAAACACACACACACAGGGCACATCCGGGTCCTCTGAGGGACGCCAGCGTCTGAGAACTTCCTTTCGGAGCTGGTTCCCGGTGTGAGCGTGGCAGACGACATTCGGCCCGGCGCCGGTTACCGGTGTGTGCTAGGAGTGGAGTAGACTGGCACCAGTCCCTGCGTCCTATGGCTATTCCTCCACCTACCTCACTCCTACTAGCTGGGATACAGGGACTGGTAATAAAATAAAATGTATATACATTAGAGGTACAAGTAAGTTAATACATTTTTATTTTATCATATACCTTCAAATATAAGTATTTGATGAATTATATGGAAATATGACGATGTCCGGGCTGGATTCAAAGTGTGCTGGGATATCTGTTGACATCTTACTGGAAGTCGAGACGCGTAGTAATATCCGGGTGTATGCGAGGATATTGCGCAGAGTCAACTCCGAAGAGCATACAGCCGCTTTTATCTGAAACCAGACTATATTGTTTTTATTATCCACCTTTACTGGGCAAGTGGCATGTCGATATCAGTTCATTTTAATTATGTACTATTTTTCTGTATGCGCCACCTGGAGCATACAACATAGCCGTATGCGCCGGTTATGTCCATACAAACTCCCTGTCTTTTCTATGGACACTTTGTATTATGTGAAACCATAGTAATGGTGACAATACGGGGTAGATTTATGAGTTGTTTCAGAGAAATTTGTTCTGAACTTGCTGTTCCGGCTCGTTCAGAACGAATTTCTCCGAAACAACTCACAAATCTACCCTGTATTGGCACCATCACTATGGTTTAATATTATTATATACCTCAATTCAGTCTTAATTCGCTAAAACTGACCGTAATTCGACGTCGAAGTCACTTTTTACAACTCACAAAGACAATGAGTACGTTAGCAGACATGCCGGAAGTTGACAACCGGAAGTGATCACCACGCAGGCACGAATACATTATACCGCTGCATAAATTAACGCACGGTCACCCAGCTACGCTCGATCGTCCCATCGGACAGCTGTATTTGAGCGGTGCAGTGTATCACAGGGGTTCCGCTATTTGTTGACATCTACGAGTCGCCTGCTCGGCAAGTGTCTGTGTTCGTATCGATCGATCTCGCATATCTAAGCTATCTAAAGTGTATCACGTGAATCATACTCATTTTCTACCTCGAAGTTTGATATATTTTCACATTAACTCGCTCCATGGATACTGTACTACGCCACAGAACTCGCGAAGTGAAGGGATCTGCCATTTTAAAATCTTCTGCGCACAACTGTGTTGTCGGCTTCTCGACCAATCAGATTGCGTTATTTCTTCAAAGCGTGCATTCTGTCACCCAAAGCGTGCAGGTAAGGTTAAAAGGATGCAGTCTGTCACCCAAAGCGTGCAGTCTGTCCCTATGCAAGGTGACCAGTACAACGTTTCACGGCGTACAGTGCATTCTGTGTATAATAACTATACCCCCAGGAGCAGTATGTATTTACACTGACTTTGTGCATAGGTATATAATAATAGGTGAATAATAGATTAGCGGAGAGCCTCAAGTCACTACCGGTATGTCATAAGTAAGTCAGTGCAATTTTTTTTCAGCCAATTTATACCACCATACTCTGCTGGTATGTATTCAATACCAATACCTTTGCAGAGATTGGTATTTGTGTAACGTACTGGCACAGGTATATAACAAAGTCGGTAATGGTGTTGGATTTCTGGCACTGCTTTAATAGCTCCAGTATTCCAAACGTTCTCCATGCAGACATCCTGGCCACTAGTCAGGATATCTGCTGGGAGATTGATACCGGGGGGCTGAACCGAGTTTAATCAGGGAGATAGGGAGAGGGATCCTCTTTCACACTGTTTGTCTCTGCTTGATTCACACTTGTCACTGGCTCCCTCTCATAGAACCAGTGCATAAGCATCTTCACCCCTCACAGATTCCTTGCGCCTGCCCTCCGTGGTTTCCTTCTTTCTTATATATACAGTTTAATGGTAAACATTTCAAAGTAGTTTTATTTCTTAGCTATTCCCAGAATCAAAGACTTGAGCAAGTCTAGGAGTGGAGCAGTGTACCGCGGGGTACTAGGCGGAAAGACGCACGGCCAGGGATGTGAAGTGAGACGAACCCCTCCAAGCCCCCCCCCCCCCCCCCCCACACACACACACAGCAGGGAAACAGATGCCTGGAGGTCAAAGGTCACCCAGGGTCAGCAGCGGCCAGGAAATGTAAACCAGCATGCATCTGGTTTTTTCTCGGCATTTCTCGGCATTGCTCGACATTTCCGGGCGAGGCAAGGGCTTTGTCGCTGTCACTGGGTGAGTGTGGTGAGTGTGAGGGAACGCCTCACAGAGTTTGTCACTGGGTGAGTGTGGTGAGTGTGAGGGAACGCCTCACAGAGTTTGTCGCTAGGTGAGTGTGAGGGAACGCCTCACAGAGTTTGTCGCTAGGTGAGTGTGAGGGAACGCCTCACAGAGTTTGTCGCTAGGTGAGTGTGAGGGAACGCCTCACAGAGTTTGTCGCTAGGTGAGTGTGAGGGAACGCCTCACAGAGTTTGTCGCTAGGTGAGTGTGAGGGAACGCCTCACAGAGTTTGTCGCTAGGTGAGTGTGAGGGAACGCCTCACAGAGTTTGTCGCTAGGTGAGTGTGAGGGAACGCCTCACAGAGTTTGTCGCTAGGTGAGTGTGGTGAGTGTGAGGGAACGCCTCACAGAGTTTGTCGCTGGGTGAGTGTGGTGAGTGTGAGGGAACGCCTCACAGAGTTTGTCGCTGGGTGAGTGTGGTGAGTGTGAGGGAACGCCTCACAGAGTTTGTTGCTGGGTGAGTGTGGTGAGTGTGAGGGAACGCCTCACAGAGTTTGTCGCTAGGTGAGTGTGAGGGAACGCCTCACAGAGTTTGTCGCTAGGTGAGTGTGAGGGAACGCCTCACAGAGTTTGTCGCTGGGTGAGTGTGGTGAGTGTGAGGGAATGCCTCACAGAGTTTGTCGCTGGGTGAGTGTGGTGAGTGTGAGTGAACGCCTCACAGAGTTTGTCGCTAGGTGAGTGTGAGGGAATGCCTCACAGAGAGATCTAATAAGCACAGTCACACAAAATGTAACAAGGGAACACAGCGCCACTGTAAGATCTGTAAACTGAAACTAGAACAATTTAAAAAAAACCTTATATCGAGGTGCTCAAGAGTGGAGTAGTCTTTCCCCAGAAATAAGGAAAATTACAGACTATCAGCAGTTTAAGGTCCACCAAAAGAAAAGGGTATTATCCAAGAACTGGCCACCGATCTAAGGGAGCAGTCCGAACAAGCCCTTTTTGTTATCCTATGTAATGTGTTGTGTATTCTTGTTATCTAACCAGAGACATGTATAGCAGTGAAACACCTTATTACAGACATACCCACAAAGATTTATTATTATATACCTATGCACAAAGTCAGAGTAAATACATACTGCTACTAGGGGTACAGTTATCGTACACAGAATGCACTGTATGCCGTGATTCTTTGTACCGGTGCCTTTGGGTATCGACAGACTGCACCCTTTGACTAACAGACTGCATCCTTTGAGCCTCACCTGCACGCTTTGACTGACAGACTGCACGCTTTGAAAAAATAACGCAATCTGATTGGCCGAGAGGCCGACAACAGAATTCTAGGTGCAAGATTCAAAAATGGCTGATCGCTTCACTTTGCGAGTTCTGTGTCGTCGTACAGTAACCACGGAACGAGTTCGTGCGAAAATACATCAAACATTGAGGTGAAATAAGATAACAAATTACGTGATACACTTTAGATAGCTTAGATATGCGAGAAATATCGATTTCGATACGTTCACGGGCCGAGCGGGCAACTCGTCGATGTCAACAAATGCAAAACCCCTGTCATACACTGCGCCGCTCGAGTACAGCTATCCAACGGGATGATCGAGCGTAGCAGGGTGATCGAGCGGTAATGTATGCGGCGATATAATGTATGCGCGGCTGCGCAGTGATCACTTCCTGTTATCAACATCCGGCGTGTCTGCTAGTGTACGCATCGTCTTTGCGAGTTGTGCCAAGTGACTTCTATGTCGAATTACGGTAAATTTTAGCGAATTAAGACCGAATTAAGGTATATAATAATATGAAACCATAGTGATGGTGCCAGTACGGGTTAGATTTACTCGTTGTTTCGGAGAAATTCGTTCTGAACTCGCCGTGCCGGCTTGTTCAGAACGAATTTCTCCGAAACAACTCATAAATTTAACCCGTACTGTCACCATAACTATGATTTCACATATTACTCGCCTAAGATTATATTTTACCTGATGCTATGTACTCAGCACAATACAATTTATAACTTGATCAGCTTGGATCTGTAAACCACACCTGTACTGTGGGTAGGAGACGTTCAAAAACTTTTTAAAACCACTTACCTATAAGTGCATTGAATTATGTAATCAATGTAGACCTCCATTCATTCAGGTCTCAAAACATGTTGTATGTATAGAAGGTAAAACTCCAATGTAAATATTCCGTGTTGGGAGACTCACTCATACCAGCTAACCGCTGAAGATTGTCCCAGTGAAAATAAAGAATTTAAAAAAAAGGAAAAAAAGAAGGTGTTCATATGTCGTATTATAATCGCCACCTATAGGGCACAGAGTGATTGCTAGTTCCACCATCATCAACCAAGAATTTGTAAGATAGTGCCACTTTAGCCACGGGAGAAGCGCTATTTTCAGGTATAATCGATTGATAATCTTAAGACGATGCTACCCCCCTCCCCCCACCGCCTCCATGGCAAGCCACAGAAATACTAACCAAAACAATTATTGATAACTGCACCATCAACTTGTGGTTTCTTGTGTTAGGGTCAAGATGGCCACATCCCTAACGCAATAGTAATGTGCCTTATAGATACACACTCCATTATTCCCTATATATAATAAGGCTGGTCCGGCTTGTGGTTTCCTGCTGATACCAGAACACGCCGGACCCAGCGGAGTGTTTACAGGTCAAATGTCGTCTGCCGCAGATCCGCGACTGGTGCCCAGCTGGCGGGCGGCTCCGGCACTGAGCACGCCGGGTATCAGCTCAAACGGAACGTGACCTAAAGTCCTAAGCACATGCCGATTTCGGAATATTGATGTACCTTTGTCAGCGACAAAGAAGCGTACTTTTTCTCAGGCGAGTCATCCTAACGGAGTCGGCCTTTGTCGGTACATCTGGGGCAGCTAGGCAAGGGTCAGCCAACGATCAGTTATCCTCCGCCCACCCTTGAGATGCTTTTTTGTCGCTGATGAGTTGTCAGTCGATGTTCCTAAATCTCTCGCCAACAAGTTTAGGCATCATGGAAGTCCAATTGAACAAATTGGAAGTTAAACTACCCAAACAAACAAAGGCATTATGGTAGCCTGTAAGCCTGGCCTATGTGTTCACTCATATACTAGGCCAGGTAACGCCCAGCATTTTTTGTGCATTATGGGTAACGCCTCCATTTTAACGCTGGTTTACCCGCCAGAGGTTGTGGCGAAATCTGTTATATTCTAAAAAAAAAAAAACATTCTAGTAACTCATCTTTCATCTTTCGAAATGTTGATATTACTTTATTTTGTATCATCGTACATTATAAACAAGTATTACTAAGTTATTTGGGGAATCTCGTGAGGGAGAGAGGTTCTACTCGTTCTCCTTGCAAATGCGAATTAGCAGGGAACCAGTAAAAGTTCAATGTCGCTCACTTACTGGGCGTTACCTGTCCCATATTGATATTCTATTGGGGCAGGGAACCCCATGTTGGCACAGCCATGTTGACAGCCAAATATAAGTATGTCAGGCAATATGGCAGCCCCCATGTTGGCGCGGCCATGTTGAGAGTAGAATATACGTATGTAAGGCGTCATGGCAGCCCCCGTGCGGGCGCAGCCATGTAAGCAGCAGAATTTAAGTCTGTAAGGTGTTATGGCAGCCCCCATGCGGGCGCAGACATGTTGGCAAAAGGAATTAAGTCTGTCAGGTCTGACTGACACATAGATTATTCACAGAATTACAGATTACCAGCGTGCACTTATAAAAACCGTAATCAGGTCAGGTGTGAAATTTGGTAAACACATATTCCGGCTGCTCTGTTACGGGAAGTGGAGCATACAGATGTGAAATCCAGCCTCAGGAATTCCAGCCGTGTAATGAGGGGGATTATATCATGATATCATGATAATAGGGTATATGTATTCCCTCACTTTTAAGTGTTGGTTCCAGAAACACACAAGATATAGCGAGACTAGTCACGATTTGGTTGTCTTGGTGAATCTTGCTAGGTTTTGAAAAATTGCGTACATATTTGCCACAGTGCATCAGTCTGGTTAAGCACCGTGCCGCATCGCAATAGATCAGGGTATGCCGTGCTATGTTGGCAATAGATCTTGAGGTGTCGCAGTGGTGGAGCACCAAAATATGTACATGACATCGCAAAAAATGCACATATCATCACGTGCGATGTATCATGAGGTGAGGTACGACATATCATGACACTGTCAGTCTCTCTCAATGATCTCCCACTCTCCATGTTACCCCCTCCCCTACACATGGTCCCTTCTCACTCTGTCTCTCTGTCTCTGTCTCTGTCTCTGTCTCTCTCTCTAATCTCCCATTCTCCATGCCCCCTCACCTACACATGTTCCCTCTCTGTCTGTCTCTCTGTCTCTCTATAACCTCCTACCTCTCCATAGACACCCCCCCCTCCCCTATACATGGTCCCTTCTCACTCTGTCTCTCTGTCTCTGTCTCTGTCTCTGTCTCTCTCTCTAATCTCCCATTCTCCATGCCCCCTCACCTACACATGTTCCCTCTCTGTCTGTCTCTCTGTCTCTCTATAACCTCCTACCTCTCCATAGACACCCCCCCCCTCCCCTACACATGGTCCCTTCTCACTCTGTCTCTCTGTCTCTGTCTCTCTCTCTAATCTCCCATTCTCCATGCCCCCTCACCTACACATGTTCCCTCTCTGTCTGTCTGTCTGTCTCTCTATAACCTCCTACCTCTCCATAGACACCCCCCCCCTCACCTACACATGTTCCCTGCTCTCTCTCTCTCTCTCTCTCTCTCACTCTAATCTCCTACCACTCCATGTTCCAGCCTCCCCTACACATGCTCCCTTCTCTCTCTGTCTCTCCATAATTTCCTGCCTCTCCATGGTCCCCCTCACCTACACACGTGTGGTCCCTACTCTGTCTCTGTCTCTGTCTGTCTGTCTCTCTCTCTCTCTCTCTCTCTCTAACCTCCTACCACTCCATGCCCCCCCCCCTCACCTATACGCGGTCACTTCTCCTGTCTGCCACCAGGAGTCGCTCTTGGAGGAGGAGATAAGGGCGGAGAGGTCAAAGGTCAGCATGGCTTATATCTGGGCCTACTCTGTGTACACTTAAGAGAAGGTAAATACGACCTGACACAATGTCAACACCCCGCACTCTCTGTGATCCTCCTCATGCGGCCTTCCCTCACCACCTCATCTCACCGCCTCTCTGATTGCTGATCAAACATTATAATATACTTATATTACAAAACCAGCAAACTGGATAAATATAAACTCCCACTTTATGAAAATACACCATTAAGTAAAGAGAAAGCATATCAACTACAACACCTAAAACCTACAACTTATAAGGCACATAGGACAATTTGTCTTCATCATTAAAACTCATGTCACTTTCCTGAACGTTGGATATGATAAGCATTTACTTTATTTACAAGTTATAAAACTCACGACTATCTTTTTTTTCTTTTTTTTAAGATTTTTATTTATACTGGAGTAAATACAGCTTGGCCATAAAAAGCCTATCTTCCGCTGGCTCCAGTTAAATTTTCCAAGAAGTTGCCCAATGTCCAGTTTATGGACTTACATGGCTCACATAACAATTACTTTAGATTAATACATAAAATACAGAATACTAACATAAGAGTAAATATGTACATATAGGACCATGACATGATCAAAACTTCAAATGTGAAGAAAAACACTGATTCATTCTTACAAGTATTCGCTTAGTTTTAGTTAATAACAAACTTATCAAACACCCAGTATTATTACTAAATGTCTTCTTAGAAATGACAAGGGAAGGTATGTGACTCCATAATCCGTAACTAATCCGATGATTTGAAGCCATGTTAAGGGGTTATAATTATCTAATGAGCTTCAATTTGAAGCTTGGCCTTGAGTTTTACTTTAATTTGGTTTTTAAAAGAGTCTTTATTATCAATATTTCTTCGTACACTATCAAGAGAGTTCCAACATGAAGCTGCTTTGAATTCAACTGAGTCCTTATATTTCTTTATCCTGAAATTACTATTAATTTTCAGTACTGGTCCCTCATGTAGTCTAGTTTCTCTATTCGTCTCTTGGAGCTTGGATTGATCCTTTGATCTTGTATATGCCACATTCAATAGTATGCTTCTCTACGGTCATTTAGTCTATTAATTTTACAGGCAGTATGTAACTCATTTGTACTAGTTTCTGTCAATGCTTTACAACATATTCTCAATCCTCTGTTTTGACAGTGTTGCAGTTTGCTTAGTAGAGTAGCATTGGTATCATGGTACATGATATCCGCATATTCTACATATGGTAGAACCCTCGATTTTTAGATAAGAGTTGCCTGCTTCTCAGTTAAAAATTTACGTAGATAAGCTAGTATGTGTAATTTGTGCGATACTTTATGAATTGTTTTGGTTAAATGTGTTGTATACGATAGTCTGTTGTCTAGGGTAACACCTAGGTAGTCAAAGCTCTTAACTTCTTCTAACACGTCATGTTTTAGTCTGATGTCTATAGCTGGCAGTTTACGAAGTCTCTGACTCGTACCAAAAATCATGGTCTTAGACTTATTTGGGTTTATTGTTAATCTATTGTTATCACACCATTCACTGATATTCATTAAATCTGATTCCATTTCCCATCTTAGGGATTCAATGTTTGTACCTGATGTAAAGATAACAGCATCATCTGCATAGAGATTTACTGAACAATGATTCAGTGTTTTATCAATATTGTTTATGAATATCAAGAAGAACAAAGGTCCTAAAATGGATCCCTGTGGTACTCCACATGTGATCTTGTCAGGTTTGGAGACTACATTGTTAGCTATTGTGCTTTGTGTTCTATCAGTTAAGTAGTTTTTACTCCAGTTGATCAATTTATTGGATATTCCTAACTTCACCATTTTGTGTAGCAAGATTTCATGATTGACAGTATCAAATGCCTTTGTAAGGTCGATAAAAGTAGTTAACGTTATTTGTGAGTTATTCATGTTGGTAAGTATTTTGTCAGTGAGATCCGCTATCGTGATGGCAGTCGAATGATTTTTCCGAAAGCCTCCCTGGTTTTTATTCAATAATTCAAAATTTTCCAAGTAGTTAGAGATTTTTGAATGCACCAGCTTTTCTAATAGCTTCCCTGGTAACGGTAATTGTGAGACAGGACGCAGATTACAAACATCATTTTTGAAATTCGGTTTTTTCAGTGGGATTACAGTGGCAACCTTCCATTCTGCTGGGAAGATTTCCCTCTCTATAGAGCAGTTAAAGATATGATGAAGTTGCTGATGAAGTACTAGAAAACCATCTTTCAGTATTTCGGATGACATGTATTTGATACTCGAGGACTTGCCTGTATCTATTTGTTTGATTACATCAATGATCTCTTCTTCATTTATCACTATATCGTACATTAAAGCCTCTATATCGTCCGTATCATCATACCATGGTTTGTCGAATCTGCTAGCTAGCTTACTCCCAATGTTTGAAAAAAATTGATTAATGTGGTCTGCAACTTTGTCCTCCTCAAGCTCACCATTATCATCTGGATTAATAAGTTGTATTTTAGATGATTTCTTTTTTGTACGCATTAGCGACTCCATATTTGCCCAGAATTTTTTATTGTCTTTTGTGGAACATGAGGTGATGTACTCTCTTTTTGCATTCTGAATCGCTTTTTTTGCAGTATTTCTTAGTTTTTTAGCATGTAGCCAATCGCTATTTTTCCCTGATTTTTGCGCTTTCCTCCAAGCTTTGTTTTTGCTGAGGATTAATTCAATAATTTCTTGATTTATCCAGGGTTCATCCTTATACCTGATTTGATGGCGCTTTAGAGGGCACATCCTATTCAACTCATTTTCTAGGATGTCATGCATGTATTTCCACGCATCATCTGGGTCTGTAATTTTGAAGAAATTGTTCCAGTTTATGTTACATAACGCTTCCTGAAAACCAGCTTTATTATAGTTCACATAGGATCTCCCAAAAAATTGTTTAGATTTATAATCAGACCTTTGCTTTTTTTTAGTGAAAAAGATAGCACTGTGATCACTTATGTTTTGACTCAGAGTTCCTGAGGTTTTGATATGCTCACAATTTGTGAAGGCCAGGTCTATGATGTTATTGTACCTAGTAGGCGTGTTAATAATTTGTTTTAAATCTGTTTGGCGCTCTCGTCCTGCAATATATTGAGCATCGGTACCCAGTTTTTCGCCTGCATTTAGGTTACAATCACCTATGATAGTAATTTCTGCCTTATATATATTTTTTAATATCTCAGTTTTTTCAGTTAGTGTGGTGATAAAGGCCTCAGCATTCCCTTTGCGTGGTCTGTAGGTACAGCAAATGAGTTGGTTTTTCTGGTGTTTATGATTCACATGAATCCAGATTGACTCTATATTATTATTGCTTTGTTTATGTTCAATAAGGTTAGTAATTTCAAGGTTCTCTTTAGCGTAGATGGCAACCCCCCCTCCTATTTTAACTTCTCCTTTTTCATTTTTCCATTTCCTATCATTTCTTATCAGTTTATAATTATTATTTTGAAATAAGTTGTCAGGTAGCGATGATGTTAACCATGTTTCTGATAGTGTTATTACGTCCGCGTTGATGAGTTTGATATCCTGTGCTACCAACTCAAATTTATTCTTTAGACTCTGGACATTTTGATGAACTATATGGAATCCCTTCCCTAATGTAGAGTTATCGTTGATTGGGTGAGTATTTGTTTATGTATGAGTGCGAAATTATTGATGTTAATTGAAAAAGAAATTTTTTGTAACTAGTGTTTGCTTTAGTATTTAATTGTATAATTCCTTCTGTGTGACGATTCTTACTCGTCATTGCAAGTGTCGGCTAAGCCGGTCCCCATGTGTTTTGAAGTAGTTTCTAATTAGTATTCAGCATCACGTGGCTAAGTTCTTCTGCTTATTAAACGATTTTCTTGATGAGTCGAAAAATAAGAGAGTATGTAAACAGTGATTTTACTCACAGTTTTTGGCACGTTATGTTATAACTTTCCGTTCAGTGTAACCTGTGCTGGCTTGGATGTTTGACATGTATCAGTAGGATTTGATCCTTGCGTGTTCTTCGTCGACAGATGTGTGTGTTGCTGTAATGATAAGGCTCTTATTACATGATGCGTCTACAATGAATCTAGAGTTAAATCACTTTAACACTATCTGTATACAAATTACTTTCGAAATTCAATCCAAAGTTAAATAGTTCAGCCTGTTGTCCGAAAATTCTGATATAAAATTTACATACAGATTTCCAATCTTTAACCTAACAAAGTACATACAGTACTGCTCTTTGACTGTCTTAAAATCTAATTTTCTCGGGGTTGGTTGTGTGTGACCACAACCATACTTAGGTTGGCTATGTTTAACCACAGTCATAAACTTGAATTACTCTGTTTCTATATTATTTCATGAGTTCATGATAGTGTTTATCTCTAACTAGGTTATACAGTAAAATGTTGAATAGTAACACATTATTATTTATCCTTATTTCCTAAAGATTTCTTAATCAGAACGGTGAACTTACTGCCTGTTAAACAGTCTTAACCACTTAATTATTTACGTATTTCATGCACTCCATAACTTTCTCGTGTGAGGTAGTATTCAAGTGAGATGAGAACTCCATCTCAGTCAAGGTTCAGTCCTCCTATTAAACATGAACTGTAAGAACCAACTGGGGTTGGTTGTGTATGACCACAACCATACTTAGGTTGGCTATGTTTAACCACAGCCATAACTTTGTTTCTATATTATTTCCTGAGTTCATGACAATGTTTCTTTCTAACTAGGTATTACAGTAAAAAGTTGAATAGTAACATATTACTATTATCCTTATTTCCTAAAGATCTTTTTATCAGAACCGTGAACTTACTGCCCGTTAAACCGTCTTAACCACTTAACTATTTACATATTTCCTGCACTCCATAACATTCTCGTGTGAGGTAGTATTCAAATGAGATGAGAACTCCATCTCAGTCAAGGTTCAGTCCTCCTACTAGAACGAGAACTGTAAGAACAAAAATTCCAAAGTTAAGACATACATCGGTTAATTTGAATAAATGTTTCGCAATTCAATATGGCACCAACATTTAGGTAACAATCAAAACAATTCAATTTAGACATGAATCACCACATCCGAAGAGGAGAAAAAATGACTACGAAAGCTAGGTATGTGTTACCACACCTAACCACGTGCCTTAAGTTGAACATAGAACCCTTCATGACAGGAAACGATCGAGTCCATTATGGCTGGTCATCAGATATATGCGACGTAAGTAAGATAGCATCAGTACTTGTTTGTATGTGTATTAAGTCACTGTTAATTGCATATAGCTCGTATATTGTGAGCCACTGTGTATATGATATTTCTTGCGAATTTGTCTTTCGTTGCCGCATTGAAATGTATCCCGTCGGTCATGGTGCCCTCATAGCGATGGCTAATTTTTTTATGTTGAGACTTGTGGACGTGTTGATACATATGCGGAGTGGTTGCATTTGATAGTAAGTTGAGTTCGTTGATAGCAGTATTGATATAGTAGACAGCGCCATCCAGTTCTTTTTGCTCATCGGGGAACGGTTCACCCTTGATATTGTACAGTGTATACGACATTCCCAGGAATTCACATAATATGATCAGTTCAGCGTGATCAGATAGTTTGAGTTTTGCCTGTCCCAGGGCACTGACTATGTGATCCGTGTACTCAGATTTTTTATCGTAATTCGGAACCACATTACGCTTACGTAGTTTGGTTGAACAGTCGTTAATGCCAGTCATGAGGTATACTAAATCAATCGGTTTATATTTGTGGATATAAGCAAGTGCGTAATTCACCATCTCGCTAATACTGGCGCCCGGGTAAGTGAGAACGTCAATGTAGACGTTATCAATGTTTTGACAGCATAGTTGACCTACTAACCTTGTTTTGAACCCCAGACCACGTGAGTCCGCTATAAGTACTACTTTGAACATGATCGCCTTACTTTTGTTGCAGGTTTTCTTTACATTTGGTTAGGATATTTCCCATAGTGTTCGCAAACTTTTCTTTGGGGATGTCGTTCGAGTCGGTCCTGTCAAGTTCATAGAGTGTAATTCCACAACCGTAGATCGGGTCTTTTGTCGCTTCGAAGAACGTCTTCTCTTTTGTACGACGTAGCCTGTCTTCGATCCACGGGTGTTGTTCGAGTTTCAGCTTCACTAGTTCTTCTAAGATACCCTCCTCTTTTCTCTTCCAGCTTGCGTCTTTCTTGATTCTCTTTGTAATTTGCTTGACCGTGTAAGGATTTTCCGTTGACTGAATAGCTTTCGCCGCCGCCGTGTCGTTGTGATGGTGCGCAAGTTTCAATTGATACACATGTTCTAGCGTCGGGCCGCTTAGGCCACTAACTGGGTCATCAATTTCACAGCGGTAGAGATTCGAAAGCGGACTCAAGTGACTTTGGAAAAATATGCCATCGTCTTTGCAAACGGTTGCTGCATTCTCTGGAGTAATATCCAGTGGTAGATCTCTGAATTCACTCCTGCTGTAAACTTTGCCGTTTATGAGCACACCATTACCCTTTAGTTTGGCGTCGCGTACTCCGCAACGTCTCGCCGCTTCGGCGATAAGTTGGAGTTCCCTATGTTCAAGAAGTTCATCGTCATTGAGATCACTGGCTATGATTACTTTATCGTATTTGGTACCTTTGAGATTATTTCTGAGTCCGAACACCTCCGATTTTTGTTGTTTTGTCAATAATTTGAGTTTTATCGGCCTGTTCCAAACGGTTTTACTTTGGAATTCTTTTTGTTTTCCAATACGGAAGCCCCCTTGCGTTAGCGAAAATACAAAGCTTACACCTAGAACCGTTAAAAATTCCCGCAAAGTTTCATGAATTCTCTCATCTTTTTGCTCACTAATACCCTTTATGATGACATTGAGGCCTCTAGTTTGCTTGTTTTTATCATCATTTTTTGCGTATAGTTCAGTGATGGAATTTTCCGTTTCTGCCACTTTGACTGTCAATTTACTAACGGAGGTTCTGACCGCTGCGGCTTTGCCTATCTGTTCGTCAAGTGACGAGCCTAACTCATCGAGCCTTGTTTTCTGAAGTTGCGAATCTAGAATTATTTTTTCAACTTTTCCTGACATAGCCTCCACTTTACCAGTTAAGTTCTCATTTAACATCTTAATATCCGTGATCTGTGTTTTTAACCATTTCATTGATTCACTTAGCTCTCTCAGTAGCGCCGAGTCAGTTTCTGTCGTCGACATGCTGTTAGTCTTGGTTTGTTGCGCCTGGATACTGCACTTATTATCGCTCACGTTCTCAGTGTTCGTAGAAGATCTGGTCTTTCTCAACGAAAATGCCATTTGTTCCGAGTATAAGCTTGAAAATCATGATCTCTGATGATTCAGATTGTTGAAAAATGCAAACAAGTTTGCATGATGCCAATTCGTCCTGGAAGTTATTCACATTTTCGGGGACCGCTTTAAGGCGCCTCACCTACGCTTTTGCGCCATTTTATATTCTGTCTCTGTGAATTCTGGTATGGATTGTAACACGTCATCTGGTTGTATATGGAAACCAGCAGTTCTGTTGGGTACTTGCCAGAATTAATAAAAGATTGAAAAAAGATGATGTCAAGGTGTTGTAGAACATATATCAAACTTAAAAATCCGGGGTTCCCATGCTTGTTTTTGATTTCGAAATTAAAATGATGATATATACTATGATATAAACTAAATTTTTAAGTACATTTCCTATATTATTTAATCAAATGTGAATAGGCTTAAGTTGCCTACTTGGTTAGGTCAAACTCTAGAATAATTTGTCTTTTACTCATTTTGTATCAGAATAAGTCAAGTGAACTCGTCTGAATTGATAATTGCCGGTGTGCGAAAATCACCGGGTGGCGCCACTGTAAATTGTAAGATATGCCATCAAGGCAGGCACATTTGAGAGACTTGAGAAATAGTTTAACATTTTGCCTTTTTATTTTCTGTTATTGCTAGATTGATATAAATTAAGACCCAAGACTATTATTTTAACTTTAATCAGTTGAGAGGTTTAAGGTTTAAGGTTGAGACACTCTGTTAGAATGAGCGAGTAACACGTCTTCTGATTTGTCACATTGATACCGTAACCATGGCGACAGTGAAACACCAATCACGTGTCACTTTGTATGTTCCTACATTATTGATATGCGTAAAGCAGTACCGGAAGTCATCTGTGACTTTGTACCCTGGCGGGCCACATCTGCACACTTCATAACCCTCATAAAAAAGTAAACAGACTGTTTCTTTTAGAGAGAAACTCTGGATTCTGTTTGACAATTATGTAAATGTTTACAACATCTGCAGGGGCCCACTCATGACTGCATGAGATGAAAACATCACACGACCCGGAGGGCAGCAAGATGTGCTCCTGGGGAACGCGGAAGACGTGGGAAATACTGATCAGAGACATTCAGAGAGCGGGTGGCTGTAGTGGACAATGCCTGTCAGGACTCATCTTTATAGCTCCATGCTAAACCTATAGAGTTTGTAATTCACCGGGCGGAGATTACGGGGTCATCGTAATCTCCGTCCTTCATAGAGCGGAGATTACGAGAAAAAAAGTCCCTCGTGTACAAAATAGTGCATTGGAAGATCGGTGGTCATTTTGTGTTTCCTTTGATAAACTAAATTTGCAATGCTGAATGATAAATACAATACTAATTGGTTTAAGATAAAAGCGGTCACAATCTCCTTGGACTTGGCTCTCCGCAATTCGCTCGGATGTTGTTTTTTTTCTTTTTTAATTTCAGATAAACATAATACAGGCATTCTGCAGTCGGCAGGTTTTGTGTACCTGTCTGTGACCAGATTTATCACATTGCTGACAGTAACAATTCAGAACATAGTAGATGTGAACATGTACGTAATGACTTTGGTATGGACTGATAGTATGAGATGTGTTAGATTCGATATAATTGATAGTCTAATGGTCTTGTCCTGACAAAATCAACCTACTTTTAGCTTTTGCATGGTGTTTGAAAGCATACATCGAGGTATTATCCTGTATGACCATTGGCAAACCATTCCACAGTAACATTCCGTAATATAAAGGATTTCGCTTAAAGAAACTAGTTCTAGGTCGTTTCAATTTTACATTTCTCTTGTTCTGACCTCTAGTTTTAGGGTCCACATCTCTAGCTATATGCCTGGCATATCTTCTCATGAATACCATTTTTAAGTATGTGCGTCTTACTCCTAACATGTCAACATTACATCTGCTGTGCAGGTCCTCAATACTAATTTCTCTGATATGCGTCCTAGTACAGATTCGCAGAGCCCTGTTCTGCAGTTTTTGGAGCTTGTCTAGTAAATATGAGGAGGCACCGGTGATAAAATCGCCACAATGATCAAATATAGGGGCAACAAGGACTTTGTAAATGCTAGTACTAGTACTCTCATTGATATATCTACGTATTTTCGATAGCTGATATAGTCGTTGATTTATCTTGCGACAGACATCATTAACCACGTTTTTCCAAGTTAGGGTACTGTCAATATGGACACCGAGATACTTAAACGAATCACAAACAGGAATAGCTTTCTGGTTAACAAATATTTGTGATTCTTGTACTTCATCCTTTTTGCTAGCTAACAGATTTGCAGAGCCGTAAATACACAGTTTTCTTTTCTTTTTATTAATTTGCATATAATTATCCTTACACCACCCTTCTAGAAAGTTTACATCATGTTGGAGTCTGTTGATACCATTAAGAACATTAAAATCGCTTGTGTATAGGACAAGGTCATCTGCATAGAAGATATGACTAGATAAAAAAGGTAGATCTTTAATGTCGTCAATGAAACAATTAAATAGTAACGGTCCTAGTATACTTCCTTGAGGAACACCTGAACTATTAGGAAGACTAGAGGACAGAGAGCTGCCAACTCTAGTGCACTGTGTTCTATAGTCCAGGTAGCTTTTTATGCATCTGGTAAAGTCATTTCCTATGTTAAATTTATCATAAAGTTTTTTAACAATTAAATCTCGATTAACCCGGTCAAAAGCCTTACTAAAATCAATAAAAAGGCAAGGTTTTAGGCGTTTGTTATCCCGATGACTATAGAGATCGTTGACCAGATGCATAACAGCATCTGTCGTCCCGCGTTCAGTTCTAAAACCGTACTGATTTTTGTTAAAGAAATTGTTACCCTCAATGAAGTTAGACATATGCTGATGAATTTGTTCAAACAGTTTTCCTTGGACAGGTAATAGCGAAATCGGCCTCCAGTCTCCAGGGTTGGTTGAGTTGTTAACCTTTGGTATTGGGATGATCGTGGCATGCGACCATGTCTTTGGAAATATAGAGGAATCAATAATATTCTGAAATATACATCTCAGTTGATCGCATAAAACATAAAGTCTTTTATTGCTTTGGAATTGATACCAGCAATTCCGCTGGATTTATTAACATCAATGTCATTCACTGCTTGTAATATTTCATCTAATTTAAATTCGATTCGGCCTAGTTTGTTATGGTGCAACTTTTCGAGTACGGGATTATCTTGGGGATTTACTATGGGGTCGGTAGTGTCGTTGTAAAGAATCTCTTTATCACTAGATGGTTTGACGCCACCGATTGTGGCAAAATAGTTGTTAATAAAGTCTACCATTTCCTGCCCCTCATAGTGTATTCCTTCCTTCTCATCGTATAACTTGGACATTTCATCATTACATTCTGGGTTGTATAGGTCCTTCGTATATTTCCAGAATTTTCTCGGATTGTTTTTTGCATTTTGTAGCCTGTCATTCCAGTAATTAATTTTAGCTTTTCTTATCTCAGAATTTATACGATTTTTGATTCTTGTTAGGTCCTTATGGGAGACTATATGCGGGTTCTGTGTGTTTTCAGCTACCATTTCTTGTCGCTCGATCATGAGATTTAAGACGTCCTCAGTTATCCATTCTGCTCGCTTCTGTCGGAAAATGAAATTTTTCTGGGGGCACGTTTCATCTAAGTAGTCTTCTATGTGATTTTGGATAATATTCCATTGGAATTCGGGGTCTATTGATTTGTACAACGAAGTATAATCTTGTTGATATAGGTAGCTTTGGAGGTCTAAGGTGTCATAATTACGGTACGAACGTCCATTAAATACACACGATTCTATTTTAGGTGGGGTGTGTTGTCTTTTAACAAGAATAGCCCTGTGGTCGCTTATAAGATTTTGGTCTAATTTGACTTCCGCTATGGATTTACTATCGCTCAGGAATTGATCAATACATGTCCCGCTTTCTGGTCTGGTTACCACTGTTATATAGTTGTGTAGATTATTATCCTTTATAAATGCCAACAATTTTCTATTTTCCAATTCATTTCTGATTGTTAAATTAACATTGTCATCCCCAAAAAGTTTCTTCTCGTGATATTTATACGTATGCTGTGCGTATATCTCCTCTAGGTAAGGTCTGTAGTAGAAAATCAATAACATGCGCTTATTGTTCGGCTTTTCTACTTTCAATACAATAACTTCAAAGTCCTCGTCTTTACATGCTTGTTTTTTATATAACAGCAGATACCCCCACTACGTGTCTAATTCTTGGAGATAACTGCCGCTTGTACCTAGATCTAGTTTTGTATTTAATTTGCATAATTCACAGTGGTACCAACTGGATTATTTATAGACATTGACATCCATCGGTTCACGCTGCTTCTTCTTGGTTCATTTTAATGGAATATGGGACAAAATGTAACATTTTGTCCACTTTGTCCACTTTGACCAAGAAACTGAACTCCATCGCAACAACTAACTGAGATGTGATATGAATTTTTGTACGAATAAATGGCGCGGGGGCTCTCTTTATCCTACCCATTGGCTTAACTGTATGCGACCGGACGTGGCATAGAGTGTTTTTCATGTAACTAGGGTCAGTAGAGAGGTGGTGTGTTTGCTTTACACCAGAGGATGCGGGTGATGATCCCTGCTGTGTAATGATTCAGGTAGGCCTGTGCACGAATGTGCTATGGGTTTACGCAGATTACATAACATAGGGTAGGAATGTAATATCGCCAGAATAGATACAATCTAATCCTTAAGAAGGACACCAGGAAAGGCTACCATTTAAACAAGAACGTTAACATTACAGACCAATCACCAGCCATCTAAACAACAATGTTAACACTCCTGTTTTTATGTTTGGAGATGAGGCGTAGCTTTGAGAGTTCTCTCACCCACCGCCTGCGGCCACGTAATAGAGAAAACAGGGAAGTCGGTAGCGGAGGTCACCACGGCCTAATCTGCATACCCAGATTCGGCAGATCTGATTGGTCGAGGCATCACATGATTCTCACGTGACTTTGTTGTTGTTTTTACGGCTGTCTCCATTCAGCACGAGCATGCCACCCGGGCGGCCCCGTGTTGTGGGGTGCTATGTGTCAATCCACACAGTTCCTATAGAGTTTAAACAGTGTAAACTCTCTAGATGGGGTGGTATTATCCACCTCAGCCCTGGCTTTGGTCAAAGCAAGGAGGAAACCCATATAGGTGAGTACTTTAACCTTGCTGAACCAGCGTCAGCCCAGTGGTACTCTATCAAGGCAGTGTCACTGTCTACTTGTAGCTAACCCTCATTGAGACAGCATCAACCCGGGAAGCTGCACCGGCGTAATCGTGTTGGAGAGTGTGTAGAGAGGGTGATTACCCTTCTATTTCTCTCATGGTTTCAACTGATATCCAGTCTTGTCAGGCAAAGTGAAATAGGTACTTTTCTGTGGTCTTTCCCCCCCAAACCAGTTCAGGGAGTAGATATGGCAGCCCTCTTCGAATCTTTATTGTGTTCGAAAAGCGTTCTCTGTGTGATGCGTTGTACTGACTGGTCTAGGGTCCGTCTGCTCTCTCCCAAAGGATGATGCTATATGGTATAATTTCTTTGGTCCTGTGGAGTCCGTTCAGCACTTCGAGGTTGGATAATTTTTTTTTAACACTACTGACCAACCACCAGCCTTTAAAACAACAACAACAACATTAATACTACTGACCGATCACCAGCCATTAAAACAATAACGTTAACACTACTGAGCAATCACCAGCCATTAAAACAATAACGTTAACACTACTGAGCAATCAAGAGCCATTAAAACAACAACATTAACACTACTGACCAATCACCAGCCTTTAAAACAACAACAACATTGATACTACTGACCAATCACCAGCCATTAAAACAATAACGTTAACACTACTGACCCGATTAACCAGGAACCGGATCCGGAAACGGGGATCGGCTGTTAACCGCCATAGTAATACTAATAATCCTCCGGCCTAGCAATGTGTCAGCAACTTGGGATGTTGCCTTTATTTATTTAACCTAAGACATTATATTTACATTTCAGTCAACAGAATGAACTCAGCCTCGATCAGAACTGAGGAAACTTCCTGGTGAGAAGTCAGCATAATGATATCTGACTAAATAACTATGTTTATTGATTACATACGCAACATGTATAGACCGTCTGTAATTCTCACACACAGAGATTACATGATACCCGCTATGCGTATTGATATCTGACTAAATAATTATATCTATTACATACATGAAACACAGAGTCACCGTCCAACATGTATAGACAGTCTGTAATTCTCCTACACGAGGGTATGAAAAAAGTCCCTCACATGCACAGAGACTTGATCATACACGCTCTGTGTATCAATATCTGACTAAATAACTACGTTAATTTTCCAGAACATAGAAACGAGATTTCTGATTTCTGAACGAAGAGACAATCAACTCGACTCCTCTAATTATTGTACACTTCTTGTATGTCTCACACTAATAGTTTGTGCACTCCACACCAAGTGAGTTGTTGTGAAATGACGTTTATACTGATTTATATGTGTTAATAAAGATACATAGATAATATGACTGAATGGAATTCGTCCAGTGTTCATTTGCGTCCACGGAACAGAGGTAAGCACTACCACAAGGATTTTGCATCTTTTTCCCAATGCAAATCGAATGGATTTTGATAAAGATAAAAGGAACTTTTACAGAATGTAGGTAAATATGATATATTAATATCTAAAATCTTCATGTTAAATGAAAATCAATGCTGAGGATGAAGTGTCGTATCATAGATGGATCACTCCATTCCCGTCCCCTAGCGGTATACTCAGACACTTGTACCAGTCCTTATACCACGTCTTTATAGGGTCGTGGGGTCTGTTTAATAACTTGTGCTGACGAACGTACAGGGCAGAAGGAAGACTGTCCATAAGTTTTGAATGAAGTTTACCCTCATCGTCCCTGGGTCTGTAGCGTACAGAAAAAGGAACGAGCCTAAAGTATTCAACAAACTCCAGGGGTCTGTTGAGATTCTATCCTCTCCAGCTCTCACGTCCACTCAAAGTATGTACACGCATACATGAGTACGTAGAGTTATAACTCTACGTACTGCTCACAATGTGGAACAGTATGCCACCTGGTGTACACTGAGCACAATGTGGCAAATGCACCACCTGGTGAGTACTGAGCACATTGTGGCTCAGTACGCCACCTGGTGTACACTGAGCACAATTACTCTGGCACACTGACGCTAGCTCTGGCGGAGTCCGATCTGTGCCATCATGACTGGTACTCTCCGAGCTGATCTTACCACTACCAAATTCAGGATTTCTGCTGGAAGGATGAATCACTCTTCCAGCACAGTGGCGTCAGAATATGGCTAAGCCTTGACTTTTCACTGTGGAAAAGCGTCAAAGTTTGACTTTTTAGTGTGTATCAATGGCTAGGCCTTTGCTTTCCAACCCCCAAAAAGAGTGAAAGTCTGACATTTTAGCATATAATGATCGCTAAGCCCTGACTTTTTACTGTGGTAAAATGTCAAAGTCTGCCTCTTTAGCATGCAATGATGGCTAAGCCATGACTTTTCACCCTGGAAAAGTGTGAAAGTCTGACCTTTTACCATGCAATGATGGCTAAGCCCTGACTTTTCACTCTGGTAAAATGTCAGAGTCTGACTTTGTAGCATGCAATGATGGCTAAGCCATGACTTTTCAACATGGAAATGTGTCAAGGTCTGACCTTTTACCGTGCCATGATGTCTAAGCCATGACTTTTTACCATGGACAAATGTCAAAGTCTGACGTTTGTGCGTGTAATCAAGGCTACGACCTGACTTTTGTCAGACTTTACGAAGATTTATCATAAATCCAGTGGAACAGGGCAATGTCAAAGTCTGACTTCATACCAAGAAAAAAGTCAGCAATTTTTCAGTTTGACCCTCCACATTCAAAATGTTCTGACGCCCCTGCAGCAGATCTTTTGTCGTGGGTTTAGTCTCGCAGTACAGGCTATTGTGCTTAGGGATTGCAACACTCTTGAAGCCCCTTATTCATGATATCATTTTGAGTATTCAGAAAAAGGGGCCAGAAAGTTAGACTATGCTATCAATTATCTAAGCTAATAATGTGTTGTATTGAATATTCATAGTTTACATTTCACCATATCCAAAGTCGTACTCTGCTTTGAGATATTTGTATCGAGCTCTTTGGTCTAAAAGCGATCGGACGAGACCAATCTCCACGTCGGAGACGGAGGTGGTGGCCAATCCATGAGCGGAATGAGACACAATACGCCATCTGGTGTAGACCACGGGAAACACAGATGTCCTGTGCTCCACGGTGTTATTTGGTGAGAACTTCCTCACATGAACCAGAACTGACCATTTTGTTGACTTTGAAGAACGGCGAAGATGTCTCTTGATATAGTAGCATGTAATGTAGTAAAATTACCAGAATATATCGCATTTATTCTTCAGTCTATCAGATTGTTTTAATGGAGGTCTTCCTTTGATTGTCACCTGAAGTTCAGGCAAACGGCACAACAAGAGAACCGGACAGTTGTGGATAGCATCGGGCAGTACACACACAAAAGATAGACTGCAGCTGGCTTCAGAAGCAAGCGGCCGTATGCTCCAAGAAGTTGAGTGCATGCGAGGATATTGCGCAGGGTCAACTAGAGGAGCATACAAGCGCTTTTATTTTCCCGTATACACTATTTTTCCATATGCACGCTTTATCGCAAGCCGACACAAACACATAGACACCTTGTGTTAGGTAGATGCGCTGGGTATGTCCATGAAGAGTTCCTATAGGGAGCCAAAGTGAACCCGCTGAAACCACAGATACCCACATACAAAACAACGTTTCCGGTGGCCAGTAAGAACGAGGCTTAGTGCTAAACCTATGGGGGTTTGAGGCTAGACTTTCGTTTTTGGTCTCTTTTGTTACTTTCGAAGTGAGGTTTACTACTATCGTCTCTGAATAACTCTGTTTCGAAACTACGATGACAGTTGTTAAGTTTATTAAAAATTTGGATCTAAATGATTGGAGAATGAGACATATAATCTCGAGCCTACATAGTCTAAGTACTGTGCGCCTATATCCGGAAATACTATTTTGCGACCGGCTGTCTGTGGTTGGAGCGGGTTCACTTTGGCTCCCTATAGCTTTACTATGGACACTTTGCATCAGATGGATAACATGACAATAGCTGTATGCACCGGGTATGTCCATACAGAGTTCTACATGTTTACTATGGACACTTTGTATTAGGTGGATAATACACCGTATCTGTATGCGCCGGGTATGTCTATGAAGAGTTCCTATAGGTTTACTATGCACAGTTTGTATCAGATGGATAACATGACAATATTCGTATACACTGGGTATGTCCATACAGAGTGCCTATAGGTTTACTTGGACACTTTGTATTAGGTGGATAATAGATATCTGTATGCACCGGGAATGTCCATATCTTTACACAACTGCGAGACCTACTCAAAGTACCTCATTCCCCTTTCTCCTAATATTAATTAGGCTGCTATTATTATATACAGCATTCCTATAACACTCCTTAGTTATATACTACTGCATGGTATAAACAACTATTGATTCGCATCAAGAATGGTCGTTTCGTTATCAAGCGTAACCATGTGGCATTAGACAACCAATCAGAGAATCTCGTTTTATGCTTTTTCTAAGATAAACCCTGTTCCCATTGGCCGAATATTTTCATATCTGCAGTCGGGAACCACCAATAGATTTTAGGGGGTGCACTGACGCCAGGCCCCGGATCACAAGCAAAGTCTAAGTTAATTAAAATTGACTTACAGCCTAATTGACTTCAAGTCCAAGTCGATTCCGCCGAGTTTGGGTTCACAAGCGAAGTCAATTACAAGTCAAGCTTAAAAAACGTTCCAAATCTCAAGTCTAATAGACAGTAGACTTGAAAAGTCAAGTCAATAAATTCCGATGCTGAAAATCACCACTGGAGAGAAATACAATCAATAATACTGTTCTAATCACATTATTCTTTTGGAATATCACGATTAGTAAATAAGGCACATAATTTCCATAATCTACAACAGTTAACATGGAGTGTGGATTTCGAATCCGACTAGGACGCTTGTTGTTATCCAAACCGGATGTGGAAATCAGACGTAAAATACACGTTAAATAGGCGATATCTTCACCTCCAATGGTGAAGAGCTCCAGATTTATTTGACTTCGCCAAGTCAATTAGGGAATTGACTTCAACTTTGTTTGTGAACCCAAACCAAGACAATTTCGGAAATTGACTTGGCGAAGTCTATTATATTTGACTTGATTTCTAATTGACTAGACGTCCCTTGTGAACCGGGCCCTGATCGGTGCAGAAAATGATTGTACATGGATCATGTAACAAGGCCAATCAAATCTGTTTGTACCCAGAAAATACGATGGAAACTGCATACACTGCACCCTTACCGATGTTGTTTTATACCGACGTGCAGTATGTGTCACAACCGACAGACTTTTAAGGGAACCCAAAGAATCTGCGCCGTTTTCGTCGGCCAATAGAAACGGGCAAATAATCGTTGATAACGACCGTTTATGCGGCAATTGGCTCTGGGGCAATTCGGGTCATGAAACACCCGTCAGTAATTATCAGTAGCCTTGGTAAGGCAATAGAAAGGGTTTTAATATGCATCTCAGCCCTCGCATTTGGTCCCCATAGACTTAACATTGGAAACTCGTACTCAGCACCCATGGAGCAGTGCAAAGAAATTCACAGTGGACCATGATGCCAAAAATGTTAGCCAATCAGTGATTGGGATGAGTTGAAAGCTGAACCACACTCGAACCATAGCCACTGAGTAATCTCACGAGGCAAAGGCGGGTGAGAATACCTAACAGAAATGAATGGATCTTAATGTAGTTCCTTTTAAGTATTTAATGTGTATTTAGTTTACATGACAAGAGAGCTGATCTCCCTCACCCGAATGTAATATGTGAGAACGCAGATTCATATTATAGTGTGCACTTCAAACACCAGGGACCTGTTTCACTAGTTTCGTGACATGTCTAGATGGCGTCTGTGACACCATACAGACAGATTGGGGTTGACTAGTTTCATAATAACACAAGTAGCGCTGGCACAAGTAGCGCTGTAGTGTCACTGTTCGCAACACTGACATTGTGACACAACATACGACAATAGATGTGACATGCGTTATGAAACATGACTTTGTTTTCCCCTTTCTTGCTTGCACTGTTGGTGCCGCTTTTCATGTCGGTCTAACACTTTTGTCACGAAACTAGTGAAACAGGCCCCAGTGTCAGTGTCAGTGTCAGTGTCAGTTACAATAAGCCATGTGTCAGCTTATAGTGTGTATATGGAACGCCAGGGGGGCTCCCATCATTTCTGTTGTGAGAGTGATACACATCACGATAACACATCCTCAGTGGTGTTGACGTGACGTCAACGCCTCAGATGTTGTCCCTGATGTCACATCAGACACCCAACTTCCGGCGGAAGCGTGTCCAAGGTCAGCTAACTGGATGTCAATGAAAGTCCGCGTCCTTTCCTGATCATGTAACCGGAAGTTGTGTGGGTGTCGCTGCCGTGTGACGTCAGGTCTGAAGGCAGGCGTTCCACTAGAGTGAAGGTCTCGTCTGCCCCAAGAACGTGAGAATCCATGCGAGAGTTCACAGCCCTGACTATGACGTGGTGTGACAAAGGCCACGTCATACCCAGGTTTGTGAAGGTCATCGCGCCTGCGCAGTCCTCTGCTGTAGAGCAGACGGCTCTGAGACACGAGACCCAGTGTCGTCGTGCGGGGCGCGCGCACTCCACGCTGCGCCGGAGTGGGCGAGGGTGGGAAGGGCAGCCCCATGACGTCATCACAGAGCATGTCATCGTCTGACACCTCACACTCTGACTTCCGGTCAGTTGGCATCATGGAGGAGGGTGTTCTGACGTCACTCACGAGACGTGAAAGACGCTGAGAGGCCTGGTTGAGTTGTCCGAACGTCAGTGATGAGCTTCGGCTCAGATGTGGGGCTGGTGAGCCGCGTCTGGGCATGCGCAGTGGATGTGCACCACGTGACGCATCATGTGACACACCATGTGACGCACCACGTGATGTACCATGTGATGCACCATGTGACACACCATGTGATGCACCACGTGACAGCTTGGCCGGTGTCTGCTCCATGGTGCGGCGCATGTCACACAGGTCACCCTGGAGGTCATACGGCAGGATGACAGCAGCTTGCACAGCACTCGTCTCGGCTCGCACCTTTGCTGACTTCATAGTTTTGGATGATGCTATCTTTGTTACGATGTGTTGCTCTGCTGGTTGCTGGGCTGGTTCAGCTTGCCGAGTGCTGGCTGCAGTGGGCGGAGGGGCGGGGAACACTTTCCTCGGCGTCTGCTTGCCGGCAGAGATGGGTCGCTGATCACGTGACCCTAGAGACGCTGACTCAGACTCCTCAGCGCGTGCCATTCGCGGCAACCACACGTCACGACCTACGTCACGGGACGCTGGAAAGAAGTCATGTTCTTGGCTCATTTCCGGTCCCGAGGTGCATCTCTGGCCCCAAGTTGAAGCTGACCTCTCCCTTGAGTTGACCTCTGACCTATGATCTAGATTGGGAGCGGAAGTGACGTCCAGGAAGCGTGTGTGGAGGTTGAGTCGCTCTAGAAGCATTTTCTCAGCGTCTGTGTCATGGTAAATGTTCAGCATTGTGGAAGAATCGACCAGGCGACCGTCACCTTGGTAACTGGGACCTAATGACTTGCTAACGACGCTGGAAGAGGGCCTGCATGGTCGTGATGTCAGTACAGGTTTCACCGGTCTCCTCACTAGGTGGCAGCAGCTGACTCTGAAATTACCAGTGTGAAAATCAGAATATGTATAGCAGATTCAGAACTCACTACACCAACAGCCTGCCTCCTATACTGCATGAACTCACTACACCAACAGCCTGCCTCCTGTAGTGCGGGAACTCACTACACCAACAGCCTGCCTCCTGTACTGCGGGAACTCACTACACCAACAGCCTGCCTCCTGTACTGCGGGAACTCACTACACCAACAGCCTGCCTCCTGTACTGCGGGAACTCTCTACACCAACAGCCTGCCTCCTGTACTGCGGGAACTCTCTACACCAACAGCCTGCCACCTGTACTGTGGGAACTCTCTACACCAACAGCCTGCCTCCTGTACTGCGGGAACTCTCTACACCAACAGCCTGCCTCCTGTACTGCAGGAACTCTCTACACCAACAGCCTGCCTCCTGTACTACGGGAACTCACTACACCAACAGCCTGCCTCCTGTACTGCTGGAACTAACTACACCAACAGCCTGCCTCCTGTACTGCGGGAACTCTCTACACCAACAGCCTGCCTCCTGTACTGCGGGAACTCCAACAGTCTACCTCCTGTACTGCGGGAACTCTCTACACCAACAGCCTGCCTCCTGTACTGCAGGAACTCCCTACACCAACAGCCTGCCTCCTGAAGTGCCGGAACTCTCTACACCAACAGCCTGCCTCCTGTACTGCGGGAACTCTCTACACCAACAGCCTGCCTCCTGTACTGCGGGAACTCCCTACACCAACAGCCTGCCTCCTGTACTGCGGGAACTCTCTACACCAACAGCCTGCCTCCTGTACTGCAGGAACTCACTACACCAACAGCCTGCCTCCTGTACTGCAGGAACTCTCTACACCAACAGCCTGCCTCCTGTACTGCGGGAACTCCCTACACCAACAGCCTGCCTCCTGTACTGTGGGAACTCCCTACACCAACAGCCTGCCTCCTGTACTGCGGGAACTCACTACACCAACAGCCTGCCTCCTGTACTGCGGGAACTCACTATACCAACAGCCTACCTCCTGTACAGTGTACTGCGGGAACTCACTACACCAACAGCCTGCCTCCTGTACAGTGTACTGCGGGAACTCTCTACACCAACAGCCTGCCTCCTGTACTGCGGGAACTCTCTACACCAACAGCCTGCCTCCTGTACTGCGGGAACTCTCTACACCAACAGCCTGCCTCCTGTACTGCGGGAACTCTCTACACCAACAGCCTACCTCCTGTACTGCGGGAACTCTCTACACCAACAGCCTGCCTCCTGTACTGCAGGAACTCTCTACACCAACAGCCTGCCTCTTGTACTGCGGGAACTCTCTACACCAACAGCCTACCTCCTGTACTGCGGGAACTCACTATACCAACAGCCTGCCTCTTGTACTGCGGGAACTCTCTACACCAACAGCCTACCTCCTGTACTGCGGGAACTCACTATACCAACAGCCTGCCTCCTGTACTGCGGGAACTCTCTACACCAACAGCCTGCCTCCTGTACTGCGGGAACTCTCTACACCAACAGCCTGCCTCTTGTACTGCGGGAACTCTCTACACCAACAGCCTGCCTCTTGTACTGCGGGAACTCTCTACACCAACAGCCTGCCTCCTGTACTGTGGGAACTCCCTACACCAACAGCCTGCCTCTTGTACTGCGGAAACTCCAACAGTCTACATCCAGTGCCAACTAAATATTTTGTTTATACTTTTTAAAGCGTGCTTGCATGCGCTAAATACATCATCTAGAGTTTAGAGGGGTCCATATAGACTTTCAGGGTACTGCATCCAAATTATCCCTTCACTATCTGTATGCTATTCACTTTGATATTGAGAACAGAGCAGGGAGCCAGAGCCACAGTCTCTTAGAGGTGTGCCCAGCTGACCATGACCAATCACTCAAGACCAAAATTCCTCATTGACCCACTCGTGCTTGATTTCTTTTGATCCTAGATAGGCAGTTGCAGAAATTGCAGGTTGACTGGGTGCAATTGGGTTACAGAAAACTATCCATAGAGTAAATCTAACTTATACCTTTTAATTGTTATTCATTTATAATAGCATGCTCATTCATCTAGGATGAACATACTATTTCCTCCTAGTTTTTCAAATAAAAAGGAAAACACCAGTGTACGGAGAATCAATACAAAGTACATGTATATGATCTAAAAAAGACTAGGCTGAATTATATAAGTTTTACATGTAAACAATGAGGTGTTTCGGTCTCTAGTGATTGGTCATGGGCAGCTGAGCATGACTCTGAGACACTGGCACCCTGCTCTGTTCTCACTATCACAGTGAATAGCACACAAATAGTGAAGGGATAGTTACCTGGCACCACGCTGGAAGTGTATATGTGTGACCACTCTAACCTCTAGGTGATGTATATAATGCGTACAAGCACGCACTTATAACGTAACGTGACATATATAAATTAAAAAGCTCACCCTCGAGCCAGACGCTCGGAGATGAACATGAGTGCCTGGTGACGAGTCGGGCAGAGGTTGGGGACGAGTTGCTCCTCACTCCGAGGCCAGACACAGTGACAGACGTCCGGATGGACCAGCCTCCTCGTGTCCGTGTCGGCCATCTCTGATCTCTACGTATCTCGTGTGGCGTGAGACTGGGATTCCGGCCCTTCACATTACGATACACACAGAGAAGTGCCGCCAGTTTGAATCTCCCATCTCTCTCCTGTCCCACCAACTCGGCTTCTCACAGACACGATCCGCAATCCCTGCTCTACTCTGAACGTATTCACACAGACAAATAACACACACAGGGACGTCAAAATAAAGTTCTCCCTTTAGGAGTGCTTATTATAGTTCCGGCGGCGGTGGTTTGGTCGCGCGTGCGCAGAGTGGTGCTCGAGGTGAGAGTGGACAAAGCCGTACTTCGCGGAGAGACGCGAGCGCCGCCTAATTACCACACTCTGCCCTCAGCCCCCATTATCGCCCACTCCGCCGCTAATAAGCCCGGAACCAGCCGGCAACTAACGCTCAACAAGCGGGAACCAGCGACTTCCAATGTCGTCTGGCGGCGCCCTCATATGGAAGTATAGCCCTGCAAGTATTTCGTGCCCCATGCGCGTATGCGTATCGAACGCATAACACGCTTACTGTAACAGAGATGACCAGCTGCAATTCTTAAACCAGAGGGGCCATAGATTGGCCACCACCTCTGTCCACAGTGCATTCCAACTTAGAGGTTGGTAACGTTAACCCATGGACGTGTCCACGGATTCTCACTCTCAGACCAGGTAACTTTCTTTATCAATTGACTCTGAGGGCCGAAATACTCATTAAGAAATATTCATAGCTCACAGAATTCATAATAAAGTATACCTTTATGGTTATTTAATTTAAAATACACACAGAAGGAAATATGAACATGGAAAAATAGCTTTAAGAGTGAGAATTGAATAAATTCTCCAACCATAGGTCCAGGTCACATAAAACATCTGCTGGGAGAGTAACCCATCCAATCCAATGATATTCGCGTTTGAATTTTGTCATAGCAAACGCTGCTCTGGTGCCAGTGTAGGATTACTCAAGCAAGGTCGATAATTTATGCGGCGACCTTTACCTTGACACCACTTGTTCCCGATAGCACATGAGTAAGTGAGAGGGTACCCCACATGTTTTTTGGCTATGCTGTCCCAAACTGGGGACACATCCACAACAGTGAACTGACACACCACCCCAACAGTGACATGCCTTATGAAACGAAACTTTAATTTTTTCCTGATTCCTGTCACTATTGGTGTCACTAAACATGTCACTACAGTAAAACCCCGCTTAAGGGGACACCCTCCGTTCCGAGCCAAGTTTCCCCTTAAGCGGGGTGTCTCCTTAAGCGGGGTTTTCAGTCTGCCAATAGTTATACAATAGAGAATACCTACATAAATGAAGAAAACGCTGGTTATTAGGTTAAAAGGGTTATCAATAACACATTCTAAGCAAATAAATTGAAAATAAATACCAAATAAATATAAACAAATACACAAATTTAGAAAATAAATAGACAAATAATATATGTATTTACAGCATCCAACATAGTTCAAAGAACAGTTTCACAGTCACAGGAAGGCATCTCCAGGAGGTCCAGGAGGTCCAGGAGGTCCAGCTCTTTGAAGGGGGTGTCTGGGGGTGAGGTCCACTGAGGTACCCCACCTTCAAAGCCTCCTACCCGCCCTGAACCGCCCACCGCTAACCTGCAAGCGGGCCTCTTATTACCATATTTCCGTTCCGAGCAAATTGTCCCCTAGAGCGGGGTGGCCCCTTAAGCGGGCTGTCCCGGAAGAGGGGTTTTACTGTAACTGGATAGTGACGGCCTTTTATTGAAATGGCCCCCAGGACATGATGCTTTTCACATGGAACACTTAATATACATATGTGAGCAAGGCTAGAGTTGTGAAACTTCCCAATTATCACTCACTTCTTTTGCACCTCTATTAGTGAAGAACTCCTCCTTTTTCACCTCCATTAGTGAAGAACACCTACTTTTTTACCTTCATTAGTGAAGAACACCTACTCGAGGGGCGTCATGGCAACGCCCATGGATCATAAGCTATATGCTGTATACACTGTTAATGCTTCTATCAGGATTGTACTCTATTGTCCTGTTGTAAAGGTCTAGCGCCTAAGTATCATTAACTCCCCGTGGTTAAATGAATACCTCGTGAGGATAGCTTTCTCCGAACAGTTAGAAATACAGTAGAACCTTGCCTAACGGACACCCCGCGTAAGCGGATACCTCACGTGAGTGGCCACTTTTGCTCGGAACGGAAATTTTCCCTCTATTAGATGTTTGATTTAACCCTGTGTAAGCGGTGACATCGCGTTAGCAGACACCCCGTGTAAGCGGACAGTGATTTCGTTACGAAAAGGCCTAAAACCCCATGTAAGCGGGCACTTCCGACGGACACGCTACCAAAAAATTGATTAATCTGTGTCTTTAATGAGTGTGTATGACTATATTTATAAGAAAAACATTCATAATTCAACGTTTAATAACTTCGGATCCAATTAAGATATTGGAAAATCGATTTCAGATTTACTATCACTAGTTTCGTGACAAAGGTGTTAGACAGACATGAAAAGCGGCACCAACAGTGCAAGCAAGAACTGAACAAAACGAGGTCTAATGTCCAGTTCTTATGAAACCGGACACACCATCTAGACGCCATCTAGACATGTCACGAAACTAGTGAAACAGGTCCCAGGTGTCCCCGAAGGCGCAGTGGGTGGTGTGGGAGAAGGCGCGACCGGTGGTAGCCCGGGAGGCCCCCGGGGTAGTTGAGGATTAACCGCGGAGAATCGTCCTCTCCCGTTCTGAACTCACCTATATAGGTATGCATGTTCCCACATCACAATACGAATTAATGATACAATTCTTCCCTTCACTCCAATACCCATTGTCCCTCATTAAAATGTAAAAAAATTACCCCCCCCCCCCACCTCCTAAATAGCTTTATTTCAAGAAATAGCACCTGGGTAAACTATCGTTATTATCTATTTGTTAACGTCAAAACAACAGTAGAGCCCGATAGAATACCGCGGGTAAAATCGGGACAGGTAGACACGTGACTCGGAGTGACGCGAGCATATTTTTTTGTAGGTTTTCATTTACCCTCGTCCTATCTTCCAGTGGCTCCAGCATAACGTGCATAAGGCGCGCGTTAAATTAGGGATTTAGAAGAAACCGAACGAGGGTTAGACTTGACAGTGTTTATGCCACGACGGGCAGGTCGTGTAGTGAGGAGCAGACCTGACCAGAGTGGCATAGACACTGACAAGTCTAACTCGAGTTCGGTTTCGTATTTATCCTACCCCGTCTATGCTTTTGTATTACTAAAAGATAAATATTGACTCAACGACCAGAAGAACTTTTTTTATAGTAACTGACATCCTGCTCTCTGATTGGTCAATATTGTTATTACTCTAGTGGCATAAAAAACACTTTATGTCACGGCCTGCCACATAAAATTTGCCTATGTTAAGTCTATGGCGGTTTTTTTATTAGGGGTAGGATAATTAGTAGAAACCAAACGAGAGTTAGCCTTGTTAATGTTTATGCCACGATGGGCAGGTTGTGTATTACTACACAAGGCGTTAGCCGAGTTTAGTGAGTAGCAGACTTGACCAGAGTGGTATGAACATTGACAAGGCTAACTCGAGTTCAGTTCCGTATTTATCCTACCCCATCTCACCGATATACAGAGAATATTTGTAATTATCCATGTTAGTAGTTATCAATACTGCCGGATCTACTTTCGTTATCTCGTCCCTGATTGGTCCGTTTTTTTATTCACCTCGGTGCATAAATAACACTTTATCCAACGCTCCGTCAAATACATTGAGTCAATGTTAAACCTATGGCGTTTTTTATTAGGTGTAGGATAAAAGGCGTGTATGGCGTGCGCTTCACGCGCGTCATACACGCGTTATTTGCAGGGATATACTTCCAGACCCTAACAGCGCGCGTGGTTATTTCACGTTAAGCTTTCCCTTACTTGGCGTTGATTGGTTTATTAAAGCCGCCTCCTTTATCAAAGTAATGCTACAAATTGGCAGTTCTCTCTGGCAGGGAGAGCGGAACATTATTCGTCGTTGACTCGGAGCCCGTGTGGGAGTCGGTCAGGGGACTCTCCTCACTGAGGGGGGGTCCCTGCACCTACAGCATTCACAAGAGTATTATTACATCGATCCCTCATTCATAACCTCACTGGAGAACTCGACCCCAAACGAACTCGACCCGTGTTGTCAGCAGAACTCGACCCGTTTTGGAGAATTCGACCCGTTTCAGATACTTATGAATGAGACATTTTCAGATAGAAGGAAAAGTCTGATTAGTTAGATAGATAAACAAGCGGATATAGAAAATAAGTCCAGCTAGGTTTAGAGTTAACGTTAGGCTTAGGGTTGGGGATAAGGTTATATTAGGGTTAGGGATGGGGTTAAGGGTAGAGTGTTCTGTTTGATTTCTTCCCAGAGAAGACCAAATTTGAGGCCGTTGGTTGAGTTCCTTGCGAGTCGAGTTTTCGTGTATCCATTCAAAAAATATCCATTTTTTGCCAATCGTTTAGAAACTCCCAGCAAACCTAGGGCCGTAATATTATCTGTTCTCTGCAGGAATATAGATTAAAACCCCGCTTCAGGGGAGCCCCTCTGTTACGATCTAAGTCCGAGGTGTCCCATTCACTGGAGTTTTCAGTCTGCCGATGGTTAAGCTATGGCGTATACAATACCTTTATACAGGTGAAACTATAGCATAGTGACACTGTTATAACCACACTGACACCCCACAGTGGCTGACGCCTATAGCAGATAACATAGGCCGTTGTGTCTGATTGTCTAGAGACCGACTTAGGACCTGTAAACCACACCTGCACTGTGGATAAGAGAAAATCAGAAATATTAGCATAACTTCTTACCTACAAGTGCCTTGAATATGTAATCACTGTATACCTCTATTTATATAGGTCTCTAGGTTATTTCTGTAAAGGTTATTTCTGTAAAGAAGGTGAAACAATCATGTAAATCTTCCATGTTGTGAGACTCACTCATAGGAAAAAAGGGTTTATCCTTGGTCACCATAAATATCTGTAGTGGTCGCCAGTTTTGACTGTGTGGCGGACTCTATCCTCGGAAAGATCGTATTAATTCCCTTCCCAGCAATGTGCCATCCTATGCGCTATTAAATTGGTCGGTTTGGTATTTTCGGTAAGTGACTCCACAAGTTTAATAAACAATGGATGTTTATTATAACTTCCCAAAGAGATCCTGTTTAGATCACTCCCAAAGTACAGTACCTTGACACTGTGTGCCAAGAAAAGACCGGGAGACTAATCCAGATACCAGAGTACTGGACTCTCCTAACCACCAGGAGGGTTCGGAAAACCCTACCAATATCAGGATCCAAGGATTCTCTCTTCTCACAGACAATGCACAAGAATGCCCGCCGACCCACTGTGAACCCGACCTATATATGCCGGATTACGTAATCGCAGGTTCTGCTGCGCCACTCTCGTGTGCGGCGTTACCTGGAACCACTACATAGCAGGGATTGACACCCGCGCCCTCTTTCGAAGAGCGAAAGAACCACCGCTGGATTAACCCGACCCCTACATATACATAGTTTGTACAAAAAACTAGACCAGGGACCTGTTTCACTAGACAGTGACATGTCTAGATGGCGTCTAGATGGTGTGTCCGGTTTCATAAGAACTAGACATTAGACTTTGTTTTGTCCGTTCTTGCTTGCACTGTTGGGGCCACTTTTCATATCTGTCTAACACTTTTGTCACAGAACTAGTGAAACAGGTCCATGATGTGTCTAGATTTGTCTAATTCTTATGTTTGGGGTCTGTATTTCCTAAGGGCAGCTACTTTTGGTGTCACGAAACTAGAAACCCAATGTCTGTATGGTGTCTGAGACATGTCACGAGACTAGTGAAACAGGTCCCAGGTGAAGCTGGCCGTCAACAACATGGACTACATGGGAGTGACAGAATCATGGTTTGCAGAAAGGTACGATGAGGACTTATTACACATTGATATTATGAATACCGGGTAGGGAGCGTTCATTATTTATAGCAGGAGGGGTGTGTGGGTTTTGCTCAGTGAATAAGTTTTAACACAGCATGAACGTTTCAGTTTACGTGTGTTTACATTCCGCGTACACAAGTCCACTCAGGTGTAAATAAGTCGGTCCTATTTGGCATCACATTATATATGTATAACAAAGGTGGTTCCATCACTAAATGAGACACTGGATGTTGTGTGGGTAAAACCAAACTTTGTTAAGGTGGGGGTATAGATGATGAATACAGATCCTGTTTAGTTTAGGTTGTATTTAATATCCTGAAGAATTCACAATTTACAAGTATGATGCCAATATGGGGAGTAATAGTTATCAGTTGATGTACAGAAGCTTCTTAATGAAATGTCACTGTGACTTAGTCCACTGTTAGCAAAGCATGCTGTGCACTCGCAGGTGAGGATCCTTAACTCTAGAGCCTCACATCATGTGACTGCTCTGAGTGGTGGCATAATGTTCTTTCCACATCCCAGCAGCGCGGGGCCTCTCTGTCATCTCTACACCATGTTGATAGTCCTGAGTCAGTCTCCAGATTACTGACTCCTGCGTGGTGTTGTGTGAGCCAGGCTCAAGCCAAGTCCTTGTTAGAAACAGTGTAAGAGAAATACCTGAGTTCGCCAATCAGGCCTCCGAGCATAACACGGCGCGGGATTGGGACATGAGTGTCCTCTTCCTGATTGGCTCCATGTTAATGCACATGAATATATGGATTGCTGACACAGTCTGAATGATGCGGGAAAGTGACCTCACAGCTTGTCACAAGATAAATGTTTTTCCCTCAACTAGTACTTTTCCAGTGTCCTGGTTTGTTGAGTGCAGATCTTTAACTAAGATATAAAGGAATACAATTCACAATATAGAATATATGGTAAATTTGCAAGTTACGCTATGACATACGCCTGATGCTGTATGTATCACATGCTAGGCCAGTTGGAGTTATCTTTATGCATATTTACGCCACTTTCCAATCATTCCAATATCTGTATCTAGAGGACACCACTGGTCTTTATTGAGTGCTGGAAAACGCGCTCATGTACGCCACCTAGAGGTTAGACTGCTCACGCAGGAAAGGCTATGACTTAAACCATTTTATAATGGGAATCCACAGTTGATTAGACTGCCCCTTTAGAGGAGCACATGGGCATTGTTGACAAAAAAAGCACTGTAGAAAATGATCTCAGAGACTGTGTCTGGTTTGAAATGAATAATAACAGAAATGATAGTATTCTATTTACCATATAAATATCTTCATCTCTATTTACAAGTAGAACACAAAATACTCCCTAAAGCCCTCAGAATTTAGGATATTTCAAAAACTGGCGTAGGGGCCAGATTTGGGCCCAAACACGCAGGTTCGGGGCAGAGATACAAGCGACCGCAGGAAGTACAGCGCAGGATCTCTGCTGGGAGAGTGGACAAACAGCAGTAAGTACGTATAAGGCCCCTTTCCATTGGCCGACGAAAACGGTGTATAATTTTTGTGATATCCTGTTTACATTGGCCATCACCAATATACACTGAGGAAACACCGACAGACCTTTAGCACTGCTGACGCAAAATGGGGATAGGCTATTATGAAAACTAAAACAAAGAAGGCTGCACTATTTTCGTCGGCCGTTGGAAGGAGCCCCTTGGAGGTGGTGATCAGGTATGAGGTCTCCATCGTGAGGTACGTTTAGAGGAGGGCCTCGTGTGACAACCACAACCTGCAGAGAAACGTTTCTCAGCGGAGCCAAACGAGAGGCACCACCGAGGTTCGAACTCGGGCTCCTGGATTCAAAGTCCAATGTGCTCGCCACTACACCATGGCGCCGCCTGTGTCCGCCCCTCTCATAGTGACGGTCAGTATTTTGACTGTATGTGGTTTGAATCTAAAGATGGACGACATCCTGGACGACCTTCTCCATTGAGGGAGGCATAAAGCTTGCCATGGGCATCAGCATTGTGGTCCGTACAGTTGTCATATAATTGACCTATTTCCACGTGTATGACTAAAGTACACCAGGAGGGGGAGTTTTTGGAATAATAAATAATACCACATCTGCTCCGTTGTTTGATAGCGCAACAAAACGCATTGGATAAGAAAGAAATGCTGCCCACCTGTGTGAATTGGGGCATGAAATGAGAATAGAATCTTATTGTATTGGCCAGAGAACCGGGGAGGTGTTTGATAGGCAAGGTGTTGTATACACTTGTTGGGTTTAAATGATCACTGATGGTCTATGACCCATTTGGATATAGCTGTGCTACACATGAGTATGTGTGATGATTCGACTATGCAGCGGAAACGGTCACTGTCAACCATCGTCACCACTAAACTATACCTCCTAACTAACATATTCCGGGTTTCCTGGATCATTTTCGTGTGACAACAACAAATTGAAGAGAAACATTTTTAAGCGGAGCCAAAGTAGAGGCACCACCGAGGTTCGAACTCGGGCTCCTGGATTCAAAGTCCAATGTGCTCACCACTACACCATGGCGCCGCCTGTACGTATCAGTAGATCATGATGCACTAAAACCCCGCTCCAGGGACACCTCGATCAAAGGGCCAATTTGTGGACATTTTCTCCTCTATTAAGAGTATATTCTAATTCCCCTTAAGGGGACACCCTGCTTAAGGGGGCACCCCGTTTAAGAGGACATCCCACTTAAGGGGAGAATTATTTCCATAAAGAATGCTTCTAAATCCCTCTTAAGGGGACACCTGAGAGGGACACCAAATCTTACGGGACATTGTGAGGACTGAGGACAATATGAGGCTGGTAGACTGATGTCTAGACGATCAGACACCAGCCAACAGCCTGTATAGTCTCCTGTATGCATTTGGTAGGCGCCTGTGGGCTGTCTGTGTGATTATAGCAGTGTCTCTGTGCCATAGTATCACCTGTATGGCGTTATTATAGACAATATAGCCTACCCATCGGCAAACTGAAAACCCCGCTTAGTGGAGAACCCCGCTGAAGGGGACAGTTTGCTCGGAATGGAGAGTGTTCCTTAAAGCGGGGTTTTACTGTATTACTATAACATTAGAACGTCATTGTCTATTAATTTGGTGTAATTGAAATACATCATTGCTCATTCTACCTTTATCTCCCTCCGGTGTGTTTGCCTCTCTTCTTTTGTGGCCACAGTCTATGACAGGCATAGTAATACCCGAGCGATCGTATGAAGATGTCAGTGCCTGAGTTATTTCGCTGAAATGCAGTCGCAAAACAAGACCGATAACAGATAGAACACAGCAGTCAATCTTTCTGACATTCGGATGTGTTTTAGGTCATATATTCACTTAACTGGCATGTAAATTTCAAAACCTAATTATAAAGGAAAGTGTATGAATTATTGCAGGGTTTCGCGGATATTCTATTTTAAGATATTAGCGTGATATTCGCCTAAAGAGAGTTGGGAGCGCTCATTAAGTGTATACGGTATTTATTGTCGATATTAGAATGTCATTTGAGGTGGGGCTGGTTTCATAGATAAATCATAGTATTCTTTGAGTGGAAAATCTCCGCTATTTTCATTTGCCAATGGAAATGGTCTTTACGTCGGTACCAATTCATCAGTAGAAGCCATTGTCAACTGGCGACAGAAATGGCACCGATTACTTGTGTTCCCCTAAAAGTCTGTTGGTGGTGCTACGGACTGCACGGGGGCCATCCATAAAGTACGTCCACATTGAGGGGGGTTAGGGGTTAAAAAAATCAGATATTTTGCATATGCTCCTTCATTTTTTTATAGTGTAAAGATCGGGAGAGGAGGTGTTGGGGTAAATAAAGGCCGCTTGTATCTGGGTACACAAAAAAATGCACACCTTTTTTGTCGGCCAATGGAAATGGACCTTTAGTTGGCCAATGGAAACGAGGTTTAAGGCAGTTGCTGGCCTGTTAACCACTGCTGGCATCGCACCCGCACACACCCACTGTCTCTTTTATCTGCAAGTTGGAGATGATACAAACTGTGTTTCCATGCAGTGAGTTAACTCTGTGTCTAAGGACTACACTCTATGGTCACTTTTCTCCTTCATCCCCAGCAGTGGTAGATTTACTACTATATTAGAGGCAAATCCTTCTTATACCATATCTATGTGGCGTGGGAAATAAAATAACTCTCACCCGGTAAATGTGTATGGGTGAGATTTTTACCTGAATTCATCTCATAGATTTGATCAAATCCAAAGTAAGTCTAAAGGAACGTATTGGACATTAAACTACCCAAACAACCAAGAAAAAAAGCAAACAAACACTCTGTGTCTGAGGACTACAAGGTGTCCATAGAAAACACATAGGGAGTTTGTATGGACATACCCGGCGCATATGGATATGTTATATACTCCGGGTGGCGCATACGGAAAAATAGTGCGTATGAATAAATAATCCATAACTAAAACGAACTGATATCGACATGCCACTTGTCAAGAAAAGGTGGATAATAAATACAATATAGACTGGTTACAGATAAAAGCGGTTGTATGCTCCTCGGAGTTGACTCTGCGCAGTATCCTCGCATACGCTCGGATATTACTACACGTCAACTCCTCGGAGCATATGGTCGCTTGTATCTGAAACCAGTCAATATTGTGTACGTATACCACTTATTTATTGCAATTCTCCTGACGTTTTTCTCCACATGCTCCAAATGCTGTTACTGCATATGTTATGGTATAGGTCGAGGTACATGAAAGAAATAAGTGACACGTAAGATTCTGATGTAGCTGTCGGAGGTTGTGACTTGGCGGGTGTGTGAGTCTTATCGGAGTTGTGGATCTTTCCACCTCTCTCTCCCATGACCTCTTTGTGAGGACCTGCACGAGACTCCCCAATCCTCACATCATAAACACTGCTATTTGTACATCTCTTATAAAAATATATCAGACCCTTCATCCCCACACACATGAACACTGCTATTTGTACATCTCATATGAAAATATCAGACCCTTCATCCCCACACACATGAACACAGCTATTTGTACATCTCTTATAAATATATCAGACCCCTCATCCTCACACACATGAACACAGCTATTTGTACATCTCCTATGAAAATATCAGATCCCCAATCCTCACACACATGAACACTGCTATTTGTGCATCTCCTATAAGAGTCTATAAAATGTCCAGCTTTCTTGTTTTAATCTATCGTAAGTGACATTGCTGACCCTATTTGCACACACAGTGATCAGATGGACGCGGTGATCAAATACCATTTTCTGAATCATGAATCAGCGAACGATCTACAGCAGTGAACGATCTATGTCAACGAACGATCTATAGTAGTGAACGATCTATAGCAATAAACGATCTATAGCACCAACCTTCTATAGCAGTGCACAATCTATAGCAATGAACTACCTATAACAATGAACGATCTATAGCACCAAACAATCTATAGCAATGAACGACCTATAGTAATGAACGACCTATAGCAATGAACGATCTATAGCAATGAACGATCTATAGCAGTGAACGATGTATCACAGGGAACGATCTACTGAGTAGAATACGGCTTTCTGTATTCAACTCAGTAGCAATGTGTAGGCTCCATAGGTTCAGTATACCTCCCTTTAGTAGATACTCCGTATTGCGTGGGTGATAATAACTGTGTTAACTGGTTTCAAATACAAGCGGCCGTAATCTCCCAGGGCTAGACGTACAGGAGATTAGGACATAATAAGCTATCGCGCCGTTAACACTGTTGTCCTGCGCGCGGGGCACTCCAGGCATGTGGCCGGTCTCGTGGTCAGCGACCACACCGTGGTCGGTACTGACCGGGGCAGGGTCCACCGCTGTGCCCTCTCCCGTTTCCCATTTCAACCTTCATATATTCTATATACATGTACCTCCATAACGCACACTGCCTATAGGCTTAGTATAGAGATTCCGTATTAGGGTGATAATACACATTCCTATAAGTTTAGTATGTAGGCTTTGTATTAGGTGGATGATAAATCTTTTGAAACTTTTATTTCAAATGAAATCAATTCACACAGCACAATTACTATAAGGAGGTTATTTTCTGGTGGTAATAGTTCTTATTACACTTGTTATTGGTCTAACTGTGAAAATTACTCTAAATTGGTGACTGGTCGGGAAGTAAAGAAATAAAAACTTCTCTGAGATAAGATGGGAAGCAGGCTGTCACTGGCGTTATGACAGGTAGTTATTACAGAGTAAGGAGTCTGTCAGAAACTAGTCACAGCAACACCATCAATCTCAGGTACATGGGTCACACGTTTTATCGTGGTCTAGTGTCAGAGTGAAGGATCTGTCACAGTGAACAATCTATCAAGGTGAACCATTTATCATTTTGAACGATCTGTCATGGTGAACCGTCTATAACAGAAATTGATCTATCGCAGTGAACGATCTATTACGGTGAGCGATCTGTCGCAGTGAACGGTCTATTACGGTGAGCGATCTATCACAGAGAACAATCTATTGCAAGGAATGATGTACAGTAAAACCCTGTGTAAGCGGCCACCCTCCGTTCCCGGCAAAAGTGTCCGCTTACGCGGGATTTCTGCTTACGCGGGTTTTTCAGGTTTCCTCCAGCCCAATATAAATGTGTTATATACCGATAAATAGGGGAGACAGAGGTGATAATAGATCTGAAATCCATTTTCTGATATCTTAATTGGGTCCGAAGTTATTAAACCTTGAATTACAAAATGTATTTTCTATGAATATACCCACACACACTGATAAAAATGACAGATTAATCTTAATTTTTGGTAGGGTGTCCGTCGGAGGTGTCCGCTTACACGGGGTTTTAGGCCTTTTCGTACCGAAATAACTGTCCGCTTACGTGGGGTGGCCGCTTACACGGGGTGCCCGCTTACGCGGGGTCAAAATAAATATCTAATAGAGGGAAAAAATTCCGTTCCGAGCAAAGGTGTCCACTGACGCGGGGTGCCCGCTTACACGGGGTGTCCGTTAGGCGGGGTTCTACTGTATTATGGTGTACAATCTATCATAGAAAACAATCTATCGCAGGGAACAATCTATTACGGTGTACGATCTATCACAGTGAACGATCTATCGCAGTGAACGATCTATCGCAGTGAACAATTCTATCGCAGTGAACGATCTATAGCAGTGAACGATCTATCGCAGTAAACGATCTATCGCAGTGAACGATCTATCGCAGTGAACGATCTATCGCAGTGAACGATCTATCGCAGTGAACGATCTATCGCAGTGAACGATCTATCGCAGTGAACGATCTATAGCAGTGTACGATCTATGGCAGGATATGATCTAAGTTAACGATGAACTGTGCTGAAGAGTGGGTGAGGTGCGATAGTTGGTGCCGGCAGGTGTTGACGTTTAGAATTAGGTGCTTATCCCGGGGCAGACAGGATGACGGGCGTTAACGCGGCTCACAGCTACACAGCGGATTAAACAGGAGCCAGATTTCTATTTCTGTCTCCCGGTTAGAGTCAGTCAATTCAGACTGAACGTGAACTTTGTGTTGACCAGCTTTCTCCTTATTATGTAACGCCTCCAGCAGCTTTCTCTGTGTGTGACACCGTCTGGAGACGTCAGTCAGAACCACAGTGAATTTACAATGGAATCTTTTAAATTCAGGAAATTTCGTTATTTGCTGAACTTTGATCAGAGTCTTAAAATTGCAAAACAAATGCTTCTTTCCATTTTTGATTTTATACAATACAACTTTACCCAAGGAATGTTAAATATCACTTCAGGCCAATCTTAATCATGTCTTAAGATGTTGTGTAAAGATAAAGAATCCTTATGATATCCACAAAGAAGAATTTTTGAACAGATGTAAGATCAGAAGCCCAAAATCTCGCAGAATTACGCATGCATTGAGTCTTATAAAATGGTGGTCCAGTGACGAATTAGATATTAAAGGAATTCAAATATAATGAACAAGAGCGACAAATAAAATAGCTCTGAAAGAAAAGAAACCAAATAGGGGAAAATATAGAAATAGCGCTTTTTTCCAGGAAGAAACAAAAATAACTGGTCTCGAGAGTTTTAAATATAGTATGAAAAATGACCTACAGCACGTTTTTATACAAGAAGGCTTCGGTCTACTTGATTGGGTTTTTATCATGAGTGTTTTCAGTTGTCATTAAATCGCTGTCAATACCTGTGTATATATCAATTGACCTATGAACTGACATTTCAGTATTTGGCCTAATATCTGATATGATGGCTGACATTTGATACTATGGTTGTCATTAGATAACTATGGAAGTGATATTGAATAATGATGAAGGATGTTAAAACCTATACGTAACGGGGCTAAAATTGTATTTGCAGGTTTTCCGTTATATTCATTGTATATCTGTATTCTACCCAACTAAAATCAGAATCTTTGACGTTTCACCAAACCATGACAATCTTTGATAACTTCACAAAAGGTGAAACCATGCTATGTTTTTTTTTTATATAAAATCTTATCTTATAAAGGCAATACAAATAACAGGATTGATGTGTGTTATGAGGGTTTCTCAGTGAGATTTGATAACGTCAGGTCAGGCTTATATATAACCCTGACCGGGGATGTTCGATATACTATCCCTGGATGGTAACATTTCCTACCTGAACTCTCATCGTCATGGATAAAAACCCTGATCAACCTTCCCAAAATTAAACCTCTCCAGCGGGGTGTGAGAATTTACCGAGGCGGAATTCCCTCGGGGAAGGTAAACCGTGTGCAGGTATAAGGGCAGACCTGAGGTGCACAGTGTTGAACGATGAAGAGGTGATAGCACAGCAACATGCCCAGTTGTCAGTAGACGTGTGGTGCACCGTGTTAGATGGTATAAGAGGTTATAACACAGACACGCCCAGTCGTCAGTAGATGTGAGGTACACAGTGTTAGATGGTATAATAGGTTATAACACAGACACGCCCAGTTGTCAGTAGATGTGAGGTGCACAGTGTTAGACCGTATAAGAGGTTATAACACAGACACGCCCAGTCGTCAGTAGATGTGAGGTGCACAGTGTTAGACGGTATAAGAGGTTATAACACAGACACGCCCAGTCGTCAGTAGATGCGAGATGCGCAGTGTTAGATGGTGTAAGAGGTTATAACACAGACACGCCCAGTCGTCAGTAGATGTGAGGTACACAGTGTTAGACGGTATAAGAGGTTATAACACAGACACGCCCAGTCGTCAGTAGATGTGAGGTACACAGTGTTAGATAGTGAAGAGGTTATAACACAGACACGCCCAGTCGTCAGTAGATGTGAGGTACACAGTGTTAGATGGTATAATAGGTTATAACACAGACACGCCCAGTTGTCAGTAGATGTGCGGTGCACAGTGTTAGACGGTATAAGAGGTTATAACACAGACACGCCCAGTCGTCAGTAGATGTGAGGTGCACAGTGTTAGACGGTATAAGAGGTTATAACACAGACACGCCCAGTCGTCAGTAGATGTGAGGTACACAGTGTTAGATAGTGAAGAGGTTATAACACAGACACGCCCAGTCGTCAGTAGATGTGAGGTACACAGTGTTAGATGGTATAATAGGTTATAACACAGACACGCCCAGTTGTCAGTAGATGTGCGGTGCACAGTGTTAGACGGTATAAGAGGTTATAACACAGACACGTCCAGTCGTCAGTAGATGTGCGGTGCACAGTGTTAGACGGTATAAGAGGTTATAACACAGACACGCCCAGTCGTCAGTAGATGTGAGGTGCACAGTGTTAGACGGTATAAGAGGTTATAACACAGACACGCCCAGTCATCAGTAGATGTGAGGTACACAGTGTTAGATGGTATAAGAGGTTATAACACAGACACGCCCAGTCGTCAGTAGATGTGAGGTACACAGTGTTAGATGGTATAAGAGGTTATAACACAGACACGTCCAGTCGTCAGTAGATGTGAGGTGCACAGTGTTAGACGGTATAAGAGGTTATAACACAGACACGCCCAGTTGTCAGTAGATGTGAGGTGCACAGTGTTAGACCGTTAAGGCATATCCTACACTCCTCAGTGTGTGAGCTGTATGAAGTGTGTGTGAGGTGTGTGTAGGTGTGTGGGTCGCCAGCAGGGCGAGAGGCAAGCCTGGGAGAGTTGGGCGATGTATATACAAGGTACATGTATTTAAATAATAAGAAGCAGATTTTCCCCCCATAGCTGTACCTGAAATTTGTTGACACCATTGATTATTGAAAATAAAGTCTTTCTTTTTAAGCACAATTCCCAATGTTCCAAAACTTCTTTACCTGGACTCAGGCATTTTTGGTTAGTTTAAAAAAATACCTTTTACTGCTTTTAGTTCATTCTCGGTCTGAACATTAGGAGTGTCCGTCGGAGGTGTCCGCTTACACGGGGTTTTAGGCCTTTTCGTACCGAAATAACTGTCCGCTTACGTGGGGTACGAAAAGGCCTAAAACCCCGTGTAAGCGGACACCTCCGACGGACACTCCTAATGTTCAGACCGAGAATGAACTAAAAGCAGTAAAAGGTATTTTTTTAAACTAACCAAAAATGCCTGAGTCCAGGTAAAGAAGTTTTGGAACATTGGGAATTGTGCTTAAAAAGAAAGACTTTATTTTCAATAATCAATGGTGTCAACAAATTTCAGGTACAGCTATGGGGGGAAAATCTGCTTCTTATTATTTAAATACATGTACCTTGTATATACATCGCCCAACTCTCCCAGGCTTGCCTCTCGCCCTGCTGGCGACCCACACACCTACACACACCTCACACACACTTCATACAGCTCACACACACCTCACACCCCACCTCACACACCTCACTCACACCTCACACACCTCATACACCTGACACACCTGACACACCTCACACCCCACCTCACACACCTCACTCACACCTCACACACCTCATACAGCTCACACACCTCACACACACCTCACACACCTCACACCCCACCTCACACACCTCACACCCCTCACCCAGACCTACCTCTCACCCTGTCGGTGACCCTCACACCCCTCTTACACACCCCTCTTACACTCCCCTCACACACCCCTCTTTCACTCCCACCTCTCACCTGCCAGTGACCCTCAGGGGCGGCCAGGTGTGCCTAAAGTGACCAGCGGAGTGGAGGGAACGCGCCGGGTCAACAGACCCTGAATGCGGGTCTCCGCGCTGACGGGCTTTAGGAGGGGGCCCCCTCTGTCTCTGTGACCAGGGGAGTGAATACACTGGCCGCTACGTTAGCTCTGGTCGGGTTAAACCCGCGGCCACCTTGACCCAGTAGCGGGAACTGTTTGTTACTCTCCTACCAGACCTTCTGTACTGCTTGGAGATTATATTTATTCGTAACCTCGAAGACAGTTTACCATTTTATTAAGTATTTCTGCTTTTAGAGCTTACATAGAACAAAAGAACTTAGTTTGAGATACACACAGTGATACTGTGTGGAATTTAACCCGACCGGGTACCTGTCTGGTTTTATTGAAACACACCACTCACTGTGTGCTGATGGCCCGGTGCCTGGTTTTGTCGACTCACACCACTCACTGTGTGCAGTGGACCGTGCTGATGGCCCAGTGCCTGGTTTTGTCGACTCACACCACTCACTGTGTGCAGTGGACCGTGCTGATGGCCCGGTGCCTGGTTTTGTCGACTCACACCACTCACTGTGTGCAGTGGAACGTGCTGATGCCCGGTGCCTGGTTTTGTCGACTCACACCACTCACTGTGTGCAGTGGACCGTGCTGATGGCCCGGTGCCTGGTTTTGTGGACACACACCACTCACTGTGTGCAGTGGACCATGCTGATGGCCCGGTGCCTGGTTTTGTCGACACACACCACTCACTGTGTGCAGTGGAACGTGCTGATGGCCAGTGCCTGGTTTTGTCAACATACACCACTCACTGTGTGCAGTGGACCGTGCTGATGGCTGGTGCCTGGTTTTGTCGACACACACCACTCACTGTGTGCAGTGGAATGTGCTGATGGCCAGTGCCTGGTTTTGTCAACATACACCACTCACTGTGTGCAGTGGACCGTGCTGATGGCTGGTGCCTGGTTTTGTCGACACACACCACTCACTGTGTGCAGTGGACCGTGCTGATGGCTGGTGCCTGGTTTTGTGGACACACACCACTCACTGTGTGCAGTGGACCGTGCTGATGGCCCGGTGCCCACCATGTAGGTAGGAAGCCAGTCACATCACCCTGCTCCCAGTCTGCACATCTTCCCGCAGCTACAACACCTCACCCTGGGGTAGGTTGTGATTACACCACCTTATCCAGGATCATGCTGTGATTACACCATTTTATACTGTGGTAGATTGTGATTACACCACCTTATATTGTGGTAGGCTGTGACTACACACTTTACCAAGGAATATGCTCTGACACCACCACCTTACACTGTGGTATTCTGTCTTTATACCAGCTTTTCCAAGAGTATGTTGTGATTACACCACCTTAAACTGAGGTAAGCTGTGACAAAACCACCTTACACTGCCATAAGCTGTGACTATACCATCTTATATTGTGTTAGGCTGTGACTACACCACTACACCTGGGGTTATGCTGTGATTACACCACTTCACCTGGTGGTATGCTTTCATTATACCATTAGGCTGTGAAAACACCACATTATACTGTGGTATGCTGTGACATTTCCTTAAAGGAGCACTTGGTATCAGCTGCACCAGCAGACTGCTGAGGTAAGTAGTAAATATGTACAGGTGGGTCTTAGGGAGGTGTGTAGGTAGGGACAGGGGTAGGGAGGTATGGCAGGGAGGTAGGTATAGTAGGGAGGTAGTAAGGGAGATATGGTATGGTGGGAAGGTAGGTATGGTAGAGAAGGAGGGAAGCAGGTGGGAGGCAGGTATGGTACGGCAGGTAGGGGGTAGTGAGGGAGTGAGGTAGGGAGGGAGGGAGGTATGGTAGGGAGGGTGGGAGGTCGGCAGGTATGGTAGGGAGTGAGATAGGGAGGTAGGTATGGTGGGTAGGTATGGTAGATATGGTAGATAGGGGAATATGTAGGTAGGTTGAAAGGTAGGTTGGGATTTTGTAGATATGGATGTGGGTAAGTAGTTAGGTTGGTAGATAGGTAAGTAGGTTTTAGAGTAGGTAAGGCAAAGAATTATGTCAAATATACGACCATATTTAAGAACGATGTGTCAGTATACGCACGACCCGATTTATTGAACGAGATTTACCGTGAATCGTCCTGGAGATCTCCCCTCCCTTCAGAGATCATATCGTTCAGGCTCATTATCGTTCGTTCAATACCAAACGTACGCCTGGACGAAATGAGATTATGAAACGAAATCACGTTTGATATACTTGCCATGTAGGTGTCCCACATCGCTCGTAGAGTCTTAATTTGTCTATATGTGTTGTAACAAACATGCAACAAAGACCACGACACGATCTTTTTTGTTATCGCTCTTTGATTTAAAAAAACACCTTCCTGATCCTCTACATCTTACCAATGTCACAGTGTTGGCACGCAGATAGTGAAGGGAGAGCTCTATACAAGTTTTTCAAGCTCAGAGTCTATGTAACCTCTCTAACCTTTATGCAGCGTATCTGAGCGTGTTTCCCGCGCTCAATAAAACGGCGATAGAGAGAAGCACTAAGTGGCCGCGGTGCACACAAACAGAGGGCTCTAACAAGGAGCGGCCCCAGTCTCCCGTCACACACTCACACGACCGTGTCCACACTCCACATGTGTGCCCACAGCCTGACTAAACAGCTCTTACAACACCTCTCACTGCCCACCAATCTCACCTAATCCTGCCTCACACCATCACAGGTTAACCCTCCAAGATTAAGTAAATACAAAATAGGGGAGAGAATTAAACACAATTTGGCAAACATGAGATCCGTTATATCAAACAAAAGTTCAGCTGATTTTAACATAGTAGAGTTAATGTGACACATACATGACATACACCTGACAAAGACAGGACACTGACAGGGCATTGACAGGACGCAGACAAGACACAGATAGGACACAGACAGGACACAGACAGGACGCAGACAGGACACAGACAGGACACAGATAGGTCACAGACAGGGCATTAACAGGACGCAGACAGGTCACAGACAAGACTCAATCATGACACATACAGGAGGCAGACAGGACACAGACAAGACACAGACAAGACACAGACAGGACACAGACAGGACACAGACAGGACACAGACAGGAAGCAGATAGGACACAGACAGGACACAGACAGGGCACAGACAGGACACAGACAGGGCACAGACAGGACACAGACATGACGCAGATAGGACACTGTTACGACATAGACAGGACACAGACAGGAAGTTTTATATCGCTAGCAACATTCATTCAGCTCATTGTTTAACAATTGACCAGACGTGCCACTCTCTGCTATCGTTCGCACAGATGGCGCCTAAACAGTGAAAGGTCGGAGAAAATAGTACAGAAAATAAACAGATGCTACAGTTGGTGCCACCATATAATAATCGTCTCGGATTAACTACTGTTCTTTGATTATTAAACGAGCCTTATGTAGTGATTATAAAGGAATCAATTCTTGGTGAAATAGAGGCCTAGTGATTCTTTTAGTACTTCACAAATTGATATTTTCGTTATTCAACGTGATCCCTACATAATTTAAATTATTTTATTAATTGATCAATCCAAAAAGTACACCTATCAGACACCCCTCAGGAGTATCGTCCCGGGGGTGTTTTTCAGAAGTGACTATCGCTTGTCCGTGTGGGTCTGGTGAAAATCTCTTGGGTTTCAGTCCCAAACATATACTGTGCGAGTTATACCTGAATAAACTAGAACACCAATGTATATACAGTAAAACCCCTCTTAAGGGGACACCCTCCGTTCCGGGCCAAGTGTCCCCTTAAGCGGGGTGTCCCCTTAAGCGGGGTTTTCAGTCTGTCAATGGTTATACAATAGAGAACACATATTATAAATGAATATAAATATACAAAACAAAAAAAAATGATAATAGAGGTTGAATGTGGATATGCCTTCCTTGTGAAATTCGCTCCTTTTTATACCCCCGGTCAATGCCCCCCCCCCTGCCCCCCACCCCAGTAACTTCTGAGAGAAATCAGCAGCCCTAAAAGGACTAATCGCGAGCCGCCCAGAGCCACGACGGCTCACTGAATACTGCACCTTCAAAGCCCCCAGCCCTCCATGTGTCGCCCACAGCTAACCTGTAAGCGGGCCTCTTACCTGGCACCTTCAGCAGGCGCGAAAATCACTGGTACTAATATCCACTCACTGTGGCCCGCCCAGACCCGCTAGAGATGTGGTTACTACCATGAAAAAAAACACTCTGGCCGCCCAGGCCCTCACGGGAATGCTCAGTCTATTGTTCTGTCTGTCCCGTACAAACGGGCACCATAAACTTGGATTTTCGGTGTTTTTGATATGATGTCCTTCCAAACTGTCCCCTTTAGCGGGGTTTTTAAGTATTTCTGTACCGAAAAACTGTCCCCTAAAGCAGGGTGTCCCCTTAAGCAGGGTGTCCCTTTAAGCGGGGTTAAAATAAACTCTTAATAGTGGGGAAAATTTCCGTTCCGAGCAAATTGTCCCCTTAAGCGGGGTGGTCCCTTAAGCGGGGTGTCCCGGAAGAGGGGTTTTACTGTACTAGCAACGCGCGCGCAGCCGTCACTTGGTGCGACAAACAACAGATCTCTCATTTATTGTTCTTCAAATGGTTCCCCACAAGTGGCCGTTTATCACATCTACTATCAAAATACACATACTGAAAGCTGAGATTCAGGGCTGAGATTCAGGGAATATAAGAATAATGGAGGAATAATTCATTTAGATTTTTCACTTGTTTTCAAAGGAATTGGCCTGGGCCTACACCCTTGTCCATGGCACCTGCTCTGTCAGACACAGTGTTTATTTCAGCCAGTTTTTCTGCCCCTTTCAGCGCCAAAACACTATTTCAGCCAATCAGAGGACATATTGGACTTCATTTTAGTGCTAGCACGAAATTTCTATGACCAAAAGAACTTGATCAAGCACCAATTTGAATTTAAAAAAAGCTCTTCACACAAAACTGAATGAATCTAACAATTTTGTGCCTATGCCATTACCAAATATATACATAGAGGATTAATTTGATGTATGATATGCCATAGTTTGATAGATGTAAAAGGTCAGCATCTTGAAATAACTACACTGAAAAACTGAGTTTATCAATTCTCTGATCCATCTGAAGACTTCAGGTTCAAGATAAATTATGCAAATTAGCTGTCAAAATTCCTATTTATAAGTCAAAGATATGTTTTGCCTTGTATGAAATGACCTAGATTAGAGAGGAGTATTATTTGAGTGGTTTTTTGCAGAATCTATACATCATTAATACAGATTTCCCCATTGATATGCAAATTAACTATGACATCATCAATATACATGAAAATAAATATCTCCATTGGATTCAGCATATGAAAATACCCCTTTAAGCTAAATATCATTTCCCTATCATCAATATCTAGTGAGTTATTGTAATAAATCTGTTCATATGTGCTAATCATTATGTGGTGCCATGCCTTCTATTGTTTTCTATATACTTGAGTTCCTCAAGTTCAATCCTAATTTGACTAGATTTTCCTCCATAATTCTTGAACTACTTGACCGATTTTAAAAATTCAAGCATCTTTGTTGTAGTATTCCTACTTAACACTAGGCGGCGCCACCGTCACCGCCTAGTGAAAAAAAAAAAATATGTGAGACACGTTTATGAGTATCTCACCATGAGAATTACATGTCTTGATATGTTGTAAAATGCTTAATTTCGGCAAATTTTTCGCTCTCCAATCTTGGACTTCATCACGTGGGCGATAGCTTTCATCAAAGTAGTGTATTATCGCTCATAAACGTGTTTGACATAGTGCGGTAACGGTGGCGCCGCCTAGTGTACAGTAGGAATACTACATTCCTTCCCCCTTAAGCTACCAAGTACATAATAAAATAATGAAACACAAATACACAAATAAATGTATATGATATTTACCAATTTACAAATCCATTTTGACAATTGGTTTCTTAACCCTAGTACTTCTACGTGGAGGTGGAGTTGCCATTCCAGGTGATTCAATATGAGGACGTGGAGATCTCGGTACTGGAGTTTCTGCATGAATGGGAGTTTGTAGACGGACATTGGGTGAATCAGGTACATCTTCAACAGGTTGAGGTGGTTCAATTATACCGTTATCAGTGTCCATAACAGGCGGTATACCAGTAGGTATTACATCTATATTAGTAGATACAAACTCAGATGGATCATATTCTGGAATATTATCTTGAACATGATCAGCCAATATATGATCAATGTGCACAAAACGAGTAGCCTGTCCGATTTGTACAACATAATTACGCGGACCACATACTTTCACAATTTTACCTCTAACCCAGCGATCTGGACCTTTCTTTAGACCTTTTGTATTGTATTTGACACAAACTTTATCTCCTACATCGAAATGCCTTTCTCTGATTCTACCATGATATAACTTCTGTTGCTCTTGTTTCTTTTCAACATGTTCAGCTAGATTCGGTTTCACTAAACTTAACCTTGTTCGTAATTGACGCTTATACAACAATCCAGACGGAGTCTTATCAGTAGTGGTATGAGGTGTCGTACGATATTTGAACAGAATATTCGCTAGTCGATGTTTTAATGACAACTTTTGATTCTCAAGAATATACTTGTTCAACATGTCTTTTATCAGTCTCACAGATCTCTCTGCAGCTCCATTCGTCGATGCATGATATGGTGGAGAGAGAGTATGCTTTATACAATTTTTATCACAAAATGTAGAAAACATTGATGAGACAAATTGAGGACCGTTGTCCGACACTAGTTCTTCGGGTAAACCATGTCTAGCAAATATCAACCTTAATTCGTCAATAGTTCTTTCAGCAGTTGTGCTTTGCATAGGAACAACTTCAATCCACTTAGAATGTGCATCAATCATAATAAGAAAATACATATTTTCCTTCTCAAATAAGTCAATATGAATCCTTTGAAATGGACGCCTCGGCCATTTCCATGAATACAATGGAGAGGTTGCGGGAAGAGCACGGCTATCCTGACAAATACTACAGCGGTACACAGCACTTTCTAGATCCTTATCAATACCAGTCCACCAAACATATGACCTCGCTATACGCTTCATAGCACAAATACCAGGATGCTCTGTATGCAATTCATCCATTATACCTGTACACAAACTAGTTGAAATTATTACACGAATTCCCCACAATAGACATCCGTTTTCAATGGTTATTTCGGATCTTCGTATAAAGTACGGTTTCAACTCTTCGCGATTGATATTTTCAGGCCAAACATTTGCAGCATAATCATAAACAATCTTCAGTATTGAATCGGTTTTGGTTTCTTTCGCTATAATATCAGCCTTTACAGGAAGAGTATCGACAAAATTTATACTGTATATCTTATTTTCTCTACCCACCTCCAAATTTTCATGTGGTAACCTTGACAAACAATCTGCATTAGAATGGTCACTTGATCTACGATATTTGATATCATAATCATATGCAGACAAAACTATCGCCCAACGCTGCATACAGGCAGCTGCTAAAGTTGGTATAGCATTTTTGGGGCCTAAAATTGTCAAAAGTGGCTTATGGTCAGTTTCCAGGGTGAATTTTCTACCATACAGATATTAGTGAAATTTCTTAACACCAAATATAATAGATAAGGCCTCCTTTTCTATTTGAGCATAATTACGTTCGGATGAAGTTAGAGTGCGCGATGCGTATGCAATAGGTCGCTCAGTACCATCTTCATACATATGACTTATAACTGCACCAACAACAAAACTAGATGCATCGCAAGCCAATTTGAGCCGTTTCTTTACATCGTAATGTGCAAGTAATGCATCGCTACTCAATTTTGATTTCAACAAATCAAACGATTCTGCTCAGACTTACCCCAGCTCCATTTGACCTCATTACGAAGTAATCTGTTCAATGGTGCAACAACAATAGACATCTGTGTAATGAACTTAGAATAATACTGTACCATACCCAAGAACGATTTTAATTCACTTATATTTGTTAGAGCAGGAGCTTCTTTGATAGCTGTGACCTTGTCCTCTAATGGATGTACACCATTAGCATCAATACGATAACCCAAGTAATCAACACTTTCTTTCAAGAACTCACATTTTTCTCTTTTGAGTTTTACATTGTACTTGGCTAGTCTATTCAGAACTTTCTCTAAAAGTTCAAGATGCACTTTTTCATCTATTGCACGGATCAATATATCATCCTGAAAACAAATAACACCATCAATACCATACAAGATCCTGTCCATGGTTGATTGAAAAATCTTAGAAGCAGGCTTAGCACCATATGCTAACTTAGTATAACCATAGACACCACGATGAGTATTAGTAGACATCAATTTTCTACTCTCATCATCTAGATCAAGTTGAGCGTATGCATGCGTCAAGTCAAGTTTAGTAAAGATTTCACCACCTGTAAGAGAAGACATTAGATCTTGAACAGTAGGTAAAGCATATTTTTCATCTTCAATACATTCATTCACATGTACCTTATAGTCGCCACATATTCTGACACTACCATCGGTTTTAGGTACAATAACAATGGGCGAGGCCCATTCAGTGTTCTCAGGGTTCATGGGTGTTATAACCTTGTTCTTTTCAAGTTTATCAAGTTCTGCATTGACCTGATCATATAAGGAGTAAGGCACTGGTCTTGCTTTGGCAAAATGAGGTGTGACATTGTCTTTGACCTTGATATGCGCCTTGAATCCTGAAATGCCCTCGTAGATATCATGGAAAATATCCTCGTGTTCACCGAGAATATCGTTGAGTGTCTTTTCCTTACTCTCGATTCCAAAAATGTCATTCCAATCCAATTTGATTGCTTTGATCCAGTTTTGGCCAAACAAAATTGGTCGATTCACACAGTTGACAACTAGGATTGGTAGTTCCTTCTTTTGACCCTTATATTCCACATCACATAGCAATTCCCCACAGACATGTATGTGAGCACCAGAATACACACGTAGCTTAACATAAGATTTTTTTAGATTCTTACCGCGAAAGAATTTCCGAAATTTGTCGCAACCCATAACTGTGTAATCTGCAGCGGTATCCACTTGCATTTGAATAACTTTTTCTTAGAGTTAGCAGAGTTAGTGGAAAACAAGTTGTGAATGCCCAGGTCATCCTCACTATCATCACTAGAACCTGGTTGCTTGTCCATAGAATGAACTTTTCCTTTACTCCCTTTCTTAGAGGATTTGGACTTGCATGAATTAGCCAAATGTCCCTTATGTTGGCATTTGTAACATGTCGCATCTTTGAACTTGCAGTCATCTGGACTATGTTTGCCAAAACACCTAAAACATTTCACTTTCTTGGTACTCTTGCTAAACTGCTTAGATTTGTAAACCTTATTTACATCAGAACTAGCAGCACTAGCAGCACTAGCAGATAAACTAGACTTAAAATCCTTAGATTTCTGATGAGACTGCTCCATTTGCGGGGCAATAGTACAAGCTTTCTTAAAGTCTAGGCCTTCTGTGTTCAACAGTTTATATTGGATAGGTTGTATTTAGTCCGCAGACAAAATGGTCTCGTAAAGAACGGTTGAGATTATCACCAAAATTACAGTGAATTGCCAATTCTTTGAGAGCCAAAATGTAGTCATTTACTGACTCACCCTCCTTTCTGTTCCTAGTACCAAAATAAAATGACTCAGCTATCTCAAGAGGTGTTGGGTTGAAATGTTCCTCTAATTTCTTCACTAAATCCTCTAATTTAGTTTCACGTGGGACTTTGGGAGAAATAAGGTTAGCAAGCTTTGTATAACATTCCGCCCCAATTTGTGACAGAAAAATGCCCCTTCTTTTTCTAGTGATAATTGCATTTTTCGCTTCCTGTGCTACTTTCACTGCATCATCACCGACAGGTTCTACTGTAACTAAATCCTCTCCATCAAAATATGCCTCCAACCTTTCACAATATGCCTTAAAAGTTTCCTTTTCTTTGATATAAGGCCCAATATTACAAGGTGTAGCCATTTTGACCAAAATCTAGTACAGTGCAGTGCTTAACAGGTTGTTCACAGTACAAAAGTCCATCAGTAGTACAGAATGATGCTGTGGGTCTAGTGTCTTCGAAAGTGCACACACTACAGTTACATTCACTGTGACTCAGTACAGTGCCAATACACACCCACATCAAAGTCACCAAATTTTATGTCCAGCCAGTTCCACTCACCACCAATGGGTTCCTTGAAGTCAGGAAAGTATACCTGCATAGATTAACAGCCTCAGTCGCCAATGTAAAATTTTTAAATGGTGAGATTTGGGCTATGGACAGAAGACTGAACTCACTAGCTTAGCTTTCATCAAAGTAGTGTATTATCGCTCATAAATGTGTTTCACGGTGGCGCCGCCTAGTGTACAGTAGGAATACTACACATACCACATCACACCATGTTCTACAAACTGACTCTTTTCATATTGCAGATGGATTTTGCTCCACTAGAGAGCGTGGTCGTGCATCACGTGCTTCACGGCCAGGGGCGCATGCGTGTGCGCTTGTTCCCGTCAGTCAGCGGTCTTTTAGACACAATGGATGTGAGAGTTGACGGGTACCAGCATTCAGCAGACTACGATGACGTCAGAGGTATTTCAGACATGCGCACAGGACTCGGTGGAGAAACCCCAAACAACAACAATAATAATCTCCACAAAGTGTCTCACGTGACCAAAACGCACCAATCAGACGCCGCAGAGCGTACACGAGAGGACAGTAACCATGGTAGCGGTGGAGATGTTTACAGTAATAATGGTAGCGGTGGAGATTCCGACAGTAACCATGGTAGCGGTGATAATGCTGACAGTAACCATGGTAACGCAGTGCCGCACGTGGTGGGACTGCAGGCTGGAGAGCGCGTGGCGTGTGGTGACGTCATCTGGGAATTCTGTCCGCGAGTCATTGACGTCATCTGGACGGACTGTGACGTCACACAGTCAGTAGCCATGACGGGACTGACAATATTGAGAGATGATGACAAGCCTCAAAAGACGTCATCTGTCATCTATGAGAACAAAGGCCTCGGGGAGTCGAACCTCAACCAAACTAAGACAGTGTCCGGATTAGAGAAGAGAAGAAATAGTAGATGTGGTGTCATGGGGGTAGACAAAATGACGGTAGAAAAGGGAAAGGATATTGTTGACTATGCAGAGAGACCTAAACAAACTAAGAAAGCCTCATGGGGAGAAGACACACATGGCAATGTAAATGATCAAACAGGAGATGGATGTGGTGTTATAGAAACATGTTTAGAAAAGACAGGCGTCATCTTGGCTGGATATGGCGGGTCTCGTCTCTTAGCTGCGCATGGTGGGTCTCAGTCTTGTCTCTTGGCTAAACATGGCGGGTCTCAGTCACGTCTATTGGCTGGACATGGCGGGTCTCAGTCACGTCTATTGGCTAAACATGGCGGGTCTCAGCCTCACCTCTTGGCTGGACATGGCGAGTCTCAGTCACGTCTATTGGCTGGACATGGCGGGTCTCAGTCTCGTCTCCTGGCTGGACATGGCGGGTCTCAGTCACATCTATTGGCTGGACATGGGAGGTCTCAGTCACGTCTATTGGCTAAACATGGCGGGTCTCAGTCTCACCTCTTGGCTGGACATGGCGAGTCTCAGCCTCATCTGCTGGCCGAACATAGTGGGTCTCAGCCTCACCTCTCGGCTGGACATGGTGGGTCTCAGCCTCATCTCTCGGCTGGACATGGTGGGTCTCAGCCTCATCTCTCGGCTGGACATGGAGGGTCTCAGTCTCATCTGCTGGCTGGACATGGCGGGTCTCAGCCTCACCTCTTGGATGGACATGGCGGGTCTCAGCCTTTTCTCTTGCCTGGACATGGAGGATCTCAGCCTCATATCTTGGATGGACATGGCGGGTCTCAGCCTCACCTCTTGGCTGGACATGGCGGGTCTCGGCCTCATATCTTGGATGGACATGGCAGATCTCAGCCTCATCTCTTGGATGGACATGGCGGGTCTCAGCCTCACCTCTTGGATGGACATGGCGGGTCTCAGCCTTTTCTCTTGCCTGGACATGGAGGATCTCAGCCTCATATCTTGGATGGACATGGCAGATCTCAGCCTCATCTCTTGGCTGGACATGGCAGATCTCAGTCTCATCTCTCGGCTGGACATGGAAGATCTCAGTCTCATCTCTTGGATGGATATGGCGGGTCTCAGCCTCATATCTCGGCTGAACATGGAGGGTCTAAGCCTCATCTCTCGGCTGGACATGGCGGGTCTCAGCCTTTTCTCTTGGGTGAATATGGCGGGTCTCAGTCTCATCTATGTTTCCCATGGCAGCCATGTTCGGCTGTGGACAGAACCGGGCTGAAGGTCATGTATGACAACCCGCATGACAGTGTGGCGTCAGTTCTACTCCTATACATCATGGTGTCTGCCTACCAGAGCATGAGTCTACCACAACATTATGTCATCTTAAACAATGCCCTCCGATTCGCCAGATACCAGAAGGAAGCCAATGTCAGCATCTGTAAAGCAAAGGCCAAGGTCAAGGTCGCTGGAGAGGAGGAGGTCATATTTATTGACCAAATTGTAGCCACGCGAGACATTGCACCTGGAGAGGAGATAACCCGAGACTTCAGGATGATTAACGAGATGGAGGAAATGGAGCATCTGTAACAAATACTTGAAAGAGGTGAATAACACAGACATATGAAAATCTATAGCTAATATAAGGAGAAACACTAACATGAATATCTAAAAGTATTTATATTATCATCCACGAAACATCAACATGAGTGCACAGAGCTATTTACTACGGCGTGCTTGTACAAGGTTCGATTGGTCACATAGAACTTACAGTATGGTTCCAGAAGACTATCCCTTCTCTTTTTGCTGGCTTTTCACCGTCATTGTGAGAACAGAGTAGGGAGCCAGTGTCTCAGGATCTTAGAGGCATGCCGAGCTGACCATGACCAATCACTCAAGGCCAAAATACCTCATAACTCACTGGTGCTTGATATGTTTGGATCCAAGATAGGCAGTTGCAGAAATGGCAGGTTTACTAGGTGCAAGTGGGCTACAGAAAACTATCCATTGACTGAATGTAACCAAAACGTTTTAATTATTATATATTTATAATTGTATGCGCATTCCTCAATGATGAACATACTATTTGCTCCTAGTATTATCTTCAATAATATATTAACATGAGTGTACAGAGGTATTGATAATGTAAAACAAAATACCAACTAGTTTCTAAAGAGGTATTGACATCGTCTGTAGACCATGGTATGCGACCATAATCTCTTCAAAGTTTCTGAAAGTATGTTTAGTATCCATCGATTACAAAGTCCCCAATGAAAATGTATGGGGCCACAGAAAACCACGACCCATTGTATACAAAATGTTAGATACCATAACCATTGTATACAGATATCAAGTCCGTTTTATAGGGAATTCAAAATCGCACTCTCCCCCCAGATCCTTTGTGGCGCTAGCGCTGGCTTAATCTCTGCCCCAACCCAGTGACGTCATACGCTGGTTCTCAGGGTATCCACTAAGGACAGGGGGAACCAGCCAACATTTCAGATTCAAGACAAGGCAGCTGTCAAAAGTTATACAAGTCAAACAACCCACATATCAGGAGTATGGAAATATAGGAATTGTTAAAGGAGCTTGACAGACAATCCAGCTGTTTCTTTTTCAGACTTAAACCATTTTATAATTGGAATTCACAGTTGATTAGACTGCTCCTTCAGAGGAGCACATGGTATTGTTGACAAAACAAAGCCCTGCAACACATGAGGTCCTTTCCATTGTAGAAAGTAATCCCAGAGGCTGTGTCTGGTTTGACATAAATAATAATAGAAATGAGAGTATTTTATTTACCATATAAATATGTGCATCTATATTTACATGTAGAACACAAAATACCCTGCAAATCTCTCAGAATTTAGGATAATTGAAAAACTGGCGTATGGGCAGGTTTGAGCCCAAACAGGCAGGTTGAGGCAAAGATACAAAGCGACCACAGGAAGTAGAGTGCAGGATATCTGCTGGGAGAGTGTCAAAATCATTGTATATGGAAAATGTCTTTTTATTTAGAATATTGTGCTTATAGTTGGAGAGCAAGAAAATATTCCCAAATGATTTATTCTTTAATATGCCAATTCCTGAGTGACATTTACTCAAGAATATATAATAAACGATGTCATTTTCCCAAAAATATTTCTGGAGACTGATATGTAAGCTGGTAGTATTAGGAAACGTCTTTACTGTGAACGAAACTGTCCTCGTTCGAGGCCAGTTGGCCATTTTATACAGCCTGACGCTATTTTATATCCCGGCGTTTACACTAAACAAATATATTTACACGATATTAACAGGTTTCAGATACAATAGGCAGTTATCTCCGAGGATCACACGCGTAGTAATTTCCGAGTCGTAGCGAAGTGATTACGTAGAGTCTTGTGCGAGGTAATTCAGTGTGGACAGTTAGTTGATGTTGCTCAGTCATGTTGGATCCCGCTTCGGAGGATGAATTATACGGTGGACTTTAGGGCAAACCAAGGTAAGAACTCCTCGACAACTATAATCTGAGAGATAATGTAGTTTAGGAGACACTGGCACCGACGAATTCACCAAACTTGAACCATTCTGTAGTTCACATTGATTGTGATTGCAATATCGTCTGCTGCTGTCACTACGTCATTAGTTCGTGTTATGGTAAATATGCCATGGCGGCCGTGCGTACTGTAAACATCAGACAGGGAGGAGCTGCTACAAAATGTTTGCCTACCTCATATAAAACGTGTAAATTTCGATAAGATCCGCTTGGAGTGGGTCCCGCACATAGAGACAGAGTGAACCAGACATAGGAATGGAGATTGAAGAGCCACGAGAATTAGATTCTCGTGCAGTACTAAACTGTAACCTGCTACTCTTTTTTGTATTTCTATACTCAGACATAGGTTTTCTCTTTTCTCATAGGATTCATTTTGAGCCATGCCGAAATTAAAGTTTAGTATCGTAGTTTTCTTATCTACTTTTTTCGTGAGAAACCAATGAGATTCCAACTTGTAGATGCCACTAACAAGCTCATGGACCTGTGTCATATGAAATGTTATCCCGACATTTGGTTGACCTGTCTCAGGAACCAACAGAGTTGATCTGTCACGTCAAATTAAAGCCCGTTGAGACTCTAGTGAAAAAGAAAACCTGTGTAATGCGAAAAACGGTTACCCTGCGAAAAACTAGTTTTACTGCCCACGAGCATGCGCAATGATGAAGTCCACGATTGGAGAGCGAAAAAATTGCCGAAATTAAGCATATTACGACATATCACGGCATGTAATTCTCATGGTGAAATACTATTCTTTTCGGTCATTTACATTGAAATCACATTAAAATAATAGTGCGGCCAATAGTCTGTGGTATCTGAACGGAAGAACATGTGCAGACGCATGCGAGTATTGAGTGGGCGATAAAACAAGTTTTCTGCAGGGTAACCAATTTTCGCAGCGCACCGGTTCGATAACAACATTGCCCTGTCTGTTAACCAACTAAAATATGAGCAGGACAGGTGGGGTGGGGGTGGCAGTCAACTCAGACTCGACGAAGTCGCTAGTAACTGTATAAATTCAGTTATTTCTTCACAAATAGATTCAGACAAGTTATCAGGTTTCTTTTTATTGCTTTGCCTTTTTTGAAAGAAGGAGAATCTCTATACGACAACATGGAAAATATGCATGATAAAAGGAATCAGTTCGTCCTAATGGAACGTTAAGCATGAAGCTGGCTAAATATGAGGTATTTAATTGTGAGTCCAGAGGCCAGTGATCTCTCCATTCGAGTGTGTATGTTCGTGTGTATATGGGGCCATCTAGCGGACGACCGGGGAACTAGCCTAGTGTGTGGTGCGGGCAGCTTTCACCAGATGGCGTCGGAAGTCTCCTAGCTACCAGATCTTGACTGGTTCACACCGTCATTTATTTCCGCAAATGAGCGGGTAGTATGAGCTGAGCAGGGGCGTCAGAATGTTTTGAAAGTGGGGGGCGAACTGAAAATTGCTGACTTTTATCTTGGTATGAAAAGTCAGGGCTTAGCCATCATTACACGCTAAAAAGTCAAGACAGTTGTTGCACTTGATTGAGTAAAATTGGAAGCTGCTGACTTTTTTTAGGCTGGTGAAAAAGTGGGGGGGGGGGGGGGGGGAGGTCCCTCTGCCCCACCTATTCTGAGGCCAGTGCTGAGTTAAGGTGGGTAGTACAGGCTGAGTTAAGGTGGGTAGCACAGGCTGAGTTAAGGTGGGTAGTACAGGCTGAGTTAAGGTGGGTAGTACAGGCTGAGTTAAGGTGGGTAGTACAGGCTGAGTTAAGGTGGGTAGTACAGGCTGAGTTAAGGTGGGTAGTACAGGCTGAGTTAAGGTGGGTGGTACAGGCTGAGTTAAGGTGGGTAGTACAGGCTGAGTTAAGGTGGGTGGTACAGGCTGAGTTAAGGTGGGTAGTACAGGCTGAGTTAAGGTGGGTAGTACAGGCTGAGTTAAGGTGGGTAGTACAGGCTGAGTTAAGGTGGGTAGTACAGGCTGAGTTAAGGTGGGTGGTACAGGCTGAGTTAAGGTGGGCAGTACAGGCTGAGTTAAGGTGGGCAGTACAGGCTGAGTTAAGGTGGGCAGTACAGGCTGAGTTAAGGTGGGTGGTACAGGCTGAGTTAAGGTGGGTAGTACAGGCTGAGTTAAGGTGGGTAGTACAGGCTGAGTTAAGGTGGGTAGTACAGGCTGAGTTAAGGTGGGCAGTACAGGCTGAGTTAAGGTGGGTAGTACAGGCTGAGTTAAGGTGGGTAGTACAGGCTGAGTTAAGGTGGGTAGTACAGGCTGAGTTAAGGTGGGTAGTAAAGGCTGAGTTAAGGTGGGTAGTACAGGCTGAGTTAAGGTGGGTAGTACTGTCTTTTCCGTAGGGCAGCTACTTGTGTTGTCATGAAACTAGACAACCCCAATGTCTGTATGGTGTCACAGATATGTCACGAAACTAGTGAAACACCACTTAATATATGTATGCGAACGGCGTAAATAGGTATGATTTTGCATATACAAGGTTGACCTATTTTCCGTCGTGTATATGCCTCACCTCTAGCCGTATATATAAGTGTCCATGTTGCGGTCTTATATACGTCATATATACGCCTGATTCTGTTGTATTTACACCACGATCCAGTAGTTCCGATCTTTGCCACTTGGGGACACCACTGTACTATATCTCATTTGCCATTAGTCATTATGCCCTTGGTATATGGAAAACCCAATGTTATATTATCAATTTTGATTATAAAATTGTTCTAAAACCCTATTTATTATTTCTTCATTAAACTCATATAATAAACCCAGCGTTCTTTGGTTTTATCAAACGTTGCTTAAATAGATTTTACATTCAAAACACCAATCTTCTGTAAGGTTCTGCATGTAAGCCTTTAGGCAGGGGATAGGCGGGCCAACTTTGGGTTGTGTGCTCGGGATCGGGGTCGGAATCGGAGGCCCACAGGGAGGGTTGCTGTGAGGGTGGCTGTGAGGGTGGCTGTGAGGGTGGCGGCCGCATCCATACTACTTCTAATAAGGCTGGGGCTGAGTCGGGAGGAGGACTTCAGGTGCACAGAGACACTGGGGGGAGGCGGGGGATGGGCTGTTGGGAGGCAGGGGATGGGCGGGGGGTAGGCGGCGGTTTCAGCGTTGGTGTAACCCCTCCAGCAACACCCACTAGTGAGGCGCGATTCTTTTTTTATGTTATATACGCCAAACGTATACATATAACATGTATATGACTGGCCTAAACATGTTGCGCAGAGGATATTTCCTCTCGTATACGCCTGGTGCGAAATACAGCCAAGACGCGTCCATATTCAAGAGGAAACAGTCTTGTATACGCCTCATACGCTGGCGTGAAATATGGGTATATATATATGAAAACAAGTCGAAATACAGCCGATACATGCACTTCTGCGATGGCGTATATAGTCAGTTAATAATGGATTCCAATTGAACAGTCTGTTATCCAATGACTGCCAAGATTACTGTGTGTTCCAATTCTGGTATTTGTATATAAAGGGATGCTTTATATGTTGATAAAACTGTTCTACACCTTGTAACTATACTTCAAGCATTCTATAAGTCCTGAGCGTTTACTATGGGTAAAATGACATTATCTAGTTTAATCAAATGCAGCATTCGTAAAAGATAAGATTTTCGAAAAATAAGTCAATAGAATTTCATTAAGAATACGTAGCAGAATTTTTCAGGCTTAAGATTCCAGAACTATGACGCCACCTGTGGTTTTATAAAACTTTGAACTTCATGTCATATTTCTGATTGAAACACTAGTATTATAAAACGACAAGTCAGACTTGATTTTTCTTTCATACACAGAGATCGCTTTGTAGATGGAGTTCCGTATAAGATAGCAAGTATCTTTTAGATGAGATGTAATTCAGTGGTAATTATAAGCAGTTTCCAGCTTTGAAATTTGCTACCCTTTATCATCTGTCATAATGCTCCATTACGTCAGAAAATATCTATTGCAGCCTCCAAAATTGATATCATTTTAATCGCCTTGAAATACCTGAACAGGTAGAATGTTTATTTATAGCCATAACACAGGCATATGAAATGTATACCTACCAATAGGCCTACCTCTTAGCTTTCTAACAATGCTTTGATTATAAAGATCGCCCTGTTATTCACGATGCAGAAGCGATTTACATTTTTCGAGCTATAAATAGACTAGTTTTCTTTCCCATATTAAACGCTCAGGACTATTTATAGTTAAGGTCTTTGCCCGTATGAGTCCCAAGATTATGATGGTTTTATTCAGGGACAAACCTGTCATTAAGTCCCGCCAGGTTGGGGTACGGCCAATCTGCCACCTGGGGGCCGTTTTATTTTCTGCGCAAACGAGATTCTGAAGCCTGAGGAGAGGTTTTACGAGGGTTTGGGTTTGATTATCAAAAGTATCGCGGGGAAGGACAGTTGTAGCTGACGAAAGATGAGCTCTCGTCCAGTCACATCTTATCATTTGATCGTTAACGATTGATGAAATTTGGTATACATGTATCACATATGTATAGAAATCTCTTTTGAAAATATCTTTTAATTGGGAATAGATTTAGTGCACGAAACACGACTTTGACATCGGCTTCGACAGCTTTGAGGGCTTCCGGGACGATAAATGGACGACAAAATGGACGACATTTTCAAAATGAACGATTCCCTATGTTACACTTCCTACGACATTTCAGGTTCTCATATCGTCAAAAGATCGTATGACTACGACATCGTAGAATTATCATTCAACGGCCACCAGGGCCCCGTTGAATAAAAAAATGAACGATAAAAAAAGTATCTTACAAGTTTCGTCGGTGGCAAGCTGTAGTATAAAAAACTATCGTGGAGGTGGACGAGCATTGGACGAAAGGATAAAATGAACGATCGTGAGTGGTGTTGAATAAAAAATCGTTCATTTTGAAAATATCATTTATTTATCGTTCAAGTCTCCTCGCGGACGACCACGTTTTCGGCGTCGTAGCCAATGTCAAACTCGTTTTTCATGCACTAAATCCATTCCAAATTAAAAGATATTTTCAACAGAGATTTCTATTCATATTTGATACATGTATACCAAATTTCAACATTTATTAACGATTGAATAATTTTTGTGTGAAATGTTTTAAAATTACTGGGGAAAAAAGGTTTGCCTTGGATGGGGTTAGAACACTCAACCTTCAGGTTGAGAGACCAATGCCTAACCTCTTTCCCCACAGAAAATTACATGTTTAGTGGTCCCCTCGGATATAGGTCAATTATACGATCATTCTACGATAATTGAACGATATTGTCACGGACGACAGTGCTCACATGGACGACCAGTTTTATACTACACTGAAAATAAATTATCGTTTATTTCTCGTCCATCCTTCACTATGTCTTATCGTCCAGCCTCACGGATGACAATTTTTTATTCAACGGGGCCCTGGATACCTCGCACATAGTGTCTTTCACCTCTCCTGGCTGGCAACACCTCTAGGGATATTGTGGTTGATTCATTATCACAAATAAAAGCCTATCAATCCATTGAAAGTAGCGGAAATGTGTTTATTATGACTGAATATAAACTTCTAGTTTTAGGGGGGAAGTATCGTGGGAAGGACAGTTGTAGCCGATGATAGGTGAGCTCTCCCTCATTCACTTTTTATTATTTATCGCCGGGTCATTATCTCCTTTGCTACTGATGGGCAACACCCTATATGGGTATCGAGGGTGGTTCATAATAATGGCGGCTAAGGCAAACACCATCGTGCAAATTGTGATATAAGCATGGCGTTTGGCATGAATGTTCCTTATAGGTCACTTTTTCATAAACAAGTGCTAGCCAAGAAAAAAATTCAAAATGGAAGCCATTTTTAAAGATGGCCACCAAACAGACCTCAGTTACATGGTTTTATGTAAAAATCATAGTGCAAATTATAATATAAACAAGAAAATTGGCAGGAATGTTCCTTGTAGATCACTTTTTTCGAGAAAAAAAATACTATCATTGAAAAAAAATTCAATATGGCAGTCATTTTTCTGGATAGCCACCAAATGGGCCTCTGTCAGTGGTTTTGCTCAAAAACCATAGTCCAAATTGTAATATAGCCATAAAATTTGGCAGGAGTGTTTCAGAAAAGAGTGCTTACAACAACAACAACAAAATTTCCATCGCTAACTTGTTGACACTCCCACACCGCACCCGGAAAGCGGAGCACGTCAGGAGAAGCAGAAAAGATTTTTTAACCACAAAAATTGATATGGTGGCCATTTACTTCAAGATGGCTGCCAGTGCTCCTTGAAAATAACAAAAATTTCTCTAGTAATTTGTCAATTCTCTGCATGTTTGGTCTAGACGCTATGGTTTAGATAATAACGGTATTGGAAGGTTCTGCCGGGCTGACAATGAGGATGAGCTCTCAGCAGTGGTCTCAGCAGAGGAAACGTATTAGCTGAGTAGTGGCAGTTCATTGAGAAGGCACAGTAGTGGCAGTTCATTGAGAAGGCACAGTAGTGGCAGTTCATTGAGAAGGCACAGTAGTGGCAGTTCATTGAGAAGGCCCAGTAGTGGCAGTTCATTGAGAAGGCACAGTAGTGGCAGTTCATTGAGAAGGCACAGTAGTGGCAGTTCATTGAGAAGGCACAGTAGTGGCAGTTCATTGAGAAGGCACAGTAGTGGCAGTTCATCAAGGAACAACATTTCAAATTGAAAGGAGATAGGCAATTATGAGGAGAGTGTATGTTGCTCACTACCAGGGCACACTGGTGACAGACACTGCTGTGGAACTCATCATGGGGTTAAATGTCAGCCAAATATCGAGTTTAGTATCCCAAATGCTATCTTATAAGTCCCTAAGATATTAGATAGTCATATCTGAATTGACAGGAAGTGCCAACATGGGAGAGCCAAGCCTAGGATAACAGGGGCTTTTGCAGTTATCTGGATGGTGTATAGATCACATGGAATTCAAATGACATTGGATGAATGATCGGGCGTGGAGTAAGGCAGTTGCATGAACTTAGTTGTATCACATAAATCAAAGTATATAAATGCTGCCTTTGTCAGCAGGAAAAGAGCAATGAAAGCCTGATATCACCTCTAAGTTCATTCCAGAGGAAGCAAGATTATGCCGGGTACAGTAATACTGCAAAAAATGTACCACTGTTTCATGCTATCAAGGATATGCCATTAGCATTTAACCCATCAATGCTAGATAAAGGTTAATGTCTAGAAGCCACTCTAATGCTAAAAGGAGCTAAATATTGCCTGAGTTGCGGATTACTGTTCAATAACAACATGTTAGAAAGAGCACAAATAAGGAGGGTTATACCAAGCACATCCGGAGCAACAGATGAGCCTCGAAGCAAGAGACAAAAGTCTGTGTACAATCCAAGAGTGCAAAAGTGAAGAAGAAGATGACATTTACAATCTCGTAGAAGGGATGACTGAGAAACTAAATAAACACCTCAATCAATGTGCGAGAACCCTGAATGATGGAAAGCTCCTTGCAAAGTTACGCGATGGAGATGCTATTTCTCTGGAGGTTAAGTATCACGCAGGATGTTTCACAACGTTGTATAATGCTGAAAAACCATATCTCAATTCCGGTGGCCTTTTCAGAACTAGTTATCTATATTATGGATATTGAAACTATCAACACAGATGTAGCACCAGTTGGCTGATTTAGTTTCACTCTACAAGCTTCCCTAGAACAGCTTAGGGTTGATTTGCCAAATGTCCATTCCACCCAGTTTAAGGAACGGCTACTTGCTTGGACAACCAAACCTGAAGCCCATAAGAAGGGGTGTGATGTACTTCTTGCCTACAAAGCAGATATAGAGCCAGTGCTCCATAATGCTGGCCAATATAGCGATGCTATTCATCTATCTAAGGCAGGAGAGATCCTTTGAAAAGAAATGCTGAAGCAAAAGAAAAAATTCAGCCATGAGTTCAAAGATGGCTTTGGAGAAGAGGCTGTCCCACCTGCCCTTCTTCAGTTTGTGTGCAACATCTAACACACTGTAGATATAAAATCACATCATGACTCATGGAATAGAGAAGTCAGCCTATTACTCAGCTTTTATAGTACAACTGCAACTCAAAACATAGATAAGGTTCGAAAACCCACAGGCATTCCAAAGACCATGAGACCCCGTTTGGTGTACGCCTAGACATGTAAAAAGGGAGTTGATTTCTGAGAATGGACTGAGCATATTATATATACACAATATTAACTGCTTCCAGATACAAGCGGCAGTAATCTCCGAGGACAAGACGCGTAGTAATTTCCGAACGATAGTGAGGTGATTACGTAGAGTCTAGTCCGAGGAGATTACGGCCGGTTTTATCTGAAACCAGTTTATATTGTATTTATTAACCACCGTTCTTTGTTAATAATTACGATGCTCTTCTGAAACTTGACCGATTCGCCTCCTATCGTTAATAATAATGTTGTTCCTAAATTGCCTGTGAGGTGGCAGTTAGTTTGTATCCCTTCGCCATGTTGGTTTCATGTTGTCATCGGAGGATGGATTATACACTGATATACAGGGCAAAACAAGGTAAGAACTAATTGTCAACTGTAATCTGACAGATTATGGAGTTTAGGAGACACTGCCACAGATGAATTCATTTAATTCATGTAAACATTCGTTTACATTGATTGTGACGTTGTGTGATTGTCTGCTGCTGTCACTGCATGTATTAGTTCATGTTTCACTCGCTAGGGGCCCGATGACGCTTTGGGAACTATTTCCAGTAATCTCCTGCAGGAGTTTACGGGCCTCAGTAATCTCCTGGTAGCAAAATACTCACACCCAATGCTATTCCTATGGAGACTCCGTATTAGGTGGTTAATAAAACAGGGTATTCGATATATCCAGCAAGTTTCGAGGAACGCCAGGTAGCTCCGAGCAGCTCTGAGTAACACCAGGCAGCACCTAGCAGCCACAGGCAGCTCCCAGTAACACCGAGCAGCTCCGAGCAGCACAGAGTAGCTCAGAGCAGCACCGAGCAGCACAGAGTAGCTCAGAGTAACGCCGAGTAACGCCGAGCAGCACCGAGTAGCTCCGAGTAACGCCGAGCAGCACCGAGTAGCTCCGATTAACGCTGAGCAGCACCGAGTAGCTCCGAGTAAAGCCGAGTAGCACCGAGTAGCTCCGAGTAATGCCGAGCATCACCCTGTAGCGCCTAACAGGTCCAAGTAGCTCCGAAAAGCTCCGAGAAGCTCCCAGCAGCACCGATTCGATGTGAACAGCGGCTGAAGTCAGCGCCACGTGCTGCGGCCTGACGGGCGGGCGGCGGGCGGCGGGCGGCGGGCGGCGGGCGGCGGGCGGCGGGCGGCGGGCGGCGGGCACCGGGCGACGGGCGGCGGGCGGTGGGCGGCGGGCGGTGGGCGGCGGGCGGCTTGAGGCGGGCATACGGGCGGTGGGCGGTGTACGGCTTGCGCGGTGGCGTACGGCGGGCGGGCGGCGTACGGCGGGGGAGCGGCGGGCGGTGTGTCTGTAGCAGAGCAGCAGGAGCAGGAAGCGGAGGCAGTCAGAGTGTCAGTAGCAGGAGGAGGGAGTGACAGGCAGAGAGAGGCGAGCACGGGCAGAGAAATGAGGAGGACGTGGCGGACGGACAGGCGGACATACTGAGTCCAGCATCATCAGCTGACACTAGCCATGCACCTGTACTGCACGGCCATAGGCGTTTACGACACGCGCTGTGCATACGGACATACAACGTGCTGCTTCACGTGGACAGCGAGTTCAGGCTGGCAGCAGGTGAGACCCCACAGCGGTGTGGTACGAGTGTAGCGTATGAGAGATGGGGACAGTCCAGGTGATACCCCACAGCAGTGTGGTATGAGTGTAGCGTATGAGAGAAGGGGACAGTCCAGGTGGTACCCCACAGCAGTGTGGTACGAGTGTAGCGTATAAGAGATGAGGATAGTCCAGGTGAGACCCCACAGCGGTGTGGTACGAGTGTAGCGTATAAGAGATGAGGATAGTCCAGGTGAGACCCCACAGCGGTGTGGTACGAGTGTAGCGTATAAGAGATGAGGATAGTCCAGGTGATACCCCACAGCGGTGTGGTACGAGTGTAGCGTATAAGAGATGAGGATAGTCCAGGTGATACCCCACAGCAGTGTGGTACAAGTGTAACGTATGAGAGAAGGGGACAGTCCAGGTGATACCCCACAGCAGTGTGGTACAAGTGTAGCGTATGAGAGAAGGGGACAGTCCAGGTGATACCCCACAGCGGTGTGGTACGAGTGTAGCGTATGAGAGATGAGGATAGTCCAGGTGACACCCCACAGCAGTGTGGTACGAGTGTAGCATATGAGAGAAGGGGACAGTCCAGGTGATACCCCACAGCAGTGTGGTACGAGTGTAGCATATGAGGGAAGGGGACAGTCCAGGTGATACCCCACAGCAGTGTGGTACGAGTGTAGCATATGAGGGAAGGGGACAGTCCAGGTGATACCCCACAGCAGTGTGGTACGAGTGTCGGATAGGAGACTTATTCATCTCCTTTCCCTATTTAATCAGAATATATTGATTCATCAAGAGATGCAAATACCATTTTTTACCCTTGATTCTAAATCAACAGTTTATTGAGCGCGGAAAGTAGTTTTACTTCCTTCAAACATGTCACCAAGCGTTGCGCCTGAGACCTGACTACAGACAGGGTGAGAGACAGATAATGATGCAGATGATGACAGAGACAGACGAAATACTCTCACAAGGACTGGTAAACAGACAGAGAGTCACACATATGCAGACAGGGACAGAGACAATGAGACAGACAGAGATGAAGAAAGACACATACAAAGAGAAATAGTTATACATGCCAACCAGCAGGGACAGAGACAAAGATATAGTAAAATATACATACTGACAGACAGGGACAGAGACAGAGATATAAACAGAGAGTCAGACATACAGTATACAGACAGGGACAGTTCCAGGGAGACAGACAGAGAGGCAGAGAGCTGGAGACAGAAGACAGGCATAAGCAAAGAGAAATAGACATATATACTAAGGAACAAGGACAGATGATGGTCTAGGAGGAACACTGTATGCCTGAAGCCCCTCTACTTTACAGTCATACCATAATAGCCCCCTCCCTCCCCTTCCACACCACTCCCTATCTACTTTACAGATCAGCTAGCTGCACTCAAGAGCCTGTTCGTATTGGCTCACTGAGCACTCTCCTACCAATTTACAATGCATGTATATCTCAAATATGATGGGACAGACCTGACTGTATAGCATTGGAACTTCCATATCCGATGGGAGAAACCATTCACTATGCTTTTTATATTGTTATATCTGATGGGACAGACAAGCAACCACAGACCCAGTACGGAGGTATGGGGCTGGTGAAAGGGTAGGCATATATGACTCTAGTCTATCTCAACCCAGTCATTCCATATTAGCACCTACCTCACCTACCAAACACACACACTCCTTACCTTTCTCCACTGACCATGTTATTGAGCCTGTCATACTCAGACCTATAGGACTTGATTAAGAACAGTTGTTAGTGCATTAGGATACACTGATTTAGGTACCAGAAATTAATTTCATTAAGTAATCAGTTAACATTTGTTTAAGCATATAGATTTATATAGTTTGATTAATATTCCTGTTAACCCATTTACACCAGGTGATGCCTTAAGGCCGGGTGATGCCTCCAGGCATCATCTGGGGATGGCCGGGTGATGCCTTGAAGCATCATTTACAAAATATTCGGGTTTTTAAACAAATGAATTTGGAAATAATGGCTCGATGAACATGAAACTTTTGCAGAATGTAGATATAACATCATATTTGATATTGCTAGGTGAAATGAAAAATAGTATTAAGTATCATTTGTCATGTCCCATGATGCAAAGATAAAATGCGGTATTCCTTAACACTGGTACCTCTCTCCATGACTGTGCCCCTGCCACGGGCATCCGGCTTGATAGGGTTAACCCATTCACGGCGGGTGATGCCATATGGCATCAACCGTGCTAGGGCGGGATGATGCCATATGGCATCATCTGTGCTGGGGCGGGTGATGCCAAAAGGCATCATTATCTTAAATTTGCAAAATTTCGTTTTTGTGGAATAAAATAGGAAATATTGAATATATAGTCATGAAATCTTCACAGAATATAGATGCAACACCCAGGTAATGATTCTGGGTGAAATGGACAATAAGGTTAATGATTGCATATTTTACCACGTCCTAAACTATTGAACTATAACAATAGGCCTGATACTTCCCGCCCCCTGGCAGTATACATTAGCCCTAGTACCCGCCCTTTACCACATACTATTGCCACAGGTACCCGCCCTTAAAGGGTTAAAGATACCTGTGAACAATTATTAAATCAATTGTTAAGGTTTATTAAAACATTCTTGATACTTGATTCTCGATCAGATACAGATGGTGCAAATATATCATTTCTTATGATGTTCTCTTACTTTTATTTCATGAAGTAATTCAGGTGCACAGTACTCCTCCATTATAAATGGAAATACCATTAGCTCCTAGTTATACTGTATTTTGTTGTTTGATTCTTTTCTTTTAAAGAGACATGAATAAACAAGTAAGATATCTAGGGAACCTTCCTAGCTATCAAGCTAGGTATTTAAGATTCCCACCCTCTGTGTATGTCTACAGACATTGTCTATATTGAGAGAATTAAACATAACATCTTTTACTTTCATCTAGAGTCCACACAAAGACACCGGCTGTCTTCTGGGTGCTGGAGAAAAGAAGGCATCTGAATGACCGAGTCCTCAAAGTCTCTTTACACACCTTTGTGTCGCTAACCCGGGATGCTTTTACATCAGTGTTCCTTCTTGGAGTGGGATAATCTTCCCGCTTCTATCGAGACAAATTGTTGCTTATCGTCAGGAATTTAGTCTAGCCTAAGGCCCCGTGTCCACCACCTATGACAAGAATTGAAGACCTTCCGATGCACTACGATACATACACCCCGCCCCCGACCCCCAGAACTCAGGCCGCACTGCTTGCGACATACTCCAACACGGCTACGACATGGCTGTGAATTGATCTGTGGGTTTTTCAGTAACAACAATCGTAGGTAACGATACTCTAAGATCACCCAAAAACTGTATGACAGTTTGGACGTCAAAAGACGGCAAGTGTCCTATATACCCGGGGGTGCTTTTCAGTTGTGATGATCATTAGGGATCTCCGCCACTTGCTGAGATGCGACCGTTTGGGGTGATTTGGGTGTTTTTCACTTGTGACGATCGCTAAGGATCGCCAGTGATCACACGTGAAACGGTCGCCCGAACAGTCACAACGAGAGACCACTTCATACAACTTATTTTTTCAGATGCTAAAACCTGATGCTAAATCTTGTATCTGCGAGGGAATGATCGCTATCGATCTCAGATAGTGATCATTTTAGCGGCGATCACCTCGGCCCTCTACGACCGCGTCTGAAAAATACTTGCCATTTTTGTTCACGCCTCGGGAGATCGGTGCCAAACCGGTCGTTCGGAGCGATTGTCTTGGAGAAACCATAGAAGTAGGCATGGTGGTTTATAGTCACAACAATCGTTATAAACGATAAATAAAAATCACGAAGCATCGCGTAGGTTATGCACGAGTTGAGTGGTGCAATGCCTTCATTTTTCATATTTTAGTCAAATATTTTTCGGGATTAAGTCAACCGCTCGGAATTTGGGATATGGGTACACCATTTATGTATAGAACCTCTTGCTCCAAATACTTTTGAATTTCAATGAGTTTAAACATCTGAAAAAAGAGCTATAACCACCCATTATCCCTGGATGCCATGTCTAACTTTGCCGTTGGTTGTGACAGTTTGGGCGGCTATTTCACCTACAATACCCTCTGATTATCATTACTATAGGACACTTCAAACCACTTCAAAAGTGTCGTAGCCCAACAATCGTTGGCTGATCCTCTATGATTGTACGTCTATAGGACACTGATGCCTGGAAACGGTCGTTATCAATGATTGTCGTGACTGGAAAACACCCTCCTGGAGTCCATTACATAAATATTGAACGATACAAGCAGTGGACGATAAGATCTAACTCAAGATGGAGGAGGTCTGGGATGATCCACATCAAATATGGTTTTATAAATGAGATCCCTGGTGGACAGGGAAATCCCTCTTGGAAATCGTCCGTCGCAGAAGTCTCTTAAGGATAAGTCCCTCAAACCTCAGCCTGAGGCTCCATAAACGTGGGACAACTTCTACGATACCTCCTGGATTATTCAACATGTCTGAGGCAGTGTAGAATAAACCTATGATCATCAAGCTCCTCCAGAGGCTCTTTTCTGCCTTCATGATGAATAATTCTTTCTCCTCCACGACCAGTCATTTTGTAACAAAACCACTGATAACAACTAAAATCACAGCTTATTATGTCGCATTTTAAGAACGAGCTAAATGTGCGACAGACCCATAGGTGTCCTTGACGTAGGAGAGTTTTAGAAGACTTGGGACAATTTGGATGACAAAGGAGGGTTGTACGATGAATTTATACAACGACGTTTCGAAGTCTACATCAGATGGCGCATATCCATCATAGACAGAGCAGCGCCGGCTCCTAAAGGCACCCCATATGTTCATCAATATGCGTCTGCTGCCCGTGACGTGGTGTAAAGAGGCGCCTTATCTATTACGTATCATAGGGGATTAGTGGAGGGGGTCTTATCAGGGGATTAGTAATTGATACCCCTCCCTGTAATCTAGGTCAAAGGTCACATGCCTCTTTTTTTTTAGCAACACTTTTATTTCTTTTTAACATACAAGACTCAAATCATTTCTTGATAGCATTCATAACTTCCAATTGACAATTTTGTGATGTAGATTTCCATATGTTTTTTGTTGGCTCCCTTTTTTTCTAATTATTAACTATCTATTTTCTACTCATATCAGATACATGTTTACCTTTCCTACCTGATGCCGTGATTGCCACCCTTGTCTATTTCTTAATCCTAACATCGCACTGTCTCAACTGAACAGTCTCTCTTTGGATTTTTACAGAATTCCTTCTGTGAACTCAGCTCTATCATCATCCTATTTCAGTTCTTGGGCATCTAAATACCTAGTGTCAATACATTATATTTGTCTGTAGAGCTGTGGGGATTCTTTCATTTATTGATTCACTACATGTATTCACTTCTCACACTGAGCTCCACGTTAGTTCTCATCATACTCATTTGTCATTTTAGCTGGCAGTTTTAGTCCACACAGTTACCTCTATTGTGTCATATAGCCAGATAGGTCCAAAAACCGTTGGACTGTTCAATCCATGGATAAGTTTCACATATCTGACCTTGCTGTGGACACTGCAATCCCATACCCCATGTCACCCTGGGTATTGACATACAATCACACATCCAAATCTACATTACAAAATTAACCAGACGAGAACAAAGTACAAGAGACATATTGACATGAAACAGGGTCACATGCCTCTTAAGATTGATCACGTGATTAGATGATTGCTTTGAGGATGTGTTTGGATCACAGATCACATGTATTGGTGATGTGGTTATCTAGGTCATGAGGATGGATCTAGGTCATGAGGATGGATCTAGGTCATGATGATTGATCTAGGTCATGAGGATTGATCTAGGTCATGAGGATTGATCTAGGTCATGAGGATAGATCTAGGTCATGAGGTTAGATCTAGGTCATGTGGATTGTTTTGGTGTTTTGTTGTTCAACCAGGCTCACAACCAACGCATCTCACTGATGCTGCTAAGACCTATTTTTGAGAAATGTCTATAAAAACGCACAATGTTAAATTGTGCTTTGTAAAATGCCGGCTTTTCATAAAAAACTGGTCGCGCTTTCTTCATGTCAGTCAGTGTGAACTTTATGTAGAAAAAATGAAGCATATTAATTCATCCGTTTCAGAGAAGGCATTCCATATTGACAGGACCTGAGATACATATTAGCATATTAGGCCACTCAAAGAATAAACTTCTCATCACCGCGCGCATCAGAAAAAACGATTTTAGATTTGTATTTTTTTTAAATAAGATGAACCTTGATAGAAATTATGAAAGGTATGTGTATTTAGTATCAAAACAAAGCTCCTGATGTCAGGGATGCAATAAACGTATAACCAGTAAAAATCTGGAAACCCCGCGTGAGCAGACACTTTGGCCCAGATCGGAGGGTATCCGCTTATGCGACGTTTTACTGTAGGTCTGAAGCCCATTTTATGACACTTCAAAAGCCATCTTTGATCTAGCAAAAAAAATCGCCCTCGTCATATTTTTCATGGCTTGGTGATGAGAAACAAGTTTTTTTGAGTGGCCCTTATCAACAGTGTAGATTGAAGTCAGTCTGGTGTTAATAGATTTCTAGTAACTTGTGGATAGGCGTAGAGACATGGTATCAATAGATAACCATCCATGGCTTTGTGGACAGGCAGCTGTAAACCACGAGAGGTTGATGTGTTATAATATAGAAGCACTGTCGAGTGTATCACAAAGTCAACCTTGAGTGGTTTACAGAGCAGCCTGACCATAAAACCATATGTTTACTGTATTTATTATCCATTTAAAAGCCCAGGAGATGTCATAACGAAGGGTATATGATTTGGGACTTTTTTTATTTAGCCTACATCCATATGCATGGCATTGTATCTGATAAAAAAAATGTATTTCTATATACAATGGATTTCATTGTGCGAAAACCACCAGTTTATTCATGTATATATGCCATCGCGTATAAGTGTATGTATCGGCTGTATATTGGCATGTCTCCTCTTCTATATGTCAGCGTAATGGCTGTATTTGCCGCAAAGCGTATATAACGAGAAATTTTGTGTGCGGGACATGCATACATGGGTCATATACATTTTACATGTCTATAGATGAGGCGTATACACAACGGAAAATAGGACTACCTTGTATATGCAAAATCATACCTATATATACGCTGCATGTATACATATATAAACTGGTGGTTTTTGTGCAGTGTTTGAATTCCAGATATAACGGATTTGAATTCCAGGTAAGGTGGATTTGAATTACAGATACAACGAATAATGGGCAGTGGCTTACTGAATCGCCATATAGTTGCAATAGGAAGGTTGTATACCATGGATAATTTCTTCCCGCCGATGGAACATGCATATCACGAAGACAAGCGTCAGTCAGTGGTGCTCCCCGAGGAAATATCGGTACCAGTGATCGGCGACACGTCATTGAGGCGTATTTATAAATAGACAATAATCGATGGTTTTGTGGATAGGCGGCCGGAAACCACGAGAGGTTGACGCGTAGTAATACACGAGCGCTTGCGAGTGTATTACGACGTCAACCTCGAGTGGTTTACAGAGCCGCCTATCCACATAATCATTGTTTGTTGTATTTATTATCAATTATTTCGAATAAATTAAACTCAGTAATTGCCATATTAAAGGGTATAATAATAGGGACTATTTCTTTGCTCTATAGCACAAAGAGACTATTTTTTCCGTATACCATGGATTTGAGGCCGTATACCACAAGTTTGAATCCGTATTCCACAGTTATGGTATCTGACAGGTTTTATATAATGGGTCGTGGTTTACATTTTCAATGGGGGCTTTGTATACGATGGATAATAAACCTGATGACTGGTCATGCATTTTACCTGCACTGACGAAGTGTTTCTTTACGTTCCAACAATTCAACCCAATTTGATTTCATCGTTGGTGGAAGCCTACGTAATTTGGGGAAATCATTTAGCTGGTTAGGATTTTTGCTGTTTACACTTACCGATATTTTATCGGGAATGTATAATAATCGGTGGGCGGTGCCAGGTTCTGTAGTCGGTGGTCAGAATGCACCCTATAGAAAAATCAGCTCCTGCTTCTACTTGAGAAGTTATCAGTGTTTATTAACGGTGGCAGTCAGAAAAGGGAGCTTATCCAATGGAGATTTAGGTAGTCTTTGATACTCAAATTCATTTCACCACCAATCAATTCAGCACGAAGACAAAAGGTCGGTGAGTGTCGCCATATTATATGATATTTGAGTTACAAATCCAAGAACCTATTTGCTTCCACCTGCCGATTGTTTCACTAAAAGTCTCACATAATCGGTCGGCAGTGCTGAATGCCATAATCGGTGATCATAATCGGCAGGTGGGAACTGCCTTTGGAGGCAGGTCTGGGAAGCTAGGGGTTATTGTTCAGTCGTGATATTCACTAGCCGAGACTGTTTGAAGGGCAGAGTGGTTTTCAGTTGTGGCAATATCTAGGGATCTCAGGCAGGGGCTGAGATGCGACCATTTCGGGTTATTTTGGTGTTTTTCAGTTGTGATGATGGCTAGGGATCGCGAGGGATCACAAGTTAAATGATCTGTCAAACGGTCACAATCTGACACCAGTGGATACTTGTCATAAATTATTTTTTCACGTGATAAAGCGTTTTCAAATTAAGAAATATTTGGAGAGAAGGGTACTGATAATTTGATATATTTATATCTCAAATTTCATAGTTTGTGGTTATTATGACCGTGAGAAACATTTGTCTGAAAATCCGAAAAATGCAAGCACTGCACCATTCAGCCTGCTTGTGTATAACCTACTGCAATGCTCAACTTTAAAACTAACAATATTTGCCAACAACGAGTAAATCAGAAAAACTTTTATCATATTGTAACAGTTACCATAGGGTCACCCCAGAACCCATTATTGCAGCATACCATAACTACTAATAATTGTATAGATACTATGGGATTCTTAAGAGTTGCCCCACTGATGTATAGGAATCAGGGTACCTTGGGTGATGATAAGTGATTTACATGCTGCTCTATAGATGCTGGAGCTGGTATCTGACAGGAAGATCAGCATAGAACCTGAGATCGTTCTCTACTGATCGCTCGTGATCTCAGATTGTGACCGTTTTAGCGGCGATCACCTGCGGCGCGCTAAGACCACGTTTGAAAAACACTTGCAGCCATTGATCTCCCAAACGGTTTCAAAATCGTTCTCCGATCTCAGCTAGGGATCGTCACTACTGATAAACTTCCCCCTGGACCCTGTCTCTACGCGGAGGGAGAGGGGTGGAGGGCAAAGTCTGACCTACTTTCTGCAGTGCGCATTGATCTTTCTCATAGTAAAATTAAACTGCACTTTTTACTGCTCTGTACCACACATCTACATCCGCTCGACTTCACTACCGGTACAAAGCAGGCCCGAGAGGTCACACTGGCGTCCGTCTATAGGTGTGCGGAAAGGTTAATTAGTCTCTGTAACCTTTGTAATAAGAGACAGGAAATCAATTAATGCCTACCAGCGAGCCAAGAGGATTTCTGAGAATGCGTGCGAAGACACTATAAGTGAAACATTCCTCACACACCTGACAGAAGTAGGGCCGGCATGCTGGACACCACGCGGAGACACGATCAAGCCGAATAACACTGTACTCGTCCCTTAAGTGGAATTCATGTACCTCATATGGTGTCTTTCTGAGTCAAAATCCTGCTGAGATTCTGTAGTCGAACACAATTTCTTCGTCTACATTGTAGGGATTCATTTCCCTGAAACATATTTTCCTCCATGTAATTGTTAAAAATATTTCCCCCTAAAAAGGAACAAAATCGCATGCGAGGTACGCGAATCCCATCGTGTGAATCCCACTTTAGGACAAACTCCCTCTATCTTAAGCCTATTCTAAGCTTGTCTCAGGCAATTTCGAATTGAGCAGCAATAAACACAGCATGATACGGGAGATGGGAAAGCAATTTAGTACACACTGGACGACAGAGATACAATTCTTTTCCTCAAAGACTGGCTACCGATTTAGGAACAATCCTAAAAGGTGGGGGTTTGTCCTGTTTTCTCTTTTTTATATCTATTTTCATTATCTCTATTATTACAATTATGTTTATGATTTATTCATAGCAGTTTATACTTATTATATTTATATGGTATGAATGACAGTGATGACTTTTTCTCTTATTATTTCTGATTAGCGTTCGACAAAAAAATCGTCTCTCTGCCACACAACAGTGAAATTATTTGCTAGTCCTTGTAGATTTTCGTGTTTTGTACCTTGTTGTATTATGTGACATCCATGTGGGGGATCGCCAGTTTACTAAAACAAACAAACAAATAGCAGTCATCACACAGCAAGTACATACAGCAGGCATGCCGGATGTCACATGAAGCGACTGTAAATACAATCATCATTGTTTGACAAGGGTTTACGGTGACAGAAAGTTAATTATCTTCGATTGACGAGGGTTTACAGTAGAAGAAAGTCAATCATCATAGATTGAAGAGGGTCTACGGTAGCAGAAAGTCAGTCATCACTAATTAAATAAGGTTCACAGAAATAAAGAGACAGCCATCATTTTATCATTTACAGATGAGGGTTTAGGGTAGACTGCTGGTAAAATTCATCATTGAATCATTTACACGTGAGGGTTTACGGTAGACTGCAGATAAAAATACATCATTTAATCATTGATCGAAGGGGGTTCGCTCTGTGGACTGCTAGCATGTATTTATTGATTGAAGAAGGTTGAAGAGTCAATACGCTTAACATGCATCCAGCTAAAGACTGAACAGATACGTCCAGTTTGACTGTGGATGAGAAGTGGGCTATGGGTATCGATTGTCCAGCTTCCGGGCGTCATGGGTATTGTTTGCTATCCAGCCTCCTGGTATCATGGTAGAAAGTCATTTATAATTTTGTTTGGGGGGGACAAAAGTTTGTTTCTATGAGCGCTGGGCTTGTGGTCGGGGTTCATAGTGAAGGCCTGTCGCTGGACTCAACACGGTCACATAACGTGTCAGTGTGGTGCACAGAGGACCAGTGTTCACAGTGTGACAGCTGCATGCTGCTTGTTTCCCATACAACATGCCAATCCAGCCTGGTGACCAGCAGTTCGGCAGACAATGGCGGCAGTATGCAGGTATATCATTGTATTGTATCACCCTCACAACTTACACTCAAATTGAATGCACAGCTGAGGCCATAAGGCCAAGTTATCGGACAAACCTAAAAGATGCAAATCTATATGGCATACATTAGTCTTTTATGTCATTGAGTGAGACAGACAATCAATAATCAATGAAGTTTCTGTGTTGGGACTCCTCAAGTTCCCTATCGTCAATATATGAAATAGGTTTTCAGCCTGTATGTCAATCTATAAGTACAACACTGACGAGTCCGAAGCTTTTCATGAATAATACAGTAGCTATACTGCATATGTATATGCTTTTCTTTTATTTGTATAACCCTTTCAGACTGAGTGCCTGCTCCACACTAACACTTGCTGAGTACTGGTGTTAATGTTTACCATCAATGACTGATTTTCACCGGTCAATTGTAACCATTATCAAGTGATATGACACATGATCCTTGATACTATTTTTTCTATTTTCCCAAGGATTTTAGCTATATAACTATTATTATACACCTAGTGCTGCATACAGAAAAATTGTGCCAACAGAAAAATAGTGCACAGCTAAAACTAACTGATAAACTGATGATCAATACAATAAAGGCTGGTTTCAGATAAAAGTGGTGCTTATGCTCCTTGGAGTTGGCTCTATGCAAATCCTCGCATGCGCTCGGATATTACTGCGCCAATTCCTCAGAGCATATGGCTGCTTGTATCTGAAACCAGTCAATATTGTGTATACCTATATTTCAGGGAAGTTTCATGTTTGTTGATACATTATATCTTAATTCATTATATCAACACCATGATTATATAAATCAGAGGAAAAGATGATTCCAGACATCATTCGGTATTCCAATTTGTTTTTTCTCTGGTATTTCTGTGGGAATGCCTAGAGGCATCATTCTATATTCCAGTGGGAATGCCTACAGGCATCATTTCATATTCCACTGGTAAGGTCAGTCATCTGTTTGGAAAGTTTTTTGGTAGTTGCCTTTTTTTCCAGATGAACTTGAATAATATCAAACGATAACTCTGTACTTTCATATATCAATCTCTGGTGATTTGCACCTTGCACTGAATTCTACAAACTCAACAGAGCCCAGGTGTGTAAGAGATACCCGGTGTTAATGAGTGAGTCATATGACAAGGGAGCATCATGACAAGGACTCTGTGGACCACACCCACAGTCTATTGTATATACCAGGGTCTTATGAATGTGATGGATACTTGACAGAATACAACTACCTGTCACTGATCACTACAGGCTCTACTGGTGCTTCACATATTTGGTTCCTACATAGGCAGGACTGGCTGGTTGGCTCAGAGCCAAGTTGGCTGGAGTCAACATAAACTATAAATATGTATCAATCTGCACAATGAGGAGGATTCTGGTCAAGAACAGGGTGTAGAAACACTTATCTCACCCCTCATATTTCTGTCCCATAGATTGAACTCTTTCTCTGTGGCCCTTTGAGTATTAGTACTTAAATACCCGAAGGGCAATGATGTCACACATATCATGACATCGATTTCATTTATTTTATACAGGGGTGAGATGAATACACAAAGCAACCTGCTTTGGTCACAGTCATTGATCTCCATATTGTTTGAATACTTCGAAATTTTCCCACAGCTGTCACCGCTATCACTTCACTTCGAACTCTATGGAGAACGACAACTGCAACTAAACCTTGCTGGTTTCTTTTTTATAACACCATGAGACTGGGCACAAACTGAACTAAGTATCCATATAATTGACAGAGATCCCCAAGTCAAGATCTACCAGTAATCTACAGTAAATGACTCCATACACTTCAGACCCTTCCTCTGGTCATACTTATTTATCAGATCATAGTCCATGAAAGTAACCTGTCACATGAGCATCTGTTTGGTTAAGTAAGATGATACTCTCCAAATACAGATAGATGACAGGTTGCACTGGAAGACCTTGCAGGCCACGATGGCAGCTAAATATGTTCTGGTCAATAGTGGTGCAGGGAGGGGAGGGTCTCAGAGAGCAGGTATTGATTTGACACATTCTCAACACACATCACAGCTATCGAGTGTCTCCAGTGTCATACCCTCCACTCTCAACGTCAGCCACCTCTCCTTTTATCTCCTACCGAGAGGTCCTTGTGATTCAAGAAATACAAATCCATACACAGACCCACGCATCTTAATGATCGTCTCCTAGTCAGAGGCCTCTTCTATTGGTATTATTATAGGCCATGTCTTTGAATGTCATTTAGAGATCACCTTGACTTGTATAATTATAGATGATGTCCTTGACTCTCATTCAGAGGTTACTTCAACTGGTATAATCATAGGTGATGTCCTTGATTGTCATTCAGAGGCATCTCTACTGGTATGATTATAGGTGATGTCCTTGACTGTCATTTAGAGGTCACCTTAAGTGGTGTAATTATGGGTGATGTCCTTGAATGTCATCTGAACTGGTCTAATTATAGGTTATGTCCTTGTCTATCGTTTAGAGGTCATCTTGACGTTTATGATTATAAGTGATGTTTTTGCATCCAATTTAGAGGTCACCTTAACTGGTATAGCTATAGATGATGCTCTTGAATCACTTAGAGGTCTCCTTGACTGGTATGGTTATAGGTGATGCCATTGACTGTCATTTAGAGATAACCTCGACTGTTATGAATAAAGGTGATGTCCTTGACTCTTATTTAGAGGTCACCTGAACTGGTATAATTGTAGGTGATGTCCTTGACTTTCATCAAGAGGTCTTCTCTACGAATATAATTTATAGGTTATGTCCATAACTATCATTTAGAAGTCACCTTGACTGGTATGATTATAGGGGATGTCCTTGACTCTCATTTAGAGCTCACCTCGACTGGTATTCTTATATGTGATGTTCTAGACTCTCCTTTAGAGGTCATCTTTACTGGTATGATTATAGTTGATGTCATTTAGGTCCATCTCTACTGATGTACTATACACAGCTTGAAAAACCGTGATTTACATATGTATATGTAAGGCTTATATATCTATCAGTTTGTGTAAATAAGTAAGTCTTCCTTGCCATTGTGTATACACTTTATCTCTAGATGTATACATGTGCCCATGTCACACATACAGTATAAATACGCCTGATTCTGTTACATTTACACCACTGATTTCTGCATCTAGAGGTCACCACTGTTGTTTTATTTCATTTGCTATTTGGCATTAAGTCTGTGGTATATAAACAATCCGATCTTATATTATCAACTTTGGTTGTAAGATCTTTCAAAAACCATAATGAGTATCATTTCATTGATTATAACAAACCAAGCATTCTTTTGTAATATCTACCGGTTTGTTTTAATGGATTTTACTCTCAAAACACCATTGTTCTGTATTTTCCTGGATGAATGTATATATAAGGAACACTGTATAAGACTGTGGTTATAGACTCGTGTCGCAGTCGGGGTGGGAGCCGGGGTCCTTCATTGCCTCCCCACTCGCACTACCTGCCGCCTCCTGACCTGCAGATGTAAACTGTATTGTGTCTCAATGACCATCTTCTTGATATTTCGTTATCGCACTGCCTTCCATCTTCCACAACCATACGTGTAGATCCCATGTTGTGTCTCAATGAGGTATATTTGGTATTCCATCAGCGTCCTGCAACCTAATATGTAGTTGTAAACTATATTGTGCCTCAACCATCTGCGTACCTCTTCTTGATGTGCAGATGTAAACCATATTGTTGGTACTCCTTCATGCACCCCTCCCCACCTCCTGATGTGCAGATGTTAACCATATTGTTTCTCAATCCCCCTCTTCTTGGTACTCACTTACTGTAAGATAATCACAAAGTGTTTTTTATTTCCAGGCATGAACGCCAGCAGAGTGAGATCACAGAAGTCACAGAGGTCAACTCACAAAGTACTGGTTCCCAGTAGACCTCACCTAACATGGTGGCTGGCTGGAACGGAACCACCGATGGCCTGGTGACGGATGCCTTGAGTGATAATGCGGGACTTTCCCAGATGCACAAATGGTTCCTGGTTACCGGTTCACTGGTTGCACTCTCTGTCATTCTTGGCGTCATTTACTTTATGATAACGCACAAAGACTGTGTTGGGAGCACACTCAGTGGCCTGCAGCCTGACCCTGATGGTGAACGCTGCCGCCGACAAGTACTTCCAGAAAATGATGACCTTGAGAATGGACAAAGCAGGTTAAGCACCCACCTTTTCGTCAACAAATGGATGTCAAGGTCAAGAAATGGTGCTGAGCATGACAAATCCTGAGGACTGACCAGTTGTATATTACTTGTACCACCATGTCCAGTGAGTTTAGGAGAAACCTACACCATTATTATTGTGCATCTGTGTAAATATCATTGTTCTTCATCATTCATTCATATGAGAATGTGTTATTTATTGCCAGCGCGGAACTCTATCTTCACTCACTTTACCCCTAAATCAGATGTCCAATGCTGCACAGCTCTAGGCATGCATACATGACATTTTGATCCTGCACAGCTCTAGGTATGCGTGTATGATGTTCTGATGCAGAACAGCCCTAGGCATATGTACATGACGTTTTGATGCTTCACGGCTCAATGCTTATGTAGATGACGTTTTGATGCACAGATCTAGGTGTATGTACATGATATTTTGTCATTGGTGTGGATTCCATTGAATATAAATAGACAATGATTAATGGCTTTATGGGAAGGCAGCCTTTAACTTCGAGAGGTAATAAAACCATTGTTTGTTTTATTGTAAAATCTATCTTAACAAATGGATAGGAATTGCCACATTATCGGCTCTATCAGTAGGGATTTCGTCTTTGATCTCCTTGCACAAAGAGACAAATATTTCATGGAGTGAGTAATGCGTAATCACTGTCTTTGTTGTTGCAATCAATGTATTTCAAATCTGTAATTAATCGTTATGGTTCCTGAAAACTTATAAACAATGGGTAGTGGTTTACTGTGACCCCACATATTTCCAATGGGGACTTTGTGACAGATGGATACTAAATTCTGTTTTTCGATTGGGGGGTTGGGGGGGGGGGGTTGATAAGAAGACAGTACTTTCATCATAGCTGTCATTGTGATCATGTCTTATTAGGACATCTGAACATTCCTGAAGCTCCAAAGTGAAAGATGAAGTCTCTGAAGTCTATGTCTGTACTGCCTTTAAAGTGAGTGTTCTATCAAGCTGAGAAGAATTTATCACTGTTAGGTGTGTGCTAAACATGCTTAAAGTATACAAACAACTTACTAAGAAAAATAGTGCCAACCAACGTCCTGTGATTGCCAGTTTGAGAAATCAGATAATGTCTAATTTATTACATATTCAATTAAAAAAGTTGGCAGTATTGTTTTTATTTTGAAAAATTACAAAAACTAGTTTTATATTCACAGAGGTTTTGGAATTACTTACTATCTTTTTAAAAATCTAGATATGTGAGAAACAAATCCTGAATATTTTCTGTACAAGGATTAATTAAATGGCAATGCCATTAGAGTGTCTGATTAGGCCATGCATGATTATTGTGAGTGATACTAACGCCCGGAGATGACCACAGGATGTCAGGCGGGGCTGCACCATTACATTAGTGTCAGTATCCACCTCCATCGGTGTCTGCCTGTGTTCGCCACGGGAGAGTGAACGGGGCTCTTTTTCTCAGTTATTTTTGGCCAGTGGAACACTTACTTAAGGAGTTGACTTTCTACATGATTCAGCTTTCTACACAATTCAGCTTAAACTGGTTTCGGGTGAGGGAATCCCAAAATAACGAGCTAAAGATGACTTAAGTTACTTACCAAGTATTCCCCAATGTTTAGTCACTCCCACACCTCTCTCATTCTCTGCCTCTAAGTAATTTGATATCATGTGATAAACAAGAGATGCCTTTGGTGGTAATTTGTGGACTAATATTTGAGACCACTGAATTGCACCAAATGCAGTTCTGGGTCTTTTACAAGCTCAGTGACACTGAAAAGCCAAACTCTGAGAGCAAGAGGCTCAGAGTCAGGGAAGAGTTTTGAAAGGAGTTGATGGCAATGCTTCAACAACTCCTCCTACATTTGTTGCGGTTCTTCTTTGTTTTTAGGTTGTCCTTTTTTTGTTGTTGTTTTGGATTTGTTTTAATGGGGGGTCCAATTATTTTGATATGGTCCCGATAAGATATTGGTAAGTGTGAATAATTACTAGAAACTGAATGAGAGTTAGTAGTGTTAGTGTTTATAGCACAATGGGCAGGTCTCAAATTACTGCACAAAGCGTTAGCAGAGTGTAGTGAGAAGCAGACCTGACCACAGTGCAATAAAAAGTAATACTACTAACTCGAGTTAAGTTTAGTATTTATCCTACCCCATCTCTAATAATTCATTTGTTACCAGCATGCAATAAATAACACTTTACTGCATACTCGCCAGAATACAGTCAGCCAATGTTAAGCCTATGGAGTTTTCTATTAGAGTAATTCATTAGGGGTAGGATAAAAAAACTTTCTAATACAGGCAATGATTTATCTCCCTTAAATTGTGTCATATGGCACCAATGACTTTGAGGTCACCAATGAACTGAGATTTAAAGAAAACTTGGCAAGTATTTCTATTTTATGGAAATGAGGCCCCACAGATTACTGACAACGAGTTTATCATAACCCTCTTTCGCATAGATGGAGCCTGGAATTCTGTAATGGGAAATATCTGTGTTCCTCCATTTTATCCAGTTAATCTTTGGGATATTTCTGCTCTATTTGATCGATTAACATGACATCAGTGAACATATATAATATTTAGTCAATAATCGGTCCTTGGGTCTTAACGCCAAAGTGACCTCCCCAATTATCGATACAGATATTTTCTAGGGTATCACCACCGATATTGTATCTGTGCATTTTGGGTGTGAACTAGCCCTTAGCTTCACTGTCAGGGTCTTTATCACTGGAGCCAAATGTTTTATACAAGGAGGATGGAGGATTTGTACCCTTCAGGTCTGTCCACATTCTTACTTCATATACTGAGATATTTCACTTTTGCTGTACACACCCATCACTGAGAGAACTGCTGAACATTCTTCATAATCTGCCTATTTTGAAGGAAAATGTCTATTTTTTCATGTTGACAGGAAAATACTCTACCATTCCAAGGTTTGATAAAACAGTCTGGAAACTTTTCACTTTTCTAGGAGAAATCTACTTTGAGGTGTTTCTAATGTGAACAATCTTGTATATCAATAAAGGTTTCAGTGTGATAATCCAGTTGTCTCTTACATTATTAAGCTGCACTGGTGGCAATGGCTTCTATTTCTGCTTTGGCCTATGTACTCACATACTAGGCCAGGGGGCTGTTTGATTTTCTACACAAATTGTAGTATAAGGCCCGAGGGAGGAGAGGTCCTTCAGGGTTTGGGTTTGATTAGTCAAAGTATCATGGGGAAGAACAGCTGTAGCTGATAATCCACGAGGTATCATCCATTTGGGTTTATTATTAAATACCGGGCCAGGATACCTCGTCCAATCCAATCCTATTTGATGCAATGAAACATACATCACATATTCTGAGACGCAATGGAAGAAAGGCCCAGCCGAGTCTGGAAATGTGTACACCATTATTGACCCTATATAAGTGTTTAAAAAAGGGGGAAAAAGATAGCCACCAAGCTGGCCAGGGATCGATGTTCCTGTGCCCTAAAGTCAGATCCATTTCTTCCTGTTAGGAAACACTTAAATATGAATAGAGTGTTGGACAGACAGGAGCTCACCTGCAAAGCAAACTGTAGTGATTGATAAAACCAATTACGGGTAATTTCGACCAGAAATCCAACATGGCGGCCATGCAAGAAATTGAAATTTAAAGTCACCTGTGCATCAGCTCTATATTCTCCAACCTACTGGGCGCTCTGGATGGTTTATTGATGTTTAGACAAAGCTTAAGGGACTGAAGGGAAGTTTTTTAGGTTGATTTTTGGTAGCTATTTTGGATTTTTAGATGGCTGACAGAAATTGCTGTAAAAGAGAGACCTTTAGGCTGTTAGACAAGCTATTGAGTGTATATTCTGATGAATATTTTATTGTCTCTACCTGGACAATTTAAGTTAACTTTCACTGCAACACACCTTTGTGGCCATATTGGATATTGAAGTAATTGAGCCCCCACTCTGATTAGGTCTACTACTGAGCCAAGCTTCACATTCATTCCCCAACTTGCTGACATCTTACATGATCCTGCTGGACAAAATAAAAGATTTGAGTGTTTACTTTCATGCTGGTATTTGCTGGTGGCAATTCAGCAATGATAATGATGACCTATTAAAACAGATTAACAGAAATTTGTCAATAACAGAAACTCAGGCAACCTCTGGTGGCATGAAGCACAATTACCGCCATTTCTGGATGTTGCTATTAACAGGAACCCAAGAAAGGGATGTCCGAAATAGAATGAGCGAGAAAGTCAAACATCGAGCAAGAACAGGGCCGCTAGCTATGAGAATGAGAAATTGAATTTCATATCTATAATTAGAATAATTATGCGAAAGATAGCCCGGCAAGAGAGGATCACAGAGCTTTTTCAATTTTAAAAATTGGTCAAGTAGTTAAAGAATTACGGAGGAAAGTCTAGTGAGACTAAGATTGAATTTGAGGAACTCAAGTGTATAGAAAACAGTAGATGGTATGGCACCACATAATGACTAGCACAGATGAACAGATTTATTACAATAACTCTCTAGATATTTATGTTAGGGACAAGGTATTTGGTATACAGGGGTATTTCCACATGCTGAATCCAATGGAGATATTTATATTCATGTATATTGATGACATCATAATTAATCTGCATATTAATAGGGAAATCTGTAATAATGATGCATAGATTTTACACACAAAAAAACACTCAAATGATACTCCTCTCTAATTTAGATCATGTCATACACAGCAAAGCATATGTTTGACTTGTAAATAGGAATTTGGACAGCAAATGTGCATAATTTATCTTGAACCTGAAGTCTTCAGATGGATCAGAGAATTAATAAATTCAGTTTGTCAGTGTAGTAATTTCAAGATGCTGGTTATTTAAATCTATCAAACTATCATACATCAAATCAATCCTCTGTGTATGCTCTTTGTAATGGCATAGGCACAAAACTGTTTGATTCATTCATTTTTGTGTGAAGAGCTTTTCTTTTTTTCAAACTGGTGCTTGATCAAGTTGTTCTGGTCATAGAAATTTTGTGCTAGCACTAAAGTGAAGCCCAATATATCCTCTAATTGGCTGAAATAATGTTTTGGCACTCAAAGTGGCAGAACAACTACTCAGCAAATGGATGAACTAAACACTGTGTCTGACAGAGCAGGGGCCATGGAGCAGGGTATAGGCCCAGGCCAATCCTTCTTAGATAAAGTCACAATTTTATAAGAAATTGGCCCAATACTCCTTTATTCATTTTCACATGAAAGCTCTGAATCCCAGCTTTCAGGAGGTATATTTTGATAGTAGATGTGATGATTGGGTGCTTGTGGGGAACCATTTGAAGAGCAATTGTTGAGAAATGTATTCTTTTTGCATTGTGTGATGGCCACCACGCCACCTGGTGTGCATTCACATCTACTTCCACCAGCATACCCCCAATTCTGAGACCATGAGAGACACAGCATGAAAATGCTGCTTTTACACCTGAGGAAATGATGTATACACGTGTTTTACACAGGTAGAGTATGGAGGGGAGGTACAGGTGGCCGGGTGGCCGGGTGGCCGGGTGGCCGGGTGGCCGGGAGGCTGGGTGGCCGGGTGGCCGGGTGGCGGGTGGCCGGGTGGCGGGGTGGCGGGTGGACGGGTGGCCGGGTGGCGGGGTGGCGGGGTGGCCGGGTGGCGGGTGGCCGGGTGGCGGGGTGGCGGGGTGGCCGGGTGGCCGGGTGGCGGGTGGCGGGTGGCCGGGTGGCCGGGTGGCCGGGTGGCCGGGTGGCGGGTGGACGGGTGGCCGGGTGGCGGGGTGGCCGGGTGGCCGGGTGGCGGGTGGCGGGTGGCCGGGTGGCCGGGTGGCCGGGTGGCCGGGTGGCGGGGTGGCGGGGTGGCCGGGTGGCCGGGTGGCGGGGTGGCCGGGTGGCCGGGTGGCCGGGTGGCCGGGTGGCCGGGTGGCCGGGTGGCCGGGTGGCCGGGTGGCCGGGTGGCCGGGTGGCCGGGTGGCCGGGTGGCGGGGTGGCCAGGTGGCGGGGTGGCCGGGTGGCCGGATGGCCGGGTGGCCGGGTGGCGGGTGGCCGGGTGGCCGGGTGGCCGGGTGGCGGGGTGGCGGGGTGGCGGGGTGGCCGGGTGGCCGGGTGGCCGGGTGGCCGGGTGGCCGGGTGGCCGGGTGGCCGGGTGGCCGGGTGGCCGGGTGGCCGGGTGGCCGGGTGGCCGGGTGGCCGGGTGGCCGGGTGGCTGGGTGGCCGGGTGGCCGGGTGGCTGGGTGGCCGCTCCGCACACCCGTCTCGCTCCCGTCCCGGGCTCAAGGCGTCCATGAACCGTCCACACCGTCTGCCCATACTCGCCCACCTCATCCTCCTCCCCATGACACTGAACCAACAATAGTTACCACCACCACCTCTACTAACACCACCTTTTTCATCTTTTTACCTATTATGCATGTTTGCGCCAGATGTACATAAAATGTATACGACGTGCGTTTATATGTCACGCACCGGATATTTCTTTTCATATACACTTTGCAGCAAATAAGGCCATTACACTAACGTATACAAGGAAAAGTACAGCTGTATATATATGCTGTATACGATGGCATGCAATATAGGCAATAGATGTATGAATATGTCAATATACATTGTTATACCAGTATTTACATGCTGGTGTATAGATGAAATATATGTGTTCATGCAGTGGGACCCGCCAACGTGACCCTCCCTGACGTCATGTGGCCCCCAGGCTCAGCCAATCAGGGAAGTAGTCCATGAGCCAGACCACTTTTGACTTTCAAATGGAGGTAGAAAGTTTCATTAGGATTTTCAGTTAGCCACATGTCCAGAGTTTATGAAAAAGTGAGGGGGCCATTTCTGATGTCCAGCTTAGCGACACAGTGGGCCTATTTCCATGGCAACCTGCCAAAATATTGGTATATTTAGAAATTGCATACTTTGTATTCTAACTTGGTGAAAATTTGATCTTTTCTCAAAATTTAAAAAGTCAATATGTAGCACTATTTAAGTTCTCTATGGCCATCATAGAGTCAATGACCTTGCTCAAGGTCATGACCTCCCATTTCAAGGTCAAACATTGAATTTTGCTCTATTTTTTCAAAGTACAACCCTTTCAATTCCCCTATTTTTCGTGTTTATGGACAAAAATATTTCAACCTGTGATTTTTGGAAAGGTACATGCCACAGGCTTATGAAAAATTGAGGGGGCCATTCTAATTCAGTGGCATGCTTATGAGATAGATAGCATGAAGGTGATTCTGATGATGCTTCTGATGACAATTTTTATATATCTATGGAGAAAATACTTAAGAAAAATACTATGACATTACTGAGAAATAAATATCTAAATATGTAGAGGCCATGGGCTCACTTTTTCATAAACTCTGGACATGTGGCTAACTGAAAATCATAATGAAACTTTCTACCTCCATTTGAAAGTCAAACCCATATTTTGAGCCTCTGGCTCATGGACTAAAGGCGTTATTGGTGGTGTTTGGCTGGTGGCCGTTGATGGCACTGAAGCATGAATGAGCGATAATCAAGGGTTTATGAGAGAGCGATCAGAAAATGATTGTGGTCTGTGTTTTGTCTTCGTTCAAAAAGTTCTTTTAGCAGAGATAGATCATTGTAAGTCAATACGAACATGTGAAGTTATAATGGCCGAGGCAGCTGTCTCATCAAGCGCGGCAACTCCGCAGAGACACCAAACGGACATTGGGAGAAATGAACTCATACAGTCGTGTTCAGCGGTCGTATCAAGTGCTGGGATTGTCGTCTGTCAGCTCACCTTTCTTGTGGCCTCGTCATTAAGGCCGGGGCCTTGGTGGCCTTTCATTCTCTTCTGAGGGCCTCTAACCTTTTCCTGAACACATCTCATTGGGCCCCTCACTATTTGTCTTGGGGCGATGTGCAAGTCGTCGAGGGGGCTCTGCTTCTCACCGTTCGGTCTTCAGAGACTTTTTCTTCGGCCTCCCCCCTGTGGTCTTGCATGTGGAAGCCACAGCTTCTCTGGACATGTGTCCAGTTAAGACTTAGGTGTCTTATAGAGGTGCAGCCCCTGGACAGTGCCAAGACCCCTTGCTCCTCCTTAGACTAGGGGTGGCCATGTCGTCGGCTCACTTCATTTCCATCATCCGCCTACTGTTATCATGTACCGAACACCCAGAGGCCTACCTCGTCCCCCCTCATTTATTCCGCTGAGGCGGGACTCAGCACCTCGTTCAGTCAGGTAGGCCTCTTCACGACGTACAGAAGTTCGGTACTTGGGCTTCGCAGGCTTCAATGTCCGTCTACCTACAGTAAAAATATCACATTTTGTATACTTCTGTATACTGTATACCATGTATACTTTTTCACATTTGTCTTTTCACGTTGGAAAAACTTAATAAATATTTTGTCCACAACTTCGCCTCATTTTAGTCATTAATCTTTGAGCAGGATAGTTTTATGAGACGATCAGCAATAGATCATTGTAAGTTTATCTTTGAGCAGTTTTACATGACAATCAGTGATATATCAATGTATGTTAAGGCCACTTTTAAAAAAAACTTGTTTCTCATCACCGCGCGCGTCAGCAAAAATGTTTTTAGAAGATTTTTTTTTTTTTTTTTTTTCATAGATGAGATGAAACATTGATAGAAATCATGAAAAATATGAGTATTTGGTATCAAATTAAAGCTCCTGATGTAAGGAATGCAATCAATGTGGTTATATGGTTGGCAAAAGTGATGCATCAAGTGTTGCCATGTAACCAATTAAGGGGGGCATCCACCAACCACGACAAGGCTACGACAATGGCCTTCCGACAACGTCCACGGCAGCTCTACAATTGGAAGCCTTGTCGTAGCCTTGTCGTGGTTGGTGGACCCCAGTTCCCGACAAGAGGCTACAACAAGGCCACGACAGGCTGCGACATGAAGCTTGTCGGGGGCCTTCCGGAGTTGGAGTGTTGTGGATTCCTCGATATCACTGTCGTAGTGTGTCAGAACCATGGGCGCCTTTTTAATGGCAACCAGCAACGTCTATGACAGGCCACCACACTGCTGTTCCGACCCTGCTCTTCTCACGACAAGGCTGCGACAAGGCTGCGATTGGAACTTTCATGTCTGCACTTGTCGTAGCCTTGTCGTGGTTGGTGGACGCCCCCCTTTAGAGTAAAACCCCACTCCTGGGACAGCCCACAAGCTCCCGACACGCCATGACACAGCTGTGTTGGTGGAGCCCAGTTCCCAACAAGAGGCTACGACAAGGCCATGACAGGCTGCGACATGAAGCTTGTCGGGGGCCTTCCGACAAGGCTACGACAATATCGAACATGTTCGATTTTTGCTATGACTAGACCTTTGTCGTGGAGTGTTGTGGATTCCTCGATATCACTGTCGTAGCGTGTCGGAACCATGGGCGCCTTTTTAATGGCAACCAGCAATGTCTACGACACGCCAGGACACCGCTGTCCCCACAAGGCTGTGATCAGGCTGCGATTGGAACTTTCATGTCGGCACTTGTCGTAGCCTTGTCGTGGTTGGTGGACGCCCCCTTTGGAGTAAAACCACGCTCCTGGGACACCCCACACGCTCCCGACACGCCATGACACAGCTGTGTTGGTGGACCCCAGTTCCCGACAAGAGGCTACGACAAGGCCACGACAGGCTGCCACATGAAGCTTGTTGGGGGCCTTCCGACAAGGCTACGACAATATCAAACATGTTCAATTTTTGCCACGACTGGACCTTTGTCGTGGAGTGTTGTGGATTCCTCGACATCACTGTCGTAGTGTGTCAGAACCATGGGCGCCTTTTTTACGGCAACCAGGAACGTCTACAACACGCCCGCCATGCTGTCCCGACACTGCTCTTCTCACGACAAGGCTGTGACAAGGCTGTGATTGGAACTTTCATGTCGGCACTTGTTGTAGCCTTGTCGTGGTTGGTGGACGCCCCTCTTTAGAGCAAAACCCCGCTCCTGGGACACCCCACATGCTCCTGACACGCCATGACACTCCACGACAAAGGTCCAGTTGTAGGAAAAATCGAACATGATTTTGTTGTAGCCTTGTCGGAAGGCCCCCGTCACAGCCTGTCATGGCCTTGTCGTAGACTCTTGTCGGGAACTGGGGTCCACCAACCACGACAAGGCTACGACAAGTCCACCAATCGTAGGCCTGTCGTGGACCTTGTCGGAATGCCATTGTCATAGCCTTGTCGTGGTTGGTGGACGCCCGCCTTTAGCCCTTGTCGGAAGCCTGCCTCCACTAGTGCAGCATGCTACGATAGCCTTCTGACATGCTCCGACACTCCAACATGTCGGAAGCCTCCCGACACACTCCAACAATTCCACCATGTTGGAATTGTTGTAAGCATGTTGGGAGGCCTCCGACAGTCAGGTAGGTGTCTGTGGGTGTCTGTGTGGTTATAACAGTGTCTCTATGCCAGAGTATGGCCTGTATGAAGTAGCCTAACCATCGGGGGAACCACCCCGCTTAAGGGGACAGTTTGCTCGGAATAGAGACTTCAAAAGCCATCTCTGACCCAGCAAAAAAAAAAAAAAAAAAAAAAAAAAGGGCCCTCGTCATATTTTTCATGGCTTGGTGATGAGAAACAATTTTGTTTTTTTGAGTGGCCTAATTGTTAAATCAATGAAAGGTGGGGACGAGGCTTTCGGTGCACCCCTCTCATAAGATCTCACACTCTCTAAGTGGTATTCTGTATTTTAGTCCAAACAGGGCAGGGAACCAATTGGAACCAATGAAACGGGGTCGGTGGGTCACACGCGCGAAATTAACGCGCAGGGGCCATCACACTACACTGTCGTCGTGATAGCGGTAGAGTGAAGTCATACTACCTCGTTCACCTACAATTCTAGTCCAAACAAAGCCACTAGGGCACCAAGTACACAGTATTCCTGCTAGTTGGCATCATTGAGATGATAGGAATCTTTGGGTTGCATTGATTTGTGTGTTTAGCACGGGAGGCAGGCCAGTAGATTCTCAGGCTCTAAGCCTAGTTTGTTAAGAATTCTTCTCCCATAGAGCATAGTGAGACCCTTGCACAGAATACCACTTAGAGAGTGTGAGATCTTATGAGTGGGGTGCACCGAGTCCGATGTGCGACTGCACTAATGACCAGGTAAGTTATTTTCCCACTTCGAATCCGCGCTGGAATCGTACTTCCATTTTCTTGGCATGTCATTGGTTCTGTGTTAGGATATGACCCGATCTGACCTGCTCTGACCTGCCCTGACCCCAAGTTGGAGTCAGTGGAGGTCTGATCTTGTTTATGCCTAAAAAGATTGATTTTTGGGTGCAGTTTCGCTGTCTTCCGGCTCATCAGGTCCGTTTGGGGACCTTCTCATGTGTTGATCTTATGATCTCTGTCATTTTTATTCTTTTTTGGACTTAAGTATGCAGGCTTACGTTTGGACTCATACTTGTTGTTGTGTACATTGTGGGTGTGTCCCAGATTAGTTTCATTTGGTTACCTGGTCAGTGTACAGCCTGGATTGAGATGTGAAATATTAGTTTCAAATTTTTAGAACCATAGAACCAAACATAAGGTCTAGCTATTCCTTCCATTGCACAAATACCAGGATGTTTGGCAATGTTCTTCTGCTGTAAAGTCTGAAGCCTAATGACTTGGATTCTCCATAAGAGACATCCATTTCCGATGGATATTTCAGACTTACCAATGAAGTATGGTTTTATATCTACATTTTCAACAGTTTCTGGCCAACTGTTGGCAGTGTTCTCATACACAATCTTTAGCGTGGAATCATGGTTAGTTTCTTTGCAATAGGATTAGCCTTTACTGGAAAGCTGGTGCTATATATAAACTACTTCCCATTCCCTCTTTGGAATTTTCATGAGGAAGGTATGAAAGACAATCAGCATTTGAACCGTCTTGCAATCAATGCTACTTAATACCATTTTCAGACATTTTTTACACGAAAGATGATCAATAATGCTTCCTTCTCGATCTGAGTATAGTTATTTTTAGAAGCACTCAAAGTATGTGACGCATATGCAATGGATCGTTCTGTATCGTCATCATAAAAGTGAATAATGACACCATAGTTGGATGCATTACAGCCTAATTTGAGCAGTTTCGTAGCAGCACAATTGGCAAGGAACACTTCACTACTTAATATTGACTTGAGTACTTCCAACAATGTTCGCCACTAGTCTTGGTTGGATGGTTGGTTTGATTTAAGGTCAAGTTAACAATTGCAGGTTCTCACCAGACTTTCTCAAGGTTCTTTTACACCACAAGGGTGGTGATCGAATCTATGAAATGAATTTAGGTGGAAACCTCACCCCTACACATTTACCGAGGTGAGAGTTCTTTTACTTCCCACACCATATAGACATGGTATGAGAAGGATTGGCCTTTGATATAGCAGTAAATCTACCAGGGTGAAGGAGAAAAGTGGTTGCAGTGGGACCCGAATCAACAAAGTCTGACAACCTTGATATTACAAGTCCAATGCTCTTTACCACTGAGCTAACTCCCCACCCCAGTTGCTTTTGCTATGCTTGAGTGCAAGCATATCCGCTCTGCATCATGAGGAGGCGAGGCGACCAAGAGGGCAAACAGATTGTTAATTGCTGTCCACCCCAGCAGACCTCGACACTAGTCTAACATCATTTTATTGGAGTCGATTATCAAGTGGATCAATAATAGTAGTGTACTGTTGAGGGGTACATATATTACTGATATTATACTGATTAGAGGATTGTAGGATTGTCCAGGTTGATTTGGGGAAAAAGCTCACTCTTATAGCTATTAGATCCATAAGATACTAGTGATGTTTACATATTCAGAATTTTCTTTATTCATATAAGTAAAGTTCCATTTAAATATTAAGATGGAGTTTTTGTTGATCTTTTACACTCTTACCGCGTGGGGTAAGAAGTGCACGGCAACCTCACACCTTACTGACCAAAGGTATAACAAAGGTTAAGAAAGTTAATAATGACTTAATATTTCATAATGTCTCAAAGTGGTGTGATTTACAGTGAACATACACAGGGTGGTCAAATGTCATTCACTTTCATCATAAGTTTCCTCAACAATGATTCTTATAAACATAAGAGTAAGTCCATAATATAATTCATTCCATTTGCATTGAGAGTCCAGGTTATTCACATTGATAACAAAGTAGAATTTCAATAACTGTGATGGAAGTCCAGTTCATGCACTCAAAATCCATAGATAATTGTATATCTCCACGCTATATTACTTTCACACAACTTGAAATGCCATACTTAACAGTGTTGTGGTGTCTGGTAATAAATATCTTGCAGAAACTTTTTAATTGCAATAGACTTGTTATTAATCGTGTAGGTTGGTAATAAATACAATAACGACTGGTTCTGTATACGAGTGACTGTAATCTCCTCGTAGTTGTTTATGATATCCTCACTAATCGCTCTGATATTAGTGCGCGTCAACTACTCAGAGATTACGGCCACTCGTACACAAAACCAGTCATAATTGTGTATGTATTCAGTTCCTAAATAGATTATTCTCACTGAATGTAAGCAGGTATGCCTGCTCTTTGCTTTACTGTACAGTGTAAAGTCCACAAGGATATACCGGGTTGATCTTACTCCAGCAGTCAGAGGAGGTGTGAAGCGCAGTGCCCCCTATAGGGGTCCAACTCATATATGCGATCGCGGTAGGGTTCAAGGCGCCACTTTCAAACCTGCCAGCAGAGGGGAAGGAGTTCTTGAGAATGGACTGTGTGAGGCTTGTAAGCCATAGCCTATGAGAAATAATGTTATATTAAACAAAACAAACAGCCATAAAACGTGGAGCTCTATTGAGCTCTATTGTGGTTTGGAGTACATTAGATATCACTCTATCAATATCTGAAAAGATTTTTGATAGAGCTCTAACAGTTTGTATGTAGTAGCTGTTACTAGTTAGCCTATCTTAGTATAGGAATGCACATTCAGCTGTCATTTGAGACCATGCCAAAACGATAGGAGGCGCTACGCTTCACACCTCCTATGTCCAGTAGTGGTGTAAGATCGCCAGCTCCCACAGGGGTAGATTGGCCACCACCTCTGTCTACACTACGTTCCAACTAAGAGGTTGGTAACGTTAAACCCTGGGCATGTCCACGGATTCTCACTCTCGAACCAAATGAGTATGTTCTACATGGATTCTGATATCCCAATTACTTGCAGAGAAATCTCCACATATTAATAAATTGATAAAGAACCTTATCTCTGTGGCCATTTTATTAAAAAAACACATTAGAATAAGGTGAGAACATGGAAAAGTGGCTTCCAGGGTAAGAATGTGGGTCATGGCAGGGTCAAGGGGGCATGGCCAGAGAGTGGTCGGACCACACAGTAAAAATAGATACACAGAGTAAAAATAGAAACCAACCCCTAACAAACCTCTCTTACCATGAGATACCCGCTACCACGCCAGGTCAAGGCCCCTCGCAATTTAACGTGACCAGAGCTAACATAGTGTAGCTCGGGTGGCCAGTGTACCACAGGGGTAGAAGTGTCTACCTCCCTATGTTACGTGAATTCACACAATGCCCACTTTCTCTAGCTCGGATATTCTCGCTCTGTGCTGCATGTAAGATGCTTTATATATGAATCCTTTGACTAATTAGCACTGCACACACTGTTATGTAGTAGTCTTCAGTTACATTATGTAAGCAGCTGGATTTGTCAGAATATATATTATACATATCTTACTTATCATGTAAAATAATTCCGTGAATAGTTTTAACAAGACAAGTAGACAGGTGGTCGTGTGTGTGGTCACAGGTGAAGTGTGACCGGTGGTGGTGAGGTGGTGGAGTGTGGGCTCCATCCCCTCCAGGTGGAGCCACCATGTTATGGTAGGTGGAGAGACCTGCCGTCCCTTTGAGGGATTATAAGCGACTCATCCCTTCACGTTGAGTCCACTAGTAATGGAAGACCACCTATCATAGGTGAATTACTTTGCTAATAAAAAAACAAAAAATCCTTGCTCCACCTTGTGCCACCTTGTTCAGCCATGATATTACGTTTACGTTTACGTTTATTGACAAATTCTGGAATTTCCAGTTCTTCCATTTGACATAATGAGAGAAACTTCCTGTACATGTAGTGCACTTTGGGCGCTCATTCGCTATCGCAAATCCATCACCAACATCACATATATACATCATAGAGATACGTTACTCACAGAAAATCTGTTAAGCCTCCCTTTTAAACAACAATTTTTAATCTAGTTCTTGCAGTTCTTTGGGTAGTTGATTCCAAAGTTTTACCCCCCGATACACCGTTCATACATTGCAGTTCTGTTAGACCCTAGTACAGTCTGTTGTCGCCAGGGCCAGGGCGCACAGGCTCAAACTCTGACTGTTATGGGGTGCCATTTTGAGGCAGAGATTCCTGCCTCAGCTGGTATTTAGCTGACCTGAGTGATTTGCCAGGAACAAGTGGCTTGGGTTTGCGCTAAAATTAGCACAGCTAATCACAAAAGTCCTTTCTCCCATGAGGCAGGGGGAACTGGCCAATGGGAGCCGTGCTCTGTTAGACCCTTAGGCACCGTGGTCTGTAAACGGACTACCATGATATCTCAGCGCATCCCTGATGGTCTATGTATATTAACAACCCTGAGTCTGGCTGTCTTCGCACTCTTTGCCTTTTACTGCTGTTCTGGACTGTAGTGCAGTAGACATTTTAAGGATAAACTTAGAATAATACTGCACCATGTATGCCCAAAAAGCTTTCAACTCGCTTGCATTTTTCAAAGCAGAAGTATTCTTGATAGCATTGATGTGGATGAACACAATCAGTGTCAATACGAAAACCAAAGTAGCTGACACTTGCAGATAAATTTTTTTGTCTTTCTTTAGTGTAATATTATACCTAGCAAGTATGTTTAGGACTTTCTCTAACCTTACAAGATGTTGGAATCATTCTGTTAGGCATATGTCAAATCAAGTTTTCTAAAAGAAAAACCTAGCACCTGATACTTTTCATTATCAACACAACCATTAACATGAACTTTATATTCTCCCCATAAACGCACAATTCCATCTGTCTTTGGTACTATGACTATAGGCGATGCCCAGTCCGTGTCCTACAGTTTGATAGGTATCATTTTCTCTTTTCGAATTGGTCCGATCCAGCATCAACCTGGTTGTATGAGGAATCAAGTATATGTCTGGCCTTGGCAAAGTCAGGTGTGGCATTCTCTCTCACCCCAACATGTGCTGTAGAACCTGTAATGTCTTCATAACTATCAACGAAGATGCTTATCAATGATAATGAGCAATTTCCTACTCTAACCAATATACTCAACATCACATATCAAGTCAACGTAAACATGAATGCGGTCATCTGTATACATGCATAACTTGACTTTGGACTTTGGCTAACTACCCTAACCAATCACAGTATAGTCAGCTGCTGTGTCAAACATCGATAAAAGTTTATCAGAAAAGTGCTTAGATATCTATAATCAACTTGATTCTTCCTATTACTTCCTATTGGAAGAAATGTAATATGATGCTTATCTAAAATCCTTATCATTATGAACATTTTTTTGTCTAACATCAACAAGTACAAAGCCACTAATGGCTGCACAGCCTATGATAAAACCTGTGACTTCTAAAGCATTCATTTTTCCAGGGTGATAGCTGCTAAGTAGTGTATACTGTAAGACAAAGCTAACCAGTGCAGCTATGTTGCTTAGAATTGACAAAACAACAGGGCTCAGTATCTGTTCAGCATATGTGTGAACTAATGACCAGAGTGCAGCAGAAATACTGTGGCCAAATAGAAGGCCAGCCTGACGAGCTGTCATACTCCATCTGATATCATCGTTATAGACCATTAATATAATAGATGATAACATGCCTATGATAGAGATCCAGATTACTAGAGGGCAGATGCACACAGAGGACAGCTTTGTTTTAACAATAACTTGTCTGCTAGAAGCTGATAATCCTGAAATAAAAGCAAGTGTGTATCCCAGCCAGGAACCAGATGCATTCCTGATTATAGTATTTGATTTAGTTCCTCCAAGTCCAACTGTAAGGTTACTATTCAGTTCCTCAGAAGCAGGAGCAAATGATCCTGAAGATATTCCATTGAATATAAAGTCTGGTTGTAGCATTAAGACCAGTCCAACTATCAGTAATATACAAAAGAAAAATTTCAAAAGCCCAAGATTTTTCTCCAAAATCATTTTGTTTAAAAAGCATGAATGAAAAAGGCTTGTTGCACTTTTTATGAAATAAAGTGTTCCCAAAGGTAACATGGCTGCAGCCGTGTAATAGGTAACATTGGTGATATTACTCAGTAATCCCGCCAGTAGTACCCAGGGAATGAACTTTATTTCAATGAATAGTGATTCTCTCTTGATGAATATCAGGCTACCTGTAAATGCTATTAGGAAGGCATACCGAAACACATTTAGTTGGAAAGGTGGTATATATTCTTGGAGCACCTGTGCAAAAGCACTGCTTATGGCTCCAAAAATATTGGCGAAGACTGCTGCAGCATATCCAGGCAGGAAATGGAGTAAGTCCCTAAGAGACATGTTGATTGGTAGCATCTAGGTGATCTGCAAAAGAATACAGCAGTTTTTAAGAGTACAATGTTATGGTGTATATTGAGAAATAGAAAAGGAAGTCTTGACACTGTGGAACCTGCATAGATTCATGCAGAGCACCAGGGCACACATTAAACATTATAAATCATCATGATATCTATCTTATTTCATAGATTTATGTCGACACACAAAAACTTTTTCTATGACTTTTGCAATTCTAAAATATCAACCGTTTGACCAATATGTTGCTGTACAAAAGCCTAGTATAGACAATCAGTCAGCTATGTTGCTTCAAGTGGTAGAGCTCTGCCTAATGACAGGGCTAGGCCATTTATATTTGATGTGCAGAAATAACTGGTTGCTTTCCACAAGCCAAGTTAAGCCTAGAAGCCATTCTCATGAACAGAGCAAGGCATGCATTGCTGTTTTTTGTTTTTTGTTTCCTTTGCAGTATCTCAGAATCAAACAACTTATGGGACATCAATATCAGAAAGTTAAGATAGATATTTATGAATTCTTCCAATTCCTCCAATTAGTAGGGGCTCATTTCATCAACCCCATAATCATGTTGAGCCTACCAATTTTTGAGAATTGTTTCTTGGACAGTTTTTCCTCTTCTTCCATTATATCTGGGTCCAACCTCTGGGAAATGTGAGAAATTCGAATTATAAGCCAAAATTCATAATTGCTGTCAAAAATGGAACAAAGATCCATTTTGGCCCCACACCCATTAGTTATTATTTTGCTTCCAACACACTCCGATAGGCCTTATGACACGTTTACGACACAAAATCAAATGTTGTGTTGTAAGCATGTAATTTATGTCAGTAGTGGATCTTGGCTTCTGACAAGGACTGCGACACCCCCCAACAAGTGAGTGGGCCGATGCCCAGGCCGAGTGAGTCCTGCTATGGGCACATGTGACACCCACACCACATGGCAGAGCCATGCATCACAACAAGAACAAGGGGAGTGCTGACACACTGACCAGCGAGGGCAGTTCACTGTCTGCCTGCATGCACAGTGTAAGTGGGCCTGGAGTTCTGACAGACCCAAAGGCCTTTGCGGCCCACAGACGGGCAGAGTGGCCTCACCTCTCAGCCTGTCCGCGTGTATGAAGCAGTCAGGACTATGGGTCTCCCAAACAACCTCGGGGCAAGGATCACTCTCTCAACAGATATGAACCTCAAGGCATGGCATCAATAGGTTTGTGCGATACGGTTCCCGCCTCAGGTACTTCGGGTTGGTCAGTGACACTTAGGACATGCCAAAACAACTGAGCGCCACCAACTTTCCTGCCCAGCTGGACATTTTTATCTCCAAAGAAATGGCCCGCTCTAATTTGTTGGGCCCATTTGCCGACGTGCCCTTTTTGCCATGGTGCCACGTTTCTCCCCTCGTGTCCCAGGAGAAACGTGAATCCGAGGCCCTGCATGCTTGGGACAAAGCCACCAGGTCAAATGGCAGCTGTCTCTTGGAAGTAGTGGCTGATCAAGAGACAGCACCAGTCCATTCTTTGGACGGCCTTCTGTGTGTCCAAGTGTATATGGCCAGCCCAGGCAAACTGCTTGAGGCCCTTCATTCCATGAAAGGGTTCTACCATCAATTCTGAGGCAGTACCTCAATCGGTTACTCAACTTCACCAAGGGCTGGAATAGCCACAGCCTCATCCCTCCAGGGCCTCCTACAAGATGCATTACCTTGCCTTGCCGGGGTGGCCTGGACCAACAGCCGCGATGCCTATGCCGGTCAGGTCTGGCCCATAGGAGACTGGTATACTGCATCTCAGAGCTTGACGCTCCCTCAAGTCAACCTATTGCTGATGCCACTCATTACCTATGTGGTGGATGCCACCTGACTAGCAGGTTGGAAAATCCACTTCCGGAACGCTAGTTCCTGGCGGAACCCCACCCTACAAGAAATTACGTAGGTCAGTTCGGTTTTCGGTAAGTCTGCACAAACCTAGGAACAGAAAACACAACTCCACACTTTTAATAAACAGGAATGTTTATTAACAACTACTTCCCGGATAGATCTGGAAGATCTCTCCCATAAGTACAGTACCCCAGCACAGCGTGCCAGGTAACGCTGGAGAGGCTAATCTGAAAGACTCCCCTAACCACCAGGAAGGTTACGAGAACCCGCCTGCAAAGTGAGGGTCCAAGGGTCTGCTCTCAAGGAGAGACGCGCAAGGACAGCCTGTCGACCTACTGCGAATGCTGAGTATATATACCCAACATTACGTAGTCCCGGCCCCCACCGCGCCACTCTCTTGTGCGGCATTGCCCGGAATCATTACAGAGTAAGGATTGACTCTAGACGCCACCTTCCGTAGAACATACGAAACACTGCTGGATTCCCGCCACAACACACTACCCCTCCCAGTTTTTACATTGCGCTGCTATGGGACAACCCATTAAAAATTACATTCCAGATCCAGCAGTTCTTGGTCTACTCTCTAGCTTCTTGGCGTTCACAAGAATTCACTGATACCGTAGTAAAAAGTGAAAAGTGGATTTGTAAATGGAGAATAATAAAATATGGAAGATATGACATTTAGAAAAGAGGAATGATGTTTGAGAAATAAGGACTAGCCTCGCTAGCACCTTGGATACATAATGTGGTATATTCACCAATCTTCTGCCGAGCGATGACTTGAGTGTTGGGTGGGGAGGACTCGACAGCCGCCGACCTACAAGTGGTCAGCCCAGACTGCCGAGCACCCCATCTCCAGCTGTTCCGGGTGTTGTCCTTGATGGATGGCTCCCAGCAGGTGAGGATTCCTCAATTTCTTTAGTATCGAGCCCAGCGGGCCCACCAGTGTTGCAGACCTACTCAGTCCAGCCTGAAACCTAGCGGGTGCTGGGCTTCCCACTGTTCCAATGTGAAGTCCTCCTTGAGGGGGAAGCGCTAGCCTCGCTAGCACCTTCAGTGAAGTTTCCGAAAAAGGAATAACGTCCAAAAGGCGAACAATTTCTCCATCCACAAAAGTGTGTGTGGTATCAGTGTTCTTTTTCCAGCTCCAACTATCCTGGCCTAAGTTCACAGCATGGAATCAAGTATCAATGAAGGCCTCAATTCCAGCTGTCTTCAGAAGTTACGATCACCGACCCAAGGTAGAAATAGTTGGCTATATCAAACAGAACAGGGGTGAAGCCTACTATCTCACTGTTGAACTTGGTCCCGACAAAGGCCCAGCAAGTCATGTCTATACCAGAAAGGTATAGCTCTCCTTGCCCAGCAGTAAGATGCATGGACTGGGTCCATGCCTCTTTCCACAGCCCAAAGATTGTTACTAGCTAGACCTATTATTAGCTAGACCACCGGGAGAACCTTCAGCTGCCTGAGTTGTGCCTCTGATCGGGATCGCTTATCGATGTGGACTCCTGGCTGTCCCTCTACCCCTCCCAGCGACCCGTGTGGGTGCTGAGGAAAGGCAGGCTTCCCGCCAGAAGGCCTCCATACACCTTCCCCATTGGGAAAATTCATTTCCAATGTGGGTGTTCCCCAAGAACTGAGTTAGTTAATACATGAAGAGCAAATGATGGTTCACTGCACCCAACAGGGGCTGAATTCAGTATTCAGTATTCCAGTGCCTGATGTTACCCTAGAAGGTCCCCCTGGGGGGAGGCGCGCTAGGTTGAAGGAGCTGCGTCTGATCAACCTGGGATTGATCAGGCCCCAACAACAGAGTGTCACCACTAACATCCATAGACTGAGCCTGTGTGGAAGTAGTGGCAGAGGTGGAGGTTCCTTCAACCAAGGATGACCACCCCAGCGCGTCAGCAACTTGTTGATGTGCCAGGTCTGATCCTTCCGAGGACAACTGGAGGAACTTCCCGTGGCTATGTTGTTGGGCCAACCATGCTTCCTCGAAAGGTTGCGGGTCAACCTCGATGTCGTAGAGCGATATGCCCAAGCGCCGAAGACAACATTCATCTTGGCGATGCGCTTGGGCCTCGGCTTGAGCGTACCTAGACTGTGCCGTCTGGGTGCTGAGGAAAGGCAGGCTTCCCGCCAGAAGGCCTCCATACACCTTCCCCATTGGGAAAATTCATTTCCAATGTGGGTGTTCCCCAAGAACTGAGTTAGTTAATACATGAAGAGCAAATGATGGTTCACTGCACCCAACAGGGGCTGAATTCAGTATTCAGTATTCCAGTGCCTGATGTTACCCTAGAAGGTCCCCCTGGGGGGAGGCGCGCTAGGTTGAAGGAGCTGCGTCTGATCAACCTGGGATTGATCAGGCCCCAACAACAGAGTGTCACCACTAACATCCATAGACTGAGCCTGTGTGGAAGTAGTGGCAGAGGTGGAGGTTCCTTCAACCAAGGATGACCACCCCAGCGCGTCAGCAACTTGTTGATGTGCCAGGTCTGATCCTTCCGAGGACAACTGGAGGAACTTCCCGTGGCTATGTTGTTGGGCCAACCATGCTTCCTCGAAAGGTTGCGGGTCAACCTCGATGTCGTAGAGCGATATGCCCAAGCGCCGAAGACAACATTCATCTTGGCGATGCGCTTGGGCCTCGGCTTGAGCGTACCTAGACTGTGCCGTCGTCCGCCCTGTGTGTTCATCTTCAAGAGCTGCCGCATATTGAGAAGCCTGACACTTTGTGGCCTCCCGAACCTCGTACCGAGCTATCGAAGCTAACTCAGATACTAGGCCCTCGAATAGGGACTTGGATCCGTCATAGACCCGTCCCTCCAACACGCCACCCACGTGCGTCTCCCACTTGTCTGCCCGTTGTCCTCGCGGGAAAGCAAACAGGTTGATGAAGTTACGCTGGACGTAGCGGGAAGCTTTGTCACAGGTTTCCTCACCACCATAGGAGCAGGGCTAGCTGGGGGTGGAAGAGCCGGGAAGGCCTCCTCCACCTTAACTTTCCCTGAACCTCGGGCAGCTACCAACGTCTTAGACAGTGAGGTCACTCCCTGTAGGCTTTGACTGGAACGAGTCCCAGCCGATTTCTCCCCGGGTCCATCAGCTTTAGAAGCTGGCTGAATGTTCCCCGTACTGCCCTGTGCTGCTGGAGCGCACTCCACAGCCTTATCCGGCTTAACCTGGTAGGCAGCTTCCACCACATCAGCGATGGTGTGCTTACGAGGGGCCACCTTCTTGGTTGCCTCTCAGGAAGGTTTCCCAGAAATGTCATCCTCGCTGGACGAGGACGACGACACCCAGGAGCAGTCTGGTGCTCCTGGGTGATGTGTCGAACAAGACACAATCGCAGGGAGGAGGCACAGCCTGCCTGGCAAGAACCACCCTTCTTTCCAAGACATTGTGCCCACAGATGCCCACAGATGCTTGGCGAGGTGCCTCGCGTACCGAGCCTGAATCGCAAATATCTTGTCCCAACCATGGCAACTCACAAAGACACAGTGTTGGCCATTACCAAACTTGTGCCACGCATATGATATCTGGGCTTTCACCTTTTTATCATACTTCAATGAACTCATGTTCTGAACCCCTTCCACCTGGTTGATATACCAGGTGTTCTGAGAGTCCTCGTCCTGAAGCCATTCCTCATCATCTGAGGCTCCATCCAAACCAACATTATTAGGAATATAATGTCGGTTCCCACAACACAGATCTTTGAGGCAAGGGAATGTCTTGCCAACTAAAGAGGCCAAAAGCTGGCAAGCTACCATTCTCTTCCCAGCCTGCTTCACGTCAGGCTGGAAATCTGCGTCTGAGCTGTCTGAGTAAGATCCGGACAGGGGGCAACCCCTATCCATCTCTGATCCCCAACACACAACCTTTCCTCCACCCGTGGCACCTGTGGAGGTGCTCGGTGTGGCGTCAAGGGGCTTACTGGCAGTAGCCTGCACCGCAGGTTTGTCTGAGCCTTTAGACCCAGCCCCCTTCGACGTCTCCTGTTGTTTCCCGGGCTTAGTTTTCACCTTGCTCGAGTCACAGGAGTGTGACCTGCCAGCCTTAGACTTAGACAGCCCCGCCGTTGCATGAGAGTTTGTCTGCTTCTCTGCTTTTGCTGCCTCTGCCTCTGCCTCTGCCGCCCATTCCTGGGCTGCACGACACTGCTTCGACAGCTGCCGGACCCTGAGACCACGGCTTTATCTCGGGTCTTCCCCGGCTCTGACTTTACCTGCTTTGTCACCAGCTTAGAGTCCTTGCTGGACTTCTCCATTGAAACAGAGTCACCCCCAACTGACGAATCAGTCTCCATGGCCTGCTCGGCGCTGGCTCCACCCGGGTCGTCTAACAGTCCCAGGGCCACGAATGACTCCGCTCCCGCTAGCTTTCCAATAGGAGGCATCCAGTGCTGGTACATTGACTGTACCAAGGCTCTCGTCTGAGTATCTGGGATGCCTGCCAATATCTCTTCCAGGCTCTGCGGACTAACCACAGGGCCCGGAGTCTCAGGGTCAGACGACTTCCTCAGTCCACCTCTACGCGGGCGGGCTCTGCCACATCTCGGTGTATCGGCTTCCAACTTGGATGCCTTCCCCTCCTGGTTCTCAGCCAGAACTGAGCCCTTCTTTGGTCGTGCAGCAGAAGATTCCTTAGCAGCCAAAGCTGCCTTGGAACTCTTCCCCTTTCCGTCTTTTCCCTGTCCGGGTTGCTCTTCTCGGGTTTCCCCAAGAATAGTGGAGTCCTCGGACTCATCTTGTTCCAGGTCAAAGTCTCTGTCATCTGAACCGATGAGCAAAGCATCATTGTCCAGATCTGCCCGTGCTCGGCCGAAGCCGAGGATCCGGGCAGGCATGAGGGGAGCTCTTGCTCACCCTCCGCTGCGGGGGCAAGGTCAGCCATGCTGCTACCGCCCGACTCTGGTGGTACAAGGTACCACTCCAAACACAGAGTGAAGACCACTGAAAAAACAGGGCCTTATATACTCCTAGTTGACCCAGATTCAATCTCTTGAACCAATCAACCATGTTGAGACATTCTTGGGTGAGCATCATGCGTGAAGAAGTCAAGGGTCACTCACACCACTCAATCTCCTAGTGGATGTTCCGAAACCCGGAACAGCCCTTCTTCAGGCTCCTACCCGAGTTCTAAACCCATGGGGATTTCCCTCAACTGTTGTGTATTACGTTACCAGTTTGGGAGGCAGAGATCAAGTTTCATCAAATGGATCTTAACCTGACAGCACGTTCGGCAATTCTGCAGCCTCTAGAGGGCCCTCAACATGGTCCCTTAGAGCAACGTCTGGGCTGTGGCACTCAACGGCTTACTCAAGGTTGCTTTGATCAAGGTTCAGTTGAACTTGATTTTTTTATTTTTTATTATTATACAGCACACAATTCACCAATGCAGGCGGTCTTACATTATGGCTGGCATTATGTACCAGATTGGCAGTCAGACTGCAAGTGGTCGTCAACATTATCAATACATCTAGATATAAATGTTGAAAGATGGAAAATTGAAGGGGGATGATGATGATGTATATGATAATGGATGAGTATTTATATGTTTAATGTGATATATGACAGACATATGCAATATAATATATGTTGTAGGTTTTCAAGACTTTGTTTAAACATGCCTTTAGACCGGATCATTTTAATATTAGTAGGTAGGTTGTTCCACATTTGTTTTCCCCAATAACTGGGTTATTTCTTATAAAACTCACTTTGTGGTCTGGTTTCGAGTCTGAACAAAGTGTTCTCCCCTGCAACCGACTTTGGTCATTTAATATTTCATCGCTAGTCTCATGCCCAGCAAGAAACGTAGTAGGAAAATCACTGTTTACATTTGTGCTTGCATTTGGTATATTTGTATGTTCTCAGAGTTCTCTGAGGGCACCAAAGACATATTGTGAGTCTGAATATATTCACAACGCATATAACCAAGTATTAGCTCCCCTCTGCGTCTTTTGAGCATCGCCACCTTCACACGTCGGTGTAGTTCGTCAACAGTGTGCACCATGGAAAAATCAGCCAGGCAGATTCTGATCCCTCTATTCTGCTGATGCTGTAACTTCTGAAGCCACCTTTGGCTACCCCCATCCGCAATCAGGGCCATGTAGTCAAAGATTGGTAGTATAGTCTGCTGATATACTTGTGGCAACTTCAAAGGACATCATTTGCCTGGTTTTAGAGAAGACAAAGATCTTATGGCTAATTTTCTTCAATGTATGTCTAAATTCTTTTTCAAACGATAGGCTACTGTCGAGATTTATTCCCAGATACTGATATGGATCAAGTTGTTGAAGTTTTGTTAGATTGATGAAAATATCATGTCGTTTACAATCTTTATTTTCCTCAGCAGGCCATACCAGCAAAATTGAGTCTTTTTTGTATTGATTGTCAACAGGTTACTTTTACACCAGTCTATAAAATTATCTAATGCATTCTGCAGACTTTCAACTATGCGCTCAGAGTCTGAATCGGAGGAGTAGATGACGAGGTCATCAGCATATAGCAGATGATTCACATCACCAATAGCATCACTTACATCGTTGACAAAATAAATGAATAATAAGGGGCCCAGAACAGACCCCTGTGGGAAACCATACTCAATCGTCTCCCATGTAGAGGTCTGCTCCCCAAGTCTAACATGTTTGTGTTGGCACCATAGATATGACCTTAGCCAGTCAACATGCGCAGAGAGCAGTCTTAGTCTCTCTATCTTTTCAATGAGTTTGCCATAATGCACACTGTCAAATGCCTTCTTTAGGTTTATGTACACACATCCTGTCACTTCAGATCATGTGTAAGGTACAGATCGTTCACGATAAGGTAGATTGCATCTATCCTTCCATGTTGCTTTCTAAAACCATATTGGTTTGTTATCAATATATCACCCTCATCTAGAAAGTTCATGAGATAATCATGAAAAATAATTTCCGCTAGCTTGCCTGGGACAGGGAGCAAAGAGATCAGCCTCCAGTTATTAGGATCACTACTTTTACCAGACTTGGGTATAGGAATAACATTGGCGTCCTTCCAAGCTTCAGGGAACATTCCTAGCTTGAAAGATTGCCTATAAAGGTACTCCAGCTGTTCCAATATTAGTATCATGTACTCTTTAAGAACAGAGGTTCGAGCACCATCCACCCCAGAGAAATTACTACCGGCAATATCTTTAATACGATTGTACCAGTCTTCTTTATTGAACAGTATGGGACGGTTTTCATCGACTGGTCTGGTACAATGAGGATTTAAGTTTTTGTTAACAGTGCTGTCTATATTATATGCCAAATTTCATCCTATGTGTGCAAAAAACTGATTTAGGTAATCTGCTGATTTGTCTCTCTCAATATTTTGATGTGTAATGGGGTCTACTAGTACTGGTACAATAGTATTACATGATTTGGGTTTGATAACTTTGTTTAATTCTTGCCAGAACTTTTGAGGATTACCAAGATTTTGGTCTAGTGTGTTAAAAACTATTTCAGATTTCGCTTGACGAATTACTTTACGTACATCTTTCTTTAATAGTCTAGCCTTAGTAAGATCATCATGATGTCCAAAGCACATATAACGTTTAATTAGTTTGTTAGTCTTGTACATGAATCATACCTCTTATTTCATCATTCACCCATTTATTCCCTTTGTCAAACATTATCCAAGTAGAATACAGGCAGTAGACATCAAGATAATCCGTTAGGTTTCCTAGTATATAAGTCCAAAATTTGTTTGGGTCTGTAAGTATCCAGAAGTCATCCCAATCGCTAAAAAGAATCCATTCCCTGAAATTTTTGATTTTGTGTTTTCAATACAATCTTTCCATCACAGTGATTTTGGTTTTCCTGTACCTTTCTCTTTGCCTCACAGCATACACTGGTAAATGATCGCTAGTAATATAGCTTAAGACACCAAAAGATCCTACATGTATTTAGCTGGACAGGATGTATGCACGATCCATCAGATTTTGATGGTCGGTGCATTTGTTTATCAGTCTTTTTAGTCCATAGTTTCTACAGAATCCCAAACTCAAATTTGTTAAATCTTTTACATGTCATAATTCTTTCTAGATATTCAATAGCTGATGATGTATCTCCACTATGAGTGAAATATATGGTTATTATTAGCATTGGTGTTATATGTGGGATTTTGACTTCTAAACTAAGACATTCCAGGTCATCATTGATGATACTGAAATCTTGGAGCATGGTGCAGCGTGAGGCAATGTCGTCTTTAACATAGCAGGCTACACCACCCCCAATCTTGTCTAGTCTATCCAAGCGGAATAAACTTATACCAGGCCAGGCAACCATAGCGTCGGAGTGGTTATCCATAAACATGTTTCACTGAAGGTGGCGTCGTCAACAGTTCAGAGCATTCCAAACACTTCATCATGCTTGTTGCACAACTTTTGACAATTTAGGTGCAACAGTTTCAGTCCATTTATATCATAAAATTGATCTAGCATGGTTGTCATTAAATGGCTGAACAAGATGATACAGATGGGAAATATTAATAGACAAAAAACAACAATAATATACAATAGGTACAAAAGGCCCTAGGATGCTGGAAACGCAAATAAGGGAATCATGACACACTGTATAATACAGTAGAAGATCACCTGTAGGTCGTTAGGTGAAAGATTGTCTAAAGATATTGCTGATAGACACAGCCGTGTGAAAAAGACTAATCCTAATTATTGGTACTAAGAACAAAGGTAAGCAGGCAGAAATGCTTCACTTTATATGTTTACCTGTGAAATTTTATATTTATCGCCCAAAACTGTTTTATGATAGCAAATTGTCTGTGTATGAATGGAGCAGAGAATTCCGTAACGGGTTATGTATAGAAAAATATATATGTGGAATGCTGGGTAAGAAGGAACTTTTCACAAAATGGGATAGAGTAATGGAGGCCATGATGTGAATCAGATGAAGATGGAGAGGCAAACCGGGGCGGCCATGCTTGAATGAGTTCCTGTCGTTTTCCGAAGATGTATGCAACACAGGTCGCCTGAAATTTTTTTTTTTTTCTCCTTTGGGGGGGGGGGGGGGGATTTCAAGCCCACACTATGTCCTTGTCCTTGTTGAGTAGTTGTAAATGTAATGTCAATATTTCTGTGTTGTACAACAAGAAAAAGAGAAAATTAAAAAAAAAAAAAGAGCGAGCTCAGGAGTTATGCTAGAGGCGGATCACTCAGCAGAAGATTTCATGCAATATGGGTCATATTTTGTGATGTGTTTTATGTATAATCCAATAGACAGGGTACTGGGATCGATCTCGCCTGGATATTCCTTTTCAGTGGTTATGTTCAGCGCTGGATTGTGCAAATGTAGCTAAAAGGATATACTATTGTGCATCGTGGGAGTTAGCCTGGAAGCCTGGCCTAGTTAGACTATAGGCCAGGTAACGGGTTCCAGTTTCGTGGTGCATTATTGGTAACGCCTCCATTTTTCTGTTGCATTGTGGGATTGCGCTACCTTGGCAGACCACCAGATACACTGGTTCCCAGGGTATCCACTAGGGAGCTCAGCGGAGATATATGCGGAAACCAGCCAAACCACTAGTCCACTAGTGCCCTAGACTCTAGTACAGTCCGTTGTCGCCAGGGCCAGGCGCACAGACTCTCATACTGGGACTGTTTTGCGCTGCCATTTTAAGGTGGAAATTCCTACCTCCGCTGGTACGAAGCTGCCCTGATTGATTTGCCAGTAACCAGTATGCTACTCTTCAAGCAGAGGTCCTAGAGTAGCTTTTACTGGTCATGTACCAACTAAATCAGCTTGGAGAGTTATAAGGCTCAATCAGGGCGTTTTTCAGTCTGCCTTTATAATGCAGAGAAACTTGATAATATTGATAATGATTATTTCACTCAAGGATACACAAAAGAAAATAGTAGCATTGAAGTGTGGTGTACCCTGGTGACCAACGGGAAATACTACAGTCTAGGGTACCTGCTTGTCAAACCGATGCTATAAGTAGAACAGCCAACTACGAAATTCCTCTGACTAAAGGTGGCTGGCCAGTCAGAGCCATGCTCTGTTAGACCTACACGTACCGTAACCCGAAGGTGGCACGGTGCGTGAACGGACTACTAGTGCCCTGGCCCTAGCGATAACGGGACGTACTACAGAAGACCAATCCACTATTCTGAGAAATGCAGTTCTGTTAGATCATTATTAATCATGAAATATACGTAGGAATAAAAGATAATAAGCAAGATTGGGTAACCATTATTGCCATCTCGTTTAAATGTTAAAAGGATCGGTGAGAAATAGCTCTAGGATGGGTGAAGAACAACAGATAGGAATAAATATAGGTAGCAACCTAATAAGTTCTGCGTAATAAGTTCTGAATAATATATACTAGTGCCTCGGTTTCTCTATCCCTCTCTCTCTCACTCTCTCTCTCAGGAGTCACATGTTTGAGACACGGAGAAGGTTCAGTCTTTAGACGCTTGAATAGCCAGTAGTCCATTTCACCGTCTAGCATAATGTAAACATACTATCAAACATATAATCATGCAATCAAGTAATCACGTATTCATCTAATCATGTGATCTTGTACTCATGTAATCATATAATCATGTAATCATATAATTATGTAATCATGTAGGAGTCCCATGTTTAAGACTCGACATGATACAGCAACGTCAATATCCGTAAAGGAGTTTCAAAGATGGCCAAGAGCATCGATCTTACGAAATCATTTAAATGTTCAAGGGATGGGTGAAGAACGACTCGAATATAGCCGATCTTATGTAATCATGTAATCATATAATCATGTTATCATGTTATCATGGAGGAGTCCCATGTTTAAGACTCGACATGATACAGCAGCGCCAATGCCCATGGAGGAGTTTCAAAGATATCCAAGAGCATCGATCGGACGGTATCATTTAAATGTTCAAGGGATTGGGGAGGAACAACTCTTCTGTATACAATCTTCTTTCTTCTTTCAGCAACCATCAGTCATCAGTTGCAGCGACACAGATACAAAACACTCAGCATCACAGTTAATATCTGTCCAAGTATGTGTCGAAAATGGCCAATTCAGTGTCTCTGTGTACATATTTATGCAAGCACATGGGTATGTATGTACACATGTATGAATGCATGTATGTATCCCCTGCTCCAGTACACACTTAGCCTGGCATAGAAATATGCATGTTTGACAGTTTTATAGCTTTTCGGGGGTTGTCCTGGCGCGAAAGAATGAGCGATTATGCAGGGGTACCAGCAGTTGCTCAGGTATGCTGTGGCTCCACTGTATATCATTCCATTTGGAGTTTGCCGAATCTGGATGGTTTGTGTGGGTTTGGTAGACTTGGGGATGGGTGTCGTGTCCATTGGTGGATGGTCGTTCGATTTGTTCGATCTGACGCCAAGGTTGGCCGCGATTAGGTTTATGGTAGTTGATTTGGTGGTTTGTTTAGTCATGCCATCTCTAGGCTGGGGAATATACTTTTTCATAGCTCCACTCTTTCTCCCGGAGCGTTGGTTCTGTTCTGCTGCATCATATTTTTCACAAAATTCAAAGGGAATTTTGTCATGCTCTTCAAGTGTGTACCTTACTCCGTCTAGGATTAAACACTCATCTTCAAGTTCACAATCCACTTTTTGTTCTCTGGCTGATCTCATAGCACGCCGGAACCTGGATTTTGTGGTACAGCGATCTCGTGATTCGTCATCAGCTATCCAGACTTGGTCTGCTCGTTCAATGTGTTTCAGTCTCCATTTGTTTTGCAACATAATGTTTCGAATCGTCAGATTACTACACGCTTGGTACTGTGCTAGGCTGCGAATCATAGCGATTGTTTGTCAGTCGACGAACACCAAGAAAATCATCAACTCCAAATCTGACTAATATCACGGCATAGCAAGTCTATAAGTTCCCAGAGATTCGTTTCACAAATCGTTTGGAGTCCGTAATATATGATCAGGTTTGCTTCTTCTGTGCAGTGTTTTATAGAGCTCAGCTGGGCTACGACATCAGCGAATGTGCTTGAGTTAATGTCCTTGGTCTATAGGGTGAGATTCAAATTCTCGTATTTTGGCCTCAAGCGTAATCATCTTTTCAGACTGGGAATTTAACTTCCTGGTTAGATCAGCAGCTTCTTCAAAGAGTTCATCATGACGTCCGGCACAGTTTACTCTGACAGTAGAAATATCTTCATGGTTTTCGAATGCTTCAATGGCAAGTTTTTCTAAGTTGTCATGTAGGTTGTTTGTTATTTCAGAGTTGATCTTAATTTCTCTGGAGATCTTGCATTGACGCCACTGTGTGCAGTGGATAGCATATCTAGTCGTCTACTTAGCCCGTCATTTTGCCGGGTCATCAGGTCAACAACTTGATTTAGTGTATATTCAGTGACAGCAGTAGAAGGTTTACTTTTGGCGGCGATACGCCACTGACTCGTAATGATCTACACTCCATACAATGCTTCTTGTTGTGTTTTCCAACAATTCAGCACTACTACTCTTTGTAGCTCACCAAAGCCTTCGATTTTAGCAAGAGCTGCGGCGGGGGTGCAAACCCATTACAGGTTTCTTCCTACTTTTCGAACCATGCTTCGTGTGCATAGCTCGGTCAGTAGGTGCTTTGAGCTGCTTCAGGCTTCACATCTACCCCCACCTTACTTTCAAACACCATTTCAATGTGTGGACAGTCAGGCTTACTATATAATGACCCTCTTCAGACTTAAGGTTGAATCCTGATATCATCTTACACAAGCTGCAGCCCCCCTTGGATACGTCAGGCATGAAATACAGCCAAGTCGCGCGCGTCTACATATGGAAACCGTCTCGTAGACGCCCCAAACGCAGGCGCGGATAAGAGGTGTATACAAATGTAAACAAGGCACTATACAGCCGATATGTGCGTTATCGCGATGGCGTATATATATGCAAAATGGTGGTTTTCATGCAGTGTCAGTTCCATATGTAACAAAATGTTTTCTAAGATGGCCATATATTTATACAACAAGGACAAATAAAGGTAATAGTAGATCATTGATTCTTGTGTCACAAGTATACACGATGAAAATATTTTCATGGAAGAATTGTTGCCATGGTAACATTCCACTTTCAAAGAGAACCCTTATTTTTGTTTTTCTTTATGCTACTTAATGTTGAATAAAAAGAGTTATTTTATGAACAATACATTAAAGTTGATGAATATAGCAAAAGAACACAGCAATAATGGGCAGCGCCATTTTTTGAAGTCATTAGATTGTTTTCATGGCAACCATCACAATGTATTTCCTATGACCATATCTGCCAAATAATGATAGATTAACTGGTCATTTGTTTGGCAAGTCTTAATGACATGGCAACTAGTAGATGAGTAGAGTATAAAAATGGTCATTAGAGAGTCTCCTGCATGAAATCTGCCATATTTGTCAATTATTACATGGGGAATCTGATTCTGCCACTATTTTGTCCAAAAGAATGTAGCATCACTTCTGTTTCCATGACAACATAAATGCATAATGAGTTACTCAGATATCCCTATTTTCCTATACATATGAATAGTAAGTGTAAGAAAAACAACAAAACATCTGCTCACAAGCTTTCATTTTCATTTTTGTATGTATACCTTTGGAACATATTGGAGGATTGTTATTTACATTCCCTTGGAACTTGATTGTCATGGCAACCAATGCAGCCCAAAACATCCACTGCAGTAAGCAACTATATATGTCAGTGAAACTAACTGCTATACCTTTATAGTAACTGAAGATAGAGACTTTATTCTGGTACTTTGAGAGTCTACTGCATAAAATGTGACATGTTTGTCAATTATTACATGGGGATTATGATTATGCCACTCTTTTGGCCAAAAGAATGTAGCATCACTTCTGTTTCCATGACAACATAAATGCATGATAATTTTCTCAGAAACCACTATTTCCCTATCCATATGAATAGTAAGTCTAAGAAAAATGGCGAATCATCTGCTTATAAGATAACATTTGCATTTTTTATAGTATACATTTGGGGCATAATGGGAAAGAGTTAATTCCATGTTCTTAGAACGTGGTTGCCATGGCAACCAATGCAGCATAAAACATTCATTGAAGTAATCAACTCTAAGTATCATCTAAATAAATTGCTATAAATTTTGAGCCACTGAAGATAGAGATCTAATCGAAGTACACTATTCTGGTACACTAAGGCATGTAGAATCCGATGGCATGCATCAGCAATCCCAGAATGCAATATTTAAATCTGCTATTTTAAATCTGAATACTTTCAAATAAATATATTTATATATATATATATGGTCGATATTCAGAATTTGACAGCAATTCACTCCAAGATAGTAAAAAAGTAAAATTTCTCAGATCCTTTTAGATGTTTCCCCATGTAATCTAGACATATCTATGATATTATTCCTAAAATGGCTAATCATTTGGACCAATAATGGGTTCAGTAGGCCATATTGAAGTAATAGTGTCTTTTCTGTTTCTGCCTCCGTGTACATGAGAAGATCAATTTAAAACTCTCATTTGGACTTTTTCAAAAATATAAATAATGATGCTTCTTTGTTTGTTTTACATTAAAAACATATTTACTAAAGGAAGGAGTGTGAACAAGATTTCCTGTCTAATATAATGAGGACTTGAAAACTAAATGTATGGAAGATATCTTTTTCCCAGAGTGTGACATTTTTCCATAAATACTGCAAATTTTTCTAAATACCTCAACAATTTAAAAAAAAATAAGTACATGTTGAAGGACATGTCCCCTACAACTAATGTTAATTTCAAGGATCAGGTACCATTCAACAGAGAGCTATAAAATATTGAAGGGTGTACACGGAGGTAGAATCTGTACACGGAGGCAGAAACGAAATTTTTTAACTTGCTCTGTGCCCTACAAATATGGCAATTTCTGAATGTTTTCATACAGGAAATATCTGTGTATGTGTGTGAGGTATACTTGGCATAGTTTTATTTATTACTGAAAGTAATTTTTGTTATGAAAATTGAACTTTCTAGAAAGTTGTAACATCTTTTTTTCCTTATAATGTCTGACCAAGAAAATAAATATTTTCCAAGGATTCTTTGATCCCATACGATGCCTGTGTACTGGTCCATGATGTCTAGGGTCTCATTTTCATTCCACAGACCCATTTTCATTATAAAAAAGATGGAAACACATGTACACGGAGGTAGAAACGTGTACACGGAGGCAGAATCCGCATCCATGTACATAATTTTCCAGTATAACTCCATAGTGCTTTGGCAGATTTCCATAGAATTTCACACAGGAACAGGTGTGGTCCTACTATAGATATATTGAATCCTATTTAAATTTCATTAGCAGGTCTTATGGAAATATTGATGAACATTATGTGTACACGGAGGCAGAAACACATTTTATCCATTTTCTTGCCTTAACACTAACACCCATCAACATCAACATCCAACAGCACCCATACTTATAAAACAACTCCCACAGCGACACCCACCAATACTAAGACCCACAGCAGGCCTATTTTTTGTTTCAAAAAGGAGATAATACATGTACACGGAGGTAGAAACATGTACACGGAGGCAGAAGTACATGATTTACCAATATCTAAATCCATAGTGTGTGTGAGGATTTTAATGTAATTTCACACAGTGACAGATGTGAGTATACCATACTCATATAATATTCTTTTCAGTTTCTATGAGCAGATCTTATGGAAATATGGATAGATATATGTGTACACGGAGGCAGAAGCACATTTTAGCCATTTTCATTATTTCTCTATGGCTCCCAGTTCAAATATTCCTGATCAATTTAATTTGCACTATTATACAGAACCATTTTTTCTAGATCTAATAACTACAAAAAAAAATTTGTAGACCAATGTTTAAGCACTATTTCACTCCCCTTAACAATGTACACGGAGGCAGAATTCCATTTTAGCCAATGCAAATATTAATGGAGATGAGGGAAATTTCATTCCCCAAATCTTGAAAACTACATTGTTACTTACTCTGAAATATTATTTTATTTCATAAGTAGTTCAGTAATGAAACTAAGTTGGGTTTTTTTAAAGGAAAGGAAAACATAGAATAAAAATGCTACTTTATATTGAAAAAAATGGCTATTTTTCATACTTTTGGGGCTATTATAGGTCAGATTTTGCTCACAGACAGGTAAAAGTATATATGGCAGGAAAGCTCTCGTCGTGATACATGCAATGGTCATAAGAATTCATAAATACATTTGTTTATATCAGAGATACAGCACTGGACATCTCTAAAATGGAAGTGCTGTCAAATTCTGAATATCGACCATATATATACATGTATATATACACAGAGAAAGACAGAGGATCTAGTAAGGTGCCAAAACATAAACAATTTATATCATTCTGGAGATTATTACAGTTAGCTTAGTGTTAAAAACTGGAGTTGTCAGAACTAATCTCAGTGTAACACATCAGCAAAGAGTAAATTCCCATGCTCAATTTAGCCCTGTTAGGCATTAGCCACCTTAGGCTCTTATTTCTAATCCCTCTTCCTTTTGGTCATTACAGCCTAGGCATTGATCAGAGCTGATCCCTGATTGGTCTATCTTCATAGACATCACCCTTTTTTGCTGTACACAGATATAGTGTGTGACTCACTTGCTACCTGTAGTTTCTGTGTATGGGCCTGTCTGAACATTTACAATTTGAGAGATCTTCTAAAGATTCTTCACAGGCATGGTAAGAGCCTACTTGTCACTCTATTTTGGGTTTCTGGAACCTCTAAAATGAATAATATGGGGAAACATATTACTGAATGAAATCATATAACATTCTAAAGTAAAAGGTTTAGTTTAGATTCCTGAGGTCATAATTGATCAACATGGCAAGTTTCAGCCAGGAGACTCTCGGGTGTCATTGTGACCCATTTTTCAGGTCATTTGCTCACCTACTAATACAACTATATTTGATAATTACAAATAATCAGATGGTTAACTGCTTAAAAAGCTATCATGTGCTATAACTTTTAACTTTATAATGTCATAGTTAGTGAATTAAAATCTTCACGTCCAATAATCATGTCTAAGATCTGACAGAAAGTGTCATTGGGTGCAGCACATTGAATCCATTAAATAGTGTTTGCATTTGAATAAGTCCATATTTGGTGCCCATGCATGAAGTATGTACACACCATAGCTTTTGTGTATACACACACAAGTTGACTGTATTTGTCACCCTGCGTATATAAATACAGATATATGAATGTGAGATATGCATATACATGCAAGTGTCTACATATCGCATACATGTTCCTTACATTTAGCATATTCATGCATATATATATTACCCAGTCCCCTGTAAAAACAAACGCTGCCACAACTTAGTCAAACAATACCCAGTCAGGTTTTAGAAACGATTTATGATAATAATTGGTAATATAACATTGGATTTTCTATAGACCAGGGACTTGAATGACTAATGGAAAATAAAATAAAAACAGTGGTTCTGGCCACCAGACCATCCACCCAGCGGTCTGCTGAGCAGTCGGGGCTGGTACGGAGTTGAGCCAAAGGTATCTACCCTGACGTCTCTGATACTGGATCCAGGCAGCCTCAGCTGGCAATGGATTTGAGACATCGATCTGGTACAGCGAAACCCCAAATAGAGCACAACACCTAAGTCGTACTCCTTCACGGAATCATCTGATCCTTGTAATCTTGCTTCGGTGGCAGCCAACTTCGCATGCAGCTTCTCCATGGGGACATGTAGCAGGCTCGTCATATGGTTGTGCGAGATCACCGCTTTGTACTCCATATGCTTGTCAATCGCGGTACGAAGTCTTTCAACATGATATCAACCTGGTTGATATCATGTTGACGGTACATCTGGATGTACTCCAGCCTCCAGTCACCCAAGTTAGCGGAACTGCTCGAGCTTCCAGCAGTGGACGACACACCCGCGGGTACAGAATAAGAGAAGTCACAGCCAAGGACTGTGGTCCTTTCTGCTTCTGTGCCGCTTTGGGGGCAGGCTTAGCCAAAGCGGGTAGCAGAGGGAAATCCCCCACCTTTGCGGCTTCCGACCCTTTCTCAACTAGAGCACCAGGGAGGTGTTTTTAAAACTAAGAACGATAAAATAATTGATCTCATCATGGTCTTTGTTGCATTCTCGTTACCTAAAGTGATCCGTCTTTATAGAGGACAGTTTAACAAGACGATCAGTGAAAATATCTTTATTCTAATTTTTGAAAAGGTCGCAAATTTTACCGTTTTTTAAGTCCGATGCTAGGTGGGTTTCATCCTATATAACAAAACATCTTCCACTAAAAAAGGAAAAAAAGCAAACAATATATTGCAAAAGATATCCTAGAATTATGCAGACCACGTTTAAAAACGGACTGACACTCCGATCGTGGTCACTGTCGTTTGGGGTTAGTCCTTACCGTACTCTTTCAGCCAATATCGTTCTTAGTTTTAAAAACAGCCCCCTGCAGGGCGTCGTTTTATTTTCTACCCAAGGAGACTTGAAATGCCCAAGGAGAGGTCGTACGAGGGTTTGGGTTTGATAATTCAATGTATCCTCGGGAAGGAGAGTTGTAGCTCACGATGTGCGACCTCTCGTCCATTCGTGTTTTATTTTTTATCCTCGGGCGGGGAGACCTCCTGAAAAGTGTCCTGCAGCTCTCCTATAGCGGGTGACGCCTATAGGGTATCGTGGGTGATTCAAAATAACAAATTTAAAGCTTTTTGATTCATTTGAACTATCGGAAATATATTTATTATGATTTTAATAAAAACTGGAGGTCTCAGATTGAGAATTACTGTCCCATTTACTTAGATTTACATACATTCATAAATGATGAAATTAGTTCCAAAAAATACCACTATGTGTCACCACAGCGCTGACTAAAGAAAGAGTCATTAGCAACCAATAAGAGACCAGTAAACAAGTGAATCTGGCCAATAGGAAGAGACTGGTTACGAGACCTCGTTCAAGTCTCCTCCAAACTCTCCTACAGGCCTATTTTGTCCTGGGCTTCTCTCCAATGACAAGGACTTCTCTACCTACGGACGACAGGGTAAATCGAACGCGATTGACGACCTCTCGTCCAATAGGTCGCCCGCGGAGGTATCCCTCGTGAGAGCTCTCCTCACCAACAAGAGTTGAAAATAAAACGACCCCCATTGCCTTGTTTTATTTTCTGCCCGAGGAGTCTTGAAACGCCCGGGGAGAGGTCCTAGGAGAGTTTGGGTTCGATATTTCAATGTCTCCCGAGGAAGGAGAGTTGTGGGCCACGATCTAGGAGATCTCCTCAAATTTCGTTTTATTTTCAATCCTCGGGCCAGGAGAGCTCCTGAAAAGTGTCCTGCAGCTCTCCTGGCTGGGGACACGTCTAGGGGTGTCGTGGGTGATTCAAAATAACAAATACAAGCTACTTATTTCATTATGATTTTAATTAAAACTGGATGTCTCAGATTGAGAATTACTGTGCAATTTGCTTAGATTTACATACATTCATAAATGATGAAATTAGTTCCCAAAAATACCACTATGTGCCACCACCTGCAGTATACACAGCCTCTCTTTCAAGTCTCCTCAAAAGTCTCCTACAGGTTTATTTTCTCCTGGGGCTCTCTCAAAGGAGACTTCGGCCGAGGATTTCTCTCCCTCCCGAGGACAGGGTAAATCGAAAGAGATTGAGGAGATCTCCTAAAAAATATCCTCAATGGAGCTATCCCTCGTGGGGACTCTCCTCCCCCAGGAGAGCTGAAAATAAAACAGGGCCCAGTACTACCGGTGCTTGTCTTAGCCAAAGCATCAGACGAGACTGCTGCCTTTGCAGACTCTTTGGAGGATTTCTCACCCGCAGAAGTACCCGAACCCTTCTTACCGGATGACTTAGCCTTAAACTGCACTGTCTTTGCTGATAACAAAGCATCCCCCAAAGTTACAGTGCACGGCTTCAGGCTACTGTCCAATCTACTAGACCTTGAGTCATCTTCAGAGTCACTAAACTTTAAGGAGCTCCTGGGACCTGTTTTTAAAACTAAGAACGACGAAAGAATTGATCCTATCGTGGTCCTTGATGCATTCTCATTACCTAAAGTGATCAGTCTTTATGGAGGACATTCCTACACAACGATCAAGAAAATATCTTTATTTTGAGTGTTTTAAAAAATCTCAATCGTGATCCACATCGTCCATAGGCCTGTCCTACCTCTATTATCGGTCTTATTGGAGGACAACCCCAAGGGGTGTCGTACCAGTACTTGGATTACCAGAATTAAGCAACTTGGCTATTCTCAGTTCAAAATGGCAGCTTAAAGTGTGATTTGATTACATTATTATATTTCCCTATGCATAAATCTATTGTACAGGTACAAAGAATGCTTATTTGTAAAGTGGTACTCCATTGTCCTCCACCAAGATTTTTCCTCCACGAGGATTATCTTCGATCATTGACTAAATATAATCCTATTGGAGGACAAGTCTATGTCATGTGACTTTAAAACTCAATATGATTGGTTGTCCACTAGGACATGTCTTCAACTACGACCAAAAAGGCTTGAACGATCAAGATTTGATCATTTCTGTAGGACCATGTTTAGAATATGGACTGACACGGATATCCTAGTCAGCATCACTGTAGTGAGTCCTAATCGTAGTCGTTCAGTTGATATCGTTCTTAATTTTAAAAACACCTCCCTGGTCTTCTTAGGAATCGTCTTCTGTTTAGCCGTCTCCTTACTGAGACCCTTACTGAGTATTTACCGTCAATTGCTTTCCGCACAGGCTCCCTCCCAGCGGTCCTAGACTCCGAGGCTAGGCCACTAAAGTTCGTAGAAGATCTCATGACCCAGTCTCTAGCCTTAACCAAGCTGATCCAGTGTTTGTCCGTCATATGATGTACTAATCTGGAGCATCTGGACGACCCACCCTCAGCGGTACATGCTCCCCCGGACAACAGAACCAGGGATACTCATGCACCTCCACTAGATGTTGCACACACAAGTCTTCTTGTGTGTAGGTAGGGGGTGTTTTTATATTCTCACCCTGGCACCCGATGTACATGCAGTGCACTCCAGCGGAAAACGGCTTAATTATGGCACGATGTTGTTCCTCGCAATCAACCTTCTCATGCAAATTAATGTTCTGATCAAACAATGGCAACCAGGGGGTCGTTTCATTTTCAACTCTCCTGGGCGAGGAGAGTGCCCAGGAGGGATAGCTCCACTGAGGATAATTTTCAGGAGATCTCCTCAATCTCGTTCGATTTACCCTGTCCTCGGGAGGGAGAGAAATCCTCGGCCGAAGTCTCCTTTGAGAGAGCCCCAGGAGAAAATAAACCTGTAGGAGACTTTTGAGGAGACTTGAAAGAGAGGCTGTGTATACTGCAGGTGGTGGCACATAGTGGTATCTTTGGGAACTAATTTCATCATTTATGAATGTATGTTAATCTAAGTAAATAGCAAAGTGATTCTCCATCTGAGACCTCCAGTTTTAATTAAAATCATAATAAATATATTTCCGATAGTTCAAATGAATTAAATAGCTTTTATTTGTTATTTTTAACCACCCACGACGCCCCTAGACGTGTCCCCAGCCAGGAGAGCTGCAGGACACTTTTCAGGAGCTCTGCTGGCCCCAGGATTGAAAATAAAACGATATTTCAGGAGACCTCCTAGAATCTGGCCCAAGACTCTCCTTCCCCGGGAGACTTTGAAATATCGAACCCAAACTGTCCTGGGACCTCTCCCCGGGCGCCCAAGGACTCCTCGGGCAGAAAATAAAACACCCCCCAGGGCCTAATCATGTTTTAATAGATGACTCGCCGACTCTACAAAACATTAGCCTTGATATCAATATTTGTTATATGCCCACTAGGCGCATCTTATCTGGTGGAGTGTCTACCTTCGGTAACTAATGAAGACAATCATGAAATAAAAAAAACCAAGAAACCCAGGCAAAACAAGGTATTGTATATGTGGTGGTGTAACTGATGCGCAATGACCATATTTCCTGCACTGCATAAACATCATATAGATACGATATGGACGTTAGTATCTATATCGCCACATTCTCACCTCCTGTGAAGTATGTGGTCGCTTCTCATCTCAAGTTGGGGTGCGACAAGAATATTGATGTCCACATCCCAGGGAAGCCTCTCGACCACCTGAAACCTCACTCTGCAGCGGAACCTGAGGGGTGTGGCGCCTGCTACAAGCAGCGACGTGGCAAGTAACGCTCCAGACTTCCCAATATTTGTGAGAATAATGTTGTTGACCACAATATTGAGCCCTGAGATGTTCAGCAGTCATAGGATTGAACACTGGCCGGTGTTATGTGGGACGAGGTCACGCATGATTCAGTCCGGCTGGTCGACACTATAGCTGGGTATGGGCCACAGGCCTCTTCAACAGTAAGGGGTATAGGATTCCACTACCAACTAGTCTTAAACACAAATACGGGTAGGTATTGCAATACTCTCTATATCTATACTCAGAACTATATTTTAAACAGGTGCTGCCATCTGATTTCATGGAAATAATGCAGTTTCCCATAGACACCAATACTTAAACACTTAGCTTCTCCAGACGGCCTTCCCATAGGAGTAAGCATTTTTTAATTTTATTTTTTTTATTCAGTAATCAGACAACATTCACCCTTGATAGGGCGTTTTTACATGTCGACATTGTAACATATATATATATAAATATACAACGACGAGAGAACAAGGAAAGTTTGTAGAGAAGGAGAGGATACAACGCACAGGACAATACAAGGTAGGTGAAGAGAAAAAATACAATATACGTGTATGGCGTTCGGACCAGCATATAGGGTGATGTGCGAGTGGACCTGTAATAATTTTACTCCCATTCAGCAGTGTTTTCTAGCAAGTAAGGTTTTACGGAAATTTTAAAGTAGGAACTATCATTAGTTTCTTGGATGCACTTAGGTAATTTATCCCAGATTCTCGTATCGACGTAAAGCGGACTATGTCTGTATCATTCGGTCTTAGGATACTCTGTTTTTAGCCCTTTCTTTTCCTGACGCCTTGTCATCCGAGCTGATATTACATGATGTGAGGGGTCATCTGACCACCACCATATGAACATTAGCAGATGTAAATGTCTACGGTAAGAAAGAGGTCTGAGCTTACATTTATCATATAGATTAGTAATTGTGTACTTTCTTAGGTCCCTTATTCCCAGCGCAGCTCTCATACATTGATTAAAAGATATATCTAGTCGTCGCAGGTTTTCGTATGTTGTTCCGGTGTAGATAAAGTCAACATAGTCATAGATGGGTAATATTGTTTGTTTTAAGATTGTTATGCTTGTATTTAATGGTATTTGGTGCCTTAGTATTATTAATTTCCCTAACTTGTTCCTGGCTGTATTCATTATCTTATTTACTTGGTCCTTAAATGTTAATTTCCTATCTATTATGATTCCTAGGTAGTTGAATTTATCCACTATTTGATAATGGGTACCCTTTACCAAATTACTGTCTAGTTCATTATTTTTCTTATTCCCACCTATCCACATTTGGACTGTCTTTTTCGTGTTCAGTTCTAATTTATTATCATTAAGCCATTGTCCGATATTGTCTAAGTCTTTTTGCATTTTTTCTTTAATTTGGTTTATGCCTGCTCCGGAATTTATTAGGGCTAGGTCGTCTGCATACATTAAGGTGTGGCCATTTTCTATAGTCTTAAGGATGTCATTTATAAAAATGATAAACAATGTCGGTCCTAAAACGGAGTCCTGGGGGACTCCGCATGTAACCATTTGTTTTGACGATTCTATCCCATCGATTTTACAAGCAGGATTTCGTGACAAACACTGTCGAACGCTTTTCGCAGATTGACAAACGTACAAAGAGTCATCTGACCTCTATTTGCATTGTTGTGAACTGCAGTGAGTAAATGAAAAATCGCTTGTCCGGTAGACTTTTGAGGCATAAAGCCAAACTGCATTGGGTTTATAATATTGTGGTCATCTAGGTGCTGCTGGATTTGCATTTGGAGAGCTTTTTCTATTACTTTGGAAACTGTTGGAATCACAGTTATCGGACGCCAGTTAGTGAAATCTGCTAAATTTCCAGTTTTGGGAATGGGTGTAACAGTGCCGTGTAACAGTGACTTGGGGAATTTAGAAGAGTTTATAACAATGTTGATTACGCTTGTTATAATACTTGGGGTAACCATCGTTCACTTTGTGGAAATCAAATAAGTCTGTAAAGACTTTGTCTTGTTCCTGCAGTCTGTGGTAGTCAATTTGGCCTAATTTATCTAATATTTGTTGACCTATCCTAGTAAAAAAGTGATTCATGCCTTCAGCTTTTTTTCGTGTTTTGATTTTGCCTTCAACTGTTTGATCATTGATTTCTTTGTTTTCTGGTGGATTCCATAGTTTATTTAGGCATTTCCAAAAGCTTTTAGGATTAGTCTTATTTTTATTCAGTTGATTCTCAATTAACCTAGCTTGGTATTTCAGGGTGTCTCTTTGTATTTTCTTCCTTAGTTTTCTAATGTTAACCAGAATTGGTTTGTCCACGTAATTACTTTTATCACCCACCTGATACAGAGTCTCCATACTAAGCCTATGGAGATTACAGATCGCTACTGAGGAGGATACGGAGCTCCGTACCCTCCTAGGAGGATACAGATTTTTTAGATGAAAGTAGTCCCAAAAATAACTTCTTAACTACGTTGAAAAGTTTTCTAACGATCATATTTATTGCTTAAATCTAAAAATAAGTGAGTAATAAATACAACATTACCATGATTTCGATCTGTGTGGCCGTATTCTCCTTGTAGATGACACTACGCAATACTCGTCAACTACGCGGAGAATACGGCCACTCAGATCGAAATCATGGTAATATTGTGTATTTAGATAACTCCTTTATCAGTTGAGCCCTTGTCTTTATGTCCTTTATTATTTCTGCTGGTAGTTCCAGTCCTGATTTGGTGATAATTTTGAACTGGGTTATGGGGCAGACTTGATTTAACAGATCATATATGTGATTTTCGAGATGTTTGTTCAGATCTGTATTTATATCTTCTTTATCAATTGGAATGAATTTCTCCATATGATTTTTGATCATTTCGTAAGTTAACTTTTTGAGGTTTCACCCTTCAATATATGTCTCTGTAATTTTCTCGTTTTGGCATTTTCTTTGCGCATAGATTGCGATGTGGTCGGAGATATACATATTCAGGTTTCCTGATGTTTTAACGTGCGTACAATTCGTATAGAAATGGTCAATTTTCGTTTTTCCTTTGTTATGCACAAAGGTGTCTGCTGTTTCAAGTAATTTTAGGTTGCCATAGCTTTCTCGAAAAATATTTCAGAAGCATGTTTCAAATGTGCAGTGGTGCAGTTCTGGTTGTGACAACGTCACTATCTTTGGTTACTTTCCTATATAGTATCACAATATATGTATATATACAATAATTCGTAAGGTAATATTAGTCGTCCTAAATAGACAATAATGTCATATAGTATAGAATTTTTTATAATTTCAAATTAATTTATATAAAAGTTCATTTGGTGACATAGTATTTCTTTAGCATTTCCCATTTGTATATGATCCCAACTATCAGCATCCAGAATTATTTGAAGATAGCAATAGAACATCAGCAACAAAGTCAAAATATTGCATTTTCCCACAGACACCAATAGTTAAGCTATTCACTTTTCAGATGGCCTTCCCATAGAAGTTAGCATGGTGAAATGCCATTTTCTTTGCATTTTCTATTTGCTTATATATGGAACTTATATTACTATAGGGAGCCAAAGTGAACCCGTTGCAACCACAGATAGCCGGCTACAAAATACTATTTCCGGGTATAGGCGCTCAGTACTTTGACTATGTAGGTTCAAGATTATATGTGCCATTCTCCAATCTTTCAGATCCAAATTTTTAATTAACTTAACAACTGTCATCATAGATTCGAAACAGAGTTATTCAGAGACGATAGTAGTAAACTACACTTCAAAAGTAACAAAAGAGACCAAAAACGAAAGTCTAGCCTCAAACCCCCATAGCTTTAGCACTCGTTCTTACTGGCCACCGGAAACGGTGTTTTGTAGGTGGGTATCTGTGGTTTCAGCGGGTTCACTTTGGCTCCCTATATACCTACTGTCGTAATTAACGTAATTACTACACGTTGCTATGAATACGGTAACTATGACTTTCCGCACTACCGTGTAGTAACGGACGTTACGCCTAAGGTCTTAGCGGATGGATAATGGCGGCCAGACATGAGCGTACGTCGACTCGCATAGAGTCATCGTGATAAAGGGAAAAATACAATAGATAAATACAGCTGACCACACATAATCCTAATAAATTACGTAAATACATCAAGTAAGCAAGGGAAAATCATAAATAAGATCCTCGCTCACCTTATCAAAGCGTGTAAATTGTACTGGTAACTCAATGGATCGTATGACAAGTAGATTGCTTCAGTGTCAGAGTTGGAGGACTTGGACTTGGCCTTATTTCAGGAATATCTTTCCGAAAGCGATGGGAATTTGGATTCCGACGTAACATTTCCTGGCGGTTTCATTGGTGTTTAAATTGTTCAGATCTGATAATTAGATCTGTAGTTACAGGACGTTCAAAGCCATTTGATGTAGCCCTTAATATCAATATCAATCCGAATAGTCCACACAGATCAGTATATTCTTCTCCTTCCAGTCACAGTAAGGTTATCAGATCAGTGTTGCAGTTTAAATTGAGTACTCTAGCTTGCTTGTATCTCCACTGTGAGTCTGTGCGACGTTGTCAATGCCGAGTCAGACTTTGAATCCACTCTCTAAACATAGATTCTGATCAGCCTTATATCCTCTGCTGTTGTATCTCTGCACCAACCTACCTTTTGTTCGGGCAACTTCCAATCACAGTAAGGTTATCAGATCTGTGTGGGGGTTATTAAATTGAATAACCCGGCAGAGAACCGACTTTGTCCCGCAGATTGAAAGGTGGGGGTGTAATGTACGATACGCTGTGACCGTTGAGTGCCCAAATCGGATTAAAAGTGGCTCCTACAGCTTAAATAAGTTGAATATTTTACCGATTTTGAGGTATATAGTAATAAATAAACAGAATACCTGTGTCTGTAAGTTTCCGGTTCCTCACTTGTTTCTCCAGAGGTTTAAACCTCCGGCGAAACAAGTTCGGAAACCGAGTTATTTGCTATAGAAATTAGAAATCACCCAGCTACCAGCATTTGTCTTTAACCTGGAGGCCTGGTATCACCATTTTTGTCCTGAAGACATAGACCCCGAGCTATACAGCCTCGTGGCCTCAGGATTCCCCTGGCAATATCTGACTTTTCTCAAAATCAATAGCGGCATATACATGGAGTACATCTTAATCTAAAATGTGAAGAATAAGCAGAAAAATAGTTTGAAGAAGAAAGTGCTATAGTTAATTCATACTTACAATTCAGCAACACTCCTTTTACAATCGAAAATGTTGTCTATATCAGAGATTTTATATAGCCCAGAATACACTTGAGAAAGCTCAATTAATTCTATTTACATATGTCTGTCAAGTATACATGTGGGTCAGGGGAAGAAATTAAAAGAATATTGACCTTCTTATCCACCCGACCATGTTTGTCTATAGACATATCTTGAAACTAGGAGATAATATTGTTTCCATTTAGAATTGCAGACTTAGAAACAAAAGACAATCCAAATGGCTTTATAAACTAAAAATTCACACTTTGGAAGAATTAAACACAATGACCATTAGATACAAGGAACTCACCCCAAACAAATGCCACATCAAGATTTTTTTTATAACACAGTGTTAATTTACTGTCTCAGTATGAATATGGGAAAAGGCGGTCTTTTTGTATGCAATGATCTGACAACATAGGGTGACATTATACCTAATGACTTAGGGTGCAATGTATTCAAATTGGTAAATTTGTCGATACTAGATGACTCTGCCCTGGTCATAGAGGGGGTAAACAACATCTGGCTGGACAAACTCCAATGTATACAGGCCTTGAGAATATGTCTGAATGCTTGAACCATGGTGTACACTGTCAAATGACCACATGAAATGACTCACATAGTTATTTTTTATGTCGGCAAAAGGAACTACTAATGACACATATGTGCAAAGAGTATATATCAATGTTTCGTGAATTGAAATTATAGATGAAAGCATTGATGATGATATACATAATGATGATGAGAATCCAAACAATGCTATATCTGTTAATAATAACCTACAAACACATTCACAATTAGGTCATCAGCTTAGGTTGATAAAACCAAGAACAGAATTGGTGAAGAACTCCCCTGAATATGGTGGAGAAAAATCATTAAATCTATTAGATAGCGAATAAAAACTGCTCCATTGAAACACTGTTTCAACAAAAGTTTGAAAAGTTCTCCATATATCCCCTAAAAAGGAAACAATTCTTTTTAAAGAAACTTTTATTCGTATATTAACTATAATATGTAATATAACACACTTAATGTCACAATCTCATACCCTGGCTTCATTATTTTTCACCTTACATTGTGTAGGAGTCAAGTGATGGGCCCATGCACAGAAGTGTCACAGGCCCTCTCATATTACATAACTCATAAAAACAGAGTCTTCAGCAGGTCAACAGGTCACTCACTGTGTTCTCACTGTGAAGACAGAACCCTTGGGGCCTCACATTGTTGCAGTGTTCCATTACCTCTCGGTGGTTGAGCTCCGATCAACTTTGGATGGCAGCATCCAGCTCCCTTGTTTGCAACTTAGCACCTGGTGCTAAGGGACTGCTAATTGGTGCTTGTTCCAGAATTGATCTTCGGCTGTTCTGTGTAACAGCAAAGCATATACAATAAAATGGCAATAATCATCAAAGGTATCTCATGTAGTTGTGTAATTTTCTCTTTTGCTCTCTCTGTTAGGATAGCAGTGTTAGAAAAAATGTAGTGATAGGGATAAGTCAAACGCCTTGTTTACCCTTAAAACTTTGTTTTATTAAATTGCGTGTGTCTGGTTTTCTGTGACTAGGAGTTACTGAGTCTACAGGCCTACTCCAAAAATGAACCAGTCTACTTGTGTAGCTTTCCTGTAGGGTAGAATAAACCAAATCGCCAGAGAATCATTCGATCATCAGCGGTTAGGTTGAGACCCGAACCGACGCCCGCTACACATTGTGGCCGACCTATGGAGGTGTGATGAGAACGGAAACACAACAGTGCTGCCACCTGACGGCTCCCGGAATCCACCTTTTCAGATACCATATCAAAGTATCAATTTCTAGGTGTTCAATAAACCTATTTAACCGCCTTTCACGTGTTGTGGCTCATTGTGTGATGGCGGGTTTGTTGTTAGCGATAACATTATTATCATTATATCATATGTTATCATACTACTTATAACATGATACTACGGACTATATAACACAATACTACAGATCTAACACTGCACGAGAACAACCACTTTACATATATATGCGCCCGGTATGCTTTTGCGTAAACAAAGTTGACCTATTTTTTGTTATGTATACGCCCTATCTATTAGCATATATAAGCCGGCATTGTTTGTGTCATGTACACACCTGTGAGACACTATACCATAATTCCGATCTCTGCACATAGGGGACACCACTGTATCATATCTCATTTACCATTAGTCATTAAGTCAGTATTATATGAAAAAGGCAATCTTATATTACCAGTTTATTTCATAAAATCTTTATAAAAACGTGATTGAGTATGAATTTATTAATTACACATAATAAACCCTGCATCATGTTGGGTTTTTTTTTACCGTTTTTTCTAATAGATTTTACTTTATATATATGAATGCATGTCAATATACGGTCGATACGTGCATTTACGCGATGGTGTATATAGGAATAAAGTGGTTAGTTTCGCGCAGTGTAAACATCTCCCCACACCCATCCTGGGAACGAGGCTATCCTCAATAGTAAGGAGACAGTTTTGCTCTAATAATTATAACCAACTCCGGACTGGCATTATTAAAATTAATTCAGAGACAAATTTTAATGATTTACAGTCTGAGTAGAATAATGCCGAGGGCATAAAGGAATGATTATAAGAAATGCCAAACGTGTTGATCCGGGAGGGGAGCGACGTCCCTCCCGGTGGGGAGACACGGAATCATGACGTGGAGGTTGTAGAGGTGAGCCTTCCCCGAGGGGTCCCCAATGTGATGCATGAAGCACCGCACCCTGTCCAATGCCAGTGCATCGCCCCGGCCTATGATGAGAGAGGCGAGGGGCCGAACCTATAGCTAGAAACTATAGGCCGGGACGTGAGGGGGAGGCGTGATGATAGGCATGTTGATGAAGACCGACGAGGTGAGTAGGGAGCCATGTCGAAGTAGGAGACAGCTGAAGCGTGAAGCTGAAGCGTGCAGCTCCAGCGCGGAGGGAGGCACGGCGCGGCGATGCCGACGTCGGGTAGTCGTAGGAGAGGTGATCCTGGACGTGTGCCGAGCCGTGGAGAAATGAGACTGTCATCGCAGACGGGGCGAGGTGACATTTACAATTCTCCACAATGATAGACACTGCATGAAAAAAAGGAGATATTTCATCCAACCACCACGCCGACCCCTGACCCAGACCTCATGTATGTCTATAACCACAGTCTCCCCTCCACTGATAAAGTGAGTCTTATATTCACACCTATTCACACCAAGACAGAACAATGTTCAAATTGAATATATGTAAACTGAAATGTTTCTGCCCTGTAACTTCCTGTAACATGCAACAGTGCGTAGTGAACGAATATTGAGGTATAAATTTTATGAAAATTTCTCCTCGTACGCTTTTCGCGTATTTTCATCGGGATTTTTTCTTTTTCCACACAGAATATTGAGGTATATAACGTGGGGCATGCACCATATACAGTTTAAAACACTTATGTATGCCAATTCAACCGGCAACAACAAGCATTGCGGAATGGAAAAATCCATTATACAGCCAAACACTATTTTGAGGAACAGTTTAAGTGCCACAAAAGAAAGGGATGACACGTTGATGGAAGGGAACCAGTCCTTAGTAACAGGACACATTGATCGCCTTGGTAATATTTATATAGAACCACCTGACCATGCTGTACAAGCTACAAAACGAGATGATATTTACGGTTCGTACGGAACCAGGCATTTATGCTGAGTTCCGTACAAACTGTAAATTGTCATCGAGTTTTGTAGCTTGTACAAGCATGGTAGGTCGTTATATATTTACTATATACCCAAAATTAGGAAAAAAATTTATTTCATTTTGGCAAAACAACTAAAATATTTTAGTCTACGTACATGGGAAGGTAGTCTGTATTTTAATGTACGGACCAGTGGTCCGTACAGTATTTTTACGTTATGTGGCGAAACGGTGCGTATTTACAGTATACGGCATGGGTATATAATAAAAGATGGTAGTTTTCATACAATACAGACTTGGATGGGTAATGGAAAATGAAATATGCTATCGGTAGTGTACCCAAGTGGCAGAAACCGGAACTATTGGATAGTGGTGTAAATACAACAGAACCAGGCATATATATGAATCAGGCGTATATATAAATCAGGCGCCTACAGATGAGGCGTATACACACAGGGAATAGGATGACCTTGTATATGCAAAATCATACCTATATACGCCGGGCACATTCATATGTAAACTGGTGGTGTTCATGCAGTGTTATAAAGTATATTATCTAACCCCGGTATTAATGTCCATAGGCTTAACGTTGGGAAGTTGAACTCCACAGCTACGCTAATAACACGGTAAATACTTAACGTTATGACGTCAGATTCGTTAACCAATCAGCGAGCAGGACCTCCGGGGTGAAATAGTTCCGTCAGACTCGCGAGCTTGTCAACCATGGTGGCAGCGGATTTGCCGAGTTGGCTATCGGGAATGTTTTCAGGTTGTTTAACCGACATTTTCTACGAAATAGCGGATGTGACACTAAAGGAATTGAAAGAGGAAAATGATTTGGAAAAACTCACATTTGCAGTAGTCGATGATACTTGGTTGTTCGGCGATAACGAAGCGGATAGAGATGCAGGAGAAATATCGTCTGCTTCCAGTGTAATCCAAGATGATATCGGATGGGAGGCCAAACTGCAAATGTCAGAAAACAAAGAACTTAATGATGAAGAATTATTAGCGTTTGTGAAATCGAAGAGAAATCGAAGCACAACACAAAAGACCGATCAGGTAGGGTACAAAATGGGAAATATACTCGTAAATATGAAAATTATACCGATTTGCGATAAATAATTGCGATTTCTACAAACATTGTTAATTAAATGAAAATTAGTTGTCAAAACAATTAATTCAAGGTAAAAAAAAAAACTGCATTATCTACATATATTTCACAGGTTGTCAAACGGTTTCAACAGTATATACTAGAGGCTCACCATGAAGAACGACTGATGGAATCGAGAGAGCCAACCAGATTAAACAACTACATTGCCAATTTCTTTTTGTCTATCAAAAAACGAGATGGCAGCGACTATGAACCCGACACCCTGAACGCCTATCAGAACTCACTAGAAAGGTAAATGAATATTTTAAAAAATATATATATTTAGGTTTAGCGAATAAAAAAAAATTACGATTTCCTAAATTCTGAATTTTTTTTCAGGCACCTCCGTGACAGAAATTACGAAGCTATATAGGGTAAGACGTGGTGGTTTCGGTGCTACCCCAATGGCATTTACGACCACAATGTAGAGAGTGTACGGGCTAGGGGACTGGAATTCGCGCTTATTTGTTGACAACCCCGAATCCTCGATTCCCATTGGTCGACGTCAGAGGCTCTTCCGTCGTTCTCGTCGCTGTTCTTTTTGCACCCCCCGTGGGCCGGCGGGTGTGCGTGTGGTTGATTATGGCAAGCCGGACGCGTCGTAATGTGTGTAAAACTGTTTCTTGTTTATGGTTCCTTGGGTTTGGTGTGTTTTGTAGTTGCAGGGTGGTGTTTCTCTTCTTTTTGTTGGTTTGATTTTGTTCTTTGGTTGAGGGGTGGTTAGGTGTTAGTTGGTCGGTTGGGTTTTGAGTTAGTTTAAGGGTTAATGTTTCTTCTTTGTATAGTGTCAAATGGCATTCGGCACTATTTTTTTATTCTCGTTCGTCGTTCGTTTTTGATATTGATTTTTGGGGTAGAAAACGGCGTTCATTATCCCTCCTGTGATTTTTGGTGCGTTGTAACGTTTCTTTTTTTGTTTATTTCGTGTGGTCAACTTGCCGGAGGCCAACACTATGTTCGTAGTCGTTGTTTTACACACATTTTCGATGATTCGTTGATCCTTTTCTATTGGTCTCTCTGGCGGAGGCCAACTTTTGAATTTTATTTGTTTATTATGATTATGGGAATTTATTTTACTCTGTGGTTTCGACCTCGGCGGGTCTCATCAGGCATTGTGCGATAGTGTGGTTATTCGTTGTGTCGATGGCTAGTGGTCTTTCCTCCCCGTTTATTCTTCAGGGAGGGGGATTGTTCCCGTTCTTCTCTCTCTACATCCAGCCGTTTTCATACCTCCTCCACTTAGAATGTATGTGGGTAAGTTTTCTCCGTTCGTGTAACCTCGTGTGAGGTTTGTGTTGGGAGAAAATTTATGACGTGGCATTGGTGTGGTGGCTGTAGGTTGATCCATCTTTTATGTCAACGCCTTTGTTTTATCCTTTTATCCGTATCTGTTATCCATTGTGTTTAGTCCTTCTGGTGCTTGTGTTTTTAGCTTGTGAATCCAGTTGAATTCTATTTTGTTCCTTAATCTGCTTGCTTCGTTGCTGTCTGGGTGTCTGAAGATGTAGTCTAATATGTGTACCTGTACATCACTTCTCCCATTATGGTCTGATCGGTTGTAGTGTGCTGGTACGTAGTTTTTGCCGTCATTTTTTCTTATGCAGTTTAGGTGCTCCCGGATTCTTTCTTTGATTTTTCTTTTGGTTTGGCCCACATATTGAATTCCACAAGTTTTGCATTCCAGGCAGTAGATTAGGTTAGAGCTGTTACAGGTTCCTCCCTTTTTCGTTGTGTGAGTTTCCTTTGTTGTTTTGGAAATTACAGCCCCACTCGTCTGTAGGATGTCACAATATTTGCAATTCTTCTTTTTACAGACATTTCGTTCTTTTCTTGGGTCTTTTGTGGTCATTTTTTGTTTTGAGCTGGGTTGATTGTTCTTGGTCGTTCCTATCCCCGTTCTTGGGTGATCATTCGTGGTGTAATTGGTTCGGGCTCTGACTAGGTGATCTTTTATGTTTTTCGGTCGCTTGTATCCTTTGGTTATGTGTTTTCGATGAAGTCCTTTGGTGGTGATTGACTTTGCTAGTAAGTCCCAGTTTTTGTCTACGATTTCCCCCAGTCGTTTGTCATTTTCTCTGTAGGTGCTGATGAGGTATACTTCATTGCTTGTATCCTTTTTCTTGTCTCTTTTGTTTCCTTCCAGTAGTTTGGCTCTTTCTTGTTCATCTACTTTTCGTTTGCAGGTTTGTAGTATTTTCTCCGGATAACCCTTTTGTCTGAAGTTGTCCAGTTTCTCTTTGCTGTGTTTCTCATAGTCCTCTTCCCGTTGGCATATTCTTTTGATTCTTAGTAGTTGGGAGTAAGGGAGGCTCTTTTTTTGTTGCTGGTGGATGAGCCGAATCAAATTGAAGGTAGGTGTTAGCATCTGTTGGCTTTTTGTATAGATCCGTATACAGTTTTCCAGTGTGTTGATCTATTTTGACGAGTGTATCCAAGAACGGTATCTCTGTTCTGGAGAATTCTGCTGTAAACTTGATGGTGTTGTGTTGTTTATTTATTTTCTCTATCCATTCTTTGAGGGTTTCCTCGCCGTGTTGCCATATCGCAAAAATATCATCGATGTATCGTAGCCAGTGGGTTGGTTTCTTGCCTGGTAGTTGTAACAGTTGGGTTTCTATTCTTTCCATGAATAGGTTGGCGTAGGAGGGGGCGATTTGTGTTCCCATCGCTGTACCACTGGTTTGTAAGTAGTGTTCTCCGTTGAAAACTATATTGTTGTTTTTGAGTACTATTTCTAAAAGGTCCGTTATCGAGTCGTTGCTTGGGTTCTCCGAGTTGTCCCGCGTCTTGGCCAGTTTTCGTCGTATAGTTTCGATACCTTCATTGTTTGGTATGTTAGTGTAGAGTGAGCTAACATCCAGAGTTACCAAGAGTGTGTCGTTTGTTGCCTTGTCTAATTCTTCTATTTTGCTGATGAAGTCGTTCGTATCCTTGATGTATGATGGGATTTTGGGTACGAGGGGTTTTATGAAGTTGTCTACAAATTTCGAGATTTTTTCCGTTGCACAGTTGTTTGCCGAGACCACTGGTCTTCCGGGCAGTGGTCTTTGTGGTTTGTGTATTTTCGGTAGGAAGTAGATGTTCGGGGTCTTCGGTTTTTCCGTCTTCAAGCTGCATCCCATGTTTTGTGTTATTTCTCCCATCTCTACCATCGCTTCAATTTTTTCATTGATTTTGTTGTTTATTTCCATTGTTTGATCTTTGTCCTTTTTCTTGTATGTCTTTTCGTCGTCCAGTTGTCTTTTCGCCTCTGTTATGTAGTCACGAGTGTTTAGAATGACTGTGGCTCCTCCTTTGTCTGCCGGTTTGATGGTGATTTCTTCGTTTTTGGCCAAACCTCTGAGGGCCAGGGTCTGTTCTTTTCTGAAATTTCGATTTTTTGGGGCATTGTAGTTGCTTTGGGAGAGATTAATTTCGTTAACTGCTATGAAAGTTTCCAAATTTTAGGATCCCTGTGGGGGTCTCCAATTTGACTCACCTTTTAAGTTGCGTTGTAGTGACCTGTCGTCGAATGGTTGTTGCGTTCTGTGGTCTTTCTCTTTTGTCTCTGGTTCGTTCGGTTCGCTGTCTTCTTTTGTTGTTCTCCATCCTGTCTTTTTCTTTTGTTCGTCTCGTTGATTGTTCTTGTCTTCGAAGAATTGTTTGATTCGTAGTTTTCGGTGAAAGACGTCTAATTCTATTTTTCTATCCCCTTCGTTATTTCCCACTTGTGTGGGACAGAAATTTAGGCCTTTGTTGAGAACTGACTTTTCCACCTCATTTAGTTGGTAAGAAGATAGATTTACCACGATATTGTCTTGATTGGATACTTGATTTCTGGCCTTAATTTTTACTTGTTTTTTTCGATTTCTTTTTTTCTCATTTTTTCGTTTCTGTTTTAAGGCTTTTCTTTCCCTTATCTTGTCCCTTTTGGATTCTTTTTTGTTTTTGATTTTATTTGGTGGTTCTATATTTACCTTTTGAGTCTCACTACTTTTCCCATTAGTAATAAAGGCACCAGAGTCCGAAGAACAGTTGATTACTTTATTCTCTTGAGTTACATCATAGCTTACAGTTAGTACATTGAATGTGTTGTTAACTTTGACCTGGTTGTCTTCTTGTAGTGACCTTAGGCTAAGGTCTACTCCACTTCTTTCTTTTGTAGTTTCTCTTGTTTTCTTCTTTCGTTGACCTCCTTTGGTTGACGTGTATTTGTTCGCGATGTCGTTGAGAGTCTTTCGTATTGCTGCGATACTCTCCGTCCCTCTCCACGCCGTTTTGGGGTCGTAGTTGGGTGGTCTTTCCTTACATCTCACTGGTGGTCTTCTCACGGCATCCGCGTAGCTGTCAATCCCGCTGGTACTGGCGCTCTCGGCTGCGTCTCTGGTCTTGTTTGTACTCCGGTTGTCGATGGTCTTCATAATGGCGTTGGTCGTGTCGTTGTCCATCGTGGCTTGGTCGGTCTGTTTGGTATCTGTCGTTGTTGTAGTTGTTGTATCCTCCGTATCCACGTCCCGAGTAGTGGCCTCTGTTGCTCGAGTATCCTCCTCCTCGGTACGAGTTGTACCGGCCGCCCCTGTAGTCTTGTTTGTAGTAGGTGTCCGGTCGTCTGTATGAGCCCGGGCTCTCCCCTCGTGCGCTACCTGCTGCGCTCGAGGGGGTTGTGTGAAAGGGCCGTTGGCTCTGGTCCTTGCTTGTTCGTCGCATCTCTGCTTCGGACTGTTTGCGGGTGGCTTGTCTCACTCCTCGGGCGATGTGTACTACCTCCGCGTTTTTTGGCTTGTCTGTGATGAGTTTGTCCATCTTCACAGTTAACTCTGCTTCGGTCTGTCTGATTTCTTTCTCCCACCTTACGTCTAGGTAGGAGCGGAACTGTGTCATTTTTGTTGTTGCCTCGGTGCTCGTTTGGTTGTCGTGCACGAAGTCATGTAGTTCCGACATACTGGTGTCTGTCCTTGCCTGACTCTCTATTTCTTCCTTCTTTAGATGGTCCCTGACGGCTGCCATGACATCCTTTGCTGCCTTGCGTCGAATCTTCGCTAGGTCTTCAATCAGGTCAAGGTCTTGTTCAGCGTAATATGGGAGATCTTCAATTCCCGTGGCCCATCCTGTGAGAAGGTCCCTCTCGATCGCAGCGTCCAGCCAATTTCGTCGTAGACGGGCCCGGATGGTTTCAATTCCTCTACTTCGAACCTGTCTCCACGTGTTCTTCATGTCGTTGCCGAACAGGTCGTCGAAGGCCTGGAAAGATGATAAGTCATCGTTATTTTCTTCCGTTCTTTTGTTGTTGTTGTTTGTTGTTGTGTTTTGTTGTTGCATCTTAGCTTGTGGATGGTGGCTGGTTTCGGTATGTTTCTCCCTTTCTGTGTGGGTGTCTTGTTTGGTGGTTTGTGGTGTTTTTTTCTCTAAGTCAGAGTCTCTGGCAGAGATCTGGCTTCTTTCTGTGGGATGTTTGTCATCTTCTTTTTGTGGGTTTGTTTGTCTCTCTATTTGGTCAGCTCCTCTGGCAGAGGGCTGGCTCCCATTTCTTTTGTTTAAAATATCTGGATCCGGTTCGGTTTCATTGTTGTTGTTTTCTGTGGAATGGTTGTTAGTGTCCAGGGACAGAAGAATAGATAAAGTTTGATCAGTGTCAGTCTTTTCTGTTCTATCTGTGGTGTTAGGTTCATTGTTAGTCTTCTCAGTGTCTCGTTTGCTTCGTTTCATCGTTTGTTTCGTTTCAGAGAATCGGAAACTGTCGGTACCCTTTGCGTAAATTTCGTTGGTACTGTCGGTACTTGTGGCGATCTCGTCGGCGACTCGATCGCTATTGCGTGTGTAAAAAGCGTCAATTTGTGCGTGTTTCGTAAATCTTGCGTAAATCTTGCGAGTGACGCCGTAATCGGCGTTTGCGTTTGGCAGTGGGAATAGATCGTACCTGTTGTTCTAGTGAGGGGTTTGTTATTGTTTTGACGTTGTCCCCAACAACGCTGCTGCCGTGGCCGGTAGCATAAACCATTTTGTTTCTCTGATCAAATGTACAGTCGGTAAAGTCCGTTATTTTACATTGTTTCATGTTAACGTTAGGAAAGTCAGTGAAATCGAGATTGGAATGTGGGTTACTACTCACTGCGTCGTGTGTTTCTCCGTCGTCTCTTTTCCTTGTAGCAGCGCTGAACGGGTTGGCGTCGCGGAGTGGAGGCCGTGCGTCTACCTGTCCCGGCGTCGGGTTTTTGAGCGCTCTGTTTTCCCGTCTTTTCTTCTTTATCTCGTTGAACGATTTCTGTATGCGTTCAAACTCTTGTTGTTGCTGTTGGAACTCACGTTCTTGTTCTTCTTGGGTCTTGTTCGGGTCTACGTTCTCCGTGTCCATATTTTCTGCTCGCCGGTCCGGCGGCAGAACTAGGTCAGTGTTCTTTTCAGCGTTGTGCGGCGCCTCGCTGTTCCCGTCGATGTTTCGTCTTTTACGTTTAGAGTCTGGCGATGACATATTGATAGATCCTGCGTAGGCTGTAGTTTTGCAAATGATATATAGGGTAAGACGTGGCGGTTTCGGTGCTACCCCTATCGCATTTACGACCACAATGTAGAGAGTGTACGGGCTAGGGGACTGGAATTCGCGCTTATTTGTTGACAACCCCGAATCCTCGATTCCCATTGGTCGACGTCAGAGGCTCTTCCGTCGATCTCGTCGCTGTTCTTTTTGCACCCCCCGTGGGCCGGCGGGTGTGCGTGTGGTTGATTATGGCAAGCCGGACGCGTCGTAATGTGTGTAAAACTGTTTCTTGTTTATGGTTCCTTGGGTTTGGTGTGTTTTGTAGTTGCAGGGTGGTGTTTCTCTTCTTTTTGTTGGTTTGATTTTGTTCTTTGGTTGAGGGGTGGTTAGGTGTTAGTTGGTCGGTTGGGTTTTGAGTTAGTTTAAGGGTTAATGTTTCTTCTTTGTATAGTGTCAAATGGCATTCGGCACTATTTTTTTATTCTCGTTCGTCGTTCGTTTTTGATATTGATTTTTGGGGTAGAAAACGGCGTTCATTATCCCTCCTGTGATTTTTGGTGCGTTGTAACGTTTCTTTTTTTGTTTATTTCGTGTGGTCAACTTGCCGGAGGCCAACACTATGTTCGTAGTCGTTGTTTTACACACATTTTCGATGATTCGTTGATCCTTTTCTATTGGTCTCTCTGGCGGAGGCCAACTTTTGAATTTTATTTGTTTATTATGATTATGGGAATCATAATAACGCAACGCAACGCAAACCTCACACGAGGTTACACGAACGGAGAAAACTTACCCACAGAAATTACGAAGCTAGTCTACTTAGATCAGATGCTTTCAACTCGTCTCGCCAAGTTTTAGCATCGAAACGAAGAGAACTGAAGGAAAGTGGGTTGGGAAACAGGCCTAATTCAGCTCAACCTCTAGAGGCAGAAGATGAAGAAAGGTTCTGGTCGTTAGGGTTATTGGCTGATACTACTCCCAGGTCATTGCAAGAGACACTAATGTTTTTATTTACGAAGGGATTCGGTTGGAGAGGATGTCACGAAGCGAAGCAGTGTAAGTTCGGGGATGTAACTCTCAAAAACGAAAACAATAAAAGATTCCTGGAATGGAATGAACGTTGTACAAAGACAAGAACTGGGGTAAAGAGTTTGAATCCACGTTCATTTAAGCCTAAAATCTTCGAAATTGGTGGAGAAAGATGTCCAGTTCGCTTATTCGAGTTGTTTGTATCGAAACGTCCGATAACGACTCGCGAGCCAGGGTACGGTTTTTTCCTAACGCCTAAACAGAAAAGTTCAATTGCAGACCCAGTATGCTACATAGCTTGTGTAATGGGTGTAAATTATCTGGGGAAAATTGTTGCAAACATGGCTTCTCGTGCAGGTTTGGTGGGGAAATATACCAACTCTTCACTCAGAAAAACTACATGTCAAACCCTCCAGGCCCAAAATATTGCCCCTAACGTGATTTGCCAACTGACAGGGCATCGCAATGTCAACTCACTCAATCGATATGCGGTGGCAACCCGTAATCAACAAGAACAAATGTCTAACCTGTTAATAGGCGGGAAAAGAAGTGCCGATAATAATCCAGAACAGCTTTCGATTGAAGCAGGTCCATCTGTAAATAAACGTCCTGCCTTACTCCCACCTCCGAAAGTTCCGAACACTGAAAACATAGGCGTCAGTACTGCTGTCACTGTCCCATCTCAAAATGTTGACACTACCACTGTCGGAGACCCAACACGCCAAATAATCCAGTCGGGAATATCTACGACTAAAGGCATGTTCCATGGGGCAGTTATTCACGGCAATGTGAACATAAATATGCATTATCATGTCTCTTCTACCTCCTCCACTGTAACATTGTCTCCGACCGTTAATACGAACATGTGATTTGCAAAGGCGCCACTAGGTCGGCTAGCTTTAGGTCAGCTGAGATCAGGGTTCAGGGGTCACGTCCCACTTTTTCACCCCGGTCGTAATGTTTGTTTTGATTATAGAAATAAAGGAAATCTCTTTGTTATACAGCTGAATTTGTTGCTTTTTATTCATAACTAAAGCTATAAGAATAACAATAATAACTTTGATAATAAAACAATAAGGATTTGCAGTGATTCTAAACGGGACTATATCGTCTCCGCGATATATCCGCACTACTAACGGTTTACCGCTAGAGTGACCCCGATTGATGCGTGCCAGAGCATTCGTAAGAGAGAGAGAGCTATTCTATCAAAATGGATTAAAATGTGATCAAGTTACGTGTTATGAAGTTATGTAATGGTTTATTATATAGAACAATATTCTTAATCGATTGTCCGGGGTTAGATAAAATCTGAAACCCACTCGAAGAAAATAACTTGGTCCGTACTTCACCAAGTTTGATCGCGCCGTAACACACGAAGCGCAGCTGAGTGTGCTACGGCACGATCAAACGAGGTGATGTACGGACCAAGTTATTTTCTTCTCGTGGGTTTCCTTCTAACAATAATAGGAGAACAAAGTGATTATTTGTATTCCATGATGACCTCTTTTAGATCAATGAAAATACACACCTCCGTCTCCGACATTGGTGCGTATTTTCACCGATCTAAGAGTTGTTAATCATTCCATACAGATATAAATACATAGTTCTCCTATATTACTGCCCTCTTAAAGTCTGCTATGGTGATAAGGTTCTGCATCAATGTGTCCAGGTTATCCCAAAGAATATGCTAAAATTGCCGGCAACACCTTGATACAGGAAGTGGAGGATGGCAGACAAAAGCTTTAGATCTTAAACTTATGGTACAGTCGGCTCATGTTCAATGGGTCAAAAAACTCATCCTTCAGGAATAGCTGGAACTGGACCTACACCTTCAAGAGGGCTGTTGGGGTTGGATCCTCAATGTTTTAATTCTTTTTACGGAAAAACCAAACTGTTAACAAATGGTAATTTTTATAAAGATCTCCTTCTCACGTATCAACCAGAAATGTCGAGCTCTGTAATGGGACAATTTGTTTATTCGGACAGGTTTATTGCAAACAACCAGGGAGCATATGAGAGTGAAAGGTATAATCCAGGTAAAGCATCTATTAAGCCTATAAGACACCGAAATTTTTTCCCGATTCATCCCGACCATCGGCTCGGTGAGAGTCTGGAATAAAATGTCGATGTCTTATACTTATAAGACACACAGCGGCAGTCCTTCGGAACAAGATAGAGTTCAATTGGATACATCGACTCAGAAGTCAGTCCCCATGGGGACTGAACACAATGGACAACCGGTATGGCTAAAGGATGCCACAATGCCACGTCAAAAAAATAAATCCCACAACGGAGACGTTGTTCTCTGCAGAAACGGAAAACTTTTTGAAACAATAATCATCCCCACGCATCCAAGTTTAGCCGGGCATTACCTGGACTCCTAGCTCTCACCTCACACGTAGTCATCAAACGATAGACCCAAAACACTAGAATTGTCAAGTCACGGCAGCAGCCGGCGACATTACGAACATAAATAACCACCCACAAGTGACCAAATATAACTCCACACAAGTGCCATGCCTGATGATAAACAGTACCTTTTGAAACCACAATACTCCCAGCCCCCAGTGTCCATGTTGAAGCCGTAACCTACTTTCCAGTAACAAACCGGCCCTCTCACACAACACAAATGACTTCCCACCACTACTGACCATCAAATGGTCAGTCCCACAGCTGATTTCCCAGCTGTGCGCGAATCTGGGTCACAGTCAGGGGCAACAAGTAATGTTTACCCGCTGGGGCAAACCTTTTTTTATTTTTCATCGGTACACATCGATATACTCATCGGCCCGGCGTATATATATCACGCAGAGAATATTTCCTCTCATATATGGTTGGTGTGAAATACAGCCAAGACGCGTCCGTATTTAAAAGGAAACAGTCTTGTATACGCCTCATACGCTGGCGTTAAATATGGGCGTATATATATGAAAACAATTCAATTTACAGCCAATACATGCACTTCCGCGGTGGCGTATATAGGAATAAAGTGGTGGTTTTCACGCAGTGTTAATTATGGTTCCTGGAAAAACGAAACAATAAAGGCGAAGAACTATAAAAAAAAACGATTGAGACAAAAAAATCGCCCCGGTACAGTAGCTCAAGCGATTTTAGAAGCTAATGCTTGAATTATCAGTTTTGAGAAATCATCAATATGATTTCATGGTGGTGAGGACATATTGTTTTTTGCTCACGTATTGTTTTTTGCGAAGATATTAGTCCCCACGGCGAGTAAGAATAGGTAATTAAGAGAATAATATTGGAGAATTAAGGTTCTTGCGAGCCTAGGGACACTGATGAGTGTCCTAGGGGTGATAGGGAGGGGAAGAAATTTATTGAATCGGGATATTAACCAATATACACTTACCATAGAGGTGAGGTATACCTTGGAAGGGAATAGCACCCTCACGCCTGAAATTGACCAAACCTTAAGGAAAAACAAGGCACAACACCACCAAGGTTGTAGGCTTCCAGCATGCAGCCTATGCAAACTGTTGAAAGATGCCTATAAAGCTTACACCCATGAGGAATCTAGCAGATCTACCTTGACCTTTAGGGGCTGGTGTGATATCCGTGGTTAAAGCAATTCTAACTTGGGGCTATTTTAGTTGTGACCTTTGACCTTTGACCCGACCTTGACAAGATTGTTCACCAAATGAATTTTTACACCCACCAGAACTGTATTCCTCAGAACTGTAGCTTTCCAACGGTATATGGTGTACTTTAGTCTTTTTTGGTGATGGGTGTTCACCTACTGTAGCACCTCATGCTGCAGCACTATTGGGTTGGGTCGGGTCGGGGTCGCAATCAGGAGTGAGGGCTTCAGTGTTGGTGAAGGTTCACAGGTAGCTATAGTGTAGCCTGATACCCAGATGGGGGTGGACGGGTAGGATGTACAGATGTATCCATATATATGAATATAACAATATACCTTGTATATGAGTGTTTACGCAGCGGTGTATGTATGAAATATGTACTTTTTTCATGCAGTGTCTCCCATCCTTGAAAGATTAATTTGTTCTCTCATATTAGAAGAAACATAATGGTATATTTACTTATTAAATTGATTAATAGTGGAACACGTAAAACTGAACTGCTGCCGAATTCGGTTTGATGTACGTTTTATTTTGAACAATACACTTATTAAGTTATTAAATATGTATCATGAACTTGGTGCAGAAGGAATATTGCATGGGTCTGGAAAGCACTTTGATATCTAAAAAGGTAGAAAACCCAAGGACATATACATTAAATATTACTGAGGTTAACTTTTAATTTGATAATACCTATTAGAAAAATATTATTTGATATTTAATTTAGATCATTATTATTATTAGCATTTCCTTCCCTAACGTCAACAAATACAAAGCCACTAATGGCGGCACAACCTATGACAGCACCTATGACTTCTAAAGCATTCATTTTTCCAGGGTGAAAGCTGCTTAGTAGTGTATACTGTAAGATAAAGCTGGCCAGTACAGTTATGTTGGCCAGAATTGACAAAACAACAGGGCTCAGTTTTTGCTCAGCATATATGTGTACTAAGGCTCGTAGTGCTGCAGTACTACTATGACCTAATAACAAGCCTACCTGACTAGCTGTCATACTCCATCTGGTTTCTTCTAAGTAAATCATCAATATGATAGATGGAAGCACACCTATGACAGCAACCCAGAAACCTAGAGGCAAAATGGCCACAGAGGACAGTTTTGCCTTGACCAAAACATTTTTGGTAGAGCCTGCTAATCCTGTGATAGAAACAAGTGTGTATCCCAGCAACAATCCAAATGATGAAGGAGCAACAGACCATGTAGAAATTTTATTGAATATGAATTCTGGCTGAAGTATCAACACTAGTCCTGACATCAATAAAATACCAAGGAGAAATCTAAAAATTCCAAGCTCTTTATCAAACACTATTTTGTTTAAAAAGCATGAAGATAAAAGGTTTGTTGCACTTTTTGTGAAACTAAGTGTACCCAAGGGTAACATAACTGCAGCAGTGTAGTAGGTAATATTGGTAATATTATTCAGAAATGAGGCTAGTAGTATCCATGGAATAAACTTTATTTCAACCCATGGTGTTTCTCTCTTGATGAAGAGCAGGCTACCAGAAATTACCACTTGGAATGCATATCGATATGCATTTAGTTCAAAAGTTGGTATATATCCTTGGAGCACCTGCGTAAAAGCACTGCTTATGGCTCCAAAAACATTGGCGATCAGTGCTACAGCATATGCAGGTAGTAAATCCCTCAGAACCATGTTGACTGGTAGCATCAAGGTAATCTGCAAAAAGATTGATATGGTGGGTATTAAGACAAAGATAACACTGGTCTTGACAGTTGGGAAGCTGTGAAGATACTGATTTATTCAGAGCCCCAGGGCACACATATTTCACCGAGGCCTTCGTTCAGTACGTTTGGTTATCATCTTACCTTTTTCTCTGAAGTATACTTTGGCAAAACATCATTGGGCCTTACAATATCCATCTAGATAAGGTTTACTCCTTCACACCAGGTGCTTGGGATGACCTGTACATGAACTATCTGGATGGCAATTTTCAAGCATCTATAATACTATTCTGTGTAGCGTACCACTGGTCGCTGAAAGTGTGTGACCACTTTCCATGAACGGCAGTCAACCAGTGGCTTGAGACAAAGTTGCTACCCCGTGCTTACTGCTCCAGCACGGGTGGGTTCGGAATGAACCACTGGAAAGGGCAGGGAGATGCGAGATCTACAACCTATCGCTACCGGTGGACACAAAATCAGACTACGGACTATTTCGATATACTAACATTTATTCAGTATAAAGAATACAGTAGCTTGGTGCTACGGGGCAACAACTAGCGTGGGAAGAGATTCTGGTCTCTTCACCGTTGAAAGGTTCCAAAGCAACCTTGCCAACTTTTGAGGCTCCAGGCGTTCACTCGACTGAGAGGCACCACGAGAAGTCCTGTCAACCTGCTGCGGACTCAGTCTTATATATACTGACTAAGTTACGTAATGCGGGCGACCCCGTAGTATTTGCATACATGGGTCCGCCGGCTTTACCGCACAGCAGGGATCGGCACTCGCACCATCTAGCATAAAGTGAAACAACGCTGCTCGACTACCCTGACCCCTACATCTGTATCAATTAGCTAAAAGAATTCCCTCTCAACTACTGTGGCACATTCTAGTGGGGTTGTGCATTTCACATTTTATTCAGGAACATGGCACACACGAATTGAGAGGGAATTTTCTTAGCCAGCCAATATCAGTTACCCCCTGATCTTATCATCCAAAGCAACAGGAAGTGACTAGAATCTCCACCCATCATTATGAGCCGTAAATCTCTTCCTTGGTTCAGGGATCTTATTCTACACATATTTAACAATTCCTCTACACTTGTGTCTCTTATGTTTCTTACTTTACAGACACCTCTCAGCCCCTTGTTATGGATCTTTTTCAACAATTCTGTATCAAACTCATTGGTTTCTTCCTTAATACTGCCTAGAGTGATGCTGAGGAGAATTTAACCATATCAGCTTTAAAATGTGAACTGCCCTTCCTCTATCAACCTGGTTCAGAAATTGAAAATGTTAATTGTAATGGCACAGTTACATATAGGACATACCTGGGGCTAGAAACCTCTAAGTTAGATGATCTAGACGGGATAAGCTGAGTAGACCTTGTCATAGATCCACAGGGCCTGCACAGATCCACATGAGCAAGTTATTAACCAAGGAAACGCACGTATCTCAAAGGATTGAAGAGTTCAAGCAGACCGGAGGAAAACCAGGGACCTGTTTCAATATTAGTGGTAGTAAAAGCGAGAGGAGGGTCTCAACAGTGGCAGTAATAGTTGCACCAACAGCCAAGATCAGAGAATCTTGTTTCAAAAGTGGTTTCGCTGTTGAGGCACCCCTTCCATTCGCTATGCCAGCATATTGAAACAGGTCCCAGATTCCCCCATCACACGTCCATCTGGGCTGATGGGTTTCGTGGCTCCGGGGCTGAATAGCAGCCTGGAAGAAGCATCGAGGGAAACCTCAGACGACAGACAATGAAGACACCATTGATGGTCTTCAAGCCGAGAAACAGAAGAGGGTCAAGATGGTCTGATTGCAAGAGCAAGGCTCTAGAGAGAAGCAAGGCTAATTCTCTTGAGCCCTGTGGAACGCCATAGCAAACCGTTTCCTAGTTGAAACAATGTCTCGGAAAGTGTACATGTTGCTTACATCCATCTAAATAGGATTCAAGCCACATAACATGAGAGTCAGATAACGCAATTTGTTCTAGTTTTGTGATTAGCAAGCAAAATGCATTCCTTAAGTCTATGAAATCTCCCCAGTCACCTATCGATGGTCCCTTGTCAGACAAGAGTCATTGAAGAACGAATAACCTGCAGCCTTTGTCCCACGTTTCTTACGAAACCCATAATGCTCTTCAGCAAGTATGTTATTATAGTCCAGCTAATCTGTAAGGTACAAACGGCTTTTTGGTAATTTTGCCAATCAGTCACCAATTGTTTGGATCAGAAACGCCTCCAAATTCAGATACTGGTGTGATATTGGCCACTTTCCATGAGGCAGGAAAATTTCCAAAGTTGAGGCAAGTTTGATACAGATGTGTGAGTTGGTCTAAAATGAGAAGCATATACTCTTTAGGCCCGGCATCCACCTACTACGATATGGCTCCGATATGGCCTACAAAGCACGTCGGAAGGTCACCTAATATCGGGGCAGTTGACAACGTTTCTGCGATTAGGCACCGAAAGAACCCATTGAGATGCATGGTGGAATGGCATGTCTAGACATATGTCTACGATATTGCATGTTCCCGAGATGTCTCTGATGTTTGCCTTTTTGTATCGGTGCCATATCGGTAGGTCTAAATTTCTATCGTAGTATGTAGACGCCAGGCCTAAATATCCTGATATCTGTAATTTCTGAGGATTTGTCAGTCGACAACTCATTTATCACACGTAGAGCTTAGTTCTATTTATCATAAAATCTGGTGGTGGCATAATCCACAAAGTATCTGGTCTATTAGTGTGTCTTGCCTCATCCAGTCTGACATTGATATCAAAGTTTGTGAGTTGACGCGGCGTATATACTTTCACAAACCACTGACACGACCACTCTGAGGTAGGTATGGGGTGGGTGACGCCGTGTTTTGGCGCGACGTCTCCCTTCCAGTCCTGTAAGCTAGTCTCTGATTGGTGCAGCCGCCGGCTGAGCCGTCTTGCGGTAGTTCATTGGTTTTCGTCGTCCCGCCGAAACGGGGTCATGACCCGGTCGCGCGGTGGTGGTGCGTAGTGTGTTCCTTTCTTGGTGGGGGGAAGTTGAAGGTGATTTTGCTTGTGGTGGGTGCAGGCTTGGTTTAAGTTGTGACCGAAACCAAAAATTTCGGGCCGACGATACAAAAAATTTTGCTACAAATATTGATATCAAAGTTGTTTGCAGATGCGTGGACCTCCCCAACCCAATCAACATGAGTATTTAAGTTCATTTCCGCTGTCTGTTACCGTTGCCGTAATTACATCAGTAATAGGACCTGAGAAAGGACATTTCTGGAGAAATAGGGAGGTAGATGTCCCCCCGGTTCAATCTTGGCCAGTAGGTAAGGCGGACGATAGCTTCCGGTGCACCCGTCTCATAAGATCTCACTCTCTCTAAGTGGTATTCTGTACAAGGTTCTCACTATGCTCTATGGGAGAAGAATTCTTAACGAATTAGGCTTACAGCCTTGAGAATCCACTGGCCTGCCTCCTGTGCTAAACACGTGCATCAGATTCCTATGATGATGCCAACTAGTGAGAATACTGTGTTCTTGGCGCCCTAGTGGGTTTACTTGGACTGGAATACAGAATACCACTTAGAGAGTGTGAGATCTTATGAGAGGGGTGCCTATTGAAAAGGTGTCGACCCTCCTGAATGAACATCAAACCCACCAAGTTAAGCAACGCTGTTGCTGCTGGTGTAACCAGCCAGGACACGTCTCATGGGATTAAACCGGTAACTACGTTTGAGGTCCATACCCATAAACTCCGGATGGATTAGCGACACCGACACAACAACATTTTAAAAATGAAATGGAAGAGCCAGTTAGTAATGATGGCTAACCTGATTTCCGGACAAGGATTACCCCGACGTCGAGTGGTTTCTTCAGGAAAGATGTAGGAGAAAAGCAGATCCAGATGTAACGAGTCCAATCAGCAAGCGACGGCGAATAACCAACATGGCATCTGTGTGCAACTCAGTCCTGGATCAAGTCAAAGGGTCTGAAAATAATAGATTCGTGTCGGAATTAAGATTCTACCACAGTTAAATTTTTCAATTTGGTTATTTTAGTGTCTGAAATCATTATATGCTGTAAATACCTCTAAAAGATTATTTAGATTCATTCAATATTTTTGAAATTGTAGTATATTCTAATTTTAAAACTCAGTCTGGGATCTATATACACTGATACACAGAATTAATCGTGAGCAACGTTTATGTTTTTGGTCCTCCCAAGGCGTTTCTACGCTTTACGATTTCAAACCATGTCCATGATTTGGAACTATTGGGGACCTCCTGATAGGCCACGTTTTGGGCATTTTAAATCGTAAGCATCGGGAAGTATGTCGTAGACCATCGTGGTAGGTGGTGGCTGGCCTTGAAGGGTGGCGTCCACCAACCGTGACAAGGCAACGACAATCGCAGACTTGTCGTAAGAAGGGGGGCTTTACGACAGCTTTATCAGGGCATGTCGGAATGGCACCCTACACAAATGTTTCCTATCGTAGACCTCTGTGACATGCTCCCAACACGCCATGCTACTCCCTGACATTTTTTTTTTTATTCAATGAAAAATTTAACGACGTACAAAGTTCACCAGCCAGGGGTGTTCTTCCACTTCGAGGTCACAAATATAGATTGCAGGACAGACAAGTTGCAGACAAGGACATATATATATACAAATTAATATACATGGACAAACAGGACAGGATTACAAAGGTCCGCGTCTCGTAGTTCTAATGAACAATCATATTATTATGTCTTATAACAATTATTACTTTAAAATTCATTGGTCTTCTTCCGTGACTATAGTCATTATTATCTCCTTTAAGTTGGACTAGAAGACAAAGAATACTTGGAGTACACAAAAGTGCCAGTAGAGACGCTTGCTTCAGTTCTAAGATTTATATAAACCTAAAACTCCTTCGAGCAACACCGGATGTGATTTCCTATACAGCCCCTATTTAACAAAACAGAGATCTTATTAGAGTATATCTAATTATATAAGTGCTATTTGGTCTATTTCCTCAGCTACCTTGGCGAATGTGGTAAACACGCTATATTTAAGGTGTCTCAGGATGTTGACGATCACAGCCGGATTTATGGATGGGGAAGGGGGTGGCAGTTAGTGGGAGTTAACCATAAGCGAATTATGTCCTCACTGGATGACTGCTTTAGATACGGGACGATTATCTCACTGTATAAGTGTATCAAGAACAGATTAAGAAGATCCTTGAGGATGTGTACGAGTTTCAGCTTTAGCACAGTTAGTAAAGTCTCAGATACGGACTTGTTTATCAGATGTGCAAGTATACTAATAAAAGTTTAAGGAGATCCTTAATCATGTGGCTTAGCATTTCATGGTTTTTTTTAAAACTCGAATAGCCCTCTTCTTTATTCATCCTCATAATACATTTACAAAATTGTCAGTTCTTTCTCCATCTCCAAAAATACTTTCTCATTTCCAAAATTCAATAAAACTGACTGTAAAAACATGTGTTCACTCCAACGATGAACAATGGACTATCCTTTTGGCTACATGTGTACAATCCAACGCTGAACAAAAAGCCTCTGAAAGAAAGAAAAGGGATCAAGAGATGGCTCTTCCTGGCACAATGCTTATTCACTGATGCATAAAATATACCATGAATTAAACCTATTTTGTCGTTGAGTAATCCATTATCTTCGAGCTTGCTCTTTTTTCTTTTTTTTTAATTCCCCCCTTACTGTGATTTTGTCTAGTTCCCCCCCACCCCCTCCTTGTCCAATTCGGAATTAGTATCTCTAAAAGCAACAAGTTCCCCACATTCAACTTTGAACCCAAGAAATGTCTTATTTGAACTATACTAAGCTATAAACATGCATATTGTGATATTCCCCATTTTGACCCTCGGTATCCTCTCCATTCGAGTCATTGATCACAAAGAAATATACATTTCCGATTATCTGCCACAAAGAAACCTGTAAACATGTGTTTCATTTTGCAAGAGGTATACTCTCCAATGCTAGATAGTCCCTGAGATGAGAGGGATTTATCTCACACCTTTTTATGAGGCAAGCATGTCAATCTGATCCCCATCCCAGTACAGCTGTTTATTGTCATGTCTACCTTTGTGGTATGGAGTCTTAGACAAAGCCTACCTGTTAGCTCTTAAGCCTAACGAGTGATCTTGAATTTAAATACCTGTGATTCCAAATCTTCACATCATGCTTTTTATGATATTGCTTGGATCTATTCAACATCATCACCTAAAAAAGTCTATGTCATCCCCTTATATCCCCCCCTTAAATCTATTAGAATAAAGACCATCCCCTTTTGACCTCATACCCGAGTCACCAGATCGTCTATGGTACCCCAGTGCAATACTATATACCATTTCAAAAAATTCCTAGATGCTGTCAACGGATTTATCCAGATCCAGACATTTTTTTTTTTTACAATACTATATACCATACCTAGAAACATTTTCCAGTTCTAAACATCTGATCCAGACAGGATAGGACAACTACAACACAAAACTGGTTACAAAAGACAATACTGGACAATACTTGGCCTTTTGAAAGGAAGAATGAAAATGATATACAAGATGAGTGAGAGCAAAAAGGGCTGGGAGAAACCTGGGTAGAACCAACTCAGCCCATCGCATCAGTAATCTTTCCAACATCTTAAATTTGTGTTCTGTATTATCTAGCCTACAGATGTGCTTCTCTAAAAGAAGGTCATGCTTGAACTCCAAACTCAAGTTGTATAAGTCCAGGAAGTTATTCCCAAAAAGTTTTTGCCTGTAAATATAGAACTTAGCATGGGTTACAATGTAATTATACCTCTCGGCCTTGCTACCTCTATCAATGGTACCCAAGAAAAAGTAACTTCCCCCTATGTCCAACGTCCAACCTCCCAACCTCTTCAACCAGTTCTGGATTTGCTCCCAGAAGGACCCAGTTCCTTCACAATCCAGGAAAAAGTGTTCCACTGTATTGATGGATTCACAGTATGAGCACACTGATGTGTTACATATCTTTCTTTTGAATAAGAAGGTATTAGTTGGTATAACCCTGTTAATGATATGAAAATGAAGAGATTGCAGTTTCGTAACCCTAGTTGCCTTATAAACATTTTTAAACAAGATTTTTCATTCTTTTTCTGAATATACATGTAAAATCATGGAAGATCTCCTGCCATGTCAGAATACCCAGGGAGATCACTTTCTTTATGTGAATGAGATGGCTATATATCTTCTTATTAATACTATTCAAGGCATTATAAACCCCTCCATCTACATCCCCAACCCATAACTTCCTCTGTACTATTTGTGGGTCCTTCAGCATCAATTTCATGAGCCACAGTACACTCCTCGCTACAATATCCAGATTATGTTCAGTGCACTGAAGATTGTACCTCTCTTCAATCAGAAGTGGAGTCATTAGTCATTAGGCAACTATATAACCTGTATAATGCCGCCTCATACCATCTTGACATTAATCTATCATATGCTGCCGTTTGGTCAATAAACATATTGTTATGCAGACTCTCATTTTGTCTTTCCCTTTCAGAGGGGGATTTTTGTATGCAGATTTCCACATTCTGATGAGCTCTTTATAGAATAATGATGATACAGTGGATCTCTTGGCCAGAGATTTCTCCAGGAAAAATTCAAAGATAGGCTCTCTAACTAGGAACTGTTCCCTGAAAAACAGGGTCCATATCCTCCACGCACAATCTTGATACCCATTTCTCGTCTCCTTATACATTGTAAATAGATCAAGCAGCTTCAGTCCCCCTTTGCTAATATCCTGGCAAATTGTTTTAAACTTACAACTTAATGTAAACCAAAGGATAATAAAACAAATCTACAAAATGGAAACTTCAAGCTGGTGTCTATGAAGGTAAACGAGGTATAGCAGAGAGATTCCTGTTGCCCACTGCAAATACGGCCTCATCTGCATACCCAGTTTCAGCGCTTCTGATTGGTTGACTCGTCATGTGACAATCATGTGACTTTGTTGTTGTTTTTACGGCCGCTTGCATCCAACTCTGTGGTGTCTCCCGTCGATGTCGGTTTCATGGGTTGCTATGTGTCATTTCCTGTAGAGTTTAGAAATTGTAAACTCCAAACATGGGGTGTTTTTGTTCACCCCAGCTACCAAGTTCGATCAGAACATGGAGAAAACCCTCTGTAAGTGTGATTTTAACCTTGATGAGTGTGCCTCAGCCCAGTGTCACTGCTGTTTGACAGTGTGTCTGTCAGACAGTTGTAGGGTGAGCTGTGTCTTGTTGGTCCTGCCAACCCAACTAGCTGCTTGGATGTTGTGAAGACAGGTAATTAAACCTTTATCTGTTGTTTATTTTTACACACATTTGCCGGTTCAACGCCGGCCCAGGGTTTGTACTCAGACAGCCCAGTGTCCTTGTATTGTTGTAGCGAGAGTATTTACCCTCATTGTTCTCTTGTGGTTTCGACTGTTATCCAGTCTCATCAGGCATGGTGTGGTAGGTACTCTTCTGTGGTCTTCCCCCCCCCCCACCCCCCCCCCCCCCCCACCTGAAACCAGTTCGGGAAGCGGATATGTCAGCCCAGTCGAATTTCTGAAGATCCAATTCGACATATTCTCTCTATGTCTAGTAGTCCTAACTGGCACGGGAACACATCTAGACCCCCTGTGAGTTTCTAGCTCTTGGTGTAATCTTTTTGTTCCAATGGAGAGTTTACACTGCTCCGTGGTCGGAAAAAAATTTGACGTGGCGTTGCCCTCAAGCTGGTGTCTGTTCCTTATGTGAAAATCTCTACTGAAATATCCTGGGAAATAGTTTGATGCCCCACTTTAAGCTCAACGCAACTGGGCAACTTTTTTCCTTGCGATATGCTTTTAGGGAAAATATTGCAAGGGGGCTGCAATAAATGCAGCAGGGGTCGGGAAAATTCACCGACAAATTTTGCTCGAACGTCGGTCCCCCCACAGGAGGTTAACCAAAAATCTCTAGGCCTATCCATGCACACCTTGCGACTTTCCGTGAGACTTTCCTTGAGAATTTTCCTTGCAAATAGTCTCAACAATGGAGAACCGGCTTCCAGTAGCAACAAAATGGATGCGAGGTGGGCCATTTTGGCACTTATGTTTGTTGTTTTCTTAACTTGTATTTATAGTTATATTTTACAGCTTTATAAATAATTTTGTCAGACAAATTTGTGATATATAATGGATAACCCATGGCCTTTGGTCAGGGGTGGTCATTGCTCCCCCTGGTGTACCCCTCTAACATGCCTCACAGGTGCCCCTCCTGCCCTCTTGTGGCTTTCACACATACTGCACATTCACATGTGTCCCCTCGGCCCTCGACCCGGTCTCACTTCTACTCCACACTTCACTTACTACACATGTACCTTTATTACACACTTACCTTTATTTTTCTCCTTGGCCACCACATGCTTACAGCCTTTGTTCTCCACGAGACCGAGGCGGGCACACGGTACACCATAGAAACCATGCCTCCAACTGCAAGGAATGCCGCGGCGAGCAACTCCCGGCCCCGGAAACGGACGTGTCGGAGACCACGCTGCAGGACAACATGGACTCGGTCTCAGAACACACTATAGGTCAGGTAGGTATATTAGGGACTATGGTGGGATCCGGATTCAAATAGTGTTTCCCTAAAAATTCTTATAGATTGACATGTGCTGCATATCTTATTAGTTTAAGGAAGCATTTGGTTGTAAATAATAACTAAAGGAAAAACATTGTCTGAAATTATAATATACAAATATTGCATTATCTCCAACCAAGCCTTAGTTCTCTATTTTCTGCCTACCACGACAATGCTATAACATATGGCGCATATCACAAAAAGGGGCTTTTTGCTACTTTTCTAATTTGATAACAAAACAGTCCATTTTGACTTCTACTATGAGTACAATAAAAGTTAAGGTATCAAAATGATCCTCAAACAAATCTCTACTTGATTAAACTGGGCTTTGGATTTGCTTCCAAATGGAATTCTATGGAATCTCCACTCATATTCTAGAAGGTCAACATTTTGCCTAACTTTCAGCATGATTTCAGAGAAAATATGTCAAAAATGAAATCAGATAAATTACCTCAATAAATTCAAACTATATGTGGAAATAAAGCCCATAATCTCTGGTTTAATATAGTACCATTTGTAAATCTGTATCATTTTTACAGCCTAAGTTATGAGAACTTTTGTATAGCAAGTCAAAAATAACTAGTTTTCAGTCCCCAATATGGTTGCGAGGCCTATAGCACTGGAGTGGGGCTTAGGGGCCATAAGGGACAACGTCGATAAAATCAACAAGAAGATGGACGGCGTCCTGGATGCGATACTGAGAATATCACGACACGACCGTACCTCGCACCTAACGCGCTGGGGGCCACGATACAGTTACCAACCAACTTGAACATATCAGCATGAGAGTGATATCTCTCCGCGATGCCAGGTAAGAAGGACCTCCTTGAAGTTCGGATTCCCCCTCGGGTATCTTGGGCCCGTGTCTGACACAGAGGACACCCCGAATCACCCCAGCGCCTCGGGATACCCGGACCAGATCGAGGCATTCATAAGTAAGGAACTTTCCCATTCAGATCTCCTCGGGCCGTTCGGCCACGCCCCCTTCTCACCATGGTGCCACGTATCCCCCCTCATGTCCCGGGAAAAGCGGGACCTGGCCAACCATAGGGTGATTACGGACATGACATTTTCCAAAAGAGCAGAGCATCAACGCCTGTATTATCAAAAACTCGGTGTATGGCCAGGAGCGAGAGCACGGTCTCTCCACGGTCGACAGCTTCGTCGGCCGCCTCGTTGCCTCGGGCACCGGGAGTTACATGGCGAGTATAGACATATCCACTTTAGAACTTTAGGTGCGATTGGCCTCTCCTCTGCTTCAAATGGTGGCACGGGTACTTCTGTGATACGGCCATGCCGTTTGGTGCCCGTGCCTCATCCTATCACATGCAGTGCATTGCCGATACGATCGTTAGCATCCTAGCGTCAAAAGGGGTGGAAGCGGCAATGTATCCAGACGATTTGATCATACTGTCACCAGACGTCGGGAAAGCGAGGTCGAACTTCGCTACGGCGCGGGACCCATTCGCCGAGCTAGGCCTGCCCGAGGCCCGGGACAAGGCCCAGGCACCCAGCCAGGAAGTCATGTGGCTCGGCATAGAGATTGACGCACAGACTATGACTCTCTGCATCCCCCAGAGAAAACTGCAGGATGTCAGGAATCACTAAGAGTGGCCTCAAAGAAACGGTTCCTCACAAAGCGCCAACTGCAGTCGGTCCTGGGCAAGGTCCTTCATGTCTCGAAGTGCATACGGCCAGCGTGACCGTTCGTAAGCAAACTCCTCGAGGCACTGAGAGGCATGCAGGGCTTCTACGTAAATGTATCATCCGAGATGTGGCAGGACTTCGCGTGGTTCCTGCAATTCGCCGAGGGGTGGAATGGCCATGCCCTCATCCCCCGCGGCCTCGTGGTGGACGCCTGCCTGACGGGTGTAGGGGGCACAGACGGCCGCTGGAGGATCCCGTCGAAAACATCTCAGAGCTAGAGGCCCTGAACACTGTGCACGCAATGCACACCTTCCTCACCGAAGTGTGCCCCTCAGGCCTGGATGGTTCAGGCCAAAATACAAGTCGAGTTTGTATACACCCACGTGCCCGGGGTTCTCAAAACGGTCGCCGATGCATTAAGCAGGGCCCATCTGACCTCCAGGGACTACGGCAATGCGGCAAACCTCATGAAGTACCATAATCTGTACCAAACGATACCATGTACCCATGCTCTGTTCACACCGGTCTTATGCCTCTCCTGCAGATCTGGCGCTACGCTGTCTCCAGACAAGGGCATCTGTGCAGTAGTCAGAGGCACGTGCCCCCGGCACGGTCGCCAACCAGAACAGCGCCGTCGCCACATACCTGGCATTTCGCCGCCACATGCAGAAAGACCCACAGCGACCATCTGTGAGTTTCATCACGGCATACCTAGAGTATGTCGCGTGCCATGCCCCCTCCCCGCCGACCATAGGGAATCATCTCTGCACTTGAAGCAATGATGCAGAACAAGGACTACACCCCCAACGTCAAGCCTCCGGTCCCCATGGAGGTCCTCCAGGCCGTCCTCGGGGCCCTCAAAGATAGTCACCTGCACAAGTCACTACGGGCAGCGTTCCTGGTGATCTACGATGTGGCTCTACGACAGAGCGAGATAGCACCACCATCAGGACGTGCCTACGACCCGGCACGTCACCTGTCATGTGCTGATGTGATGACCACGCCCACCCACGTGCAGTACATATAAAAGCAGCAAAGAACATGTCGGCGAGACCAAGGTGGTCACGTTGCACGCCTCACCGGTTCCAAGATTCTGCCAGGTTATAACAATAATGAACATGCTTGCCGCCGCCCCTACGGGCCGACCGACGGATCCCTTCCTTATGCCTGAAGACGGGTCTCCCATTACGACTCAGATGCTGACTAAAGAATGGGACAAGCTGATCCGAGCGGCAGGTCAACCACCACGTACATATACCCTCCACAGCCTGAGAAAAGCCGCGCAAAGCAGGCATTTCAGGCAGGCATTCCGGAACAATCTATTCAATGGTACGGTGGTTGGCGCTCAAATGTCCACCGGGCATATATCGCGAACAATGACACCCGTGCGGTCAACCTCTCCCTCATCAACTCTTTCAACAACAATAATTGACACTCAATTATCCATAAACTTTCCCACCCACCTCACCACCTAATTCAATGGCTCCTTGGCTATTTTTATTATTATCAATATAATTTATAAACCATATGTACTCCATTCATTGTATTTACATAACCTTTTTATCTGTCATAATTGACATTATACTCCAACTGTCAATTATATATTGTATTCTTATTATACTACATATCAATAATTACCTTATTCATATAAGGTATATTATTCATATAAGTCCAATAAGGTCGTGTCTGTGAACGAGGCGTATCTTCTAAAAAAAAATTCCTACCACGGAGAACTAACGTGATCCATTGGAACGAAAAGATTCTAACATAAGTCCAATAAGGTCGACATAAATATTTTATCATCATCAATAAAATTCAATAGAATTTTATGTTCCCAACACTGCTTCCCACACTTTTCAATCCAGGGTAGGGGTAATGACTTTTTACAATTATAATATGTAGACAAACATATTGGCTGAGACCAGCTGCGGGCCTGGAAAATCACAAGGAGAGGAATAATTATTAAGTCGCTTGAGACTTTTTCGGGACCCGGGACCCAAGACCCAGACCCGGCCAGCGGGAGGTGGCATCCAAAAGGAAAAAATCGCATGTGATAAAATATAACATGTTATATTTGAATGTCTCAAGGAAAGTAGGCGTCAAACCCCAAATCAGTGGGGGGGAAGGGGGTGAACAGGGGGTGCATAATGGGGTCTGCGATATTGCAAGGAAAGCATGGCACACGTTGCGATATTGTACTGGGAAAATATCACAAGGGGAGTTTTACGGCGACTTTTCCACTAAAAATGGGAAAAGTCGCACAGTGTGCTTTATTGACCCTACTTTGCCAGATGAAATCGTCCGTCATTTTCCTAAACTTGGTAAACACTCTCTTTAGTGTGTGCTTGACCGAGACTGGGTAGAGCATAATTGGAATCATTAGGCCCTTGACAAGTGTGACCTTTCCCTTTAATGATAGATGACACCGACTGTTTTTCTCAATATTACTTGAATACGCTAATATTCACCTCTGTGGTTTTCTACACTTGAAGTATATATGTCATTTCAGCATTTTCCAACTTGTGCCCATTCCTCACACGTGGTGGTTGGGTTACAAACGGGAGTTTTTCTTTGTCTTTGCGTCGATAGCTTTGAACCTTACCCAAGAAATGGAACGAGCGAAAGATTGTGAATGGCTTTATCCCATGTGCTTTTCTTCCTTCTGTGTGCACGGTATGAAACATGCAGAGGTTTAATACTGTAAAAAACATGTTTACATTCAGATAGCTATTTGGTCATTTGCAGAGATAGGCTTCTGGCCACATGGGTTTGACAAGGTTTTGCCTGTTCCTTTCTTTCAAATTTGATTTTCCAATTGAGCCTTTCACAAATATTTGTCTCTGCATTTGTCAAACTGTTCAACCCACATGTACTTTTTAACATGTTCTCTGCAGGAAATAGTTAGATTATATGATTTAAAAGGTTTATAGTGTATTTAACTCCAATATGGGTAAGACTTACGCCCGTTCCGGCGAAACATTTCGGACGTTCCAGCAAAATTCATATCAGCCTCTAGAAACTTGCTGTTTAACCTATTCTCTCATGCTTAGTATCATTTTGTAGGGAAAACAATGTAGAATCTTTGTGTTGTACTTTTGTTTCTCAATTCAGTGACTTTTCACACATTTTGGGTTGATTTGTAAAGTTTCCGATATTCCCTTTTGTACTATATGTATATAGCACTGCTACTATGGGATTAGTAATACCAAAATATGTGTGGAGGTGGGCATTGTTATATTACACAATAATATAACACAGTTTTAGAATTTTGAAAAAAAACTATTTTCACTTTTTTTAGGCTTGTTCTATTTGACATTATTTCTCATTTTTTTATGCTTAGACTTCGGATTTCCATTTTTTATCTTTTCCAGACTAAGCACCAAGCATCAGGAAAAGTGAATGCCGGGCTAGACTGAAAGCCTCCCAAGATGTGGCTATGCTGCAGCTGCAGCGGCTACAGGCAAACAAGCACAAACAGAGGTACCGCTCTCGCAGGTGGGAGCAGGCCACTGCAGCTGCTGCGACAGCCACATCCAGAGAGGACCCAGTCGACCCCGTGGAGGAGCCTGCTGATAGTCCCACTCGGAAGAGAATGTGAGGAATGTTGGCCTTTACAAAACTCTTACGAGTGGCATTCGGAGATGGCTACAGCAGGCTCCTTAAATCCCCTCTTCCTCCTCCGACCCTGCCTCCACTGTCGCACAGACTCCTCCCCAATCCACCCCCTCCATCTCCACTACACCCACAGCCAGAAGAAATAGATGCCCCCCAAAAGAAGACGTTCATCCCCACTCCCTTCCACACCCACACCCACATCCACAAGAAAAAGCAAAAAAATACTAAAATATGTTCTTCATCCCCAGCCCCCTCAACCCCCTGCACCCCCCCCCCCCTGCCACTGCCCTTGCTACCACCACCCCTGCTACCACCACCCCTGAACCCACCATCCTGGAAGACACTGCCCCTGCTTCCACCACCCCTGCTACCACCACCCCTGCTACCACCACCCCTGAACCCACCACCCTGGAAGACATTGCCCCTGCTACCCCCACCCCTGAACCCACCACCCTGGAAGACATTGCCCCTGCTACCCCCACCCCTGAACCCACCACCCCTTCCCCTGATGTACCCCTCCCCTCAGCCTCATCCTGCACCACCAAACCCTTCTCCTTTTACTGAAAAAACACTGCCCCTCCCCCTCCTCCTCCCAAGTCCCCTCCCCCTCGGACCACAGCTGCCAACTCAACACCAGTTTCTCTTGGTAGGACAACCCAAATGGAGGAGTTGGCGTAAGTTTTCTATGCTTCATCTAGTTTGTATTTACTCTTTACTATGTACACACATTTAGAATTGTAGATTTATTACACTGTACTGCAGCTGCTACTTAATAGGTAGAAAGGCAATGGTGTTGGGAGAGCGCATTATATTGTTAAGGTGTGTCTACATGTACATGTATGTGTATGTACAATTATCATATTATTATTTCTCTCTTCACTCTGAGTGAACAGATAACAGTGTAAATTTTGTGAAGTGTGCATCTTGTTCAAGATTACAGGTGTTGGGAGCATGTTACTTTTAACATGTATGTCAATGTACATTATCTTTTGATTTCCAGGGCTGTGATCCGACAGTGCAGAGGCAAAGGCGCCACACTAAAAGTCTTCTGAACATAGCCATGAGTTTTTAATTCAGATATTTCAGCAGTCTGTGGATGATCTGCATTACATGTACTTGTTAAGCTTTTGCATGGTGTGATGTATACATAGAGGGGACACCTTTTTCACCTCCTTTAGTGAAGATCACCTACTCAGGGGGCATCATGGCGGCGCCCATGGATCATAGGCTATATGCCGTATACACAAGACACACAGTTATTCTTCTAAGTCAAGAGGTTTCAAATTCATGTATATAAATTACAGATTAAACTATCAATTAATCATGTATCATTGAACCAAGTGAAGGTAATATTATTTTCAATCAGAGATTATTTCTGTAATGGAAAAAGAATAACTTTAAACAATATTTCTGGAAAGGAGAAATTGTGCATGGAGGAACGTCCGAAACATGCATGAGGTTGTGTAGACTGGGCCAACAGAGTTATTAAATTGCGTATGAAGGTGGTAGAAAAATTGAATTAAGTTATAATACATATTTTGACATGTTCTGGTATAATTTTGAAATTATCCTTTGCATTTTTCACTTGTCTCTTACTTTAGAAAGTAATCATTTTTCATTTTCAAGTTGATTATTCCAAAGATGCAACTTTTTCCATAAAATGTTATACTTTTTAGAGCTAGGTACCTATGTACAGAGGTACATGTGGATGTTTGCCAGTTGAGTAACAAGTTTTTGCCTCTCCAGGCTACTCTGCCTTTCACAGGCACTGGGTAATGTGTAGGGGAAAGACCAACTACTTAGTATGGAACATCCGAACCTTTTTTACGGTTTTGATTTGGGGATGGGTGAACATCCGAAACTAATGTAAGGTTCACACCCGGGTGGTGTAGAAAATTGCTCCTTAGCTATCTAAAACCATTTGTTTCATATAGTAGAGACGTTGGGGATTCTGTTGATGGGTTTCACTGGTGGTTCTGAGGAATTTAAGCTAGTGCTTTGTTCTTTTAAAATTTCAACTTGTCTTTTTTTACATGGTATTTCCGCCTACCAGCACCAAACAGGCTACCAAATTTTAAATCATGAATCTCTTGAACATTGAAAACACTTCTGATATGTATATATACATGTTTGATAGAAACGTAGCATGTTTGGTGCCTGTGGATGTCATATTTACTGTGATACATGTGGTTCTGTATGGACATAGCACACTGGTCACGGGTGCAAGTTTTGGAGGAATGTCCGAAACTTAGATGGGTTGAATTAACGGTATAGCATGGTATAATATTGATACTGGTAACTGATATTTGTATGCCTGTACAGTAGGGATGTATAGCTTTGTGTAGAAGCATTTATTTCCCAAATTAGATCTCTTATGGCTAATGTAGACTAATTTTTTTTTAAGTTAATTATTTTGTGATGCTTAGATTCAATTTTTCCAAAATGTGAGTAAAAGTTTTTCATATGATAGACATGGTAATATTCATAACAGCTTATTGAAATTTGGTATAGCTTAGGTTCAGTGTCAATTCTATTATTATTGTGAATCTGGTCTTTTAATCTCAATTAAAGGCACTAGACAGTATTTCAAGTCATAGAATGATGAAAATATTTCAGGCATTCCATAAGAAAAATCAACTTTTACTGTAACAAGTGTAAAAGCTGAACCGCTTGGAGAAAGTTAGTATAATTGGTATCCACATACAGCTGAGATGCTGCTCTAAAAGAAATAAAGGTTTTTTAATTGATTATTTGAAATTTTTAAAATGTTTTTTTTGTGTTGCCCCAGAAGTCCGAATTGTACATATAATGAATAGTGTATATACAGTATAATGATAATAAACTCTACTGTTATGGTTGCTTATTACTAACATGTTGAATGTTGATTATATATATAATGATAATATAAATGACAAGAAGGACTGCAAGTTTGGGCGTATGAGTAATATTTTATTAGGACACCACTCACCCCTAATGAGAAAAAGAAAAAAAAATTCTCAGGTGAATGGCACCTTGATACGGTGTTGGTGCCGCACCTGTCCGGTTGGCGCCACCTGACCAACTTGGTATTCCACAGGTGACGCTAGTATATTTTTATAGACACATACATCTGTGTGTTGTATCTGATCCATAAATATTATACGCTCTACTGTTATGGTTGCTTATTACTAACATGTTGAATGTTGATTATATATATAATGATAATATAAATGACAAGAAGGACTACGAGTTTGGGCGTATGAGTAATATTTTATTAGGACACCACTCACCCAAAATGCCCAAACCAAGAAAAACTAAGACAAAAATAGAAAAACGCAGTCAAGAATAGACTAAGCTAACAATGGATTTATCCAACCTAAGTTTGGATTCTAAAGACCTATCAAGGTATAATAAAACTGATAAACTCTTCCAGTCGCCGATATTTTTAATTTCGGCTAGAGAAAAACCGGATTCAAATAGAGCTGTTGCTCCACAGGTATAGCGCGATAAGCCTCCTTGATATCTAATACAGAAAAGAAACAAAATTGTTTCATATGATCAGTTACTTTGTCTAATTTCAAATATGAAAATTTACTACATGTAGTAGTCATGAAATTATTGATGCTAACATCAATAGGACGTTTGCAGTCAGTTATAGGCCTGATTTTCCCTGATTCTTTCTTTACCACAGCACCAATGGCATGTATGCATTTAGGTTTCTCTTTAACAATAGACACTTTACCTGATTCCAATTCTGAACAAACGATAGCGTCCATTTGAACATTAAATACAGGATTGGTTATGCTGTCATAACTAAAGGAATCATAAATACCAGAAAAGACATCGTCCACGATTTTAAAACCATTTAAAACTCCGTTAAATATATATTCTGCGTCTGGATCGTTGATTGTGTAACCATAACAATGGTCCCAGAAAATGCAGGGTTTTAGATCGTAAGACACGCCGTTTAGTTCATGATTTCCTGGGCAATTGAAAAGGCAAGGGCGAGGTACAACAGTTTGATAATTACTTTTACCCAAAGAGTACGAATCACTTGAAACCTGAGTATAGCTAACTATAGTATTATTACCAGTTGTACTCCCATTGCTAACAATAGGTTGACACACATTTCCAGCAACATCTTCTGTGATAACATTGATGAAATCAACACTGGTTAAAATAGGTAAGTCAGGACTTTCAATAGCCTTTGATGTATTAGATACAAAGGAAACATTAGATTTTTCATGGACAACGTGGTTAATATCGCTAACAATATCTGCACATAGTCCTGTTTCGGAGGGAAAAAACGAGTTAGAATACTCTAATTGTCATTTAGAATCCGATTTCTGTCCTTTTTTCGTACACTTGCAGGCTGGGTGCGATCCTGAGCACTCGGAACACTCGTGTTTGAATTTACAGTCCGTCGATACACATGAGTCTTTCTCGTTATATCGCCAACAGATGCCAAAAGGGCGATTCTCTTTGTTTTTTCTTTGTTTCTGACGATTCTTTGTATCATTTATCTTGGCAAAAGCCAGACATTTTTCGATATTTAAATATTTAGACGATAAATATGCGTCTCCATAAACAAAGCTAACAGAACCTAATAATTCGGCTTTTTCACGACAAGCCAAATTGAAATCTATCAAAGCTTGAGGGATTACAAAAGGTCTACGGTCACTCAAAAACGAAATATGGTCGGCATAATTAGAAACGTCAATTCCCTGGGCGATCATTGATCGCATCAATGACATGCTGGCACTGATGACTTGATCTAATGTAGCTTTGGTGGTATTGCAGGGTAAGTAATCTTCTAAATTAAATGTCACACACTTACGGCGTTTCTCGGTCTTCCCTTGGCAAGTATGCACATGCTCCACCAGAATTCCTTGAACTCCGGACCATGAAGTCGTTGCGGAAGCGTAGACTGGAGGAAAACAGCTTTTAGGTATTGCTCCTGAAGAACGTTGACATGGGCCGCTACTCTGTGAAGAGGTGATTCCGGCTTGTACTGGCGGCACAGAACCCAACACTGTCGCTTCATCAACTTGAGTATGGGTCACCGCGTGGGTCGTCTGGGTCGTCAAAGGAGTCGCCGGTGGTCCAAAGGTTCCGCCATCTTGTTTCATCAGCATTAGGCGAATTTCGGCCATCATTTTAGTTAAATCACAAACATCAGAGCATAAAGATTTAACTTCATCACGATATACCTCGTTTTCCGCGAATAACTTTTCAATCGTCCCGGAGGTGTTCCTAGGCAATTGCTCTTGGTGTGTTGTCCCGCCGGTGGCGCCCCGTTCTTCTTCATCAGTGTCCGTAATTTTTTCTGCATTGTCAGAAAAACGTCTCAAAGTCTTGTCTAGTTCACTCAAACGTCGAACGGATCACTCCGGACATTTAGGGCACTCCTTCGAAGAACATCCATCATATTTGTGTTGGCACACTTGGCAAACCACAAATGCCAGTAACAAAGCCAATAGCGAGTGCATAGTGGTGGCACGTCTGCACGGAAAAATTTTCTACGGTGAATGGCACCTTGATACTGTGTTGGTGCCGCACCTGTCCGGTTGGCGCCACCTGACGAACTTGGTACTTAGGTATTCCACAGGTGACGCTAGTATATTTTTATAGACACATACATCTATGTGTTGTATCTGATCCATAATGATAATAAGAGAGAAGCAGTTCGGACGTTCAATCGTTTTATTATGGTGAAACATAAAAAGACAAAATTAAGGTAAGGTATGGTGACAATGATACCTGTGCACCCATGAGGAGGAGTACATTGGTTGGTTCTATGTATGACACGAGCATACTGACCGAATTTTGCTCAAACCGTATATAAATAAAAATATACTATGCGTGATATGTATACGCCAGTTGTGTATGTTGTGCTATAGATATCTTTTATACATAATTACATATACATTTATATATACCATACCAACCTGCCTGCCCTGGCAGATAAAAGATTGTAGCCTCCAAGCCCTATCAGTTTATTGTGCATGGGAAGGTGGACGGGTGCGGACAGGGTGTGACTGAATTATCTATATAAGATTTATGAAGTTATATTTTAAAGAATAGTGCTTTGCTTTGGAATAAGTTCTTTATAATTCAGAATAACAAAAAAAGTTAGGGTACTGAGGGGAACAAGGCTGGCTTGGTGTGACAGGCCATTAGAAAAGTTACAACTAGTCAACAACTTGATGTAAATGGTTTATATCTTACTACTGCAACTTGTTGACAACCCAAAGAGAGTTGGATGGTACGAACATGGCACACCAAGCCAATGAGGTCAGAGCATCAGAAGGTGCACAGTTGAGTGAATATACATCTACTGAAGAGGTATAAACAGGATGCCAATTAGGACAGATTATTTATGCCCAAGGAGACATATCTACCTGGAAAACACACATACCTAAACTGATATTTTCATACTGTGTACCTGTCTTAAGATCAATGTACCAGGAGACAGCTAGTAATCGACAGAGCTCTGCTAGTTCTACCAGATCCTATTTTATCCAAGTACTAACCTACCTCACATATTGCATGTGCAATAATCTAGTCCTTGATCTTACAGAAAGTGTCATTAGGTGCAGCACATTGAATCCGTGCCCCGTTTCCCCCATCATTCTGGCTGTGGTGGTGGTTTGGTGGGGGAGGGTGTTATTCAGCTCACATACGATAGTAAAATAACTCATGGTTGAAGAGGTGGATCCCCTGCGAATGTCCTGGGGACAGTAATACGCAGGCAGGTTCTAACACAGCATGAAAAGTGTAGTTTTTAATCTTTTCACCTCCATCTAAATTCACATATAGGCTGTATTTATTAGTGTTACCGTTTGAATATGTTGTATATAAATGAAGCATATATACAACATTTTGTGTATACATACACACACAAATTGGCTGTGTTTGTCACCCTGTGTTTATAGATATAGATATGTAAATGTGAGATGTTATAAGGGAGTATATATATATTACTATATACCTAAGAGCGTATCAGACATATTTACTATCCGCTGATGGACATATAGTATTAATGAAATTTGGCAAGGGTGGAGCGTGTTCCCCCATACGGTCGAGGTGTGAGCGTATTTTAACGCATGTGCAGTGGGTAGGCTACTCATGGGCAAAAACAAAATGGCGGACGGATTACATCGATTCGATTAGCGCTAAATAGATCAGCGAGTGAACGTGAATGGAGGCATGTACACCATCGAAATGCAGATTACATACATGAATTATGAAATTACAGCAAAGTACCAAAGGAATCACCGTAGAAAGCGGTTTAACTCATCTTATGGAGACTTGCAGCAGTTGCTTTACTTCCCTACGCCATAGCCGCCTACTCTTCACCAAAGTGTAACAGAAAATTACTTGTTACTTTTATTTTTAATTAATTCGTCAAAATTCGGAATATTAGAATAACGTTTGAATAATTACAGCATCAAATTCAGATTGTTTTAAGTTTTCAGATGTTATATACTTTCATAGGTTTTCATGAAAGAGTAATTATGGTTGCCAATCACTACGGTGGTGGAAGCAAACCTACTGTCCGACAGGATATATGATAAATGTAAACAAAGCGTCAAAATGTAAACAAACAGCGAAGGACATATTGTTTACACGTAAAACTAATATAAATCTTCTTAGTTTTTAAAATTTGATTAAATATCATTACGGATTCTCGATATAATAGTGTGTTCCTTTTTATTTAAAAAGAAAAACATAAAATAACAAGTAGCCTCTGGGGTTGAACCCCCGACCCTCGGATCCCAAAAGGGATACCCTAACCACTACAGGGGGCGGGACAACTGACCGAAATCTCAACTGACACAAGACAAGTGACATACCCGAAAACAGTGTGTCAGTTGTCTCACTGGGGGTTGTCTCACCCTTGTGTCAGTCCTTTTATATGGCAAAATCTCAAGCAAACAAGCGTAATAAGACAATGAAATTTGGTGAATATGCATATCACACACATAGAAATCATATCCTCAAATATCTTTTAATTTCATTATGTTTTTCTATCTGAAAAATCCAATTTTGTGATCGAAAGTTACGATACCCGGGCGGCCGTGTATACAGCGGTCATGATCGGGTACATCTCAGGTCATAACTCTGTGAATATTTAGCATAGAAACACCATATAATGACTAATAGATAGCTGGATACATGTGTGAAACATTCATTAAGTTTACGTTTTGATTTACGAAAGGTAAAATACGAATTTCCCATTTTTTGTTACGGAGTTTACCGCGAGCGCGACATTGTGTCAGTTGTCTCACTCTGTGTGTCAGTTGTCCGACATAGGAGTGTGTCAGTTGAGATTTCGGTCAGTTGTCTGACATTCCCACTACACCACCAGGTTCCATGTCCATAGGAGGGCTTGACGGGTATATATATATGGCATGTATAATTATATCACACATATTATTATATGGATATATATTGCGGGAGACACAGGACTGCTTAATTCATGAATATTCATGAGGTCACATGATATTTCACATGCTGTTTCGCGGGCTCACATGCTTTTGGTCCGCCATTACAGTCACTGGTCTCCAACCCACGTTTTCAAATTTTTCTACGCTTCTGCTCGCGATTCAAATTCCAAAAGGAATTCCAGTCGATGTCTGTATCTAAATGCTAAACTTGTCTTCAAAAGCATATTGCACCAAGGGGTCGTAAATGCTGGATGATACAGAAGCAACAAGAATCAGAAGAGATGTCTGAAAACGACAAGCTGGCAGAGGCCTCAGGTGGGAGCGACTGCAAACCCAACGCTAAACCAAAACGTTAAAAAATTGAAGAACCTACCAAAGACAGCAGTGAATCCGGATTGGGCGATGAATCAGACGTGGCGATGAATCAGACGCAGTTTTTCAAACGATTTTTGAAAAACCAGGAACGGCAATCATCGGAAGTCCACTCCATGATGGCGGCGCTCACCTCGTCCGTACAACGGTTAGCTGTTCGAGTTCGTAAGAGTGACAAAAAAGCATCCAAGCGCTCTTCTAGCAACGAATCTGTCGACACATTGTCAGATTCCTCAAACTCCGGGAGCCACAAATCGAATCGAGGCAAGTCTAGGGTAAAACCGTTGAGATCCAAATCTTTGCGTCACCGATTCAGCCTACGGCCATACCTCCGTGAGGGTGAGAAGCGACCAGTCACTTTTGCCGCACTTGTCAGCGCTCTGGTAGCGCTAATCCTAGCTGCCTACGGCGCCGGCGTACATATCTCCGGGATGTTGGACCACCTTCGCTTTGTCTCCGAAAAAGCAGCTACCAACGTTTTCAAATTTTTTTTTTATTGTGTAAAATTTGTATTTGTTAATTTGTTAAATTGATGTTTTAAAAATTGTTAATAAAAGGGCCGACAATTATCATCTATACTATCCTGACTCGGTAAGAGTGGCATATTGTTGTTCTCTCATACTTAATATATATATATATATATATATATATATATATATATATATATATATATATATATATATATATATATATATATATATATATATATATATATATATATATATAGATATATGGGTAATACGGGTAAGCTGCCGGATTCGCATTCCCGCCCGGAAATTTGAAGGGTGGAGCGTATCACGTATTTCGGTTCAACCGTGCTGTGCCCAAATGGGCCTAGAAACGGCTGCTATGGCTTAATTATTGACATTATTGTAATTATTTCAAGGTATATAATAATAAGAAAACCGTATACCTGTGTTTGAATTATTATTTCACCTCACCCCTGTCTTCCGGACATTTAAACCTCGGTCTAAAGACCTCGGTTAAAATTCCGGGGACAGGGGTTCGGTAAAATAATAATTCGTCCACAGGAATACAGTTTTCTCATATTACATATCGCATACCTGTTACTTACATTTAGCATACTCATACATATAGATATAAAATTTTAAAAAAGGTTTCCCCCGTCCCATGTTCAAACAAATGCTGCCACAAATTAACCAAACAATACCCCAATCGGGATTTCAAAATGATTTATGATAGAAATTGGTAATATAACATTGGATTTTCCATATACCAAGGATTTGGATGACTCATGTCAAATGAAATAAAAAAACAGTGGTGTCCCCTAGACCTGTGCAGAGATCGGAACTATCAGATGGTGGTGTAAATTTGTGTATACAATTGGCCTAGTATGGGATCATCATTTATGTGTACATAAGCAAATAGGATGACCTTATTTGAATCTGAAGAGACATGTTTATCATCCCATTGAGAATCTAAAGGTATTCAGTAAATCACTACCCATTGTTTAAAAACTGTCAGATACTATGACCATGGTATCCAGATTCAAATCCATGGTATACGGCCTCAAAGTCATAATATACAGAAAAATAGTCTCTTTGTGCCATATAGCAAAAAATAGTCTCTAGGGATATCTCTTTTGATATGGCGGCAACGGTGTGAGAGGCGCCCCGCTGAGGCCCCGGTGTTGTTACGTTAATACTAATGGAATAAGAAACATGAGAGACAAGATCTATTCCAACCACGATGTCCGTCAAAAGACTTCAACGGAACGAAAAAATTGCAAGCCAAGATCTATGAGAGGACCATAAACCTACCTGAATACATGTGTGTGTGAAGAGAGGTGCTTTGGCATCCAGTCTCTACCGCATTGAGACCACGAATAAGGACAAGGACCTAATGTTATTTCTATTTACAATGGAAGAGCGCGGTATATCTAAATTACTTCATGAAATAAAAGTAAGAGAATATCATGAGAAATTATGTATTAAAGCCATCTGTATTCAATAGAAAATGAAGTATCAAGAATGTTTCAACAAACCTAGAGAATTAATTTGATAGTCTTTCTCAAGTCTATGGACTGGTTAAAAACTCAAATTGTTGAAATAAGACAGCAAATGAAAACCGAAAATCAGAAAACTTCCGACAAGCTTGACAAAGTCTGTGCCGACACCGCTGAACAGAAAGTTGCAATTGAAAACCTTCGTAAAGAACTCACTGACCATGTTAGCGAATCTAACGTACTAAAACAGACCACCGACGACATAGCGCAACAAGTCAAAGAGAACAGGGGAGGCATAGATCTACTGAAAAAAGGCGAGGATCTGAAGCAAAAACAAATTAGAAGCCTAAACCTAATTGTAAGAGGGATTGAGGAGCAGGATAAGGAAGTGATGCATGTGGTTATTCGTGATTTATTCAATTGTCTCGGGACCAGTTTTCCTTTTGCAATGACGGGAGGGGCCTTCCGGGTTGGCAAACCCCAAAACGTAAACAAACAAAAAAAAGCATGGATCCGCCCAATCAAAATCAAACTGATCACTAAGCAGCAGCGTTCAGAGATATTTGGCCTGAAATCTAAGCTTGAGGGGACAAAATACGACAAAGTTACCTTCTATAACGACTTGAGCGACGATGAACTCTTAAAAAGGAAACTAACCGTTATTTTGGACGTAATGTGTCAACAAAGTCGTAATTCCGATTTTTCGAAAACGGTGCCATGTCAGTGTCAACTTGTATCAATGCATAGCCGAATCACTCACTAAAACCTAAACCTAACCCTAAACCTAACCCTAAACCTAAACCTAACCCTAAACCTAACCCTAAACCTAACCCTAAACCTACCCTAAAATAGGGTTAGGTTTAGGGTTAGCCTTTATCCTAACCCTAAAATAGGGTTAGGTTTAGTGTTAGCCTTAATCCTAACCCTAATAGGAAAAAAGGCAAAACAGAACCAGCTTAAATACAAATAGATCCGGCCTTTTCAAAATGAAAACAAAGTTACTAATGATAATATATTTTCGAAATTTCCCCATTTCCCCAAAAGTATTTGGCCAATTTCCCTGTAAAATGAAGAAGGGTCACCATGACCAGTCCTGGGTCACCACGACCAGGACACAGGGTCACTACGACCATGACACTGGGTCACCACGACCAGGAAGTAGGGTCATGGTGACTCTGGGTCACGGCGGAAAAGGGTCACGAGGTCTAATCACCTCAAACCCATACACACTGAAGTCAATCACACGAAAAATCAAGAAAGATGCACGGTGGAAAGACAACGAACACCAAATACTGGAAGAAATAGTGCACCTGAAGCTCTCCCAACATCCGTGGATAGCTGACAGAATCCGCCAGGCGACCTCTGATAAATTCTTCGAAGCTACGAAAGACAGAACTGCGGATACACTTTGTACGAAGTCAAACAAGCCAAGAGTGACAACACTCCAATGCAGGACTACTCGAACGTAATGGATGAAATCATTTCTGACTACAAGAAAAGCCTCTAAAGTATTTACTGCACGAACTGTGAGTACGTATCTACTAGTATGTTTAAAGTAATGCTCTTGGCAGACTCGAGGGGATACGGATTTAAAAATAGAGTTGTCAACGAACTTCAACTACAACGCGTTACAAATGTGACCTTCCTAGTCAACTGTCACTCTGGTGCCACAGTTAGCCAAGTAATAACTAGAGCTGCTGCGGACGTCAACAAACACCAACCTCTCGATCTGATTTACCTTATGGCTGGTGCTAACAACTGCTCGACGAAGCTCGCAAACCATAATATTGTTCCTAACTTTGACCAAAAACTAGGCTTTGCTGACCACATTATCAGTGAACTATCGCAAGCCAAACTTTCCCTTTCGGAAAAAGCGAAGTTAGTTATCATCTGTGAATTCATTGGGCTTTCTTTCAATCTATACAACGCTATGGGTGAACCTTTCCTAGAAGAACAAAACGAGCTAAACTGCGCTATCCCTATCATCAACAAAGCCATCTATGCCACCAACAGACTAAACAATGCCACTACGCCTCATATGGTTCAACATACTCACAAAACGAGGCATGGGAAATTATCCCACAGATACGACAGTACAACCACTGATGGCATCCATTTTTCACAACCAACGAAAGACAAATTTGCCAGAAACCTTGTGTTTACTTTCAAACACAATATTCACTCAACCTGCAACTAAACGAACTGATCTATGCCCTCAATACCACAACAAACTACGCGGGGTTGCTGAGTCAGGGACGTGGCGAAGTTATGTCCCTATTCTATACTCTATGTACTATTGATGACACACTTAGACAGGGATGTGGTGAAGTCATGCCCCTATAAACAAGATTGACGTGATATGTTACATTCGTATCAACAAACATTAACTACGTATTTTCTTATCAAATGAGACGTGGCGATGTTATGTCTCAGACTAAGTCTCTACCAGAAAAGTATAACATGATAAACCTGATATCATCTTGACTTGTCTGCATGCTTTTTATGTTTTATAAGTGCATCCGTTACGATATATCAATCCTATTTGTCTTAACTAGATCTGTAACCTACTGACTTTTTTATCGATACAGATCGGAGATACGTACCTGTATTGAAGACATATGGTAAACAAGCTATACAATTGTATCTATCTGTTTCCTAAACTTAAGCGTTACTATTACAAGTTCGGTTTTACTGTATTTCTACATGTTAGCTTAGGTATATTAGTAAGTATACTGGTCAACTGACTCAGGTTAAGAAGTGGAAAGCCACTACTCCATTGTCACATAACCACTTATTGTCTTTTTAACTATCAATGAAAAGGGCGATGAAACAGCTGACCTGGTCCGCCTTTCTACTGGTTCATGAAATCGTGCCTACCAACACACCCAGTACTGAGTTTTTCACATGAAGATGGTGATCACCAAACTGTAAGTATTGAACACTACTCAAATATTTCTAACATACGAGTTTGTGTGAACGATGGCACTGGCTCTGCCACTGATTTCCGTTTTTGGTGATCAATGCGTCTTGCTTTCTATGTTGTGTATGTATTGACCTCCGGTTGTGGGGGCCACTCTAGCAGTATTGTTACTATCTGTTTGACTAGTAAACTAAATGAGTGACTCCAAGGCTTCGTCCCGTTACAAGCTTTATTGCAGATGGTGTTACAATGCGCTCTCTGACCGGACTGACTCGAGTATGTCGAGATCAGGATTATATGCTGCGTCTCAGCCGCGTGGGGGCAACCCGTATTTATCGTAACCAAGGGGGATTACCTAACGCGGCGTGACACGCAGCCGGCTTGATCCATAAGGCCGAGGGATATAATCTGTATGTTTAACATACCGATATTTTGGATCGTGACACTATCCCCGGGCGAAACGGAAAACTCACTCCGATGAGTTATTGAAAAATGTAAGTTATGATGACATAATTTGTAGTTACCGAATAAATAGGATTACAAACTAGTGTGCTCTGGTAGAGAGAGTAAGATGCTTGGCTGGTGCAAAGAGGTGATACAATTATTCATTAAATCTTGATGCGGTCTTGATAATTTGGAAAATAAGGTATCGTGGAGGTAGACTACGGCACATTATGTGGTATTACGTAATGTTACGTAACCATCCCCAGGACGACTGAGGAACCACTCTGATGGTTCTGCTGATAATGATGTTAAGTACAGTAGCAAGTAACGGGAAGTGATACAAGTAAGGCTTAACATAAAGATTATATGTTATATACAAGTAAGTTAATTAGCATGTCTGAACGACATCTGACAATGAAGTGCTCATGCTTGATGTTAAAGTTCTGGGCATGGCATGTTGTCATAAGTGTCACAATGTTGTTGTCGTTCACAGTTTGGTGATGCTGGTCCGCGGCTCGGTCTGCGGTTGGCGCACCAGCGGCACAGACCGGGTTCTCCCAGCTGGGAGCTGGTAGCCGCGAAGGTGTTGTTGTCGCGTGTGAGCGTAGGTGTTGACGCTCGGTGTCAGTTGGTTTCGCTCAGCTCCGACGTGTCACTGCAGGGGTGAGAATAATCGGGTGTGAGCGAACAAGGTGCATGCGGGTTTGACCAAACTTGAGCGCATGCGGGTGTGACAGCGTGCCTGTGGCAGCGTCATGACACAAACAATGGGAGACAAGTTAATCTGGACTGGGCTGGGGGGGTATATAAGCGGCAGTCTGACAGTTCATGATACGTAACAATGATATTCATCAACAGAGGACGGGTGAATGTTGTGGTGCATTATGAGTGTATGCGATGTTCGTTGTGATGTGAGCGTATTGACTTTACCTGATTAAGGATTGAGCTGCTTCAGCTCCTCGTCCATTGATGATCCTGGTGCGATTATGTAGGACGCCAGGCTGGCTAGGGTGACACGGTGGTGATTTTTGTCGGCCCAGGGGATCTGGCTCGTGTCCGATCCTTGCACGTCTGTGACCGTGACAGCTGCGACGACGAGTCCTCTTGTAGCGCGGAACACAGTCCATCGAGCTGACAGTGGGACCAGAATGTCTGAAGGTAGGTGGATCTCATGGGACTGACCTTGGACCGTAATGGTGATGGGGCCAGACCACTGGACGGAGAGCGTTCTCCATAGGCAAGGAGAGAGTGTTGTGGAGCGTATGGAGGGAGCGTTGGTCAGGGTAAAGATGTTTGTCTCCATTGGTATGGGTAGGAGGGGTAGGGTGCAGCATAGAGAGCGGAAAAATAGCTTAAGTTGGACAGTGGTGGACTGCTTGTGGTGCGTTTTGAATGATTTCAAGCGGCGCCACAAGGCGGGTAGGAGTCGGGAGAGTATCATTCCGAGAATGACTATAAGAATGATACGGATGAGGGGGGAGGATATATAAGAGTTAAGGTGGGTGGGCGGGGCTCTGGTAGTTGGGCTGGCATATGGTGGCCGGGCGGTGTTGGATTCGACCTGTTCCTCTCTTCGTCGAGTTTAGACATTCTGTCCATCCAGGCGTCAAGATCCAGAGCGGCGGAGGATAGGGTGGGCATTGTTAGTAGAGGAGAAAGTGCGGAGAGTTTACACAATGTGTATATAGAGAGGAGAAGGGCTATCGCGCTTAAGATGGTAGAAGAAGCTGCGAAAAGCGGGTGTGAAGTGGCCGGACGTAGGAGTTCTGAGATGGAGTGCAGTGTGTAGCTAGAGTTGTCTGCGGAGGTGAGGGCTTGAGTGAGTGTCTTAAGGTCTGAAAGGCTTTTATACAGGGAATCAGAGCGAGATGTTGCGTCTGATTGTGCTTTGTTAATTAGAGGTAAATGAACGTTCGGAGGAAAGGTGAGAAGTGAGTCGCCTTTGAAGGACGGCGGTGGTGGTCGGAAGGAAGAAATTACGGATAAATTAAGGGTGTGTAAGAAGATTTGGGTGGTGGGCTGGGATTCACAAGAGGAGGAGGGTGAAACAAGTAATCGATTGTTAATGGATAGAGTGCATCCGCAGGGTACCTTTACGATTGCGTAAGAGGGGCTGCGTACGGATGTTCGCACTAGGGTGTTAGAGTTGTTACAAGTGAGGGCGGCATGCGTCTGTGGTGTTGTAACATGGAAGGTATCAGGAGATAAAGGGTGGATAGAGGGTGGCGGTGCGTCAAGCAGTTTAACACTGTAAGTGCAAAGGCTTGAGACGCGGCGCGGGTCATTGAGGAAGAGCGCTAGTGTGCAGGTAGGTTTTGAAATGTGAGATATGGGAAGGGGGAGTGGATAGTTGTAGATTGTGCGGGATGTGCACATAGATAAGTCTAAATCGCTTAACTCCACAAATGTCATGTCTGCAGAGTTCATTGCAAGATAGGGTGGAATGCTGTTGAGATGTGTAAAACCAAAGCAGTTTTGATGAACAGTGTCGAAAGGTATAGGGTGAGAAACTAATTTATAAATGGAGTAGCTGCAGGGTCTTGATACGATTGGGACTTCGAATTCTATAGTGATGAGGTCTTCTATTAGGCTAAAGGATTCGATGGGTTGGGAGTAGTAAAAGGATTGTGGTAAGGTGAGAATGGAAAAATCCGAATTTTTGTTGAGGAGGTCTAAAGCTAGCTGATCGAGCGACTCTGCTAGTAGTGTGGGAGAAACTAAAGATCTGGGAAGTTGCGATGACTGTAATTCCGAAAGGTCGATCATGGGTTGTTTTAGTGTGGTAAGTAGTCTGGAGAGTAGAGTGAGCTGTGTGTGCGCTGTAGTGAAGAGGGAAGTCGCTTCTTTCATTGCGTGAGTGCTGAGGTGGAGGTTGGAAAAAAGAATGTGAAAATCGTCATCAATAGATGCGATCGCGGAGGAAAGGTTTTTCAGAAGGAGGAGGTTGACTGCGGTCTGGTGTGAGGCCTCTTTGACGAGCTGCGCAGTGAGATGCGACAGCTTGAGGAACACGCGGTCGCCTTGTCTCTCATTCCTCACACCAGATGATAGATAGAGCTCTACTGATTGTAGGTGCTCGTTTGCGCGGTCCACGTCAGGCTGCTGGGCTGTGCCGATAAAATCTGACAAAATGTCGCCTAAAGGCTGGATCAGCGCGCGGCGAGTGTGTGAGTGGTTTGTTTCACGGTAGCTGTCAATCTCTTTGTGCAGGGTGAGAATTGTGTGGAAGAGGGTGGAAGAGGCATTATCAATATTCTTAGCATTAGTGGATAGGATGGGATCAATGGAGAGGTTTGTGTTAAGAATGGGTGATATAAGAAGGGGTGGTGATGGTGGGTTGAGATGGGATATATCAATGGTAAGGACCAGGGAGGCTTGCCTGTGGCCTGTTAATAATGTTTTTGGCAATTTGTGGAATGTTATTCCGAAGTTTGGTCTTGACACAACCGAGTCCAGTGCTGATGAGAAGTGTAGTACACTGAAAAGAGGGGAATGCTTTTGGTGTGGGTATGATGTAACTGAGATGTGATTGAAGTCGATAGTCGTTAGGAAATCATTTCGCTGCTTAGAAATATATTGTAAGGCTAAGTGATGAAGCAAAGATTGGTGTCTACAGTGTTAAACTGAGACACGCTTCGTCGGGCAGAATCAAAGCTATGGAATGGGCTTGTGACCAACCTTATAATCGCCGCTAAGGCCAGAAATGCCATGTCGTCAGTGCTGATAGTCTTTAGACTATGCGGTCTAGTCGGAGTACTGGCTTTCGTGGAACAGGTATCAGAGTGAGCTAAGCACCTGACTGAGTAAGCCCGTTCACTCGGCGAGTTTCTGTGGCAGTGCGTGCCTTGATGACGCATGCTCACAGAGTGGGGTTCCGACGTAATGACCTGCGGGTCCTGACAGGATCCCGTAACTATGGACGCCAATGGCAGTGAATCCTGGTAGCTGGTCACGATATCGCCTACACATTGATCCGTTACGCAACGTGTGCGCAACTCATTATGAGGGTTTGCCTAAATCCCGAGGTTGAGTGGTGTTCATCTGTCACCTTACGCAATGTCAAGCTGTTCGACGCCATTGTTTGGCGCAAACACATAACGGTAACTATGCGATGTGGACCGGTCACAATCTCGTGTGTTTGTTATGTGAATGCGGGGAGGCGTGTTGCGTGCCTCGTTACGTGAGATGTTGATTGGTGAGTGGTGCGGTGTGTGCCGTGTTGCGTAATGTGTTATGTTGGTGTCCTATGTTGAGTTCTGTTGATTACGGTTGTCAGGGTGAGTCATGCGGGGGCGCTATGGCTTAAGGCCGAGGCCTAGGCCAGCGATGTTTCTGGGCTCAGCGCGCTCGCAAATTCTGTAGCTATTGGATGGTGGGAGGGGGTCTGCCGGTTTTCAGGCGTTGCAGAAAGCGTTTATCGCGGGGGTGGGGGACTTTTAATCTTTCTATGTGAATGGGTTTGGTGGTAGTTCTGCCATCTGATAATCTTCTCAGGTGGCATGTGTTTCGTGTGGTGAATTTAGTAATGAGGTATGGGCCAGTGAATGTTTTCTGTAATTTCTTGGAGGTTCTTTTTACTAGAAGAGTAGGAATTTGGAGATAGGCGATGTCGCCTTCTTTGAAGTTGTGCAAAGATGCCGATTTGTCGAATCTGGCTTTCATTTTGGCGTGTGATTTTGCTAAAGTGACCATGCTTTCCTGTAGTGCTTTTTGCCTCTTTTGGTTCATTGATAGCATAAGTGATCTAACGTTTGGAAAGCTAGTTTTCATGAGAGTATGTTTTAGATTTTCAACTGGATGTGGTGCTGTTTTTCCGAATACTACCATGTTAGGGCTGTAACCTAAAGAAGCTGAAGAAGTATTATTTAAACTGAAAACAATGGCTTGCAAAAATGAAGGCCAGTCATTCTGTGAGGAATCCACAAACGTTCTTAGGCATGCTTGTATGGAAGCGTTGAAGCGTTCCACTAGGCCTTGGGTACGTGAGTGGTATGTGCTGCTGTGTTTTTGATGAATTCCGAGTGCATTACAAAATGTTTTGAGGGCGTTAGAAGTGAAGGTTGAACCGTTGTCAGTGTAGATGTGGGATGGTATGCCGTGTATGCAAAATACTTTGTTGAAAAGTTCCTGGGTCGTTTGTGCTGCATTGATGCTGTTTGTGTCCCATACTATAACGTAGCGGGATGAATAGCAATCGACTACCTGTATGTATTTTGAACCTGATGTGGATGTGTGTAGGGGGCCGATGGTGTCCATCGAGATGCGTGTAAATGTGGTTGGTGTGGGGTCTCTGAGTGTAAGAGGGGGTGTGAATTTCTTTGGAATACATTTTGATGTTAGGCAATTATGGCATGTGGCTATGTAGTCTCTTGTGTCTGAAAAGTTGGCCAGTAAAAGGAACGAGAGATTGAGGGAAAGGTGCGTGGTAGTCCCAAATGTCCAACGAGTGGGCTATCATGAACGGATTTGATAACGTCTTGGGTGTAGGTTTGAGGGACTACTATTTGAACGCTAGGTGGTGTGGAGTTGCTTTTGAAGTTAGTGGCTCTAAACAGTATACCTTGGAAAACGATGAACTGGTCGTGCGTCAGAATGATGAGCCTGCTTAGAGTTTGATTTGCGGGAAGGGTGTGTTTAGTTAAATAATCATAGACTGCGCAACAGAAGTTGTCTCTGGATTGTGCGTCTTTGATCTGGGCGTGACTAGGTTCGGTGGGGAAGAGAGAGAGGAGACATGTTAGTGCCTTGTTGGCTAGAGGTGTGAACTGAGGGTAGATCTGTTTTCGTCTCTTTGATGCTCTAGTGCGGGCTATGGGGGTGCGGAGGCGGGGTGCTTTCACACATGCTGCGGCTGGAGTGGGGGCTGGGGCGGGGGCTGGGGCGGGGGGCGGTACGTTGCGCGCGCCTTGCCTGGTGGCAACAGCTAACACGTGGAAATTATCTTCCTTGCTGGGTTTGGGTTTCGGAATTTTAGTGTTATGACACTTAGTTTGTGGAGCATTCTTTAGAATTGGAATTGGTTTTGTGAGGAGGATTGGGTCATGGCTTGTTGGCTGATCATGGTTGAAGGTGCGGGTGATACTTGTGCTGGAGAAACGTACACGTTTTTCTGGTAATATCACCTTGTTTATGGGAATGGAGGGGGAAGGTTCTGAATTGGAGGGGGGGTAAGGTATGCGACTGACGACGTCTGCGGGTATGTTTGCTTTACCAGCGATGAATTTGACCGTCATGTTAAATGACATGACTGTGTCAAGCCATCGCGCTCTACGCATGTTCAGAGTCGCTTCCTTACGGGAGAATAGAGTTATAAGTGCTGAGTGATCTGTGAAAAGCATGAAGTTTGCATCTTCCAGGTAGTGTTTGAACTTTTTGACGGTGTAAATGATGCCGAGGCATTCTCTGTCCGTTGTATGGTACCTGGTTTCCGTCGCCGTGAATGCTTGACCGGCGAATTCTATCGGACGATAAAATCCTGCTGCATCTTCTTGTGTCAGCACACAACCGCAGCCGGTCAGGCTTGCGTCTGTGAAGATGGTGAAGGGTTTATCGTAATTTGGGAATTTTAGCGTTGCTTCTTCACAAATTGCTTTTCTGATGGTATCGAACGCGAGCTGATGTGTAGCGGTCCATTTGAATTTGACCGAGGATTTGGTTAGGTCGTATAGGGGGTGCATGATGATAGAGAAGTTTTTGATGAATAATTTATAGAAGTTGGCGAGGCCATTAAATGCTCTAACCTGGGATACAGTTTTCGGTGCTGGGTAGGTGGCTATTGGGGCTACCTTCTCTGGTGAGGGTGACAGGCCCTCCCTAGATATTCTGCCGGGTGTGGCCGGGCGGCGATCACGCTGATTGTCAAGGCTACTGCTGCGACTGTAGTCGCGCCGACTGTAGTCGCGGGATCGCGGTCTGGATTGACGATCGTCTCTGTCACGGGAGGCGGGTCGTTGGTCGCGTTGACGGTCTCTAGAAGGGGCCTTTCTGTCTCTTGAGGACTCCCTGTAGGAGCGATAGCGCTGTTGATCGCGGTCGCGCGACTGTTCGCGACTGCGTGGCGGGTACCGCTGCCTGGAGGAATCCCTGCCCCTCGAGTCTTGACGGCTTCGGTGGTTTTGTTGACCGCGTTGGTAAGAGCGGTCTCTGCTAGCTGATCGGTCCCGCTGGCTTGACTGTTTGCCGACATAGTTCAGTGTGAGCTGTTTGAGCTCTGCTGAGATGTCAGCCGTCTTGCACCTCATGATTTCTTGCTGGATGCGCGCCGTCTCCGTGAGTTGGTGCAGAGTCTTGGGTTTGTGCAGACGCACAATGCCAGCAAGAGAGGGTGACAATCCATTTATTATCACGTCAAGCTTAGCGGTTTCGCACAGGGTGGAGGTGGTGAGGAGGAGAGCCATGTCGTCGATATATTTGGCCACTGGCTCGTCATCCTGTTGGCGTCTCTCCCTGTACACCTCTTGCGCCGTCTCGCTGTCGTCTTCCGCGAAGTATTCGCAGAACTGGTGAAACACGGCGTCGGGGGTGGTAATTAAGCTGGTCCCGATCACGTTGGTAGAGTACCAATGCGCGGCCTTCCCACGCAGATAGCCGTTCATAGCGCAGGCCCGGTCTGATGGCGAGGCTTGTGCATATGCGTGATCAGAATAGAATCTGAAGTCACGCACAAATGACTGCGCCGACCTGTACGCGGTTGGGCCAGAGAACGGCTCTGGTGCTTTGTACATGGTGTGCGTTTGTCCACCATGATAGGGCGCGGGCCGGGGGTGTGGTGACTCTATATGTGGAGCCGGAATGTTCATGTTAGAGGCCAATGTTGCTGGAATGGTCTGACTCACAAACCTGGCATTTCGGAGGTCTGCCATCAGCTTGGCGTTTTCCGTAGACAGTCTCTCGATTAGTCTCTTTTGTTCCGCCATTTTGGAACGGAGGCTGTCCATGTCTGCCATGTCTGCGTCAGAGCTGAGTATTGGTTGGTCAGTTGGGGTTTCCAGCCGGGTTTCGTCCAGCAGAATCACGGTGTCGTCTCCGTGGAGCGGCAGCAGTTTCGGGTATATTACCTCAGTGGTGGTAGTTTCAGGCTGCCGGGATTCTGCTGCGAAGGTGTTGGTTGCCTCTGACGGCTTGGTATCGTCTTCGTTGGCGGCTGGCGGCTGTTGTGAAGACGTTCTTGGTCTTTCTTTTCTGACTGACCATCGCAGGTTTGGCATGTCTGACATGGGTGCTAAATGATGGTGTTTTAGCAATATTTTGCGCGCCTGCGGGAGATGTTTGTACCGGAAGTCTTAGGAGTTCTCCACCAGTGTTACTATCTGTTTGACTAGTAAACTAAATGAGTGACTCCAAGGCTTCGTCCCGTTACAAGCTTTATTGCAGATGGTGTTACAATGCGCTCTCTGACTGGACTGACTCGAGTATGTCGAGATCAGGATTATATGCTGCGTCTCAGCCGCGTGGGGGCAACCCGTATTGATCGTAACCAAGGGGGATTACCTCACGTGGCGTGACACGCAGCCGGCTTGATCCATAAGGCCGAGGGATATAATCTGTATGTTTAACATACCGATATTTTGGATCGTGACAGTATGTCGACCGGTTCAATCTTTACTGTGTACACCGACTATAGTTAATCTTTCAGCTGACCTAGGTAAGGGTTTCCACATCATTCACCAGAACCTTCAAAGCCTTAGAAACAAACTGGATATGGTTGCGTTACAAATTAGCCACTCTAATATCCATGTCGCCTCGTTTTCCGAAACATGGCTGACTGATAACCAGGACAGTAAACTATACCAGATAAACAACTATCACCTACTTCGAAATGATAGAAAATGGCTGAACAATATAGGTGAGGTTAAGGTAGGAGGAGGGCTATGTGTCTATATTAAGGATACCCTTGACTATGAACACCTATGTGACTTTAACGAGAGAAGTGAGGACTTAGAGGTAATGTGGATCAAGATCAATCTGGATAACCAGAAATCGCAAATCATAGGTAATGTTTATCGACCGAAAGACGGTAACCAGGAAAGAGTCATTGAAATCTTGAACAACAAAGCTACTGAATTAAGAACTATATATAAAGCCGAAATTACTATCCTTGGCGATTTTAACTGGAAATACAACCTAAAGCGCAGCCAGGACTATACCCATATATCTAACCTCGAGCTGCTGAGCGGTCTTACCCAAGTTATTACTGACGCTACACGCTATGAAAATACTATCGACCTTGTGTTCTCGGAATGGGGTCACAAATGCAGTAGCGGTATCCTAAACCTTAACCATAGCGACCATAGTGCCATTTACGTTACAAAAAAACAAGCTAAAACTAAATATGAATCCAGGCAATTCCAAGGCAGATCATATCGTAACTAGAATAAAGAAGTATTTCAAACCTCGTTAGAAACACATGAATGGGACGATTACTTTTAAATTGACGATCCGCTCAGTGCGTGGCAAGTCATGTACAATACCATTTCGAACCACCTAGATAAAATATGCCCCATCAAAAACCAACAGATCAAATTCAAAGAAGAGAAATGGCTAAATAACCAAATTATTGAGGCTATTGGGGAAAAAAATAGGGCCTGGACAATCGGGTACCCCAGAAGACTGGGCCTATGCAAGACAGAAACGAAATGCCACCAAATCTATGATCCTTAAGGCAAAACGCGACTACATCAGAGAAGAGACCGACAGATCACCCCAAAAATTCTGGGAGATTATGGGAAATCTAATCCCGAGTAAAGAAAAAATGACTAAAATATCTCTGAAAGACGCAGAAAAACAAGCTGTCAAGGATGCCGACACCCCTAATTACATCAACAATTTCTTCACATCCGTGGGACCGAAATTGTCAGCTAATTTCCGCACTCCATGGTATGACGACTGCAGTCCAACCCGTGCTCTTATGAACGAAATTATTATTAACAGTGCCGACGTTTTCGAAGCAGTATGATCGATTGACGTAAAAAAATCGTCTGCAGTAAACCACCTGTCCGCGACAGTTCTAAAGGATAGCTTTGAGATTCTTACTGATCAACTGGTTCACCTATACAGACTATCACTTGCGACTGGGTGTTTTCCAGACGAATGGAAGATGGCAAACGTTATCCCACTAAAAAAGGGTAATTTCAAAAATGAGGTTAACAATTTGCGCCCCGTTTCCCTCCTACCGATGCCTGGGAAACTTCTCGAAAAGATCGTAGGTAAAAAGATCTCAGGGTTCTTAGAAGCTTTGGATCTTCTCGACAAACATCAGGGTGGCTTCCGCGCTGATCACTCTACTGTCCAGACAGTTGCAGAGATCACTGACTGTTTCATTCGCAATATGAATGAAAATAGGCTGACTATGGCAGCTTTTCTGGATATGTCGAAGGCTTTCGACACGGTTGATCACGAATCCTGCTATTTAAACTGACTAAGATTGGCCTGCCACAAGGACTAATAAACTGGATCACGAACAATCTTGATAACAGACAGCAGAAGACCTTTGTAAATAATCTTAAGTCGGATAAGAGATCACTCTCACATGGGGTTCCCCAAGGGTCCATATTAGGGCCCATATTCTTTCTAGTGTATATTAACGACATCACACACACACAGGAGTTCTTGGAAATCAGGCTGATGACGTAGTCATATTTAACTCGAACAACAACATAAAGGATGCTTGTGCTCAGCTCCAGCATGACCTAGATGCCATAAGCGAATGGTGCTCAAACAATAGACTGACCGTAAATGCCACAAAATCAAAAATCATGACATTTGGGACTAAACAGAGACTGACTAACTTAGCTGAGGCAAATTTTACGATAAATAACCAACAACTAGATCGAGTCAGTAAATTTAGTTACCATGGAGTACTTCTGGACAAAAAACTGAGCTATAATGCTCATATTGAACTTATCTGTCATAGAATGACCCACAAGCTCTATTTACTATCGCACATTCGCAAATACATAACTGAGAAACAAGCTATAAATATCTTTAAAGCAAATATTCTACCATATGCCGAATACGGTGATGTACTTTTCCATGAGACCAATAGTGGCCTACTCCTGAAACTTCAACGTCTTCAAAATAAAGGGCTTAGAATGTGCCTAAACACACCCTTTGATGCTCATACTAATGACATGCATAAACGATGTGTCGTAAACTACCTTAAAGACCGAAGGGAATCACACTTGCTGTCATTGGCATAGCGTAGATCTAGAGACACCAATTTCATTGATGAAAATCCAAATAGAACTAGGCTTTTTGATGCTCCTGTCCTGGCCATAAGCAGGGATATTACCAAAACCAAATATCTAACCTCGGCAGAATATAAAACCGGTATTTTATGGAACTCACTGCCATCAGCCATCAGAAATATAGATGAAAAGGATCTCTTCTCCAACTGGCTGAAAAATGAGCTTAAAGCAAAAAGAGTAGTTTATTGAGAAGGTATTATTGGGAAGTAAACTGTGTGAGACCTTTATGTTCTTACCTGATACATTTAATTGTATTTCTGTTCTCCTATGTCGGTTATTTTTCTGATCAAATTGTTTCATATGTTTATAGTTCGGACCTTGGGTCATGCTAGCAGGGTGGTTTATCACCTCCCCTAATCTGGAAGTTGAAATATGGTATTACTTTCTTCTTGTTTCACTTTGTTGTTAGTTTCTTAAGTTGACATGTCTAGCCTTATCGCCATGTAAGCCCACAACCTGGGCATGGGTGAACTGTGAACCTCGGTGGAGGATAGGGGTGAAGCACTCCAAACCGAACACTCCAGTATAAATAAAAATCTTTTTTAAAAAAATATTTAAAAAAAGTGTCATGAACAGGATTACTTAATGAAACTAATTTCTGGTATCAAAATCTGTGTATACATCCTCATGCATTGTGACGAACGTGTGAGTATTAATGGCAGGCACGTGGGAAGCTTCCACTGAGTCGCCACCTGGTGGCTCTTTCTCACGACACTCCCCCCATCTGACGGCTCAGGAGAACTTTGTGACATCACTCCTGCCTCCTCGCCAACATGACTCTACATTTTTTACCTCCCTCCCACCCTACAAAAAGAAATTTAAAAAGAATTCCTGGGTGGCGTGTTTTTATCTCACCTACTGTTCACAACTGTTTACAGTCGTTCACCATCTCCAGATTGACTGAATAAATTTCTCTCAAAATTTTCAGCCACTCCCGCGTTGAGTAAGTCATTATAAATGTCTCTGAATCAAGTCCCATATGGGTCTAAGTATAACAGGTTCAATAACCTGGACAGTGGATGAAGGTAAGGAGTGTGTGTGTGAGAGTGGGGGAGAGGCGCTAATATTGAGTGACTGGGTCATATGCCTACCCCTCCACCAACCTAATACCTCCTTACTAGGTCTTTGTCTCTTTGAAGAGCATAGTGAAAGGTCTGTCCCTTCAGATGTTGAAGTCCCAGTGCTATACAGTCAGGTGTGTCCCATCAGATTTTAAATGTATATGCATTGTAAAGTGGCAGGAGAGCAGTGATTCAGAAAAAACAGGCTCTTGAATGTACCTAGTTGGTCAGTAAAGTAGATGGAGTGGTTGTGGGAGGGGAGGGGGTGAGGGCTATTCTGGCATTGCTGTAGAGTGGCCTCAGGTCCAGTGTGTTATACCTAAATCTTCATCTATCCCTGTGTGTTAGTAAATATGTCTATTTCTCTTTGTTTATGTCTGTTTTCTGCCTCTAGCTGTCTGCTTCTCTGTCCGTCTCCCTGGCACTATCCCTGTCTATATACTGTATACATAACTTTTTCTGTTTATATCTTTGTCTCTGTGTCTCCCTCCCTGTCTTCATGAAAATCGATGATCAAGGGTTTCAGCAAGTCTATGGTCAAGTCTCAGGTGCAAGGATTGATGACAGGGTTGAAGGGAGTAAAACTGGTTTGTCAGGTCTGTGCAAAGTGGGTCTGAATACAGTATATTTACATGTGTCCCATCAGATTTGAAATGTAAATACCACATTTAGACAATAGTATCATCTAATAGTTTCCTTTTCTAGTAGCAGATTAGAGTAGCCATAACTAAGTGTTTATCATTTCATGAAAGGATTGACATAGTGAATCCTTTTATCCAGAAATACAAATGTCTTTTTTTAGGAATCAAGTCAGTAGTGGGGCAGGGGGTATGGTAAGGCTTGATACTGGACCCCTGCTCATTTAACCAGGCCTTTATAGTTGGAACATTGATAATGAAGTGTTAGATTCTCTGCAGTAAGCTGGAAGCCTATGTGAGCATTCTAACTTCTAGATGACGTATATGAGCGAGATTTCCCATGCTCAACAAAGATGAATTTTTCCATCTGCTGGACAATGCCAATATTGTTAGTTTTCATTTACCAATATGCATGATACCAGCCTATATCAATGGCATGGTAAGCAACTAATCAGGCTAGGCTGCAGTCATAAACTAGAAGCAAATATAATAATCATCATTGATGAATGAGCGTGCAATTATAAATGAATAACAATTAAAAGGTTTGGGTTACATTCAGTCTGTAGATAGTTTTCTGTAACCCACTTGCACCTCGTCAACTTGTCATTTCTGCAACTGCCAATCTACTTGATCCAAACAGATCCAGCACCAGTGGGTCAATGGTGTATTTTCATCTTGAGTGATTGGTCATGGTCAGCTGGGCATGCCTCTAAGACCCTGAGACACTGGCCCCCTGCTCTGTTATCACTATCACAGTAAACAGCATGCAGATAGTAAAGGGATAGTTTTCTGGAAGCATGCTAAAAGTTTAATGTGACCACTCTAACCTCTAGATGATGTATTTAGCATGTGCAAGCACGCTCAAAAAAGGAGGAGGTATCACTTGCTATGTTGATAATGAACTTGCATAGAAGTGTATGATTAATGATGAACTGAGTGAGACAAATAAGACATATAGATGTATGGTAATCAAATTATGGAAGCCACACTTGCGGCCAATACTAATCACCATATTGTATTTTCTACCACGCATTAGGAAGACTGTTTCTCTGGAGCAATTAAAATTTATTGCATCGCACAAACAGTTTATTGATTATGAACAATGGTACCCAGGAGATTTCAATATGAATTTCCTGGACCAATGGGACTTGCAGAGGGAACGAATCAAGGATTTTTGTAAAGAGATGGGTCTTAAGCAACTGATCAACCAATGTACCCGCCCCTGCAGAGCGGATGTATAGACAACATCCTGACTTCATGCCAACTGCATGTGGACTCTGGTGTCCTGCCTATTCTCTTAAGTGATCATCTTCCGGTCTATAGTAGAAAGTATGTAAGACTAGCAAAGACTATAAGAGATATAGTATTAACAAACTGTCGGATTTGATGTCTAATTGTGACTGGGATCAATATTGGTCTATGGAAAAGCCAGTGAGCATATGGAACTTCATCTGGGAGTATTAAGTGATTTCCTTGACTTTCATTCACTGCACGAAACTTACCACTTTGCGAAACGCATCTATCAGTACGATTTTGCGTCTACCTGAGGCAACCTGTCTCTTAGACGCCTCATACGCTGGTGCGGATAAGAGGTGTATACAAATGAAAACAAGTCTATATTCAGCCAATACGTGCGCTTCCGCGATGGCGCATGTATGAGTAAAGTGGTAAGTTTCGTGCAGTGATTGTCCTGTTTCTGTATGGAATGCTAAAGGTAATTACTCACCTTGGATTAATAATGATATTTTTGGCTATATTCGGGAATATAAATCAATCTTCACAATTCTTCAGCATCTATTTGCCGCAAAATCAATAAGGAAAACTATAAACAAATGCATTGAAGAATCTAAGGAGGAAATAATATCAGACAACATCGAAAAATTCTGGCGCGAAATCAAATGTATTTTCTACCCCAATAGCATAACCCAAACTCCTTCTCTGATCAATCCAACTCATAGAGGTGAAACCATTACACTGATGGAGAGTTAAGTAATTTGAAGGTCTGATTAAGGTGAATATTTGAAAGAGTGATAAAATGATTCCGTCATCTTAATCCAGAAACTGTCACAGAGGTACAAGAAAACGAAAGTTTTGGTTGATATGCTTGAGTCGACCACAGACACACAGGCTGAACAGTTAACAGAGTTGAGGGAAATCGCCGATGATAGCAAAAGGGTTTCTTCTACAATGAACAAGTGGATTTAAGAATCAGGAACTGTGGTAGACGCCAAATCTTGATCATAGAAGAGGTTCAGGAGAACCAAAACGAAAACTTGAGAGATTTATTCAACCAAATGCTCACTGATATTGATCTCGAATCATCTGTGGCAGCAGTAGAATCAATCTACAGTGGGGGCAGACCCGAGCAAAACAGAAACCATCAAGTTTTGGTTGAAGTCGTCGTTCTCCACAAGTTTGATGCAGAGCAATATGAACGAGGCAAAGCCGAATGAATATGGCATAGTGTTCAAATGAGTTGGAGAACAACGACTTTAACCAAAATGAGTTGCGTTCTGTAAAAGAAACACGATTTAAAGAGCAAGATATAAGTTTTCTTGGGCGGGGAGTTCAGAAAAATTATAAAAGAAATCATATCATTCAAGTATATTAGTGTAAATCCAATATGGCTCCCTGAAATCTATGAAATATCCTAATTTGGGTTTGAATAAAGACACAAACATAATTTAAAATGCTATAAATGTTTTCTAATGTGGGGAATTCATGAATTCATATAGAACACCAGAGGAACTAGCTATGAAGTAAATAGTTGCTCAAAGGAATAAATTTAATATGGCCGAACCGTCAACACTTATTTATCATAGCGACTTTAGCGGACAGAGATATGTTTCAATGGCAGATGCACTTTTTCAGCTCAAGGAACATGATACGTGGGAGACAGTAAAATGTAAGAATGAGGAGCAAATATGATAGAAAATTACATCATACCTGAGGGAAAACCTTTTCCATGTTTTTATCCCAATATAAATATGTTTTTCTTCTATTATGTCTAAATTGTCTCCTGGTGTCTGTAATATTGACTACACCTTTTTTATATTTCCTGGGATTTTGATTTCATAATGCCTACCTCTTTGCTAGAAACACTGGTGACTTTGCATTAATGATATGTATTTTGTTTGTGATATATCATGATATACCATCCAGAGTCATGCTGAGAAGAAATGAACCACATCAACTTTAAAATCTTAACTGCCCTTCATCTGTCACTTTTAGAAATTGAGAATGCTAATTGATATGGCAAAGTTACATATGAAGTTTGTCTTTGTATTTCTCCAGCCCCTGCCCAGAAAAAGTTAGCACCTTCAAATTTAATTCAATCAATTATAAAAACTGTCTTTATTTTTCAACATCGAAAAATGTCTTTTACCTTGCAATGGTGGCTAAGCCCCGACCTTTCACCATGGAAAAATGTCAAAGTCTGACTTTTTAGCAGGCGATGATGGCTAAGCCCGATTTTTCACCATGGAAAAATGTCAAAGTCTGACTTTTTACTGTGTGGTGATGCCTAAAGGCCGTGCGCCATTGCGCCGATCTGGAGATTGATTTGGTCACCGACTGATCGGCTCCCAGTCGCCGATAGTGGAGCTATCACCCCGACGGTCGGTGCTCACACTCCTAGCGGTGCTCCATACCGGAGATTGAGAGCCGATCCACTGGGGACTAGCACTAGGGACTGGGAAAAACCCGGTCTCCAGCTGGTCGCCGAAGTGGAGCAGCAGCGCCGGCCGAGCTCAGATCAAGGGAAGAACCAAGGGCAAGAACTGTTAGAGAACGGGAGGGATAGGGTAAAGATTGCTCGGCGACCGTCAATCTCCAGTGGATCCGTGCAATGGGGCACGACCTTAAGCCCTGACCTTTCACTGTGGAGAAATGTCTGAGTTTTTAGCATACAATAAGGGCTAAGGCCTGACTTTTCACAATGCAATGAAGGCTAAGACCTGACTTTTCACAGTGCAATGAAGGCTAAGACCTGACTTTTCACAGTGCAATGAAGGCTAAGACCTGACTTTTCACAGTGCAATGAAGGCTAAGACCTGACTTTTCACAGTGCAATGAAGGCTAAGGCCTGACTTTTCACAGTGCAATGAAGGCTAAGGCCTGACTTTTCACAGTGCAATGAAGGCTAAGGCCTGACTTTTCACAGTGCAATGAAGGCTAAGGCCTGACTTTTCACAGATTTACGGTACATCCAATGGAACAGGCCAATGTCAAAATCTGACTTTATACCAAGGAAAAACAGATACACCACCATACCTTAGGTTAGATGCTTGTTAGTTGAGTAACAGGAGGCTGAAGGATGGTATGTCGTGTATGGGGTGTGCGTGGGGGTGGGAGATGTGGGCGGCTTACACTTAGTAGGCCAAATGTGCTGTAGGATATAGGTCAACCATTCAACAATCTGTATGAACGATTCACGTTTCTCCTTATAATCCCCATGGATCGTCTGTGAGGTCGTACATTGTTCGGTAGATTGTATCATCCAGTCATTGTATCATACATAACAAGTAAACCCCTCCCCCCTAGGCTTTCCCTACATTCTGCTGCCAAACATTGTGATATCCTTTCATGAGTGCAGCGATTGGCGATTACAAACATCTGTACCTCTGCAGAATATTTAACTGTTCCATGACATTAAAACCAATGTACCAACATAACAACTTTCTACTGACTGAACTCACTAGTGTTCTCAAAGTATATCATAATCTAATTGTGGGTTACTTGCAGAAAATTAGTTTGAAGAAGAAAGTCCTATAGCTAACTCCTACTTATAATTCAGCAACACTCCTTTTGCAGTAGAAAATAGTGTCTGTATCAGTGGTGTTGTATGGACAAGGATACACTTGAAATCATTAGAGTGGATTACTCAAGTAATTATATTTATATGTCTGTGAAGTATACATGTGGGTCAAGAGGACACGTTTAAAAATATCAACCTTGTTATCCAACCAACCATGTTTGTCCATAGACATTTCATGTAACAAGGAGCTACTGTTATTTCCACTTAAGAATAAGAAACAAAATAGAATCTAAATGGCTTCACGAACTGAAAACTCATTCTCTGGAGGGAGAGAACACATCGGATATTAGATACAGGTAACTGACTCACCCTGAACAAATGACACGTCAAAATCTTTTTCAAAACAAATTCATAGCATTCACTCTGTGCATAGTGAGTCCTGGGTATAAGTAGCTAGACTCGGCTTTCCCAAATCAACTCATGATAATATTGGGTGATAATCCCAGGTGATGAAATCCCAGGTTGCAATCAAGCTATGTATAAATTGGTGAATTGGACAATACTAGACCACTCTGCCTTGTTTATAGAGGGGGCAAACAATATTTGGCTAGAAACGGCAATGTATGAAGAAAGGGTCTTGAGAATATGTCTGAATGATTGAGCTATGGTGCACGCTATCAAACAACTACATAAACTGACTCACATAGTTATTTTGTGATGTCGCCAAAAGGAACTACTGATGACATATATGTGCAATATATATTATATCAATGTTAGGTGAATTTGAATTACAGATGAGAGTACTGACAATGATATCCATAGTGATGATGAGAACCAAAACAATACTATATCTGTTAACAATGACCTGATATAAACATGTTTACAATTAAGTCATCAGCTTAGGTTGATAAGACCAAGAACATAATTCATGAAAAAATCCCCTACATATTGTGGAGAAAAATCATGGAATCGATTACACAGCAAATAAAAACTGCTTCATTGAAAAATTGTTTCAAGAAAAGTTAAAAAAGCTCTCCATATATGAGCAAAAACTCTTGAAGAAACCTATATTAACGTATATTGACTATGATATGTAATATGGGATACACTCGCATTAGATGTCACATCTCATACCCTTATCATTTTTCACCTTAGATTGTGTAGGAGTCATAGCACAGAAGTCCACAGCAGGTCAACAGGTCACTTGCTGTGTTCTTTCTGTGAAGATGGCATCCTTGGGGCCTCACATTGTTGCGGTATTCCGTAACCTCTCAATGGTTGAGCTCGGATCATCAACTTTGGATGACAGCATCCAGCTCCCTTGTTCACTACATAGCACCTTGAGCTAAGGGACTTTTGATTTTTGCTCGTTCCGGAATTCCGCACTTACGTGTAACTATAGTAAATCATCTTTAATAAAAATGCAAATAATCATCAAGGTATCTCATGTAGCTGTACTATTTCATAGCATGAAAAGATTAATAAAACATTGTTTTATTAAATTGTCTGTGTCTGTTTTTTTGTGACTAGGGATTATTAAGGCTACAGGCTTACACCGAAAACGAACCAGCCTACCAGAGTAACTTTCTCATAGGGTAGCATAAGTCCATCCTTGTGATGAATTTGTGTGCTAATAAACAAAAAGAAACAAAAAAGCCAGAAAGAACTTGAAACGAGGAAAACAAACATAGAAAAAAGAAAAAGGAAACTGGGTAATACAGACCACATCAGCGAGGAAAACAAATTACAAAGTGTAGAATAAAACAGTAGCACAATCGAAACAAAACAAAAAGGACAACATAGAAAGGAAGCACCAACAAAACACACCAAGACCATTAATGAAGATAAAGCAACTTTTAAGGAAGGGGGAGGAACAACTAGATACATAGCATTCCATGAACGTTGTGTGAGATTGAAACTTAAAAGAATCAATGGACACAGATCTGGCTTAGCTGATTTAGGTTTTGGAGTACCCCAAGGGTTAAAACTGGGTTCTCTACTGTTGTAATATAGGTGTATAATGTACATCAATGAAATGAACAATGAATTATTACATTACATATATTGTCATTACGGAATACAGACGATCTCGTGATATACAGTTCTGACATTGTTGATGCCAACACTACCTCAAATTTACAGGGTGCAATCATGAGTATCAAAGATGTACTCCCCAAACAATTGAAACAGGTCCCTGGTTGCCAGTGTAAGCAGAAACACACTCAGTGAATGCTTCCAAATGGCAGCTGCAAACAGGCTACCATGCCAATGCACATAAAAGCCAAGAGAGGGCAGCACCCCCCAGCCTACACACACATGCTGAGCAGGCAGGTAGGTATCACACAGCAGAGTGTACCACACATGGACACTGCCAGCAGAAGGGACACACAGTCCCAAATGCATACTAATAAGGGTGCTAAACCAATAGAGAGGTAGCAGAAAAGTCACTAGGGGTCGCATGTGCATTCACAGGGCACGGACAGCATACCCTCAGCACTTGTGGTCGTGTTAGCATACAGATCAGAGCCCCGTTCTCAGAACTATTAATCTAAATATATCAATACTAACAGAATTCATCTCAAATCCTTTAAATTCTTTATTCATTCCGAAATAGAATGTTTTGCTTTATTGTTTTTTTTGGTTTTTTTTTCAAACGAGCAGCGCTCTCTTTTATTCAGTATCATGATTTAATTACACAGTTCATTCTCCCTGTTCAAAACTAGCATAAACCCATTGGTGTTAACATGTGCTTGCTCCCACGATGAACAATAGTATATCCTTCTAGCTACATGTGCACCCCTCCAACGCTGCACAATTTCCTCTGTAAGAAAAAAAATCAACACATGAACAATCTCATTGCACTATAATCATTTGATAAGAACCTCACTCTCTTAGGAAACAATTCTGCTACGTCTGGCTGCTCGGAAATTTTTGTGGGGATGACCTGATTCCCTTCTGGTATTTTACAAGTAGACAGACATTACAATACAGAAACATATGACATTACACATGAACAGCAAATAGGACGTGAAGAAATCAAGGTGTCGTAAATAGGACCAAAAGACCACCATAACCTCCATAGTGTGTAATCGACCTCTGGCCTAATCTCATCAGCATTTTACATTTGATTAGCTACCATAGAAAGTTTGTTACAAGTTAGAGAAGCAATTTTAGTAGTCCAAGCCTGTGTTACCTGACTATTCTTCATGTGGGTGACAAGTTTAGAGAAGCAATTTCAGTAGTCCAGGTTCATGTTACATAACTATTCTTCATGTGGAGAGGAGGTTTCAAAGGACCAAATAAAATCAGTACAAGTCGAAACACAGGACGTGTAACAATACAATACAAGGGACATTATAAAAGACATCACATAAAAACATGAGCGAGATGTGAGATTAGGAGAGTAATGTCTTAAACGAATACCTCATCCCCCAATGTTAACAGCTTAAAACTAATTGTTGACAAACCCGTATCGTAGCAGGATCTCAGCCCCCATTGGCCTCTGAGGTTGCACATAGCATGGACTACATCATGGCTTCCAATATCTCCTTCCATTTCACAAAACGGTCCTGTTTTCCCATCAAATTACAAATATATTTTTCTACACATAGACTGTTGCGGAGTTCAATGCTCCAATCATATACTGACAGTTTGCTATTGTGAAAAAGTTTTTGTCGATGAATATAGTATTTTGCATGGAGACATATAAAATTAGTTATTTCGGCGAGGCTACCTTTATTGGTGGTGCCAATAATTAGATCTATCGGGTCAAGGCCCAAGACCAGTTTAGAACATGTCTTCAACCAGTTCCTTGCCTGTACCCAAAACAACATCACTACAGGGCACTCTACAAAGAAATGGATTATAGAATCTTGTTCCTCACAATAAGAACAAATAGGTGAGGACAGCACCTTAATTTGGAACAAGTAGCGATTTGTGGGAATCACCCTATGGATAATCCTAAAGAAAAAAGACTGTAACTTTGATTCCCTTGTGGCACGGTAGGCATTTCTGTACAGGCCCGTCCAGTCCTTGTCCGAAAGAAGTCTGTTCTTGGTTCTTTCCTTCCAGAAGGTCATGCCTGGTGAGATTGTTCTTTCTTTCACCAGCAAAAAATTATACATCTTCTTATTATTACAAGATAATGCATTAAAAGAGCCGCCACCATTATCTCCAATAATAAGGCTCATAGAATCTGACTTAAAATCATCAAAAGACATACTAGTCACCCATGGAATGCCATTATATACTTTCGCCCACATTGAGTCATCACACTTGACCTGATGTACAGCCTCAATCTCATCTTTTGTCATAAATCTTTTGTTCCGTATCAGATCTTGGACCTGAACTATGCCTGCCCTTTTCCATGTGCGAATAAGCAGGATCTCTACCTCCCAGTCCCAGCAAATAAACATGTTGTTCAAGAGAGGGTCGTTCTGTTTCTCTCTCTCACTCGTTGGGGGCTTGTTGTACAGGACTTTCCATTGTCTAATAATTTGTTTATAAAACTTCGGTAGTTCAGGGGGAGCCCTGAATTCCACCTTCTCCAAAAAGAATTCCCAAATTGAGGTGTTAATACCAGCAAAGACTCTGAAGAACAACGTCCATGGTAAGAAATCATCTTTGCATAAACGTGAAATCCATTTATATCTGGACACCTCATACATAATTTTGATATCCAACAATTTCAGACCACCCAGCTCTATCGGTTGTCTGAGTACCTTGAAGGAGACCTTGCTACTCTTACTTCCCCATATAAAAGCGGCTACTATTTTACGGAATTCTATAAAGACTCTATCTGGGGTGTATAACACAGAAGAGCAGTATAAAATCTGAGGGATCAATAAACTATTCACAACCGTGACTCTACCTTTAATAGAAAGATTCCTATACGCCCAAAGTTTTGTTATAACCTGACATTTGTCCAGTTTATTTTGGAAGTTCAAGCGAAAATCTTCGTTGTGTGATGCCCCGTTCCAAAAAAGAACCCCCAGAATCTCTACCCGATCAACCTTTGGTAGAGGAAGGAGAGCAAACTCGTCCCTTGGGTGCAGGCCAACCGGAAGAATCTTGGACTTTTCTTCATTAATCCTAAGGCCAGCCAAGTTCCCGAAGATCCTGATAATGTCCAGGACCCTCTGAACCGATTTCAGATCCCTCACTACGCAACACAGGTCGTCCGCAAAAAGTGATAACTTAATTTCTTTCCCCGATAGTCGAATCCCTTTAATGCCTGGATTTTCCCTTAGCGCAATCGCTAGCAATTCTATGGTGAGGATAAACAAGTAAGGGGAGAGGCAGCAACCCTGGCGGGTGCCTCGTTCTGGTTTGAACCAACGAGTGTGAAAACCATTGTTCGAAACACACACCTCGGGGTCAGTGTACAGAATCTTAACCCATTTACAAAAGTTCGGACCAAAACCAAAGAGCCTTAAAGCATTCCCTATTGCATCCCATCGGACTGAATCAAAGGCCTTCTCAAAATCAATGCTCATTATAAAACCTGCCAATCTACTGTTGTTAAGATAGGAAATGCTATCCCTCAGCAACCTGATGTTCGTGCCGATGTATCTACCCTTCATAAAGCCTGTCTGATCTCTGTAAACAATTGAATCCAAACAACCCTGAACCCTTGAAGCAAGTAGTTTAGTTAAAATTTTATAATCAGTATTTAACATGGTGATTGGTCTCCAATTCCTAATGTCTTCCCTATTAACCTTTTTTTTTGGAATCAAAGTTATCACCCCCCTTTTCTGCTCTATGCTGAGGGAGTCGTTCTCCTTGGCAAATAACAGCGAACTGAAGACCATATCCTCTATTTCCTCCCAAAAATATCTGTAGAACTCTGCTGTGAGCCCATCTGTACCCGGGCATTTATTATTGTTAAGATTTTTGAGAGTTGTCTGGAGCTCCTCCTTGCTCAGAGGTGCATCCACTTTGTCCCTGTCTATGTCAGAGATCGTTCGTATGGCCTCATTAGCCACCAACCCATCCAGATGGTCAAAAAGATTGTCCCCCCCACCCTTGTCTGAATAAAGCTTCCTGTAGAAAGAATAGATTCTATGAGATACCCTGTCTGGGTTGGAGGTGATTTCTCCCTCCTGTGTTCTGATCTGGGAGATCAATTTACTATTGTAATTCTGCTTCATGATGTTCAAGAAGTATTTTGTTGGTTTCTCCCCGTGTAAGGCCCAATTAGCTTTGGATTTGAACATAAGGTATAGAGCTTTCATTTTTTCGGCTCGCTCAAGATCGTTCCTAATGTTGTCTAGTTCTCTCTGTTCAGACTCCTCCAACTGTGAAATCTTATTCTCTAATTCGGTTATTCTTTTAAGACCCACTACCCTCTCCATATTATCCTTCCGTCTTTTCTCTCTTGCATATGTAATTGTGAAGTCCCTGATTTTATATTTCAAGAAGTCCCATCTAGTATCAGGGCTTAGCTCATCATGAAGGGGAGACCACTGCTGAATAAGGCTTGAAAGTTGAGAGGTGTAAGCTTTATCTCCCAACAAAAGATTATCAAATTTCCAGTATCCCGGACCCCTGTATTGAGAAGGTCGCTCAAGCTGTATCATAAGGAGGGAGTGATCAGTGTGAAGAGCAGAAACAATTTCCGGATATTTAATTCTATTCTTATAGTCGTCGGTCACAAACCAGTAGTCCAGCATAGAACACTGTTTTCCCCTGCGGAAGGTAAATTTCTTTTGACCAGGGTGGGACTCTCTCCAGATATCCGTCAGGTCAAAAGCCTCGTGGAGGTTTAAGAGAGCCTGACGGTATCTGCCGGACCTCTTTCCTGTGGCAGCAGGAAGATCCAGGTGTGGTAGAAGGGCTATGTTAAAATCTCCCCCCAAAAGGATAGGTAAATCGGAAAATCTAGACAGGAGCTCTCTCAAGGACAACAGTAAGTCAGTTTGTTGTTGAGGCTTGTCTTGTGTTGGAGCGTAAACACTGCCAAGCACTAATTCATCCCCATCAATCTGTAAATGTGCAAGTACTATTCTTCCTTCTTCATCTGAAACGTGTTCCCGTAGGACTATGTCCGTGTCAGGGGGTAGGGCGATGGCTACTCCCCCTGCCTGAGATGATCCATTAGAGAAGATCATTTTGCCCCCCCATTCCATTTCCCATAATTTATTAGACTCTCGCTCACTGTGGGTTTCCTGTACTATGAAGATATCTGTAGTTTTTCTAAGTTGGGAAAAGACCATTTTTCTCTTAGTCCTGTCCCCTAGCTCATTGACGTTCAGACACCCAATCCTCAGGTCTCTTTGCCTCTTAGTCCCTCTTCCTTTATCCCCACTCATACCCAGAGATGTCATCAAACAAATGATCAGTCCTCCCTTTGCAAGACCAATCCCTCCCCCTCTCTGACCATGTATTACCCCACTTCATATCTCGTCTCTCGTAAGACAACAAGGAATTTATGACACAGAAAAAGAAAAAACATTGAACATCATCATACTCCAAAAACATGAAACATTCCATTCCTTCATTCAATTTGAAGGAACTTATTTTTGCACCTTTGCACCAGCAAAACATCGAGGTTTCCGAGCTTTTGTTCCCAGAAGTAGGTACCCCCCCCCAACTCCAAGAACATCCAGCCCACATATTCCAACACTTCAAAGTCTCCCCCCCCCTCCTCTGTGGCCCTGCCAGGCACCACTAGTGGTAGGGGGACAGACAAGGAGTCACTATCAAACGACCATGACCCCACGATACAGCCCCCCCCCCCAGCCGGCATGGTCCCAAGGTTCTTCGTTGGGGAAAAAAAAATCTCCCCAGTCTCTCCATAGAACACCATAGTTTTTCCCTTTATTTATTTATTATTTTATTTTATTTTATTTGTTTCCCCTTTTTTTTTCTTCTTTTTTTTTTTTTTTTTTTTTTTTTTCCCCTCCCGCCCTTTCCCCTCCCCTTTTTTTCCTCTGGACAGCTCCTAAATACTGTCTAGTCAGCAACACCTTATTCATTGGATATTCCCCTCGGTGCCCAAAAACAGCCCGTTCCGCAACTCAAAGTCTTTCGAAAAATCCTTAACTACGGCCTAGTCAGCAACATCTTATCTATTGGTCAAAACTCTTGTTACTCAAGGACAGACTCTTCGGCAACTCAATAATACTGGGGACCGAGGGCAACCATCCAAGGGATCAGCCCTCCCTTTCATCGTTCCAGGATGTATGACACCACAGGAAATAGTCATCCTAGGCCCCGAGAGGGGTAACTCCAGTCGAGAAAATTAATAATAAACATCAATCTTACATATTAAGACACATTGGAGCAACGCATCAACAATCAGATGAATTATCAGTAATACCTTGTCCTCAGGTTATCAACTAAGGCACAGAGATAAAACACAACAGACTACTCCCACCCAAAGGGACATCAAGGCACCCTAAGTTATTACATCAAGAGTCCAGTGATTTATCCGTAAGACTATTCCGTTAGGTACCTACTGAGGCTTAACCTCAAAAGACAAATGACATATCAGGAAAACCATATTTCTTAGTAGATGCAAGTCTCATGGGTAACTCCAGACCATCATGGGTTCATCATATACATCTTAAATCACTCTGTAACATAACATAGTGCCAGCTACAAATACCTATATTCAACACTTTCCCAAAACTTGAAATTAAAATCACTCCATATGTGTGTCCACATTTTTTTGTTTCAAAGCTACCGTATCTGAACCATAAATTTATCATACTACATATTATAGTAACAGCTACAAACACCAAACCAGCACATTCTAAAGGAAATTACCCACCCTCTTATATACTCAAGGCCGACGTACCCGGGCCATTAGTTCACCACACTGTATGTTATAGTACCTACCACAAAGCATATCGCCAATACTATCCCAATCCAACTGAGTAAAATCCCTGCCCCTTCTCTCTCTTTTCCAACTTCCCCCCTCAATGAAACAACAGTAGCTAGTGCATTTGGTGATAACAGTGTTGTACACGGGCCACTATCAATCGACTGTTTTGCGTGTAATAGACCCTCCCAATACATATTGGATTTCAACCGCAACCCGCCTCCATTCTCTACCCTGTTCACAAACTATTCAGTAATTGCAGTATTTTAACTCCCCAGTCTCTGAGAAGGTCAACCCCGGGATGAATGCCATCAGGGAGTAGTAGCTCATAATAAGATTTTGTTTTCCCATCTCTACAGCGATGTATCATACGTTGAAGCCAGGGAGTAGTGACTGAGTTCATACAATTCAGAGCTATCAGCCCTCTTGATGTCAGTGGCAGCAGCATCTATGATAGACTGAATGTGAACCACCTTTTCGTTGTCTGCAGGGCGACCAGAGCACGTTGCGAAGTCGAGACCCACTATGGGTCCATAAATAACTTTTGTGCAAAGGAAGAGGCCTTTCCAAGCCTCATTAGCCTCTATGGCCTGATCCATTACTACAGACACTGGCTCATGTGCCGATGGTTTGTACAGCTGTAAGTCTTCCTTCCTTTCTTCACTGTCAAATTGTTGACACCCACGACTAAGAGATAAACAGAGGTGGGGAATTTCTCCGCAAACAACATGGCTTGGCTCACTGTTCGGCGAAAAGATGTGCCGCTATAAAAGCGGATTGTCACTCGATGGTCTGGGACATATTGATGGAGGTATCCGCCTCCGGAGTCCATCACCACCACTAAAACAGGCAATGAAGACAGCATGAATATAGCCCGAAACTCCCTGAAGAAAGATGTCATCTCACGCTACTCTGATCCTTCCTCTCACGCTACTCTGATCCTTCGTCAAGTGGCTGAGCCTCAATCAGCCCCGAGGCGTACCCTTCCGCTCCGGGGTTGATGATGTCACTAGACGTTGTCGTGCCTGTTTGAGCCGCATGTTGTTGAGTAGGCCAAGAGCCTAGTTCCCGCCTCAGGTCCATAAGGCTGAGGCCCAGTTTGTTGTGGCCTTTTCCTTTGAGGCCTGCACGCACCTCCTGAAGAGTTAGGCCTCCTCCCCATTTCAGATCCCTCGTAGCTTCTACCAATTTCCTTGCACCGGTGTGCAACAGTGCAACCCTCAGTTCCTCATTTTGCCTGAACTTTTCTCTTAGGACTCTAGCCAAGACTTGGTCCTCCTGTTGTTCCCAGGCCCTTGAGGTTTTCACTCCCCTCGAAATCCTCTTGATTTCGTATGGGTCATCATGCGATAGAATACGTTGAGCACTGACTCTGTCCCCACAAATGTTGGCCGAGGCATAAGCCTGCTCAGCCGAACTGTAGGCCTTCCCATCGATCCGGATCTGACATTTATAGAAGTTTGACAGAGGGGCGTGGGGACCCTGAAAATGAACAGAGACCTCCTGGAAAATTGTAAAGGTGTTCCCCAAAGACACACGGTCAGGAAGTTGGTCCAGGTCCTGAGGGCCATACAACCTGCCCTCAATTACAACCCGGTCTCCTCCCTGAACTAGCCTAGAATTCAGGCCTAAATTACAGGCGTTGTCTGCAACCGCTCTCAAAGTGGCCCTCTGCTGAACCATGCTCTCCGGGATGTCTTCAGAAACCCAAATGTTCTTAGTTCTGTTTTGTTTCAGCAGCTTTGTCTTGTTTCTAAGTATTTCTATTTTGGCGGATTCATGGAGCATTGTTACTCTGATGGGCCTCAGTCGTCTACCGCTGACAAACTTACCCACTCTGTGGGCCAAGTCAATTTCCGTAGGATGCAGGTGAACCCCAGTTGCATCGAAAATGTCCATGGCTATTTCCCTAGTTTTCTCATATCTCATCTCAGGAACCCCCGAGATAAGCAGAGATTTTGCATTAAGTTTCTTCAAAATAGAGGCATCTGCCGTGCTGGCAGAATGAGAGGCCCTTGACTCAGCCTCCAGTTTCACAATCCTTTCCTCAAAGACCCTTAACCGGTTCTCCCTGGATCCCATATCTTGTTCTACCGAGATCCTGAGGTCGTCCCCATCAATGTCTACCTGACCTGTGTAATCTTTCAACATTTCAATATCATTTGTGGAAACTTTTAGTAAACCCTCCAGTTCTACACACCTTGTTTCCAATGATGCAACCCTGTCCGTCAAGTTAATGTTTTCTTTTTCTATCCTATCCATCCTCTCAATTAAACTCCTCACGTCAACATTAAAAGAGTCCAAATCCATCTGAGGGGAGGAATCACCATCCCTGGAACAAGATCCTCCATTTGATTTTGTACCATTTTTCTTTGTTTTTGGAGCCATTTTCATAGCCGCTAGAGTTGGGAACTCTTCAGAACTAGAACTGACAATCACCGCACTATGTCCGACGCCGTCCTTGGAAGCAGAATTCCTCGTCTCACTCATCTCAGTTGTACCAAAAGTATTTCTTGAATGTGCCCTTAACTTTCCCTTGACAATCTCTGAACTCCAAAATTGGAGTTCAATAATCAACTGCTGTCGGTAGTGATAACCTAGGAATTTGGGGGGCAAAAACCGGTGATCAACTAAGACGTTGTGAGTGCCTCCATTCCCTCAATTAATTAAAGTTTCAACAACCAGGCTGGAGAATTAAAAATTGGGATGGCTGCTCTAACCCAGGAGTTGGGGGGGATCAGACCTGAGATATTTAAGCCTCCATCGATGCGTCTATTGTTGCCAAAGGGTCTCCTGCCATTACCGTTTAGCAGAGTTTACTAATCAGTGTTGCCTGCATGGTACTTCCCGTTTTTGTCACTTTCCGAACGCCCCCACTTCTGGAAGCTCAGTCTATTAATAGCCCACACGTAAGTGCGGCCGTTCCCGTATTATCACCCTTTGTTTGTGTATGAATATGTGTTCATGAACTGTTCCTACACATTGGATGGGCTATGATACCAACCGGTAGAATCCTGAAGCCTGTTGTAGTATTATTGCCTGTATGAAGTGCATGGATTCACGTTGTTTCTATAGATAATAACGTAAAAAACGGCCGCCGATGTGACGCATGTCCGTTACTCGCGGGCGCGTTCGGAAAAGCTCTGGCATCACGTTTTTCCTGACTGGACCCTTTTTGTTAGTCGGATGGACCCTTTCTGGTTACTTTCCGAACGCCCCCACTTCTGGATAGCTCCAATATGCAGTCTATTAATAGGTCCCACCTATGTCAGTGAGGACGTTCCCGTATTATCGCCCGTTGTCAGTGTATGAGAATGTATTCAAGGGCTGTTTCTACAGAATGAAGCGGTATGTATAGGCTATGATACTGACCGTTAGACTCCTGATGTCTATTGTCACATTCTTGCCTGTAATAAGTGCATGGATTGACGTTATTTTTGTCGATAATAACGTGAAAAACGGCCGCCGATGTGGAGCACGTCCGTTACTCGCGGGCGCGTTCGGAAACCCTCGCCCTTTTGCTTTATTGTTAGTAAGATTCTTTATACAATGACTTGGTGATCAAAGTGCATACTTTGTATATCACTGCACGAAACTTACCACTTTATTTATACATGCGCAATCGCGGAAGCGCACGTATCGGCCGCAAATCGACTTGTTTTCATTTGTATACGCCTGTAATCCGCACCTGCGTATGAGGCGTCTAAGAGACAGTTTCCTTATGTAGACGCGCACGACTTGGCTGTATTTCACACCTGGCGTATCCAAGATAAAACTTGCTCTGTGCGATATATATACCCCAGGCGTAGACATGATACCAAAAAAAAAAATTGTGACCAGCCGCCCGCACCGTCCTGTGGGTGTTGGTAGAGGATGCACCAACACTAACCCACCACACGCCACCTGCCAACACCACCCTCCACGTCTACGAGACAGATAATAGGTCGAACTTGTAGGCGCAAAATCGTACTGATAGACGCGTTTCGCATACATATGTAAAGTGGTAAGTTTCGAGTGTATGTAGTGGGGCGGGAATCCAGCAGTGTTTCATATGTTCTACAGAAGGTGGCATGGAGAGTCACTCCTGACTGTGTAGTGATTCTGGGCAACACTGCACATGAGAGTGGCGCGGTGGGGGCTGGGATTACGTAACGCTGGGTATATATGGCCAGATGTCACGGATCATCGTCAAATGGGCTGGGACAGGGGTCAAAAATAAAGTTAGGAGTATGGTGGAAACCTTTTGTGTGTGAATAGTACAGTGAGTGGGGAATATGTTGAATGTATGAGGGTAGGTTAAATACCTATAATAAACATACACCACAGAGCCAAAGTTTGGTAGTACATTTACTATGTGGAAACGATTGACTCCCTCTTTTTATACACTGCAGAGATTATACTGATAAATTTAATTTTGAATGCTAATTGTCCAATATGTTTTTAAGCTCCATCACTAGTTTGAGTAGGTATTCTTTCTTTTTGTTTTGAACCTTACTAAGGGTATATCAGCTAGGGGGTCAATCGTTTCCACATTGTCAGATATGGGTTCATGACCATGTACAGAGAAGGAGTACAAGAAAGCTGGTACCATGTGAAGTTACCTTGATATTAGGGGGTATTTACATGAAATGGACAGTAGTCAAATATAACATCTTTGTGAGTTATCACTGTAGGGTGGGAGTCAATCGTTTCCACACAAAAACTACACAAAACAGGTGAATAGGCTCTGACTGCTATCACAATACAGTTAGGCATAATATTTTTATATATAAACATAGGTACATGTTAAGGCTTACCATGACATCTTTTATTCCCCTCTGTGCTATGTCTAGATATTGGCAGGGTCACCCCTTTTGGGAGTCAATCGTTTCCACACTAAAACTACACATGTACATTTTGCCATGAAAAAATTATACTAGCCTGCCCAAATATGTGTACATGGTCTAAAAAAAATCCTTAATCTATTGGGGCTCAGTTAAGAACAATAATTATCAATATTATTATCTTTTACTAATAATGCTGATAGTTACAATTATGGTGTTTGCTTTATATCAATAAAAAACAGCCTTTTTGGGGTAGTTTCAGCCTTCTAGCTCCATTATTTATGAACCCACATAGGCAAAACCATGGTTCCCTTTAAAGCTCTGACCGAGCCCTACCAGCACACACAATGAAATCATAGATAACTATTATATTTAGCGTTTTATTTAGTGGAGAAGAAATAAGGGCCATTTAACGATGATCCGTGACATCTGGCCATATACTCAGCGTTCACAGTAGGTTGACAGGCTGTCCTTGCGTGTCTCTCCTCAAGAGCGGACCCTTGGACCCTCACTTTGCAGGCGGGTTCTCGTAACCTTCCTGTTGGCTAGTCGAGTCTTCCAGATTAGCCTCTCCAGCATTACCCGGCACATCGTGCTGGGGTACTGTACTTGTGGGAAGTAATCGTTAATAAACATTCCTGTTTATTAAGAGCGTGGAGTTGTGTTTTGTGTCTTTAGGTTTGTGAATACTTACCGAAAACTGAACCCACCTATGTAATTGCACGTAGGGTGGGATCCTGCTGGGTACTAGCGTTCCGGGAAGTGGATATTCCAACCTGCTAGCCAGGTGGCGACCACCACATTGGTGCCATGACCAGGATCCTAGGTTGCTTGGACAACCCGGGATCTTCAGTGAATGCACGGACCTGGTGTAACAACCAGATCCAAGGCTGCTCAGGATAGCAAAGATGAGATGGGGAGGTAACTTCTTGATTTGATTTCCCAGCCCCGGATGGCGATTCGCCACCTGACCTGGAGGGAGGAGGTAACACCCAGAAGTCCGGGAAAGGTAAACTGTGGAAGAGAACTGCCGCTCAGAACCTGAGCTTGACAGTTCTCCGGAACTTTAGTCTGGGGACAGGTAGCCATGATGGCCCCGTAAGGGATCTGGAGGGACTCAGTAAAATTGGGTCTCAGACAGATAGCCCTGGAGAGTCTAATACTCCCCAGGATGGTGAGGAGGATATCTTCCAGTTAGACTCCAAGCAGAACCCGGGTGGTCTACTTGGGCCAGAACTCCTTGCCGCATTCGATCGGAAAAGGGAGGCTCAGGAGATGTGCCAGGAGCTGGAAGCATGCAACCGAGAGATCGCTGAGGAAGTAGCCAAACAGCATCATGCCCTAGAGGAACTCTCGCAGCATGAAAACGAAACGCTGGCCAGGATTGAGGATTTGGACAATCATGATCACTACATGAAAGACCAGGCTCAAAGAGCTACGGCGGAATCATCTGCGAAGGTGCCTACGCCTAGTGCCGGATGGGAAAATGTGAGGAATAATCTGTACTCTCCTTCCAGGAAGTCGGAGGGTCCTAAAAGGACCCCAACCAGACCTTATTCTGGGACAAGGGGTGTAAGGAGCTTCCGCTTATCTTCAGAGTTACGATCTGGTTATCAGAGTCCAGAACACACTAGCAAAGCTATCGCTGAGCTAGGGTTCAGCTCTATCGACTGGATAAGAGAACAGGATTGGGTTTTTAACTTGTCAATGGCATGAGCCGACAAGGTCCCAATCATAAGACCTGACAATTCCGCCAGAAGGAACGCTGTCATTCCGATAAATGGAGTGGGAGCACTGGTTTGCCAGGTTTTGCAAGGATATTCCCTGCAATGGCTGGAACAAGGTTTATGCACTACCATACTTCGAGCGAGCGTTATGGGATGGACCTGGGGAAGCTGCACTCCGCACTTCTGGTGGGACCCTGGCATGAACTTCATGCAGGTACTCCGGATAGTGGAAGCTTATGAACAAAGGTGTGTGCTGTTCAGGAAATATGCTAACACAGGAAAACCTTCCAGGGTTAATGTAGTGGAATCTTCCTGGCAACAGGAAGAGGATGATGATACCTACTAGCGCCAGGAAACGGAAGTGGAGGATATACTCTCTATGGTACGCCCAATGGTGCTTGGAAGGGGAGGTTTCCCGAAACGGGGACGCACCCATGGTAGACCCACTGGCTTTGGAAAGAACAGCAATGCACCTTCTGCAGCAGAGGCAAAACCTAAACCTGCAGAACCTGAGGAGAACTCTAAGGTGATCCAAATGTTGTCCCGAATCAATGAAATACTAGGCCAGGTGGGGAAAAACCAGCTGGATGCCAGACGTTGTTGGAGGTGCAACAAGATGGGGCATATCTCTCCTGATTGCCCAGAAATCTTGTTATCTGAATAAAAAAAAAATAAAAAAACCGGGAACATCTCTACAGTGGAATCACCCCGTAGTCTACCTGCATTGCCGGCCGCTTCAAGAAGTGACTAAACTAAGGAGGACTGTGGAGAGTGGTGACACTATGATCCGGGAATGCCTCTGCAAAGGTACACAAACTGGTGAGATTAGGAGGAAGGAAAATATTCCGTCCTCTCCTGAAAAGGGGAAAGTGCGAGGTACGGTTGCTATGATCTGTACCAAGTATCTTTCACCAGGGCACCCCTGTCTGCAATGGCTCAGTCAGCATGGATGGGATCTCAGAACCTTGGATGGAATCTCCCAGTTTATGCGGCAGCTGTCACCCTTAGGTGGGTGACACTGGTATGTGCCGGCAAGAATTCTGGGGGAAAAAGTAGACTTATTGCTAGATACTGGAGCTAGCCGCTCAGTGTTGAACAACGAGCTCTACCAATCTCTCGGATTTGCCCGGGAATGTCATGTTTCTGGTACCAGTGCAAGGGCTGCTAATGGCGCTCAAATGATGTAATATGGCAGTGTGATTATTCCAATCTCGATAGGTAACACTGAATTTGTGTGGGGTCCCATACCAAGTGATATTGAAGAGAGTGGAATATTGGGAGTAGATATTCTCATCCTCTATGGAGGCTCTGTGTATCTACAGAACGGCACACTCTGACTCAAATACCCTGAGTTAATGGAGGTGGAATGTAGTTGTCGATAGATTTCCTCTGTGATAACTGTCAGACAAGATGTGGATATCCCTCCTCAGCAGATGGTGAATGTCCTGATAGCTGGAGAGGGTGACCTACCACATGGCGATGCATTGTTCGAGCCAAACCCGGAACTGTTTACTGAAAAAGGAATACAAGCCTAGGACAATTTGATTGGCAGTGCGCGCAATGGATCAGTTCCTGTAAGTAATCATACCTCCGGGTTGATTCTATTGAAGAAAGGTGACACATTGGGCTGGGTAACCCTGGCTCATGTAAATGGCCTGGTAGACTCCGGTCCACAGGGAATCACACCTATTCCAGTGACCAACATAGACGGGAAAGATATGGCATCTGACCCAGGACAACTGGATTTTGAGGGAATTGATTATGAAGAAGTGAGAGTGAGTGCTATTGATCCTGGAATGGATAACATTCCGGTTCCGGGTCAGCTGCATGAAACTCTGGAAGCCTTAGCTCAGTCTGCAGATGCACTAAATAGTGGGGAACGACAAGAGTTAAGGATGCTTCTCAAGAATATGGAGTCAATCTTTGCTCGACCAGGAGACCCTCTGGGACGTACTGATCGAGTGGAGCACACGATTGACACTGAGGGGCACCGACCTTTCCTTATCGATGGCTACCTCTGGTAAAACATGAAGCTTTAGAGCAGGAAGTAGAGAAAATGGTGAACCAGAAAGTAATTGTTTCCAGTGCAAGCCCTTGGGCCAGCCCTGTGGTAATGGTTACTAAGAAGGATGGTAGCTGCCAGTTCTGTATAGACTACAGAAAGCTGAATGGTATCACCCGTAAGAATGCCTATCCAATACCCCGGATCAATGAGAGTCTCGACTCTTTGGGTGGGAACCAGTGGTTTTGTACTCTGGATCTCCAGTCCGGATATTGGCAGGTAAATAGTGGAGACCAGCCTAAAACGGCTTTCACTACTCATCAGGGGCTTTACGAATTCACTGTAATGCTGTTTGGTCTATGCAACGCTCCCACAACGTTTGAATCCATGATGGACCAGATGTTGCATGGCTTGCAATGGAAAAAAAGGTTTATCTGGAAGACATAATCATCTTGGGAAAGAGTTATGTAAAATGTCTAGAAAACCTCCGGGAGGTATTTGAGCGAATCCAATCCTATCGGTTGAAGCTCAAACCTCAGAAGTGTAAACTGTTCCAAAGGTCTGTGGAATACTTGGGACAGATAGTTTCTGGAGAAGGAATCCGGGCAGATCCATCCAAGTTGGAGGCCGTGGCAAAATGGCCATGACCCCAGAATATAAAGGACATAAGGTCTTTCCTAGGATTCTGTTCATATTATCGTGACTTTATCTCAGGTTTTTCTGAAATTGCACACCCATTACAGCAGTATGTAGTGCTAGACAAAGCAGGGAAGCCAAAGGAGATCAAATGGACTCCGGAAGCCGAAGTTGCTTTTCTGGAACTAAAAAGGAAAATTACAGAGACTCCCATTCTAAAGTACCCTCTGTGCCGGGGTCGGTTCATTCTTGATACTGACGCCAGTAATGAGAGTATTGGGGTGGCCTTGTCTCAGATACAGGATGGTGTGGAAGTTGCAATAGATTTTGCATTAGCAAAAGCCAGCGGAATTACTGTATCACTAAGAGGGAACTCTTAGCTGTAGTTGTGTATGTAAGGAAATATCGACACTTCCTCGCAGGTGGAGATTTCATCTTATGTACAGTACATTTTTGGCAATAGTATGTGGTAAAGGGCGGGTACTAGGACTAATGTATACTGCCAGGGGGCGGGAAGTATCAGGCCTATTGTAATAGTTCAATAGTTTAGGACATGATAAAATACGCAATCATTAACCTTATTGTCCATTTCACCCAGAAACATTGCCTGGGTGTTGCATCTATATTCTGTGAAAATTTCATGACTCTATATCCAATATTTCCTATTTTATTCCACAAAAACGAAATTTTGCAAATTTAAGAAAATGATGCCTTTTGGCATCACCCGCCCCAGCACAGATGATGCCATATGGCGACCTCCCAACCCCATCCCCTACCGCCCCCCCCACCACCCCACGCCACACCCAGCCAGCCTCAGTGAGAAGCCCTCCGCTGCCCGCCGGCCACCGCCCACCGCCCGCCGCCAGCCGCGTTTGTACAGGTTGACTCATTGGGAAACCCTCCCCCACCCTCTACCGCCCGCCCATGCCCTCCGCTGCCCGCCGCGAGGTGTTATGGTGTCGGCGGGGGCCGGGTAGACATGTGGTGTGAATGCGGCTGCATTCACACCTGTGCGGTCGCATTCGTAGGGGGTAAGATGATTTCAGTAGTTAGCCAAAACCTTGAAAAAGATGCTTATATGCTAAGCCAAGATTGACCGCACAGAGGCATGGTGTTTTAAAGTCAAATCTATTAGAAAAACGGTAAAAAACCAACAAATACAGGGTTTATTATGTGTAACTAATCAATTTATAATTAATTAGGTTTTTATAAAATAAATTGGTAATATAAGATTGCAATTTTCATATAATACAGACTTGGATGGTTAATGGCAAATGAAATATGCTACCAGTAGTGTCCCCAAGTGGCAGAGAATGGAACTTTTTGAGATTGGTGTATATACAACGGAATCAGGCGTATATATGACGTATATAAGACCGCACCATGGACATGTATATACGCCACTAGATAAGGCGTCTACGAGACGGATAACAGGTCTAACTTCTAGATGCAAAAACCCGCCGTGAATGGGTTAACTTTAAAGATGCTGAGGGAATGATTGGACGTTGGCTGGCAGCATTTTCTGTGATTGGATTGACTAACTGCCAGATTGAGCACCGGGTTGGGATGCTCCACGCTAACGCGGATTGTCTCTCTCAGAGACCATTGCGGAAATGTGAACGACTAGATTGCCGGGATTGTGGTGAACAAAGGGTGGTAATAGCTGCTTTATGTTCCCAGAAAGTAAAAATGCGTCAGAACTATCAGTGGACTCTAGAACAGATTCAGGAAAGTCAACAGGCCAACCCAGATCTGTCCCGGTTACGTAAGCTGGTAACAAATGGGTACCATAGACCAACAGGACCCGAGATCTCACCTGAAAACCAAGAATTTCAAATCTGTGTGGTCAGTGGAAAGAGTTGGAAGTTTGGGATGGAGTACTGTATCGTTGGAGAACCACATTGCAGCCACAAAAGTGTACTTTGCAATTAGTGGTCTCGCAAGAGCTACGTTCTGGATTAATGACCCTTTGTCATGAACATAGGAGTGCAGCGCATCTAGGACGGAAAAGGGCGGTTGCCAGAATACGGCATCATTACTACTGGCCTGGAACGGGTGCTGATATCCGTAAATGGAAAGAATGTTCCGTCTGTGGTAAAGTCAAACCCGGAATAGGTCTGGGAAAGCCGCTACAGCAGGAACTCTTTGGAATCAGGTTTGCCAGGGGGGTGTTGCATAAACCGGGAACGTTAAACCATGTAAATTTTGGTGAAGAACGATAGTACAACGAAAATATAACGTAACTTTTTTCATCGTGTTGCACAAAACACATCCTTGTGTTATCGTTCGTCTGTTGATACAACGAAAGTAACAATGAACAATAAAAGGAAAAGTAGGCAAGGTACCCGGAGGACCCCGGGTTACCCCGGGATACCCCGGGAAAACCCTGTGTGACGTCATACACGTGTACCATATATGGATATATCAGGTACTCGATTCCCTCTGTCGCTCCTCATGGGAACTAATATCGCCATGCACCCTTACGCTGGTTCCTGGGGTATCCGCTAGGGGCCTCGGCGGGATTGGCAGGTAGTAGGACCTGGGTGGGCAGCTGGCAGTTTGATCCCGGCCCCGGTTTGATCCCGGGATTAAACCGGGCCCGGTTTGATCCCAGCCCGGCCGCACCCGGCCCGACCCGGCCCGGCCGCACCCAGCCGGCTGCGGTTGGTTGATTGCAGGGTGGTCAGGTGGGTAGGTCAGCGGATGGGTCAGTTAACGGGTCTGTCAGGTCGATCCCCAGGCCCGGTTGGATCCCCGGGCCCGGTTGGATCCCCGGGCCCGGTTGGATCCCTGGGCCCGGTTGGATCCCCGAGCCCGGTTGGATCCCCGGGCCCGGTTCGATCACCGTGCCCGGGTTCGATCCCCTCCAAGAGGCAGACAGGAAGACATGGAGTCAGGCATGGAGGCAGGCAGACAGGCCGGTAGGCAGGGAGACAGGCAGGCAGGGAGGCAGTCAGGTAGCATGCAGGCAGGCAGGCAGGCAGGGTGGCAGTCAGGTAGGCATGCAGGCAGGCAGGCAGGCAGGGTGGCAGTCAGGCAGGCAGGCAGGCAGGGAGGCAGGTAGGTAAGCAGGCAGGCAGGCAGGCAGGGTGGCAGTCAGGTAGGCATGCAGGCAGGCAGGGAGGCAGGGTGGCAGTCAGGTAGGCATGCAGGCAGGCATGGAGGCAGGGTGGCAGTCAGGTAGGCATGCATGCAGGCAGGCAGGCAGGCAGGCAGGGTGGCAGTCAGGTAGGCATGCAGGCAGGCAGGCAGGCAGCCTCCTTCCCTCTAAGAGGTAGAGAGGGAGACATGGAGTCAGGCATGGAGGCAGGCAAGCAGGCTGGCAGGCAGGCAGGTAGACAAGGAGGAAAGGAGGCAGGTAGGCAGGGAGGCAGGGAGGCAGGCATTCATGCAGGCAGGCAGGCAGGGGGGGTGGGGGGGGGGGGGCTGGTACAGATAAGTTTTGGGTGGTTCTTTGAAAAAATTTCAAACTACGACAACTCCTGACTTGTCCGGGGTTATGTTCTTTGTTGCCGCTTTGGTTCACTTTTGGAAGGGTAAAATTGTTTAAATGCAACACGAATTGTCTCACGAATTTCCGTATTAACGGACGATAAATATTTGCGGGTCGATTTGTCCTTATGCAACACGACATACGAAAGTTAACGAACGAAACCACAACGTACGATAAAACAGCGAAAGGTTTTTATGCACCTCAATTTTTGGCGTTTTGAAGATTAACGTTTGTTGTTGGTATATGACATTACAATTCGTTCTTTATGCATCACTAACGTTTGTTATACATTTTCGTTATGGTTTTAGCGTTCGTTCCCGGTTTATGCAACACCCCCCTGAGTCACTCTCGATATCATATCTGGTATGGATGAGTCCGATAACGGGAACACCTGCAAGATGGTGGTGATGGATTAGACCCCTCACCCACCAACGCCGACGCAAGCCGACGCGAGCTGATATAAAATGACCACATCGTAGCGCGTCGGGAGGCATATCGTAGCATGTCGGTTCGGGTCGGGACGCATCGGGACACGTCATAACGTGTTGGGAGGGTGCATGAAAAAGGTACCATGGTCCCGATACACCCCGATATAGCTCACGAAGCAACCAGCGTAATTAACAATATTTCCTTTATAATTCCAGAAATAATGCATATTTATGGTTGATATTATACCTGTAAATACAAAACAATAGTATATATAATATTGCCTAATAATATTCAATGAAAAAATCAATTCCCAGTTAAAGTATAAATTGATCGATTTAAGACCCTTATCTACCATCAACTTTCACCATTTTTGCAGAACCGCATAAGCATCATATATTCTAGGTATTCTGAAAATTCTATAATTTTCCATCGATTATTTCATATGATTTCCCGTTTAAAGTGTCATCTATACATACCGATGCGGCCCGACACGCTACGACAATCGATACATGTTCGATTGTCGTAGACCCTCTACGATATGTTTTTTTTATCGGCTCGCGTCGGTTCGCGTCGTAGCGCGTCGGTAGCGTTATCGTAGAAACCTGACCAACTGCCCCGATAAGCTCTACGGTTTTGCTACGATATGGATTTTGTATCGAGAGGGCAATATCGGGGCACGTCGGTTCGCGTCGGGAGCTTGGTGGACACCCCCCCTTACTACACAAAATATGTGAAGATCTACCCCCTAAAGAAAGCTGCCACATGCGCGGAAGCTTTAGTAAAAAACTGGATGCTGCCTTTTGGAGTGTGCTACATTCCAACCAGGGACGGGAATTTGAATCTCAGACCTGGAAAGAAATGTGTAGGATACTGGAGATTAAAAAGACGTATACAAATCCATACCATCCTCAATCTGATGGTATAGTAGAGAGATTCAACCGGACACTGATTCAATGTCTTTGGTCTCTGGTCAATGATAACCGGAAGAATTGGGATGAATTGGCTCTGTTTATAGCACACGCTTATAATGGAACGGTACATTCCAGTATGGGGTGTCCACCTAATCTACTCTTCTTTGGAGAGATAGTGATGCCCGCTGACATTGTCTATGGGGTTCCTGGAATGTCCACGGATGATCCTTGCCCTAAAGGTTTTGTTGAAAAGCTTCGGGAACATTTTGTTGAGGGATATTACCTTGCGAGACGGAACCTGGAGAAAGCTGCTGAGTGGCAAAAGACTGGCCATGATGTCAATCTGAAGCTGCGTATGTTCCGAGTAGGAGACCCGGTAGTGCGGTACCACACTCCATTGGTAAATGTTAAACTCGCTCCTAACTGGGATGGACCTTTCAGAATTGTTCAGGTATTGTCAGGAATGACAGTAGTGATAGTGGGAGGGTAAGCGCGAATGCGGCTTTGAAGTTTCACACCCTGCAACAAAGCGGGATGTGTCACTGTCCGCTGGTCCAACCTGGAAAGTAAGGAGGTCCCGGGTTCAAAGAGCTGGGAAGCCGGGCAACAAACCCCAGTCAACACAACGAAGATCAGCTGTGCCAGGGAAGTCCTGGTCAAAAGCTACCGGGTTCCAAGCAATGGGTGCTGGTCAACACAACGGAAGCCGGGACAGCCACAGAAGGTAACTGCTACCCTGACTAACCCAAAAAGGGAGGTGTGGGTAGATGTGAAGCCTGAAGTGGCTAACTTCAAAGTGCCTACTGACCGAGCTATGCACACAAAGCATGGTTCGACAAGTAGGAAGAAACCTGTGATGGATTTGCACCCCCACCGCAGCTCTCGTTTAAAACCAAAGGCTGTGGTAAGCTACAAGGAGTAATGGCGCTGGTATGTTGAGAAGTCATTGTACATGCTGTTGATTGATACGAGTCAGTGGCGTGTCAAGTTCAACTGAATGTTGATCAAACTAACCTTGAGTAAGTCGTCGTATGCCGCAACCCAGATGTTGCTCTAAGGGACCCTGTAGAGGGCCCTCTAGAGGCTGCAGAATTGCTGGACATGCTGTCAAAAATCCTGTGAGGAAAATCCCCACAGGTTTAAGAACTCGGATGGGAGCTTGAGGTAGGGAAATCCATGGTTTCGGAACCTCCGCTGGTAGATTGATTGGCATGAGCGAATCAGGTCAAGCGTAATGGCTGACCCTTGACTTCTTCACGAATGCAGTATTGAGGCACTCACCCGAGAATGTCTCAACACCGTTGATTGTTTCAAGAGATTGAATCTGGGTCAACTAGGAGTGTATAAAGGCTCTATTCCATTGCGCCGATTTCAATCCTGATGTGGTCCAGATGTACTCCAGTTTCAGCCCTGGCACCATAACTGGCCTCTGTCTGGTGTCTGTCTGGAGGCCATCGGTGCAATGGAATAGGGTATTTGGGCATCAGCACCAAGACTGGAGTACATCTGGACCACATCGGGAGTGAAATCAGCGCAATGGAATCAGGCCTGTAGTCCCTGTTTTTTCAGTGGTCTTCACTCTAGCACCACCAGAGTCGGGCGGTAGCAGCATGGCTGACTGTACCCCTGCAGCGGAGGTGAGCCTGAGCTCCCCTCAAGCCTGCCCAGATCCTTGGCTTTGGCCGAGCATGGGGCAGATCTGGACAATGATGCTTTGCTCATCAGTTCAGATGACGGCGACTTTGACCTGGAAGGGGATGAGTCCGAGGACTCTGTTATTCTTGGGGAAACCCGAGAAGAGCAACCCAGATAGGGAAAAGTTGGGAAGGGGAAGAGTACCAATGCAGCTTCGGCTGCTAAGGAATCTTCCAGCGCACGCTCGAAGAAGGACTCGGTTCAGGCCGAGAACCCTGATGACATGGTCATGAAGGAGGTAAAGGCATCTGAATCGGAAGCTGATATGCTGAGGCATGGCCGAGCCCGCCCGCCTAAAGGTGGTCTGAGGAAGGTACCCAAACCTGAGAATCCGGGCCGTGTGGTTAGTCCACAGAGCCTGGAGGAAATGTTGGCAGGGATCCCGAATCCCCAGACACGGCCGTAGAACAGTCAATGTATCAGCACTAGATGCCTCCCAGTCGCGGCAGAAGCGGGGACATTTGTGGCCCCGGGACCGCTAGCCAACCCGGGTGGGGCCAGAGCAGGCCATGGAGACTGATTCATCAGTTGGGAGCAACTCTGTTGCGACGGGGAAGTCCAGCAAGGACTCTAAACCGAGGTCAAAACCGGGGTTGTGTATTGGGGATCAGAGATGGATAAGGATCGTCCCTTGTCCGGATCTGACTCTGACAGTTCGGATGCAGATTTCCGGCCTGGCATGAAGCGGGCTGGAAAGAGAATGGTGGTTCGCCAGCTTTCGGCCTCTTTAGTGGGCAAGACTTACACTTACCTTGCTGATTTGTGTCATGGAACCTGATACTTATATTCCTTATAAGGTCAGGTTAGACGGCGCCTCAGACAATGAGGAATGGCTGCAGGACGAGGGTTCTCCCAACGACTGGTACGTGCAGCCTTTTGTTGGGGTCCAGAGCGTGAGTCCTATGAAGTATGATAAAAAGGTGAAAGCCCATATCATATGCATGGCACAAGTTTGGTAACAGCCAACACTATGTCTTCATGAGTTGCCATGGGTGGGACAAGAAATTTTCTCCGACTTATGCAACTCAGGCTCGGTATGCGAGGCACCTCGTTGAGGAGCATCTTGCTGAGCACCCATGGGTGCAATGCCTGGGTAAGAAGGGAGGAGCTTGCCAGGCTGGTTCCACCTCATCCCGGCGATCGTGCCTTGTCCAGCACATCGCCCAGGAGCACCGGACCACTGGTGCCATGGCTAGGGAGCGAGTGATGAACCTGTGGCAGAGATTCGTTGACCTTGCTTCCGACACCAGGCAGGTGCGTCTGGAGCAAGAGACTTTCATGGCCGACAGACGGTTGTTCCAGATCGGATGGAAGAAGAATCCTGGCTGGTACGGGAGTCCGATGCTATCTGACTTGGACTACAAGAGGTTGTCCCTGGAGGAGCAGAGCAAGTAGTCCCATAGCTGGGAACCCGCTAAACACTCAGTGCAGCCCCAACGGCAGGTGAAACAGTTGTTGTTGTTCTTGTCCAGCGAGGATGACACTTCTGGGAAACCTTCCCGAGAGGCAGTGAAGAAGCCGGCCCCTCATAGGCACACCATCGCTGACTTGGTGGAAGCTGGCTACCAGGTTAAGCCGGATAAGGCTGTGGAGTCCGCTCCAGCAGCAGCAAGCAGTGCGGGGAATGTGCCACCGGCTTCCAAAGCCGGTGGACCCATGTAGAAACTGGCTGGGACTTGTCCTAGTCAAAGCCTCCAGGGAGTGACCCCACTTGCGAAGACGTTGGTACTTGACCGAGGTTCAGGGAAAGTTAAGAATGAGGAGGCCTTCCCGGCTCTTCCATCCCCAGTTAACCCTGCTCCTGTGGTGGTTAAGAAACCTGCGACAAAGCTCCCGGCTACATCCAGTGTGCCTTCATCACCTTGGGCGCTTTCCCACGAGGACGTCCAGGGGGCGGACAAGTGGAAGACGCACATCGGTGGAGTTTTGGAGGGGCGAGTAAGAGAGGGATCTAAGTCCAGATTCCAGGGCCTGGTATCCGAGTTAGCTTCACTGGCTCGGTACGAGGTTCGGGAGGTCATAAAGTGTCTGGCTTCGCAATATGCAGCAGCTCTTGAAGATGCACGCATAGGGCGGATGACGGCACAGTCGAGGTACGCTCGAGCCGAAGCTCAAGTCCATCACCAAGATGAACGTTGTCTTTGGCACTTGGGCATGTCACTCTACAACATTGGGGATGACCTGCAACCTCTAGAGAAAGCGTGGTTGGCCTGACAGCGAAGCCGCAGGAGGTTCCTGCAGTTCTCCTCAGAAGGATCAGACCTGGTACATCAGCAGCTTGCTGACGTGCTAGGGTGGGCATCCTTGGTTGCAGGAACCTCCACTCCTGCTGCTACATCCACCCTGACTCAGTCTATGGAAGTTAGCGTTGATGCTCTGTTGTCAGGGCCTGATCAATCACAGGTTGATCAGACGCAGCTTCTTCAACCGAGAGCGCCTCCCCCAGTGACGCAGGTCGAGACGCTGATGGGACCTTCCCAGGTAATGTCGGGCACTCAACCCAGGGAGCAGGGTGGAGCCATGGGGATGGATGCCAACATCATCCCATTGGAGTCTGGGATCACCCTTGATACCGGACCAGCCACCCTGCAGTAGTTGGTGTCTCAGCTTCAACCAGCAACGGTGCTGAGCCCACTGCGGCCGGAGCAGAGTGCCCCGGTAATGTTGGTTCCACCGACTACCACTGAGGCCAGTCAGTCAAAAGTTGTCGACCCCAAAGCCTCCACTGAAGAGGATGTTTAGGGTAGACGCCAGACGACTTGGCTGGAAGCCAGTGGTCCGGGATGTCCCATCTTGAGTCGGAACTAACTCAGTTCTTACATGGAGAACACCCACATTGGGAATGAATTTTCCCACAAACAAATCCCACCATAACAACCTTCGGCCTGTGGAAATGGACTCGGTCCATGCACCTTACTTGGCGCCAAGCAAGGAATGCTATACCACACCAGGTATGGACATGACTTGCTGGGTTTTGGCGGAACCAAGTTTGTCAACTCAACTGTGAGATAGTAGGCTTCACCCCTGTTCTATTGGATGGAGCCGACTATTTCTACCTTGGGTTGGTGATCATAGGTTCTGAATACAGCAGGGATTGAAGCCTTAATTGGTGCTTGATCTCCAGCTAGGAACTATGCCAGTATAGCTGGAGCTTGAAAAAGAACACTGATACGACACACACTTTTAACGAAGTGGATGGAGAACTTGTGGATGAAGAACTTTTGGCCGTTATTCCGTTCTCAAAATTTTCACTGAAGGTGCTAGTGTGGCTAGCCCTTCCCCGCATGGAGGACTTCACACTGGAACAGTGGGAAGCCCAGCACCCGCTAGGTATCAGGCTGGACTGAGTACGTCTGCAACACCGCTGGGCCCGCTGGGCGCGATACTCAAGAAAGAGTTATATGAAAGGAGGAGGAAGCTAGAGAGTAGACCAAGAACTACTGGATCTGGAACATAACTTTTAACAGATTGTCCCCTATCAGCGTAATGGCTGCAATGGTTCCCCCCTTACTAAAAACTGGGAGGGGTAGTGTAGTGGGGCGGGAATCCAGCAGTGTTTCATTCATTCTACAGAAGGGGGCATGGAGAGTCAATCCTTACTGTATTGTGATACCGGGCAACAGTACTCATGAGAGCGGCGCAGTGTGGGCCGGGATTACGTAATGCTGGGTATATATAATCAGCGTTCACAGTAGGTTGACAGGCTGTCCCCAGTGTCTCTCCTCAAGAGTGTCTCTCCTCACTTTGCAGGCGGTTTCTCGTAACCTTCCTGGTGGTTAGGCGAGTCTTCCAGATTAGCCTATCTAGTGTTACCCAGCACATCGTGCTGGGGTACTGTACTTGTGGGAAGTAATTGTTAATAAACATTCCTGTTTATTAAGAGCATGGAGTTGTGTTTTGTGTCTTTAAGTTTGTGCATACTTACTGAAAACTGAATCGACCTACCTAATTGCACGTAGGGTGGGATCCTATGTGTTCTGGGAAGTGGATATTCCAACCTGCTAGCCAGGCTGCGACCACCACATATAGAATTGGTTCAAATTGCAACACTGTTGCAACCACCTTCTAGGGCAATGTAAGACAACCATTTATCATTATCCTACCCCTAATATAAAATCCCATAGGTTTAACATTGAGTGTCCGTATGCCATGCTGACTGGCATACAAAGTTTTATATGCCAATAGTGGCATACAGAATTGTTATCACATAATATTCCAAAATTGAGGGTAGGATAAAATCAAAACCTGATTCGTTTAATTTTGGCCAGTGCATGCCACTCCTGGAGTTTTGGCTCCGGACTTCACTCAGCTTAGCCTCATGAAGTCACTATGGCAAACTCCAGTCATGGCATACAGTGGCCAAGATTAAAACTCATCCAGTTTTACGATAGTATGTCTCAAAAGGATACATACAAAAAGGTGGATTCATTTTTGTTTTCAAGTTGCGAGAAGTCACAATACTCCTGGAGGAACCCTATGCACTGTGATGTTTTCTCAGGGGATTGGCAATATTAACGATGGCATATTATATCACGTGATGAACCTCCGAATTCTAACTGGCATCATCCCCGGTGATGTGGTTATACTCGAGAGCAACAGGGGCCGCCACCTTCCACTGCTGTTGCACCACACGGTAGGGGTGAGCCACATGCACAGACTGACTCAAGCTTCACAACCAAACGGTCTTACTTTGCACCAACCAATTTTTTCTTTTTGTTCTTATATAGATAAGTGTGTAGTTCTGCCATATCTTAAAAGGGTAGGAAACCTAAGGAGCTATACGTGAAACATTACTGAGGTTCACTTTTAATTTGATTAAACCTATTAGTAGAAGCATTATATGATGCTTAAATTAGATCCTTATCATTATGAACTTCTTTTTCCCTGATATCAACAAGTACAAAGCCACTAATGGCTGCACTATGATAAAACCTGTGACTTCTAAAGCATTCATGCTTCCAGGGTGAAAGCTACTAAGTAGTATATACTGTAAGACAAAGCTAACCAGTAGAATAATGTGTCCCAGTATGGCCAAAACAACAGGGTCTAGTTTTTGTTCAGCATAAATGTGAACTAACGACCACAGAGCACCAGTACTACTGTGGCCTAATAGAAGGCCAGCCTGACTAACTGTCATACTCAATATGATATCATCAAGGTAAAACATCAATATCATAGAGGATATCATGCCTATGACATCAATCCAGAATGATAAAAGAAAGATGGGTACAGAGAACAGCTTTACATGGAACTAGTCTGTTGCATTTTTTGTGAAAATAAGTGTTCCCAAGGGTAACAGGGCTGCAGCAGTGTAGTAGGTAACATCAGTGATATTACTCAATAATCCAGCCAGTAGTACCCAGGGAATGAACTTCCTTTCAACCCATGGTGATTCTCTCTTGATGAATAGCAGGCTACCAGAAGTTGCTACTAGGAATGCATACAGAAACACATTTAGTTGGAAAGGTGGTATATATTCTTGGAGCACCTGTGCACAAGCACAGCTTATGGCTCCAAAAATATTGGCGAAGACTGCTGCTGCACATCCAGGCAGGAAATGGAGTAGATCCTTCAGTAACATGTTGATTGGTAAAAACAAGATAATCTGCAAAAAGATCGATATAGTGTGTATTAAGACAAAGATAACGCTGTCTTGACAGTGAGGAAGCTGTGAAGATACTGATTTATTCAGAGCTCCAGGGCACACATTTCACCTACATTTGCAGGCTCTGGCCTTCCCGGGTTAGTAACCCAACTTTCAGAATAGATTGTATCTAAACCAGCAGTTGAACTTGCTACTCTAGATAACTATTCCATAGGCCGATTCAATTGGTTTTCTGTTTATATTCAGATGGATGACTAACTCTATCCTAACCACACAAAACCACACATGTCAACTATAATAAATGATTGTTTATCAACAGGTCTTAGCAATTCGGGAAGCTGCGCTTCCACACAAAAATTACTGTCCTGTACAGTAAAGTGACACCAGACCTCCAACTAGGAAATAAGGTTTCCCGGAACGAATAACACAATTTTTACCAAAAAAAGCTGAGGGAGCTTATCTATAAGCCAAAGCAGATAGACTCACTCTACCACTGAGAGGGTTCGGAAAAACCTACTATCACTTTTGAGGCACTAAGGGATTCACTCCTCACAGAGAGAAAACATAGAGTAACCTGTTCACCTGCTGTGGACTCGGCCATATATACAGACCAAGTTACATGATCCAGGCGCACCATGGCACTTATGTGCATGGGCTCACCCGAATTACCACACAGAAGGGACCAGCGCCTGCGTACTCTAGTGTAGAGCAAACAAAGGTTTTCCCCAGCCCAAATCGGGATCGCTTATTCCTGCTGCCTATCTGCCCATATTTGGAGATAGGTCAGGTCACTCTCTCTATCCGACACCTCAGACGTGGGTGATCCCTATGTATGAACTGAGTTGGTCAATACATGAGAAGCAAATGGATAGGTCATCACATCCAATATAGATTGAATGCCTTAGCCCATCTGAGATCCGGGCCAAGCATGGAGAACATATCGACAACACAAACGCTTCTGAAAGGAGCTTTGTGATAATCCTTTGGTATCTCAGCTGGTGTGAGCTTTCTCTGGAGGACAAGGTTTCTGGAGGACAAGGTCGATAAAATCAATGACAATTTTGAAGAAAAACTTGATACGCTTAAAACGAGAGTTGAAAAAACTGAAATTCAAGTTTACCACATTGCTTCGAGGCTAGATGATCTAATAGACGTGCAGGCGGAATTAGAAATAGCATCAGAAAAATTGGCATCGAAATATGAAAAACTGGAAGCAAGACTTAAGTATGTTGAAGAAACATTACGCAGGCCGAACCTAATCATTGAAGGGCTAGAAGAAAAACACGGTGAAAATCCACGACAGATTATACTGGATTTATTACGTGATTTGAATGTAACACAATACGGATATGTGTCACCCATCGAACAAGTCTATTGCCTAGGCCCGAAAAACAGCCGTTCGAAAACAACTAGAAGTGTATTCGTGAAGTTAGCTTCGCAAAATCTAAAATCGGACATTTTTAGAAATATTGCGAACTTGAAGGGGATGCAAAAATGGAAAGGAGTCTTTGTTCTGGATGATCTGTCTCCACAAAAACTGGATGAAAGGCGTGAGATAGCTTTTGTGTCCGGATGCCCAAATTAGTTAAGAAACGCTCTAATGAAGTTCAAACTAATAGTATGGAGCCACGTTTCTTCCCAAATAATAATTTTGAATTATGCCCATTAAGGAATTGGATTATAAGAGTTTCATGGAATTTTTTATCTGTATGCCACCTGTCACCGACTTAAAAATGACTAAATGGAAATTGTATTGTGCTGTGTATAAATTTACTCTCTGCATCGCCTGACAAATTGATGTATATCTGATAAATTGATGTATATCATGCATTTATTATTACTTACTGTTAAGTTTGTGTTAAACAAGATAATTTTAAACACATTCATACGCCATGTAAGTCCATAATCTGGACACTGGGCAATTTTTCAAGAATTTGGACTGGAGCCAGCGGAGGATAGGCAATTTAAAGCCAAGCTGTTTTACTCCAGTATAAATAAAAACCTAAAAAAAGAGATAAAAAAAGATGCGATGTATTGCACCCCACGCTAAACAACAAGGCAGCAGAGCAGTTGTCAAAGGAAACAAAATCCAGATCGACAACCAAACCTACGACCACTCATCTGGGCTGCAATCCTCATCCCAGCCCGCGGTTGTGTTGCTAGAGGTCATGGTGGTAGAGGTCATGGTGGTATCAGTCTCTCCCTAACTCTCTGTGTGCCTGTGGCCACCTACCTCACTGCCGCCCTCGCAGCCACCCTCGGAGCTGCCCTATTTCCGATTCCGACTCTGAGCCTGAGCCCGGTTCCAACCCCGACTGCGACCCAAGTCCATGACCATAGTCTTAAAGTGTACCTTATTTACACACTCATCCTGAACAATACAGATCAATGGTGTTTTGAAAGTATAATCTATAAAGAAAAAACGGTAACAATTACAAAAGAATGCTTGGTTCATCATATGTAATTAATGAAATGATACTCATTAGGGTTTTAGAAAGATTTTATAATCAAAATTGATAATATAACATTGGATCCTCTATATACAAAGTATTTTGATAACTAATGGCAAATGAAATAAAACATTAGTGGTATCCCCTGGATGCAGAAATCAGAATTATTGAACAGTGGCGTAAATGTAACAGAATCAGGCGTATATATGATATATATCTGACTGCAACATGGGCACATGTATACGTCTAGAGATAAAGTGTATACACAAAGGAAAGAAAGACTCACTAATTCAAGCAAAATGATAGTCCTGTTCCACAATTTTCTTAGTCAGTCCGCCCAATTTCAGATGATAACTTCTCAATATATTTACTTTTAAATACGTAAGTAGATTAAACATAAAACATAAAAACAGGATTTTGTTGACGAGAATTGATATGTAATAATATAGTTTACTCATACTTACAACTCCTTTTACAATAGAAAATGTCTCTATCAGTGGTGTTGTATAGTCAAGGATACACTTGAAATCACTGGAGTGGAAAAGACAAGTAAATCTATTTACATATGTCTGTGAAGTATACATGTAGGTCAGGAAAAGGAACGGCAACTTACACCTCTCCCCTGTGCCACAAGCCAAGGGATAAAACCACGAGCCTTGGATCCACCCACAGGACACTGAATCAAGCTCTATTGCACCTCACCCGGAGAGAACTGAAGTAGGTCGGTACCACATCTTATAAAACCCCACATCACAAAAATACGAGCCCAAAACAAAGAAGCAGAAACGAGGAATAGAAACATACACAAAACGAAAAAAGGAAACTGGGAAATACAAACAACATAAATGAGGAAAACATAAGAATGAATCGCAATGTGCAGAATAGAAAGATGGCTCAATTGAAATAAAAGAAAAAGACAAAGAGAAAAAGATTAAAAGCCCCAACAAAAAAAGAGCTGTACAACTAGATACATTCCATAAAAAAAAGTATCAAGAAGATGCAATAGGACAAACAGACGAAGCCCCAATAAAAATATTGAAAAGGGATGCAAAACTGATCACATTCCACAAGGATATAACAAAAAAAGGTAGATTCTTGGGGATTTACTACGTAGACAACTAAAAATGCAAACTCTTTGAGAACACCATAGATATAAAAATTTGGGACTTGTCACAATAAATTCTGAACACAACAATAACAAATTCCGTCATCATATTCTATGGTATTCCAGCTCCAATTTGGTGTGTCATACATGTAAATCATCTCTTTAGATATGCTTTAGATATAGCTTAGATAGCACAGGAACACCAGAACTGGATGTACCATAACACATTTGCGAACCTAGCCAACATATGCCTACCCTTTTCTAATCACTTACAAAGGCGTCGAATCACATCCTGCCCAGTGTCCATGCTATTATCCTACCCCTATAATGAAATACCATAGGCTTAACATTAACTTTACAGATTGTGGTAGTCGCTGGAGGGGCGCCCACCGGAGTTGCCAGAGGGGGGGCGCCTCCGGCCCGCCGGAGTTGCCAGAGTTGCCGGAGGTTCCGAGGGGCCCTGGAGGTGGGACGCGGAGCCACCTCCTGGGCCCACCAGGGTGCACCCTAGTCCCGGAAGTGACGTAGGAGGGTCTTCCGGTGAGTTCCTATATAAGTCTGGCCTTCGACCGGGCTCGGAACGCCTCCGGCGACTACCAGGCACTAACGTGGATGCAGCCAGGAGTGTGACGTTACTGTGTTTACTTACCTTTTCGGTTACCATGTGCATTCAGAGTGCTGTTTTAGCCCCATTGGGGTAGCCGGGTGCGTGGATGTCAGGAGAGACCCCTGGAATTCATCTTGCCTTGATAACGTTGTTCACTTACCTATCGTACATGCTGCCTGAGGCTTAACTGTTTATGGTGGAATAAATGTAACTTAATTGTACTCCAGTGCATTTGTCATTCTGTACTACACTGGTGGCAGTGGTGGGATTAGTACACAATGGACCCAACACAGATTGATGAAGGTCCAGCAGCGCTGGAGCAGGCTGCGGAGGAGACCATACAGCTGGCGACGGAGTGGACTCCCGACACCACAGAGGGCTTGGCCTCTGGGGAGGGGTCTCAAAATCTGACACCCCAGAGGAACTGGAGGAGCCAGAGAGGCCTGAGGCGGAATCGTCCTCCGGAGGGGCCGGAGGAGTCGGAGGGGCCGGACAAGGGTGTCCTGAAGATTGGAGGGGGTGGCCTGCGCCCCCTCTGGGCCCTCGAGCAGGGAGCTTGTGGCTCACCTCGTATCACACTACCAACACAAGACGAGGGGCCGCCCTGGCCTCCCCAGCCCGGTTGGGGAGGACGGTCCCTAGGAAAAAGGCACCCAAGCCAGTGGGCGGTTTGACGGTACTTCCGACCTCAGTGAATATCGCGCCCATTTCAACCTCTGCAAGAAGGTGAATAATTGGACTCCCCAGGAAGCCGGGATGTTTCTGGAGCCTTCCAGTGGGATGGGACAGACTTGGGCTGCACTAGTTTAGCAGGGGCGTCAGAACATTTTGAAAGTGGGGGGGCGAACTGAAAAATTGCTGACTTTTTTCTTGGTATGAAGTTTGACATTGACCTGTTCCACTGGATTTACGGTAAATCTGTGAAAAGTCAGGTCTTAGCCTTCATTACATGTGAAAAAGTCAGGCTTTAACATTTTTCCATGATGAAAAGTCACGGCTTAGCCGTCATTGCACGGTAAAATGTCAGACTTTGAAACTTTTCCACTGTGAAAAGTCAGGGCTTAGCCGTTACTGCATGCTAAAAAGTTAGACTTTGACGTTTTTCCACGGTAAAAAGTCAGGGCTTAGCTTTCATTGCACGCTGAAAAGTCAGACTTTGACAGTTTTCCATGGTAAAAAGTCAGGGCTTAACCATCATTGCACGGTAAAAGGTCAGAGAGTTTGAAACTTTTCCACGGTGAAAAGTCAGAGCTTAGCTGTCATTGCACGGTAAAAGGTCAGATTTTGACACCTTTCCACACTGAAAAGTCAGAGCTTAGCTGTCATTGCACGGAAAAAGGTCAGCCTTTGACACTTTGGCACGTTGAAAAGTCAGAGCTTAGCCGTCATTGCACGGTAAAAGGTCAGACATTGACACTTTTCCATGGTGAAAAGTCAGGGCTTAGCCATCATTGCACGGTAAAAAGGTCAGATATTGACACTTTTCCACAGTGAAAAGTCAGAGCTTAGCTGTCATTGCACACTAAGAAGTCAGACTTTGACACTTTGGCACGGTGAAAAGTCAGAGCTTAGCCGTCATTGCACGGTTAAAGGTCAGACATTGACACTTTTCCATGGTGAAAAGTGAGAGCTTAGCCATCATTGCATAGTAAAAGATCAGACATTGACACTTTTTCATGATAAAAAGTCAGGGCTTAGCTATTATTGCACGCTTAAAAGTCAGACTTTGACAGTTTTCCATGGTGAAAAGTCAGGGCTTAAGCATCATTGCACAGTAAAAGGTCAGACATTGACACTTTTCCAAGGTGAAAAGTCATTGCATGCTAAAAAGTAAGATTTAGACATTTTTCGATCTTGAAAAATCAGTTTTTACACTTGATTGAGTTAAATTTGAAGGTGCTGACTTTTTTGGGCTGGCAAAAAAGTGGGGGGGCGGCCGCCCCCCCCCTACCCCCCCCCCCCCCCTATTCTGACGCCACTGTTTAGTGCAGCATGCCATCCCCTTGGGAGGGGCAGTCCCGGTGAAACAGCTCCCCAGGCAGCTTGCTCTACACCGGCGGGAGGTCATCGCCCATCAGGTACAGGAGATGCTGGACCAGGGAGCTGTTTCATTAGTTGAAAAAACTCTTGTAGTTGCTCTCACTAACCAAATAGCGGCACCTCGTGTTGCAATAGTAGAGCATGGCAAAAACGAGCGGCTCCTCGGAGCAAAGCGGCACCAACAGCGGTAGTACCCGTTTTAATAGTAAGTGAGATCTCACTGTTATTATTATATACCTGTGCACAAACTCAGTGTAAATACGTACTGCTCCTAGGGGTACAGTTATCGTACACAGAATGCACTGTACGCCGTGAATCTTTGTACCGGTGCCTTTGGATACTGACAGACTGCACGCTTTGGCTGACAGACTGCATCCTTTGAATGACAAACTGCACCCTTTGAAAAATAACACAATCCGATTGGCCGAGAGGCCAACAACACGGTCGTTTGTGGAAGATTTAAAAATGGCGGATGCCTTCACCCACCGTGGCGTCGTACAGTAACCACGAAGCGAGTCCACCTACTACGATAAAAACTTAGACCTACCGATATGGCACCGATACAAAAAGCAAATATCGGAGACATATCGGGAAGGTGCAAAATCGTAGACATATGTCTAGACATGCCAATTCACCACGCATTGTATGGGGTTTTTATCGGTGTCTAATCGCAGAAACGTGGTCAACTGCCCCGATATTAGGTGACCTTCCGACGCGATTTTGATTTTGTATCGGGAGGTGCATCGTAGACCATATCGGTGCCATATCGTAGTAGGTGGACGCCGGGCCTAAGTATGAAAATATATCAAACATCAAGGTGGAATATGAGTAGGAATCACGTGAAACATGTGAGATGACTTAAATATGATTAAACAATGATAACAGCCATCAATCACGCCGTACGAATCCGCGATGGACCGGCTAGGTCACCTGTCTGTGTCTATTGACACTGCATCGCTCAATTGCAACTCTCCATAAGTAAGTTTAAAATGTTGTATATCTCTATGGGTTTCATCAGTATATGGATCCGGTGAACATGTATGATAAAACGATACCTAACTAATAAATATCAAGGTATCTAACGACAGCACATCACGTGATACATTTTAGAAAGTTGGAATGATATATAAAAAAGAGAACTCACTTCGCTTCGATGTCAAGTCGCAAACCAGAAGTGGATCTGGAAAATGTAAACAATGTTTTTATAGTTCATGTATGTGAAAATAGCAAATAAGGGAACAAAAACAAAGTAAAATATATTTAAACGACAGTAGAAGATTATTGCTATATAGTTTTTTTAATTGTTTAGATAAAGAAATAAATGCGATAAATCTTGTCACAATACGAGAATCGCAATCAAACGAATTTGACAGAGTCGTCTGCTAAATCATTCTACATGTAGAATCGGTGACAGCAGGAAGTGGTATGCAGGAGGACGATTTCTATGCTGATTTCAATGATGAGGAGGCTGTGGGGAAGCAGATCAGTGCTAATATACCCGACCAAATACTAGGCAATTATATCGATTCTAGAAAATCGGCAGAAACAAAAAAAAACCAACAGAGATGCTGAAAATTTCCAGAAGTACTGCGCTTCACAGGGAGACGAGAGACTGATAGAAAATATTGGGCCGATAGATTTAAACCTTATGATCGGCACCTACCTTAACAAAGTAAAAAAGCAAGATGAACAAGATTTTGAACCAGAAACGCTCGCAGGAATCTATGGGTCCATTAAGCGATACTTAGATGGGGAATTGTACAAAGAAATATCTCCACTAGCGATAAATGTAAAACAGCTCGGGGAGTGTTAGCTAGCAGGAAGCGCGACCTGAAAGCCTTGGGCCACGGGAATAAGCCGAACTGAGTGAGTAGAAACTCGTCTTAGAACGCGATTTATTGCAATGAATTTCTGCGTACAATTCTTAAATTTAAAAATATATATATATATATATATATATATATATATATATATATATATATATATATATATATATTGCATTGAGTCTGGAGCATTCAATAGCGTCACGCCACAGGGTCTACGCAACAGTATATGGTTTTTAAATACAAAGTGCTTCGGTTTGAGAGGGCGGCAAGAGTCGCGCCAAATGGCCTGGGGCGATTTAACGATAGAGAATTATAGTGCTGAAGAAACCATAATGTTTTCAGAAAGGCTTACAAAGACACGCCAAAGGGATTTCGGAGCTAGTCGCGCATTTAAACCATGCATGTGGCCTGACAATACGAACAAAGAACGTTGTCCCATATATCTTCTAAGGAAGTATGCATCACACCGCCCCCAAGCTATGCTGGAGGACTCGGCCCCCTTCTATCTAAACGATAATCATAAACGCACGGCTGAGTCCACAGTTTGGTACCAGAAAATGGCAATGGGCCAGAACGAGTTATTTATAAAATCATAAAATTATAAAATCAGCTGCTCTAACAGCAGGTATTACAGGGGAAACGATTACGAATCATTCGGTGAGGAAGATCACTTGCACCGCCCTGATGCAAGATCTAAACGAAGACAAGTTTGAAGTAGCTAGACCAAGAGCCAGAGACGTTTCCCAAATCAATACCCAGGAAATTATTCGGGATTTAATATCCGGTGCTTCGATTTCAGCAGGTTCATTCACGATAAATATCAATATGTGAAATAGTAAAACAAGCAGTTTAGATTCTAAGATTCACTTCATAAAGTGATTACGTTGCTACTACGTCTTAGCTATTTAATGGTTATCGGGGAGAAGCCACACTATGTCCGGTGGTGGTGGGTGATCTTGAAATTTCACGAAATAAAAACTTGAAATTCTTAGTGAAAACTTCCCTAAATAAGTAGATATGGATGATCTATATAATAGAGATTAACATATTTTTGTAAAATGGAGACAGAACTTGAGAAAATATAATCAATTTACTTAACTTTGTTGCTCGATGTCCCGCATAATCCAGTGGCCGCCTCCGGCCTGTATCTAGTGTATGGAGTGGTCAAGCGGAGCAGGGTGACGGTCCATTAATCTATGTGGCGGTTTTAATGTATTCACACCTGCACAGTGATCAATTCCGGTTGTCAACTTCCGACATGTCTGCTAACGTACACATCGTCTTTGCAAGTTGTAAAAAAGTAACTTCGACGTCAAATAACTGTCAGTTTTAGCAAATTAAGGTATATGATAATATGAAACCATAGTGATGGTGCCAATGTGGGGTAGATTTACTCATTGTTTCAGAGAAATTCGTTCTGAACTCACCCTAAACGGCTCGTTCAGAATGAATTTCTCTGAAACAACTCATAAATCTACCCTGTATTGTCACCATAACCATGGTTTCACATAGTACCACATAGCTGCCACTGTTCACGAGAGCATCTACCCTCCCGTACTGATAAAAACAACCATTTTATATCAGATATTATAACATATATATTTAAATAAAGAAAAATATTCAACAAACAATTCTATATGTATCTTTTACCCATATTTTGATTTTTGTGATTCTTTAGTGGTCAACTCCTTTGTGAGAAGCATTATGCTATTCTAACTGAGCATTGGAGGCACTGCACCACTCAGCCCATTTTCACATGGAACCTACTGCAGCGCTCAACCTTAGACGATCACTTCCATGTCTTACAAACGAGACCTACAGTATTGGCTCCGTAACTCAGCCGAAAAAGCACGTAGAGACGTCAAATAAAAACTGATATGTGGGGAAAAACATGAGGAATAATTCTGAATTATTGGCTTATTCATTAGATATAGATTTATTAAATGTCTCATTTGTTATGCTGGCATAGCGAACAGCACCGGGATCTTAACAGCAGCACCACTTCTGAAACGAGACTTTATAACTTCCACTGTTAGTGCCGCTGATTGCTCTCGCTATTATGGTGGCTATTCCATTTTACTCCCCAAACTAGTGAAACGGGTCCCAGGGCGTCATAGAGCCAGCAGAGGGTCCATGGGCGTCCCAGGTAGTGTTAGTAAAAAGAAATGATGGTACAGCTCGGTTCTGTGTAGATTACCACAGGGTGAACGAACGTACGGTCAAGGATGCGTACCCCCTACCGCGGATCAACACTTCCTTGGACTCCATGCCGGGGGGCCGCTGGTTCAACATGTTGAACCTGGAGTCGGGCTATTGGCAGGTGGAAGTGCAACCCGAGGACCGCCAAAAGACAACGTTCACCACACACCACAGTTTATACCAATTCAAGGTAATGCACTTCAGGTTATGAACTGGCCCTTCGAGGCCAGACTTGCCTAGTATATCGGACGATGTAATTGTCTACGCACCCGACCAACAGGAACACCTCCGTCGGCTGGGGGAAGTTCTGGAACGTCTGGAACAGGCCGGCCTAAAGTTGAAGGCCTGGAAGTGCTAGCTGCTGTGGCCGCAACTAGAATTTTTTGAGACACATGGTCTCAGCTCAGGAGGTGCGAGCCGAGAAGGCGCGAGCCCAGGGACGTACACGAGGTACGCAGTTTCCTCGGCCTGGCCAGTTACTATTACTCTTTTGTAAAGGACTTCGCAACCATAACCAAACTGCTGTTGGCACTGTCGGAAAAGGCAAAGGGACCTTTTCCGTTCTCCGACACATGCCGAAAAGCATTCCAGGAACTATGGGATGCACTGCACCGGTTCTAGCATACAGGGGCAGCTGATTTTGGATACTGACACAAGCGATGTGGGCCTGGGGGCAGTGTTATCCCAGCAAGTGGAAGGACGGGAATTAGTCCTCACCTACGCCAGTCGCACGCTCAACCAGCCGCAAAGGAATTATTGGGTGACCCGGCCGGGAGTTCTTGGTTGTTATTTTCGGACTCAAGCAGTTCCGGGACTACCTTGAGAGGAGACCCATCCGGATACGCACCGACCATGCAGCTCTTAAGTGGGTGTCAAGTCTCAAGGAGCCAGAGGGCCAGGTGGCTCCAGGTCCTAGACACTTACAACTACGCAGTCGAACACCAGCCTGGGAAGTGGCACAGTAAAGGCTCTGTTCCATATAGCCGATTTTACTCACGATCTTGTACTGGAGTGGGGCTGGGGTGGGACTTGACTGGTACTGGAGCCTAACTGGTGTGTGTCCGCTGACTCCCGGCTGAAGGTGGTCTGGGCCTAGTCTGTACATAGACTGGTAGTATGTTCCATATAGCCGACATGGTCCAGTCACCATCCGCTCCTAAGTGGTAAGGCATCGGGTGAATAGACTGGTGTGCTCATCCACTAGTAGGGACACGCTTCCACTGCATAACAACCAACCCCCTCCCAACTCCCTCCAGCTCATGCTCACAACCTTCCACCCGATGTAGGTCATACCCTCCTCCAGTCACACCCCCGATGCAGTCGATTGCTTAAAATAGACCTGACTGAGCTCTTTGTTGCCTTGATGTTTCCCGCGCATCGGGACATTTCCCCGCGCATCTCCCGTCCCAGGACAAGTAGACTTGCAGTCAGTCAGAAAGGGTCAGAGAGGGTTACTCATTGTGTCACTAAGTATGTGTCATTTATACTGCCTCTCCACCATACTGCCCTTCCACAATACTGCCCCTCTATCATACTGCCCCTCCACCATACTGCCCCTCTCCCATACTGCCCCTCTCCCATACTGCCCCTCTACTATACTGTCCCTCCGCCATACTGCCCCTCTACTATATTGCCCCTCCACCATACTGCTCCTCCACCATGCTGCCCCTCCACCATACTGCCCCTCCACCAAGCTGCCCCTCTACCATACTTTCTCTCAACCATACTGCCCCTCTACCATACCTTCCTTTAACCATACTGCCCCTCCAACATGCTGCCCCTCCACTATACTGCCCCTTTCCCACACTGCCCCTCCACCATACTGCCCCTCTACTACACTGCCCCTCCACCATACTGGCCCTCTCCCATACTGCCCCTCTTCTACACTGCCCCTCTACTACACTGCCCCTCCACCATACTGCCCCTCCACCATACTGTCCCTCCACCATACTGCCCCTCTCCAATACTGCCCCTCTACTACCCTGCCCCTCCACCATACTGTGCCTCAACCATACTGCCTCTTTCCCACACTGTCCCTCCACCATACTGCCCCTCTACTATACTGTCCCTCCGCCATACTGCCCCTCTACTATATTGCCCCTCCACCATACTGATCCTCCACCATGCTGCCCCTCCACCATACTGCCCCTCCACCAAGCTGCCCCTCTACCATACTTTCTCTCAACCATACTGCCCCTCTACCATACCTTCCTTTAACCATACTGCCCCTCCATCATGCTGCCCCTCCACAATACTGCCCCTCTATCATACTGCCCCTCCATCATGCTGCCCCTCTCCCATACTGCCCCTCTACTATACTGCCCCTCCACCATACTGCCCCTCCACCATACTGTCCCTCTGCCATACTGCCCCTCTACTATATTGCCCCTCCACCATACTGCCCCTCCACCATGCTGCCCCTCCACCATACTGCCCCTCCACCAAGCTATGGGAGAGGGGCAGTATGGTGGAGGGGCAGTATAGTGGAGGAGCAGCCTAGTAGAGGGGCAGTATGGGAAAGGGGCAGTATGGTGGAGGGACAGTATGATAGAGGGGCAGTATGGTGGAGGGACAGTATGGTGGAGGGGCAGTATGATAGAGGGGCAGTATGGTGGAGGGGCAGTATGATGGAGGGGCAGCATGGTGTCCAGAGGGGCAGTATGGTGAAGGGGTAGCATGGCCTCCAGAGGGGCAGTATAGTGGAGAGGCAATATAGTAGAGAGGCAGTATGATAGAGGGGCAGTATTGTGGAGGGGCAGTGTAGTAGAAGGGCAGTATGGTGGAGAGGCAGTATGGTGGAGGGACAGTATAGTTGAGGGGCAGTATGGTGGAGAGGCAGTGTGGGAAAGAGGCAGTATGGATGAGGGACCGCACAGGCCCTTTCCTAGTGACACAGATAAAACACAATAGATGAAGGGACTTTTGCAAGACTACTTATCTAGGGTTGTTTTCCCGCGCTCAACGCGGGGTCAGGGGTCACGTATCGAGCCCCTCACCACCCTACATATGGTGTTGAGTAACCGGTCTATATATAACCCAGCGGTGTGAGCAAGTACAGATACACCAAACAGGATGAACTGTCTTGTTTATTGATTAAAAGAAATTTTTAAAAAGAGATTGACACAACTTAGAGGGTACTGGTAAATCAGTGCTGGCGTTTATGTACTGGTGAGTGAGTACTGGTGAGTGAGGACTGGTGAGTGAGGACTGGTGAGTGGGGCCTGGTGAGTGAGGACTGGTGAGTGAGGACTGGTGAGTGAGGACTGGTGAGTGAGGACTGGTGATCGGGGCCTGGTGAGTGAGGACTGGTGAGTGAGGACTGGTGAGTGAGGACTGGTGAGTGAGGACTGGTGAGTGAGGACTGGTGAGTGAGTACTGGTGATCGGGGCCTGGTGAGTGAGGACTGGTGAGTGAGGACTGGTGAGTGAGGACTGGTGAGTGAGGACTGGTGAGTGGGGCCTGGTGAGTGGGGCCTGGTGAGTGAGGACTGGTGAGTGAGGACTGGTGAGTGAGGACTGGTGAGTGAGTACTGGTGATCGGGGCCTGGTGAGTGAGGACTGGTGAGTGAGGACTGGTGAGTGAGGACTGGTGAGTGAGGACTGGTGAGTGAGGACTGGTGAGTGAGGACTGGTGAGTGGGGCCTGGTGAGTGAGGCCTGGTGAGTGAGGACTGGTGAGTGAGGACTGGTGAGTGGGGCCTGGTGAGTGAGGACTAGTGAGTGGGGCCTGGTGAGTGAGGACTGGTGAGTGAGGACTGGTGAGTGAGGACTGGTGAGTGAGGACTGGTGAGTGAGTACTGGTGAGTGGGGCCTGGTGAGTGAGGACTAGTGAGTGGGGCCTGGTGAGTGAGGACTGGTGAGTGAGGACTGGTGAGTGAGGACTGGTGAGTGAGTACTGGTGAGTGAGTACTGGTGAGTGGGGCCTGGTGAGTGAGGACTGGTGAGTGAGTACTGGTGAGTGAGGACTGGTGAGTGAGTACTGGTGATCGGGGCCTGGTGAGTGAGGACTGGTGAGTGAGGACTGGTGAGTGGGGCCTGGTGAGTGAGGACTGGTGAGTGAGGACTGGTGAGTGAGGACTGGTGAGTGAGGACTGGTGAGTGAGGACTGGTGAGTGAGTACTGGTGAGTGGGGCCTGGTGAGTGAGGACTAGTGAGTGGGGCCTGGTGAGTGAGGACTGGTGAGTGAGGACTGGTGAGTGAGGACTGGTGAGTGAGGACTGGTGAGTGAGTACTGGTGAGTGGGGCCTGGTGAGTGAGGACTGGTGAGTGAGTACTGGTGAGTGAGGTCTGGTGAGTGAGTACTGGTGATCGGGGCCTGGTGAGTGAGGACTGGTGAGTGAGGACTGGTGAGTGGGGCCTGGTGAGTGAGGACTGGTGAGTGAGGACTGGTGAGTGAGGACTGGTGAGTGAGGACTGGTGAGTGAGGACTGGTGAGTGGGGCCTGGTGAGTGGGGCCTGGTGAGTGAGGACTGGTGAGTGAGGACTGGTGAGTGAGGACTGGTGAGTGAGTACTGGTGATCGGGGCCTGGTGAGTGAGGACTGGTGAGTGAGGACTGGTGAGTGAGGACTGGTGAGTGAGGACTGGTGAGTGAGGACTGGTGAGTGAGGACTGGTGAGTGAGGACTGGTGAGTGGGGCCTGGTGAGTGAGGCCTGGTGAGTGAGGACTGGTGAGTGAGGACTGGTGAGTGGGGCCTGGTGAGTGAGGACTAGTGAGTGGGGCCTGGTGAGTGAGGACTGGTGAGTGAGGACTGGTGAGTGAGGACTGGTGAGTGAGGACTGGTGAGTGAGTACTGGTGAGTGGGGCCTGGTGAGTGAGGACTAGTGAGTGGGGCCTGGTGAGTGAGGACTGGTGAGTGAGGACTGGTGAGTGAGGACTGGTGAGTGAGTACTCGTGAGTGAGTACTGGTGAGTGGGGCCTGGTGAGTGAGGACTGGTGAGTGAGTACTGGTGAGTGAGGACTGGTGAGTGAGTACTGGTGATCGGGGCCTGGTGAGTGCGGACTGGTGAGTGAGGACTGGTGAGTGGGGCCTGGTGAGTGAGGACTGGTGAGTGAGGACTGGTGAGTGAGGACTGGTGAGTGAGGACTGGTGAGTGAGGACTGGTGAGTGAGTACTGGTGAGTGGGGCCTGGTGAGTGAGGACTAGTGAGTGGGGCCTGGTGAGTGAGGACTGGTGAGTGAGGACTGGTGAGTGAGGACTGGTGAGTGAGGACTGGTGAGTGAGTACTGGTGAGTGGGGCCTGGTGAGTGAGGACTGGTGAGTGAGTACTGGTGAGTGAGGTCTGGTGAGTGAGTACTGGTGATCGGGGCCTGGTGAGTGAGGACTGGTGAGTGAGGACTGGTGAGTGATGCCTGGTGAGTGAGGACTGGTGAGTGAGGACTGGTGAGTGAGGACTGGTGAGTGAGGACTAGTGAGTGAGGACTGGTGAGTGAGTACTGGTGAGTGAGTACTGGTGAGTGAGTACTGGTGAGTTGGGCCTGGTGAGTGGGGCCTGGTGAGTGAGGACTGGTGAGTGAGGACTGCAGCTGGTTGGCCAGGCCAGGAAATATCTGTTTTTCCAGACTTACACTGGAGTACATCTGGACTGGGATATACATGCGTTGGAGCAATGGATGAGAGGGCCAGATGGCGCGAAAGATATGCCACGCAACGCCCCTCAGTGACACCGGCGATTAAGTCACAACACACCGCACACAGAGGCCAGTACCGCTGCAGCTAAAGGGGACGGCGCTGGTCACCATCTGGACCCCCCACCCAGATGGGCCGACGCACTACAGAGACACTACAGTCCCAGGCCCGATATGCTACAGTGCTTGTGGGACCTCCTCCATTCTAACAACGTGCATCAGATGTGCGTCAGACACACACCAGTCGGATAAAAATAAAATTAGGATGTAGTGAGTTGTGGGTTAGTTGTGGGTCAATTCGGCTATATGGAACAGAGCCTTTAATACGGACGGGCTTTCCCAACGGCCGTGTGCACAGTGTGGATAGGAACCAGAGATGGCTTGCCGGTGGATAGAAGCCCGATGTCAGGCCCAGGCCCAGGGCCCCATGTACCCCACAGACCCGGCGAGTGATCCTCCAGAGAAACATAAGGGTGGGAAGTTGCCCAGGCCTAAGACCCCGTATATATTGGAATGAGTGCGTGACTGGGTGGCAGGGGGAACCCCGGGATGGACAGTGAGGAGGATTTGGCCGAGGTCTATACCTGGAGAACCCAGGTGGACCAGCTACAGATCAGAAATGGGATCTTTGGCTGAATATAGTGGGAGCCGTGCGGCAGTGAGCGGTTTCAGATTGCCGTACTGGAGAGTGACCGGGACTTAGTTCTGCGCAAACTACACGGATCAAGTCTGGCGAGACATTTCGGGACAACGCAGACCCTCCAGGGACCTGTTTCACTAGTCAGTGACATGTCTAGATGGCGTCTAGATGGTGTGTCCAGTTTCATAAGAACTAGACATATAGACTTCGTCTTTCCCGTTCTTGCTTGCACTGTTGGTGCCGCTTTTCATATCTGTCTAACACTTTTGTCACAAAACTAGTGAAACAGGTCGGTGATGTGTCTAGATTTGTCTAATTCATATGTTTGGGGTCTGTCTTTTCCCAAGGGCAGCTACTTGTGGTGTCACGAAACTAGACAACCCCAATGTCTTCAGGTGTCACAGACATGTCAGGAGACTAGTGAAACAGGTCCCAGCATAACCAGGCCTTGAACTGCTGGCCAGGGTATAGGAGTGTGGTGCTATGTTGGTGTGTGGCCCGCCCAGCCTGCCTCCAGGCCAAGGACCCCCCACGACCTAGAAGAGGGCCTGTGGGACATGTGGAGGTGTTCGCGACCCTGGAGCAGGTAGCCCTGGACATCATGGGACCCCTACCCAGGAGCGACAGAGGTAACAAATATATTTTGGTAATCTCTGACTACTTTATGTGGTGGGCGGAAGCCTACACCCTGCCGAATCAAGAGGCGCCTACAGTGGCTTGGGCCTTTGTGGAGGAGTTTGTGTGCTGCTATGGGTGCCCACTAACCCTCCACTTGGATCAGGGGCGATATTTTGAAAGTCGGTTGTTTCAGGAGATGTTGCACACAATGGAGTCTCCAAGTCGTGGACGTGTCCATTTAATCCCATAAGCGATGGTCTGATAGAATGCTTGAATAGGACCATCTAAAACCTGCTCACGAGAGTGGTCCGAGACAACCAGAAGGACTGGGACCAGCGCCTGCCCTATGTCATGGTGGTGTACTGTAGTTCCGTCCAGCGTACTACGGACCAGGGACCTGTTTCAGTAGTTTCGTGACATGTCTAGATGGCGTCTGTGATACCATACAGACAGATCAGAAGATTGCAATCGATGACACACAGAGTTTCACTCACTTCTCGTAGGAATTAAGCAATGACACTTTAACATCAGTAGGGGATACATATAATCTATAATTGTTCCAAATATGAAGAAGATTGGCCACTTCGATCTTCAGATATTTGCTAGTCTTTTTCCGCTGTTGCTTGCACTGTTGGTGCCGCTGTTGATGTCTGTCTAGGCCTAATGTCACGAGACTACTGAAACAGGTCCCAGACACCCAACGCTATGATGCTTGGACGGGAGGTAACCGGGCTACTGAATACGCTGTACCTCGTGGTTTGTAGGGTTGCTACAGGGACAAATCGCCAGCAGTCTCGTGGACTGAATAACCAGTCTGGGGATGTCAGGAGGTGGCGTAAGGCAATCACAGTTGGTGAAGTCAAGCAAGGTTCAGAGGGGTGGGCCCACAGTGGCGACCATCGAGCACCCCCATCAAAGCCTGCCCCCCCCCCCCCCCCTCAACCCCTGACCGCACCCCCACCCCCACCCCCCACGAGTGGCAAAGGTCAACTTCCATTGAACAACGCCATGGAGCGCCACTCGAGGGAGGCCCCCATGGTGGAGGCTTGGGAGGCTGTGGTCAAGGAGGCCAGCCGGGTTGAGCAACCCGGAGGGCCCTGTGTGAGTCTCATGGGTCCCGTGGCTCCCGGGCCCCGCTCCCAACTGTTTCGGGCGCCCCTGAGTTGGGGCAAGGTTACCGGCCCGTTGTAAGGCATCGCGACTTCCGCGTCGACATCCTCAACCTTTACCGGGTGGTAACTGCGACAGCCACGGTGTACCAGCAGGAGCATGTAACTCCGGTGAATACTGCCTCCACGCGGCAGGGCTGAACCATTCAGAGTCGTGTGAGGGTTGGCAAGGAGAGACGCCAGCTGCTGGAGAGAGGGAGACGAGGCCTTCAGTCACCGCCAGGAGTGGGAGGACAGCTTTCCAGGAGGAGAGAGGAGGTGGGGAGGCCACCGGCCAGAGGTAGGACTGTGACTTATGCTGTGATGCCCTGACGTTGGACGCCGGGACCAGGGCCGAGGCCCAGAGGAGCTGGCCAGCCACTAACTGCGAGGACACTTGTGCTGTGTTGCACTTAGAGTTTGGGATGTTGTGGCGGTGGTGTCCAGGCCACCGGACTTGACTTGACAATTTTCATGTGTTCTTTTTGTCTGGTGGAACCAGTATTGATGCTAAATCCTTGTATATACATAATGTTTCTTTTACAGATGGAGCATGTATGAGTTCGGAATGTGGTAGTCGCTTTAGGGGCGCCTGCAGGAGTTGCCGGAGCCGGGGGCGCCTCCAGCCCGCCGGAGTTGCCAGAGGGGCCGGAGGCTCCGAGGGGCCCCGGAGGTGGCACGCAGAGCCACCTCCCGGGCCCACCAGGGGGCATGCAATGACATTGACAGGATTACTTAGAACCAAGGACGTGGTTTTCTGTACAATGGGAATAAGCAGTTGTGCTCTCTGACTGTCCGCTAGGCAGTCAAAGTTTCTATAACGTGGATGCAGCCAGGAGTGTGACGTTACTGTGTTTACCTACCTTGTCACCTACCATGTGCACTCGGAGCCCCGTTTTAGACCCGTTGGGCTAGCGAGGTATGTGGAGGTCAGGAGCGACCCACCGAGTTCATCTTGCCTTGAACACATTGTTCACTTACCTATCGTGCATGCCGCCTGATGCTTAACTGTTTATGGTGGAATAAATGTAACTTAACTGTATTCCAGTGTATTTGTCATTCTGTACTACAATATGCTCCAATATGTCACATACAGAGTAAAATTCGCTCCTAGGAGCATATAAGACATTGGAGACGTGACCAAATAATTGACCAATCAGCAACCAGAAATTTAGCTGCTATTAAAAAAGTTCTGGTTGCGCTTATAAAATTTTCGATTCATTGAACCAAGACGACTCCTGATAAGAGAAGCACGGAATGGTGGGAAGAAAATGATTTTGAACCCATATATAGAGAAATACTGGTGAAAGTTCTACTACAGCCTCTAGTTACTGGATTTCACTACTGAAACTACTACGCTACTACATAGTTTATACTCGTCTGGTCAATTCGTGTGGATACTTATTATTCCTGTAAATAACGAATAATTCATTTTTGTTTGTGCAGGCGGTTCTGTGAAGACGCTACACCAGGCTTACTTGGTGGGGAGGAGCACGGTACTGCCTATCATACGCGAAACTTGCAAGGTCATATCGGTTAGTGAATATACAACATAGTACCATTTTTGGCCCTTTCCACACACATTTAACTACACACAATTAGTATTTTAAAAATATAACGAAGTCCTGGCCTGGCTTCATAAGACTTATTTGGTTCCCACAAAATCCAGTGTTTCTACATAGTCTAAAGGTGTGAAAAGGGATGCTCAGACCCTCAGTACAACTGGCATTCAATGGAACTGCAACTCGTTACACTTATTTCTCAAACAGGTCCTGGGACAGACACCATCCCAAGATCTGCTAGTAACCTGCCTAGGATTCCCTACGCAGGCTACATCCCTGTTGTAATTACCCCTCCCATTTTCATCATTTTGGCCCACCCTGACCCAATTCTATAATTTAAATATGGGACCCACTAAATTTTGTCACCTGAATACTCGAAGTATCTTTCTTAAGATGCCTCAAATAAGACTATTATTATCAGATTATGACTTTATTGGCGTGTCCGAAACTTGGCTTAAAGCGGCTTATAGTGACGGGATGGTAAGTATGGATAGTTTTTCTTTGTTCCGATGTGATCGAGATGATAAAGTTGGCGGAGGTGTCTGCTGCTAGTTGTTGAAACGATACTCACCGTATGTAACAGTTTAGGAAGACTTTTGTGTTGCAAATGACAATATTGAGATTCTACCTCATTTAGTTAAGAAACCAGATAACCGGACAATGCTAGTCGTCAACTGTTATCGCCCTGGGAAGGGTTCTGTGAATGAGTTTATTGAATATTTGGCTAAGTTATTAGGAACTAGGAACTATATCGATTATGAGGTATGGATCATGGGTGATATCAACGTGAATCTACTAGACCGTGATTCTACACAAACAAAGGATCTTCTTAATTTTGCAAAAGACTTTGGCCTAAAGCAGATAATATCTAATATCACGCGGCCTGATAGTGGTACGTTGCTTGATCATTTATATACCAATACTGTACACTTGAGCGACCATGGTGTTAGTAACATCCTTTTGAGTGATCATCTAATGATTTATACCTGTAAAAAGAAAACTAGAAAGGTTATTGAAAAAGTTGAGTTTATAGGGAGGTGTTATAAATACTATTCTAAGGACGACCTGTCCGACTTTCTTGTTAATTATGACTGGACTACCTTTTGGGCGAGCACTGACCCCGAGGAACAATGGGAGATTATCTTGACAGCTGTAAGAACCTACTTAGATCAGTACTGCCCTATGACATCAATGAGTTTCAAGAAGCGCAAGGATCCTTAGGTGACTGATGAGCTGCTGTCTCTCATTCATGAGCGAGCGCAGCTCATCAGAGAGTATAAGTGTAGTACTGACCGAACAGTCCTGCTTAGAGCGAAAGAGCTCAGTACTGCAATATCGCATAACCTGCGCAAATCAAAGGATGCATACTGTAGAGATGCTATCGACCAACACAAAGATCAACCCAGAGAATTCTGGAGGATGATAACTGAATTAACTGATGGTAGGAACACCCTCAATACCTGTAGGCTAATAGATCATGATACTGCTAAATCGATCCCTGAAGAGGAAACGGCTGACTTCATTAATACCTACTTTATAAAGATTGGTAGCAAGCTATTTACAGAATGTAACATGGATGCATATAATGACCTTTGTGACAGATATCATCATCTCCCATCGAATGGTCAAATTAGAAATATGGTGGTCGAGAAAGCTTAGGTCATGAAGTTGATCAATGAAAACTCTTGTTTTAAGTCGTCGGGTGTGGAACATATTTCTGGACGAGTTATGCGCGACTCGCTGTCTGTTCTGCTCGATGAATTTGTTTATATTTTGGAGTCATCTTTCAGAAGCAGCAAAATTCCGAAATCATGGAAAAGCAGTGTAGTGGTCCCTATTCCAAAAGGTGGAGATAGATCGAAGGTTACAAACTGGAGACCGATTTCGTTTTTACCTGTTCCGGCCAAAATTCAAAAGAAAATTGTTTATAATCACATCCAGCTTTGTTTATATGATGTACACTTTTTGGTCCCTACTCAGTACGGCTTTTGGCCTAAACTGGGTACTGAAAATGCAGTTTTCAAATTAGCCAAAGATCTCTATGATGCTAAGGATGACTCAATGGTCACTGCTGTCAGCTACATCGATATATGTAAAGCATTCGACTCGGTCCCCCATAGACTCTTAATGTGTAAATTAGATAAACTAGCACAATTACCTAAGAACATCCTAGCGTGGCTAGCGAACTATCTTGCTGACCGGACACAGTGTACCCTGGTTAACAACAAAAGATCAGACATTGCCAGTATCGTCACGGGGGTTCCCCAGGGGTCAGTGCTCGGCCCGCTTCTGTTTCTTATTTTCATGAATGACATGTGCCAAGAGATTAATACTGCCTGTTGCATACAATATGCCGACGACCTTGTCCTTTATACAAATCACATTAATCCTATTTTAGCTCGTTGTAACTTAAGTACTGCTGTCAGCAAGGTGTATAAATGGTGTAATGCTAACGGGTTAAAGCTTAACAAGCAAAAAAGCTGTACTGTCTGGTATAGTTCTTACTCAAGGAAGCGGCATCTGCCGGCGTTGGATATTGTATGCGGGAATACTATATTGAGTACCAGATCATCTTATAAATACCTAGGAGTGGTTCTGGACCAGACGTTGTCATTTACAGAACAAATCAAAAACATGACCAAAACTGCAATATCAGAATATTTAAACTTTGGAAATTTAGGAGATCTCTATCCCTAGATGTTGCAAAACAAATTTATTTAACCACTATTCGGCCAACTTTGGAATACTGCGGCTTCTTGTATGATGGTGCTGCAAAGCGGGACATTGAGCTGTTACAAGGAGTCCAGAACCGTGGCCTAAGGGCAGTACAGGGACGTATTTTAGAAAAGCAGAGAATACAGGACTTGCATAGGATTCTTGGTGTTGAGATGCTGCAAAGTAGGAGAGAGCGACAACTTCTAAAGATTATGTATAATCTCTCAAAGAACCCAGTCTTGCTTGATACCCGCAATCTCAGGACTAGAGCGGCACTTAAAGTGCGTTTTAAAAGACGTAATCACCATACATCCACTTATGAGCGCTCTCCAATCTATAGAGGCATAATGTATGGAATGCGCTGCCATGTGAGATGCAACTGGCGGAATCAGCTGCACAGTTCAAGCGAATGGTGAAAGCCAACTAAGATTTAATAACTTGCAATTATGCAATACTACTAATCAATTCCCTTCCCCCATCCCACACATTATTTATCATCCTCTCACACTCTCCAACTTTGCACCAGACGAGTATTACCTAGGAACTTGGTTTATTTTTTGTTCATGTTTAATAATCATCGCACACTCAAAATGGAAGATCTGTGTAACAGAATTTGGATTGAAATAAATTCCAAAAAAAAAAAGTTCATCGTATATTGGTTTAATAATCTATAATAAGCGCAAATGGCTAAGTCAGTCGGTAGGTAAATCGTGTTATCGCTCAATTGTATGAAGCATGAACCATTGTAGCATCGTGGGGAACATCGTGTGGACCATCGGTCTGTACAGTACAAGTCTGTGGTCCTGGTGCCGGGTGTTGATTATGGGATGTATGTTGGATTTGTGGATGGTGGGTGTATGTGTAGTTGAGGTGTGGTTGATGTGTGGTGAGTGTGTGGTGTGTGTGGTGGTAGTGTGGTTGAGGTGTGGTGGGTGTTGGGTTGAGGTGTGGTGGATGTGTGGTGGGTGTGGTGAGTTTGTAGGTGTTTGGTGATAGTGTGGTGGTAGTGTGGTGGGTGTGGTGAGTTTGTAGATATTTGGTGGTAGTGTGGTTGAGGTGTGGTGGAGGTGTTGTTCAGGTGTGGTGGGTGTGTGGTTGAGGTATGGTGTTTGGTGGTAGTGTGGTTGAAGTGTGGTGTGTGTATGGTTGAAGTGTGGGGGGTGTGTGGTGGTAATGTGGTGGGTGTGTGGTGGGTGTGTGGTGGTAGTATGGTGGTAGTGTGGTTGATGTGTGGTTGAGGTGTGGTTGAGGTTCGGTGGGTGTGTGGTGGTAATGTGGTGGGTGTGTGGTGGGTGTGTGGTGGTAGTGTGGTGGTAGTGTGGTTGATGTGTGGTTGAGGTGTGGTGGGTGTGTGGTGGTAATGTGGTTGATGTGTGGTGGGTGTGTGGTGGTAGTGTGGTGGTAGTGTGGTAGTGTGGTTGAGGTGTGGTGGGTGTGTGGTGGTAGTGTGGTGGTAGTGTGGTTGATGTGTGGTTGACTTATGGTTGAGTTGTGGTTGATGTGTGGTGGGTGTGTGGTGGTAGTGTGGTTGATGTGTGGTTGAGGTGTGGTGGGTGTGTGGTGGTAATGTGGTTGAGGTGTGGTGGGTGTGTGGTGGGTGTGGTGTGTGGTGGGTGGGTGATGGGGGTGTGGTTGGTGGGTGGTCGAGGTGTGGTCCATGTGTGGTCCATGTGTGTTGATGGTGTGGTGGGTGTGGCCGATGGTCCATCCGATGGGCCATCCGATGGTCCATCCGACGGTTCACACGATGCCGCACCCGATGCTGCACCCGATATGAAGATGTTTAGCCGACTAAAAGACAAATTATTTTAACGGTTTAGTTTTCTTTTTGTCGTTTGATTTATCAGACTCCATCAACTACTGCTGCCTGGAAGAAAGTGGCTGACGGCTTCAAGCGCAAGTGAAACTTTCCCAATGTGATTGGTGCCGTCGATGGAAAACACATTCGTATACGTTGTCTTGGCAAGAGTGGATCACTGTACCACAACTACAAAAGAGGTCCTAATGGCCGTGGTAGATGCAGACTACAAATTCATCTATTTTTTTGTAATTTCATCAACACTTTTCTCGAGTCCGGTCTTTGGTGGCCGTGTGGTCAGGGAATTGTTTTCGTGTAGAAATTTTTTTTGACGAAATAGTCATCAAACCGGCAGACAAAGGGGGTGCCACAGTGGTGATGGACACCAAGGCATACATAGCTGAAGCCAATAGACAACTTGGCGATACAGCTACGTACAAACTCCTAGACAGCGACCCGACTGGGACACTGTATGGCCAAATCACGGAAAAAAATAGAAAAAATGACAACAGATGGAGAAATAAGCGACAAAATGGCGGGAGCCCTGAAAACAGACAAACCTAGGGCCCCGAACATTTACTTTCTCCCCAAAGTTCACAAAAAAGAAAGGCCACTGCCAGGTAGACCGGTAGTGTCGGCCAATAGTTGTCCAACCGAGAAAATCTCGTGTTTTGTAGACAACTTTATAAAACCACTGGTACCATTTGTAAAATCCTACATTAAGGATACCAATGACTTTGTGAATAAAATCAACGCATTACCGCCCCTCAAAGAAGGAGCGATAATAGGCACACTGGATGTGAGTTCACTCTACACTGACATCCCAAACGAAGAAGGGATTCGAGTGATAGAGGAGAAACTCAGAACTGCCAGGCCAGGCAACCAGAATCCAACAAACGATTCCATACGCCATCTATTGGAAATGGTACTGACCAAAAACAGCATGGCGTTCAATGGCAAACACTTCCTCCAAGTCAGGGGAACTGCCATGGGAACGAGATTGGCACCCTCATATGCGAATCTCTTTATGGAATCAGTAGAGGAAAAACTACTGAAAACCTCAAAGCTCCAACCAAACATATGGTGGAGATACATAGATGACATATTCTATGTATGGGAACATGGTGAGGAGGAGTTCAAAGCATGGATCAACCATCTGAACTCGTCCCACGACACCATAAAGTTCACAGTGGAAAGCTCCCATACTGGGACAACTTTCCTGGACACAAAGGTGACGTTGGAGAAAGGGGTACTTTACACCGATCTCTACACAAAACCCACCGATGCAAACACCTACTTGAGGTTTGACTCGGCCCACCCACCAGCCACAAAAAGAAGCATACCCTACTCGCAGATGCTGCGAATCAAACGGATATGCAGCAACAGTGGAGATTACGAATCACACTGTACGCAGAAACTAGAAGAGTTCCAGGAAAAGGGATACCCGGAGAAAATTCTAGAAGACTGCAAGGGCAGGGTGGATGCCCTAGAACGGGAAAACCTTCTAAAACCGAAGGTCAATGAAAAGGAAACAGTGGAAAACAAGGTCTTCTTGATTTCCACATATAGACCATGCAACAACAACCTGAGGGAAATAGTCTCGGGAAATTGGGACATCTTAGGAAGGTCGAAGACCACCAAAGATATCCACCAAAAAAATGTGGTCTATGGGTTTAAAAGACCGAAAAATCTGAGGGACCACCTAGTTAGAGCCAGATTGAGCTATAACCAGGGTCCAACCACGGCCAAACCCACGAACACACGAAATGTGTGTGACCGAAAAAATTGCAAATACTGCAAGATCCTAAAGAAAGAGGGCGAAATCATCTCTGGGACAACACAAAGAAGGCACAACACGAAAACAAACGTGACGTGTAACAGCTCTAACATAATATATTGCATTGAATGTAAACAATGCAAAGTACAGTACGTGGGGCAAACAAAAAGGAGAATCAGGGAGCGCATATATGAGCACCTGAGAAACATCAAGAAGAATGGGACACAAAATGATGTCCCGATACACTTCAATAGATGTGACCACAATGGGATAGAAGATGTAGAAGTCCATGTGAACCTGGGGAAGGCCACGAGCGTCTTCGGCTCGAAAAACTGGCCGAAATTGACATATCGCATCCCCACACACCGCCAAATGACTGGGCCGAACCCCCATCATAAGGCACAAACTGCCACTCCGTTCAGAGGAGCCAGCAAAATGCGATCACTCTCCAAGCGTTACCGGGTTGAAAACACGGCAAAGCGCACAAAGGTACTACACACAGACTGACACACGCTGGTCGACAGCGGAGGTGCATTTCAGACAGCCAATGAAAACAAGGCTTAGTAGGTCGCCGCACTCGCCTCGACCAATCAAATCGCAGGAAAACACAGTGACCGCATATATACGCGGAGGAGGGGGAATCTAACTCAGTGGTAAAGCGTGGTCGCGTTTCGACCGATGCCTCGTCTTCCCACATACAAATTCATCTATGTTGATGCTGGGGCACAGGGAAGGTCGTCTGACTTAGCCTTATGGAAAGAGAGTCAATTCTACCATGACCTAATGAGTGAGGAAAACCTGCTGAACCTCCCACACCCTTCCCCACTACCAGGTACAGATGAGGACTTCCCCTATTTTTTTATCGGGGACGACGCTTTTGCTTTGGGGGAACATATGATGAAACCCTTTCTCGCTTCGCATTTAAGTTATGAGGAACGAATCTTCAATTACCGTTTGAGTCATGTGCGCCGCATTGTAGAAAATGCTTTTGGCATTTTGGCAATGCGGTTTCGCATCTTCAAGAAGGAACAGGATATGGAGCCCCGGGGTGTTGAGTCTGTCATTCTGGGGTGTGTGGCACTCCATAATTTCCTACGGGTGAGGGCCCCCTCAGAGTACATGCCACTGGGAAGGGACTGATCGTCGTGAACATGTTGGGACGTGGCGCAGAGACGATAACTACGGCTGAAGGAGTGGTGTGTTGGGGTTGGGTCCATACCTTGGCAGCACTGTATGGCTTAACATGTTGGAAAATTGTAAGTGTTGTTACCAACCAGTCGAGGTGGGACATACACACCTACAGCAAAACGTATTCCCCGGCTATGTGGCACATACGGCCCATGAACAGTTCCTGTACCTCTGGCTGCATACGGTCCAACATGCTGTCTATGTACATTCCCCACAGTCTTCTCGACATAGTGCGCAGAGAGCCGTCCTGGAATTTGAATGTATGTAAGTCATAGAAATTCAGAAATTATAATTGTTTCTGCGGGGCTGGAAAGAAGATTTTCTCTATCACCATTAGTTAAGTAAGAAACCAGAGTCTTGTGGCCCTGTATTATGATGTGCTGTTCTAATGTAACCTGTACTACATTGTGTGTTTTGGTGAATGTGAGCAGATAATGGAATGTTGGACTTGTACTATCACTAGGTTTTGTGCACATTATGTACTGTACTCCTTAAATATTTCTGATGTTGTTATTAGGTACGGTTTTCATAAAATATTTTACTGTTTTGTAGACATTTGATATCATCTTTTAATGTTGGTTACAAATTTTCATTTACGGTTTTTATCTTCCGTAGCTATATGTGACACCAGTACATTTCTTATTATAAAATATGAGTATTCCCTGACTGTGAAAATTTTCAGAAAGTACTTGATATAATTTGCATGCTCACCGGATCCAGCGGGCGTGGTCCGCCTAGTCGTGGTGGGGGCAAGTCCATTTCGTAGTCATCCAGGCTCTCTGTCATCCAGGGCGCCCCCGGCTGTTGGGGGGGAAAGTACTTTTTTTTTTTAAGCTTTTATTGCATTCAATTCATATATAATTGCTCTTCCATGCAATACATATACTGTCATATAACATACAACATAACATAACTTTGATATATATACACTGGTTTCTCATCTTACAACAGAACTTCGTGAAATGTCAACATACACAAAACAGTATCTAATAATATACAAATATAACATTTCAACTTTTATATTCTCTTATACTCGCTATCATATACAGAAATAACATGATGATATATTGGGTACATATATATGTGTCATATTATGTATTATGCATCTATTCGACTTCTTCTCTGTAAGCATGCAGCACACCTGCTCTGAAACGTTTTTTTATATCAGTATTTTGTATTTCACGTGCTAGTCTATTCCATAAACGTATTCCATTATACACAGCATATTTCCTGTACTTCTCTTTTTTTACTCTACTTAACGTTATGTCTTCTTTGTTTTGTGATCTCATAACTCTTGTTTTGTTTGGTCTTTCAATATCATATGAGGTGAGCATTTCCATTCGATGTAACCCTCGAATAACACCTAATAATAATAGAAGTCTTCTTTCATTTGGGTCAATTATTTTACATTTTTTCCATAACTCTTCATTGCTAATTTTTACGATTTTGGACATACGATTCTCTACCTAATGCTATTCTGCACCCCCTAGAAATACATTGATTTAATTTTCTTTTGACAACATTTGTACTACCGATGACCAGGAACGAACAGTGATCTGCTAATGTGGTTAAGCAAGTTTTATTAACAGTTATTCCCGTCTCTTTATTCATAAATCCCCATAATCTTCTAAATACTTGCGCCTTACCATTTAATTTGTTCATTAAGAATTCCCCATGTTTTTTTAAATTTACACTGCACGAAAAGTACCGCTTTACATATGTATCCGAAACACGTCTAACAGTAGGATTTTGCGTCTAGAAGTTGGACCTGTTATCCGTCTCGTAGACGCCTTATCTAGTGGCGTATATACATGTCCATGGTGCAGTCTTATATACGTTATATATACGCCTGATTCCTAATATTTACGCCAGTATCCAATAATTCCGACCTCTGCCACTTGGGGACATCAGTGGTAGTATATTCCATTTGCCATTAACCATCCAAGTCTGTATTATATGAAAATTGCAATCTTATATTACCAATTTATTTTATAAAACCTTTATAAAACCTGATTGAGTATAAATTGATTAATTACACATAATAAACCATCCATTAAGTAGTTTTTTTACAGTTTTTCTGATTTTTTTTTACTTTAAAACACCATTTCAATGTGTGAACAGTCAGGCTTACTATATAATCGCCTCCCCCCAGTGTTACTCAGCCGGATTAGCGGTCGCTCGACTTGTGTAAGATGCGATCCTGAGGGCGGGCGGCTGGGCGGGTGGCTGTGAGGGTGGCGGCCGCATTCACACTTCTTCTAACAAGGCGGAGTCGGAGTCGGAGTCGGAGTCGGGAGGAGGACTTCAGGCGCACAGAGACACTGGGGGGAGGCGGGGGTCGTGTACCAGGGCTTCACTGTGTGTAGAGTGAGGGTGGGGTGGTGGGGTGTCGGGGGGGGGGGGGGGGGGGGGGGGGCGGTAGGGGGTGGGGTTGGGAGGTCGCGAGTGGCGGGTCAGTGTTGGTGTATCCTCTACCAACACCCACAGGATGGGGCGGGCCGCGGGTCGCAATTTTTTTTTGTATCATATATACGCCTGGCGTATATATATTGCGCAGAGTATGTTTTATCTTAAATACGCCAGGCGTGAAAGACAGCCAAGTCGCGAGCGTCTACATATGGAAACTGTCTCGTAGACGCCCGAAACGTAGACGCTTATAAGAGGTGTATACAAATATAAACAAGCCACGATACAGCCGATATGTGCATTATCGCGATGGCGTATATATATGTAAAATAGTGCTTTTCAAGCAGTGTTAGATCTGCATCTATTACTGCACCTAGGTAAAGCATGTCATCACAAGTAGCAATGTCCTTTCCCTCTAGTTTGATCGTCCCTTTGCCTAATCTATTTATTTTCCGCTTGTCACCATGATAAACCTTTTTGGTCTTACTGATGTTTATACTCAGTCTATGCGATGTATACCATTCATAAAGTTTTCCTAATACAAGTTGTGTCTTCATTTCGGCTAACCTCAAGTCTTTGTCATTTAAAACCACCACCAAATCATCGGCATACATAATAGCTAAATGTTGTGTGTGGGAAGACGTGGCGTATCTGGAAGTGCAAGCCTTTCTCCTACCACATGCGACCACTGAAATTTTTTCCAACCACGGATCCTCGACAGGTCCATCGGAACGAAGAAATTACAAACATAATAGCTAAATGTTCTTTCACAATACTCGGTAGGTCATTGACATATACAATAAACAGTAATGGCCCCAAGATTGATCCTTAGGGCACGCCATATGATACATCTTTTGTTATTGAGTTATGCTCACCATAGTTCGTAAAACATGTTCTATTACTAAGATAGTCCTTAGCCCATCTGAGTAACTTATAACCAACTCCTGCTTCTGATAATTTATGTAGCAATATTCTATGGTCGACACAATCTAAAGCTTTTCTTATGTCCAAATATAACGCAATCTAAAATTCCCCTTTATTGTTTGCCTCCCCTAGAGCCTGTACTAATCTAAAAACTGCACTACCCGTCCCCATTTTTTTCCTAAAACCAAATTGATCTTTTGAGAAAAAACCTTTATGCTCTAAAAACTCATATAGTTGTGTATGAATAACTCTTTCCAGTATCTTTCCAGGAATAGGCAAAACACAAATCGGTCTCCAATTGTTTATAGAAGATAAATCACCCTGCTTGGGTAACAGACATATCCTTCCTTCCTTCCATTTCTTTGGACATTTAGATGTATTTATTAACAGAAGCAGTAATTTCCTGAATATTGAGATATTATTCAATAACATTTTCTTCAATACACTGCATTTTACACCCATGATGCCAGAAGATTTTTCCTGGTCGACTTATATTCTCCATTGTTATACTATGAACATCCAATTCAAATCAATCCACATTATGATTCATACAAAAGCTCAACATCACTAACATATCCAATTTCTCGTTCAATTTTTTTCCAATCGTGCAAAAGAATTCATTTGCATAATTTGCACATTCAGCGATTTCTACATCATTTCCAATTTCGTCCTTAAAGCAAGATGCCTGATTTACACCTGGGGGTTTTAATACTCTGTTTACTTCTCTCCAGTAAGATTTGGGATCATCTTTGAATAATCTCTGCTTCTTTTCCAGAACCAGAAACATTTTCCTAGCATAAACCATTTCATTATGGGTATTTTTCTTTAACATTTTTATTTCTCCCATTAACTCCTTTAGCTTTGTTTTCTCCAAATTACTTCCTTTTCTTATAAGTGTTCTCGTTAACTTTTTTTGTTTCATCATATTCTTACGCAATAAATCCGTCATCCAAGGTATATCTTCAAAATTTTACCATTATGTCTCTGAAAGGTGCTACATTGTCTAAATACTTTAATAGAGAACTTGAGGACCGGGGGAGGGGGGGGTACAGGGTGCGGTGGCAGGGTGTCTGCGAGTTCGGTGTGTCTCATCCAGGGTGTCCCCAGCGGAGATGGGCGGGTCTGTACCAGTGGGGGGGGGCACAGGGTCCGGTGGAAGGGCGTCGGCATGTTGGGTGTGTCTCATCCCGGGTGTCCCCAACGGAGGTGGGTGGGTCTGTACCAGTGGGCGTGGGGGCACAGGGTCCGGCGGCAGGGCGTCGGCATGTTGGGTGTGTCTCATCCATGGTGTCTCCATTTGAGGTGGGTGGGTCTGTACCTGTTGACTGGGGTGCACTGGGTCCAGTCGCAGGGCGTTGGCGAGTTGGGTGAGTCTCATCCCGGGTGTCCCCGGTAACAGGGAGTGTGACAGTACCTGTGGGCTGTGGGGCACTGGGTCCAGTCGCAGGGTGTCAGCCAGTTGGGTTAGTCTCATCCCGGGTGTCCCCAGTTGGGGGGGGGTGGGTCTGTACCTGTGGGCTGGGGGGCACAGGGTCCACTCGTAGGGCGTCGGCCACTTGGGTGTCTCTCATCCCAGGTGTCTCCATCTGCTGGGGGGGGGACAGTACTTGTAGAGGGGTGTGTCTTTTTTGGGGGGAGGTCTGATTTTGAACTTGCTGGTGTAACATAGGGAGTGGTGCACCCCCATCAACGGCGTGTCTCTTCTCCGGGGGAGGAGGTGCTTGCTAGGCTCCCCTTTTCACACCCCTTTTAGGACCACGTCTAGGGCCCACCTCACCCACCACCCTTTCCACTTTTTCCTGCTGTTGCCACTCCGGGTCGGACAAATTGCTATAACTCTGGTCATCCCTCTCCTTTTAAAAGAAAAGAAGGAAATTACAATCTCCTCTGATTCCACTAATTAATTAACCATAACTCTATTCATTTCTGTATGTTCAATCGCTGTTAAGTATTTGATTTGAAATAAACGGATTAAACTCAAAAGCTGTTGTGTAACTCAGTATGTATCACAGTTTTTTTCAAACATAGCATTTACAAAATAAAATGGGCCAACACTGTAGAAATAAGCAGCAATGGTTATAGATTATTCTGTGAAGGGTATGCAAGTAAAATTTCTATTTTAATTTTGCAAGTTCGCAAGTTTGGAAATTATTTGTAGTATAACAATGTTAGCCATTATTTTCCAAGTATTGTACTTGGCGGAATAAATCTTATAATATTTCTTTAGTGCCGCTTACCACTGATATTGTTTCTTCCGATGTACTTCCGCCATTGCTAACCCCCCAGCCGCTGCCACTGCACCCCGCTGACACTCCACTGAACCCCGCCGACACTCCGCTGCACCCCGCCGACACTCCGCTGCATCCCGCCGACACTCCACCTTTCGCCCCGGATAGTCCACCGGTCCGCCCTCCACTGCACTCCCCCGAAAGGCCGTCTTTCGTGTGTTGACTGAGGAAGCTGAATTTCTTATATATTTCCTCCTCCCTCTCTGTTTGTGCCCCTTGTCGGGCTGCCCTCTGATATGTGGTTCTGTACGATGTCATCCGGCGCTTTACCACCTCAACTGAGAAATAAAAACCATTTTTTAATTACCCCATTCAAAATCATAACATTGAATTTCCTAATCGCGCCATCCATTCATTGCAGCAAACACCCCTCCCCCCAAGACTCCCCCCCCCCCCCCCCCCCCGAAGTGCGTAACACTTTGTGGCAAATTACATTCCTAACAATCGAATTGTAGTTAACCACACACGAATCGGTGTCTCCGGCATCCCTCTTGCACCGTCGGCATTTTTTAGAGACGCCATCTTCACGGTTCAATGGTTCACCGCTAAGTGACAGTGAAAAGTAGGTCAAAGCCTCATTTCGATATCATGTTAATGAGATCAATACTACAGTTATCGATAAGAGAGGGCACCACTGGTCCAATCGCTAGCGGTCTCTAGCGGATTATTATGGAAACCTTAATTGTTTAATATACCACATTGTTAGAAGATGACACTTAAGATGAGTTAGTTATGAGAGATACTTGTACTTGTATTTGAAATAAATCTTACACTTCCTATGCGCAAAATTGCACTTCTTTGCCTATATGTGTACTTAGACTTGCAAGATATAAGTTCCATTATCGATGATATTTACAATATTTTATTACTGCATGCAGCTGGTAGTCCTTATTTCCTATAAAATGGATAATATAAAAATTGAGAAAAGGAAAGAGATACATTTCTTACGGTATGGCAATTTTATTAATGCATGAATAAAGTTACAAGTGCAGGTATTCACACCCGTGTTTATTTTTTATTGCAGATGACAAATAAAATTCCATGTTTGTGTAGTGGGACGGGAATCCAGCAGTGTTCGTTTGTTTCACGGAAGGTGGCGCGATATGCCGATCCTTACTGTGCAGTGATTCCGGACAACGCCGCACACGAGAGTGGCGCGGTGGAGACCGGGATTACGTAACGCTTAGTATATATACTCAGCGTTCACAGTAGGTCGACAGGCTGTCCTCGCGCGTCCCTTCTACGGAACGGATCCTCTGGCCCTCACTTTGCAGGCGGGTTCTTGTAACCTTCCTGGTGGTTAGGCTGATCTTCCGGATTGGCCTATCCAGCGTTACCTAGCACCCATGTGCTAGGGAACTGTACTTGTAGGGAAGATCTTCCAGATCTTTCCGGGAAGTAAGTGATTAATAAACATCCTTGTTTATTAAGTGACGTTGTTGTGTTATGTGTGAATAGGTCTGTGCAAACTAACCGAAAACCGAACCAACCTACGTAAGTGCGTAGGGTGGGATCCTGCCTGGAACTAGCGTTCCGGATTGGGGTCATCCAACCTGCTAGACAGGCGGCGACCACCACACTGGTGCCGTGACCAGGATCCCAGGTTGCTTGCACAACCCGGGATTCTCGGTAAATGCATGGATCTGGAATAAAAACCAGATCTAAGGCTGAACAGGAGAGTGAAGATGGGGAGGTAACTTCTCAACAAACTCTTCCGGCCCGGAATGACGACAAGTCTCCAAAACCAGAGGGAGGGGGTGAAACCCAGAAGTCTGGCAAGGAGAAATCTCGGAAGAGAACCGCCGCTCAGAATCTGAGTTCGACGGTCCTGAAGAGTTTCAGTCCGGCGGCCGACAGCCGACATGGCCCCGCAAGGGATCTGGAGGGACTCAGTAAAATTGGGTCTCAGACAGATAGTCCCAGAGAGTCTAGTACTCCCCGGAATAGGTCGGAAAATACCTTAAGGGTATCTTCCGAGGAAGTTCCTGTAGGTTTCCTTCGACCCGAACTCTTAGCCGAGTTTGATAGGGAAAGGGAAGCCAGAGACATGTGTCGGGAACTAGAAGCTCGAAACCGTGAGATCGCCGAGAAGGTAGCCCAAAGGCACCATAACTTGGAAGAACTCTCGGTTCGCGAGATTGAGACTCTAGAAAAAATCGAGCGTTTGGACCAACATGTACAATACATGAAGGACCAAGTTCGACTAGCAGAGACAGAATCATCCCAACGGATGCCTATGTCCCAAGCTGGCTGGAGTAATGTAAGAGATCATCTATATTCCCCACCAGGGAGAGTAGATGATCCAGAGAAGACCCCTAACAGATTCGTATCTGGAACAAAGGGTGTAAAGACTCCTTTGGTTAGCTTCCGGCTACCCTCTGAGTCAAGAATGGGTTCTCCGAGTTCCGAACGTACTAGTAAAGCTATAGCTGAACTAGGGTTCAACTCGTTCAACCAAGTCCGGGAACAGGATCGGATCTTTAACTTGTCAATGGCGAGAGCTGACAAGGTTCCGATGATGCGCCCAGAGAACGCAGCCAGAAAAAACGCTGTCATTCCAAAACCTTACGGGAAAGGAATGGAGTGGGAACACTGGTTCGCGGGATTTTGTGAGGACATACAATGTAATGGTTGGAATAAAGTCGATGCATTGCCATACCTCAAAAGAGCGTTGCGAGATGGACCCGGGGAAGCTGCACTTCACGCTTTTCGCCGTTCCGGTGGTACGGAATGGGATGAGTTAGTGGAGGTAGCCTCATACTACTGTGGTCAGTTGGTAACGCTGAACCCCTGTTCCACTTTTTTAAAGAGGATCCAGGGAAAAGAGGAGACAACTCGCGCCTATGGGCTAGCTTTGCAACAAATGTTGTTAGAGGTTTACCCAGGGACGGGATTAGATTCTCCTGCGCTGCATGAAGATCTACAAACTCAGTTTGTAAAAGGACTTCGAGATGATGACGTGAGAGCGGAAGTCATCTCTAAATGGGAGCCCGGTATGAACTTCATGCAGGTATTGCGAATAGTAGATGCCTATGAACAACAGTGTATACTATTCGGAAAATATGCTAATCCCGGGAAAACTTCTCGGGTTAACATAGTGGGTTCTACTTGGTCACAAGTAGAGGAAGATACCTACGAGTGTCAGGAAGCGGAAATAGAGGATATACTCTCTAATGTCCGCTCGATGGGGACGTGGAAGAGGTCGAACCCCTAGCTTTGGAAGGAACAGCGATGTACCTTCTGTGGCAGAGGCAAAACCAATAACCACTGATCCTGAAGGAAATTCCTCAGAGGTTATGAAGTTGTTGACCAAAATCAATGAAAGACTGAATCAGGTGGAGAAAAACCAGCTGGATGTCCGACGTTGTTGGCGGTGCAACAAAATGGGACATATCTCTCCAGATTGTCCAGAAACCCGGAACGTTACTACGGTGGAAACATCTCGTAGTCTGCCTGCGTTGATGGTTGCCTCTCAGAGTGAACCGGAAAACAAAGGAGGGCTGTAGCGAGTGGCAACACTGCGGTCCGGGAAGGAAAGTGCCAGGAAACACAAACCTGTGAGATGTATAAGGAGGAAAATATTTCCAACCAGAAAAGGGGAAGATACAAAATACGGTCGCAACGATTTGTAGTAAGTATCTTTCACCCGGGCATCCTTGTCTGCAATGGCTTTGTCAACGCGGATGGGATCTTGGAACCTTAGATGGAATCTCACGGTTTATAAGACAACCGTCCCCTTTGGGAGGACGTCGTTGGTATGTGCCGGCTAGAATTCAAGGAAGAAAAGTGGATCTATTGTTGGATACTGGTGCTAGTCGCTCTGTGTTAAACAACGGACTCTATCAGTCTCTTGGATTTGCGCAGGAATGTCATGTTCCTGGAGCCTCGGCAAAAGCTGCTAATGGTACTCATATGAGGTGCTATGGTAGTGTGATTATTCCAGTCTCAATAGGTAACACTGAATTCGTATGGGGTCCCATACTCAGTGATATCGAAGAAAGTGGAATATTAGGCGTAGATTTTCTCACCCTCTATGGAGGCTCTGTAGATCTACCCGATGGCACTCTCCGACTCAAATTTCCTGAGTTAATGGAGGTGGAATGTAGTTGTCGACGGATCTCTTCATTGATTTCTGTCCGACAAGATGTGGGCATCCCCCCCCAGCAGATGGTTAATGTCCTGATAGCTGGGGAAGGTGACTTACCACGTGGAGATGCACTTTTCGAGCCAGATCCAGAACTGTTTTCTAAAAAAGGAATACAGGCCTGGGATACCCTGATCGGAAGTGCCAGAGAAGGATCAATTCCTATAAGTAGTCATACCTCCGGGTTGATTAAATTAAGGAAGGGTGATACATTGGGCTGGGTAACTCTAGCTCATGTGGATGGCCTAGTGGACTCCAGTCCACAGGGAATCACACCTATTCCCGTTTCCGAAATAACCGGGGAAGATGGACAATCTAAACTGGAAAGGTCGGACTTAATAGGAAATGATTATGAAGAAGTGCGGGTTAGTGCTATCGATACAGGAACGGGATCCCTTCCAGTTCCGAGTCCATTGCACGAAACTCTGGAAACTTTAGTTCAGACGACAGACGCACTAAACAGTGGGGAACGACATGAACTAAGGATTCTTTTGAAAAAGATGGAGTCAATCTTTACTCGACCTGGAGATCCCTTGGGGAGAACGGATCGAGTAGAACACACGATTGACACTGAAGGTCATCAACCTTTCCGCCTTCCTTATCGACGGCTACCTCCGGTAAAACGGGAAGCTTTAGAAGAGGAAGTAGGGAAAATGATGGACCAGAAAGTAATCATCCCCAGTGCAAGTCCTTGGGCTAGTCCAGTGGTAATGGTTACTAAAAAGGATGGTACTTGCCGATTCTGTATTGATTACAGAAAATTGAATGGTATCACCCGGAAGAATGCCTACCCAATACCCCGGATCGATGAGAGTCTCGACTCTCTGGGAGGGAACCAGTGGTTTTGTACTCTGGATCTCCAGTCTGGATATTGGCAGGTAAAGATGAACAGTGGCGATCAGTCTAAAACGGCGTTCACCACTCATCAAGGGCTTTACGAGTTCACAGTAATGCCATTTGGCCTCTGTAACGCTCCTGCAACTTTCGAATCCATGATGGATCAGATGTTGCGGGGTCTACAGTGGAAAAAGTGTTTGGTTTATCTAGACGACATAATCATCTTCGGAAAGAATTATGTTGAATGTTTAGAAAACCTGAGAGAGGTATTTGAGCGTATTCAATCTTATGGGTTGAAACTCAAACCTCAAAAATGTAAGCTGTTTCGCAAATCTGTGGAATACTTAGGACGGATAGTTTCCGGAAATGGAATCCGGGCAGATCCTTCTAAGTTGGAGGTAGTGGCTAATTGGCCACGCCCCCAGAATATAAAAGACATAAGGTCTTTCCTAGGATTTTGTTCATATTACCGCGACTTTATCCCGGGTTTTTCTGAAATTGCACACCCTATGCAACAGTATGTAGTACTAGATAAGCCAGGGAAGCAAAAAGAGATCCAATGGACTCCGGAAGCTGAACACGCTTTTCTGGGACTAAAAAGAAAGTTTACGGAGAACCCCGTATTGAAATACCCTCTAGCCCAGGGTCGGTTCATTCTCGACACTGACGCTAGTAATGAGAGTATTGGAGCGGCTTTGTCTCAGATACAAGATGGTATAGAAGTTCCAATAGCTTTTGCCAGCAACAGCTTAAGTAAAAGTCAGCGGAACTACTGTACTACTAAGAGGGAACTCTTAGCGGTTGTGGTGTATGTAAGAAAATATCGACACTTCTTGGCAGGTGGAGATTTCATCCTACGTACTGACCATTCTTCTCTCAAATGGCTCTTTAACTTTAAAGACGCCGAGGGAATGATTGAAAGATGGCTGGCAGCTCTCTCCGAATTCGGGTTGACTAACTGCCAGATTGAACACCGGGCTGGAAAGTCACACATTAATACGGATTGTCTCTCAAGGAGACCAGTGCGGAAATGTGGACGACCAGATTGCCGGGATTGTGGCGAGCATAGAGCAGTCATAGCTACTCTACGTTCCCAGAAAGTGAAGCCGCCATTAAACTATCAGTGGACACTAGAACAGATTAAGGAAAGTCAACAGGCTGACCCAGATTTGTTCCGGTTAACTAAACTGATAGTTAATGGACTCCATAGGCCTACAGGACCCGAGATCTCGCCTGAAAACCGAGAATTTCGGAATCTATGTGGTCAATGGAAAGAGCTAGAGGTCCGTGATGGAGTATTATATCGATGGAGAACCACATTGCAACCACTTAAACGTGCTCTACAACTAGTGGTCCCTCGAGAATTACGATCCGGACTAATGACCCTATGTCATGAACATAGGAGTGCAGCTCATCTAGGACGGAAAAGAACGGTAGCCAGAATAAGGCGTCGTTACTACTGGCCTGGAATGGGTGCAGATATTCGAAGATGGATATCTGGATGTTCCATATGTAGCAAAGTCAAACCCGGGGTAGGACTCGGAAAGATGCCGTTACAACAGGAACTGTTTGGTGTCAGGTTTGCCAGAATCGCTCTAGATATCATATCTGGTATCGACGAGTCAGAGGAAGGAAATACCTGTATGATGGTGGTGATGGATTATTACACAAAATATGTGCAGATCTATCCCATGAAAAATCACAAAGCTGCCACGTGTGCGGAAGCTTTAGTGAAAAACTGGATGTTGCCTTTTGGAACTCCGAGCATACTACATTCCGACCAAGGAAGGGAATTTGAATCCCAGATCTGGAAAGAAATGTGTAGGATACTCGAGATTAAAAAGACACATACGAATCCATATCGTCCCCAATCAGATGGTATGGTAGAGAGATTCAACCGGACATTGATCCAGTGTCTTCGGACCCTGGTAGATGAAAATCGGAAGAATTGGGATGAATTAGCACCATTTATAGCTCACGCATATAATGGGACCATTCATTCAAGCACGGGGTGTTCACCTAATTTACTCGTCTTTGGCGAGGAAATAGTAATGCCCGCGGACATAGTCTATGGGGTTCCTGGAATGTCTACGGATGATCCTTGTCCCATAGGATTTGTCGAAAAACTCAGAGAACGTTTTGTAGAGGGATATTACCTTGCGAGACGAAATCTGACGAAAGCAGCAGAGTGGCAAAAGACTGGACATGACGTCAATCTTAAACCACGTAAGTTCCGAGTAGGAGACCGGGTTGTACGATACCACACTCCGTTGGTAAATGTAAAACTCGCTCCTAACTGGGACGGACCATTCAGAATTGTTCAATTATTGTCAGAAATGACAGTAGTGATAGAAGACGAATGGTCAAGAAGGCGTTATAAATCCCATGTAGCTCGTTTACGACTATGGGAAGGAAAGCGTGAATGTGATACACGACGGCGATAAGAATTCCCACACTACAGAGAACTCGGGGTGGAGCTCGAAAAGGGGTTTCCCCGGGTTCCGGAACCTGTGCTGGGTGATTGAAGGCGTGAACGAATCAAGTCGAGCGTAACGCTGACCTTTGGTTTCTTCACGCATGCGGTGTTGAGACGCTCAAGATGAGCCAGTCTCGACACGGTTGATTGGTTCGCGACAGTGAATCTAGGTCACTTAGGAGTATATAAGACCCTGTTTTTTCAGTAGTCTTCACTCTGTGATCGGAGTGGTGCCTAGCACCACAGGAGTCGGGCGGTAGCAGCATGGCTGACCGTGCCCCGTCTACGGAGGGTGAGCGCGAGCTCCCCTCACCCCTGCCCGGATCCTCAGCTTCGGCTGAGCGGGGGGCAGATCTGGACGATGATGCTTTGCTCATCGGGTCAGATGATGGTGATGGTGAGGCTCTTCTGGTGCCTGTCCGAAGACGAGCTCAGTGAAAACTGAGGCCTCTGACTCGGATGTGTTTATGGCCGAAGGTTCCGAATCGGAGCGTGATACGCCGAGGCGAGGCCGAGCCCGCCCGCGTCGTCACTCTCCGAGGAAGTCCTCCGAAGAGATGGGTTCCAGGCATGAGGTTTCAACCCAGAGCCTGGAACAAATGTTAGCTGGGATCCCAGATCCCAAAACGCGTGCCATAGTACAGTCAATGTACCAAAATTGGACTCCACCCGGAGTGGAGCTGGCGGAAGCCGGGACCTTTTTGGCCCCGGGTCCGGTAGCAAAACCCGGAAAGTCTGAGGCTGGGACAGAGACGGCTATGGAGACTGATTCGTCAGTTGGGGACGACTCTGTAAAAGGGTCGTCCAGCAAAGGTGAGAAACCGGTGTCAACACCGGCTAAACCCGCGCCGGGGAAGTCTGTCAGTAAGACTGAGGTGTCAAAACCTCGGGAAGCAGACAAGACTGAGCCGCAGCTTTCGAAACAGAACCGGAAGCGACTCCGTCGTGCAGCGGAAACGGGCTGAGGCGGAGCTAGAAAGGACAGGAGGTCAGCCGGAATCACGTGACTCGGAAAAAGGGAAACCTCAAACCGGGAAGCGTGAGGAGTCGAAGGGGGCTGAGTCGAAAGGCTCGGACAAACCCGCGGCGCAGGCTGGACCTAGTGTGGCTGACGCTATACCGAGTACCCCAACAGGTGCCACGGGTGGCGGAGAGGTCAAGTGTTGGGGAACGGAGATGGACAAGGCTAAACCCCTGGTCCCATCCAACCCCGACAATGATGACGGTGATTTCCAACCTGGCGTAAAGCGGGCTGGGAAGAGAACGGTAGCTAGACAGATACCCGCCTCTTTGCTGGGCAAGACTTACACTTGCCTAGAAGATCTCCGTCATGGAAACCGACATTACATCCCCGATGGTGTCGGTTTAGATGGAACCTCAGATGATGAGGAGTGGCTAGTTGACGAGGGTTCTCCCAACGCCTGGTACATAGACCGGGTGAAAGGAGTTTCCCGAGTTAGCCGGCTGAAGTACGAGGATCAGGTCAAAGACCGGATCGCGTACGCATGGCACAAGTTTGGGAACGGCAATCATTGTGTCTTCTTGAGTTGCCATGGGAGGGACAAGAAATTGTCACCGACCTACGCGACTGAAGGTCGTTACGCTAGGCACCTCGTAGAGGTACACTTAGCCGAACGACCATGGCTACAGTGCCTTGGCAAGAAGGGTGGTTCTTGTCAGGCTGGGTGTGCCAGTTCCAGGCGTTCGTGTCTAGTCAGACACATTGCCCGGGAACACCGGACTGCTGGTGCTGCTGCTCGGGAACGGGTCATGAATCTGTGGCAGAGATTCGTTGACTTAGGTTCCGAGACTCAGAGAGGCAAACCGGAACCCGAGACTTGTGTGACAGATGGTTGACTGTTTAAGATCGGATGGAAGAAGAATCCTGGCTGGTTCGGGAGTCTGATGCTATCCGCGTCAAAACATCGACAAATGTCAAAAGAGTCGAGGAAGAAACGGTCCCTTAGCCGGGAACCGTCTCAAAAGTCCTCGAAGGCTAAACGACGGGTCAAGAAGCTGTCATCGTCCTCGTCCAGCGAGACTGACACTTCTGAGCGATCCAGTCGGAAGCCAAGAAAGAAATTGGCTCCGGGTAAGCACACCATCGCTGACGTGGTGGAAGCTGCTTACCAGGTAGGGCCAAAGTTGTCTGGGGGATTGAAAGTCCTCTCAGACCTGAGTGAAGGAAACGTTCCAACGGCTTCAAAAGCCCGCGGACCCGTAGAAAAACCAGCTAGGACTCGTCCTAGCTCAAGTCTCTCGGGAGTTTCTCCGCTCAACAGAGGTGTTACCCAAGCACCCGGGAAAGTTGAGGAAGAAGAGGCCTTTCCGGCACTCCCTTCACCAGCCAACCCGGTTGTTGAGGTAAAGAAGAAACCAACGACACAACCACCCGTTGCGTCGAAGGTGACTTCCTCTCCCTGTGCGATGTCGGTTGAATACGTCCAACGGGCGGATCAGCTAGAGTCGCATATAGGTGGCACCTTGGAGGGCCGTGTCCGAACGGGCGCGCAGTCTCTCCATGAAGGCCTCGTTAAGGAGTTAGTGAACCTAGCCCAATTCGAGGTAAGAGAAGCCACGAAAGGCCTGGCTAAACAATACGCGTTGGACTTAGAGGACGCGCGTATTGCAAAAACCACGGCCCAGTCGAGGTTTGCTCGGGCGGAAGCCCAGACCCATCGCCAAGATGAACGTTGTCTTCGGTACTTGGGTATGTCGCTCTATGACATCGGTGACGACCCGCAAGCCCTTGAGGAAGCGTGGTTGGCCCGTCAAAGGAGCCGGGGAAGATTTCTTCAGTTCACCACGGAAGAATCAAACTCGACACGTCAGCAACTCGCTGGCATGTTGGGATGGTCACCCGTGGAAGAAACTTCCCAACAGGACACTACATCCATAGCGGCTCAGCCCATGGATGTCAGTGTAGATACTCCGCTGTCAGGACCCGGTCAGACCCCACAGGATCAGACTGAAGTCCTACAGCCGAGGAGGCCTCCCGCCGTGACACGGGCTGAAAAATCAGCAAAGCCTTCCAGGGCTTAGCCGGTAGATCAGCCCGAGGAACCAAGTGGGGCACTGGGGGTGAATGCCAACATCATCCCGTTGGAGTCTGGAATCTTTTTAGATACCGGACCAACCTCTCTACAGCAGTTGATGTCTCAGTTGCAGCCTACGTCTGCGCTGAGTCCACTGCGACCAGAGAGGACCGCCCTGGCAACATCGGTCCCACCGACGGCTAGCGCACCAAGCCAGTCGGACCTTCTCGACCTCAGGATATCCTCCGACGAGGATATTTAGGGGTTGACAATGACCAACTCGGCTGGTGCCTAACAAGTCGGGAAGACGCCGTCTAAACTCGGAACCGGCAGAGCCAACAACTCTCCTGGATCCGAAGTCAGACGGGTATGGGAAGTCCCGGGGAGGAAAAATTTTTTTCCGACCTAGCTACTTCCAGAATGTGGCCTCCTAGCCAGAATTCTGCACTTTCTCGGCGAACCGCAAGGATCGCTGGGAGGGGTAGAGGGAAAGTTAGGAGTAACCAATAATAAGCGATCCTGGGTTGGGGCTGGGGAAAGTCAGTAAAATGACTTCCCTAAGGCACAACCCTGGTTTCAGACGGCTGAAGGTTCTCTCGATGGTCAGGCCCGTAATAGGCCCCCATCACGAAAACCTCCGGCCTGTGGTGGGGTACCAGGTAAGGAAGATTGTGCCTTTCGGGTATAGATCTGACTTACTAGGTCTGTGTGGGAACTGAGTTCATCGACTCGATAGTGAGATAGTAGGCGTAACCCCTGATCTGATGGATTACGCCGGCTGTTTCTACCTTGGGTCGGTGATCGTAAGTTCTGAATCCGGCTTAGAATTGGGGCCTTAATTGGTACTCGATTCGAGCCGAGAAAAAAAAAAAATATGCCAGTATAGCTGGAGTCAAAATGAAAGAACACTGATACCACACACTCTTACCAGGTGGATGGAGAATTGTTTTGCCTTTTTGGCCGTTATTTCCGTATTCGGAAACTTTCAACTCGGAAGGTGTTTAGCGAGGCTAACCCTTCTCTACATATGGATGTCTTCCAACTTGAAGAACAGTGGGAAGCCCAACACCCGTCGGCATCGGGCTGAATGTAGTAGGTCTGCTACGCCGATGGGCCAGCTGGGCTCGATACTTTAAGATGAGAAAGAGAACGACACTTCACTCGCCGGGAGCTAACAGAGGACTTCAACAAGATCCGGAACAGCTGGAGGCAGAGTGCTCGACAGGCCGGGCTGACCACCTGTAGGTCCGCGACTGTCGAGTCTTCCCTGCCCAACGCTCAAGAACCCGCTCCCCGGCTCAAGATGGGTGAATATCACATTTATTCAAGGTGCTAGCGAGGCTAGTCCTTCATTCTTCAAATGTCGTTTCCTCTTTCCTAAATGTCATATCTTCCATATTTTTTATAATTTCTCCATCTTACAATTCCACCTTTTTCACTTATACATTGATACCAGTGAATTCTTGTGAACACCAGGAAGCTAGAGAGTAGACCAAGAACTGCTGGATATATGTTGTAATTTTTAATTGGGTAGTCCCTTAGCAGCAAAATGGCTGCCTTGGTTCCCCCTTAGTAAAAACTGGGAGGGGTAATGTAGTGGGACGGGAATCCAGCAGTGTTCGTTTGTTTCATGGAAGGTGGCGCGATATGCCGATCCTTACTGTGCAGTGATTCCGGACAACGCCGCACACGAGAGTGGCGCGGTGGAGACCGAGATTACGTAACGCTTAGTATATATACTCAGCGTTCACAGTAGGTCGACAGGCTGTCCTCGCGCGTCCCTTCTACGGAACGGATCCTTGGGCCCTCACTTTGCAGGCGGGTTCTTGTAACCTTCCTGGTGGTTAGGCTGATCTTCCGGATTGGCCTATCCAGCGTTACCTAGCACCCATGTGCTAGGTTACTGTACTTGTAGGGAAGATCTTCCAGATCTTTCCGGGAAGTAAGTGATTAATAAACATCCTTGTTTATTAAGTGACGTTGTTGTGTTATGTGTGAATAGGTCTGTGCAAACTAACCGAAAACCGAACCAACCTACGTAAGTGCGTAGGGTGGGATCCTGCCTGGAACTAGCGTTCCGGATTGGGGTCATCCAACCTGCTAGACAGGCGGCGACCACCACATTTGTTATCAAGTAATGTACCGGCATTTGGGAAAAATTTAATATGGGAGTGCAGAGTTCGGGATGATGGTACGATTACCAACTAAACCAGGGATACCAGGAGTTATAATTGATTAAATTATTCTGAAGTATACTCGTTGATAAGGGAGAAAACTTCGCCCATGAAGCGGAGCATTGTAGGTTTGAACATACCATCCATGAGTGTCTTCACTGTTTGGCAGAAACAAGTCTGTGTGTCACCGGATTTTGGTTTTTCATGCTTAAGAGTGGACACGGTTTGCACCATGGCAGTGGCTATGTCCCCTATTTGGCCACTACTTTTTTGCATCAATTCCACAATTTCACTGTCCTTGTTATTTTTTTCGCGTTGCCGTCCACAGCGAGTGTCTTTGCGGGTGGGGGGCATGTCAGGGAACTCAGCAGAATAAGATTTCTCTGATGCATTACTTTTTCTGCCTGCTGGTGTATCACCCAAATTTCCCTCGGCTGCCAAACTCTTCCTAGCCTTGGGACCACTCTTGGCACTGATGTGCGTACCAACACCTGTAGAGCCAGTTGGATCCACTGTCATCGGGTATAACAGTGCGTTGCTTCGAACTGTGAGCAATGCGTGGTGATCTATGCACGGTTTCCCCAATAAGTTGTGCATGTCAGGGTTTATGTGGGGGAGAGAGTCGCTTGCTGGGTGTCCCCACACGCTGCGTTCCTGGGGAACGATTCTTGATGGGTGATGGCAGCCCATCATCACCCACCTGACCAGCACTAGTAGACGCACCACATTCCACATGTGGCTCTTGCACTTCTTTCTGGAAAAAACAAAGGTTATTCGATTTTAGTTCATATGATTAGAATATTTGTAAACTTCTATCAATAATCTGTAAGTATAGGCAACATTTCAAAGATGTATCTACATTAATATATTAAATATGCCAGTCTTTTCTAGGTTCACAAAATATGAAATATTTCTAATAAAAATGATAATAATAAAAGAAATCTCAGATAATAGTATACTTATGGTATTCCATACCAAGGTGGTAAATATGTCCCCCCCCTTTATTTTTTAGAGTAATGGGGCAATTATTCATTTGTGGTTAATCAGTATTTTTACCGACTACTTGGTGTGTACTTACCAAGATTTAATAACGATATGAAATATTAAACGAATGCCACATAAATAATACTCAATATTGTATGGGATAAATGGTGTATTACAAGTTATAGTACAACACAATATGTGGAAGTATTACTTACTCTTCCCACATGTTGGGATTTGTAGTTAGAGCGCCCGCTCCCCGTCTTCACATGGTTTTTAAGGAAGGACAACAGGGATATCACAGCACGTGCACGTGTTGTCAGCTTGTGCGCACCACTTCCAGAAGCCGGTAGGGCCGAAATTTTCTGGAATCGTGTGCGCAGAGAGGCCATTTTAGGACGTAGATCGTCAGCTGCAAAAGAAAGTACTTCTCGTAAGTAAGGTGTCATGGCCCATGAAAGGGTAGAGTTACAAATAGAGGTATGTATATATTACATCACCACCCAAAAAGTACATTCATAGTGATTTTCCCTTTCTTTTCTAGGTGTTACAATTTCTATTAAGTAATTCAAAAAGCTGTATTCTCTCCACATAATTACATTACACAAATTTCCACACATTTTATTCTGTATTGGTTCCACATAATCTGGTGAATAACATTTTGATTTATATAAATGTGATACATATAGAAAAGACAAATGTACACTGGGTGTACATCCGATGACACCTACATAAATATGCATAGATACAGAACAAAAAAATGTTACTTACGTGATATCCCTAGTTTGGAGGCAATTTTGGATTGGATAGGGCGCCGGATTTGGGGGTCCCAGTACTCTGGATTGGAGAGATCATACAAATGTGGATGTGCCTCCCACAGGCGACACAACTCCCTTTCAAAAAGTGCAGCCTGAGATGTTTCAACACCGTCCTCACTGTCTGCTTCAGATTCATCGGATTACTCAACCTGGGAGGATGAGCTTTGTGTGGGAGGAATAAATCCCTGATGTTCCCCATCCTCCCCGGCCTGATCCTCCTCCTCCACATCATCCTCCCCTGACTGAGAGCCATTTTTTTTCTGGGCGACTCTTCCCCACTTTTGGGTGAAGGAGGACCGTGATGTTCAGGATAGTCAAATGGAACATCATCAGAATCAGCGGTAGACTGGGATTAGGAATCATCACAGACTAGGGGGGCCACGGCCTGATCCACAAGGGATATAACAACTCCCTCTCCCTCTACAGCATGATGAGCTGGGATGTTTACAGAATGAATTTTGCAACTCTGTTCTTGTGAAGAAACGTTCTCCAGCTTCTTAAAAATGTCCTTGGCACTTTCTTCACTGCTTCCAGGAGAAGGTGTAGCAGTAGCCACACTAACTTGGGTAGAAGTTGATTCAACTTCTTTCATGGAATCGCATGTGGAGGTGGGTGGGGCCGCTCCTTTCCCCCGCCTACCACGACCTCCCCCCCGGACACGCGCTGATCCTCCGCATGTAGTCCAAAGGCGTTTCGATTTGGGAGGCATTTTCATCCGATGGTCCGATGTTGCAATGTGTCCTTTCCAATAATAGAATGACTTGTGATTTGGAGACCTTTAGTATTCTATATAGGTTATCATGAATAGTGGCGGGAAAATGAAAATGGTCTGCAAACACGTGTACGATTGAAGAGACCCGAGCAGCGGGAACCAGGTATCCGGTCGTCCGGCTAACCGCTCACATGGTGGGGTCTCTCTCCCTCATTGTACTATGTTGCGTAACCGTACTAGGGCGGTACACGGGAGTGACCTAGCTAATGAACCTGAGTCCCTTTGACTGAGGCGGGAGGAACTCTGAGCACGTGGGGAAATAATATGTCAGTGTATATATGCAACATATATAACCTTAATAATTAAATTGTTGCTACATATTTTAAAAGAAAAGTATGGTGTCAACCTTAGAAATAGTGGAAGTTGCTAGAAAAAAGCCCGTAGTATATTAATAAAGTGATGTACAGCAATTCACTGAAATCCACTGCACATGAAAGACCATTTAAAATTCATAAAAACCACTTAAAATTCATAAAATTATTAGTATTTACTATCTATTTATTGGAGGTGAAAGTGAAAGTGGTCGGAAATATAATTTTAAGAGCGATCCATTACTTGTGGGAAGAGGTCCCTGGAGGTAATAACTAGATTGGATATACATAGAGAAGACGGTGTGAAGATGCTGGCCAGGATATATCTGCATTTGCAGACTTACACGGTGTTGCGCCATTAGTCGGAGCAATGGATGAGAGGGTCAGATCGCGCGAAAGATATGCCGTGCGACGCCCCACAGTGACACCGGCGATTAAGTCACAACACACCGCACACAGAGGACAGTACCGCTGCAGTCAAAGGGGACAGGGCTGGTCAACATCTGGACCCCCCATCCAGGTGGGCCGACGCACTACAGAGACACTACAGTCCCAGGCCCGATATGCTGCAGTGGCGGTGGGACCTGCTCCATTCTAACAATGTGCAGCAGATGTGGGTCAGACACACACCAGTCAGCTAAATCTAAAATTAGGATGTAGGATCATCTGTCTCCCCCCTGACTTGCTGTAAGAGTCCCTCATATACTGGACTTTACGGTCCACCTACTGTTTTACCACTGTCACTGGGTAGGCCTAACACACTTAGCTCTATCCTTGCTGAGCTTCACAGCTGCCTTAGTTTTGCCAAAATGATTCCACTGCTGCCACCATGTAGAAGAAGACACTGAGGCCACATGTGCGAGAGAGAAAGTATCCTTTATTATGTTACCTTCAGTACTAGAGAGTGGTACAATTGTATGGCAGGATAACACTACACATTTAAGCAAGTACAATAAAACTGCAGTGAACTATATAGTGTAACACAGGCTGAACAATCACTATTGATTTCCTCCCCAATCTGGTTCCACTAAGCATGATATGTGCATTCAACAATATGACAAGAAGGCAATTTACTTGCCCAAGGCTGAATTTTGGTCACTGTATGCATATTCTCTGATAATCTAATGTCATTTGTCAAGGGGTAAGATAAAAGCAATACAACATCTTCTAGGTTCTATTTATTTTTGTTTTGAAATTGAGAGAAATCACTCTGCCAAACTCCAGTCATGGCTTAAGGCAATCTAAACAAAAATGAATGCAGTTTCACAATACTCCTGGAGGCACCCATGCATTGTGAAAGGGTTGAACATAACACCATGCACAAGTATATATATTGCTCATCATGTTTGATACAAGAGGGGAAGACATTACTATTCATTTTGCAAAAACATAACAAACTTCAATTGTATTTCATTACATATTAATCATATTATGTATCTTTGGAAAGCATTTCGAAGTCTAAAAATGTAGGCAAATCTTAGAACCAATACAGAAAATATTATTAAGGTTAACTCTTAATTTCCTCTCTCATATTATAAGAAACATTTTACTTTTATTATATGAGAGTGTATTACTATCCTTCAGGCTTGGATGGACCATTCTTCCTCCCAGTCCCACTACATTCTGGTAGTTCATTAGTCATATGGCATGTTGTTTTATTACCTAAAAAGTCAACACATTGGGATATGCCAACAATAATGAGGATGAGGGCAACTTGTGTTTTGGTCATTGAAAATGGTCAATTGTCAGAGATTTTCAAACCAAAAAAGAAGAAAAATAATAAGAAAATCAACAAGTACAATAGTCTGTGGTGATTTTTGTTATAAGGTCTTCTCTAATTCTACCATGAAACTGTACTGCCTGTTGGTCACATTATATGATATATTAGAAAAATGATAACGTTATTCTTTTCTAACTCAACAGTCAGATGTCTCTAACGATATTCGGTACCAAACTATTCGAGTTTTTAGTTGTCTTTGTAGGTTTCTCAGTTGCATACACAAGCTGAGATTGCAAGACATACCTTTTCTAACCAAAACTTGATTGCAGTTGTGTATATGATATTTAATTTAGATATTTATCATTATGAACATATCTTTCTCTGATGTCAACCAGTACAAAGCCACTAATGGCTGCACAGCCTAAGACAGCACCTATGATTTCTAAAGCATTCATTTTCCCAGGGTGAAAGCTGCTAAGTAGTGTGTACTGTAAGACAAAGCTAGCCAGTACAATTATGTTCCCCAGAATTCCCAAAACCACAGGGCTCAGTATTTGCTCAGCATATATATGAAATAGGGTCCATAGTGCAGCAGAACTACCATGACCTAACAGAAAGCCAGCCTGACTCACTGTCATGCTCAATCTGATATCATCAATATAAAGCATCAATATTGTAGATGAAAGCACACCTATGACAGCAACCCAGAATCCTAGAGGCAATATGGCCACACAGGACAGTTTTGCCTTTACCAAAACATTTCTGCTAGAAGCTGATAATCCTGCAATAAAAACAGGTGTATATTCCAGCAATGAACAAAAGTGATTTTTCATTATAGATTTTGGTCTAGCTACTCCAAGTCTAATTGTCAGGTTATTATTTAGTTCTCCTGAAGCAGTAAGGGACCCTTTTGAAATTCCATTGAATATGAAGTCTGGCTGAAGCATCAACACTAACCCAACAATCATTAGAGTAACAAAGAGAAATCTAAATATTCCAAGTGGTTTATCAAAAATAATTTTGTTTAAAAAGCATGACTGGAAAAGGCTTGTTGCATTTTTGGTGAAAATAAGGGTTCCCAATGGTAACAGAGCTGCAGAAGTGTAATAGGTAACATTGGTGATATTACTCAGAAGCCCGACAAGTAATACCCAGGGAATAAACTTTATTTCAATCCATAGTGATTCCCTCTTGATGAATAGCAGGCAACCTGAAATTGCTACTTGGAATGCATACCGAAATAAATTTAGTTCAAAAGGTGGTATATATTCTTGTAGCACCTGTGCACAAGCACAGCTTATGGCTCCAAAAACATTGGCGGTGACTGCTGCTGCATATCCAGGTAGAAAAGGGAGCAAATCCTTTGGAAACATGTTGATTGGTAGAATCTAGGTTGTCTGTAAAAAGAATTGCCACTTTTAAGAACACAAGGATATGGTGTATATTGAGACATAGTTAAATCAAGTCCAGTAATACACCTGCATAGATACTGCTTTATTCAGAGAACCAGGGCACACATCAATGAACATCATTATATTCATCTTAATTCATCTGTGTTTACAAACACAAACCTTTCCCTAGGACGTTTGCCATTTTAACACATTAACTGCTTGGCAATCCATATGTTGCTGTACGGGAACATAAAACAGCAAATTGCCCAGCATTCTTGCTTTTAGTGGTAAAATTCTACTTTCATGAGAGACAATTACATACCGTTTAAATGCTACTGCCCATCAACAGCATATCACTTTAAAATATTCCTTTTTATTCTAATAGAGTTGGTATAAACTCTAATTAGGAAAACCAATCTGTCTAGTTTAGTAGAGGCGGTAAACTATCAGTTCCTACACTTTGCTGCTGAGATTTTGGATTCCTGATGCATACATCTTTGCTAGAAGTATTGGTGACTTAGATTCAATGTTATGTATTTTGTCTGTGATATATTATGCCATGCCGTCTGGAGTGACGCTCAGGAGAATTGAACCATATCATCTGTCAACTTGATTAAAAGATTGAGATTTTTAGTTGTAGTCACATACAGAATTTACATAGATTGAAAAAGAACTCTTCTCTGTCTTTTTTTAAACAAATCTCAACTCGTTGGAATCTGAGTTTATTTTCATTTGAAAACATGTTTTGATGTGGCATTATAATTCTTTTACTACCCATAGTATATATGCAGAAACAACTTACCATTGTTTGGGTTATAAGCTCTATGCAGGATTTTCAGTTTCTGTGGTTGCAGAGTGTTGCTTTTAGTCCTGCTCACACAGGTAGTGGTCAGTGGTTGGTATTTCTGTAGTATTCCAAATAATTCCCACATGAGGTGTGAAGCAATATTCACACACAAAAAAGTATACCTTATTCATGATATCAGTAGGAATCATATCTTTTCTTGAAATGCAAAATGAATATGTTCAGTACTGTATGAACTTATGAACATAAAGGAATAATAACTGTTATATGAACTTGCTTGGGTGATAAATCCTAGTGAAAGGTGATGGGGCTGCATGAACTCATGTGGGCAATATCTGAATTCTCAAAATATCAAACCTAGAATATACATGTAGTACATCATAATGTAAAATTGGGAGTATTTACAGTTTGAAAATTTGCAAAATAAGTACATTACATGTATAAATTGATACTTGTTTACTATAATCTAAGAGTTAAAAATCATGGCAAAATGTAAATAAGAAGATATTCTATTCATACTTACAATTTAGTAACACTCCTTCTACAGTAGAAAATGTTGTCTGTATCAGTGACTTTGTAGAGCTAAGGATACACTTGAAATCATTGAAGTGCAAAGTAATTCTATCTATAAATATTTGTGAAGTAGGTCAGGGAATATGTTAACTTGTTAACCACCCAACCATGTCTGTAGACATTTCATGAAATATCTTGTAGGCCCCACTCCAAGGAGATAATATTGTAGGCCCCACTCCGTGGAGATAACATTGTTTCCATTTACAATTGCAGGCTAAGAAATAAAATAGAATCCAATTGGCTTCACAAACTGAAAACTCATGCTCGGAAGGATTAAACACATTGGACACTGGATACAGGTAACTGACTCATCCTAAACAAATGCCACATCAGAATTTGAATCACAGTCTATATTGGTTCTGTCTGCTAACATGGGGTGATAGGCTGAAACAGCTAAGATAAAGAGAAGTTTTAGGAAGAAGGGCAACCTATGCTTCTCCCCTGATACACAACAGATGCTATTTACCCATTACTAAATGAATTCTATATTGCCAGAGATAAACGTGACACGACCGGAGCCATCTATATGGATCTTCATAAATACTTCAACAGTGTGCATTATGGTATCCACCTGAGAAAACTGGGTAAGTTAAGAATCTCAGAAAAATGTCTAGAATGGATTACATAGTCTCTGGATGATCGAAAACAAAGAGTTAAGTTTACCTACAGTATATCAAGACAGCATCTTGTATCTTACAAATATTTGTTCCCTATAGATCTAACCCTAATACAATCTGTGCGGTCTTCTGAAACCAGTTTGTTTATAACTCTCCTAATTCTAATTGCAAGTGCTGCTTTCATCAATACTTTATAGTCATAATTTACCAATTTTATCGGTCTCCAGTTATCTAGATTCTGTTTGTTATCCTATCAGGATTAGAGTAATCACTCCTCTCCTTTATTCTGTAGTCAATAGGCCTCTTTCCCAGGAAAATGATAATGAATTGTACAGTGGCTATTTGAGGGATTTCCAGAAAGATTAGTAAAACTCAGGCATCTGATCCCGACATTTTGTTGGTATCCCGTTCTTTCAGGGTGGATGCCAGCTCCCCCATCGTGATGGGTTGCTTTAGCAGTCCTTTTTCTGATCTATAGAGGCGATTCAATGAGGGTAGGATCTTTTCATCCATTATTTCCTGAAATGTTGGTGAGGGCCCCACTCCAAATTATCATATTTATATAGCTTTCTATTGTCAAATATTTCAGAATTTAACAATTTTTTTTTGCAAGAGAGGTTTCAAGTAGAATGAAAAATCATGATGATAAAATAACATAATGTTTATTAATGTAACACTAGACTAGAATAAGATACTGCAGGGAAATAAGGCCTTGGTTGTTTTGTAGAAAAATTCTACTGCAAGTCTTGACATTCTGAGGAACTATTTCTTACCACCATGTACTTTTGTTTACATTTAGAAAACAAAGTTTAATGACATACATATCTTTTTTTAAAACCATTTATTTTTACTGGAGGCACTCAGTAATAGTCTTACTGGTTTCCATGTAAGTCCAGTCACATTAGTTTTTACACAGGGTTATGATTTTATGCAATGCAGTCAGACAAATATTAACATATTTACAAACAATATAAATCATAATACATGCTCATTCCATCGACATAGATCTTTCACCACTGGTGATATAGGCATAGGTCGGTTCATTTTGACTTCATACAGTATGTTGACATGGACCTTATTGATGTCACTTCAGTAAGTCTATTCGATTGTTCATCCTGGGAGCTGTTTCAAAAGTCGAGTGAGGTCTCGCCAGCGGTACGTCGCATTTCAAAGCGCGAGGCCGGCAACAGCGAGCGGCACTTTGAATCAAAGCGGCAGCAAAACTGTTACCAAAACCCCATAGCGAGCCGCACCTCCACCTCGACAGTGACACTTCAAGTGCAGTTGTTTAGCTCTAGCTTTGGCTGTGAGTACTCTCATTTAGCACCCTCCCAACTTTTGAAACAGCTCCCTGATCTTCATTTATGTTTTAAATGTAATTTGTCCAAAAGACAATCATGATAATAAAATAACATAATGTTTATTAATGTAACATGTGGTCTAAAACCATTCTGTTTCTCTCTAGTAATGTTGTCGTTCAAAAAGCTATAAAGATGCTTATGAGCGATTTTCTCCATGATCTTGCCGGGGAGTGGAAGAAGGGATATTGGCCTTAAGTTGTTTACATCAGCACTATTTCCCTCTTTTTTTAATGGTACTACCAGTCCCCTCTTCCACTCCTCCGGGAAAATACCAGTCTGGAAGGAAGTGTTTATTAAATAGGTAAACTGCGATATAAGAACGATCAATGCTTCCTTTAGATACGGTGATGTCAGACCTTCTATAGCAGAGGACTTCGTTATCACAATATCTTTCAAAGATTTCATAACTTCATCTTCATTAGTAACAATCGTGTCTATATTGTTTCCTCGGTGAAGATCATTTACCCGATTCTCATCAAAGTTCTCTGCCAGAGACGGCCCAATGGTTATAAAGAATTTGTTTATAAAAGCTGTTATAATGTCATGTTCTATTTGTACACATCATATTTTAGAACAAAGTTATTTGGTTTGCTTGAGTCAGTTTTGGTAAAATATTCTAGAATTTTTTGGTGTTACTCAAGTTTACTTAGAGTGCATCCTTAATGAAGTTACCCTTTATCAACTTATTTGTCTGGTTTCTGGACTGCCAGGCAATGTTCCAGTCAGCTTCTAGGTTAGGTCTACATGCTTTTTCCATCTGTCTATCTTTGTCTTTTATCATCTGCCAGTATTTCTACATGAGAGTCCACTGTTTCTGTGACTTTGTGCAGGCCTGTAGCAACTTCTTTTTGTTTTTCAGATAATGTTTCAATGTTCGTTTTGATATCCTTCAGTGAGTTTGTAATACTTTCCTTGTGCACCTTTAGAATGTTCAAGTCCGTTTTGAGTATATTGATGTCTTGTGCCATCGGCGTCAGCATTTTCCATAGATCATCAATGGATTTTGTCGGCCGCTTCAGTTCACTTTTGTTCGCCATGTTTTCCAACAATGGAGTCGCCGGAATTTGTTGAACTTGCACTACGCATTTTTACCTGCTGTTTTGGGGGCATCCCGGGTTTTCAAGTGATGTACCAGTCTTTTATATGTGTTTTGAGCTTGTCTGATGTGCTCCCAGTCAAACTTATCACCGTATCCCCAGAATTATTAGCAGAGTGTTTGCAAGGTCTTTGCAACTACATGCTATGATGTCAACATTGTAACATTATCAGCTTGGTATCCTGATCTTCCATAAGGCAGTCAGATACAACGAGTAACTAGAGTGCAACGACAACAAATACACCAGACAAAACACCAGATTTTGTTATTAGATCTTTTGATACTTTTCAACATATCATATCATTGGATTTATTGAATTTACAAACAGTCTTCTTCTGTCAGAAAAGCTGGTAAAATTGCTTTGATTGGGTCTCGTTTTACATAATTCGTGTATTTTTTTCCTACTCATATCCTTTGAACTGTCTTTACCTAATACGGTTTTCATAGCCCTGTTCACTAATATTTGTAGTTTTTGTCATTGTACTTTAGTCGTTCAGTATTGGCTATGGCCTGCATACTCCAGTACCGGATTAATCATATGTTTAAGCAGTTTTATGTTCGTTTCAGTATTTAGAAAGTATCTAATCTTTCTATGTCTAAACAGTTTTAAGTTGAAATTCCATATTACTTTTTCGAATTGCTTTTTAGAACTGAGTTTTTTATCAAAGAGTATGCCTCAATATTTATAAACCTTAACAGCTTCTAGTTTTTTCGTACCAAAGCTTATTGATTTTTTTTAATCTATCCCTTTCTGATTGCCATACCACATTACTATCGTTTTACTGTATTTGACTATAACCTTCACTTGTGTTAATCCAAAAGAACATTTACATATATAGATCTACTTCAGCTAGATTTCAGTATGCATATTTACCCAATATACCTTGTACAAATATACTTTGGCAATTAAGTCGGGTTTAGTGGAGGGGATGGTCCGTGTGGGAAAGTAGACTATTTCCAGTCACCTCTGATTGAGATGTGGCTCCAGAGAAACTACTAGAAATCATTTATTGCATTTGTAAGATGTTAGATGAGACAATATTTTGTAGTTAATTTGGGATGATGGTATGTTGAATTGATTGTAAAAACTGTTTGAATGTTTGCTCTAACTCATACCCTATAGATGATAAAGATCTGCAGGGATGGTCCTAAAGAATTATAAATATTTTGCTCATACATAGACTTCTGTGTGTATAGCAGACAGTATTTCATATGATGCAATAGGGAAGATTTTAATTTGGGATTTTAAGGAAATAGGGAATATCTAAGTTATTTGTTGTTATCAAGAATTTCATAGACCAATATTACAAGTTTATAGTGGAGCTACCTCCATTATGAAGCAAATCATCAAGTTTCATACACAGGACAAACCTTAGACATTCTTCATATATAATTTCTTTATTGATGTGGCCTGAGAGTGTAAATTCCATAGTGTGATATTTCAGTCTCTCCCCATCAATCTTCCTGTAAACCCATGTAAACAAATTCCTGATAGTTCTGATAGAGTAATAAACCCATCTAATAGGGTTCTGCACATAGGAGCCACCATTAGAATTTTTGTCATTTTAAGGACAACAACTACTTTCTCTGAACCTGAGTTAGGCCACATGCGTAATATATATATATCCAGATTCCCAATAGGGTTTGTGTAGAGGGATTAGAAGAAGAGAGATCAGGAGACAATGGGATGCATATATGGAAGAAGTAGGATTTGGCCAGACAGGTAGGACTTGGACACACCACACGAAATACAAGGAAAACCTTTTTATGATGATAAAGATTCTAACATCTATATTAGGGGAATCACAGTAATGTTTATACAGTGCAGGGAATATGGCAATTAAGCTGAGATGAAAACATGAAAAACTCTAAATATCTTTGTGCAATAATTATAGCTTTAAGGTACGATGTGACTTTCTATTATATTCGCACCTATATCTTAAATTTTACTGTCTCCTAAATCTGAAAGACACATACATAATGTTTCTTCAGCTTGACAGTATATATTTGCCATTATATGCTACTATGTCTCTATCGTTTTATGTAAGGTTGCTATGATATTTCAATGTTTATGATCTAGCCATATTAGATGTATTCCTTATAGCACCTATTTACTTCCCTATGCCTATATGAATCACCCATCTCAGAAAACACACATTTTGCATCCTAAATCATGTTTGTACCTTTATTCGAACCAAAATTGAGTATTTAAAGATTTCAGGCACCCTTAAGTGGGGTGTCCCTTAATCGGGGTGTCCCGGAAGAGGGTTTTTACTGTATTGTTTCCACAACCAGGTTTAACCAAAATGGTGGAACTCTTATCGACCACATCTATTCGAACTCTAAATATATCACAGAAAGTGGCACAGGCGTAAGTCAACTAAGTGACCACCTTTCCATTTATGCACATCGTAAAAAACCTAAGGAAAAGTCTTGCCCAGCCGAATTTGTGGGTAGATCATACAAAAAATACAGTGTTGATAGTTTAAACGACTGGGTAGTTAATCATGATTGGCATGAATATTGGGATACCCGTGATCCAGAAATACTATGGGAGATAATACTTAAGTGTGTCACGGCATACCTTGATCATACCTGCCCAATTAAGAGAATGATATTCAAAAAGAAAAGAGAATGCTGGGTAACTGACGAGGTATTATCACTCATCAATGAACGGCAAGACATTGTGAGAAAGCTTAGAAATGTCCATGATCCAAACCTGTTAAAACGGGCTAGGCGTCTAAGCAACCAAATTAGACAGGCAATTAAAAATTGTAAAAGCGACTATTGTATAGAGCAGCTTGGACAAACAAAAGATAAACCACTAGAATTTTGGCGTAGAATTAAAGATCTTTATATGAAAAACAAATCTACTGAACAGGCAAATCTAAAGGATGAGAACAAAGTCCCCATTGATCATAGTCAGTGGGCTAGTAATATGAATCAGTACTTTTCAAAGATTGGGCAAAATCTTTTTAACCAATTTGGCCCTGAAATAATCGAAGAAAATATTCGCAATATAAAGCTACATGGAATAGAGCCTGGAGAACTTGCCCACATTGTAGAAGCTGGTGGAGTAAGCGAGCTGATACATGATAATAGCATTCATAAGTCATCATGGGGTTGCAAATATCTCTGCAATAGCCCTAAAAGACCTCCTGAAAATTCATAAGGCAGAATTTATTCACTTACTGAAATGCAGTTGGAAACTCAACGAATACTGCCCTCTTGGAAGGTGGGTCCCATCATTCTGATCCCTAAATCAGGTAATACATCTCACGTTGAGAATTGGCGACCTATAATTATATTGCCTGCTCCATCTAAAATCCTTGAAAAGGTTATTCTTGATTTCACACTTTTTGAAATAAATGAGAAACTTAATGAAAATCAATTTGGGTTTAGACAGGGAAGGGAACAGGCGATGCTATTTTTAAACTTATACAGAAAATTAGTGAAAACAAAGATGATGGCCTGATAACCGCCTGTTGCTTTTTTATGCAAAAAAGGCGTTCGATTGCATACCAAGAGATATTTTACTAGATAAAATTGAACACACTTTAGGAATGTCAACTGTTCTTACACAATGGTTTAAAGATTACTTATGGGGGAGGAAACAATCGCTAATTTTAAATGAGGTTAGATCAGATGATATGGTGAGTCCCTCAGGGCTTCGTTTTGGGCCCGACACTTTTTAATATATATGTCAATGACATGACAGAGGCTCTTTCAACATGTGAATCAATACAATACGCCGATGACTGGGTTATTTATGTGAGTGGTCTCCGTAGTGCCCAGGTTTTAGAGAAGCTGCAAATAGGAATAAATGAAATCTCTGAATGGTGCTCTAGGAATGCTCTTACGATAAATGTAGACGCAGGAGCCACGCAGCTAGTGTGGCAACCAACCCCTGTCTACACTGAGCCACGACATAGGGGTTGGTCGGGTCAGATTACATACAGTATCCCCCTGTGCTTGCCTCAAACCAAATACTTTTGTTCTATGTATGCTCTAAAAGCAGGAATACGTAACAGGTAGAATTCATAGCTTAGGAAATTGATAATGAAGTCTAGCTTCATGGTGGTTTCATTCTAAAAGATATACACAAAAGTAAATAATAAAATGGTAAATTGGCTTTCTCCAAACAGTTCAAAAGTTATAGTAGGAGAGTAACTAACACTTATAGCTATTGGTTCAAGGCGGTCACGTACTTAACCCGACCAGAGCTAATGGGCAATTATGCTGTGTTTAACCATTACTTTTACATGGACCTTCACACCATTGCGGGTCATCTGTAGATCTCAACATTTCAGGCCATTTGGTTAAAAACGCCCTGGTCTGAAATTCTCAATAAGTCTCAGTATGGAGGTACAGGATCGCAATGCAACGTTCCATATTCCTTGTGACCTGCCAGCCTGCCAGGAGCTGTTTCAAAACCATAGACTTAACCCACGTTTTGAAACAGCTCCCTGGCATACTTCATGTACTTCAGTTTGTAAGGTATCATCGATTATGTGCTTGAACTACCCCCCCCCCCCCCCCCCTCTTGCGACTCGAGCGCTTGTGTTTTTACGTACATCCGTACGGCCAGTCTCAGACTGGGTATACCAAATATCAAACATGTTTGATGTTATAAACGCTTGCGATCCAGGGTACATGAGGTAAGCCCAGTCTCAGACAAGCGGGAAACTTGCAGTCTACACAGTGCGTTTTGCCACGTTGTGATCCTGAAAGTACGTCCAGTCTGAGACTGGGCTTACCTTGGAACCAGAATCGCACAACGTGGACTGGCTTTTGAGCAAATAGTTATCCACACGACTAGATGGATATTAGCTCACAGATACCGCGTAGTTTTAAAAAGGTATGTTATGTTTAACCAGTTTATTAAGCAGGAGAAGATTTAAAGCTCTTTTAAAGTCAATAAAAACATCCGCAACTATTTTCTTGTTATCTCCACTGATTTTTGAATGGTTCTTCACCTGTTCTTTCATTGATCACCCTACCACCGCCCCATTCAGAAGCCGATAACATTAGAAATATATCAGATATGAAGCTTGACAGGGCTGTAACGCGACGAGCGAGTAAGTGACCGATTCCAACGCGGATTTCAGCCGTGTTCCCGCGAAACATCGTCGGGGTTCTTCAGATCTTGACCGTGGTTGGTTGGTAGTGGTCAGATGACCTGATTCTAGTGTTTTCTTTTGCTGTTTTAGCAGATAAAGGCACTTGAACCTGTGTGTTAACCAATCCTTGCAGTTGTTGTTCCCTGTTTTTGTTGACACTTACTGTGGCGCCACCACTATGTGATGGAGAGGTGCTGCCATCTGGTGTGCAAAGTGTGAACTAACTTGTTCTGCTGCTCCTGACCCCTGTGGAGGGAAAGAGGAGTTGTTCTAAAGTATATAGAATCTAAGGAGTGCATTTATTTAGATGTTTTACGGTCTTACTCGTTAGTTTCTACAGAATATGTCTCATCAGGCATAGCTACAGCGTCCTTTGGTGGCCAATAAGGCATGAGGCTATCACTTTTTTGGTGATTCTCTCTCTTAGCAAAATTAATTGTTGATTGTGGTGGGCTGAACCGTGTTCTTAGGTTGTGTATCAGTCACAGGTAATCGTCTATGGATGTTTTGTGAACTAGAAGTGGTATATTTCGTGTAAAATTTCCTCTTCTGAGTTGGGTTTTCTCCCGTCAACTCTCTGCGAGTCTGTTAGGGAGACGTTATTCTCATAGAAAAATTTGTTATACGAAATATATCAGATATGGTTGGGACCCACCATTGACAAATATGGGTGCAGAGGCAGAAAGTTTTGAAACATTGTACATATTTCAGAACCAGAGCGTGCAATATGTATTTATAACATCAAGGCTGATTTCTATTTACCATAATTTTTCAACAACAAAAAATATTTAGCGAAAATTGAAGAACTCTTGATCATCTTCTTGTACATATCCAAGATGGCGGACACTGTGCCATTCTGGTAGCGGTGGCATTGTTTGAAAATACAATGTTTTTATATTAAAAAAAAGTATCAAAACGGTCAGATTTCAACAAGCTAAGTAAGGTCATAGGTCATAAATGAAAAAAATAAATTGATGTGGTTGGATGAAAATCGCCAAGATCGACCATCCCACCTCCTAGCAACTGAACAGAGAACTCCCTTGTTGCACATGATATGGCCAGTGTGGAATACACATTAATCCTACCCCTAATAAAAAAACTCCATAGGCTTAACATTAGTGGACTGTATTTGGTCTAAGGTGCAGGAAAATGAAATTTATCGCTCTAGTGGGATACAGTGGCGTCATTTGAATAGCGACCAATGATTATCACTGATTATCGGTGAGTTTTATGTTATTTCTTGATTTGCTGAAGTAATTTAGATGGGGTAGGATAAATTCTAAACCAAACTCGAGTTAGTCTTGTTGTCTATCGCATGACGGCAATGTCTGCTCCTCACTGCACTTGGCTTCGCCTCATGCAGTAATACACGACATTGTCGTCATGCGATAAACAACAACACAACTAACTCTCGTTTGGTTTCTCCTAGGTCTCTTTCTTACCTCACTCCTATAGTTTATTTACTCTATGCCAGAATATTGTTAGCCAGTTTTCTTCTAACCAGCCATCTACAATATTTTAATTTATTACCTACCCAATACAGAGTCTCCATACTAAGCCTATGTAGCCTACAGATCGCTACTGAGTAGAATACAGAAGGCCAGATTCCTGTAGGAGAATACAGCTTTTCCGGCTACCTGACGGGCATTATAGGAATTATTTTATATAAACAATGCACAGTGCTTGCATTGAATTTCTAATTATTTACAATATTTTTTCCAAATGATTAGTCGAAAGGTGGGTAAAAAATACAACATTACCATGATTTCGATCTGTGTTGTCGTGTTCTCCTTGTAGTAGACACTATACAATACTCCTCTCTATCGCTCGCAGTATTACTTCACGTCAACTACGCGGAGAATACGGCAATGTAGGTCCAAATCATGGTAATATTGTGTATATACCTATAGCCAAATGTATTTTTACTGACTGGGAGGACAAATCCTGTTTGTCTCCGAATGACAAAAAATGTAAACTTACGTCCATCTGTACCATGTGACTTTTTAACATTTGCAGAGCAAAAAATACAAACAAAATGGCGGACGTTTCACTGATTTAGAAAACAGACAATTATCTATGGTTTTGTGTATAGGCGGCCATAAACCACGAGAGGGTTGAAGCGCCGTAATACACGAGCGTCTTTTCTCACGCGAAAAAACTCAATTCAACAGTCGTTTTCTGATCTCCTTAGCCTAAGACCAGCCTCCGACAGCCTCTGCCATTGTGCAACTGCTCAATGTTCGTTTGTCCCTAAATCATGCTGCAGTTCACTGTGTGGTTCCAAGATCATGTGTAAGTAGTTCATACAGAATACGAAAAACTAAATAATAGTTTATAAGATATAAAGGTTTCTGACGGCATGTCCCTAGGCTCTAGAGTAGAGTTGCTACTCTTTATACAAGAGGGAAGGACATTACATTCTATTGGACTACATCATTGCACACTTCCATTGTATTTCATGATATTGACCATATAATTTGGCTCAGACAGGAGCAAAGTAGAGATTCATAACATTCTTTATGTAATACAGATTTCATGGCTCTTGTTAGTATTATTGATGCGTTTCCTCGATTTGGTCCTTCATGTTAGAAATATTATATTATGTCAAAGCATCTTAATTGAATTTTGATTGGATGATTGGAAATATCATAATTGGATTGTATCGAGACTATTTGTGTAAACATGTGTAGACGTCACAGGCGGCCATCTTGGAATAAAGACACTTGGACACAAGGCGCGGTTGATTGCTGACTTGTCATTGACAAATGGATGGCAAATATTTTTCATGTACTGGAAACAGACAGAATATTCTGAAGTTCTGTAGAGCATTTTCATATTGATAAAAGTAGGAGATTCTAGAGATATACAGATATACAGATTTCTTTTGTTACATACCATTTGTTCCATTTACCAATAAGGGTGACAACCTGTCAGCATTGGGTATTCCGATTGCAGGTTTTCTTCAGGTGCCATCTCCTAGTAATAGTTAACAAGCATTTTTGGGCTCCTTCACTTACTTCCGAAAGATACTATTCACCATTTCTCATATGTGCCTGTGTTACATATTAACAATAGTGATGGTAATAATACATTTGTTACTGTATCAATAAAATACATGAGTGTCCAATTAAATATCTCCAGGTATGCTTTCATTCATAATGGACTTGGTTGACGATTTAAACATCTTAACTGTTGGGGTATTGCGAACAACTGGCTTAAGTTCATTCCACTCTTTCCCTCCTGCATATTCAACACTTCTCATATAGCTCTGATAATTTGGTTGACATAGTTTTAGAACAGGTGCTATATATAAACGGGTATTTCTTGTATTATTATCGGTATATTCAGGGCATCTCGATCTAACATACATCAAATTCCTTAGATGACATTTGCGTCTTTCACTTAACAAGGGCATTTTTGCTTCTTTATGTAAGATATGTACACTTGTTCTATGGTATTTGTGCAGACATAATCTTAAGCAATAGTTTGTTGTTTTTTTGTAATTTTTCAGTTAACAATTTTTGACCATTAGAAAACGAAACGTCAGCACAATCAAAGTATGGGGCTATATATGTCCTATATACCCTTAAAGAAGTATCTTTGTCCAGGAAAGGACGCATCTTTGAGAATTGATATGTCCTATATGCCACCTTTTTTAATACGTCCGATATATGATACTCATATGTTAACCTTTGATCATGAAATTCACCAAGATATTTATATGAGATAACTTTTTGCAAAAAAGTGTTTTTCAGTTCCAAATTGATATGCCAATTTTTTTTAAATTAAAATTTCTTTCAAAGCACATAAATTTAGTTTTATTCGCATTTATAAATAGTTTATTCTGGGTACACCAATTTTCAAATAAATATAGAGCATTTTGTAAGGTCCTTTCAATTGATTTTTTTCCCTTACTGGTTATATAGATAACGGTATCGTCCGCATATAAGCGTATATGTACGTTCTTCATATATCTTACTAGTCATTAATGTATAGTAAAAAAAAAGCGTAGGTCCGAGATTGGATCCCTGGGGGACACCGCAGACCACTCCTCCACTCTCAGACAAGTTAGAGTTAACTTTGGTTCTTTGCATTCTGTTATTAAGATAATTCTTAAAAAAATATAAATTATACCCACATATACCAAATTCTAATAACTTAGAGATAAGGATGGAGTGGTCTACGGTGTCAAAGGCCTTTTTAAGATCAATAAACACGGACCCCGTGAGGAGTCCTACATTCACATTGCGCAAAATTTCATCACTAAACTAAGAAAGTGTTATAGTAGTTGAGAACCCTTTAGGAAATCCCCCTTGGACATTAGTAATGATATTCCTGTCATTAATATGTACCCACAACTTGCCATTTACAATTTTCTCTAAGATTTTACATTGAAGGGGCAACACTGAAATAGGTCTATAGTTTGAGTAATTTTTTACATCACCTCCTTTGGGTATTGCCGTAATAACAGAGGCCTTCCAGGAAGTAGGTATCATACCAGTATCAAAAATACAGTTGCATAAATCAGTAAATTTCTCCTTTATAAGTAGTAAGAAATGTTTTAATACCTATGTCTTAATCCCATTTATACCAGATGGTTTTTTAATCTTTATTTCTTGCAGTATTTTTTCCATATCTTCGTTAGTAGCATGGAGATTTTCCATTTCCTCATAATACATGAGCATCATAGAATTTCCAGGGGGTGTCCAGTTCAATTGTATTTTCTTTAGTATGTTCTACTCCAGGTAATATTGAATTTATTTCTCTCAAAAATTGTATGTATCGTTTTCTCTAACTAACCCACTTGCAACCAGTGAACTTGATATTTATTCAGGTTCCAAAGGAAGTACCCCAGTTTTTTTATACTGAATTTATACTATTTTTATGCAAACTCAAAGCCTGGAATAGAAGTCCTGTGATACGATATATGTGTGTATGTATAACTAGGTATAACATAACTGGTACGCATGCTATACTGTCAAAACGACTGGTTCATTATGCAGCCAATGAAAACCAGCTACTTGCTGATGGCTGCCTTTATTGGATCCACAAGCACCTGTAATTCTCCATCTGAAATGTCACATCATCAATGAACCAAAAATAATCTGAATAAAAAGAAAAATGTCAAGCACCAGTAATTCAATCAGGTATTTCGGTCTTGAGAGATTGGTCATGGTCGTTTGGGCACGCTTCTAAGATAATGAGACACCCTGCTCTTTCCCAGAATCACAGTGGGTACCAGGCAGATAGTGAAGGATAGTGTTCTTGAAATATGCTGGAAGCCTATATGTGACCACGCTAACCTATAGGCAACGGATATAGGTCGTACAAGCACGCTCTGAAAATATCACTGAATTGTCATCTTAATTGTTGCATCCAATTGAACAGATATACTTGCTTATATTTATCATTATTATTATTTATCATTAATAGAAATTATTATGAACAGTTCCTTCTCTAATATCAACCAGTACGAAGCCACTAATGGCTGCACAGCCTAAGACAGCACCTATGACTTCTAAAGCATTCATTTTTCCAGGGTGGAAGCTGCTAAGTATTGTATACTGTAAGACAAAGCTAACCAGTATAATTATGTTGCCCAGTATGGCCAAAACGACAGGGCTCAGTTTTTGCTCAGCATACATGTGAACTAATGTCCAGAGTGCAGCAGAACTACTGTGACCAAATAGAAGACCGGCCTGACTTATTGTCATACTCAATCTGATATCATCGATATAGAGCATTAATATGACAGATGATATCATGCCTATGGTAGAGACCCAGATTCCTATAGGGCCAATGGACACAGATGACAGCTTTGCTTTAACCACAACATATCTACTAGAACCAGATATTCCTGCAATAAAAGCAAGTGTGTATCCCAGCAAGGAACCAGATGGCTTCTTCACTATAGAATCTGGTTTAGCTCTTCCAAGTCCAATTGTCAAGTTACTGTTCAGTTCCTCTGAAGAAGCAAATGATCCTGAAGATATTCCATTGAATATGAAGTCTGGCTGAAGCATCAACACTAGTCCAACCAGCATTGATATACCAAAAAAGAATCTAACAACTCCAAGACCTTTCCCAAAAACTAGTTTGTTCAAAAAGCATGAATGAAAAAGGCTTGTTGCATTTTTTGTGAAAATAAGTGTTCCCAAAGGTAACAGGGCTGCAGCAGTGTAGTAGGTAACATTGGTGATGATACTCAGTAATCCAGCCAGTAGTACCCAGGGAATGAACTTCCTTTCAACCCATGGTGATTCTCTCTTGATAAATAGCAGGCTACCAGAAGTTGCTACTAGGAATGCATAACGAAACACATTTAGTTGGAAAGGTGGTACATATTCTTGGAGCACCTGTGCACAAGCACAGCTTATGGCTCCAAAAATATTGGCGAAGACTGCTGCTGCATATCCAGGTAGGAAATGGAGTAGATCCTTCAGTAACATGTTGATTGGTAGTATCTAGGTGATCTGCAAAACAATACTGCAGTCTTTAAGAGTGTAGTGATATGGTGTATATTGAGACAAAGATAAAGCAATTCACACTGTGTAAGCTGTATAGATTTAATCTGAGCACATATTGCTATAGTGTTAAACACTATTAACCAACATGATTATATTCATCTTATTTCATAAATGTTTCCAGACACAGACCTGCTTCTATGACTTTGCATTTTTAATATATCAACTAATTGACAATGCTTCTAGTGACAGGGTTAGGCCATTTATATCTCATGTGCAGAAATGACCGGCTGCTTTCGACAAGCCAAGGAAACGGCAATAAACTGCTGTTTTTACAGCTATGATTGCAAATCATCAATGTTAATTACAGGAGGGACATTCAAAATCATTCAAAATCAACATGGCATTATATATGCATAGGACTTGAGAGGGACTTCACAGCATTGCTATGTCTTCAAAAAAATTCCTGGTGTGATAAGATGGTATGAGAATTTCTTTTTATCAAATGTCATGTATAGTATCTAAGGCCTAATCTCATAGACTAATCTTACAGTGACAAGAAAAGAGAATTTAGAATATCTTCTTTTCTTCATGAAAAAGACAGATAACTTTATACAGATATTTCCAGATCCCATAATTACAGTTACCTAGCCGACACTCACTTCCTGGTTACCCTAACTACAGAAAGAGGACATCAGTGGGCAATTCCTCATTATCAATCATAATCACTCCAGCCCTGATAGCCCTCTCAGTTCTTGCCCAATGTCTCCTTAACTTATGGATAGAGATGATCATCAGTCATCAACCTCTGTTCCTTGTTTCCATCAGTGCTGGAATGATAGAAGCCTGTGGAGAAGTCCACCCTTAGTATAGTCCTCTGCAACCTAGTGTCTGTCCTATAGTGTTCCAGCCTCCTCACTGTAGTGGTGGTAATGCCCAGTAGCCTGGAGATGTTGATGCCTTAGTGTCTGGGTGAAAAGAGATTCCTGTGTGGATATTTGCTTCTTATATACTTTCTCAGAGGTCAGTGCAAATGAAGATAAGGGACGGTTCAATTTCTGGGGGTGGTGGTCCAAAAAGTTGGGCCTTAACCACTATCTGGAGTGAGGACCTATTAGGAAGCACCTGTGTTAGTCTCAACACATATGTCACACAACTCTTTCTCATACTGTGCCAGCGGGGAAAAATCTGGAGAGCTGACATCAGTGCACCTCCTCTTCTCCCTCCCCTACTCCTCTCTTCTCTCCAACACCTGGGGACATTGTTGTTATCAGAGTGTAGGGGTCAGGTCAGTCAAGCAGTGGTTGTTTGCTTTATGCTCAAAGATGTGTGTCTTGATCCTCGCTGTGTGATGATTCCAGTGGGCCGATACACAGAAGTGCTATGGGTTTCCCTGGATTACATAACTTGGTCTGTATGTAAGACTGGGTCCACCATGAGTCAAAAGATTACTGGAACAGACATGATTTGTTAAAGAATGGTATATCAATAAACATTGTTTACCTAAGTTCCGGAGCATCTGGAATCAGAGCCACCAACCACTAAAAGAGTAATAAATCACTGGGTGACCCTTTGACTCATGACTGTGTTCACAAGTTTATCCATGTATTTGGGGTTGGAGACCGGCTGTATATATGCAACAGACAGAAGGAGAGACACTCAGAAATACACAAGAAGACAGAGAGGGACAGAGGCAGAAAGAATGATAGCTCTGACATGAAGCGACGTCATCTCATCGGAAGACAGCAATTGACTGGAACTGAAGCTGTCGTGACCCTTTCTGAGTGACATACTGAATGACCCATGCTGAGTGACCATTCTGAGTGTCCCAATCTGAATGACACATACTTTGTGACCCTTTCTAAGTGACACTTTTTGAGTGACCAATTTTGAGTAACCCATACTGAATGACCCATTCTAAGGGGCCCTAGTGCCACATTTACACCATCCCCCGGACAGTCCCGACAGCCTCAACAGGGCATCACCATATCTCAACAGCTATTTCCGAGTCCTGCCTTAAGTTGTCAAGATTGCGAATCATGGGTCGACTAGGCTGTTGGGGAGTTGTTGGGTCGGGAGTTTGGGTCTGTCCAAAATCCATCCAAACAGTCCCAGCAACCACTTGGGGTTTATGACCACCAGGGTTTGGCTCAAGTCGACAGGCCATCTGCCACAGACCTCAACTCGTCTTATGTCGACAGACTCTTTGATTGTAAGTCAACGGGCTTCAGTCAGAGACTTCCTACAGAGGACATTGACTTGGGTCCTGTCCCATCAGGAAGCCTGACAACCTACAGCATGTCAAATTTGATGTGGCCAATTTACACACCATGGGGTAATGAAGCCTGTCAACTTAAGGCAATTTACGTTTGACGTTTACATCAATCTAAGGTCTGGTAGGTCAAGAAAAGACAGGGTGAGATTCATTCCCGTTGACTTGCATCCATGTTTGGTATATAAAAGACAGCATGCGGACAGGTCCTCATTCCACTTCGAGCAGCCAAAGAGCACACATCTCTCACCACTCACAACTTGGTCCATGAAAAATGCCTCCAAAGAAGCAGAAGCAGAAATAGGCTCCTACCACTGCTACTACTACTACTGCTGAATACTCTGCCTGCTGATGCACCAGATGTTCCTGATGTTCCAGCAGATACACAGTCAGATACACCTGAGACCTCTACTGCTGTTGAGTCTGTTGTACACATGCATGATTCGGAATCAGAAGACCTGGAAACAGCACCCTCTGTAGATCCAGAGTCATTGAAGGCAGACGAGATGCTCACCCAACCACATCCATGTCGCTGCCAAGCACCACAAATTATTAGAAACTTCTCTGAAGATGAAAAAGAAGCAGTTATCAAATATCTCCAGCAGCATCCTGAACTGTCTTCCATAAAGCTGCCCGACTTCTGCAACGCTTCACTCAAGGACCGGCTGTGGATGGAGAAGGCACAGCCTATAGGCCACACACCACAAGAAGTCAAAACCTGGTATGACAGTATGTGGACAAAGCTTGGCAAAATCTGTAAGCTTTTGTCCAAGTCTGGCCAGGTGCAGAAATGCTGATGACAACTGAGAGGCGGATCTGGTCCAGATTCTAATTCCTGGTTCCACACATTACTGTGCTTAGAAGTCACACTGTAGTGCCGTTCAAGCCATCAGCCAGTGCCAGTGGTATTCCATTGTCCGGTGCCAGTGTTCTGTGCCTGCCATCTTCTGTCGCACCGGAAGACAACCTACCGACAGCCACATCGCCAGCAGTAACGCCATTTGCTGTAGTGGTGAGGACAGATCCGGGTACACTCATGAATATGCTTCAGACATTCATGAAGGAAGTTGTGAAGCCCAAGCCAGTAGTTCATGGTTTGAGTTCTGACTTCACTGTGTACATAGGAGATATTCTGAGCAAACTACAAGAACACCATTGGTTTGAGGTGGAGTGGTGTATCATCAGTGTTCTTCAGGAATGTCAGGTGACCAACAACCAGGAGTCGGCAGTAGTAAGTACCAGTCGATGATGTGGATCCACAACAACGGCGGCTGTGGTTCGAGCAGCAGCAGCATTCTCAGTAGCAGCAGCAGTTTCAGCAGCAGCAGTCTATCTATATCTACCTTTATTACATTTTTTATGTGCCTTTGTTGCCTTGTGAAAGCAATATAAATGTGATTATTGATTATTGTCATTGATATTGATGGTACTCACTGATGCTGATAACGACCCTGTTCAAGCTTATAGTTGAATCCGGAAATCATCTTACCCCAGCCTATCCCCCGCTGTGGGAAACCCTCGCCCCCACTGCCACTGTTAGAAGTGGTGGGGGTTAGGCGGGGGTTAGGCGGAGGTTAGGTGGGGGTTAGGTGGGGGATGGGGACTTCAGTGTTGGTCCAACAGTGAGGCACCGGGGGTGCCGGGGGAGGCCAGGGGATTGGTAGGACTTCTCCAGCTATAAGCCTTGTCAAACATTAGAGAGGGCAGCGGGGGTGGGGGGTCTCAATTCTTTTTCTTTTTCCTTTACATATACGCCTACCATATGTAACATGTATACGACTGGCGTATACATGTTGCACAGAGGATATTTCTTTGTATACGCCTGGTGTGAAATACAGCGAAGACACTTCCATATACAAAAGTAGACAGTCTTGTATACGCCTCATATGCTGGCATGATATATGTCCCACAGAGACGACCTATACCTCTACCAACACAGACAGTTTGTTTTGAAGTTATTAGAGATAAGTATTCGAGATCACAGCACGAAAACCACCAGCATATTCTCGCCTCCTTGGTCGCCAAGGCCATTGTGATTGCTCGAGCGGGCAATAGGAAATTTATACAAACCAAGGCACCAATCATCACCCGCAAGGGCATAATAGGGGGCCATGGATCGCCTTAACACTCAGACAATCCCTCTCCGATCTATATCAATTTCAGCCAGTGATCGTCACAACTGAAAAACACCTCCCTGGGAATCCAGAGATTATTCAGAGTGTCCATCATAAACCGGTCCTTCTGTAGCGTGTTGCTGGCTGTCAAAGCTGCAGACGGCCTGTCTTGACCATGAACATCGAGTTATGTGAATCCCTTTGGTGTATTTCCAGCATGTGCACCTTCTATGTTTTGTGGTGTTTCAGGAGATGCAGCATTGATTGAAGTTGATGACCAACTCCCGGCAACAGCTATGTGCGAGAGGGCCAAGATTGCATTTTTAGACTGATCATCTGCCCAGCAAGGTCATCTAGACGTTTCTCGTTTTTGCCTGCTTGCCTTCCTCAACTGGGGTCTTCATAAGGCCCGTTTCCATTGGAAGACAAAAACGGTGTAGATTATTTGAGTTCTCCTAATAGCCCATTTACATTTTGTGTCAGCAGTACTAAAGGTCCGTCGGCGTTTCCTGACTGTATATCGGTGATGGTCAATGAAAATGGGCTATTTACCTACTTTATCTAAAAAACGATTCTGGTAGTATCTGCTTGGACTTCTCCCCACACATAAGGACAGAGTGAACCAGACTTAGGCTTGGAGACTGAAGACCCTCGAGAGTGAGAATCTCGGGGAGGGTTGAATTCGAACCTGCTCTTCTTTTTTCTAGATCGATGCATAGACATGCTTTTTCTCTTATGATTCATTTCGAGACATGCCGAAATCGAAGTTTATTATTGTAGTTTTCTGATCTATTTTTCTCGTGAAAAACCAATGAGATCTCAAATTTCGCTGGTAGCCCTATCAAAATTCCGCTGATTACCCTCCCCCCAACCAGCCTAAGTATTTGGCCCTCACTCACCATCTGGCTTTGTGGAGCAGTTAACAGAGCGTTCGGCTGGTAATGCGAGTGTCGCAGGTTCGTATCTTGCTATTTTTCCCTTGGACTCGACGAAGTCGCTAGTAGGAGAGCTAAAAAAATCTGTTTTCGTCGGCCTTTAGTGTGGAATCTGCCATTATTTCGGTTATATTTTGAAAAAGAAAGAACTATGGCGTGATTTCTAGCTACAGCAAAGTCAGCATACACATGTTACAGTTTATTATTACTCATAACTTTTATATTTCACAGAGTAACTTGTGATGAGGTATCATAAAGATACATATAATATTTTCAACATTTACATACAGTTATCGTACAGACTCAAATACTTAAGATACCAAACTAAATAGGAAACACCAGTCACATACTCAGACGTTCCAAGATGGCTGACATGTCTGGAAGTTCGCCTGTCAATGTGAGTCAACATTTAGGCGTCTTCGAGGTGATAAGGTTATTAGTTTTCAGGTGGTGTAGGAGTCACCAGCCCTCCCGCATTGTGACCATTACGACTCATGCGTTCATGACAGGGATAGAGGTACAATTGATAGACAAGAATAATTCTTGAGTTCATAATATAAGCGATATTAAGATATGTCTGGTATTTTGCAAGTTTGATTGTTGATAACAAATTGTGGATTAATTGTAAAATTATTTTCTAATTTCTAGAGAGGCGACACCTCAAATATTTCTGCGAGACAATCCTCATGAATAATCAATTAAGTAATGTGTCACTCGCGCATCTGTTTCACTGAGGCAAACAATCTATAAATATCTCAACTGGCCAACCCTGGGCCCCGTTGAAAAAAAAAAGAACGATAAAACAAGTATCTTACAAGTCTCGTCAGTGGCAAACTGTAGTATAAATACTAGTGTTTAGGTGGACGAGCATTGGACGAGAGGATAGAATGAACAATCATGAGTGGTGTTGAATGAGAAATCGTCCATTTGTAAATTCTCGTTTATTTATCGTTCAAGTCTCCTCGCGGACGACCACGTTTTCGGCGTCGTAGCCAATGTCAAACTTGTTTTTCATGCACTAAATCAATTCCAAATTAAAAGATATTTTCAACAGAGAGTTCTATTCATATGTGATACATGTATACCAAATTTCAACATTTATTAACGATTGAATCATTTTTTGTAAAATGATTGACCATTCGCACAGATACACATGTATCGTTCGATAGTGTATCAGTGGGTATTGTCATTAATATAGGAAGGTTTTCTCAGGAATGAGTTGATCATTAGCAAAATATTAAATCTGGTACACATGTATCGTTTACGAATCTGATTCTAAGTTGAAATATATTTTCGTTTTAATAAGACTAAGTGCATGATAAGTTGCCACTAAGTATTTAGAAAATTTAAATTTCTGAAAAAAAAGGTTGCTTTGGGTGGAGTTAGAACTCTTAACCTTCAGGCTCAGTTACCATCGCCTAACCTGTTGGTCCACAGAGGTCGATCCTCTCATGCCAATAAATACAGAGAGCGATACCAGAGGGTATGGTACTGCAGTTTGACTGGTACCCGGTCCACAATTATACATGTTTTGTGGTCCCCGTGGATATAGGTCAATCATACGATAATTCAACGATAATAGGCACGGACGAGAGTGCTTTTTTTTTTTTTTTTTTTTTTTAAATGTCTTTATTGCACTCGACGTGATACACCGCTCTTCCTTGCAAATATGACAGAGGGAACCACCACCAACTCAACAACAATGGTATATACAATGAAATGAAGATACATGAATAGAGGGAAACTATGTTCCGGTGAAAGGAAGTCAAGGTTACGAGGTAAGGCTTGGAAAAATTACTGCCCAAGGCCCTGGCCGCGGGCAGTAATTTTTCCAAGCCTTACCGAGTAATTTTTACTTCCTTTCACTGGTACTTGGTTTCCCTATTCCTATATACCTTCAAATGTGGTTTAATAAGAGACAATCTGATTGGTCTAAATGTCAACCTTGGGTAGTATACGGCAACCTTGGGTAGTATACCAACCTTGGGTAGTATCAGATAGTTACTCCACCCCCCAGAGCGTGGTGTAAGCATAGAGTGTACAGCCATAGGTATATAGGAATAGTTCTTATCAGTTACCTTTCTTATTTACATATGTATTCAGCAACTTACCATTTCGATAAGGAAGTACATTATTTACATATACAATGTGCCTATTATCATATTTTGCATTTGTCATCTTATTCTAACAATCTTTTCAGTAATACCTTCTTGAACTGATTCTTTGACATTGTTTCTTGAGCTTCTCTAGGTAATGCATTCCAGATCCCGATACCCTTATAAATACTAGATTTCCTGAATTTTTCCTTTTTTGGCCTTGATAAATAAATTATTTTTTTAGTTGATTCCCTTGTCTGTGGTCTTTCCTTTTCATTGTTTTTAAGTTGTAGACCTCCTAATTTATATAATCCTCTTATTATGCCCAACAATAACATTTTTCTTCGAACATCTAGGTATGTAACTTTACATTTCGCTAACAAATCTTCGGTTTTTATGTATTTTTCTCCCAAATATGCCTCTTTCCCTACGGCTATTCTTAAACCCCTATAGATACCCTTATTTAATTTTTCTTTGATTCCTATATTCGCACCTTCTAATAAAAGCGACCCATGATCTACTATTCAACGCGGTGTTTTTCTTAAGGAACACTCGTAATCGTCTAAAAATATTACACTTTTCTTGTAGAAGTTTCAACAATTTTTCACAATGTTTATTAAAACTTAAATCGCTCTCGATTATTACCCCTAAGTAGTTCATATAATCTCTGACTTCTATATGGACGAGCAGTTTTATGCTACACTGAAAATAAATTCTCGTTTATTTCTCGTCCATCCTTCAACATATCTTATCGTCCAGCCTCATGGACGATACTTTTATATTCAACGGGGCCCAGGGCCCTGATTTTTAGTCACGACATCATAGGCCAACGATACCCTAAGATCGTCCAGCGAATGTATGATATTTGGGATGTCCTATAGACAGTGTCGTAGCGTAAAACTGGAGATTGACACAAAAAGTGTCGCCCGTAACGACAAGTGTATTATTGTCATAGGTTCTATATTGGCTGGTTCCCCCTGCCACTAAGAGCTAGCAGGTAGGTAGTACCGCCCAGGTGGAGTTATGGCAGTGGTTGGCCGCTGGTCTTGGAGTGTATCATTGGATGTTGGGCACATACCCGAGAACCAGCTAAATTTTCAGAATGCAAACAGACATCATGATAATTGTGATGTGGTTATCACAAGCAGTAAACTTCAATGGGGTATTAAACTGATAGAATTCAATAAAATAAAAAAGAGGTACATATGACTAATGATAACATATCAAAATTGAAATATTGATCAAAATCAAACTTTGATGAGTATCACAGGTACTTGAGCGATAATAGGAGCCGCACACACTTGAAAAATTATTCGGACCGTAAATATGTTTGAGAAAACGATGGACAGTGCATTTAACACATTGCACAATAAAAGTAAAGTTATAATCTATCATCCATGGACTAGACATGCCTTCATATATCATTCTCTATATTGACTTTGTACTCACAGTTCTCTTTTGCCTACACTTGAGCTGAGATCGGTTCTTGAAACAGACTAACAGATCCGTGAACCAGCGAAGGGCGAAAACGGGAACAAGTACAGTTAATGTCAGGGTCGCCACATAAATTAGCGACCGCTTGAGTACACTGGCCACCAGAGCAGACGTTTGCTATGACGAAATTCAAACGCAAATATCGGTAGATTTTAGTGGCCGATCTTCTTGAACTTTGAAGGGATTATAGGTCATATGTTTCCCTGAATGATGATAAAATTTCATGACTTTATTCTAACGGAAAGTGAAATTCTGCATTCGGTAAGGCATGTCTACAGTTGTCTTGGGCTGCAACACTTTGGCCGACAAGATCATGTCTATAGGACACTGAAAGCAAAAACATGTCGTTATCAATGATTGTCGTGACTAAAGAACATGGCCCTGGTCAGGCTTTTTCCTCACACCACTCAGACCTACAAAGATTCCCCGCCCACCATCCTAAAACAATGATGTCGGTATTAAGACATGATTTTATGATGTTGCAAAAATGATGTGATGATGTTATAAAAGTTTTTTAAACCCGAACAAGCGGTATGTTCTAAAGAAACGATATAAAATATAATAAAGGTTTCTTTTATATGCAAACAATATTTGTGTTCCACTCGTTAATTAGTAACCACACAAAGTGGCCATCCATAAAGTTCATATCCAGTGAGGAGGGGTAGGAGGTAGAAAACAGATTGGGAAATTTTGAATATGTCTCTCTTTAATCTGATGCATACAAAATGGGAGACCTAGGGGCGTCAAAACTTTCAGAAATGTTAGGTACTTACTTTATGGATGGCCCCATATACAGAAACTATGACTCGATGTAACTTACTTTTTATGTGTTATAAACCATATGAAAGATGTTTCAGCAGTGGTCAAGAGGTAGTGGTAGGTCGTTGATATCTGTGTAAGTTTTCAAAGTATGCCCATTCAAGTGAGACAGTAGGATTCTAGACTCTGATATAGTATATGGAACCTCAGTAGGTTCCCACAAAATGAAGAATACCTTATAGTATGTGTCCTTTTCTGACTGGCTCATGAATCAAAGACTTGTCCACTATGTACTAAATCTCCTGTTTATGCCCCCAAGCCACTCCCTGTAACCCTATACCTCTTCCTACCCCTCTCCATCCCCTCCTCCCTTTGGTATCAGTAGATAAACCTTAATTTTTTTCTGAAAAGAAATATATGAACTTCCGCTTACAAAAGGCAATACTAACTGCTGTATGAAGTCGCTTTTTTATACAGCTTGTTAAAAATTCATGGATCTGAATGAGATCATGTGGGCAATATCTGGTTTCTCTTAGAGTCAAAACCAGTATTCTTGTGGAGTAACCATGATTTAAAAGGGGGAGTGTCAATAGTTTGGGGATTTGCATTGTGAAAAGATTACCATTCTGGATTGATGCTTGCATAATATTCAAATAACATGGAAAAATGTGAAAAATACTAAAATTGTGTATGGATATTCATACTCACAGTTCCGCACCAGCCAAGTCTCCTTTCACACTGAAGCAGTGATATTACATGGACTAGGATGAGAGATCACTCAAATGGAAAACACAGGCACGTTTGCTTGTAATGTACCGAACTTGGCCACGACATTCGTTTTCGTGTGTGATTCCCTGGAGCATGCATGTCTATAGAAGAGAGTATAGAAGGTATCTACATAACGTTGACATCGTGACTGCTCCTCTCAGTACGGGTGAGTTGCGGGCCATTCGCTATGTGCGGGTGCACGGGTACTTTAGGGTTAAAGGGTTAGTGGCCCGCTCAGAATCAATTCAAACTTACAAACCCTTGAAAGTATATCAGAGCGTGTCCAAATATAGGATGGGAGGTGGGACAGCTCCATTCCTACCAAGCTGGCCTGCGGACTATGGGATTACGAGTCCAAGGTTCAGCCATCCCACTGTACTTCCTGCTTGTTAAGGTTGTTTAGTCCCCTCATTACCCCATCCCTGGATGGAAGGAGAGAAAGAGATATTGGGCGAATAAAGTTTTATTGAATTTTATATTAATTGAAATTATATTTCGATCTTACTGGACGAGATATGGATAATAAGATTATTGATATCTAGTATGGTAATAAGTATACAATGTAAATTGACAATAGAATTGATGTCAATTAGGATAATGATATATAGTTATGTAATACAATGGTATGAGTATATATGGTTATACATTGTATAAAGTATAAATCACCCCTACGAGAGTAGGACGATGAAGAGAAGAGGTTGTGGGTGGGTGGGACGAAAAAGGAGTACGTGTGGAGGGTATGGAGGGTCGAGCAGAATTGAGGAGGATGTGAGGGCCGTATGGATCTTACACGAAATCCTCTAGTAGGCATATCCAGGAATTAAATTATCATATCCCTATATCAGAAAGCGGTGATTGCTCAGCCAGAACCTTGGTGTTTTTGGTAGGTTGCCTGTGTCGGTTTGTGAATGGCAGAGTAGGCTATGGCCGTTATAGTCAATGCTTTACAGTGAACAAATAATTTGAATGTGATTAGCAGTACTGACAAACAGCTTTGGAGTAGTGGACGAATTTCAGCAATTTTCATCACATTTCCCTCCAAGTAACTAGCCGTGGAAGGGACATAATTTCTTTCATTATTACTGTGAAGCGATATGGCTGTTTTCAGCAGCATGGAAAGTCAAACACAATTCATATTTTGTAGTTGGCGTAAATTCCCCAAAGCTGATCTACCTTTCTAGCCTTTTCTGTTATCGGGTGGCATCAAAGCCTTTACGGACAATGATACAAAATTTAATGTATGCTCTGATTAAAATATTAAGATACGGTTTCCAGATTCATAATAGACGAGAAACTGAAATTGCAGTCGCATTTTAATAAGATAATGTGTGAATACAAAAGAAAGTTATTTAGGTTTAGAAAAATTAGGTACCTCTTTAATTTCGAAGTTAGTTTAAAAATAGTTAAGCAATTTTGGATCTCCTATGACATATTTGCCATAGTCCTGTAGTGCCTCATTATGTTCCTATCACATAGTGAATTTGTGGAGCGTAAATCAGGTTACGCTTAACCAATGATATTCTTAATATGTTCCTATGACATATTTACGTTAGTCCTACCTTTTCTCTGCTATGTTCCTTGACACATATTAACCATGTTCCTGCCATATTCCTGCCTTATTTTCACATTGTTCCTCTCACATGTTTACCCAATTCCTGTCATGTTTTTACATTGTTCCTGTGATATATACACCATATATATTCGCACGGTGTATTTACTGTCAAACTCGTCAGTAATTATATAGAACGGCCTGACCATGCTGTACATGTCACAGAACGAGATGCTAATTTACCGTTTGTACGGACCGAGGCGTTTACGCCGAGTTCCGTATAAACGGTAAATTAGCATCGAGTCCATGACTTGGACGTTATATATTTACTATACACCCGAAATTTAACAAAAAATCAATTTCATTTATCTTAACAACCAAAATTTTAATAAATGTATATGGCTAGGTGGTCCGTATTTTAGTGTATCCTACCCCTAATATAAAATCCCGTAGGCTTAACAGTGGGTTTCCGTATGCCACGCTGACTGGCATACAGAGTTTTATATGCCACTAGTGGCATACAGCATTGTTATCACGTAATATTCCAAAATCGAGGAGATAGGGTAGGATAAAATCAAAACCTGATTCGTTTTAATCTTGGCCACCGCATGCCACTTCTGGAGTTTTGGCTCCGGACTTCACTCGGCTTCGCCTCATGAAGTCACTTTGCCAAACTCCAGTCGTGGAATACGGTGGACAAGATTAAACCTCATCCAGTTTTACGATAGTGTACGGACCAGCGGTCCATACAGTATTTTTACATCATATGCCAAAACGGTGCGTATTTACAGTTTATACGGCATGGGTATATAGTAACATCTTTTATGACGGTCTCCTCTATGACACCCACATTCCATGATACCTTGTTAGATATCTTCCACCTTCTTCCATATTCTTCAGAACCACCACAGCTACAAAAAAATCAGGCTCTATGGAGTGTGGGAACTCCGCTCCTAAATGACCGTAACTAAAGATGATGTTATGGAACAGAATGTTTCAGGAGACAGGGGTGCCAAACCTTGTGCCAGCACACAGAGATTCCCACTCCCGGAGACACCTGAGGCCTGTGAGGCTCTTTTCTGAAACTGCCTGCGTTTGCACCAGCCGACTGAACATGTGACCATTGCAGATCGTGAGGTGATCAATTACAAGTACCAATGATTTTTTGGGGTTTATTTCAACCATTTCTACTATAGGTAGATCTTCCACTGATAACTGACCTAGAACTAGTTGGAGCGTTTACTCCTGATGATCTTTGCTTGTCAGTTGGTATTCTAAATAATCGCAGGGTCTGTCCATGATTATTTCTACGGACTTTGAAATTGTTTCCCTCCCCCACCACCTACCCACCTAATTTATGGTACTGAGCTGTCTAGTCAGAGACTTTGTGATTTAAAGGGGGGTGTCCACCAACCACGACAAGGCTACGACAAGCGCCGACAAGAAAGTTCCAATCGGCGCTTGTCACAGCCTTGTCATAAGAGGGGGCGTCCACCAACCACGACAAGGCTACGACAAGAGCAGACAACAAAGTTCCAATCGGTGCCTTGTCGCAGCATTGTCGTGAGGAGGAGAGCTGTCGTGAGCCCTTGTCGCAGCCTGTCGGGAAGTGCACGCTCCACCTAAATATTCTATCGTAGACCTCTGCGACAACCTCCCGACACGCCACGACACGCCACGACACGCCACGACAAGGCTCCAAAATCAAACATGTTCTATTTTGTCGTAACCTTGTCGGCAGGCCCCCGACAGGCCCCCGACAAGCTTCATGTCGCAGCCTGTCGTGGCCTTGTCCTAGCCTCTTGTCGGGAACTGTGGTCCACCAACCACGACAAGGCTACGACAAGGCTTCCAATCGTAGAGCTGTCGTGGACCTTGTCGGAAAGCCATTGTCGTAGCCTTGTCGTGATTGGTGGACGCCCCCTCTTAGAGGGTGACAGGGCTGTGACACATGCCGACAAGAAATTTCCAATCGGTGCCTTGTCGCAGCCTTGTCGTGAGGAGAGGAGCTCTGCAACAGTGTTGTCGGGGCGTGTCGGGAAGAGCAAGCTCCACCTAAACTTTCTACTGTAGACCTCTGCGACAACCTCCCGACATGCCACGACATGCCACGACAAGGCTCTAAAATCGAACATGTTCGATTTTGTCGTACCCTTGTCGGAAGGCCCCCGATAAGCTTCGTGTCGCAGCCTGTCGGGGCCTTGTCGTAGCCTCTTGTCGGGAACTAGGGTCCACCAACCACAACAAGGCTACCACAAGCCTTTCAATCGTAGAGCTGTCGTGGACCTTGTCGGAAAGCCGTTGTCGAAGCCTTGTCGTGATTGGTGGACACAGCCTCTAACAAGGGGGGCTTTACGATAGGGTTGCCCCCTTAACACTAATCGTCAGGCCATGAGGATTACCTCACATCTCATTCTCATCTCCTTAGACCACTCTGTATGCTTATGCATGTATTTTTTCCACTCGTACTATTATTGTCAGCAATAAGTATATATATGTACATAATTCTCTATGTCGATATTGGAGGTTACCAACAACCTATGCAACTACATGTATATGCCTGCAAAATGGAAGACCACCATAAAAATGCATAGAAAAATGGGAACAGATAAATTATTTTGTTAGATGGTATTTTCTTAAGACAGTCTTGTAAAGGAAAAGACAAGCTGAAATAACTCGTGTTTATTCAACATATCCATGCCAGTTCATTCGACAGTGAACATTCGTGTGTTTTGTTGAGCATCACCGGCACGGAACAAACGTCTTGCACGGCTATCATGTAGAGATGTCAGGTGACGATTCACGGGTGGAGCTAGGAGCTAGAATCAGCCACTCTCAGGAACAACATATAATATAAATAGACAATAATCGATGGTTTTGTGGACAGGCGGCCGTAAACCACGAGAGGTTGACGCGTAGTAATACACGAGCGCTAGCGAGTGTATTACGAGGTCAACCGCGAGTGGTTTACAGAGCTGCCTGTCCACAAAATCATCGTTTGTTGTATTTATTATCCATCTTTTCGAATACATTAAACCCAGTAATTGTCATGTTAACAGGTAAAACAATAGGGACTATTTCTTTGCTCTATAGCAAAAGGGACTATTTTTCCCGTAAACCACGGTTTTGAAGCCGTATACCACAGGTTTGAATCCGTATACCACAGTTATGGTATCTGACAGGTTTTATATAATGGGTCGTGGTTTACTGAGTCCCCATACATTTTCAATGGGGGCTTTGTATACGATGGATAATAAACTAAAAGATCAAAGTGCTGATTCCACCAGCCCGATTTGCTAGATGTGACAGTTCCTTGCTAGATCTTGCTGGATCGTACTACATCTTGTAAGATCTGCTTGCCTCATTGCCTCTATGTGTGGAGCCCCTATTATCACTCACGTGGGCCAGAACAATCCTTCCACTCACACGATTCATCCCGACCTAGCGAGAGTCAACAACTCGCCTTTGATCGGTTTAGATCGCGCAATCTGGTGGAACACCCGCTTACGATAGAACTACAGATGAGAAATATCAATATTCAAATCCTGAAATATTGATGTTTTATCATCCTTACATTATCAAAGTAGAAAGTGAAGATAATTATAGTGAAGTTCCCTGAGCGCCGCCATTTTGCCCCCGAGGAGGTGTTCTCCACTGCTGGAGGTAAAAAAAGTGTGTTCTTCATTACTGGAGGTGCAAAAGTGATTGAGTGATAAAAGGCCACTGTTACAACTCTAGGCTTTGTCACAAATGTGCTTAGAGCCTCCAGTGTCTGGAAAACATGTTTCATGAGGTGATTGTAGAAAGACAAGGGAACCATGGTAAAACTTTGAAAGTCAGTTGAATTTCATAAGAACAAAGAGCCACAGAACTCCCTCTCCACCCCCCGAATTGGGGAACCACCATGGAAATGTCGCGCGCCTGGTGACTGCTTCATGAACTAACAATGGCTCTGTTCCCATCAGTACATATTTCATCAATTACTCGTCACCAGAAGAAAGGTAACATATAACCAACTTTTACTCTCCATTAAGCTTCCATTGATTGAAGGATCATGTGCTATGGTGTCCCACTGCCACTGAGAGGAAATGTGAAATCTCCTTGTCATGGAATCAATAATTAATGAAAATGACTTTTCTTTCTATATTTCTATTGAAGGAGTTCTAGCTATGATGCAGGTGTCGTGTAATCAAATAACTAAAAGAATGTAAGCAGGCATGTTGATTTAAATAAAAGGTCAAAGTCTTAAACCGTCATTCATTTAAAATCTGAAGTCTCATAGGGAAATCTTTTAACATCCCACTTATTTCTAAATCATAGATGTTTTGAACATGATAGAATCAGCGATGTCCCTACATCACATCATACTAGTGGACAAATCAGGAAAACATTACCTTCATTGTGTCCAACTATATGGTAACTGCTCAAAGTTGATAACGCTATATTCATGAACAAAACATTGAAGATGTTTTGTTGTCCATTAAACGCCCTTTGAAGATATTTATACTGGACAAGACATAAAGAACACTGGTTGATGACCATTGATTACACTTCACTCTGACAAGTAGATCTAAAAAGTGGACGATGAGTGGGGATCATTCCGGGGCAGGTGCCACACTTGTTGTCGTTCCTTCAGATGCTGAACTGCGCTCATCGGGCACTTTGATGGTGTTCAAGAGGCAGGGACAGAGGAGTTTCTTGAAGCTGGCTCTGAAGGATGCGGTGAAGTACATGTAGAGGTAGACATTGTAACTGACGGAGAAGATACTCAGCGAGAGACGTATTAGATACACCGCACCCGCTGCCTCCTCCGTGCCATCCCGACCCGTGATTTTCTACAAGAGACAAACATGTTCTATTTACACTCTAGCCTCAAAACCAATATGCATCAGCATAAAACCCTGTTCAAAGAACATATGTTGAATAATGGACCGGCTAATTCCGCATGTTTATCAGAAGGGATATTTTCATAGTTATAGTTATCAGTATCAATTTATGAAATAGTATTATTGTGTATAGTGCTGTCCTGTACAAGGTCTTGTTCTGGCTGAGCCTGTATATGACTCTCTGCGGTGATGTGGTGAAGTTGCAATAAAACTTGGAAGTATACTTATTGAATAAGCTAAACAACCTGAGAAACCAAAATACGTTTATCTCCAAGTAATCTCCAGCCACTTTATTCACTTGATAATAAAGTGTCATCTCCTTTCTATCTCTCTCTCTCTCTATCTATCTATCTATCTATCTAACTATCTCTCTGAAGGCGGATGGTAACATTCCTAATCGTATTTAGATTATCTGTACCACATCTATTTACTTTAGTCTCATAATAAAGCTCAGCCCTTTATGCACAAATGGACGTTTGCCAGTGACAGCCGCCATTTTACTCTTTTGGCACACAGATTCAAGGAGGTGACAAGATTTGGCAAGCTGGACTTGGCATCGGTCATATAGATATAAAATTAAAAAGCGAGATCAATTGATTCCTCTAACATCATTTTTATCAGAATTCACATATTGCATCTGTATGGACCTAGTACTTGGAACTGCGGATATTATGCCTGACATATAATGTATTTCTAACGTTGTGTTAAATAGTATTCAAAGATCACATAATTAATTCCATTTAATTTTTGTTAAGGTTTTTATTATCCTGGAGGATCTACTTGGGAGCAAGTCCCTGTTTTCGGTAGGCCCCAGAATTCATTCATAGAATTCAACATTCAAATTCAAAGTGAAACCTGACTGTTACCTTGATGGTAGACAGAGTTAGATCATCTAGTTAGATTAATGGATTCTCTATCGCATTTCTATCATTCATCTCCCCCCTGCTATTATTTCGTCATAGACTTAACATTGGGAACTCTTATCCTTGTCGGAAGCTGAGGTTCACTACTGCGATAAATCCCAGGGTTCCAACACAACGTTCGAGTCTGTATCGAAGCGTCTCGCGAGGCCTATCAGGGCGTGTCGGAAGCGAAATTGTAGCAAGTGGGTGCGGGGCCTTAACAAGATTTAATTGAATTAACCAGCCAATTCCGGTTACGACGTTCCTGGGGTTTAGCGAGAAATTACAATTAACATAAATCCTCAACGCAAGAAGTGGCTGAAGCGTTTACACTAAACGATTTCTAATGGGTGGAAGGAGTCCAGATTATTCTACATTTATACATACTGATTAATTCGTGTTGTTCACAAGGTGGAGCACTGACATATAATTGTCTGTAGACTAACCCTGTCTAAACTACAGCTGAATGTATCTCACATTAGGAAATCGGAGGTGAAGAAAGGGTTATGGTAGAAATTGTATGGTAGAAGTTATGGTAGAAATTGTGATGCTTCATATTCCCACAAAGGTAGAAGTATGTCACGACTTAACTATCCCATAATCGTGACGTTTGATCCAAGCTGCTTTGAAATAAGAAAATCTTCTTGATAATCATGAAGTGGTGCCAAATCGCATGATGTGATTATCAGAAATCGGGCATTTACATTGGCGCTGCATATCGTGAAGTGGTGTGACATTCAAGACTCGTCGCCCAAGGTCGTTCAGTGGGAACGGCGGCTCCCGTCGGCAGGTGGAAACGCCGCCATGACGCCATTTTCCACTGTCCGACTATTCGCCACCGATCTGCAGTCGGGAACCACTGACGGCATATCAGTGAAGGGAAACAGGCATGCAGGGAAGTGGTCACAGATTTATTGTGCATGGATTATGCAATATATTGGCCCGCTGAATAATCTAGACTCGTACATGAAGACCCTTTTCTGTAAGCCAAGGAGACCCAGGGACGATGTGGGTCTACTTTATTCAACACTTTTTGACGACCTTATGGACGACTAAGACTGTCTTAGCAAACCTAAGATAAATTATTTAAACGATAAACCTTTAAGAAGGTAGAGAAAAGGGTCTTCATTTACGATACTAGATTATTCAATGGGTCCACGGTACCACTGACAAACTTGGTCAACTTGGAGGACTATTCCGTCAGTATGGACCTGCCAATTGCGGCAAAAACAAGGCATACACTGTACTCTCACCGATTTTTACACCCAGCCGTTGGCCACCACCGACCGACTTTTGGGAAGACTCGAGTAATCGGTGCTGTTTTCGTCGGCCAGTGGAAAATGGCTTAGAGGATGTAGAGTGCCAGGATCCCTGAGGTACACTGGGGCAGTTATTAAGTAAAGGTTAAGATAATTTCGGAATTGCGATATTTGATAATACCTGAAGGCACACTGCACTGATTTTACAGGAACCATTCGATCCCTGGCTGAGCTTTATGATTTAGAATATTTTCAGTTAGTGTTTAACAGAATTTATAGTTGTACCTATACCTTGTTCCCCAAAGGTGAAATGATGGAATTCTTTACAAATCTGTATCTCTATTTAGAACGTTTGGTAAATCAAATTTGACTTATCAATTGTGTCTTGTTCTCTTTTACCATAAGGGTAGTTTAGAATGATTAACTGAATTGTTCTAATAACAGCATAATAGCATATAGAGATGAAAATAATTTGATAGCATATAGAGATATATAGGGATTCTAAAGGTATATCATATTTCTTAATGTAAAAGGAACCAAAGGCACTGACCGCAATAACGAGCAGGACAAAATACGGCATCCAGGACACTGCAAACAGAACAGCAACCACGACCAACATCTTGATGACGCGCACCTTATTCTTGAGGAGAGTAAAGTTACCCTTGTTGTTAGGTCCGGCAGACTCTTCCTGCTTCTTGGCCTGCGCTGAGATGAACATAGCTACCTGGATGTAGCTCGCTGAGATGAGGATAAGCGGTATGATGTAAGAGCAGAGAAGAATGAAGATGCCATTGACCAGCCCATACGTCCAGCCCACCACATTACCACAAGATAGCGTCCAGTTCTTGTACCCATCCTCTGTCAGGATCATTTCATCATGGTGGTCAACCTTGACTGCATATTCAGCAAATGTAGGCAGACTAACCAGAATAGACAGAGACCAGCATCCTGCTGAAAACTTTTTGGCAGTGGCTTTGGACATGCTGCCTTTCTTTGTGCAGATTGCACGGTAACGCTCCACAGCCATCACCACTAAGGAGTAGATGGAACAGGTGATGCAAAGGATGGGCAGTGCCGTGACAAACCGGCATGCAAACTCACCTGAAACAGTGTCAAACAAAATTACAGACAAATATTAGTAATTAGTGAGCATTAGCGAGTGCATCGTGAAGTCAACCTTGATTTACAGAACTTTACAGAACTGCCTATCCAGAAAACCTTTGTTTGTTGTATCTATTATCCATTTTCATGAAAACATCAGAATCAGAAATTGGCATGCCATAAGGTATAAGACATACCGTAAGGTAGAAACTATTTTTTGGATCTCCAGCACAAAGAGACTGCAAATCTGTTTGGGATTGTACTTTCCTGTAATTAACGGCTTTGTGGTCCGTTATCAATAGGTTCCAAATGCTTAATCAATGACTATGGTTTCTGACAACATAGAAACAATGGGTAGTGGTTTACCGTGGTATTATATATCTTCAATGGGGGGGGGGGTTGTAATCAATGGATAGTAAAAGCCATGGAGTGCACAGGCATATGAAAAGGTGAAACGGTCCTCCATAAAAGATATTATGGAATATATGACACAAAATAATCTGTTATCATGTTAAATGGTGGTAGAAATCTCAGGTGAGATTTATATTTTTTCAAATTTTGCAAGGTACACTGGAAGGAATATTACAGATCAGTGGTGGTTGTCCGTAAAAGGAAATTACACATATTCTCTCCCAATTCAATAAGACCTAGACATTATATATACATTATCATCTATTTATATCTAATCCAAATCTAACAAGAAAATGGCATTACACTAATTGGGAAATGTAAAGTTACATACTGAATCACATGATTAGGATATTGATGGGAGCATCAAGAAGAATCTGACTTGTGAATGTTACAGACCTATGGCAGATCATAAGACAACTCTTACCTTCATGGAATTCCCCAGTGTGGGAGATGTCATGAACCATCATCGGCAGAATGACGGCACCCATGAGAATGTCACTGATGGCAAGGTTGGCAATGAAGATATTTGTTGATGTGCGCATTTCCTTGTTGCTGACTATGACATAGATGATGCAGAAGTTGAAGAAGACAGACTTGAACATGAAGAAGCCAGCAAAGCCTACATACACAGCCTGAAGTACGGTAAGCTCCCCCATGGCTGTTCTGCCTGAGGTCCTCTCACAGATTATGATCAGGTTACCTTTAAAAATCAAAAAGATCATTTAGAGACAATTAGTACAGACCTATCAGATAATGAGTAGATGATCATAAGAAAATCGCTAGATGGTTAGTCGAAAATTAGTGATAACTATCACAGAAAATATAGAAATTATGAATGAGCTGAGAAGCAGATGACTATAAGAGAATAGAAAATAATTAACTTTGAGATAGGAGAAAATAATGGCTGGATAATGAGTAGAAAACTATGGTAGGGTAAGTATTTGAAGAAGAGATAACAAGTGGATAATAATAAGAGAACATGTATATGGATAAATGGATAATAAGTATATAGTTATGAGAGAATAAGTAGACATTGAACAGGTAAATAGAGACTGGGAAGTAATCAGGAGACAATGATTAAATACCTAGATACATAAGGAGTAGAACATTAACAGATAATTGTTAAGTTACGATAGGAGAATGAATAGATGATAAGGAAATATTTAATAGATAATGAAGACAAAACAAATAGAAAAGAAATAAGTAATGTAGATTTGCACAAATATCTACTGATGTGGTATGGTTGATGATTAACTTACCTCAACGTGTTTTAGGTGTTGTGCTGATGACTGTCGTAACAGTGGCTTCCTACATGCTCCCGACGTTAAGAATGGGTTGGTGTCTCCCCAGTGTAGGTCTTTATGTGTGTGGTGCTGGGTGCGGGTTTGTGTAGTGATGGGAGGAGGAGGGGATGGACTGATCGCATGCCCGCAACCAATCTCCTTTTACCTGACAAACACTTGAGAGGGTCCCCTTTGATGCAGAGATACTGTTGATCGCCTATTATCACCCACTTTTCATCAGTGCCAGTGATCTCAACCTGGAAATGCTATAGGTAAAACCTGGGGCAAGGAAAGGCATCTCATAGCACTGACTAGCATAAGGTTTTGTGTAATTCGTCTTTCGTTACCGTAACTGGTGTATGACTGTATGTATGGTATTGCTGATTATTATCATTACTATAAACCTTTACGTACTGGTCTATAATCAACTTCTTTTTATATCATTGCTCGAGTCATTCAATTCATGGATGTACGTTTAGGTTAGAAAAAAGGAAAATGTTTTTCATGTGGAATTTGCTGCCTTAGAGAGACAAGGAAAACATGGAACACGCGTCAGTGTCAGCCACAGTGAGGAACTGAGAGTCGTTAGTAACGTTCAAATCACTTGTAAAGGTCAGGGAGCTGTTTCAAAAGTCGGGAGGGTGCTAAACGAGAGTACTCACCGCCAAAGTGAGAGCTAACAATGGCACTTGAAGCGTCGCTGTCGAGGTGGAGGTGCCACTCGCTATTGGGTATTGGTACCGGTTTTGCTGCCGCTTTGATTCAAAGTGCCGCTCGCTGTTGCGGCCTCTCGCTTTGAAATGCGACGTGCCACTAGCAAGACTTCACTCGACTTTTGAAACAGCTCCCTGGTCTCTACTTCCCTATCCTGACAAATCATATCAGTTTCTCCAATGCACGTAACCATCGGCGTGTATCGGGAGGTATCGTAACGCATCGGCGTGTATCGGGAGGTATCGTAACGCATCGGCGTGCGTCGGGAGTTCTATTGTAGCACGTCAGCGTTCGTCAGGAGGTCTACCGTTTGTGGGGTAAAGGGGGTATCCCACTATCACGACTTACACCTCCGACACACTACGATAGCCTCACGACAAACGTTCCGATGAAAAAAATAAATCTTTTGTCGGAATGAACGGCTCTATCGCGGAAGTGGGTTTTGTGGTCCGATGAGAACTACGATACACTCCGACACACTCCGATAGTGCTACGATAGAAATGCCGTGTCGTAGGCCTTCAGACAAAATCGAACATGTTTGATTTGTCGTAGTGGTAAAAAGTTTATCGGAGTGTGTCGGAATCATTTCCCACTATGTTCAATGTACTGACAAATGTGTTTTTCCTCTTTCGAAAACAAAGACGGTGAACTAAAGTTTTTAAAAATTGAATTTATAATAACCACAATAGCTACCTCCTGTATATGTTTGAAGAAAATAACATGGGTTTTACTATGAGAAACATTATACTGGGAAATAGATGGAAGAAATTCCATCTAACACACTCAGACCAGCACACAAGCCAGTCAGAGAAAGGGAGAAAATGACTAGATTATACTGGTATTATACTGTATTTATAATAACCTATATATTTATATACACACACGCATATACATTGTATATATATGTTTGTGAGACGGAGATGTAAACCTGACAGTTTCACTACCACAAGTAATCCCCAGCACGACTTCGCCCTGGTTCTTTGTTCCGCGTGCCCTATTCTGATTGGCCGATGGCGCATGCCGTCGTCCGTTCTCATTGGTTGCTAATGACACTTTTTGCGGCGTGCCTTGCGACCCGACCGTGATCGGCGGGACTCGGTGCGTGCTCGCGGGTGGTCGGCGGAGCAGTCATTTGGTCTTTAGGTGGACCTGTCATTAACGGGGGGTGGGGGGCCGCTCGAAAATAAAAATATGAGCAAGGGAGAAAAAAACGTTTTTACATCTTTCTGTCCCACCTGGGCTATGGCTTGTGGTTTCGAATCATTACAGAATTCTCTTCAGGTGCGTTAGGTTTTTGCAGTTGTTTCAGTCGACATTATCTGTGTGTCTCAGTATGCCACTGGGGAACAAATGCAGCACCATTTCTTTTGGTGCCGCGTGGGTGAGTGTGTGGCTGGGGATTTTGTAGGTAGGGTTAAGAGGGTATTTTTTGGTGAATGTTTTTTATTGGAAAATATTGTATATATATATATATACTTTTCTATATATATATAGATTGTATATATATATATATATATATATATATATAAATCTGAACCCAACCAAGGCAGGAGTGGCGGTAAATAATCTTTATTAATATCCAATTACACAACAGATTGGATAAGTACAGATAACTAATAAAATAGACCGAGAGAAGGGAGAGAAGAAGAAAAAAAAAAAATTCTCAGACCGTTCTCGACGAGCGCCGGTGAAGAAGATAACCTGGGCCTGCGCAGTGGGGTCTTGTGGATTTACCCGGATAACTTCCGCTAACGCTGGAGTTATCCCGCCCAAATCTGAACCCAACCAAGGCAGGAGTGGCGGTAAATAATCTTTATTAATATCCAATTACACAACAGATTGGATAAGTACAGACAACTAATAAAATAGACCGCCAAACCGCCAAACGACTAAAGAAAAAGGGTTACAGAAATCTTAGAGTCAGACTCAACTCTATCCATGAGTGACTTGGATAAATATTGATACACACAATCACTTGCCCAGTCACCTCTGACTTTTATATCAAATATTGGCAACCCGGCTCCCAATAACGCAGTTGCCCCCCCACGCCGCAGAGAGTGGGAAGTATAACGTGGTAGAGATAACTGTACACGCACATCTGACAATTTTTTAGCAAACCAGCTATAAGTACACCGTTTCCAAGAACCAGATTTAAGGTAACATAGGAGAAAAGAATCAGGGGCCGTGGGACCGGCAACTAGTCTCACCCCTACATGGTGGCATACACAAAATTTGAGCTGAGGTGCTCTTGCAAAGGGTATTTGCAAAACCCGTTCACGATTCTGAATAGTCTTTGATTTACGAATACATATTAAAACGCCCCATTCAAAAAACGAAACATCGTTCACTAAGATACTAGAGTCCCTATCAAATAAATTTGACTTGCGTAAAAGACCTCTAAATCCTAAAATAAGGGATAACCAAAAAATGGAATCTTCACTAGAAGAAAAATCTAAGAAAGAAAAAATCACATTTAAATGAGAAACAGTTATAGGTGGAGCTTGAACACGAATATCACCCAGGCAGCGCCTGATGCCCTTCAGGGTTGATATAATTAGGAAATCCGAAGGAGATACATGAGCAAACCCATTCATTTTATGCAGGGTCCATAAGGCAGACAGATAGTTCTGAATTGAAGAGTACGAAAGCATTTCTGCCATATACGCAAGATAAACACAAATAACATCAACGGTAGCAGGTAACGGAGAAAAGTCATAAGTCTCACAGAAACGTAGGTAGTGTCGCCACTGTGATTTGCGGGTCCTAATTGTGATCGGTGCCATCCACGTGTTTTGGTAGTGCCTCACTTTGTCGCGTAGTTCCTGAAGAGCTGAAACAGCACAGAGACGCGGAAGGTAAAAAACTACCTATTGCAGGCACTTTGTTGGTCGACAGGCGTGACAAGTAATCAGGTAAAACATTAATTTCAGATGCAATGTGAGAACAAGACAATTGAAAATTGAAAATAAAACTTAACCAAAATAATTCACGAAGCCAGAACATGGCTCGAACGCTACGGGACCTGCCCGTATTTATCATACACACAACCTGGGTGTTGTCACTTAAAAGATGAATTTTAAGATTCCTCCAGGCATCTCCCCAGCGCAAGGCGGCACACACAACCGGCAACAATTCAAGCACATTAATGTCAAGAGTATTTGAGTATTCAGTCGGACCCAGTGAAAAATGAGCTGGAGGAAAAATACTACGATCAGAGGGATCGGGTACCCAGACCCCGGCTACCCAATCATGACCCCAGGTGGACCCAAACCCCGATAGGGAAGAGTCAGTACAGACTGGTTCAAATGTATGGGGGTCTGTCACCATCCTAGCCGTACCATTGAAAATACGTAAGAAACTCTCCCACCACCTGAGGTCCTCCAACAACCAGGGTGGAATTTTGCAAGTAGAATCCCATTTGTCTAGGGAATTGCAAAGGTTGATAATCCGACGGGTAAAGGTTCGACCCCCTCTGACCACTGTACTCGCATGTGAAAGGGACCCTGCCAGTCTTTGAAGGTCACGTTTTGAACATGACTTCTTTTTTGAAAACCCACATACGCACTCTTTAACTTTTACAAGTTTACGTTCTGGAAGCCGGAGTTCCATGGACAGTGAATCAATTTCAATACCTAAGTATATCACCGACGTTGAAGGGGAAATTAATTTCTCCTTCGCCACTTTGAACCCCACATGTTCTAAAAGTTCTATTAGTACTGATGAGGCAAGCAAACAATCCCTGAATGAAGACCCTATGACGATGAAATCGTCAATATATCGGAAAATTCTTTTGAAACCTCTGCGAGCCATACATCTAACAAGAAATTCTGTGAATTGAGTGAAAATATACGGGGCACATTTCGCACCAAAACAAAGACAGTTGTCTGTGAGAAACGTCCCCATACCATTGACATCCCAAAGGAGACCTTGCACTTTCCTGTTTTCCGGGCAAATGTTAATAGACCGGTATGCTGACTTAATGTCAATGACAGACATAAAATCCCCCATACACAAGTTGGAGGTCACATCATCAAGGCTGACATATGAAAAGGTTTTACAAGTGTCATTCATGAAATTGTTCACCGAAAACAAATCGGGCCTGCTACAGTCTGTGATAGGCCTGATTTTCCCTGTAGGTTTTATCACAGCACACAAAGAGTGCACACACTGAGGGTGAGAATCCGCAACACTCAGCTTGCCTTCAGCCAGCTCTGCATTTACCAGAATGTCCATCTGATTTTTGGCATTGTCCGACAAAATAGACGGGTAATTCGCACAAGAATAAGACTCGGAAAACCCCGTGTCCACTATTTGCACACCATGTGAGACAGCATTGAAAATGAAATCCGCATTGACATCGATTCCGTGCGTGTGGCAGTAGGCCTCACGGTACACATTGCACGGCCTAAGTTGACTAACAACCCCCGCTAAATCATGTCCACGACAAATATTGTCGACACAAATGGTATCGGCGGAAACGTCTACACAATCCACGTACCAATCACACGAGAAATAGTTTCTGACACTCCTCTGGAATTCAGGATCAGCCGAAATGTCCGCTGCTTCGCCCTCAAAACCGTGCCACCGGAAGTGACCGTCAGCATCTTGGAATTTGGCAGTGAATGAGTCCGTAGCTTGTATCCGGTTAGTACCAGTGTCCAAAAGAACCACTGGTTCTTCAAAACATAAATCATGCGATAATTCAGAGTCAGGTACATCAAGATAATCCTGAAAGGAATAATCATCCGTCCCGAAACACACCAGACCATCAGAAAAATGGTCGACAGAAATATCAGTTTGCTGCTGCCCTGTCACAATGGACGCCATGCTTCCGTCAAGCGTACGCGGATCCCCAGGAAATTCCTATTTTGACAATTTAGGGCAATCAGGAATCTTGTGCGAACCACCGCACGTACAAACATGCTTATTTGGGCAAGAGGAACCTTTAGGACAGACCCTACCTTCGTGGAATAACCAACAATAGCCCCAAGGGCGGTTTGGTTTTGAAGATGCAGGTTTGCGATCAGCTGATTTCGCCTGGGCCGTCGAGGCACGCAGAGTGTCAGGCCCTAGATGGCGTTGCCATACTCGTGCACCCCGTAGCAGATCGACGACAGCCCTAGACATTCTGCACGGTCCCTGACGGCTAAATCATATTTCACGAGTGAACCCGATGTATGAACCCTAGACTTGTCTACTAAGAAGCGAATATGCTTCACATAGTTCATTGCGTCAGCTTGGCCTTTGGAGACCAACGATTCAAGCAAACATAAATTAGCACTGACAACATCGTCGATTGATCTGTCTTTGGCAGAGTCCATCAAAAAGAAGGGTTCCAGGTCAAATTTGATGAAACGCTTACGTTTAGTGTTGCAGCAGTGAGATGGAGTAGGACCACGAAGAGTAGTAGACGCATCTGTGGTCGTGTCTACTGGCAGACCGCCGAGGGAAGTACCAGCCGTCGGTGTAGCTGTCTGCAGAATCGTCTGGAACCATTTCGGAACCTCATCCAGCATCGAGTCGTCGGTCTTCAGCGGAGAGGAGCTCGGGCCTGACGCCGCCGCCGGTGCAACCGATTGATGAGGCCCTGAAATCGACATGCTACCGATTTTCATCATCAGCTGGTCAATCTGCTGCTGTTGCTTCGCACTGGCCTGAACTAAGCCTTGTAAAAGGCTCAGACTAGGATCTTTCGAGATCTGAGGACCTGTAGCCTGATTCACCAGAACTTCGTCGGATTCGTCACCGCTAGTATCATCAGCCAGGTAGGTCTTCGAATCAAATTCAATGACTGTTCTGTCGATGGCCGCTCTGCACTGTTCAGGTGTACCTTCCAAACCGTTTGCTTTGCAGATCTTCGCCCCAACGGCCATGTACTTACAAAACTGTCCACCACGGGGGGGGTGAGAGAAATGGCAAGCCGAACAAGCGATAAGTTTCTTCCCCATGTTGAAAAAGCACTGTAAAAGTCCGGCCAAAGTTGGAGAAAAAATTTTCTCAGACCGTTCTCGACGAGCGCCGGTGAAGAAGATAACCTGGGCCTGCGCAGTGGGGTCTTGTGGATTTACCCGGATAACTTCCGCTAACGCCGGAGTTATCCCGCCCATATATACATATATATATATACCTGTTCCTATGGTCTTTTGTACATATTTACGTTGGCACACCTCTTTAATCGTGGCATGTGTCAGTACCGTGTTCTTCTTATTCCCGTAAAACCTGTTGCGACACACTCCGATACACTGCGACACACCCTTCCAATAGTTCTACCATTAGAAAATTTCTTATCGTAGCCCACTTTTTGTGGTGTGTCGGGACAGTGGGAGCCCGGCTTAACGTAACCCAATTGTCGCCCGTATGCGAGTGAGCAGTCGACGCAGATCCAAGGAAAGCCCAAGATTTTGGCCAGTGATGCTTTGGAGGCGGCTTTGTAAAGGTTAGTCCTCAAAATGGCCGGCCAGCCTGCTTCAATACATTTGGTGGAATAGCAGAAAAAGTGTCTTTAGGCCAGGCCGGTGGTCAGCGACCATGAAAAGGTCATCTGATGCTGGGCTGGCGGTTGGGTTTTAGACACACGACAATGTGCGGCAAGCGGCGCCGGCCGTGAAGGTGCTGTCATGGGCTGTTCCACCGAGCAGATTATCGCCGCCGATGCGAGATTTGGGTCAGCAACTACCGCCGACGACCAACAGACGACCACAAGGCGGCCGGCTCGGCCTAGTGTAATAGTGTTTTAGCTTATAGTTCTATACATAAGACTTTACTCCTATGTTTAAATGTAGTGTTCTGTAACATCCTGGTGCAAACCCATAATCAAATTGATGGATTCTGAGCTGTTCTACAGAAACTCATCCTGCAGTGACAAGCACTGCTCCGGGAAAAAGGCAGTGGAAGCATCCGTGAGCCAGTGTGTGATTTATGGTGAGACAGCTTTGCCGGGAGTCACTTGTGGGGGAAACCCATCTTGAAGGTGATGTTGCAATCTATTTTTAGAAACATTACAGTGCTCTCTGAATATTAAATGTACCCAGTATATAAGGGAGGACAGTTTTGAGATGAAGAGGAGAAGACCAGCCCTGACCATCAGAGTAAGACCAGCCGTGAAGTCAGCTATTATTGCCATAGAGCTTGGATAATAATTGGGACCACGCTACAAGCAGCCATGTGACGGTACATCCTCTATGCTGGAACTACTGCAACCAATGGGACTTGTCTGTGCAATACTGTGAACTACAGTCAGTGTTAAATATTGTGCCATGTAGGATTGACAAAGGACTGCTGTGTATTTTTTTATTTTTTTTATTTAGCAAATGGGGTTTGAGGTTTTAAAATAATACATGCCCTAAGCAGTACGAAAGAACTGGTAGCAGAGTAACAAACAGTTTGTAGGTGTGGTTAAGTCCTGGGACCTGTTTCAGTAGTTTCGTGACATGTCTAGATGGCGTCTGTGACACCATACGGACAGATCACAAGATTGCAATCGATGACACGCTGAGTTTCACTCACTTCTCGTGAGAATTAAGCAACGACACTTTAACATGAGTAGGGGATACATATAACCTATAATCGTTCCAAATATGAAGAAGATTGGCCACTCCGATTTTCTGAAATTTGCTAGTCTTTTTCCGCTGTTGCTTGCACTGTTGGTGCCGCTGTTGATGTCTGTCTAGGCCTAATGTCACAAGCCTACTGAAACAGGTCTCTGGCAGGCCTTATTCATGAATATCTAGGGCCAAGCAATTTTTTCTCTCTGGAACCTAAGAGCCGAAATACTTGTTAGGAAATATTCATAGCTCATATAAATTGCGTATAAAGTCTATCTGTATGGACATTTTCTTCTTTTTTTTTAAACACAACATGATATAAGAACATGGAAAAATGGCTTCAAGATTATGAAATCACACACTTTCCTAGCCTGGGAGCCTGGCCTATGTGTTCACTGACATATAAGGCCAGGTAACGCCCACCATTTTTCTGGTGCATCATGGGTAACATCATTCAGCTAGTACTATGCTGGTTCCCCGGCCATCCACTAGTGGGCACGGCAGAATCTGTTAGTTTTTAGAGAAACATTCTAATAAATTATCTTTTATCTTTATTTTTTTATTATGAAAAAATATATAAATTAAGTATTTTGAAAATCTTTTGAGGGAGAGAGGTTGTGCTGGCTTTCATTGCCACTGCAAATCAGTAGGGGACCAGTGAAAGTTCATGATCGACATGTTTCTCTCGCTGGGCGTTACCTGTCCCTTATTTAATATGGGCAGGGAACCACTCAAACACTTTCCACGCAGTACGAGGATTCTGCAGGGAGAATTACAGACATTTACAGCTTTGGGTTCAAGGTGGCTGCGGATTTAACCACCACCAGAGCTAACTTAGTGCGGCTCTGGTGGTCAGTGTCATTCCGTACTTTATGTTCTCGTGATTCACACATTATACACCAGGTGGTGTTTGGGTGCAGTACCAGTGATTAGAACTTACCTCGATCCTGGAAAGCCCCTTACCTATAGTGTAAACACGTGTTAGGCCACGCACTGGCCACCATTTTGTGTTAGAAATAACCCTCACCTCAGACTCGAGGTGAACCAGCCTACTATTGGTAGATGCACTCTGTGTCTTTTGGGTATTTAAAGAGAAACTTGCCCAATATAGTGGGTCATTGTCTAAATCAATAGTATAGGACCTGCTAAATGACACTGAATATTGCATATCAAGCATCTCTCCCTCAGGAGATACCCAGCCCAATTCCAAACTAGGAGCTGATAGTATGTTCATCATTGATGAATGAGCATGCAGTCATAAATGAATAACAATTGAAAGTTTTGGGTTAGATTCAGTATATGGATCCTTCTCTATAACCCACTTGCACCGAGTCAACTTGCCATTTCTTCAACTGCCTATCTAGGATCTAAACACATCAAGCACCAGTAGGTCTTGAGGTATTTTGGTCTTGAGTGATTGGTCATGGTCAGCTGGGCACACCTCTAAGACACTGTGACACTGGCTCCCTGCTCTGTTCTCACTATGACAGTGAATAACACACAGATAGCAAAGGGATAGTTTGTATGCAGTACCCTGAAAGTCTATATGGACTCCTCTAACCTCTAGATGATGTATATAGTGTGTACAAACACGCTCTAAAAAGACCCACTTATTTATTATGATGGTTTAGATTAATCACAATTGAACATGTTTGAATTGTGATATAGCATTGGCGTGCATTGGCGTGCATTGGTGTGCATCTGCAGCACATCGTGACGTGTCGGGGGGTACGTTTAATAAATGTGATCCACTGCTACGATGTAAGTTGGTTCTCAACACGATATCATTTTGCATTCAGAAGCGCATCGTAAGGCATATCGTAATGCATCGTTTTCTTAGCGTAGGATACAGGCTCAGATATGCTGCCCAGGTGAGGGAGAGGTTATATATAGACTTTCAGCGTGCTGTAAAAACTATACTCTCTTTAACTGTGTGACAACTCCGTGAAATTGGTAGAGTGCAGGGAGCCCTGTCTTCGTTTTAAAGGCATGTCCAGGCGACAATGACCAAACACTAGAGATCAAAACGCCTCATTGACCCAGAGGTGATTGATACAAGAGCAAATTGCAGGTTGGCTGGTACCAACCAAGGACCCATAGACTGAATGCAACAAACCTTTTAATTATCATCTTTATTATAATACCACGCTCATTCATCAATGATGAACATGCCATTTGTTCGTTGTTTATCATAGTGATTCAGAAGTTTGTTTGTTTTTTAAAGATTGCAACGTTTGCAAAATCGCACAATAAGATCAGTTGTAGAATAAACTCTGGCCAGACCTATCTATAGATTATCTATAAGTTGAAACTCGAGTGGGGAATCTTGACAAATACAAACATGATAAATCTGACCTACAGAGAGAACTACTGGTGATTATCTGTCATCACATCGAAACGTTAGTTGCTATCTGTTGTTCTACTGAGTAAAAGCATGTTAACCCTTTCCAGACGAGCGTGCTGGTGGGTGTCAGTGGCTGCAGGTGCTACAACCATGCCCCCGGGCAGTATGTCTCTGGCGGACCTGGCGAGAATACCTTGATCTATCTCACTTATTTTTAAACTAAACATTGGGAACCCGTTCTCAATGCACATGGAGTATTTAGAAAAAAATATGTCATAAATGTTAGCCAATTAGTCGATGTGATGGGTGAGATGAATTCAGAAACCCATTCAAGTTTAGTGTCAGAACTCGATTCCATCTCGTTAGAATCGCTACATAATTCACGCGGCTTCGCCTTGTGAATTACTACACGATTCAAACTTGATGGGATATGAGCTCTAAACTTTTATTGGTTTTTTCTATAGTACCGGGTATTTAAGCCACTCAAGAAAAACGTGTTTCTCACACCGCACGTTAGCAAAAATGTTTTTAGAAGATTCTTTTTTTATATATAAGATGGACCTTGATTGAAATTATGAAACGTGTGTGTATTTAGTATCAAATTACCTGATGTCAGAGATAGATTCAACGTGGTATTATGTGTATCTAGGTATTCCCAAACCGTGGTATTCATATCTCTCTTCATACTGCCTACACTACCAACAGTTCTGTGCTGCCACCTATTGTCAAACTGTGGTATTTGTCAAAGCACTTGTAATACCTTTTCATATTACAAACACTAAAATGAATAATATTAGGAGTTTAGAGTGGGAGTGCAATATAGAACCGAAATAAATATGTCTGAGGCCCATTTTATCACACTGCAAAAGCCATCTTTGATCAAGCTAAAGAAAAAAAGGAAAAAAAACGCCCTCGTCATATATTTTATGTCTTGGTGAAAAGAAACAGGCTGTCTTTATTTTTGGAGGGGCCTTATCATAGTGCCAGTTGTTACGTGAATCTTATCATAGTGCCAGTTGTTACGTGAATCTTATCATAGTGCCAGTTCTTACGTGAATCTTATCATAGTGCCAGTTGTTACGTGAATCTTATCATAGTGCCAGTTGTTACGTGAATCTTATCATAGTGCCAGTTGTTATGTGAATCTTATCATAGTGCCAGTTCTTATGTGAATCTTATCATAGTGCCAGTTGTTACGTGAATCTTATCATAGTGCCAGTTGTTACATGAATCTTATCATAGTGCCAGTTGTTACGTGAATCTTATCATAGTGCCAGTTCTTACGTGAATCTTATCATAGTGCATGTTGTTATGTGAATCTTATCATAGTGCCAGTTGTTACGTGAATCTTATCATAGTGCCAGTTGTTACGTGAATCTTATCATAGTGCCAGTTGTTACGTGAATCTTATCATAGTGCCAGTTGTTACGTGAATCTTATCATAGTGCCAGTTCTTACGTGAATCTTATCATAGTGCCAGTTGTTACGTGAATCTTATCATTGCCATAAATGAATTTTTGTAATAGTACATTGATTTCAGCACATATTTCCACATGTTATGCAAACTCTTTTTTTTCGTGTATCTATTGGAAAAATACTTTGATTCATAATGAATACCTGAAGGCATTTTAATCTCTTGTGCGTATAACGTTGAACGGGTTAAGATATAATATTGGTAACACTGATATAAGATGAGATAGATCAATGATGCAAAACACAGATTCTATGGTGTGGTGAGAATGTTTGAATCCAGAAATCCACGATAAAGGTTGGTAAAAAGTAGGGTATTTCCAGCATGACATCAGCGCCAGTCGTGTCCAGCCAGGATAGGCTGGAGCAGACAAGATAAAACAACCACCGATACACCACCTCGCCCAGTCTACTCACAGACCTCCGCCACACTGTGGGCATCGCGCTCCTACAAACAGGCACCCACCTAGAACACACATCCAAGTCCGTCAAACAGGTAATTCTGTCTCTCCACCTGCCATTTTAACTTCGGGATATCTTTGGTGAGTTATTTGATGTGGTTAGTGTGGCAAAAGATTGGACTTTGTGGTGATAGAGACTGCTGACAATATACTTGAAAGCATATCACTTCGAGCATATATCTTTCATGTTCATCTTGTAACTAACAATGCATTTCGACATGCATGGATGGAGAACATACGGAGGTCATATCGATTGGACCTCACGGCGACAATTCTGCTCTGCTCCGTTCTAATTTATTAATTGTTACACTGTTCTATCTTTTTTGGCCATGTTGTAAATTTAAAACCGTAACGAGTGTGTCTGTAGCATTGATGTTCAATAAGAGACTCAGCCTCATTGAGAATACGTATGGCCTGCCTCTACCGCCCAACGCCCCTTATAATGGCGTCCCGCCACAACATGATACATTGTGATTGTAACAAATCCATATAACGTAGAACTAACCGAGTCGTGTCCATTTTTGACAAGCCGAATAAGACTAGCCGAAAGGCTGACGGTTCTGTCGCTTTATATAAATGGCGGATAATATGTGTATCTACAGACCATGTTATACTGACTGAAAGGACAAAGAAGTTTCACACACGCAAAAAAAACTCTCCAAGCAGAGATCCTGCGCCCAGCTCGTATCTCTGCACCAAGATACCGCTTGGAGCTAGATTTACCCCATTCGCAAAGTGTTCATATATTCTAAATGCTGGTATTGTGTATTCTACTTATAATAGAGAAATACACATAGTATACAGTAAATATCATACACACGTTCTTAGTATTTATGGTGAAAAATCAGGCATAGTCTCTAGGACTACCCTCTTTAGTGTGGTGAACACCCCATGTGGTACAGGCGTTTGTTTTGTAAACATGAAACATGTGCTCATTCAAACTGGCAGTCTCATCAACATTATACAGTGGAATAGAGCTGAAGCATAGGCAGCTGGATTATACTTGTCTGTGAAGCTCATTCAATAATTGCTGGTTTCCCTTACTCATGATATATCAGTGATTTAAACTTAACATCTTTTTGACAGTTCCACTGTTGTGACGCCCTAAAGCGGGATTCACACGATAGTATCCATGTACCTCACAGGTTTCAAAATCTCATGAGATTATGTTCCCTTCAAAACGACTGGATGTAGAAAATCTGTGACTTTAGAGGAAGGATGCTCTGGGATACACTGAGTGAACTAACCCAAAAATCACTGCGTAAACTAGACTTCAAAAAGGCGGTGAACAGGGAACTATCATGAATACGAATTACCAAAATTCTCGACTTGTGACCGAAAGGATCTGAATGAATTTTCTAATGTCACCCCTCCTCTGTATTATTTTCTCTGAGTAATAATATATGCTTCCCCGTACCCTGTATCCGCTGACCCATACTGCTGCAAGGTCTTCGTGTCTTTTGGCTTGTGAGTTACCTGGTTTTGGTGATACTAATGTCTTATATTTAATATTGGTACCCTCGTTCATCATCTCATGTCAATTAATCATCTATTTATCTATTGTTTTTTGTTATCCTTTACAAGGTTACCAGCCCTGGTTACAATTACAAACTATTCATGGAAGAACTGTACCCACAGAATGAATAAAGCTCTCTAAAAAAAGTAAATATCGCCAACAATTGGAGGAAAAAATCATGTCTCAAGGAAAAGGAACCCTACAATTTAGACAAAGAGATTGTGTTCGAGTACAGAATCTGAGCAGGATTGCCTCAGACAAACACCCAGTGAGGTACATGAATCCCATCGTGTGAACCCCGCTTAATGTAGTTTCAGTATCTAATCCTGAGTATCACGTGAATTGACTGGAGCAGAGATTAGAAGAGGGAAGTGCCCCGACAGGTCTGCAGAGAGTGCTGCCTCCCCAGACAGGTTGACCGACTTTACCAGCGAGGCAGGAGCGGCACTCTCCTGTTGGTTTTATTGATGTTTTATAACTGGACGTCACCCATTCCCATCTCCCGTACAGATATGTGTAGCACAATAAGGTCAGGTCACAGGTCAGAGAAGGGAATAACCACCACAGTCCACATTGCACATTGTTTGAGGGTACATTTATCAGACTCCTGGCATGTACTACGGATATAGGAAAAGGGGGCAGTGGACATCCCGCCCATCACTTCTAAAAGTAGGTTAGGGCCAGATTACCCCTCCCCCCTCATCTTTGACCCTCTTCCCCGTCATAAAAATTATATCATATGTTTTATGCATAGGTAGATTAAACGCATGTGTAGATTGCATATATATACATATATATATACATATATATATATATATATATATATATATATATATATATATACGAGTTATATAATGATATATATATATATATATATATATGTGTGTGTGTGTGTGTGTGTGTGTGTGTGTGTGTGTGTGTGTGTGTGTGTGTGTGTGTGTGTGTGTGTGTGTGTGTGTGTGTGTGTGTGTGTGTGTGTGTGAGCCTATACAGGCGAAACTAAGTGGCGTCTTTATCTCTATAAGCTGTACCGTCTTGTCATCATGTCTTGTTATTGTCTGTCGTAATGTTTGTTTAGTAAATAAAAAAGTGTTTATGTTTATGTATGTGAGAGAGTGGATACAGAGGGGCACCTCCATTCATAATCTGCATCTAGTTGTATATTCATGAGAGAGAGAGAGAGAGAGAGAGAGAGAGAGAGAGAGAGAGAGAGAGAACAAAAGAGATGGTTGGTAATCTCAGATCACAAATCCTCCACTCCTCGCCATCCACACACACACCTCATGGAGACTTTCTCGGCGGCTGTGTGCATGTCTCTGTCTATGACTTCCCTGAGGAGGAAGAGTCTGCTGTTTTCTCACCAGGGACCTGTTTCACTAGTTTCGTGACATGTCTGTGACACCATACAGACATTGGGGTTGTCTAGCTTCATGACTACACAAGTAGCTGCCCTTTGGAAAAGACAGACCCCAAACATAAGAATTAGACATATCTACACATCATGGACCTGTTTCACTAGTTTTGTGACAAAAGTGTTAGACAGACATGAAAAGGGGCACCAACAGTGCAAGCAAGAACGGACAAAATGAAGTCTAATGTCTAGTTCTTATGAAACCGGACATACCATCTAGACGCCATCTAGACATGTCACGAAACTAGTGAAACGGGTCCCAGGATTTACTTTATTATTCATTTTGTTGTGGTTTGCAGGGAGGAAATAACAGAATGGATGTCAGTTATCTCTACAAGGAATATGAAGATGGCAGAAAACTCGCCAAGGAGTATCCTGATTTCGGCGTTAGACCGGTTCTGACTGTGAAGCCCGGCCGACGGAGAAGAGCTTACAGCACATCACAGATTTACAAGCATACCTCGCAAAGCCACCAATTACTGCACTTCACAGCAAGCCACGGGAAACACAGGAGAAAGGTGAGGATCTGTACGCGTGTGGCCATTTGTAGATGCTCATGTTTGCTTCAAATAACTATTTCTGTTTTATGGTCCTGCATTGCTTTTATGCACTGGGAAGCCGAACCAGATGGTGGGTAGATGTTTAAAAAAAATCAATATCTGAGGCAAAGTTTACAACGCCCGGTTTTGCCCACGGATTACAGAATCTAGCCCCGCCGACTTATTATTACACGTCTAGCCCCGCCGACTTATTATTACACGTCTAGCCCCGCCGACTTATTATTACACGTCTAGCCCCGCCGACTTATTATTACACGTCTAGCCCCGCCGACTTATTATTACACGTCTAGCCCCGCCGACTTATTATTACACGTCTAGCCCCGCCGACTTATTATTACACGTCTAGCCCCGCCGACTTATTATTACACGTCTAGCCCCGCCGACTTATTATTACACGTCTAGCCCCGCCGACTTATTATTACACGTCTAGCCCCGCCGACTTATTATTACACGTCTAGCCCCGCCGACTTATTATTACACGTTACCAATAAAATATCAGCAAGTGTAAACAGCAAAATTCCAGACCCGGTCAACACTTTCTCCACACCCCCCCCCCCCCCCCCCCAAAGAAAAAAAAAGATTGTAAAAATAATCGGTCGGCGGTACCAGAATGTAGAATCGGCGTGATAATTGGTGGGTGTAAACTGGGCCTAAGAAACGTAACTCCCTACACCTCAACCTGGGACCTGCTTCACTATAACACGTCTGTGACACCATACATACATTGGGGTTGTCTAGTTTCGTGACTACACAAGTAGCTGCCCTTATAGGAAAAGACAGACCCAAACATAAGAATTAGACAATTCTACACATCATGGACTTGTTTCACTAGTTTCGTGACAAAAGTGTTGGACAGACATGAAAAGCGGCACCAACAGTGCAAGCAAGAACGGATAAAACAAAGTCTAATGTCTAGTTCTTATGAAACTGGACACACCATCTGTACGACATTAGACATGTCACCAAACTAGTGAAACAGGTCCCAGAAGATGTTATTTTTGTGTCACGTGCCGTGTCTAACCTGCCTAGATGAATGAGGTCCTGACCCGCGCATTGAAAAACACCAGAGGAGGCAGATTGACACCGTTCTGCCTGTCACAAAATAACCACCAACAGTCCGTGGATATGCAGCAGATGGTTTTGAAAGTACTGCACTTTTTCCTAGTCCTCCATTCCATTTCTGGTTCTGAGCTCATGTCACGATTCCTAATGATTGCGTCATTTCATCCATTCGCAAAGGTATTTACTATATTTTTGTAATTTTTGTAATCTATATTTGTGTAAAACCACATGAATATACTTCATAACCAGAAAATGCAAATTGTTGGTCTATGTAACATGAATAGAGGAAAATTGATTCCGGCTGACTGAATTCCTAATTTTCAAGGTGAGGGTCCCGGAATTTACGTACCGAGGCCTTGGCTGAGTTATGTAAATTCCGGGACTCGCCGAGAAATTAATTATGAATATGTCAAGTAGAGAACATTACAACTACATGAGATACCTCCGTTAGTGATTGGCGGCAGGAAAGGGGAGGAAATATAAGGGGGTAACTAATACAAAGAAAATTATGTAAAAAAGAGGGCTACCTCCGATTTCGATATAGGAAGTTCGTTAGGAGAAAAGATCGGATAAATTCGGTATGCGTTTGAAGATCCAATTTGAAAATTCCATGAAGAATAAAGATAAAACTTGCTTTGTATTCCTGTTTTTGATACGCATAAGCGTGGACGGAGGTTTATTTACATAAAGGAACTGATATCGTGTTTGTGATTGTTTATTGCATAATATTGAAATTTATCCAGATTGGGATAGTACACTTGAATTTTAGGTTAATATCGTTATGGTTCGTCCATGCAGTGTTCGCTGATATACACATCAGGATTATATCATCAACAAAAAAGATCGAAGCTCGTTTATAGGGGAAAAAAGAAACGAAAGGAGAAAATGGAGTTCTAATGGAAACTTTCTTCCATAAACAGGTGAGGTATATTGCTACAAAAGGCTGGCGATTCCACCTTGATATTCCTGTGCTGACTTCTGAAGATCATGCAGCCATTGAAAAGAGCGTTACCTTCATCCTGGACAACAGGCAGACTCCTGCCACTAGAAGGTACTAAATGTATTCCTATATTTTCTCTTCCTTAGGCCATTCGAAAAAAAAAACTTGTTTCTCATCACCGCGCGCATCAGAAAAAAACGATTTTAGAAGATTTTTTTTTTAAAATAGATGAACCTTGATAAAAATTATGAAAGGTATGTATATTTAGTATCAAATTAAAGCTCCTGATGTCAGGGATGCATTTAATGTAGAGCCATTAAAAATCTGGAAACCCTGCGTAAGTAGACACCCCGCATAAGCATAAAGGATCGACAGATTAGATAATTAAAAACTATAGAATACTTTATGAGTGAGATAGAGATGATTTCCATTGTGGGGAATCTACAATAGCTGTCGATACTTTTCAACTAAATCAGATATACCTTGATGACCATTCACCACCCGAAACTCATTGTAAATATCATCGTTGTTTGTTGTACATACTTGTTTATTCCATACTGTCAAAGATTGCAAGGAAGAACGATTCTGTATATGATCGAATGCAATAAAGACTTAAAAATAAATAAAAAAAACAGCCACTTTGGCCTGGATCGGAGTGTGTCCGCTTATGCGGGGTTTTACTGTATGTCTGCCCTCTTTGATATAGCAAAAAAAAAAAAAAAAAAAAAAAAAAAAAGCGCCCTCGTCATATTTTTCATGGCTTGGTGATGAGAAACAAGTTTTTTGAGTGGCCTTGATAACATACTTATAAAATTGCATGCATTTCCACTTGTACTAGCCGGCTATAGTGTTTCTTTAATATGCTTTACCTCCCATCCATTTTTGGGCCTATGAGTCTCCAATACTAGAAGTGCTCTTTTATAAAGTAGTGGTCAATCAGTGCGTTACATTCCAAATTGTTTGTGAGTTTTATCAAGATGTAGGATCCTCTTCATCTCTCATGGATATGTGATACCCTTTGGTCACTTTCATAGTAAGGCTCCTATCTTAAGATGTTCCATCCTCTGCATTCTTTCATAGAATACCTTTCCCGAATATATACATTCTGACTATAAACTCTACTGTAAGACTTATAATTATGGGGGAGAAGGTCTACTGAAATTAAACTCATCCAAATTTAGACCGCATTAAGCCTATTTCCGCCTGTCGAGAAAATGCTCCGCAATTTTTAGGATGCACTCGTTCTAATATACAATTATGAGGGACGATGGCGCAAGCGCTAAGACTCTGAGCCGGCGAAGATCGGCAATCTTTTTATCGAATATTTTTCTATTTCCGAGGTTTTATTTTTCTCCTCGGGTGAATTCACCCTTTCGTAGATGTATTCGGTGAAAAAAAAGATTTGTATCTATTTTGCACTTGCCAATTCCTGACAAAAAATATCTTCAAAAAACCGTCAGTAGGCGGAAGTAGGCTTATAGGGGCCATCCACCAAGTATGTATGTATGATTTTAACCCATCACCCCCTTTTCTATCTTGTACACTGTAAATTCAAGAACGGATGTACGCAAAATTTCCTAACGTTTTCAATCACCCCACCCCCTTCACTGTGTGTGTACTCTATGGATGGGCCCATTTAGATTCCGGTGTTACTCTTTCAGAGATGGACCTAAGACCATGAATGTCTTGATTCAACATGAACCCGGAAACACCCTCTGCTTCCCCATGGACGACACCTGCACGCTGAGAGATGTGAGGCTCCGAATCAAAGCCAAACTCCAAACACCATGCCAAGTACAAAGACTTCGACACCAAGGGCGACCGGTAAGGACATAACCTCTAAGCTTTAGAATTAGATACGTTCAGATTTCAGTGCACTAAAATCAGTGTAAAATATACCATAGGTATAAGTCCACCCATTCTACTCCTGTTTAATATTTTATCTTGAAAAAATAATAATGTATTTGATTTTGATGTAGTATGTGTTCATACACTTTTAAGTTACCCGCCCCTTCAAACCAATGATATGAGAGATCAGGGTACTAAAGATAAGCTTAGATTTCTCTGCTGCTAACAAGAATACATGTATACATGATTATGCTTGTTATATTATTGAATGAAGTAATTCATGAGAACCGATCCTTTCCTAATTCTTATTAGATTAAACATTTTATCTAAAACCCCACTTTTGTTAGTGGGTGGATGGGTGCTTTGTCCGTATCCAAATCTAGATGAACTAGGCTTTCAGAGTAGCTTACCCATAGGAAGGCATGTAATCTGGCTTTATGTATTCGATCTAGAGCTGGCAGAACAGCTGGATACCACTTCATATCATTGCTTTGTCTTGCAGGTAAAAGATAATGATACCATAGCCATGCTTAGCAAAGGGGACACAGACCTGTATCTCCAGCTGTTCATAGGCTCCCTTCAAGGCGGAGGTTTGTAATTTCTACCAGTTTGAGATTTTTCTAATGTTGATCTTTGATTTTAGAAAGTGAAAGCTCTGTAACACAGTACGCCATTAGAATGTGTAATATATGTGGAGAGTGTGGCTACGACTGGAGATTGTGGAATGTGCCTAGAATGTGCCTCCTATAAAGAGAGCCGCATCCCTTGTCCAGTCAGGGGAAGTCAAATACTAGCCGGCCACGGGAGAGGAGCAGGCAGGGAACTAACAGCTGCCTCGTGCTACCTGCCTCTCACAGAACACACTACAATGTAACACAACGAAGAAGTACAACCATTAAACATCTATAATGAACCTGGAATTTGCGTATGTACTTTGTTACATACATTATGGTGCCGTGAACAGGATTTATGACAGATTTCTCCATAAATCTGTTTATTGACTCTGGTGAAAGACTCACTCTGCAACAAGCTGGAAGCTGAAAGCTGAGGATCCCCTACACCTCTGTGTGGATGACAATCTCCATAAGATGATCTCCAGCTGACCACCAGATGACCATCAAGATGTTACACCAAGTACTGTGAGTATTGGGCTTTATTGAGCACCTTTTAAAACACCTGAGCACTATAACACCAAAAACGTTTTGAGCACTGAGAAACCATCTATAACATTCATAGAGCAAGAAGGAAAAAGTAATATTACTGTGTGTATTAATTGAGACTGAAAACCAACGTGGAGAGACTAAAAATAGCAATTTGCTATTGTGATTTATTGTGCCTATCGCATAGAGCTATGTTTTCTGAGTAATTTGGTTTTTGAATCGTGTTAATCTGCCTGTTATCAAGGAAGATATGAAGGTTTGAAGATTCCTATGGAAGTTTCACTGTATTCTTATATACCCGGTGGGAGGAGGGGATGCTGCTCTCAGTCTGTTTTTTTTTTTTTTTGAGTAGAACACAGCGCTGAGTAGCTGGTGCCGGCCGCAGCAGTGAGCTCAATTCTAAGAAGGGCATAAGGGTGCCTACTAGGGGAACATGCTGTTGAAACTTTCACTTTGCATAAATGTGACATTCTATGGGAATGTACAATGAATATAGTGACCAGTAATTAAAAAGGGAATGATTTGTGGGGTACATGAGAAGTATTTATAGGATTTTACAGTATGTACATAAATCAGAATTGTAGAATGTAATGTGTATGTGTTTTGAAAGCTGAAACTGAAGCTGTGGTAATTAAGGTAGTGAACCCCCTAAAACGTCAGGGAGGTTGTTAACTGGATGGTTCTGTGTATGGGAATGCTGTACAGACAGAATAATCAAGTATTATTTGAAATAATCTGAAACAAGTGGTTCTAAGTATATTAAATTAAAATATGTGTTGGGGAGACTGAAACATAGTCACAGAAGAGTTAAAAGTCGCCTGCTGGAACTAATTCTGGCCCTATTGTGTTGGTATTAAGTTGAAAAGTGTATGACTTAAAGCTATGGTATTGAAATATAAAGTATCAATGCTATTATGAACATACATCTATCCATGTTGTATACCCAAATGTACATGTTTTGTGTTATTTTGTTTGAAATGGTATTTACATCCCAGAAAGTCTACAGTATAATATAAAGTATTGGCTGAAAGGGTTAAGTTTGCTTAAAGCTGAGACATAGAGAGAATCCTATAATTCTTTGCCAGCTGGTGAGGGGAAAGTGATTTGAGATTGAGAATCATGATACCTTTTAGTGAGAACATGTGAACAAGTCCCCTACATGTCTATACAAATTGGTCTTACTGATAGAGGGCATACTGGTGTCTAAGTAATGGCTCTGTTTGTGTCGGTGAACAAGCTCCACATCCGGATGAGTGTCCGATAAGTATCTGATGACGCCATAGCAGATTAATAGCTCTTAATGTTAAAAACTATTGGATTCCCTAACAATGAGGAACTTTATACTTAGAACAAAACTTTTGGCTGTACTTTCAGACTTTACAAATCAAGACATTTTGATTTTGTTGATGAAATAGTCCCACCTATAGTCATTGACATTTCAGCATTTAAAGCCAAGTTTGTAACTAATTAAACAAGAACCCATCAGGGACAGATAGAAAAATATAAGATTATTATAAAATCAATGAGTTGTTGAAAGAAAATCATAGCACAGAACTTTATGGGGCGCTTAGTGTGAATTGTACTATACATCATTTAGTGTAGTCGGTGAAGACTTAGACCAACAATAACAACATGGAACAGATAAATGCACAGCTTAACCAGTTGCATGAGGAGTTAGTGGCAGCTCAACAATGCATAGTGCAACTTGAACGGGCCCAGGCTGCTGCTGCACAAAATGTGGCTGCTGTACAGGTCGCAGTACAGCAACCTGTACAAGACGGTCAGGTTGTTGGAGAATTGCGAAGGCTCATCAACTCTATGGTCAACACTCAAGTGTTGACTTCCATCACAAAATTTGAGGGTGACCCTCAGAAATATAAAAGTGGGATAAAAGACATTGAACGTCATGTTCAGGCAGTTGGAGGAGATGATATGGCACGCATTAGTGTTGCAACACAGTCTGCAGGAGGTGTTGTGGCAGACTTCTTGGTCCGTTTTGGAGCCGATAACCCCAACTCAACATGGTTGGAGTTGAAAGATGAACTGGCGGAGAGGTTTCGTGATCATGTGGACTCTGCTCATGCCATTGGTCAGTTGCGACGGTCTAAGCAAATGGCTAATGAGAGCGTAACTGTATATGCAGAGCGTATCTTAGATGTTGCTGCAGACGCTTATCCAAATGAGTCCCTAGACAATCACTTAATTGCGGGGCAACTTATCAATGTTTATGTTGATGGATTAAGCAAGGGTTACATTGCACGTAAGATCCTGAGAGAAGACCCTGCAACCTTCCAAGGTGCTGTTGCACTGGCCGTAAAAGAAACGAAACTTACACGGAAGTTTGAAATGCGGAAGCGTGCTAGCGATAGCCATCTATCAGGCCAACCACGGACTGCTCCTCGACGAGAAGTAGCGATGGAGGTAGGTACCGTTGAAAATACCACGCCAGAGAATCAGGCTAATAAGCAACCCTCCTTTAATGGAACTTTTACAAATGTAACAAGAAGGGGCACAAAGCCTTTGAGTGTAGAAGTAGATCTACACCTGTCCCATACGGTAAAGGTGCCTGCTATAATTGTGGCAAAAATGGCCACCATGCTCACGAGTGTTGGAGCCGTAGACCCCAGTCCCAAAACCAGGGAAATGGACCACAGGGTCCGCCTCAAAGAAAATGGTGAGTAGACGGACCCTTTCCCCAAAAGTTGAAAAACGCCAGTTAAACATAAAAGCAGTAGCCACTGTTAGTCATTGGGATACGACTAAACCATCCATACAGGTAAGCATAGGAAAGACTCTCGCCCGTGCTCTAATCGACACCGGTGTTGAGGTGTCAGTCGTATCCCTATCCCTTTTTAATAAAATTAAAAGAGCCGAACAGGTGGTTACTGTCAAAGAAAGTGAAATACAACTAGTTACAGCAGATAAAACACCTTTAGAGCACGTAGGTGAGGTTGAGATTTCTGTCAAAATAGGAGACCAGCAGATATGCCGAAATTTTCAGATCTCCCCAGATATTGGTCACTCGATGATTATTGGATGGGATACAATCAAGGCAGAAGGTCTTATAATAAATGGTGAAAATTCTACATTGCAAATAGGTGAGAAAGTGGTGACACTCCAAACTGATGGGGTAATGGTTTCTCTAGTTTCTCTAATGGTAGCCAACTCATTAAATATTAAAGGGAAAGACCTTCAGGATTCGCCTAGTAAATGCTACCAACCGGGCCTATGAGTTGAGGAAAGGCAATGTAGTAGTTAAGTTAGAAGCAGTGACTGTTGAGGACAACATTTCAACAGTGTTGTCAGAGGAAACTCAAGAAGAGAAAAATACCATCAAAAGTGTAAGTCATATCTGTAAAGACAATGTAAAACCAAAAACTCTGGAGGAACTTCTTGAGAAAAATTGTGATCTTTTTGCTGAAAATGATCTCCAACTCGGGAAGACAAATATCACTGAAATGACCATTGACACAAAAGACCATCCACCCATAGCCCTGAAAGCCTATCGGGCGCCACTTCTAAAAAGGCAGTTTATACACGACAAGGTTGACGAAATGTTGGAAGCCAGAATAATGACCCAAAGTAGAAGTCCTTGGACTTCTCCAGTCATGATAGTTGGTAAGAAAGACGGCACACAAAGATTCTGTGTCGACTACCGACAATTAAATAGCTGTACTGCCCATTACAATTAACCACTTCCTCACATCGACGACATCTTATCTATGCTAGGAGGAAGTAAGTGTTTCTCATCTTTAGATCTACAAAGTGGTTATCATCAAATTCCCATGTCTAAGGCAGATCAGAAAAGACAGCCTTTGTCTGTCATCGTGGTGTGTTTGAATTCAACGTTATGCCTTTTGGCCTTTAATGAAATGATGACAAAAGTTCTAGATGGTCTTGATTTTACAACAGCATATTTGGATGATATCATAATTTGGTAAAAAACTCCTGAGATGCATTTGGTCCACTTTCAGATGGTTTTTGATAGAATCTGTGCTGCTGGTCTAAAGCTTAAGAGGAAGAAGTGTGAATTTTTCCGAGACAAATTGGAGTATTTGGGTCATGTTGTAACTCCAAGTGGTATAACACCATGTGAGGACAAGGTGAAGGTTATAAGAGAAATGACCCCACCAAACACGGTCAAACAGGTAAGATCGTTTATCGGAATGACCTCATATTACCGTAGGTACATCCCTGGATTTTCAACTATTGTATGACCGCTCACCCGTTTAACAAAGAAAGGTGGAGAGTTCACTTGGACAAGTGAGTGTCAGAAAGCGTTCAATTTGTTAAAAGAAGCTTTGAGTACTCAACCTGTACTTGCTTTTCCTGTTTTAAGTAAGGAATTTATCGTTTATACGGATGCATCAGACATTGCAGTAGGAGCTATACTGGTACAAGAGGACGAGGATGGACCACATGCGATTTCCTATGTATCACATGCTCTTGGAGCTACCCAAAGTAGATGGCCTGTCATCGAACGGGAAGCATTTGCGAGGATTCATGCAATAAGAAAGTTTAGACCTTACCTTTATGGTACAAAAAAGTTTATTGTGCGAACCGATCATTTGCCTCTTAAATTTTTATTTAAGAGTGAAATAAAAATTGTGAAAGTTCAGAAGTGGGCGTTGGAACTTTCTGAATATGGATGTGAAATAGAATACATTTCTGGACCTAAAAAACGTTCAAGCAGACTTTCTCAGTAGACTACCAGCTATAAATAGTGTAAACGTGATAAACACGGATCGGGTACAAGTGAAAAATATGAAACCAGAAACAAGTGATAAACAGTCAAGTGATGACGACAACTTCCATTTATTGGTCAATGACGATGAACCTATCGACATGGAAGTTGAACAGAGTAAAGATTGCACTCTAAAGAAATTTACTGGCAACATGTCTTATACTAAGATCAATAACATCCTTTATTATATAAGTGAAGAGCCAGTTGCAGGTCTGAAATTAGTGATTCCTCGACACCTGAAGGATGTAGTCCTCAAAGCATGTCATGATAACCTAGGTCACATGGGTATTGACAAAACGTATGACCGTATACGCGAAAAATACCATTGGAAAGGTATATATCGTGATGTTGTTCACTATGTACAAAATTGTGTACAGAGCAATACCCGAAACTTGAAACAACAGACTGCACCCTTACAAGAAATGGAAGAAGTCAATGTTCCATTATGGAAGTGGGCTATAGACACCTGTGGTCCTTATCCCATTTCACATACCGGGAATTGGTACATGCTGACCTTTGTAGATATGTATTCAGGCTGGCCAGAATTCTATGCAGTGCCTGATAAATTGGCAGAAACTGTTGCGAAGATCATTCTCGAAAAGATCTTACCACGGAATGGCTGTCCCGCTGTACTTTTGTCAGACAATGGGACTGAATTTGTAAATGCTGTAGTGACAAATGTATGCAAAACTCTCAACATCGCACGCATCCGTACTAGTCCTTACCATCCACAGGCTAATGGAAAGCTTGAACGCATACACCGTGTATGGAATGACCTTGCAGCGAAACAGCTCAGCGACCCACAAGCTTGGGATAACATGATCCCTTCAGCTTTATTGTCACTACAGACATGTGAACATGAGACAACAAAACACTCACCATATTATCTCATGACTGGACGTGATCCTCTTTTACCACTAGACACGTTGTTATGTCCTAGACGCCGATATATGGGTGATGAAGAACACCAAAATATCCTAGAACGCCATCACAAAGCTATGGTAGCTGTACAGCATCACCACAAGAAGGCTTGGCAAAGAATGGAGAAAAATTATAATAGAAAAGTTAAAGAAGTTTACTTCAAAGAAGGAGATCAGGTTTACTTGTTTAATAGTCAAAGAACAAACAAATTAGATCTGTGTTGGCAACCATATTATCGTGTGGTTGAGAAAGTCACACCTGTTAATTATGTCATACAGAATGTCATAACAGGTGCACAGCGAAAGGTGCACGTAGTACACCTGCGAAAAGCGAACCTTGAATGGGAGATACCCGTTCGACTGGACGATGAACATCCGATACGGAAAATGCAACTAGCGGCACCACCGCCTAGTTTTGATAGTATGTTAGACGTGCTCTCTTCAGATGAGTCTTTTGGTTCTGAAGATAAAATTCCTCTTGCTAGGTTGCGAGAGCGTCTAAGGGCTGAGCGTGAACGTCCTCTGGCTTCTGATGCAACTGAAGCTGTGGGAGTAGGTAGAACAGAACCTACTGCAGATTTAGGGTGAGTTGTTGATACAGAAAACAGGGTAGATGAGCAACAAATAAGAATAGAACAACCGATAAGTAGAGCAGAGAGCTAGGAAATTGATAGCTCAGAGTCGGTGGCTGAATCGTCAATGGACGTAACCTCTGGCAAAAGAAATCGAACCAGTGACAGTTCAACTGAACTGTCTGCAGCTAAGAGAGCCAGAATATATAGATTGAAGAAGAAGACAATAAATAAAGAACAAAAGATAAAACAAGGTGAAACTAAATCAAAATCAGATGAAGTGAATAAACTTAAGGAAATCAGCCAGGGTTCAGAAAAGCAGGGCAAGGTTAAAGACCTATTAACCCTTTTAGCATGAATGCTATGAGGCATAGAGTTCTTAAAATTACTTTTCTTTCTTTTTAGGTTGCTGGCGTCATTGGCCATTTCCTTAAGAGCTGATGAAGTTACATCTGGAAGCATAGAACATGTTTTCTTCAGATCAAAGAATGAGATTCATATGACTAGATCTCGTTGGCTGATAGGATTAGTCATAGACTTTAACCAATATGACAACTATTTGTCATACACAGGAAAGATGGTTATACAAGCAAAAAGTATAAGTCATACAGCTACAACTTATTTCCAGAAACTCTATAGTGATCCTATGTTTCGTTCCCAAGCTTATCAAGTATCTGGAACAGAATTAAATCCTCAAGAGGCAACAAAAATTCAACATTATCATAGCATTATGTCTAGTCAGGAAAGAGAACTAAAATGCATGACAAAAATATGATTGATTTCACAGAGCTGAAGCAAGTAGGCCATAGTGAATTAGAAGGATCAAGACGAGAAAACAAACTAAACTCTAGACCGAAACGACTTATTGGTATGCTCGCAGGTATTTTTAGTGGCGTAGCATATTTTGAAACTCAGAAACTAAAGGGTGAAGTTGGTTATTTAAGAGAAAACCAACAGGTTACTAGACATGTCTTAAAAGAGAGTTTGTCTTTGATAAATGTCACTAGAATGGAAGTAGATGAAAATCGTCATACTATAAACAAAATCATTGATGACCTGAGAAAAATGGTACGTACATGGACTAAGAACTTTGTTGCCTTGGTAAACTGTATAGAACCACTTCAAAGATTTGTTATCTCACATGCTCAGAATCAAGCTAATATAAATTCCATAAGAGATTTGGTTATTGATGAAACTGCTCTGATTGCTGATCTTCATTCAAAGCTGTCTACACTGTCCTCACAAAGGTTGTCACCCAATTTCTTACCAGCCCGAGGACTTGTTAAGATACTAAAATCCTTAGAAGTTGAATTGCCAAACCAGTTAATGTTACCTCATGATCCTAGAGAGAGGCCTTGGTATTATTATACGATTTTACAAACTGACACTGTAGCTCTAGAGGACCAACTTGTTGTCACAATAGAAATACCTCTCCTCGATGTGGCACGAAAGTTTAAGGTTGAAGAAGCTATCAATCTACCCGTACCACATGGTAAATCCAATATTACTGCTGAATATGACCTTGAATTTAAGAACTTTGCTGTTAGCACTAATGGTAGAGAATATGTAATCTTGACAGTAGAAGATGAAATCAATTGTGGTAATCCAGGTATCAACTTTTGTGCCATGTCTTCTGCAATCTATGAAACCAATAGACATAGTTATTGTACCCTAGCACTCTATCAACAAGATTTGAGTAAAATTTAAAACTTGTGTAAGATCCAAGTTACAAATAAATAAAAGATGCCCCTTGCGAAATATCTATCTGACGGACAATGGATGGTGGCTACAAATAAGAACTTCTATCTTCTAAAACTATGTGTCAATCATAAAATCGAAGAACACATTGTTGTAAAACCTCCATTTCAAGTGATAAACTTAGAATCTGGATGTCGTGCTCTGGCAGATGAATTAGAGCTTCCCATTTATTTTGAAGGAAAATCAGAGTATAAAGTAGAGCGTGAAACTCAGATAACAACACAGATCTTTTGGAACCTGACTGATCTTCCCATCTGGCAGCCAATCCAAAAATACAGATCAGACCTTGATATCAATCTAAATAAACTACCTCCCATAGAATCAAAACCAATAGAAGAGTTCATTGATATGTTAGAAGCCACAAAGAACAAAGGGATCCCAACTTCTATAATACCTTACCTCATTATCACTGGTATTGTATTATCTATACTCAAAATAATAGTTGTATTATACTTGAAAAGAAATACTGTATTTGGTTTCCTGTCAAAAAGAGTGTTAAACACTCTAGGTTTTATGGGTCAGCCTATCAAGCTGCCCATTGGACCATCGTCGACATCTCCTGCAAATGAACCCCAGACCTACAAAGCAATGGATCGAAGGAATAGCGAATCCTCTACATCATCTGGCAATGGTAATTTTAATCATGGTGACATTGATTTTGGTGCTCATATAAAAACTGGTGCTCAGAAGGTGTTAAGTGCTCATAATACTGCTGCAAATGAACTGAAAAGCCCTACTCACTCGCATAGTGATGTTTGTGTTGTGGAACTTGGAACACTGAATACTCCAAGTTTGATACTGGGACTTCGTGATAGCAAAACCCAGCCTAAACCGAAACCTCGACCAAGGACTACTTTGAAACTATCTTGGAGAGATAAGTAGTTTTTGGAAGTTCATGGACTTATGTACTGAACCTGAGAGAATATTGTGACATTGAATGAACTGGATCGTTCATGAATTGTATAACGCTGTATTACAAATGATGATTTGTGCAATGTTATCCTGCAGTCTAGTCATGACATTGTTGTGCAAATAAGAGTTTACATAGTATCCCTAAAAGTGTACACATTATATATTCTTGCATGTTTACCTGTATTTATCTATATTCATCACATGTACTATATATATTCAATGTGTTGTCAAAGTTTGTAGCATTTGTTAAAAGATTTTGTCATTATATATAAGTCAAAATCTTTTAAGGGGCATGACACTGTAACACAGTACGCCATTAGAATGTGTTATATGTGTGGAGAGTGTGGCTACGACTGGAGATTGTGGAATGTGCCTAGAATGTGCCTCCTATAAAGAGAGCTGCATCCCTTGTCCAGTCGGGGGAAGTCAAATACCAGCCGGCCACGGGAGAGGAGCAGGCAGGGTACTAACAGCTGCCTCGTACTGCCTGCCTCTCACAGAACACACTACAATGTAACACAACGAAGAAGTACAACCATTAAACATCTATAATGAACCTGGAATTTGTGTATGTACTTTGTTACAGCTCCTTAATTTGATGGTAGTCCTAAGAAGTGAATATTCTTTTAATGTGGTATCGATGGGCAGCAAAGGTTTATACTAGATGTTATTAAAGTGAGTGTTCCACCAACTAGGCATTCTGCAGATGTGTAAAAGTAGCCCTCCCACTGTTGGTCACCGCTGGGGCCAGGCAGCTGGAAATGTGCAAATTCTCCGAGCTCTTCCACCAACCCACCTTATCCTAGCCAGCTGCCAGCCGGCAGCCACACAGGCCCCCTACATTGCCCAGCAGGCAACCCGGCACTGCTTCCATTGAGCTGGGCAGTCAACCAGCACCAGGATGGTGATAGGACCACCTTGCCGCCTGGTGGACATTGGCCATATTAACAAATTGGGGCCCGATTTACGAAATCGGGATGCCGATTTTTCGACGGGGGAGTTCCCAACATATTAACACGTTAGCCGTGTTCCCCATTCAATTGATAGGGCTATTATTTAATAGCAAGGCAGTGTGCCGTCATGATAGGATTTGTACGGTAAAGATGACAGCTGGTCAAATTTCTGCTGTATACTGCAGTGAACCCAATAATGAAGGTAAATTAAGATAAGCATGGATGTTATGAATGTATAACACACTCTGGTGCTAAAATTCTCCCCAAATTATTGAAAATGTCCAAACTATCGGGCTCTACTTGTGGGTTAGTAACTCGCAGTTATTGCCCAGGATTCCTGACTGTGTCCGTTGTGGTGGAGGTAGGGAGCATTCTATGTTGATGCCGGCAAACTTGTGGCGGCATACCCGGCTGCCTGGCCTGCCATTAAAAAGATATTTAAGCATCTGGCAGTGTATGATTTGGTGTTTACATGAGCTCATAAATCTACACCAGTGGAGGAATGGGGCTTTTGGGGATCATGGCAGGCCAGGTCTTCTTAGGCAGCCACCTCTGTGTCTATTCTACCCAGAATGAGCACCCAACACCACACATCCACAGAACAGATCGTCACCCCAAATCTGCCGGCAACGACCATACGTGCCCCAGCCGGGGCTAGCACTTTGTTCGTGGAAGACTCACTTAGCCCTTTAACAACTGCCCATGCTTCACCGTGCACATATACTACGGCAGGCAGCATCACAAATTTATATGTTTGTCAGCAGGGCTTCTATTCTTCATGTTGTTAGAAATTTACAAATTTTAATATTCCAGTAATTCGTGAATCATTATCTGTACTTTCTGGTATTTTACGGAATTCTTTGCAGCAAATATATTTATGTAATATTTATAATTCTGCGAGAATTTCCGAAAGATTGTGAAGGAAGAAGAAGGGGTAGGAATGCAAGCCAGAATGGATAGGTAACCTATATACTCATTTACCCAATTTGTTCAAGTGGTCTATCAGTTCCATTATTTATTCTTTCAGTGCGGCCAAAGAGGAAAGCAGACAAAGAATCACAAGGTAATGTTCCTACTTCCTTCTTTTCTGGAGGAATAATTCTTGTTCTATTAATCATGAAAAATAAGTGTCGCTTCTTTAGAAAGATAAATATATTCTAAAAGATACCATTTTCCAAGTGTGAATTCATCAATCGGAATATATCTACTTGAAATCAATTCAGAATTTAGAGATTTATATTTTCTCTGTTTGCAGATCAAGGAAGGAAAGAAGAAACAGAGAGACAAGTCGAAGAAATGGCGAGAATATTCAATGTGCCTCCAGAAAAATTAAAAGACTTCCTCACTCAAAATACGGCAGCCAGCCCAGGTGACACAAAGGAGGAATGTGAGACAAACAATTCTACCACTATGGAATCTGTGCAGGAGGAGAGGGCTAGTCAGGCAGAGACAGTACGGTTCCTGCAAAGGAATCTGCCACATTTATCATTCCCACATCAAATAGAAGGTCATGAATCGAAGAAGTTATGCTTTCGGTGTATTTTTGGTCGTAAGGGCCGTAGGGCAAATGACCTTGAAAATAACATCAGTTTTGTCATTCTTTATGATCCAGATAAGACCGACTTGTCTGAAGAAGTGAAAAAGAGTTTGTGGTCAGACATTGTCCAGGTGCACGCGGCAAAGTGGGCGAGTCTCTTGGGTAAGACCATGAGGCGTGAATGGGACATATCAGTCAGTGAGAACCTCGTCCGTCTCCAAGATCATGCTCTGGAGTTTAGATTTGGCGTTGCCCCTAACGATAATATCCAAAATGTAAAATCAGTAACTCTTGAAGCCATGAAGAAACCAGAGGAAAGTCTGTTGGTCTTGTTGGTAGATGAGTCTGTAGCAAACTTGAATGTGAAAGGACATTTTTCCGCATCAGATAATGAGATGAATAACATTAGTATTGAAGGCAAAGCGGAAAAACCATACCATGCTGCTTTTTCCATCAAAGAAGGTGGGATTTCAGTTAAATGGGGTACCTTCATGACAAATGTTCATACTAGTGTAGTAAAAATGCCAGTGCAAAGGTCTCGGAGGTGCAGACCACGTAGGTTTGGTACTCGACCCATAGAGTCATTTCATTATGTAGAAGGTGGAGTGATTGACTGTCTTGAGTCTGGAGATGAGGGAAACCTACTCAATCCTTGCCATGAATTCAAACTATTCACAGGGGCGACAAAAACAGATTCAGCAACTCAGAAGTTCTCCAATGAAGTCATGAGATTTGCTTGTGCTTGTTTAAACAGTCGCAAAAATGGAACAATTCATTTTGGTATCACAGATGAGAATAGAGAAAAAGCAGCATGCCACAGTAACTCTCCAAGTACCATTATTGGCATTTCAGATGTGAAAAATGTAGAGTACAAAGACAAGTTGACTGAAGCTATAAATAATTGTTTTGATGAGGAATGTCGGGAATATGCAAGAAGGTGTATTGGGGCGCCTGTGTTTGTGACTGTGGAGTCCTCTTCTGCTTGTAGCAGTGTAAAATATGTTATAGAAGTCGACATTGAACCTTCATTCAGATACACGAAGGACAAGGTGTTTTCTGTTGCTTCGTTAAATCTGTCAGATAAGAAGAGCAACAAGGTTTCTCAAAGTTTCATCCGTAATGGCTCCCAGAGTTCGCACAAACCCTCTGCATTCATCAAAAAGGACATGGAGAGGGTGGACCTGAAACGCAGGCAGGAGGAATTGAATGGAAACAAGTCTCTGAATATGAAAAAACAACTGCACACTGCACTGGTAGTAGATAATGGCAAACTAGAGAGGGATTTTAATAGAGTATTAGTATTATCTTCCTCACATGTGCCAAGTAGTGAATCTGGGGTCCTTGAGAACTCTACAGTTCTTAGTAGCATCCCATGGTCCATGGTTATAGATTTCAACAAAAGTGACAAAGATGAAGTTGGCTTCTGTCAAACTATGACCCAACAGTTAAATATGGAGATCCATTCTACCGAAGAATTTAACAATGAGTATTTGAGGGACAATATCCTCCCAAAGGCTTGGGTCTTTGGAAATGGCAAAGGTGAACAGTCTTCAGCTTTACCATGGCAGAAGTGGCAGCTATCAAAGTGGGCTAGTGGTCTCGAGGATCTCATAAAGAAAATGAGAGACACATTTCCCAAGACTCGAGCGATGATAATGTTTGTGATACAAAAGGGTTTTTCAAAAATTGAAGCACTAGCATATGGAATGTTCCTAAGACACTTCGGTGGAAATTCTGTTTCTTTTTACACTGAAGATGACAGAACAAAGTACGAATGGATGGACTATGTGGTAGATGATCTGAAATACATTGATGATCATGAATTTCTATGCAGGGGCATTGTTGGAATGCCGTGGGAAGAATTCCTAGAAGAAGTCAAAAACCTTACAACAGACTATCCCAAGGACATGATAAAAATACCCCTAACAAAGCAGACTTTATGTACAATCCAATGTGATTTATTTAATGATATGACAGTGCAGATTATGGACTCTACAGAATGTGACTACCTTTCTGAAACAGCAAAAACCAACCCAGAGAGATTATATACCGAAAAACAAGAAAAACAAAGACTTTTCTATGGTGGGCAAGAGGTTTCCATGGAGAACCTGTGGTTTACCGAAAATGATGCACAACATGTCATAAAACGTGATATAATTGACGAGTTAAATTACTGCTTGAATGAAATACTATCCTTAGACCCTGACACTACACCATGCATTCACACCATTAGACTTTTGTATTCACGCGGAAGTGGAGGCACCACTGCTGCAAGACATTTCCTCTGGAGTCTCTTTCATCGCAAAAACTCCCACAGGGTTCGATGTTGCATAGTACATAACATTGTATCTCAAACTATTGAAACAATATACAATTTATGCACGTACAGGAATCCAGACAACCTTCCAGTCTTGGCACTGGTTGATGATCAGCCTGATTCAGATTTAGACACTCTGATAAAGGGTCTCTCTGAAAGAATAGACAGTGCACAGGCAAAGGGAAATAGCAATGCTGTTATGGTCTTGAAGGTTGAAGCGTCAAGCCAACCCAGAGATGAAGCTCGAAATAGCAAACCCTATTTATGTGCATCCATGGATTACCACCTATCTGAACAGGAACATCTTCGTTTTCAAGAAAAATATCAGGACATGAAAAAAGAGTATGGTAAGGGGTTTCATGAATTTGCAGCGAGAACCCTTCCCTCATTCATCATGATGTCACAGGGTTCAAGGGATCAACGAAAGAGCTATGCTAGTTCAAGAGTTATTTCCGCACTGCCAGAATTGAACTGTACTGAGCGCCGTATGCTTATGTTTCTATCCCTGATACACACCAGTGTCCCAGATGACAAATATGTCCCAATAGCGTCTCTGGACTCCATCATGGCACCAGCTGATTATATCCAAGAGGGCTACCCTGTCACTTGGCCACAATCTTTGAGTCTAAGTACAAAGATCTTTCTAAGATTCAAAAGCATTGCACTCGATGCTGAATCAGAGAACACTCACGTAACGATAACTTTCAATGAGTTCGCTGAGGCTATCCTCACTTGGGTAGAGGAATACATCAATAAGACAATAGGGGATGTCGCTTTAGAATTTATGAAGAGTGTTGCATTCCCTGCGTCTCATGAAGTATCAAGAGATAAGGAAAGCATTAGGTGTCTATATCATAAAATGTACTTGGCTTTGATAACGAAGAAAAAACAAACAGAGCTTGGGAAGCGAGAGATATTTTCAATATTAATCACTCGAATATTACAAGATGACATCTCCCAAGACACCCTGAACAAGGCACTTTCTGTGATGATGACAGGATATGAGAAAATGCGTAGTCCTGTGTTGGCTCAACACGTGTCGCGGCTGGCATACATTTATGGGTCAAGAATTACTGGTCGGGCAGACTTTTACTTTGAGATGGCAGAGGAGTGGATCAAAAAGGCTCTAGCAATCCAGAGAAACTCTTTCTTTTTAGATACAGCTGGTAGACTCAATCTGAAAAAACTTAAAGTTTCCTGCAATATGAAAAAGGGTCCTAGAGGTAACTTAAAATTGGATGAAGTGGTAGACTGTAAAAAAGCTGTCAGTTTGGGTCTCGAATCGATATGGTGGTTTCAGGAATCACAAAAGGCAGAATCACAAAGTACAGTGCTCAATACTGCTGGTTACTGTGGGGAAATGGATGCAATAATGTATCTATTGTCAGTTCTGTCGCGTTCCTCTGTCTTTGATTATAAGGCACGCAACGTTCAAAGATATATGTGCATACCAAAATGGAAACCAAAACAAGGACACCCTTGGACACAAAAAGAAGAGGATCGTTTGAAGACCTTCCGTGAGCGTTATACATTCTGTTTCAGAAAGGTTGAGGAGATAAATGCCGTTCTCAAAATAGAGGATGACATTGATGCTCATGAGCACTATCTTAAATATAGAGAGTACTTCATCTTCTTAGACGGACAGAAAGGGTCTAATGGTTTGGCTAAGTGCAAAGAGAACGAGATGTTCATCCAGAAACACATTGGAGGCAGCATATTCCGAAATGTCTTCAATTTTCATCGGGTGAAATTCAGGCCACTAGAATGTGACGAAAATGGAAATGACCTCAGTAAAATTTGCAAAAGGCTGGAGGAAAACATTACATTGCCTGGAGATGAAGCAGAAAAAGCCAATGACAGATTCGTTTTAGTGATCATAAGAATGGCCCAGCATTCACCATTTAGGTGTGTACCGCTGCCAGGTACACCAACGGAATTTATTGAAACAAGGGCAAAACTTGAGGAACTTTTGAAGAATGACATTGGAATCACAAGCTTCAAGAGTTACTGCCTGCTGCTAGATTTTATGTTTCAATGGCCTCATAATAATCCAAGGATTCCAATTGACAATGATTGGCAACACAAATACCATGAAAAGTTACAGAAACTGACAAGAAGGTCGACAGACATACAAAAGAAATATCAGAAAGTGGAACCAGGTGCCGGAGATGAATTCGGCCACCGGAATAAAATTAAACATACTCCTGTCTATACCCCTGTAACAACACTGTTCTACTTGGGTAGAGGTGAGGGGTTGGACATGTATGTCCAACTGAATGAGCTGCAATCAGGAACAACTCACTTTGGTCGTAGTATTCAGTGGACGCATGAGTATATTGACCGAAGACTTCAGCCTATTATTGGAAAAAGGATAAGCGCACGAACAATTCAGATGATAACAGCAGATAACAAGACGTTAGACATTGAGGTGAATCGCCAGTGGAGAGAGAGGTACAGCCTGGAGGCAGTGTCCTTCTATGTTGGGTTTTCCTGGAAAGGCCCCCTTGCTCATGGCGTGAGACCCGCATCACCATCAGCAGCCCGCTATTAATCACCAGAACGGCTACACTGGGGCGTGGCCTTGATGACTCAGTGAGAATGGAGACCGTTTCTGCAACACTAAAGTTGTTTCATTATTATTATTATCATATTCCTGAGATCATGAAAAAAACGCCATTTTAAAGACTTCACAGAAACTCGCAGTCACAATGGACGCAAACGTTATTTTTACTGCGCCTTTTGATAGCTGCGGGCATTATTTCATAGACATTCGCAAACAGGTATATATATATATATATATATATATATATATATATATATATATATATATATATATATATATAGATATATATATATAGATATATATATATAGATATATATATATGATAATAACAGGAATTCAATCTTTCTCCATCACTGCAGGATACAGCCTCGTGTACCATGTTTCCTTCAGTAAAAATAGTTATTTTTGAAATCCCAATGAAATCAGTAAAAAGAATCCATGAATTTAATAGATATGGTTTGTTTTATTTTAAGACTTTTATCTGTACCGAGTGGTCCCCAGTCCTGAGACTGGTCTCAACGGACTCCCAGTTTACGGAAGTTCGTTATCATTACCTCTTATTGTACTTTATATTCATAACCTTATTCATATGTCGTCCAATAAGGTCGACATAAATATTTTACTACATTTTTACTACGTATAAATTCAATAAGATTTTATTCTCCCAGCCACTTAAACAAGTATCCCCATAATCAATAATAGGCATGATCATTGACTTATATATTGTTAAACAAGCCTGCTCGTTCAAATACGGTCTTATCCTAGATAATAAATATTACTTGTGAGATACTTGCTTCATTATGTCATTTGTATGATTATTGTATGTTAGATTTTGGTCAAGTGCTATTCCTAGGTACTTATAAGACGTTACCTTTTGCAGAATGTCGTGGTCCAGCCTGAGCTGTATGGGTTTTTTTCGCAGTTATTGTTAATTCATTCTTTGAGCACCAACTTCCCAGTCTGTCAAGGTCATCCTGCAGTTTCAATTACATTTGTCCCTGTACGGAATAGTACGGAATCCGCACACAACAGACATTTGGTTACTGAAGGGTTCTGGTCATTGTTTACTGATCTGATCAAATCATTTACATAAGGGATATGTAGCATAGGATCCCTGCTACTTAAAGATATTGATTTACTAACACTTTACCTCACATCGTTTACATCCATTTATAATGTACATCTGTATCTACGTTCATTTTTTTCTCCTGAGGTCGTACATTCTTGTGCTAATGGCATAACCAATGTTTGATGTTCGTTGTGTGAGTATTATACTTTTGTATGGAAGAACGATTGTGAATCGAAATGAAATGATCCAATAAAAAGATTATATGTATATATATATACTATTTTATGCGCATATAGAATGTTACATTCATAGGTAACACTAAAAATATCGAGGGCATTGGTTATTCCTTCCTCCTATATCTGAAGGGAATATTAAGTCTAGATGTTATTATGTTATTGAAATCCTAATGCATTCAGTAATTTTTTTATAAATTTATTGGATATATTTTGCTGAAAGATATTGATATTCTAGTTTGTACCCATATACATATAGAATATTTTGATTATGTATTTGCTGAACAGCATTTAGAAACAAACAAAGAATGCTGAATAAACGTTATTTTTGAAATAATTCTGACTCATCTTTTAAAAGCTCATCATGTTGAAAGTAAAAAAGTAAGCGTACATGTGTAAAATTGGCTACAGGATCTCTTCGATCACTAATGAAAGCCACTATAGGCTAGCGAATCCGGTATGGTTAATGAATAAACTAGGAGCAAATGGAATGTTCATCATAGATGAATGAGCGTGCAATTATACATGAATAACAAATAAACGGTTTCAGTTACATTCAGTCTATGGATAGTTTTCTGTTAGCTAATGGAACTCAGTCAACCTGTTATTTCTGCAACCACCTGAGTCTAGGATCCAACAATATCAAGGTCAAGCACCAGTGGGTTAATGAGGTAATTCGGTCTCTAGTGATTGGTCATGGTCAACTGAGCATGCTTCTAAGATCCTGAGACACTGGCACCCTGCTCCTTTCATACTATCACAGTGGATAACACGCAGATAGTGAATGGTCAGTTTTCTGGCAGCATGCTGAAAGTGTATGTGACCACTCTAACCTCTTGGTCTCTAGATGATGTATATAGGCGTGCAAGCACGCTCTAAAAAGGATGAATATAGAGTATCGTCCATACATCTGAACGAGGAATATGTCGCAGTCGTGGTATCGTTCGGCAGTAGGTCGAGGCGACTGTGCATTCCACTGGTGGCGTCCTCTCGTGGTAAATGGTTGAACAAATATACCACCTTTAGGCCAGGGCCGGTTGGATAATCTAGGATCGTACATGAAGACCGTTTTCTGGACTTCATACAAGGGTTATCATTTGATAATATCTAAGTTCATTCGCTAAGAGAGTCTTAGTGTTGAAAATAGAGACAATCTATGTCTTTAGAGATTTTTTATCAAGTATTTCAAAATATTTTCTTTCTGAGATAGTCAGCTGTATGTTGTTCCTGATGTATGAACAATTACATAAGCTTAGTAAAGACCATGAGAGTGCAACTGTCTTTTACACAAATTCAAACCTGCTATTCCCTTTTTGTATATCTTTAGTCACACATATGTACTTTTTTCTCATTATTCTTTTCTAGCCATGCCCAAAACAAATTTAGCATTTGGGTTTTCTGATCTCTTTACCCCAGGATGATCCTCGACAGCCTCCGCCATTTCAAAAATGGCGCAAGGTCCGCTTGTACCAATATCAGGCTGCAGTCGAACATTGCATAGTCTATGTGGTTTGGGCCACCACCACTCTGCCTACTTGCCTATTGATGATCGGAGACCCGGGGGCCGTTGAGTATCTGGGGACAGTGAGAAGGATAAGGTCAATGATAGAAACATTTCTTTGAGGACAATGATAAGGATGGAAGAGTGAACTTATTAAATATCTGGTGTCTAATTGTAAAGCGGCCGTTCCACCATAGAACTCCGGCTTTGTATTGAACTGTATACATTCTTTGATATTATAATTGCCAATGATAATTAGTGACTAACTCTGCGATCCGCTTGGTAATTGAGCTTGCAGGTCATGTGTAGATAGCTAACATGCTCGTCCCTATCAGCCTTAATACAGACCCTTGAACCTCTTTTCTGTAGTCTCTGAAGCTTTTGGAGTAGTCCCTCATTAGTTTTATAAAACAAAATGTTCCCGTTAAGTTCTTGCCTTATATATCTGGAAGGCTTGTTTACTTATGATATATTTACGGAGACAAGCAAGCAGATAAAGTTTGTGTGCCATTCTATTCAAACATCCATCTGAATTATGTTTTGTGCTATGTTATCTATATACTTTTTGTTTGGCGCCGAATGTCATAATTTTGGATTTAGACACATTTACTTTTGATGTTCGTAATTTCTTCGTTCCAGTAGACCCTACGTGAGAATCCGTGGTTGGAAAAAAATTTGGGAACACTAAAGGAAGGAACGATTCTAGCCACGCTCGATGTGGGATCACTCTATACCAATATTCCCAACGAGGAAGGAAAAGACGCAATTAAGGAAAAACTAAACTCCACTCGCAGCAAACGACTGAACCCAAGCAACGACTCCATAGTAGAACTATTGGAACTAGTTCTAAAAAACAACAACATCCAATTCAACGGGACCCACTACAAACAAGTCAGCGGAACCGCGATGGGAACAAGACTAGCCCCTTCATTTGCAAACTTTTTATGGAGAGGCTAGAGAAACAACTCCTATCCATAAGCGACCTACGCCCAAAAGTTTGGCTAAGGTACATCGTCGACATCTTCATAATTTGGGAGCATGGAGAAGTAGCCTTCACGCACTGGGTGGAAGATCTAAACAAGCACCATGCTACCAACAAATTCACCTCTGAATATTCAAAGACCAGCATCGCTTTCTTGGACACCAAGGTCAATATAGACGAAAACACCCGAGAAGTATACACTGACCTGTATATGAAGCCAACCGACGCTAACACCTACCTGGATTACGATTCATCGCACCCCCCTTCAACAAAGCGAAGCCTCCCATACTCACAGTTCCTACGACTACGACGAATCTGCAAAAGGGATGAAGACTATGAAAAACACTGCAAAAGGAAAACAACCGAGTTCATGGATAAGGGCTATCCCCTGGAACTAATAACGACATGCAAGGAAAGAGTGGACATCCAAGACCGCAAGAAAATACTGGAGGATGAAAAAACTACTAAGAAAGGCAATGACAACAAGGTGATTCTAGTTACCACCTACAACCCCAACAGCAACGCCGTCAACAAAATCGTGCGGAAAAAACTGGGATATTTTGGCACGCTCGACCACTACTAAAGATCTACACAAGAAGAAAATCATGAAGGGCTACAAAAGACCCAAGGACATCAAGGACTACCTGGCACAAGACAGAACAAACTACACCCCATCTGAAATCGACAAGAAACAAGACTAGAAGAATAAACAAGATGAAGAGAGACCAAAAAGGGATGCGAGAAACAGGTGCACCAAACCGGACTGCAAATATTGCGACCTGATATGCATGGACGGCATCATCAAGTCAAAAACTACCGGAAAACTACATCAGACCAACTGGAACGTTACGCGCAACAGCTCCAATGTGATATACTGCATCGAGTGCAAAACATGCGACATGCAATATGTAGGACAGACGAAACGAAAGATAAAAGAAAGGATACGGGATCATCTAAACTGCATCAAGAAGAACTCGACGAAAAACGAAGTGCCACACCACTACAATCAATGAACACACCAAGGCACGAACGATGTGAAAGTATATGTACTGGACTACATATACAGACACCCAGAATCTAAAGAGGCAGCAAGACTATGTAACAAGATTGAATTCAATTGGATACATCGTCTCAAGACCAATGCCCCTAATGGACTAAACACTCTGGACAACAGGTACGGCTAGCTGCCACAACTCCCCACCCGTTCTCATCCCCATACAATGCCACGTCGAAAAAGAATTTCCAACCACAGATTCTCATGTAGGGTCTACTGGAACGAAGAAATTATGAACATAAGTTCCCATTCACATGGGGAGGTGTTGGGTGGGAAGGTGACAGCTAGGACTACGATATATAGAGAGAACTACAAGATCTCGAATAAATCCGATGGAATTCGAGCGGGGCTGCGATATCCTTTATGAATTAAAAACGTCAGAATACAGCACGGGCTGACTGGTTCAGCAAGTGACTGCAAACATCCACGACATAAAAATGGTACCGGGGAAATAAGGTTTTCTCCCCCCTACCAGGGATTGATGGCAACGTCAATTCACCCCTTTATCCTTGACATATTACACAATGATCAAGGCAAACACAACTTGATAGAGACACTGTCAGACAGAGACACCGGGCTGAGACACAACTCAGTAAGGCTAAAATCAATACTTAAAGTGGTATTCCTCCTTGTCCACACCGGACTTGGCGATAGGGGAAGCCACATAACCCCTGTCTGTGAGTTTACAAGGTATAAACTCCATAGGAACTGTGTGGATTGACACATAGCCATCACTCGATAACATCGGCGGGCGACACAGCCGTGTCAAACGTGTTTGGTCGTACTAAACAACAAAGCTGTCACATGACGCGCACGTGACGGCTCGACCAATCAGAAGTGTCAAAGCTGGGTATGAAGATGAGGCCGCGAAAACCTCCGCGGCCCGTCTCCCCATTTTTCTCTATCAGCGTCGCATAGCGGTGGGAGAGGACTCACTACGGATACGCCGGGTCAAACCAAAGCATTTACTTTTGATTTTACTTTTAATTTGACGTATATCCAGTTCCCAAATAGCAATATCCATATCTGTTGAGTGATAATAAGGGAAAAACCGGAAGCGGCCGCCCATGTTATGTGAAGTTAACCCATTCACGGCGGGCTCCTACACAGTCATGTATATAGGGGTCAGGTATTAGTACCTATATAGTGCTAGGGAACGGGTATCCACAGGCCCATTATGGTAATTTGATGATGTGATCACGTGATATAACATGTGATACTTTATATCATTTTCCATTTCCATAAACATTTTAAATATGATGCTATACCTAAACTCCGTGGAAGTTTCATGTATATTGATGAATTATTTTCTAAATTATCACCTAAAACTATAATTTTGTAAATATTGGAAAATGATGCCTCAAAGCATCACCCGATCTGGACTGGTGATGCCTTGAGGCATCCTGTGTGGTGATGCCTTGAGGCATCACCCGCAGCTAATGGGTTAACTAGAACCTTTTAGTTTGGTATTTTCATAAACACATCTGTGATATCCCCCTTTACTGGAAGCTTAAACTTTAACTGACAGTCATCATATCATGCTTGATCGTGCCGATCATCCTCTCACTTTTCCATTGGTTTGAGCATGTAAAGGACTTGTGATAGCTATCTTGAACCCATAACTCCTTGCAAATTGGTACATCTCGTAGCTCCCAAATGGCATGTTATCATCTACTAAAGTCTTTGGGATGCCATGTCTGGCAAAGACTGACTTGAACATTTCAATCACCGCCCTGGCTGACATCCCCCTTAGAGGACAGATCTCTGGGTACTTGGAGACATAGTCAGCTATGATAAGATAGGCCTTTCCTCCATAGTCAAATATATTTGTACCTACCTTGATCAATGGTAGCTCTGGCATTGGACGCGGCTGCAGTGGCTCCCTTTGGTTTTTTGCCTTTGGAATTTCAGACAAATACTGCATGCTGCTACCATCTTCTCAATGTTGTCTGCTATTGAAGGCCAATACATCACCATGCGTGCTCTTGCCTTGCACTTCTCAATTCCCAGGTGGGACTCATGCAGCTTTCCAAGTATGGTATTCCTAAGTGATGAGGGAATAACAATGCATCTTGGCCAGCCTCTCTGGAGAACTTGTGTGAGCTTACAACGCACTTCGTCCTCTGACATGGCATTTGTGATATCACGCAGGATCTAATCTGAGACGGGTAGATGTTCCATCAATGAGTGGATGTGCATTGATGTCTCAATTTCAAATTCGTTGTCATTTGGATCTTCCACATATATGCTCATGATAGGGTATCTGTAATGTACATCGTGGGCCCAGGTTGATATTTCACGAACAGATTGTACTTCATCAAGCGAAGTAACATAGCTTGAATTCTCGGTGAGGCTTGATGGATGGACTTCTTGGTGATCATCTCTAGTGGCTTATGATCCAAGCGTATTTCAACGTCTTTACCGTATATGTATCGCTGAAACCATTCTGCTGCACTTACAACTGGTAAACATTCCTTTTCAATTGGAAACCAGTTTTTCTCTGAATCAGTGAGCGCCCTAGAATAGTATGCAATGGGCTGTCCCTCCTGCATCAAACAGGCACCTATTCCCAACTTTGATCTTGGCAAATGCTTCATCATGTTCCGGATACCACTGGAATGGGACTTCCTTCTTCATCAGCACACGGATTGGGGCTGTCACTGTCGACATATCTAGAATGTACTGGGACAAGTAGTTCAGCATACCAATCAGCCGTTAAATGTCCTTCTTAGAGGTTGGTGTTGGCATGTCTCTTATCGCTCTCACCTTCATGGGGTCGGGCGTTACACCATGTGTACCGATAAAATTCCCCATATATTTCACTGAACTCTTCTTCAGCTGAATTTTCTTCACATTGAACTTGATATTCTTCTACCTAGCCCGCTCGAACAGATGTTTCAGCACATTGTCAGCTTCTTCTTCATTTTCCGATGCCACGATTAAGTCGTCAGCTATGATGCAGACATCTTTTAGGTCTCCAAATGTCTGAAACATACGTTTCTGTAGCACTTCTGAAGCTGAGCAAATACCAAATGGCATACGGTTGAAACAATAACGCCCCTCTGGCGTGTCAAATGTGGTTAGCATGACAGAATCCTTGTTGAGTGGCACTTGCCAAAATGCTTCTTTGAGGTTGATCACAGTGAAAACCGTCTTTCCGGACAGTCGACTCATAATCTGGTAATATCCCCGCTTGATCACCTGGTCCAGTTCCTTGGGATTAAGCATAACCTTAATGACCTGTCACTTTTCTCCACAATCACCAGGTTGCTGATCCAGTCCGAAGCTCCGTCAACTTTTCTGATCACTTCTTGCTGCTCCATAATCTTCAATTTTGCTTTTAGTCTATCTTGAAGTCGCCATGGAACCTTTCGTGGCTGTGCCCGATGTGGTGTGGCATCTTCTTTTAGCTCAATATGGTACGGCTCTTCACATTTACGGAGTCCTTCACAGACATCTTTGTATTCGGTAAGCAAGTCTCTGGAGGTATCAGTTTTTACTGTTTCCACACATTGAGTAATAAGACCTAGTTTTTCACATGCTGTGAGACCTAGGATCGGTGGTGACTTAAAGTTGACCACATAAAATTCACAGTTTATTGAGCGGTTGTTGGCCATACACTCCATAACACACATCCCGATATGTTTGACCATGGTTCCTCCAAATGCTTTAAGCACGGTTTTAGATGGAGATAATTGCGGATTCGGCTGTGTCTTATTGAATGTTTTCGTTGGCATGACGTTGGCTGCTGCACTTGTGTCTTACTTCATCTTGATTTGAGAGTCATTGCACTGCACTGGTTCAAACCACTCATTTTCCATGTGTTTCTGAATATTGCCGACATACAACGAGTGAAGAAGGTAATCGTCATCTGAGTATTGGTAGTCATATGCTGCTTCACGCACCAATTTTGTGAAACAAAATTCTGCGTAGTGATTTAGTCCTTTGCACTTTGAGCATGTTTTGCCCCAGGCCAGACACTTCATTTTGTCATATTTCGTTCCACAACAACCACATTTTTTTATCATGACGCCTTGATTTACCTCCCTTGTATCCTGATTTTCCTACTGCCTCTACTTGTTTTATGGCTTCACTACTGATGCTAGCTTTCATGGACCTGACTTCACAAGCTGTTTTCTCTGCAGTTCTATACATGGATATGGTCTTAGCAAGGTCAAGGTCATCTTTATTAAGAAGCTTGGTCTTGAGATAATAGTCTTTCATAGAGAAGATTATCTTATCCCTTATCATATTGTCTCTTTCCTTAAATTCACATGTGAATGCTAAGGTACGTACCTGTGCCTGATACTGGTCGAACGGTACGGCTTCCCCCTTCTGATGATTCCAAAATTCATTCTAGAGAAGACCACTCATTTCATCCCAGAAAATTCTTCGGTGAATTTGGCTACAACATCATCATAGTTTGTCCTTTGACCATGCACCCTAGCTGGCGGAATTCCCCCTTCTGGTGGTGGATCATCCCAGTCAATGTGGTTAAATCTTATCACTGCTTCATCACCAATGCAATCCAGTAACTTGTAAATTTTGGTTTCATCAGGTTTATCCAGCCATTCTTTTGTTCCCAGATGATTTGTGAATTTTTGGATCCACTTTCGCCAGTTTTCACTTACATTACCCTCCAAACTCAGATGTGATGGGGGCTCTAACTTTCCCATGATGTCACCAGTGATGACTGATGTAAAAGTCTTACTCACAGTTCAGTTGTTGTTTCACACACAATTCAGGATGTCTTGTCCTCCTCACTCACATTCATTTGTTGTGTAGGCTCACTTTTTCACACTCTCTGACACCATGTTACAAATGGGAAGAAGCTGGGAAGTTGTGGATTGATGATACAAACTTTAATCTTCTTAATTACTAGATGCACAAGAATGGCAGCAATCTGTTGAGTGATAATAAGGGAAAAATCGGAAGCGGTCGCCCATGTTATGTAGAGTTAACTAGAACCTTTTAGTTTGGTATTTTCATAAACACATGTGACACATATCAAATAAAAATCAGACTAAAAAAACATACAGACATTCGTAGCCACCTTTTCATGTTACTATTTTCTTTTATGTTTCTTTAGTTAAAATTATCAGAAAGGTAGACTATATTATCAATTTGTTCAACCATGAAGAAATTGATGATATGTATTATGCATAATGAGTGATCAGTCGGAAGTACCCTCTTCAGCTGCTGATGTCTAGATTCAACTCTGTCTCCATTTTGCCCTAACGTGTTGTAGCAAGCTTTTGCTCTGGTGGCCAGTGTAGTTTGAGTCCATCTGGTGGTTCTAGTACTGGAATATGCTACCAGATGGCGCCTCGGGTCCACCGGAGAGGCTGGAAAACGGCGATCGTCAAACGGTGAGACGAGCAGGCCGGCCAGCACCACCCTGAGCTGCTCGACCAGAATGTAGACGTTGCTATCACTGCTTTATGGTGTATTTCTTGAGCGTGGAGCACACGTCAGACAGAATGCCTATACTTTGTATTGACTTTCAGCGTGCTGCAAAGACTATCCCTTCATTACCTGCGTGCCAACTCTGTGACGCTGGTAGGGTGCAGGGTCCAGTGTCTGAGTGTCTTAGAGGAGTGTGAAATAAACTATAATGTTTTTGCAACTATTATTGTGATAATAGTGAGTATGATTGATTGTACGAATACATGTCTCGTCTTTGTTTTGTCTCTGTTTTGTCCTTATTTTTGTCATAACTGGGAAGAACGTCCTTGGACGAAAATGTGTGTTGTTTGCTTGAATTTTAAAAAAATAATTTAAAAAATACCTATGCAGTGTACGGGTGTCAGGGTGGGGGGGTTAACAAATTTTGGACATGTTGTGTATGATCCTTCTTTGTTTTATTACGTACAGGATTTGGAGGATGTGAGTTTCCAGCATCTCAGAAATTCAGTGACCTGTAGTGCAGACAACTTCCACCTGATGACGTGTTCGTGCTGGCGAGGCTCCACGACGCTCACCCTGTGTTCACTTTGCTGCGACTCACGTGCAAAGCTAACGTCTGCTCTGGTGGCCAGTGTAGCTGGGAAGCTCGCGAGGCTTGACCGGAGAATGGCAGTTCTTTAGTATGGTCGGGCTGTCGGACCATACCACAAGTCACACAGAACAGCTGAATTATTCGTCGGATCTGGTTGGACGTTCGTCCCCACATAGAGACAGACCTAATCAGACCTTGACCCATGTATTAAGGGTGAAGTATAACGAAAGGCAAATCCTCGTGGACAGAAACATTCAAACCTGTAATTCATTGTTGTATATTCAAATGTACCTTTTCTCTTATGATTAATATATAGTCATGATGAAACCTTGTTTAGTACTTTAGTTTTTGTTATCTCCTTACCATGAGAGAGGCCAACACAAGTGGACGAGTGATCAAAGGATGAGTTGAAAAAACTGCTTTAAGTAACGATGCTGAGTACTATGTTTACAATTTTTGAACTAAGTGTACATGATTGTTGTTGTGATGTTTCATTACCATCTCATCCCATACATATATCTATTTGTTCTCTCTTGTACTTACTTATAACCTAGTGCAACCAAGTTGTTATTGGAACATTTCTGTACTTGCTCTGCGAGTGGTCTGAATAACTCACTATATGTGAGATGACACTCTTTACTCAAAAAAAAAAAATAATAAAAAAAAAAAAAAAATCATAACCTCTGAGTAGTTGACACGATTAATTTGCGAGCGACAGCGAGGATGTTACATCGTGAACTACGAGGGGATAACAGCTTCTGGTTTAAGCCGATCGTTATTGTATTTTATCCGGCTACAGGATTAATGTCAAGTATATTGCACACAAAATAGTCATTTGGAAGCTGCATATGTCGGACTAGTTCGAAATCAACCATAAGACCACATCACTGTCAAGCATGTGGGTAATTTTTTTTAATGCGAGTGTGGCTCTTTCTTTATTTATCATCGTTTCCATTTATATGTGTTCCATCTTCTGTGCCTTAGTCCTTTTACTTTCCATTACTCGCCTTAAATTTGTTTTTTTTAAACACGTATCCTATCAAAAAAACGACCAATTCGGATATAGACCTATGCCATATAGCTTGTACAGTTTACTATTTGTCCGTGTTTTGTGTACATGTACGTGATAATTTGACCTCGTTCTGGATGGGACATTTTTTCCCGGAATGGCCTCCATGAGATTCTTGGTGGTCATGATCTCGTGTGGGCGATTTACAGGCGCCATGTACGTGTTCTAGGTCCACTCAATAACAGATGGATAATGAAGCGTATTATTCCTACCTGGGCGCACAGTACCCAGCGTGACAATCACACTTTATTATTTCGACATTTCGTAATGACTATACATCTATGTATATTTGAAAAACAATGGACTTGAGTTCCTAAATTATGTAGAATATAGAACTTATAAATCAGTTATTTATGATTGGAGTATGAAATGTTTAAAGCATACGTTAGTGAGGGAATTTTCACATATTCAATAATAATAATGATAATAGATAAATAAAAAGATAGCAAGGTGCCAAGTGTTGACGCTTGGGACACTCCTGTGTCTATCCTGGTTTTAATGTGTTCGGCATCTGGTATCTATAAATCTATCAGATACTCAGTTTTTGATCCATATTTGCATCCTATCTCATACCATTAGTTCACTCAACTTATGTATCAAAATGTAATGGTTTATGCTATCAAAAGCATTGGTCAGGTCAATGAATAATGTCTATGAAAATTGGCTTTTATTAGTGCTCGATGTGATCTCATTGGTCAGTGCATAGCATTAGCAGCGCTAAGTCTTTTTTTTCCTAAATCCATTTTTTTCTCATCCCATAACATGTTTCTATCAGCGTGGTTATAAGTTGCTTCGTATATGATCTTTCCCACTCGTTTTCCGGGGATTGGCAAAAGCTTAATTGCTTTTGGCTACCACCTTTTGGTATGGGAACTATTATCCCTTCCAAGGGTGTCAGAACATTTTGAAAGTTGGGGGGGGGGAGGGGGCGAACTGAAAATTGCCGACTTTTTTCTTACAGGGTATGAAGTCAGACTTTGATTACAAATCGATCCCGATTTAACCCGATTTAACCCGATCAAGCAAAAAATGGTGCTGCCCTCTACGATTTATGACAAGAACTAGATTTGAATCTGCATTTTGCACTTTCTAAGGACAAACTTGTTTCAATCATAACTTATTTTAGGAAATATGATAATTGAAATAAAATAATCATGCGATATCAGTCTACGGATGAGGAATGAGCTTTATCATATACCTATACCAGTATGTTACATGAATACCAACATCTGCTATAGTATTGGTATTAATTATATACGACCATACTATGGTAAAATGAACCGACATACTTTGAATATGTGTTGTGATTGGCTGAAAAAATGTCACCAACCAATCAGATACGGGAGTGGTTACAGATCCAATTCCGATAAGATGTCAACAGAATTACCATCACGTTTTGAAGCCAGCTCGGACGACATAAACTTTTACCAAGTATTTAACAAATCCTTTATATATGAAGGTATATAATAAAAGCAAAATATTTAACCTTATTGGTATGTACTCGCGTCCCTTGTTTCTTTCGATAAAATCATTCAATTCGCTCTACGAGATCATGGACTATTTTTATTGAAAGAAACGTGGTGGTAGAGTACGTACCAACAAGGTAAATACACTTTACTACAGTATTCCAGCATGTGAGGCTGCCACACTAAAGTAGGCGAGGCGGCTGAGTGGGTCAGTGTCAGACATATCCATGTAGGAAATAATAGTGAAATTTTGGAGAAAAATATTTAAAATTATTTTAAGATATTTTAAGATGTTTGTTGATACCTATTCTGCGCTTTTTATCGCATTTGAATCGACTGTTTGGTTCGAAAAATATGAATTCACATGCAGGATGTCGGTTAGAGATTGGCGGGTGATTTAGAATCTTAAACTTTTGGTTGAAAGAAACACAAGGAATCATACCATGGGGAGTTGCAAGCAGATAGACCCCATCAAAAATTGGAATAAATCGTTAGCCTATTTTGACTGGTGGAAGAGTGGTAAGGGATTCAGTTTCATTCCGACATGGCCAGTTGACTTATGAGAGTGCACACGAACCAGCAAGTTCAGCACCCATCTAATTATTCACACTTTTAGGACCTCTTCTAGAAAAATATGCTTGTCCACCCAAATATAGCCTATATATATTTTTTTAACATTTTTCCATATTCTCCTCACTCGCCCATTTCGGTTTAGATTGGGTCTCTGGTGGATTTAACGCTTAACTCTACATACAAATTATACATCTCAATACCTCCCCTGCTATTCAAACACATTTTCGCAAAGTGCAACAAACTAACAGTGCACATCGGTATATATATATACTTACTTAAGTCTTAGATTATGAACATTTATCAATAATTAGGATAAATTACAATGTAACCTGCCCTCACTGGCCCAGCATCTCAGGTGGTGGTGTGTGTGTGTGTGGGGGGGGGGGGGGGGGTACAGGGAGGTAGAGGCGGAGGCGTAGGACACAGAGACTGAGGCTGCTCTAACTTTAGTATTATGAATCCAGAATAGGGGGGCTTGAATTGTGTAAGGTTTTCATTGGAGGAAGTAAACTACGTAAGATCTCTTAGCCGTCTAAAATGTCTTTGCAATAAGTGGACTTCCCCTAACGTCTGACAGGCCCGGGAATCACATGGTGCGGTGAGGAGGGGATGAAGTAAGTGGAGGGGTAGGTTTAGGGTATAGGGATACAAGATAATATTCCTGAAACTGATGTTTAAGGGTACATCGGACATTAAAATAAATGTAATTTTCCTGGACGTTAAATATGTGATCTCAAAGTGTCATAGAGCGCATCTCTATCTCAGAAATTAGGGGCCACTATGCCAGTTTTTTTATTTATAAGTAAATACAAAGATAATATCATGATGGATTATCTAGAAATTCTACTAACAAAGAAGGTGATTTTTACATAGTGAAACTCCTGTAATTTTCATCAGACTTTCACTTTATAAAAACCTTGCATTTTTCGATAGAATATAATAAAATCATATACTTCAGGGTATTTCCTATGTAAATGAGGCAAATGCAAATATGTATTTTACCAATTACTAAGGTAAGGACAATGATAATTTGGTATTAGACTATGTCACAAGGAACCAGTGTGAATGGATGAATGTCAACATCGAAAAATCACTAGGTGGCGCCACTGTGTATTGTGGGATATATAAGTGCCTTTAATTCCAGATTAAGCAATGTAAACCACACATACTCCTGGTATATTGTTATTTGATTGATCATGTAATGTATTTAGTTTGATCCACCCCCTCCCCTTGATGGATAATAGTTATGGGATGATCTAGGCTTTGTATTGAGTTGGTAACGTTTCCAAAAAACAAAAATCGAAAAAGAAAAAAATACAACATATATGTATACATTCAACTCGTCCTATGAGCTAATTGAAACTATTTAATCGAAAGAAACTTGGGATGTAATAAGGAGTTCCCAATATACATTTATATCAATTCAAAACAATGAGATAAAAATGATGATGAAATTGTACTGCCAACTATCTTAAAATAGATGTGTTTACATAGACTTTTCAATGAATCAGACGGCAAAATCACCATATTTATATCAAGTCCAAATGGGCAACGGTGGATCTAAATTGTTCTGTAGTTCTACAACTCTATCTAGGCCTGTGGATGTTTGTAAGTGAACACGTTATGGTTGTGCATGTCGGTGGACCATGCGGGCACGCTTCCCCTTTCCTCGCCGTGGCGGCACATCAGAACCTACACCTGGCGCGCACCTGCAGACAGAATGACGACACTCAATCTCCAAGCGTTTACGATGTCCCACACTACAACGCACGCACAACCAAGATACTGCTTGGAGAGCGCACACTTCCGGTTATCTCGAGCTCCCGGATGAAAGATTATTCACAGCAAACCAAAATGGCGCTTGTGTGTGCGCTAGGCATGTGTTGACATCGCTTTCAAGACGTACAATGGGAGTTATCCTACCCTACCGGAGTATAACGCAGTGGATATAATACGAGGATAATATATTGTGTTAGTGAAGGATTTTACATACGCGGATATCGCCGAAATGTCGGATACAGAGAAGGTTAAAGTGGCCCTTAGGGTTCGTCCCTTCAACCGGAGAGGTGGGTATACTGCAATGAATGAATCGCATCTGTCAAACTCCACGTTGCCCATCAGAACAGCCTTGTTCACTGTCATCTCTTTCTGTTTGCAGAAATCGAGTTGGGGACAAAATGTGTGGTCGATATGGAGCCGCAGCAGACCATGCTGTACCACCCGTCGGTTGGAATAAGGTAGGTTTTGCAGCGATGTGGATTAAGAGCTGGTACATTGTGAGTCGATATCGGCGGCGGCCCGACGCCGCTTCTCCCGATGCCAACCAAGCACGGGGGATGTGTTTTGGTGGATCATGGGTTACTTCTCCCCACGATTTATCGCAGGGGAAGCTGTGCTTCTCCAAGATCGCCGTGTTATCATTTACCAGAACTTGACATTAGGTTGATTCTAAATAGATGTACCTATCCGTACCAAAATGCACACGAGTCGTTGTCTCTTTATCTTCAACCACACACAGTGGCTGAGGCCAGTGGGGAGCCAGTGCTGGTGTTAGTAGTAGATAGGGATGTGCTTTGTGTGTTTGTTTTGTCAGTGATGATCATTGGGAGTGTATCTCATTAGGTGGTCGGGTAAGGGGCGTACGCTGTACAGGCTGTAGTAGGCATATACCTCCTGCCCCTGACTCAGGCTACGGCGTTTTGTAGATATCGATTGGAATATCACCGGAACGCACGCAGAATCATTTGCGTCACAACAAATGTAGTCGGCCTGTAACTGGCCGTCAGCGGCAGGCAGCGGCCGAGTCTGACATTTATCAGCACCGGATACAAAACGGGTTCAATTAAAATCTAATCCGCCGATAGAAATAGACCTGGACAGATATGACTGCAGCACTCATTGAACGGTGTATAGAAGAGCTGGCACGTTGCCAGAAGACGGGCCGCAGATGTAGCTTGTTCATCTGGTGTCCAGTATGTATACACAAACCACACACTCGATCCGTCGGTGATCTTTCCGGCAAACCATGCTGGAACTAGATCTGTTGGCAACCAGATGATGTCAGTGTTGACATTTGGAATAAATCTGACATCTGCTTGTTTTAATTCTGTTCCCAATCAGTCTGATCATTGGAACTTTTAGTGTCCATGTCACGTGATACGTGCTCCAAAGATCTACACGTGTACATATAACTCCTCAAGTTCGATCAAGTCAATTATTTTTTTCATTTTGTCAAATTGTTACTGGAGTTGTGGAGCAGTGATATTAAATAAAGTTGTATACATATACGATACAAACTATGATGCTTTCCACACAGATGAGACACGGACAGTTCCTGTGTATTGTAATCTTAGAAAGTTGACATCTGGATATTCCCATGGTAAAATGCACGTTTCGCATATTTGCAGCTGGACTGTGTAGCCTATCGCAGAGCCTCTGATATTGGACATATTTCCAGCAAGAAACAATCGATACACACACAATATGAAATAAAAACAATAGTCCTTGTTGATATACACCTTGTTGGTGGCATGTATCTTAATATATCCGGTTTCTATCATTAGCCAAGATATCAAAACGTGAAGGATATGCTGATTTAGACATCATCAGAATGACAACAGATGGCCTGCTGTCAGAATTTACGGTCAGACCACGCGTTACCTCTCAAACTGTCGGCAAATGAACGGACAGTTATTTGCACTTTTACAACATTATCTTGGGAGGGGTTTTCCCGTTTTAAGTGCGGTGTTTGGTGGGTATTTCTATTGTTTAAGACCCCCTATGTGGATTCAAATGGTGCTCATTGATCAGGTTTTTCTAAATGGGCGTTTGTGTGTGTGTGTGTGGGGGGGGGGGGGGGGGGGAGGGCGGCCCTATTTACTGTTTGAGCAGGCTCGGAAAAAAAGATTAAAAAAATATTGTTGATTCTACATATAGGAAGTACATGATGGTTACTGATAAGTAGTTATAATCATGAACGAGGCATTCACAACGGTAATATAGAACCTGGGGGTGTAGTCTATAGAAAACAGGCAGAACCTTCTTTACACTTGACCCCAGGGTGTACTTGACCCAGTCCCAGAGAACGAGTGAGGTGAAAAAAAGAGATACAGCCGGAAGACTGAGCGCGCAGTTTATAAATCAAACCCGATTTCCGGTCACGTGGGTTTTACTGACGCATCTTGATGGTCGCTGAGCTCTTTTACTACCAGGGTTTCATGTCTCTGTAGGGAGTGTGTTGTCATCGTCAGGTCACGGATGACTGGTCACGCCTGACCCGGTCACGGTCAAGTGAGCCGGGAACGCTGACCCGCACTGACCCCGTGCGTCAACCTCCGCCGTGCTCCACAGAATGCGCACAGAGAACAGTTTCCCTCTTTCCCAGTGAAATGCTTGTTTTCATTTTCAATTCATAGATTTTTTCTTATATAAATTTGATAGAGAGTAAATTGGGCGTTATTCACACCCACAGTGGTTCAACTCTCCCCACACAGCCCAGCCCCATTCCATGGCAAATAACGATATATTTTCCATGTTTTCTTAGTTTCTCTAAGACAGTACATTTCACATGAAAAATATTTCCTATATTTTTTTCCTAGACCCAACTCACATCCCCGTTTATAAACCAAGGTAGATTTTATTGAAAACGTAACCATGAATAATTCTCTCAGAAAAATATGAGAAACGTCCGCATGTCACCTTAAACTATCAATAAATTCACTGATAACATGAATATTCAGCCTCAGCAGGGACCTCAACCCCAACGATCAACTCATTGGTTGAGAATATTCAAATCTCAGCAAGTTCACTCTTCGCACCGAATATTGCCAGCCATGGGATTGGCTAGAATGGGATAAAACCTTAGTGTGAGTCTATTTACCGTACCTCAGCTGTAAACCCTGTAAATAGTGGTGCCGTAAACTCTACAAAACCATGCGTAATTTCCTCTATTGACAGTATGCGATCATTATACGGCAATGGCACGCTCGTTGACCCCTTCTTCAATACTCCAGTCTACTTTGTATACTATGGAAAATCTCCTCAGGCAAATCACTGCATTATTCATTCAGTCACTGTTAGGTAAAGTCTCAAAACTTTAAAGAAACGCATGAATAATGAAACACTTATTCATGGTTCCCCGTCTGTCGGTATAAAAGATATCTCACACGGTAATCAGTCAGGATGAGCCGCGCGTTCCTGGGAACAGCCCCCCCCCCCCCCCACACACACACACAACTCAGACGAAGAAGTTGGGGAGGGGGGGGGGGGTGCATGATGGTTCTAGATATTTAATAGAAATTGATTTTTTTCCCCGCGATCTTATCCAAATGTTTGGGCATAAGTAGACTCTGAAAAATCCGTCTTTACCAAAAACCCCTTTTCATGATTTTGAGTATTCTTATTCAAATTTCCTTTTTGGAACTCTACCAGTTGGGGTTTCATCCTGCATAGACAAACACAAATCTGTACACAATTTCGTGGATCTCTTCCTTAAAATCACACCGGTAAATTCGAATTCGCAGTCCTTCAATAACCTCAGCTGAGCTTTCCGCAGTTTTGATGATTTCCCCCATTTAGTGTCCGACAGGAGAAATCTCTTTTGACCAGCAATGTGTGTTCAGCCTTGAATCATGTCGCTGAGATAATGATAATATCACTGTGGTCGCGTACAAGAGTCAAGAGCATGTTCAAGATCGGTGTTACTATCATCACGTCCTTTACACTGTCCTAAAAACCAACTATGTCTGGCCTTATTTGTAAAATGACTTCCTTATCGAGTTAGGCCTGGCGTGAGTGGTGTCAGTTACTTGATGGAGACAGTAAGCATTGTCTATACTTATTTAGATACAACAAGAAGTGATCAAGTATCATATGATAGTAGCCCAGAGCACCAACAGATGAAAATAGGGATCTTATAGTAGCAGGATAAACATGAGTAAGTAAAGAAATCCAGGGTAAGTCTAGTAGAACATTCTGAACATTCTGAACGCTAAACTATCAACAACACTAACAATAGCACTCCCCGTTTAGATGCCAGCCATAAAGCACATACGCACGACCCCCCCCCCCCCCCCCCAAAAAAAAAAAAGATTGCCCCCGACCCCCATCCTCATCATGTACGCTTAAAGAAAGAAGGTACGCACGTCTTGACGCCCCCTCATTGCGTACATACTTAACAGATGGCTCCTGTAAGTGCTGATTCCACCGACACACAAGACATTTCGAGATTAGTCACGATTTGATTGTCTTGTTAAATCATGCTAGGTTTTGAATAATCGCGTGCATATTTGCCTCAATGTGTCTTTAGGTGTCGTGGTGGTGGAGCACCAAAACATACACACGACATCGCGCGCTACGTTTCGCGACAACGGAGGTACGACATATCGCGACACTGTAAGACACTGTAAGACATACCACGGTAAATCCATCGTGGTGGTGGAACCAGCTCTTTAGATAACAACCAGGAGCAAGAGCAGTATTTATTTTCACTGGAACAGCCAGAAAATAAAGGCTTTGATAACAGGCACTTTTTGAGATATGAGAGAAACAAAATACAGGTTTCCAGACATAAATTGCCATAACACTCAAACACACATTAACCTCTATAAATATGAACAGCCTGATACCAAGATACACGTGATGCTGGACTGCTGCCTGACTCCTGGCTACATGTTTGTATGTAGATTCGACACATAGCACACACAGGGATACAACTAGATTGGCTTCAGTCCCTACTCCACCCCTCCTCACTCGGAAACATTCCTGGACCAGTCATACTGCAACATACTTTATCCTGATTATGTTTAACCATATTCATAATCAAAGACTTGAGCAAGTCTAATGTACAACCTGTGTACCAGCACGAAAATGCGCATCTTTCTCTCTCACCCATATAGAAAGATGCTATGTATCTTAACGTGGTTTACACCGCGCTAAATAAACCTGGCAAAACGCGCTCGGCTGGTGGGAGGATAATCGGCGCATCTTGACCTTTGCCAGCCGGACTTGGCGGCGCCCGGCGATCCCCGGTCAGCGAGCTGCAGCACCGTCTCTCCGTCTCTCCGTCTCACCTGACTCACTGCCGCCCGCTCCGAACCTCTCAGCCGACAATAGCTGATTGTCACGCGCACAGGAAAATAATAAGTCGATTTTTTAATAAGTCAACAGAATAATAAGTAAACACAACGAGTAATAAAGGCATATCGGTCTAATGTTGTTTGGGTGTTTACTGTAGCGACCAAATTTAAAAAAATACCAAATGGGCCGCCAATTGTTATTTACTTACCAGACAGACCTAAACACAATTCCTATACCTATTATACATTCCGCTGCTGGGGGTTCAGTAACTACAGTTTTGACACCAAGGTTGACCATGTGATGCCGTCTAGACCAATCACATCAAAGCTTAGATGCGCGAAGAAAACATACAAGTTGAGGTTACTCGATATAGGGGGAGATGGCTACCCCGAGGTCAATGAATCACCATGTTTATCAATATTTTAAGGTATATAGGAATAGACGGACAAGTTACAGTTGAACAAGATCCAAAAGTACTCAGTGAGGCTCTTGAAAAATGATCTTCTTCGCCTTGTGAATTGCCACGCAATTCAAACTCGCAGGAACACAAGCGCTGACCCTAAACTTTCATAGGTTTCCTCCATTATAGTACCTCTATGAAGACGTAGCGGTGATCGTTGCAGTGCTGAGCGATATTACAACCGAGGAGCGTGAGATGTGTAGATAGACGGGCGATCTCGGTTAATGTGCTTAGCGCGGCCACCCTCGGCTGCCCTGTTTTCTTTGGGGCTGAGGTGCAGGGCGCATACAACGCCGAGGAGATTTGTCTCTGACGGCTTAGCCAGGATTACCTGGGATCACTCGGCGCCCGTCACTCGGCGGCCGTCCCCGGGCACGGCGAGACGAGGCCCGACAAAGAGGGGGGGGGGGGGGGGGGGGGCGGGCGGGGGGCACCTGGACGACCCAGAAATCCCGTTCTGTAAATCTAGTTTGTATTGAGTCTCCTGTAGAGGCGCCAGTAAATGAAAGGGTCATTATTGCCATCTCTGGATTATGGGTGGTGGTGGGGTGCCAGAAGACCGTTAAATGATGCTTCTACACATGGCGCTCTCAAACCAGCACATACATCCGGGCGATAATCGGGGAATATCTTCATTCAGACAGGGCAGCTTCCATTTTGCTAAAGGAAATCAAGGTTTTCAGTTTCAGTATATAAAATCCTGACACAGTAACGCATATGTTTTTTTTTATTATTTCGTGAGAATTTCTTTATTTTGTGTCTTTCCTTATCGTTTTGTGTATTTAGAGATGACAGCTTTCCATTTTTACATGAGAATTCCCGTTGTCATTTTCAGTTTATAAAATTTGTTTTTATGTTAAACACAGATATCATTAATTGAGCCTCATTGACGCCAATAAAACAGTGGTTTGAACTTCCTCACTCCCTTGCGGTGGCCAATACCGATGCGTTTTCCATATCTTTCTGAGGCATCAAATTTCATATGAAAAATATTTCCACTTTTTTCTGATTTCAACTGACATCCCTGGTTCTGTATTATCAGGAACTGTCACTTTCAAGGTAGCATCAACTGCATCCAAAAGGCTTTTGCCTCGTAATCATCAAAGTACATGGGATACAAATTGAGGTTTTTTGTTCATGGTGCTGATAAGTAGCGTAGTTATCTTGTTGTCATTAAGCAGCAGTCAGAGCGTGAATGTGTTTATTATCCACCTAATACAAAGTGTCCATAGAAAACACATAGGGAGCGTGTATCACCATACCCGGAGCATACAGATATATTCAGCTAATACAAAGTGTTCATAGAAAACACATAGGGAGTGTGTATCACCATACCTGGAACATACAGATATATTCACCTAATACAAAGTGTTCATAGAAAACACATAGGGAGCGTGTATCACCATACCTGGAACATACAGATATATCCACCTAATACAATGTATCCATAGAAAACACATAGGGAGCGTGTATCACCATACCTGGAACATACAGATATATCCACCTAATACAAAGTGTTCATAGAAAACACATAAACAGCGTGTATCACCATACCCAGAGCATACGGATATCTCCACCTAATACATAATGTCCATAGAAAACACTTGAGCAATGTGTATCTACATACCTGGAGCATACAGATATGTTGTATGATTTGGGCTGCAAAAACCGGCACATATGGAAAAATAGTATGTTTAAAAAAGATAGCAGGTATCTAAATGAACTAATATTGGTACGCCACTTGTCAGGAAAAGGTGGGCAATAAATACAACATAGACTGGTTTCAGATAAAAGTGGTTGTATGCTCCTCCGAGTTGACTTGGGGCAATATCCTGTAATGCGCTCGGATATTACGTCCGCTTGTATCTGAAACCAGTCAATATTCTGTATATAACTAGCTAAACCACTGTGGTCGCTGCGGCTAGCCCTAATCTCACCTGGTTTCCACTGTACATGTCTATATTGAATAGGTAGCAGAACTGACAACGACACTGCCGGCTAGAACGGGGTGATAGGCAGGTATGGGTGAGCTCACCACACAGTTTATTTTACTCTATACACCAATATTGGTTTTACAGTGAAATATTGAACTATCAATTCATGAGTTCAATTATGGCCATTTGGTTGATTTATTCAAAATAAAGTCAGGCCAGTTTTATACACAGACGGCTACCAGAGGGGTGACGCTACCACAAGAAGTTGGACTTCCCACTCATGTTCCCTGTGTAGTGTTACCCATGTTCCTATTGGCTGCTGCAGAGGTACGCCAGATCTAAGTGGTAGTGTCCAGCAACAACTGACCACCAAACTGGACTTCGTCAGTTAGCTCAGTGGTTAGGAGCTCTGGAGTTATAATCCAAAGGTTGTCATTTCCGGTCCCACTGCAGTCATCTTTCTCCTTCATCCCCAGCAGTGGTAGATTTACTGCTATATCAAAGGCCAGTCCTCCTCATACTATGTCTATGTGGGAAGTAAGATGACTCTCACCTCCGTAAATGTGCAGGGGTGAGATTTCTACCTGAATAGATATGATCACCACCTCTGTGGTGTAAGAGCAGAACCACCAGGAAATCTGGAAAGGACCTGTAATGGTTGACTGGATGTTTAATTGAATAAAAGAATTGGCTTTTGATATAGAAGGTTTACTGATATATCAAAGTCTAATCCTTCTCATACCATGCCTATGTGGTGTGGGAAGTAAAATTAAATGTGCAGGGGTGAGATTTCTACCTATAGTAATCACATGGATTCGATCACCATCTACCCGAAGTAAGTCTGATAGAACATATTGGATGTTAACCTTAACAAACAAAACAAATAAAAGGCCACACTGAGATGTGGGAAAATAGTGGAAATCATAACCCCTCCTGCACACACATCCACACTTTATTTCATTTAAAGGGCGGCGTGTGAGTACACATTGAAAAAACTACATTACTTCACGGTCAATGTAGGTCAATCTAATTGTCTGCGTTAAGTACTCGGCGGTATTTATAACGAGGCGGTAACGGAAGGCGCTTTGCAGTTAACATTGTTTGGAGGGTCGCTATCGAAGTAGGATGGGGGTAAATTCTGTGCCGCATATCCGACTGATTCACCAAGGAGCAAGTGCTTTTACTGCATTTTATACGTGTTTAAATTGTCTTAAATAAGCTTTTCGTCAACTGAGGTTATCAATAGTGGCTTGTCAGAAGGGTAATTACCCCTAAATGATGTCTCTTTTGAGTCCTATTTCATACCTCTTTGTGTGTGATGAGGAGTGCTCATCCTTTATCGATCATACCCAGAGATACCAGCTTTCCATTTTCCCATAGGAATCCACTTTTTCATTTTTCAATACATAAAATTACATTTCCTTGTGGAATGTCAGGATAATATTGATTGAGCCTCATTCACATAATCAAATGATTTGAACCAACCCACAGACCCACCTGCCATGGCTGACACTGAGGTGTTTACCGTTTTTCTGGTCTCCCTGAATCATCGATTATTGCCTATATTCTACAGTCCAGACCAGATAACCTGCAGTCCACACATACACACATGTACTCCTACCCCTAATGAGAACATGAAGATGCTTCTGACCCGCCACCGCCAACTCAGAGCCAGACGCGCCCTCTCATGATGGGAGGTCACGTGGTCGGCTGCTGGCGTTCACGGCAGGCGGCGCTGCGGCGGGCCTGTCTGCGCAGGCGCGCGGCAGACCTCCCTAGACGCGGAGGGTAGGGCAGCTCATATCCACCTAATACAAAGTGTTCATAGAAAACACATAAACAGCGTGTATCACCATACCCAGAGCATACGGATATATCCACCTAATACATAATGTCCATAGAAAACACATGGGCAATGTGTATCTACATACCTGGAGCATACAGATATGTTGTATGATTTGGGGCAGCTCATCACGGGGCAGCTCATCACGGGGCAGCTCATCACGGGGCAGCTCATCACGGGGCAGCTCATCACGGGGCAGCTCATCACGGGGCAGCTCATCACGGGGCAGCTCATCACGGGGCAGCTCCTCACGGGGCAGGTCATCACGGGGCAGCTCCTCACGGGGCAGCAGCATGTGGACACTACCTGTCTTGTTTATGTCTCACTCAACGGCTATTTTGATGGATGAAAGCTAAGGCCTAAGATTTTTTTTTTTTTTTTTTTTTTAAATGATGAACTTTGATAGAAATTATGAAACTTCTAAAATCGTTTTTTTGTGATGCGCGCGGTGATGAGAAACTAGTTTTTTTTCTAGTGGCCTAAAGATGAAACCGACAAATTTTGGTCAAAGTCGTCATTCTCCACAAGTTTGATGCGGTGTGATATGAACGTGGTGACAGCCGAGTGAATATCACATAGCATTTAAGCGAGTTGGAGAATGACTTCTTTGACCAAAACGAGTTGCTTTCTGTATTTATCTCACCCCTGTACACACTAAAGGAATGGACAGCACACAGGATATAGACCATAGAGAAGGAACTGTAATACTTGTAAGGGCATGGAGAACGAGTTCCCAATGTTAAGCCTATGAACATTTATTCCAGGGGTGAGATAAAGGTCGCTTTTCCATTCTCTGAGCTTGTCTTGATGTCTGTCCACTGATTCGGTTTACGACCGACTCAGTATCTGAATATATGTTCGTAGATCTGGGGGTCCGACTGAGGTTTGTAAGATACAGGGTGAAAAAGACAACCATCTGGGAGAAACGTACACACTACCCAGACTCCTGTATGGGCCATAAGCAGATCTACCGACTCTAACCAGACCCCGTGCAGTCAGGAGGTAGATCCACTCAAACCCATCCACGGTGCGTAAGTAGATCTACCAACTCTGCAAGACCCATGTATGGTCCAGAGGCCCGTTGAGTAATCTAGGCTCGTACATGACGGCCGTTTTCTGTTTTTTTTTTCTAAACATCTATTTACACTGGGCAGTAATCAAACTAAGAAACTGGTTTCAACGTACTCCCAGTTTAAGCTGTACGCCAATGATAGCCAGGGATGATGTGGGTAAACTTTATTCAACACTTATGAATGACCTTATGGACGACTAAGATGAACAAACTTAAATATTATCAAATAATACGAGGTTCAGAAAACGGTGTTCATGTATCAGCCTAGATTATTCAATGGGCTCCAGAAGTAGATCTTCCGACTCTAACGAAACCCATGAATCTAGATTCTTCATGTAAGGTTCGCAACTACATGTGTGGATCCATGTGTGGAACGTAATTAGATCTACTGACTGAATACAGACCCATGTACGGTCAGGTAGTAGATCTGACTCTACGCAGACCCACATATTCGCCATGGTAGATTCTGTGAGTGAATCCTGTGTCGTGTCTGGGCGGGCTGGGTGCCGGGTTACATTGTGAAGGTGAATCCTGTGTCGTGTCTGGGCGGGCTGGGTGCCGGGTTAGATTGTGTAGGTGAATCCTGTGTAGTGTCTGGGCGGGCTGGGTGCCGGGTTACATTGTGAAGGTGAATCCTGTGTTGTGTCTGGGCGGGCTGGGTGCCGGGTTAGATTGTGTAGGTGAATCCTGTGTCGTGTCTGGGGGGGCTGGGTGCCGGGGTAGATTGTGTAGGTGAATCCTGTGTTGAGGTTGGGCGGGCTGGGTGCCGGGTTACATTGTGTAGGTGAATCCTGTGTCGTGTCTGGGCGGGCTGGGTGCCGGGGTAGATTGTGTAGGTGAATCCTGTGTCGAGGTTGGGCGGGCTGGGTGCCGGGTTAGATTGTGTAGGTGAATCCTGTGTTGTGTCTGGGCGGGCTGGGTGCCGGGTTACATTGTGTAGGTGAATCCTGTGTCGTGTCTGGGGGGGCTGGGTGCCGGGGTAGATTGTGTAGGTGAATCCTGTGTCGAGGTTGGGCGGGCTGGGTGCCGGGTTACATTGTGTAGGTGAATCCTGTGTCGTGTCTGGGCGGGCTGGGTGCCGGGGTAGATTGTGTAGGTGAATCCTGTGTAGTGTCTGGGGGGGCTGGGTGCCGGGTTAGATTGTGTAGGTGAATCCTGTGTTGTGTCTGGGCGGGCTGGGTGCCGGGTTACATTGTGTAGGTGAATCCTGTGTCGTGTCTGGGGGGGCTGGGTGCCGGGGTAGATTGTGTAGGTGAATCCTGTGTCGAGGTTGGGCGGGCTGGGTGCCGGGGTACATTGTGAAGGTGAATCCTGTGTTGTGTCTGGGCGGGCTGGGTGCCTGGTACATTGTGAAGGTGAATCCTGTGTTGTGTCTGGGCGGGCTGGGTGCCGGGGTAGATTGTGTAGGTGAATCCTGTGTCGAGGTTGGGCGGGCTGGGTGCCGGGTTAGATTGTGTAGGTGAATCCTGTGTCGTGTCTGGGCGGGCTGGGTGCCGGGTTAGATTGTGTAGGTGAATCCTGTGTCGTGTCTGGGGGGGCTGGGTGCCGGGGTAGATTGTGTAGGTGAATCCTGTGTCGAGGTTGGGCGGGCTGGGTGCCGGGTTAGATTGTGTAGGTGAATCCTGTGTCGTGTCTGGGCGGGCTGGGTGCCGGGTTACATTGTGTAGGTGAATCCTGTGTAGTGTCTGGGCGGGCTATGTGCCTGGTACATTGTGAAGGTGAATCCTGTGTCGTGTCTGGGCGGGCTGGGTGCCGGGTTAGATTGTGAAGGGGAATCCTGTGTCGGGGTTGGGCGGGCTGGGTGCCGGGTTAGATTGTGTAGGTGAATCCTGTGTCGTGGTTGGGCGGGCTGGGTGCCGGGTTACATTGTGTAGGTGAATCCTGTGTAGTGTCTGGGCGGGCTGGGTGCCGGGTTAGATTGTGTAGGTGAATCCTGTGTCGTGTCTGGGCGGGCTGGGTGCCTGTCGAGACGTCTGATGTGGCTGATACTTGGTGCGCGTTATAAGCAGCAGCCTTGTTGGCGCTGGGACCCAGTGTGTTGACAGAGGTGAGGGAATGGCTCCCTCTGATGGCTCACTGTGAGGAGGCTGAGAAGTGTGACGTGCTTCTCTGTGTGTTCAGTCCAACGAGGCTGGAGGACGACAAGCAGAGACCACGGCACTGCACCGGCCGCGATGTACGGTCAAACACTGCCATAGAGATCGACTGAAATGGGCGTATGACATTTCAAAATACAGCAAGTGGACACCCTCTGTTCCGAACAAAGGCGGCCCCTTACACGGGCCACTCCCTTACACGGGGTGTACCCTTACACAGGGTGTGATCCTTACACGGGGTGTTCCCATTTTTACACGGGGTGCAACCTTACATGGCTGATCCTTACATGGGGTCCACCCTCAAACAGGATTGTTGGTGTACAATATATTGTCATCGTATCAAAGATGAAGAAGGAGATGAGCAGGATCGACAAATTCTCTGGCTTTTCTCCGCGACAGCAGTGGCATGGCTTGTCATCAAACGATCGTTATCAATTCAAGAGATAGGCTTGAGCAGGTAGTGTGGAAGGGATGCAGAAGGGTTGACTGGACGTTAAATCAATCAGACAAACACACTACGCCTAAACAGCAACTGACAAAAACACATAATCAGCCTATGGGCCAATAGAGATGACAGTTTTCCAATTTTTCATGGAAATTCTTCTTTGCATTCCAGTTTATGATATTTCTTTTCTCATATAAAACAGATATAGCATAAATTGAGCAGTGAATTCCACATGAAAAGTATTTCGAAAAATATTCTGACCTTTTTTTCTCCCCCAACTAACATCCCTCGGTAAATGACCTTAATTTTCACTTTTGTTAGTTTCCGCAAGGGCTTCCAAGGAAACCCTAGACTGGCTTCAGTCCCTGCCGCCTGTGCCTACCCCTCTACCCACCCCACCCCTCTTCGCCGGGATAGAGGCCAGTACTCTTATCTTCATTTTGTTTAATCATGAATATCCATAATCAAAGACTTGAGCAAGTCTAGGGAAATCCCAGCAATCAGAAAACACGACTGCGCGCTTCAGTCGCTGTGCCGCAAAGCATTCTGGTAAAGATGGCTGCCTGCCAGCACCAGCGAAAGTGCTGCTGAGATTGTCAATCAGGAACCAGCACTGGGCGACCTCATATTCCCGGCATGCACCTCGCGCGGGTACAAAGCTTCCGGGATGTTGCGACATTAGCGACTAAGACGACCTTGACCCCGGGGTCAGTTGGTCAGGGCCCTGGATCCCTGAGTCAGAGAGAGGCGCTCCCGCCATGCACCGCGCGTGCCACCTCGCGGCTCGGGTTACCACTACCAGGGTAGGCGTGTGACGTCAGACGCTGTGTTTTGTCACCGGCGTCTCTGGGGGTGGAGGTGACAGCGGGAGGTGGGGGTGGAGGGAAGACGCATTTTCCACTCCACTTCGTCTGTGGTGTTTGAGCTGGTTCCGCGACAAAGATGTGATGATAATACGATCCGCCGACCAGCGATCTCGCACGCCAGCGACCGCGCTACACCCACAGTCAAACATCAGTGACCACACGGGGTGTCTCTTTAGCGGGGTACTACTCTACTTCTACATACATGTATTGTACGAAGAATAATTTTGTGAGTATTTATAGGTTTGGGGCCTGTTCGGTTGTGTTATATTCTCTACATTCAGTAGAACCCTGCTCTGGACCGAGCAAATTGTCGGCAAATTGTATAGACGCGGTACAGACGTGGTACAAACGCGGTATAGACGCGGTACAGACGCAGTATTGACACATCATAAACGCGGTACCGACGCGGTACCGACGCCATCCCGTGGCCACTCCAGCGGAACGTGTTCCATGCCGAGTGGCGTGTCAGAGTGCAGCCACGCCTCAGCCAGCCTAATGGAAACGTAATGACAAGACAAATAAAACAAAGAAAAAATATAACAGCAACAACAAATCAGACCACCTGCAGCACTGTCCACGCCAGCCCATCAGCGCGCACGACCGCGTCCTCCGAACGAGTATACTCTACACTCGTCGGTCCGACAGAGTGGTAGCTGTGCTCCGGCCAGGTGTGACCAGGTGTGACCAGGTGTGGAGGTGTGTGTGGGAGGTGTGGCCGTGTGAGGTGAGGCGGACGTCCCCGCGGAGGTCATGTTGTGGTGTCACTGTATGAGAATGTCGATATACATGACAGATGCAGACCCGACACCTGCCCTCTGTCTCTCTGCCCGCCTACTCCGCCTCACCCACAGACATGGTAGACTTACTGCTACATCGAAGACTGATCCTTCATATATATATGTCTATATTGTTTGGGAAGTAATGTTCCGGCCGACACTGACGTGTTTCTCACGTTTTCCCAGTGTCCCTGAGTCAGCAAATTCCAAAAAATTCCATTTTTTTCCAACCTCAACTGACATCCCTGAATTTATCTGTAAAATATAGCTTCTATTGTAAAGGCTAAAAGTCCAGTTTAATTGTCCGGCTGATATCTGGTATAGTGACATTGTGTTGCACACAGACGGTGTACACTTGTATGCGGGGTGTTCAGTAACGCGCGCGAGTTTTCACGTAAATATCATCAACAAAGTGTCCATATCAGAGAGTAGTGTGCCTTCTGTGAATGATATGTCAGTAACAATGTAAACGGTGAATGATTAATGTAACTCTTTGCTAGCGGCCTATCACTAATAGCACGAGGCTCACATGGCATGTCGTCACATCAGCCGGGCTCTCTCATCATGAACATAGGCGGCCTCGCGTGGGCCTATCTACACTTGTATAGCTCCATACCCTTTTTACCCTATCATGTCTATAGACAATAATCGATGGTTTTGTGGACAGGTGGCCGTAAACCAAGAGAGATAGACGCGCAGTAATACACGAGTATTAGCGTGTGTTACGACATCAAGCTGAAGTGGTTTACATAGCTGCCTTTCAACAAAAATCATCATTTGTCGTATTTAGTAGGCATCTTCACGAATATATTAAAACCAGGAATTGCCATAGCTCCATATTGTCAGGGACTATTCTGTTGCTCTCCATACACAAAGAGTCTCCAAATGGAGTATATTCATGGAAACAGTGGCTTCGAAGCTGTAAATAATGGATTTCGGGGTTCTGGCAGTTTAGAAACACTGGGTAGTGGTTTACTGTGGCCCAATACATTTTCGATGGGAATACCGTAATTAATGGATGATGAAGTCTGATGAGTCCATACCATCTCAGCTTAACGATGCATAATGTATCACTGTATAGAGAGTCCCCCAGATTATCAAGCATATCGCTATCCACTGTTTTTTTGTGTTTTTTCATTTTTACCAGATATCTCTATCCACGGCGTGAGTACATCTAGATAATCCTGCCGTCCTGAGATAATCCCGCAGTCCCGACGTTTAGCTTTGCCCAGCTCTGAGTCTTAACTTACCCTCCGAGTGACATCCACTGGAGACACATCGGGAAAACAAAGAGAAAAACTCGACACGATGACCGACTTGTTGACTGAGGCGTGCAATACGATTCTCAACATCTGTCATAGGTTGAGATGACTTCTTCATTAGTGTTCATTATCCTAAGAGACTCCAGAATATCTTCTCCCATCTGGAATCATATAGCCATATGTCGTGTTCTTACTCGCGCTAGGGACTACTTTCTTCGTAGTTCCTAGTGCCACCACATAAGTTACAAATATTCCCCATTACTAAATTGAGATAAATTTTTTCCCTAATTAATATATTATTCCTGGCATACGCTCTCTCACGACTGATTACTACGCGGTGCTCTCTCCCTGTTACCCTAGGACACTTCGAAAGTGCCCCTAGGCTTCGCAAGAACCCTAATTCTCCTTCATACTTATACCAAGGTATGTATTCGGATAATTATCAATTCTACATAGCACCATTTAATCTATATATATAAAGCAGTTGTTTCTATTCCTTTGATAACTGCAATCTATTGATATCTTAGTCTCATAGATTCGATCACCACTCATGTGGTGTAAAACCAGTGAAATCTGAACATTGAGAAAGTCTGAAAAAGACTTCTAATTGATGACCAGAGGTAAAATCAAAGACACTGCTATCTGTCATATAGCTTATAAACACACATACACAAAATATGTCTTTTTTCAGGAGCATTTATTGTGTTTTTGACACATCAGATTGTTCTAGAGGTGATATCAAGATAATAATTGATTGACTTTGTCAAATGTATTTTACATGGCAAGTTGGTATCAGCACACTAGATGTTTACATCATGTGGAATGTGTGTATTCTATATTATTACCTGACTATTCCAGCTCTTAACACAAGCACATTCACAAGTCTAAACAGTGAGAAAAACTCAGGCGTCAAATCCCATTTCCCCTTATATATATGTGAAGACCCGTACTGGAGAGGGCGGGCAGCTGATGGTGTGTTGATAGTGTATTGTTGACGATGGGTCTCGCGAGGTGCGGGAAATGCACACTTTAGGAGGAGAGCAGGGAGCGGAGATAAGGTGACCCACATACCTGCCCTCTATAAAGCTCCATCTAGTGGTGACTGATAAGCAGCTCCTAGAACACGTCACTCACAGGTCCATAGAATGAGGGGCACAGTGTTTTATATTTACATCTACATTGTCATTCTACCTCACGGAGGACACGTTTTTTTGTGCGAAAGGATACAGGGAGATGAAATACAGGGTTTAAAGACTTGAAACTTTCAGTAGATTTCTAAGTTTATGCCTGTGACAAATCCATGTCCTAAACTTTTTCAATAGATTATGAAGCTTTATAGTTAATGGAGATTTTATCAATAAAGTAACCGATTTTTACCCAAATATTCCAGAAACGTTTATATGTCAACTTTGATATCTATGAATTCATGTGGCAGTGGGTTGTTGGGCCTCAGTAGAGACCGGCTATGTTCAGCCTAAACTTTCAGCTAATAGGTTGACCAGGTTCGCTTTTCGCACTGAATATTTACAGCCATATGATTGGATATATTGCGAAAAACCTAAGTTGACTGGTACCCTGCCTCAGACGAGCACTAGTCCCCCGGGTATTATCCGCCACAAGCTTTTCACCTTTCAATCTCTTTGGCGTACCACATCTGACCTGATCTGCAAACCCTGTGATATGAATGTACCTCATCCCTGAAACAATAAGTTTTACGGTAATACGAGGGAGTCATTGAAGGGATATGCAAAAAAGATAAGCATATGGCAAATACAGCATGCTGGCCATCACGTTTCATTAGATTGATTTATTGATAGCTTATTATGCAGTGATCTATGACGGAGTATTTTGATGATTATTGTTCATATGTATTCTGAAGCAAAGTCTGATGACAATTTAATAGTGGAATATAGGTGGAGGAAATGAGTTGTGAATGAAAAAAAACACTGTCACAAATACATTGTGAATATGTGTAGCTTACTGTAAGACTGGGGGAAACTGTGATGGGCAGGTATAGAATAGTATTTCATCCACTTCTTCTTTGTGTGGCCTTGTTAGTGGAGTGGATGCATGGTCAGGTTTCTCTGGCACAGAACAGAGATCATGGTTTATTCTGGTGACGCCGTGTCAATATATAGACAGCAGATTAACCCTTTCCTGCTTACATCACCTGCTGATTACATCATCCACACACCTCACCACTCATACCTCACACTAATCTTACCACGCGGCCCACAGCGCTGCGGACCTTCACAGGGCGGCAAATATCAAAACAGGAGACTTCCCTGTGTTTTAAAGGAAAAGATCATTTCTACCTCAACTTCTGTAACCTGTAGGATCTCTTGTAAACGTTATCCGTTACGAGAGCAGATCCCGCGGTCTTTAGAAGCCTCAGTAGAAACCGGGACTGGTCTGAAACCGTGTTTTACTGCATGTAGAGACCAGGAACCGGGCAGAATAAATACTGCACGCTGATTGGCCTAACCCAGGTATTTTGGGTCATTTTTAAGTAAAGCTAATTTTGAGGATACATATTTTATATGTATCCAATATCTAATGATTTTCAAGATATAGAGACAACAATGTTATCATTATGATTAACCATGGGTTAGAATCCTGTAGCCAAGGAACCACTGGGTGCGATTTGCTAAGGGCATATGACATTATATAGTCGTTAGCATAAGGTGAAAGCTTCTAGCAGGTAGCTTCAAAATTATGCTCACGGTTTTCACATGACGCAGCTCTTAGAGTGCAGGACTGGTTGAGTTAAAATCATGTTTGTTAGACTTCCAGCTTCAGTAAAGACACACACGAGGAGAGCTTGGGGGAAGTAGGTCAGGATTAGGAGAGCTGGATTAAACGGGCTGCGGGGACATTACAAGCACCCGGCCCTGTTGTTGTTCTAAACAGTTCTTGTCTACACGAGAACCACATAAGGACTCTCCTGTGAGCGTACCAGGGGAGAGGGCGTGGGGAGTTAGCTCAGTGGGTAAGGCGCTGGACGTAACCAAAACGTTCGGGATTTGACTTCCACTTTAGCCACCTTTCATTCCCAGTAGTGGTAGACTTACTGCTATCAAAGGCCAGACCTTTTCATGCCACGTCTATGTGGTGTGGGAAGTAAAAAACCGCTCACCTCTATAAATGTGTAGGGGGAATCACCACCCTGTGGTGTAAAAGCAGTGAGAAAAGGGTGAGCCTTGAGAAAGTCTGGAACGGACCTGTAATGGTTGACTGGGTGTAAAATCAAACTAATAAAGAATATACATGTACACGGAGAGATGGTTTATATATTAAACAGGTGAGCTATATTGAGTAGCAGGAAGACCTGTTGGCACGGTTCAATGTAGCGTAGATAAACTGGCTGCATGATTGATGCGGAGGAATGTCTGCCGTGAATTAGTCATGGGATCCTCCCCGTCCTGCGCGGGCTGCGGAGTGGCTGCTCACTCCCGTGTGACCGCCCTCCGTGACGTCATCGCCGATCGTCGTCTGCTCGTCGCGTTTTGTTTGTATGCAAAGTAGCGTCTCCTTTATCTCGATTCTTATAGTTGGTGTTATAATGATACATGGCCACTCGGGGAAGGTTGTTAAAACATGAAGTCCGGTTATCAATTCGTAAGTCATGTCAGATTTTATTTTGGGAAAATGGCAAGTGTCAAAGGCCAGTCTTTCTCATGCCATGTCTGTGTGTTGTGGTGTGGTGTGCACCCACCTTTTCTCATTCGTCCCCTGTAGTGGTAGATTTACTGCTATATCAAATACCAGTCCTTCTATTACCATGTCTATGTGGTGTGGGAACTAAAAGAGATCTCACTTCCGTAAATGTTTAACGATGAGATTTCTGCCTACATTCATCTCATAGATTCGACCCCCACCCCAGTGGTGTAAAAGCGATGAGAAAAAGCTGAACCCTGAGGAAGTCTGGAAAGGACATGTAATGGTCGAGCAGACGTAAACTCTAAATGTTACAGCGTACGATCCACTGTAACATGACCAATTAACGTATACAGGGTATACGGGCAGATATCACATGGACCTTCACCACGCAGCCTTTACCACCGACCCATCTGTGTACACCGACACGGCAGACTTTGACCCCGGTCGCGCATGTCACTGACTAATCTCCGCTATGTTCACTGGACCTCTGCTCCTCACGAGGCCGCCTGTCTGTGCGAGGTGCTGACTCACTCTCCCAGCAGAGATCTTGCACTCTACTTCCTGTGGCCGCTTATATCCCTGACCCAACCTGCCTGTTTGGGCTCAAATCTGGCCCATACGCCAGTTTTCAAAATATCCTAAATTCTTAGTGGTTTGGGGAGTATTTTGTGGTTTACATATAAATAGATATGCACATATTTATAAGGTAAATGATATACACTCGTTTATATTATTTGTTATCAAATCAGACATATTAATAGGGATTACTTTCTTCATTGGAAGGTACCTCATGTGTTACAGGGTTTTGTTTGTCAACATAACACATGTGCCCACTTGAAGGGGCAGTCTAATCAACTGTAGATTTGCATCATAACGTGGGTTTGAGATGAAAAAGAAACAGCTGGATTGTCTGTTAACCCCATTTAACAATTCCTATATTTCCTAACTCATGATATATGAGTTGCTTGACTTTCATAACTTTTGACAGCTGCCTTGTTTTGAATCCGAAATGTTGGTTGGTTCCCCCTGTCCTTAGGGATAGCCTGGGAACCAGCGTATGACATCACTGGGTTGGGGCAGAGTTTAAGCCAGCGCTAGCGCGGCGAAAGATCTGGGAGGAGATTGGTGCCGGTGTACGGGGTCAGGTGCACACGCCAGGTACCAGGAGCACATTCTCACTCTGACTCAGTAACGCCTATTGTTATGTCGGTGCGTATTTATTGCTGATGTGTATCTGTATTATCACGGTTCTACTTTAGGGGCTGTGTAATATTCTGACACTGACTCACTAATGCCTAGTGTTACATGCCATGAGCCGAGAAGTCTATAGTCACCTAGCGTTGTTAGATATACCGCAGCTATGTCTTACGCTTCAAAGGCGCTCGTTTCGTTATCAAGGGTGACCATGTTATGGCTGCGACATTAAATTTTGATAATAATCTGTTTAAAGCAGTATATTTTGAGGTATATGATAATAGGGAAACGGTTTGCAGGTAACAGACACATCGAGACACAGCGCACACAGCATCAAGCCTTCTGTCCAGGATCCTCACCTCGTAATTCAGGAATTGTCTCACCTGGAATCAGTTAAATCTATTATTATATACCTATGGGCGAATGTCTCACTTTAACTGACCAGGAGTATGTATTCCGTTCTTCACTGAGTGACAAAATGATATCCATACGTCCCTCCGTACCACGTGACCACCGTTTTTAATGCTTTCCTGGTTTATGATAATAAGGAGACATAGTGAGTGTACCATAATTCCATCTGTTCCTCGATATTTTGGTCGGAACAGATTCCATTCAGGTACACTAACCATGTCTCCATATATTGCCATTCCTATGAATATTATTATATACCTGTGTCCGAATGCCTAAGAAATACTGCTCGCTCCTAGGGATGCAGTAATATACGGAAACAGGGCTACCGTGTCTGTACGTGATAAATACTTGGTAAAATTGACGATAAAACGAACCGATGCCGCAGGCAGAGGTTCGTTTTATCGTCAATTTTACCAAGTATTTATCACGTACAGACACAGTATGCCTGTTTACGTTTTATTATATACCTTAATTTACCTTATTTTTGCCATTTTGGGACATCTTGTTTGGCCGACGTGGCGGGGTTTGCTGCCATTTTTGTTATCGCGCTTCAAGCACATTGACACTACCGTCCAATCAGACTCACTCATTCTCATGCACTTGTCACGTGACCATGTACACGTACAGCACCCGGGTGCTGTACGGATATAAATACGTTATGGGTAGGAGAGGGCTGTATGTGTAGTTTTTGCACAGGTATATAATAATAATAATAATAATAATAATAATAATAATGTTGGTGCCCGCTGTGAGAGTGACTTGTTGCGGGTAGCAGCAGCTTCAGGACCGAGGATGTCCCTCGGCGGTAGGCGCTGATGGGCAAGAATGTGTTAACCATTCACTTGTCACCTGACCTAGAGAACCTCATCATTCCCATAAATATTAAGAAATGGAGGAAAATTGACTTCCACATATACCTTACCATGTGCTATATGAACTATATGAATGTTTTCATGTATTTATTAAAAAATATCTTACTTTATTGAGGATGTCGAAATTCATTGTTGTCCCTCGTGTATATTAATGCCTGGAGGCATATTCCACCTGAATGGGCTAATTTGATAATGATTAATACCCCAACAATACTGTATTTCAGTGATCAATATTGCATTATTGCCTGACAATGAATTCTAATAGATACGAGGCGACGTCCAGTCAACTAGCGATGCTACCTTGAAGTGTGGTTATTAGGAATCACCCATGTTCACCTTTTACCATGGTGCGCTGTTTGCACTGATGTCATCAGTATTTGTGGAGGGCATCTCTCCTGTGACATAATTTTTGATTTTTGATATTCTGGAGTTGGGCTATTGTCAGAAGGCTCCAGAGTGGTAGCGTGTGTCAGCACTTTCCTGTTGTAGGAAAATGCTGCTTTGTCATCTACAAACAGATAGATACTAAATTCTGAATCAATAGGAAATAAAACATGCGTTATTGTGTAATGTGGTTGTGGGAAGGCAACGTCGTAACGATAGGAGCATCATTATGCATGTTTTGTTAATGCCTAGAGCCGTTAGACAAACAGAGGTGTGCACAGAGCGGCGTCAGAGAGCAGCGACTGGGGAGAGCCGGGAGAACACAGTGACAGGCATCCTCTGAGGATCCCGACCGCCGCACGGTTTACCCGCGTCTCATCTCCTGAAGGTCGTCTGGTACACGGGGGCGAATCGGTGCGCCCCGCCATCACGTGACACACACGCCGCAGTCTGATTGGCTGAGCATACAGCGTCTTTCCTGTTGGGATGTAAGAGTCAGCTCTCAGCATGTTGGTGCTAATCATGTTCATATCTAAACATGTGGTTTAGACACTACTAGACGAACTCTATACAGCGACATAGTGTTGCTAGGAGTGCAGGAACTGTGCAATTTTTACCGTCAAAACCAATCAGATGAAAGCTTAGATGTGTGAAGAAAACGTACAAGTTGAAGTTACTCGATAAGGCTGGACATGGCTATCGTACCGATCGGAGGTCAATAAATTGCCATTTTTATCAATATTTCAAGGTATATATGAAAAGAGAAACAAGTTCCCAATCCAAAAGCCTCAGTAAATAACTTGAACATCATCACCACGTAACTTTGGAAATCTGTCACCCAGAGCAAGTTTCGCTCTACCATATTCCTGTAGCCAAACACCGCAGTCACACGCGGCTCCTCGCCATGTTTATTGTCTAGTATTCATACCGAGGCTGCAGTGTTCATACCAAGTTGACCACGTGACGCCCTCTCAGCCAATCAGAGACACTGTTATGGCAATCCAGGGAATGCAGCAGAAATGATGTTCGCGAGTGACGGCTTATTGGGGTGTTCAATATCCACACACTTCTTATAGATATACATCTTATCTGTATGCCTTAAACTTTTATATACTATTATATATAATATAACTAATATACTGCAGTACATATCAAGTACATGAGTATGATATACAGTAGTATGGTATCAAAAACCTTTCTGCGTAACGTGTTGGTCTCGCTATCCCGGGCGTGGGTGTGTTCGACCGTACGGTATTTAGAAAAATTTTCCTAATCAGCACGTACCATGAGAAGGAGAATGTCCTACCCAAAATAGTCGACTCAAACTGGGAAATACTAGGAAAATCGAAAACGACCAAACCAATCTACGAGAGCAAACTGGTAAAAGGCTACCGTAGACCGAAAAACCTGAAAGACTATCTGGTCCGAGCAAAGACATGCTACGGACCGAGCACCAAGGGCAAAACCAAGTTAAAAGACCGGAATGAGTGCACAAAAGAATCTTGCAAATACTGCAAGCAGATAAGCACGACCGGACAAACCGTAAGCAACATCACAAACAAACGACATCAATCAAAACATGGAGCCACATGCAACAGCTCCAATGTGATCTACTGTATCAGCTGCAAGACGTGCAATGCACAATACATAGGTCAAACAAAAAGGAAAATCAAAGATCGCATGCGAGAGCACTTCAGATCAACCGTCACGAAAAGCAAAATCAGTGACGTACCAAAACATTTCAACAAACCTGGTCACAATGGGGCAGATGACATGGAGTTCACGATCATGGACTACATACATCGACACCCGGACAGCAAGTCAGCAAAAGAACTCCGGCTAAAAATTGAGTACAATTGGATACACCGGATGAAAACACAGGCGCCACAAGGCCTCAACACAATGGACAGTAGATACGGCTGATAGAGCTACATAATGCCACGTCCAAAATTTTTCTCTAAATACCGTATGGTCGAACACACCCACGCCCGGGATAGCGAGACCAACACGTTACGCAGAAAGGTTTTTGATACCATGAATTACATTCAACTCTATCACCACGAGGCGACTGAAATGTGACGGCGTCGAGAAAACAAACATTCCCCAAAATCACCCACACGCACCAAAAACACATTAAAATAATAATGGCGATCGGCCAATCATAGCCTGATGATATTGAACGCAATTGAAACTGCTAGTATGGCCCAGGACATTTCCACCTGGGAGAAACATTGCACACCACTGGAAAACAAATGGGAAGACAACAGAACAAAACTCTGATCCCCTTCCCATAATCAGATCAGTTACAGACAGACGGCGCCACCAGAACAATACGTTCTGGTCCCCACCCTACACAGAGACCCAGTCACATAAACAACAGGCCTAACCATAGGCTGAGACAGGTTCCCGCCGCTCTTTGTCTTAATCTGCACCAATTAGGGTCAGCATGTAACATCATGTGACTGACCACAACCAGTGGAAGCCGTGCTTTGAAGGTGACAGGAATAAATTAACTCACTCGCCGCCCGCCGGCCGAGAGAACGCCGTCACATACTAGCAGTCGCTTAAGCGGATCGCTCGTCTTTTTCCCTGATATACAGTAGTATGCTAACTATGCCTTATAGATTGTTGTACCTACCTAGTTTATTGGTACTGTATCTATTCATCACATGATGTATTAACTATACAGTAAGTAAGGATGGGGAGGGAGCATTTATTGATTGACAGATGATAAGATAAGAAATTAAAACATACTTCTTGTCAGATATCCAGCATGATATTTATATGATTTCAGTTTCCTATGTCACTCCTGATCCCCATGATATCCCAGACACCAGTGGCCAGGTACAGTGACTGACATGGGAAACTGCGTAAAAGCGCTGCTCAGTACTGAGGAACTGATAAACAAGGTTTGTTGTTATCTGGTATCGATATCAGCGCAGAAAATATAACAGGGACATTAAACGGACGTCGATAAGATTGATCGTTGACCTCTGCTCAGTTAGACGATCCCCCTGACACACAGGTCACAGCCCCATCCTGTTTGTCTCGTTGTTACCTGCCGCATATAACGAGCAGCAAATGGCATGTTCATCATTGATGAATGAGTGAGGAATTGTAAAAGAAAACAAAAAAAAACTTGAGCAAAAGGTTGGTTTTTATCTAGTCTGTGAGTCATTGCTGTAACCCACTTGGCAACCAGCCACATCACAACTGTCTTTGTAAGGTCTAAATTAGCCAGTGTAACCAGCCGGGTTATTTCCAACATTGGAAACATTTTACCCATTAATCAAAAACGATGTGGATGTGATGAATTTGTTCACTCTGACCTCGTATGTCAAGTGTAAAACATTGTCCTCAAGTGCTGCCAATGGAGTTGTCCATATCCAAACAGAGTGGGAGTGATCTGTGTTACGGATTAATCACCGTCGATGTGGAGGTGATGAAGTAGGTCGCCTCTCACCTCTCACGTCCAGTATAAACGTGTCTGCAGTGTCGCCAGTGAAGCCGTCTTTATACAAACATAGCGGAATTTAAACCTTGCACCGATTTATCAACTGTGATATGGATGTAATGAATTCGTTCACCTCTCACCTCACATGACAAGTGAAAAATCGTTCCTGCCGTGTTACACTGAAGCCTTCCATAACTCGTGTGAAACGAGGACTGTAAGCTGCTACTGAAAGCGTCCCTCGATAAAGCATGCCACCAGTACGGGGCAGAATAACCACCTCGGTGATATTCACTGTAGAGAGGAGGACTTTATGAACCATGTAGACCATGGCAGTGTGATCTCTTTGAGGGTGGTTGTGGCCCATTAGATAGTAGGTCAACTCTCGACTGAAGAGCCGTCCCAAGGAGCGAGAAAATATCATGTAAGGAGGTCAGGGTGAAGGTTGGGGTTTGCTGCGAATGCAGTCATTGGCTACTCGGTCTACTTTATTCCTTATATGGAATTAGTGTAATGGGACAGCTTTAAGCCTATCACTGCAGCATGATGTCTCCAGGCATTCCCATGGCTACTGCAGCATGATGCCTCCAGGCATTCTCATACCTACTGCAGTATGATGCCTCCAGGTATTCCCCTGGCTACTGCAGCATGATGCCTCCAGGTATTCCCCTGGCTACTGAAGCATGATGCCTCCAGGTATTTCCCTGGCTACTACAGCATGATGCCTCCAGGTATTCCCCTGGCTACTGCAGCATGATGCCTCCAGGTATTCCCCTGGCTACTGCAGCATGATGCCTCCAGGTATTCCCCTGGCTACTATAGCATGATGCCTCCAGGTATTCCCCTGGCTACTGCAGCATGATGCCTCCAGGTATTCCCCTGGCTACTGCAGCATGATGCCTCCAGGTATTCCCCTGGCTACTGCAGCATGATGCCTCCAGGTATTTCCCTGGCTACTGCAGCATGATGCCTCCAGGTATTTCCCTGGCTACTGCAGCATGATGCACCCAGGTATTTCCCTGGCTAGTGCAGCATGATGCCTCCAGGTATTCCCCTGGCTACTGCAGCATGATGCCTCCAGGTATTTCCCTGGCTACTGCAGCATGATGCCTCCAGGTATTTCCCTGGCTACTGCAGCATGATGCTCCCAGGTATTTCCCTGGCTACTGCAGCATGATGCCTCCAGGTATTTCCCTGGCTACTGCAGCATGATGCCTCCAGGTATTTCCCTGGCTACTGCAGCCTGATATCTCCAGTTATCATTGATCTGAATTCTATAGAATTGAAGGAAAAAAAAGCAAGTAACATATGGGTTTTGATTTCGGACTAAATACCATTGGTTACCATGGTAAGATACAGTAGTGTAAGGTGTAGTGATGTTACTGCGGGCAGTACCTATGATGCGGTGTGAGGAGAATTGGGTGCTGCAGGGTTAACATTAGTAAACTGGGTCGGTCTCACTGTACGCAGAGTGCACGGAGTGGGCGGATGCGGGGCTGAAGGACATGGTCGGGTCGGGCGTGGGGCTTTGACCTTGTGTGAATGAGGACGTGGGGCGTTGACCTTGTGTGAATGAGGACGCGGGGTTTTGACCTTGTGTGAACGAGGCCCCAACACGTAGACAACGGACGCTCTCTTCACCACCCAACACTAGAAACTCCCTGCATGACGCGGTGTAGGGTTTGTAAATATCCATTAACCTCAAGGTCAAATATGGTGACCTCGCCAAGGTCAGGTGCGGGATGAACGAGATCAAGGTCAGGGAGGTTCTACGAACTAAGCCGGTTAAAGAGACGGTTATATAACCAAGTGATGATCTCATGGACTATCGCGGTCCCGGGTTATTATGGGGGCTCGACAGGTTTGGGGCTGTCTTTGTCACGTTCTCGGGATACACCGCCGTGCGGGTGACTTCAGAGTTTTCTACTTTTCCATGTAAATTCTTGTTTTCATTTCCAGTTTATGAAACTTATGTTTCATATGTAAAACAAAGATGGTAATACTCAGAGATGTCAGTTTTCCGGTTATTTCCAGGTTTCCTGGTTTTCCTAGTGTATTAAGCCTTGACCATATTAGAGATAAATAATGGGTATAATTAGAAATAGGACAATTTCCGGGGGTTTTTCTAGACCTCACTGACATCTTCAGGTATATATTTAGCCTACTTCACACCAATATAACAGTGGTTCGGCCCTCTCCACACACCCTCAGCCCCATTCGGTGACCAACACCGATGTGGTTTAAGTGTTTTCTCGGTCTCTCTGAGCCACGTAGTTCCACATGAAACATATTTCCACTTTTCCCCTGACCCCAACTGACATCTCTGGTTTATTGTGTATTACAATGTGCGGAGTGTAGATGGAGTGGGGAGTCTATAAATAAGTGAGTGGTGTTTTGAGCTCGCCGCCTGCGGTCACTGTGGGCGTGGAGAGGCGGCGTGCGGACAGTTTGTTCAGCTTGTTTACAAACATCAGACTGATCCCCATTAACACACAGCTGGCCGCCGCCCAGTCCTGCGCCCGGCCTCGCGTCACCCGCAAAAACCACGCCACAGCAGCATCCCATCTACATCCTGACTGATATCAGAAACAGCATCCCAAACAGCGTCCCGATCTACCTCCTGACTGATATCAGAAACAGCATCCCAAACAGGGTCCCCATCTACATCCTGACTGATATCAGAAACAGCATCCCAAACAGCGTCCCGATCTACCTCCTGACTGATATCAGAAACAGCATCCCAAACAGGGTCCCCATCTACATCCTGACTGATATCAGAAACAGCATCTCAAACAGGGTCCCCATCTACATCCTGACTGATATCAGAAACAGCATCCCAAACTGGGTCCCCATCTACATCCTGACTGATATCAGAAACAGCATCCCAAACAGGGTCCCCATCTACATCCTGACTGATATCAGAAACATCATCCCAAACAGGGTCCCCATCTACATCCTGACTGATATCAGAAACATCATCCCAAACAGGGTCCCCATCTACATCCTGACTGATATCAGAAACAGCATCCCAAACAGGGTCCCCATCTACATCCTGACTAATATCGGAAACATCATCCCAAACAGGGTCCCCATCTACATCCTGACTGATATCAGAAACAGCATCCCAAACAGGGTCCCCATCTACATCCTGACTAATATCGGAAACATCATCCCAAACAGGGTCCCCATCTATATCCTGACTGATATCAGAAACAGGGTCCCAAACAGCGTCCCCATCTACATCACAACTAATGTCAGAAACAGCATCCCAAACAGCATCCAGGACAGCGTTCCCATTAGCATCACAACTAATGTCCGAAACAGCATCTTGACCAGGAACCTGCATCCCGATCATGATCCCATAAAGCATCCCAACTAATACACTGACTAGCTTCTCTACCAATATCCTGACCAGTGCCCTGACCGATGCCCCATCCAGCATCACAACCAGCACTAAGACCAGTGTCCCAACCAGCATCCCCACCAGGGCCTTAGCAAGCCTCCCGAGCAGCATCCCAACCAATGTCCCAAACATTCTGACCAGTATCACGAAGAGAATGCCCAGAGCATCCCAACCAGCATCTCCACTAACTCACTGGCCAGCATCCTGACCGGCGTCCCTTCAATGACCCACCAGCGTCTCACCAGCGTCCCCCTCAACGTTTATATATCGACGCCGCTTTCCTCCCAGCATCCTCTGCGTTCTACCGTCATGGCACTCGTTACGACAACGCGAGGTAGTGACGTCACTGACGTCAGCTGACGAACGCCTCGTCATGCAGCATTACGGGAGCATCACTGCGTTTCTATCTCACGTGACCAACAATGCAGCCTACTGATTCGTCCGTGGCCATATTGGCGATGTAGTAGCAAACAAATGTCCTCTTTCTTCAATGGCGGTGGTATTTAGGGGGGGGGGGGGGCTGATGGTGCGTTTCCTGTATCATTCACCAGAGGGCAGGACGTTTAGGGCCCGTTACGCATGCTCAGGGCGCCACTTCACCATGGCAACCTGACAAGCAGACTCATCACTGGCTGTAGAAGCGCCAGTGGCATGTTGATGGAAAGGGGTGTGTGTAGAGGAGGGAGGGGTGTGTAGAGGAGGGAGGGGTGTGTAGAGGAGGGAGGGGTGTGTAGTGGAGGGTGGGGTGTGTAGAGGAGGGAGGGGTGTGTAGAGGAGGGAGGGGTGAGTGGAGGAGGGAGGGGTGAGTGGAGGAGGGAGGGGTGTGTGTGCAGATGTCTGTAGGGGGCTCAGGGAGTGGGGTGAGTGTACTGATAGGCGTGTGGGGGGCTGAAGGAAAGGTGAGTGTAGATAGGTGTGTAGGGGGCTGAGGGAGGGGTGAGTGTAGACAGGTGTGTGTGTGTGGGGGGGGGGGGGTGAGTGAAGACAGGTGTGTGGGGGGCTGAGGGAGGGGTGAGTGTAGACAGGTGTGTAGGGGGCTGAGGGAGGGGTGAGTGTAGACAGGTGTGTAGGGGGCTGAGGGAGGGGTGAGTGTAGACAGGTGTGTTGGGGGCTGAGGGAGGGGTGAGTGTAGACAGGTGTGTAGGGGGCTGAGGGAGGGGTGAGTGTAGACAGGTGTGGGGGGGGGGGGGGGCTGAGGGAGGGGTGAGTGTAGACAGGTTTAGGGGGCTGAGGGAGGGGTGTGATTGAAGACAGGTTTGCATCCTGCATAGTGATAATGCTGGGTAGAGTGCTGGCACGCGCGCTGTGACGTCAGACGCGTGATGCTGCAGCGCGACGTGACGTTGACGTCATGATTGGCGTGATGGGAGGATGATGGAGTGTTTGACCTGGCGGGCCGCACATCGCCCCGGGCGAGTCCTGCCCTCATGTGTATCCGAGATACGTTTAGTGGTACAGGTCGCGTAATGTGTAGGGGTGGGATTTCTACCTGAGTTCATCACTGTGGTGTAAAACCAGTGAGAAAAAGTTGTAAAGTCTTTACCCTGGGATGTTGAATAAAGAAACCACCGTGTGTGTGTGGGAGGGGGGGGGGGGGGTACCGACTACATTGCCAATTTAGTGTTCTCACTAGTCGCCGACTTGGGCCCCAAAATTGCTATCCCACTACCCTACCCCTACTTCCCTTCCTCCCCTGCCCTACCCCTCTCCCACTACCCTACCCCTACCTCCCTTCCTCCCCTCTTGTAGGCTTAACGGTCTACCTTCTGCCCCCCCCCCCGTCTCAGTGTGGACGGGGCCCTTTTCTCGTCCTGCCCGTCTGACATACACTCCCGGCGCCGCTCACTGAGCACCCATCAGCGCTCTCCGCGCGGCACGCAGTGAGTCGCTACACAAATGTCAATCCAATATTAATTATAATTCACCGTTACCATGGCAACTAATGAGCGCAGCCTAGCTAATTAGGAGGTAACAAGGCGATATTGTTTGGCGACTGGGAGCCGGCGAAAAAGGCGAGCGGAATAAATCAGGAGACGCCGCTAGTGTCCGGCCCCGCCACCAGGCGGCAGGACGAGGCAGATCGATTCACCCAGCACGCATGCGCGCACACAGAGGCTGCGCGCGCAGTGGAAGCCGATCACCACGCGATTAAGGAATTACGCCGAATCAGGGAAATGTAAAATTCATTCCACTTGAAAGGAAGTGGTGGTTGTGTTGATTCTGCAGCGCAGGTTGGTTTATTGACCGCGTGATGGCACCACGCGAAGACAACTCCATGAAGCTTTATTAACGTTCATTCAGCAATAAAACCCACGAGTCAATCAAGATATTTACTTTATTATTTGACTCGTGTATTAGCTGTGATTTTTGTAGAGTTATTTTCTCGTGTCCAAGTCTTGGTGTGTTGCAGCGTGACTGATTTTACTGTCGTCGTGAATTTGTATATTGAGTCTCTTTAACAGATTCAGAACAACTCAAACATATTTCGGTTCTACCTTGGTTTGAACTGAAAGCCTATTCGAATGTGATTCTTAAATGATTAGAATGTATACTTGAATCAGTGGTAGACTTACTGATGTATCGAAGTGTTGTCACAGAAGGTCCTGCTTTCTCCAACCATGTCTATATGGTGTGGGAAGTGAAAAAACTCCCACCTCGGTAAATGTGTAGGGGTGAGATTTCTACCTAACTTCATCGCGGTAGGAACCTCAACTCCCCCTCAGAACGTGATACGTACCTCGGGTAAATAACTATTCAATCATTGATTGGCTCACAACCCCTGTGGTGTAAAAACAGTGAGAAAAGCTGGACCTTGAGAAAGTCTGGGTTGGACCTGTAATGGTTGACATGATTTAAAATCAAACAAACCGGATATGCTTATATGCAAGCATAACTAAAGCGACCGAGGTGGGGAGTTAGCTCAGTGGTCAAGAGCACTGGACTAATCCCAAGGTTGTGGAACTTTGTGGTTTCGAGTCCCACTACAGCCACTTTTCTCTTCACCCCCAGCAGTGGTAGAGCTACTACTTTATCAAAGGCCAATCCTTGTCATACAATGTCTATGTTGTATGGGAACTCTCACCTGGTAAATATGTAGGGGTGAGATTTCTACTTAAATTCCTCTCATCGATTTGATCAAACCCAAACGAAGTCTAATAGAACATATTGGACGTTTAACTACCCAAACAAACGAACAAGATTTGATGCCCCGTCTATTGGTCCCGTGCTACATACCACAGCCGTGCGGGCCCCTCCACCCGGCAGTCAGACGTGCGTGAGAACCGGCCGCGCCTTAATCACACACGACTGCTGAGTCAGCAGTATCCCTCCTTCCTGAAACATCTGACTAGGAGCAAATGGTATGTTCATCATTGATGAATGAGCGTGCAGTTTACATGAATAACAATCAAAAGGTTTGGATTACATTCAGTCCATGGATCGTTTTCTATAACCCACTTGCACTCAATTAACTTGCCATTTCTGCAACTGCCTGAGTCTAGGATCCAAACACATGAAGCACCAGTGGGTCTTGAAGTATTTCGATCTTGAGTGATTGGTCATGGTCAGCTGGGCACGCCACTAAGAGACTGAGACCCTGGCTCCCCGCTCTGTTTTCAAAATCACAGTGAATAGCAAACAGATAGTGAAGGGATAATTTCTATGCAGTGACCTGAAAGTCTATGTGGGCCGCTCTAACCTCTAGATGATGTATTTAGCGTGTGCATGCACGCCCTCATAAAGATGGGGTTGGGGAGTTAGCTCAGTGGTCAAAACACTGGACTAGTAAACGCAAGGTTATGGATTCGAGTTCCACTGCACCCTCTGATATTTATATTGTTATAGAACAAGTGTTCCTCAAAAAGAGAATGTTTTATTTGTTTTAATCAACTTTTCTAAATTTGACAATTGTTTTTGAGAATGCCCAGTACAGTAACCTACTTTCTGTATACTACTTGCCTGGGATGTCAGAGGGCGCAAATGTTACCTCCCTTATCAGAGAAACCACTCGCCCTCGTGTCATGTACTCAGTTAACTTACTCTCCTGTACTATTTCAGTTGTTGATTAATTCATTACTCGTGGTACGTCAAAATGCAGTCATACATTACAACATAATACAAGAGCAAAAGTCATTCTGGTGTGAACAGATGTATTACCCAGCAATACATTCCGCATTTGAGAAAATGCTCTTATGATCTCAATTAAATCGGAAGATTGTGTACAGTTTATCACATCGTGGGTGCTGCAGTTAATGTACACAAAATAGTAGTAGGAATGAAAATATACTTTGTGATAGAATTTACTTATATATTTTAGCTCTTTTTTCGGACATAAGAGTAGATGGAATCTTGTTTTCATTCCAGGTGTATATATCCAATACGAGCACCTATCCAGGACAATCTGTTATTTACAGACCCTTAATCAACTCCCGCGTTTACAGTTTATACAAGAACCCATATAAGACTTATACCCATTACACCCTTGTTAATTGATAAGAGTCACTTTAGTCTGAATATATATTCAATATTTCTGTCAGCTTAGGATTCGAAAGATAGAATATTCTCATTTTTTAATACTGTAAAATTAAACCCACCACAATATCAATATTGAATACACAAATCAACATTTTGTTGTTCAGTATGTATGGTAAGTTATGTTAACACGATAAACCTACTGCTACGAGCATGCCTACAAGCAAGATAATCCCGTATACTGTTAGAGAGATTATCCCGTGAACTGTTAGAGATAATCCCGTGAACTGTTAGAGATAATCCCGTGAACTGTTAGAGATAATCCCGTGAACTGTTAGAGATAATCCCGTGAACTGTTAGAGATAATCCCGTGAACTGTAAGAGATAATCCCGTGAACTGTTAGAGATAATCCTGTGAACTGTTAGAGATAATCCCGTGAACTGTTAGAGATAATCCCGTGAACTGTTAGAGATAATCCCGTGAACTGTAAGAGATAATCCCGTGAACTGTTAGAGATAATCCCGTGAACTGTTAGAGATAATCCCGTGAACTGTTAGAGATAATCCCGTGAACTGTTGGAGATAATCCCGTGAACTGTAAGAGATAATCCCATGAACTGTAAGAGATAATCCCGTGAACTGTTAGAGATAATCCCGTGAACTGTTAGAGATAATCCCGTGAACTGTAAGAGATAATCCCGTGAACTGTAAGAGATAATCCCGTGAACTGTTAGAGATAATCCCGTGAACTGTTAGAGATAATCCCGTGAACTGTAAGAGATAATCCCGTGAACTGTAAGAGATAATCCCGTGAACTGTAAGAGATAATCCCGTGAACTGTAAGAGATTATCCCGTGAACTGTTACAGAGATCTCGTCTCACCAGTCGACTCCATCTTGTGTTTTTACAGGTCACTAGTCAGATCCCATTTTTCCAGATACAGGTAGTATTTTATACAATGTTATTTACATGGTTATTGGATATTTTCCGGAGGTGTTTCCGGGTTTACGGAGGTTCATGATTCTTATTACTCCATTTCTCTGAGCTTGTATACCGCCGCCATGTCAAACTATCATCGTGGAGCTTTACGTCCTGTAGCATCACTTTTTGCTGGATCTGGTGATTTCTCGGTGTTTTATTCACGCTTTCTACTTGGCTTGCATACAGACGGATATTACCTTTTTAATATTGAAACATTTCCACCAACTCGGCATCGAAATAGGACTTTTGGTACTTCAGAGTTCCTAGAAATCTGATTTCCCGGAATCCTAGAATTACCCAGAACCGCTGCATCCTTCAGCAGCCGCCATTACTCTTCTGATTGGTTGTCGTGACAACCGGATGCAGTGGCAGGCTCAACATCAATTAGTGTCTGATCTAATACAATATATACATACACACATACATGTATATTATATATTTACGAAATTATATTATTTACGAAATTTGTAAGGGAACGACCAGAAAGAGATATATTTTGTCACTCATCAAATCACACACTGAACTACTAGCGATACAGTAATAATGGCTGTAGGGAATTGGCCTTTAATTACTTTTATAATTCACTCGTTTGACACGGTCGTGCGCCATCTGGTGGCAGTACAGTTTACGACCACCGCGGCGTGCCTCTAGGGAGCTCCGCCGATTACTGCTATTTGGCCTTAAGACATAAAAAGGGACTGACGTAAAAAGCAACATGGCTCACTCAGTGTTGTCATGTGACTTTCGCAATTATCCTCGCGATGGTGTTGTACGGACAGCTTATTGTCACGTGATATGTGTCACGTGATCCAGGCAGTACGTCAGTGTACTACATTCAGGTTGCTTTTAATGGCGGGAATTAGTTCATTGGTTAATCCCAAGGTTGTAGGTGCAAGTCCCACTGCAGCCACTTTTCTCCTTTATCACCAGCAGTGGTTAGACCAACGAGTATAGACTTTCTCTATACTCGTTGGTTAGACCTACTGCTATATTAAATGCCAGTCCTTCTCTGGTGTACAATGTATGTCTATATGGCATGGGAAGTAAGAGGATTCTCATCAAGGTAAATGTGTAGCAGTGAGGTTTCTAATCGAATTCATCTCATAGCTTTGATATAGATTGGTGTAAAAACCATGAGAAAACCTTGAAGAAGTCTGGAAAAGACCTGTAATAATCTACTGAATATAGAATCAAATCAACAAACAAAATATTTCACTGAGCCCCCCTTCTGAGTCCCGCTGTGACCCTTTTTGCCCCGGTCCTCATTTCATCACCAGGCTTCAGCCTGACCGTGCCGCGTGGTAATGGTCATCTCAGTGTCTGCTGTCAGATGATATTAACTCTCCTGCTGCCCGCCCACCCGTCACACTCCTCTCTGGTGGTTCTCTATCCTCGCCCTGCCCTGCCCTGCCCTGCCCTGCCCTGCCCTGCCCTGCCCTGCCCTGCCCTGCCCTGCCCTGCCCTGCCCTGCCCCGCCCTGCCCTGCCCTGCCCTGCCCTGCCCTGCCCTCCCTTCCCCTGCCCTGCCCTCCCTTCCCCTGCCTGCTCAGCCCCTGCCTGCCCCTGCCTACCCTGCTCTACCTCACCCTGCCCCTGCCTGTCCTGCCCTGCCCTGCCCTGCCCTGCCCTGCCCTGCCCTGCCCTGCTCTACCACTCCCTGCCCTGCCCTGCCCTGCCCTCCTCAGCCCCTCCCTGCCTGCCCCTCCCTCCCTTCCCCTGCCTGCTCAGCCCCTCCCTGCCCCTCCCTGCCCCTGCCTGTCCTGCTCTACCACTCCCTGCCCCTGCCTGCCCTGCCCCTCCCTGGCCTGTCCCGCCCCGCTCATTCCCACTGCCCGTGGCTGAGCCTCCTCGTCTCTAAATCAGATTTGTGTTAGTCACGTGGTCCTGCCCCGCGGCCCTTAGCTGGTGCTCGGTGTGTGTTCATGTTGGTTAATGTGGGTGGCCGGTTCTGCTGGTACCTCCGCCGGTGCTCGGTCAGGTATTGAGGATCTGACTCGGCTCCGTCGGCGGCACACCGTGATGCAATCATTCCTTTTCACTTTCCTGTACAAATTCCAGTTTGCTGTATTAGTGATGATTTGTTAGAGTTAGCAATGTTTCCCTTTTAAGTCCCGTTCAAATTCCTTCCGTGGCGGGCTGAATTATTTCAAAATGTTCAGACATCAGGAAACATGGTCGACCTTTTGATGCACGTCCTTGTAAATGTCGCTTGTCACTCATAATGAGACTGATATTCTCTCTGAAACGCACATAAATATATTGATCAACCTTCAAATGTTAGTTAAATCAATATTCAACAAACTCCCAGTATTTCAGACAGTGAATATGATATTATCATTCCTTTATCACTTCGGTGAGAGAAACTATGTTGAGCAGTGTGTTATAGATATCAATGGTAAGTAGTCTTAGAATTCAATATGAATTTTGATCCTAGCTGAGGATACATTCATGTCCAGAAACACAAACTCGGGCGTCCCTGCGTCCCGCGTCCCTGCGTCGATTGTCGTCTGCTCTCAGTTGTTGGTCTTCTCCGCTATGCGGCGCGGCGTTGCCATGGCGACGCTGGTAATGGGCGGCACGTGAGGCGCCTCGTTAGGGTAACTCAGAAGGAGGCTGACGGGGAAAGGTGCCCGGATGTACCGAACCTGCGCGGTCAGTGAATCTACAGAGACCTCTAGCGGAAGGCGGGCACTGTACTTCTCCACGCTCCCACCCTCAGCCTCCTCCTGAACACACACACACTATTAATCTGTCTCTGATACTAGTGGGCGTATTCTCTGAGTAGGTGACATGTAGTAATATCCAAGCATGAGTGAGGATGTTGCATAGAGACTAACTGACCGCTAGCCCCATGTTGATCCTCCAGCACGAGGGGTACCCTAACAACGTAACTCCCCTCAACAGAGTGAGAAACATGGAGCATGACGCCTCCATGTTAAAACTAACATCGAGTATGACACCTCCATGTAAAAACAGTCTGCAGCTGTCAGGCGATCGGCGATACACCGTGAGAAGGGAGTTAGGACTTTCTGTCCCGCATTCAGGTAACCGCTTACACAACTCGAGAACAGATAGTAACACTGGTGGAGAACCCCTAAGCTCGCCTCTGCCAATCAGATTACAGCTTGCTGTTCTTCATTGAGATTACCACAACACCAACCCGAGCAAAGATAGTAACAGGATATACATGTACGTGTAGTGTAGACTGCTCAACATAGCTCAGGTCTGTCATGGCTCAGGTTGGAGATTCCCAACTTATAGAATAGTTGTCAGTGGGTAGTAGATCTCACCAGGAAATCTAGCAGAGAAAAGAGACGAAATAGAGAAAATGCACCAAAAACATAACATAAATGATAAGAAAAGAAAGGGAGCAAAACCTGCATCACAAGAAGAAAGCCGTGAGGGGTAACGCATATTCACTGGGGTTCCTCTCTGGGTGGCGGGTGGTGGCGGGTGGTGACAGCTCAATCACAGAGAGGTGAGTGTGGGTGGGTGATAGGGAGCCGGGTCCGCGCTCATCTGCCCCCTCTCCCGCCGCCTTCCCGCCAGATGGCGCGCTCAGCAGACGCCGCATAATCACACCGACAACCAGCTCAACCAGCGGATGCGTGCTGCTGGTGACCAGCGTGCTGTAAGTGGGTCTCATAAGGAACCAGGAGACACCGACCCAGTACCAGCCGCCGGAGAAAGGCTCTGTATCCGGACCTCACTCTCCCAGCACAGTGATGGCGGTTCCCGATGGGAGCGGACGGGAGATGTGCTTGGTTCTTGTCGTGCTCGTATTGAGCCGCCCGGTAATCAGGTCACGGAGACGCTGGGTGAGCAGCATGCCGTCTAACTGTGTTACAACACAGCTCACCGGACACCAGCGGTCGGCTCGCTCTCCAAACAGATCTCTGGTCGTGCTGCGGGTGTGCTCGGCGAGCGTGGCGTATTGTCTGCGGTCCGTCGACTCGCTGAAGCTGAAACCCCGCCACGTAAAGCGGGGTTCACACAGAGAGACTGGTGTACCTCCCAGAGAGTGTAAAGCGGGGTTCACACAGAGAGACTGGTGTACCTCCCAGAGAGTGTAAAGCGGGGTTCACACGGAGAGACTGGTGTACCTCCCAGAGAGTGTAAAGCGGGGTTCACACGGAGAGACTGGTGTACCTCCCAGAGAGTGTAAAGCGGGTTTCATACGGAGACTCGTGTACCTCCCAGAGAGTGTAAAGCGGGGTTCACACGGAGAGACTTGGTACAGGCACAATACTCCCCGTGTGGGTACCCGGTGGTCAGTTTCAATAGACACAATTTTAACCCTTCACGAGAGAGGCATTTGTCTGAGACAACATTTGTCTGAGACAGTCACCGCTGGGGTACAAAAATCTCTTGGGATTTTGACATTTCTGCTGTTATTTTGCCTACTCCAGACTCAGGGCCATAAAACCCTGTTCACACAGGGGATGGTCGCTGAGTCGCCGACTACGTATAGTAGAACCCCGCGTTAGCGGACACCTTCCGTTCCGGGCCAAAGTGACCGCTTACGTGTGTTGTCTGCTTACGCGCGTTGTCCTTAGACGGGGTTTTAATGTACCCTCTTTTGGGACCTTTGTGAGAGACTATGTACTAGGTGTGTCCTCCTTGTGAATCCCATCCACCAGTGTTCATTTATACTGGGAGATTATTGTTCTGGGGAATTGTGTGGCGGCAGGTGTGAAGTACAGGTGTTTCAGGCACATGAGCCTCACCGTGTGAATCCCGCTTAAAGCAGTTTGGCTAGTGTTGACCGTGTCACACCAACGTAAGAACAATAGTTAAAGGGTGTGTTCCACTCAGCCAAATTCTCACCCAAATTATTGTTCTGCATCGTGTAGAGGGCGTCTGTAGACTGGCCTCAGTCCCTGAGTAACCCTCCACCTCCTTTACCGCTCCCGCTCCACCTCGCACCTCCCCCTCTGCAGAGAGAGATTCGTGGTCCTTTAAGAGGAAGCTTACATGTTGTAATGTATCAAATTCTGATCAATATGGTTATTCAATATATGTTCATAATTACAGAAATGAGTAGCTCTAGGGCTTGCGATACGGCTCTGTAAATGTCTATCAAATCGGTGACGGTCGGTCTAGTGGAACACCCTCTTTCAATAAATGAACAGGGAGAAGCTTTGTGATAATATTCCGACTTGTAGACGTCCCCACGCCCTCGAGGTGGCAGTTAAAGTGTTCTCATGTAGACGAAGCTGTGACTAGAACAAGAATGGAGGGACTGAAGAGTAATGATGAGAGTGTAAATTTGTTCCATCCTGAATTTAAAGGCTTTGAGACGTTCACAGCGCCTTCAGACGAGTCTGACGGCGGGTGAGAGTTGGTGCCAGACCGGCATAGAAACCACACACAGACACCCAGAGCTACATATACAGACATAGCGTAGACACATAGCCACAGACCACGCATAGACACACACAGCTACACATACATACACAACATAGCCACACAACTTCATACAGACACAATATAGACGCACAGCTACATATAAAGACACAACATAGACGCGCAGCTACATATAAAGACACAACATAGACGCGCAGCTACATATAAAGACACAACATAGACGCGCAGCTACATATAAAGACACAACATAGACGCGCAGCTACATATAAAGACACAACACTACATATACATATATAACATAGACACACACACACAAAACAACAGACATGTAACACGCATAGACACACACAGACACCCGCAAAAGCTGCTTCACAGATGGCAATCTTCCACTTTAGGAAATCCTTGTTTTAATTACCAGATTATGAAATTATTTTTTCCTGAATAAAACAAGTATAGTGTAAACTGAGCCTATTTCAAGACAATGGAACTGGTTTCAACCTCCCCACACACTGTCAGTCACAAGTCCATGGCCTACATAGATGTGTTTTTCATGTTTTCTTCCTGACATCTGTGATTGGAGAACGTAGGGCTTTACTTCGCGAAGTTGAGAAATGCAGGCTTTCGGCTCTATTGTTGTCCAAAGAAAAGAAGCATCAAGGACTCCTCTTTTGACGGTGAAGAGGAGGATTTAGGGAGGAGAGCGGACCTGCCCTTGTAATCTCCTTCCCGGCTTAGAGGTAGGACCCGGCGGGACCCAGTTTAAAGCTATCTATAGCCACCTGGAGATTTAGGTCGAAACCCCTCTCCGTGATCACCTTCTCATTGAATGGACACTGCATCCAGCCAGCTCTACCCCGCACCTCTATAGTAGTATCCTAAGTGCAGGTCTTTTATATGTGATAACACGACTTGTAGGGCAAGCATCATCCTCCCTTAAAAAAGAGAGGCGAGGTCTGAGTTACTGCTGCACTGCCGTATTCACAGGATGATGGTTTAGACCTCGACCCTGGTTGTAAGTTTGTGTAGGACTGGGGAGGTCACACATGTTGTGAGGAGCACGGAACACACGGGGAGTCTGCGGGAGTGGGGTCCCTGCTGACCCGGGAGTCATCACCCTGACCTATTTCCCACCCACCCAGCCTCCGCACCAACAACAACACGCTCCTCCGCCAAGTAGTCCTCCCGTCCCGTAGGTCTACTTCTACCCATCTATGCAGCCCTTCCTTCCTTTGACCGTTTCTTTGTTTCTCTGTATATTTGTCCCTCCCTTCCTTTGTCCATCCCTATCTCTCTGTCCATCTACCTGTCCCTCCCTCTCTTTGCCCCTCAATGCGTCGATCCCTTTAGCGTTCTGTCTGTCCGTCTGTCTGCTGTCCCTATGTCCCTCTGTCTCTGTCCATCCCTCCCTCCCTCTTCCCTCACCTTCCTGTGCTGCCCCTGTTCCTTGGTCCCTATCCTTATCTCCTATCCATCTGTATATCCCTCTGTCTCTGTCCATTTGTCCCTTCCTCCTTTGTACCTTGGTCCCTGTTTCTGTCCCTCTCCATTCATCCAATCTCTCTGGCCGTCACTTCCTCTGTCCATCCATCCGCCCCTTTCTCCCTCCCTCCTCCTGCTGTCTTCACACACTCTCCACTCCTGGCCTCCCTCTCCAGCTTCCTGGCCTCATTGGACCGGGGCCACCCGTGACTCCGCTCGCTTAATGCCCGGGGTGAAAGGAGGAGAAAAAAGATAAAATATACAAATAAAAGAGTAAACAAATTCTTCCCCCATAGGGGTTGCCATGGTTACAAGTCTTGGTCTGTTTTCTCCCGGCATTGAGCATCCTAACATGACCTCCCCCGCCCCCGGGCCCACTGCCTGCCTCGTCCCCCCCCCCCCCCCCGCCACCACCGTCCACACAGCCAGGCGACATGGAGGAATGCCTGCCACTGGTTAGACTGGCCCCAGTCTTTGTCTATGGACATTCAATAAATAAGTCGACTTACTGAGGATGAAATGCACCATGATATATATTCTACCCTTCCTCTGACAGGCCGAGGATTCACACTTGTGTTCCTGGGAGGAAGGGTGGGCTAGGTGGCTATGATATAGTGACTGAAGCCAGACTAGCCAGTCTAACCATGATGTGTGTGTGTGTGGGGGGGGGGGGGGGGGGAGCCAGCAGGGACCAGGAAGCGTCAGGGCCACGGTCTCTGAAATGAAGGTCAGTGAGGATTAGGACGTTTAGTGTCCGACATGAAGGGACCCGTCACTGAGTCATTACGCAGCTCATTGTGCGCCACATCAGGAGGTCACTGCCTCGCTCGACCCTCAGCGTGATGGCTCTACCATCTCTGTATCTGTAGGGTCATGTCTGTAGGCACACCATGGTGGCACTATTGGCCTACCTCTGTATCTGTAGGGTCATGTCTGTAGGCACACCATGGTGGCACTATTGGCCTATCTCTGTATCTGTAGGGTCATGTCTGTAGGCACACCATGGTGGCACTATTGGCCTATCTCTGTATCTGTAGGGTCATGTCTGTAGGCACACCATGGTGGCACTATAGGCCTATCTCTGTATCTGTAGGGCCATGTCTGTAGGCACACCATGGTGGCACTATAGGCCTATCTCTGTATCCAGTTTTTTTTTTTTTTTTTATTCAGGAATTTGCATTCAATATTGTCGTTCTTCCACGATCATGTGTCCGACATGAAGGGACCCGCTCCAGTCTATCTCTGTATCTGTAGGGCCATGTCTGTTGGCACACCATGGTGGCACTATAGGCCTATCTCTGTATCCAGTCTACCTCTGTATCTGTAGGGTCATGTCTGTAGGCACACCATGGTGGCACTATAGGCCTATCTCTGTATCCAGTCTACCTCTGTATCTGTAGGGTCATGTCTGTAGGCACACCATGGTGGCACTATAGGCCTACCTCTGTATCTGTAGGGTCATGTCTGTTGGCACACCATGGTGGCACTATAGGCCTATCTCTGTATCCAGTCTATCTCTGTATCTGTAGGGTCATGTCTGTGGGCACACCATGGTGGCACTATAGGCCTATCTCTGTATCCAGTCTATCTCTGTATCTGTAGGGTCATGTCTGTGGGCACACCATGGTGGCACTATAGGCCTATCTCTGTATCCAGTCTATCTCTGTATCTGTAGGGTCATGTCTGTGGGCACACCATGGTGGCACTATAGGCCTACCTCTGTATCTGTAGGGTCATGTCTGTAGGCACACCATGTCTCTGTATCTGTAGGGTCATGTCTGTAGGCACTCCATGGTGGCACTATAGGCCTACCTCTGTATCTGTAGGCACACCATGGTGGCACTATAGGCCTATCTCTGTATCCAGGCTATTTCTGTATCCGTAGGGTCATTTCTTGACGCACATCATGTTGACACTACTGGTTTATCTCTGAAGTCGTAGGGTCATACCTTTACCCCCATAATGACGTTACTACTGATTTATCCCTGTAGCCACAGAGCATTGTATGTACGCACATCATGACATCACTACTGATTTAGGCGTAGGGCCATTTCTGTATGCACTGGACTCATAACCCCCTCCCACGTCCCACGGCAGCCCCCTTGGTAGACTTACGGCTGTATCAAAGCCCAGTCCTTCTCATACCCTGTCTATGTGGTGCGGTGTACAGTCAGCTTTCTCCATCACTCCCAGCAGTGGTAAACTAACTGCAATATCAAAGGCCAGTCCTTCTCATACCATGTCTATGTGGTGTAGTGTGCAGCCACATTTCTCCTTCTCTGACTTAAGTAAATGAGTAGGGGTGAGATTTCTACCTGAATTCATCACAACGGTTCGATCACCACCCCTGTGGTGTAAAAGCAGTGAGAAAAGCTGAACCTTGAGGAAATCTGAAAAGTGGAATTTTTAATTGTCGGAAAGTTCCTTGTTTTTTAATTAAAAAAAATGTGTATTCAAAAAGCCCCTCCACGACTTGGATCCCTGAGCCTCAGGGAAGAGCCGTACCGAGTTGTACTCTGTGAGGGTGGGTTCTTCACATCTCTGACACCAGGAGAGGGGAGGGTGCCCTGGTGTGGAGTGCGCGCACTGAGTGCTGCTCGCCGGGCGTTCTCAGCCGGGGACGGCCGCCGACATGGCCCTGGGATACTCATGTTTAACGCCGTTTGAGGTTGTAAACTGCCAGTCAGTATTGCCAAGTTTCTCTTTTGACTTATGCCCTGTGGGTGTCGTATGTCAGACTGAACTGACTTCAACGGTGAAGTCCTTACTTGGTGCATTTATCAGGAGTTTCTGTCACAGCTGAATAAATATTGTCGTCCTTCTCCCGAGACATGCTTTTTCTGTTTTTTAGGCTTCTTCGCCAATGTTAATAACGTCATAGAAGTTACCCCTGATATATTCCCGGGAGGCCGATTCCACACTCATAGCCACATAGATGTACACGAATAACCAGAGGTGCTCGTTATTACACAGCAGACAGTTCTCCATCTCAAAAATGAAATCCACTGTTTCTTTTTAGTATATAAGAATATTTGCCCTTGTGTAAAATACGATAATATACTTGTAAATTGGTCTTGATTCACGCCCATAAAACAGTGGGTTGGACCTCTCCATAGATCCCCAGTTCCGCGCCGTGGCAGTATTTAAACGTATACAAGACATCTGGACATATTCTCAAGGTTTCTTCTCAGAATTCACTGGAATTTTAAAAATATTTAACACATTGGATAATGAAATGAATTCAAAAATATCCCATAACGTCTGCCCATCACGGGGCATGCGCAGTTTGAGAGCACGTGACCGGGTAGCAGGGTTCGTGGCGTTGTTGAGGTTTCCTCAGTGTAAATACGAGTTATGACACGCCGTTATTGTGCCAAACTCACATACACCGCCCGCGTATTAGCTGAGAGTGAGGCAAAACAAATCAATGGTGATGTGTAATCACCTTCCCGGCTATACTCTATAGGCATTGTATAGGCCAGCAATGGAGTATCGACTGGTATATTGAACTAGTGGCTGGTAGAGGTCTGAATTGTAATTAGCCCCGGTAAGGGGACATTAGTGCATCGATCTGCACGGTGATGATTGGCATATTAAATTAGATGAGATTAGAGGCGCAGAAAAACAGAGACAGATTGAGACTTAGACACAGAGAGGGAGAGACTGAAAACAGAGACAGATACAGAGAAAGGCAGAGGGAGGATTGAATGAGACAGAGAAAAGAAGACGGAGAGAGAGACAGACAGATAGAGAGACAGACAGATAGACTGAGACACTGATACAGAGGGAGAGATAAACCGGCAGCCAAAATAAAGAGAGAGAGAGGTAGAGGGACAAAGGCAGAGACGGAGAGATATACATGTAGAGGGGGAGATCGGCCGAGATAGAGAGGGAAGGGGCGGAGGGACAGATGGAGAGAGGCAAAGAGCAATGGACAGACAGAGAAGCAGAGATGGAGAGATCCATGTACGATCCAAGCTTATTAAACGGGCCCCAGAGATGGAGAGACACAGACTAAGAGAGAGGCAGACGGAGAGATGTAGAGGAACTGAGACACAAGAAAGACAGAGGAACAGACTGACAGAGATGGAGGGACGAAACACACAGAGAACAACTACCGCGTGTATAACGACACTGAACTAGGCTTCTACTGAATAGCACCCCCCCCCCCCCCACCCCCCGCACCCCACCTCGCGGCACATCAGCTGGTCCGCGGCGTATTTACTCTACTGTCTCTGTGTTCGCTGGTACCTCCCTGTCGCCAATATAGAGCGGAATAATACAGAGATCAATAGAGCAGCAGCCTGCCGATGACCAGCGGCAGGGTGTGGTGTAAATAGCCGTACGGCACACTGTATAAATACGGGCCGTTCTCTATGGGTTCTCCTCTCTCTGTATTACAGGGGTGGCTGTGGGGGTAAATAGCCGTACGGCACACTGTATAAGTACGGGCCGTTCTCTATGGGTTCTCCTCTCTCTGTATTACAGGGGTGGCTGTGGGGGTAAATAGCCGTACGGCACACTGTATAAGTACGGGCCGTTCTCTATGGGTTCTCCTCTCTCTGTATTACAGGGGTGGGTGTGGTGTAAATAGCCGTACGGCACACTGTATAAGTACGGGCCGTTCTCTATGGGTTCTCCTCTCTCTGTATTACAGGGGTGGCTGTGGGGGTAAATAGCCGTACGGCACACTGTATAAGTACGGGCCGTTCTCTATGGGTTCTCCTCTCTCTGTATTACAGGGGTGGCTGTGGGGGTAAATAGCCGTACGGCACACTGTATAAGTACAGGCCGTTCTCTATGGGTTCTCCTCTCTCTGTATTACAGGGGTGGCTGTGGGGGTAAATAGCCGTACGGCACACTGTATAAGTACGGGCCGTTCTCTATGGGTTCTCCTCTCTCTGTATTACAGGGGTGGGTGTGGTGTAAATAGCCGTACGGCACACTGTATAAGTACGGGCCGTTCTCTATGGGTTCTCCTCTCTCTGTATTACAGGGGTGGGTGTGGGGTAAATAGCCGTACGGCACACTGTATAAGTACGGGCCGTTCTCTATGGGTTCTCCGTAGTACAGTGACGGGTGGCGGAGGGGCGCGGTGGCCGTGTACGCTGTCGGGCGTGGTCAATGCCGTTATGTAGGAACTACGTGCAGTGTTGTGAGTGTAATTGACACGACTGTATGAAGGTTTGTGTCAGCGTACACGATGTTTATAGCTGTTATATGAGAACAGAGGACTGTTGTTAATGGGAATCACAGGACGATGGCGGACATTTATGGGCAGTAAGTGTCTGACAGAGGGGAATTTTCCAGGTTTTCTGTATTTTCAGATCTTTTTACTCCTCCAAAATCATTTTTTGTGGTCAATGTTAATCTACGGAGAAAGTAATTTTACTTTATACAAAGGTCATTTCAGCTCTCAGTTGAGGCCAAATATAAAAAAAAGGGAACTACATTGTAGCATTGAATAGACCACGACAAACGAGTATGTGGCTCAAAGAAGCGAGAGCTCTTCATATCTATTGCTTCTATGTTGTATGTTCCGATGATGAATGTGAAATAAACGCTGCTTTATTTTGAAAAAAAAAGACCATATATACTGACCCCCTTTCTCTTGATTTTTTTGTTATTTTCAAATCCTATTGGGGTAGATTATGGGCAATGGGTATGTGGCAATGGATGGGGGAAATTCATTGGAAGTGGGTGTGTGGCAGATGTATGGGGGTGGATTATGGGCAGAGGGTGTGTGACATATATGTATGGGGTTGATTATGGGTAATGGTAGCTTATGGGCAGATGAATCGAAGGGTAGGGGAGAAGAGTGTAGTTTGGAAACGGGTCACATCACCTCATCATACCATCTCAGGACACCTCTTTATCCTCCTCTGCTGTACGACATCCCCAGTCCCTAACACACCCAACCCCCACCACCACCCATCTCCCTTCTACAGCTTGCTGCAGGCGGAGTTTTCCTTCTATTTCTGGTCAGAATTTAGTTTCTGATGGACATCCTTGCCCCGCAGTTACTTCCGTTTCCGGGACCGACTGGGTACCAGCGGCATCCGCCTCGTTTTCACTGCCGAGAGATCTTGACCTTGACCTTCTCCGAATCCCTTTTCTTCTTCCTGGAAAATATGGTCAATAAACCAGAAAAATAGGAACAGTTACGATGGAAAACTAGTGAGTTCTTTGACAAATATTTGCTGCTCTGGTGATGGGCGAGAAGTGGACGCGGCCGCGAGGCATCTCGGGAAGGCGCGGTGTCGCCGCTTTTTGCCACCAGGGGGCGCGACAGTTGGCACCCGACGGCTCAAAGGTTAACTGGGGTCAGACGTCACTCTCCCCGCACTCCACAGGGCTCGCCGTGGGCGTAATCAGTGTCGCCAATTCGGCTTGGAGAGTGAGATCTCGTTGGAACGCGGCCAGGACGCTCGTCTTGGCGCCGGCGTCGCGCGGCCATCCGTCACACAGAGCGAGTGGCGCAGTGCGTCTACATCTAAACATATTCAGCATTCACCATCAGTCGTGGCCAGATTTCTCCACATTCTGCGTCACTGCGGAGAGTGTGGGTTTGTATTTGAGGCGGGGGGGGGGGGGGGGGGTAAGGCGAATATGGTGAGGAGTCACTGAGTGCAGATTGAAGTTAGCTCGGTGGTTAAGGCACTGGACTAGTAGTCACAAGGGTGTTGTAAAAGCAGTGAGAAAAGTTGAACCTTGAGAAACTCTGGAAATGATCTGTATTGGTTGACTGGACATTTCTGCAAACCAACCAACAAACCACTACAGCCACATTTCTCCTTCATCTTCAGCAGTGATAGATTCACTGCTTTATCAAAGGCCAGTCCCTCTCATACCACATCTATATGGGATGGTCAGTGAAAGAACTCTCGCCTCGGTAAATGTGCAGGGGTGATATTTCGACATAATTTGTCAAAGATTCCCTCGTTCACCCTCGTTCACTCACCATCCCTGTGGTGTAAAAGAGGTGGGCAACTGAGAGAGATGAGACTTACTCAAATTCTGATCTGACTGAACCCTACCAGCATTGTAACTTTTCTCTAGCTCAAAGTCTTTTTCAACCAATTTAGATCTCTTCCTCTCTGTAGCTTAGGGCTGATAAGAAAAAACAACCCTGGCTCTATGTTTTATTTGTTGCGCGCCAGTGATTTTCTCACCGGCTTGGGGACTGGTAAGAATCTTAATGAGTAAGGAAACCAGCATACAGCCAATGAGAAGTTAAAATCAACTCTTTGTAGGTGTGTCATATATCTGAATAAGTGATTGTTTATCCGGTAATTTGATATTATATTATTACTCTGGCTTATTTTCTTATTACTTGTATTTTCTGATTAGTTTTCTACCACACTTAGATCTAATTTTCTATTTGAGGTTCGTGCTTATCTGTTGCTGATCTATACATCTACAATGATTCTTAAATGAGGTCAATATAAAGATGTCAGCTGTTGCATCAGGTAGACAGGCCATGCTTGATAAACAATAAAACTGTTCAAAAGAGGAACGGGTGGGAACGATGATGCTGAACCGAGTGGTTTTCTGATGAACACAGGAAGAAGCTACTTGCCTTCCAACTTAGCTTTAGGGAGAAATTAAATCAGCGAATTCTTGTGAAGATTGGGCAATGTCAGGATAAAAGTGGTCGTATTTGTAGAAATGTTCTAGTCCATCTCTTTTTCTGTTCTTAAAGGATCACTCCTTGAACCGTACAGCATCTGAAGGACCCAACTCTCGTTCTCTCGTGACTTCGCGAGAGTGGGCGAGATGAGGAGACACGGCCGCCCTGTTTACCCAGAATGCCTCGCGACGGGGAATCGGAGGCCATGATGGGCAATCACAATCTCCAAGCAGAATCCCAAATTGCTGAATAGGGCCGCCCATAGGGAGACCCTGACTGGGTACGGGCTGGAGAGTGTGAGGAGAAGGGATCAGCATGTTTACCCAATGTAAGTGTAGAAAGCTCGGGACCAGTTAGTTTACAGTCTGCGTTCATTCAGCAGTAGGGTGGCAATTCCCTCCCTTTATCGCCCACTCCTAATGCCAAATATCACCCTTTATCGCCCACCCTCGGCGGCAGAGTACCTCCTCCTCGACGGGCAAACGGAGCGCCCTCACCGGTGGCAATTTAGTACACGGGACGCCACCTATCAACCGGTTGGGGAACGCTGGGTCGCTGTGCCCTCAGATCCGCACCTCCCCCTGGCGGCGTCATATCTCAACCAGTAAACTGTCACCGGAAGCAGGGTGCCCACGCTGCGGCGCTTGTTATTGGCGGGTAAGAGGCGGATCAAAGGTTCACGGACGCGCGGGTCTTTAATATAGGTCACATGGTCACCGGGTGGCGATGTAAGTTTTACATTAATAAGAGGAGATTCCTAGTGTTCTGATAGAGCTCATCATTTAGAGTATTAAATCTAGATAATTGGACCCCTCAGAACATGCTTTAGTAGCCATTCAGCCATTACTGGCATTATTGCTGGTTCGATTTGGATTTGTTCCTGAAGTCACTCGTGCACATATTGCAGTGGTATTTCTCATTAAGGTGCATTCCTGTGCAGGAGTGTGGGGAGATGGCTAAGTAAGGCAGTGATGCCGTAAAACGTTGAGCCGACATCGGGGCAGGTAGAGGCAGCGATGTGGCAGGTCCGGACAAAGTGATGCACGCCCCGTAGAATAGAAGCACCACGAGCTGCGGGCTTTGGGCGGAGGAGAGGGCCAGCGATACCAGGCTGGAGTAAGTGGCGGGATCTTTGATGCATTATTAATACTTCATCCACTGAGTGCGGCGGCGTGGTGGCGGGAGGCCGGGCGCTCCGGATCTCTCCGTGCTTGACGTGTAGACTGTTGTATACAGGTTTGTCATCCCTGCTTGTCTGGGTTTTTGTACAAGTTTGTGTGTGTTGTTTGTTGTTTGTCCTGTCAACCATTACAGGTCTTTCCAGACATTCTCAAGGTTCTTTTACACCACAAAGGCGATGATCTAATCGATTAAACAAATTTAAATACAAATCTCATCCCTACGAGGTCTTTTTCTTCCCACACCACATAGACATGGTATGAGAAGGACTGGCCTTTGATATAGCAGTAAATCTACCACTGCTGGGGATGAAGAGAAAAGTGACTGAAGTGGGACTCGAACCCACAAAGTCTGACAGGTCTGGCAGGTCTATGTAACGGTCTGTCACCCTGTCTCTGATCTGACATGTAGACTGTGCAGGTCTATATAACGGTCTGTCTCCCTGTCTCTGATCTGACATGTAGACTGTGCAGGTCTATATAACGGTCTGTCACCCTGTCTCTGATCTGACATGTAGACTGTGCAGGTCTATGTAACGGTCTGTCACCCTGTCTCTGATCTGACATGTAGACTGTGCAGGTCTATGTAACGGTCTGTCACCCTGTCTCTGATCTGACATGTAGACTGTGCAGGTCTATGTAACGGTCTGTCACCCTGTCTCTGATCTGACATGTAGACTGTGCAGGTCTATGTAACGGTCTCAGCCGAGCGCTTCTGCTCACTGAGGCACAGAATGACGGACTCTCAGTGCCCGCTCTGTGAACCATCTTCACTGAACACCTTTTTCTTGTGTGATATAGATTATGAGATACGTCATATCGGCGACCTCTAAAGGCTGCCTTGTGGTCGTTCCTGTGTCCGGTGTAATCCCGTCTATAGTCTATTGTCCGTCTTGTCTGCCTGCCTGCATCCTGTATCATCCCGCCCGCCCGTTATACAACTGTAAACCCCACCTTCACTCCCCGATGGCGCTAATCCTCTACCCAACGTCATGCCTACGTCATGCCCCATGACGATACTCAGTCTAACTACGCGCCCACAACTCACCCCTATGACACTAACTCCTGCCCATATAGGGCACAGAGTGATTGCTAGTTCTGCAACACCCACCAGGAAATTGGTAAATAGCCCGACTGTAGTTGAGATCCAACTACTGTTATCATTTGTCATAATCTGTAGATAATAATGAGATGAGTCTAAAATTCCTCCATGGCAAGCCAACAAATATATTTTTGATAAAATCCATTGATAATTGGTCCTTCGGTTGCAGGACGTTAGACGTACATCAATGCAATCAAAGATTCCTATAATCTCAATGATGCCACCTAGCGGGAATACTGTGTGCCAGTGAATTCTCAAGGGTCTAAGCCTAGTTCGTTAAGAATTCTTCTCCCATAGAGCGCAGTGAGAACCTTGTTCAGATTACGTGTGAGATCTTATGAGAGGGGTGCTAAGCTCCACTCGAACATCCCACCCCTCTGACACAGGTCCCGCTCCATTACTCCTATACCCTATGGCATTGAGTCCTGCCCCTATACTTGTATCCCACCCTATCACACTACAACTGTACATCGCGCCCCTATACTCCCACCCCACCCCTTATGACACTAAGCCCTGTCCCTATGACACTATGTCCCACTCCTTTACTCCCACACCCATCCTTCTAGCGCTGACACTTTGCACTGTCTTTGTACCCGGATACTTGAAGCCATTTTCTAATGTACTCTTTTACTCGCACTAGACAGTAGAAGTAGCAGTAGACGGGACAGTCTTCTCCCCGGCGACCTCGATATGCAAATAGCGCCGGTCACGTGGTCAACCTGCTGGTTACCCGCCGCACGTCAGCCCAGTAGCGGCCGGTACCCATAGTGACGGCAGGAGGGGAACATGCATTATTCAGACGGACCAATTGGTTGCCTCTCAGGGAGCATTTAATACTTATCGATTGGCTGCGTCTCCTCGGGGACCACCGCTGGTTCCCCGTCCCTAGGCCTGCTCGCAGCGCAGCATGGCTGGTACCAGCAGTGGGAGGCGGTTGTGGTTACAAGTTCATTTTGAACGTGCGGCCAGCATGGATCATGTTCATTAATGACATTATAACCTCCCTTTTTTCTGATGACTTTCATTATAGAAATTTGTCAGGTCCATCATGTGGCGTGCTGTTCATTTAATCAAGAGGCATAGCTTCAGGTTTGGGAAAAGATGAACTTTCTGCGTTTTCTTACCTTATATAAAAAAGGCAAGTTTTCTACAGGATCTGCTTGAAGTTTCACCCTCACAGAGAGACGTAGGTCACCAGACCGAGGCCTGGGGCACTGAATTGAAATGCGGGAGAGAGGAGTCTGAAACGTCTCAAAATGGCCGACTTTACGCTGGAACCAGTGCGTTAATGGTTGTAAACTACAGTTACCAGCTCAAGACTCTAGTGTCACAGGTGTCGCCATTGCTGCGGTCTCTGTTTTACAGACACTTGGAAATGCACAGGCAGCGACCAAGTTGTGTGTACTAAAACAAAAATATGCAATTATATGTCTGAGGGAAAATGTGAGAATATCTATCTTCAGGTACTATACTAGGAGCACATGGGTAGAGCGGGGAATGATTCTAGTTCTCCTTATTTTGGTGTTTTCCACGCCACTCGGCCTCAGGCCTCTTGATTAACAAAGACACCAAAATAACTCGAAATAATACCACACTAACCATGTTTTCTGATATTACCATGATGTATGCATTATACTAAAAGGGTGATAGCTCAAAACATGAAATCTGATTTAAAAAAAGAACATTTTAGAATATGAAATCATGCTTAATGATCTAAACGATGGAATTACCGTCTGTGGGTCGTTGTTTTGTAACGGATATCCGCCAGGAAAGTGACCAGTAAAGTAGCCGAGAATGACTGATGGCCACATCTGATGGTCACCTCCGGATAAATAATGCATGAACACGAGTCTAGATAACGTCATGTGGGTTGAGGACGGGCATCATTCTCTACAACTCCACAGCAGCCAAGACCGCGTGTATAAACCCGGAGAAAGAGGAGCTGTATATGTATACATATATGTTATATGTGTATACATTGAGTCGAACCATATCTCTCACAAAGACAGTTCTTGCTATGGAACTCCCACCACACAGTTACAATAAGGACACACTCATGTTCTTCGTCTTAATAGATATAGGGAACCAATATTCACCTCATTTCTGTCTCCTGGATGCCTTATAGGCTATACACACTATTGACTGGTTTTTGATACGAGTGGCCGTATCCTTCACGCAGTTGACGTGCAGTCATTCCCAGCAAATACGAGGCTATTCCATAGAGTTAACTACAACCTCATTTTATAAACTTAATCATGAAAACTTAATGAACTCGATTTCATAGATGAGAGTATGAAGATTTACCATCTCCTGGTCATTTAAAGTTCGGTGATCCGGGTTTAGAGTCCGCAAAGTTAGAACAGCAGGACGACTGAACGCTTTAGATTCTGTGTTGTTTTGTAGCAGCCTTTATGTAAAGAGAGGTTACAGCGAAGTATCCCTGACGTTATATCTGTCGAGTCGTCTATATTTAATCTGTCGTTATATCTAGATATAGTCGGAGAGAGTTACAGAGATCCTTGCTGCTTCTTCTTGGTGGGCATTGCCATTTCTTGCTCAGCTATTTGATTGTTTAGTTAGATTTGTGTGTGGTGGACAAGCAGATATCTATGCTATGTTTTTGTGGTCGCGAGATCGACAGTAAAGCACCGTTTCAAACCCGACAAGCGGGTCAGGTCTATGATGGTCTATGATGGTGTGTGATGGTGTGTGGTGGTGTGTGGTGGTCTATGATGGTGTGTGGTGGTCTATGATGGTGTGTGGTGGTGTGTGGTGGTGTGTGGTGGTGTGTGGTAGTCTGTGGTAGTCTATGATAGTCTATGGTAGTCTGTGGTGGTCTATGATGGTGTGTTGTGGTCTATGATGGTGTGTGGTAGTCTGTGGTGGTCTATGATGGTGTGTGGTGGTGTGTGGTGGTGTGTGGTGGTCTATGATGGTGTGTGGTGGTCTATGATGGTGTGTGGTAGTCTGTGGTGGTCTATGATGGTGTGTGGTGGTGTGTGGTGGTGTGTGGTGGTCTATGATGGTGTGTGGTGGTCTATGATGGTGTGTGGTGGTCTATGATGGTGTGTGATGGTGTGTGGTGGTGTGTGGTGGTCTATGATGGTGTGTGGTGGTCTATGATGGTGTGTGGTGGTCTATGATGGTCTGCGGTGGTCTATGATAGTCTATAGTGGTCTATGATGGTCTGCGGTGGTCTATGATGTCAGAGCCACGTCTGCGCATGTTTAAATCCGTCACTGTACTTTGCCTGGTCCCTAGGTTCTCATTACACTAATAAAACATGTACATGTATATCTAGTGGCGTGATTACTAGAATATACTTCCGACTAAAAGAAAATAAATAAAAAGATCTCAGCTCGCTGCCAGCCGCGCGTGTCGGCGGCGAGTTGGGCCCGACGCGGCGTCTCGAACGTCTGCTGGTAGCAATTTGTGAAATGACTCAGACAAATCGGCGTTTCCGATTAGCCCGCGAGCCGATTGCGTATTGAGCGTGAATCGGGCCCGGCGGCGCGTGCTGGCCGTGATTACTGCACGCCACCACTCACCTCGTGTTTCTTGTCTGTTTCCAGGTGAGTTGAGCCCCTCCCCGACCCCGTCACGCCTCGACGACCACGCCTCACCAGCCAGGCGTGACCGCCCCGGGTCAAAGGTCAGCCCGCAGCATGCCGCCTGGGGAACTTTTATATTCCAAAAATCTCAGTTTTACACTTCACCATGGATATTCTTATTTTTATTTTCAGGATATGAAATATCTTTCCCACCTGTAAGACAAACGTAGTATAAGTTGAGTTATATTAATATGAATATAACAGTGGGTTCAATCTCTCCGTAGTCCCTCAACCCATGCTGCAGCCGATACTACCGTCTTTGCTATTTCGTCTCGGTCCCACCTATGCGGTAAATCCACATGAAAAAATATTTCCACTTTATCCTGATCTCAACTGACATCCCTCTTTAGTTTTACCTGTTTTCTCTAAGTATTATTATTATGGGTTTTTTTGTGTGTTTTTTTGTGGGTTTTTTTGGGGGGGATGGGGGGGGGGTGGTCTATTCTGTGATCACAACTGGTATCTGTTCAGAAATAACACAAACATGAGAATTTTCCACAGAAATGACAGATTTCTCCCCTTTTAGACCAATTTACAGCTTTTCTCTCTGATATCAGATTTATGAGATGATTCCAGGTAGAAATTTCACCGCTGCAAATTTACCAAGGTCTTTTACTTTCCATACAGATATGGTATGAACAGGACTGGTCTTTGATATATTGGAAATCAACCACTGCTGGAGATGAAGGAAAAGGGTGTCTGCAGTGAGACTCGAACCCACAAGCTTGGTATTAGGAGGCCAGTGCCTTAAGCACTGAGCTCCCGGCGCCCCGTGCGTCGTGACCCGCGGCGTCACGCTGAGAGCGGCCGTCTCCGAACAGGCTTCATCTCCAACACTCAAATACTCCGTCCATAATTGCTTTTTTGACAGGCGGATTTTATTCTCAGTAAACTTGAAGTCTCCTGTCGAAGAAATTGCTTCAAATGTTTTCTCGAGTGCGAAATGGAGCACTGCAGACGTTGGGGGTATTTTTTGGGGAAAAAGAAAAAATGAATTAATAAATTAATAAAAAGTTGGGAGTGGAATGTTTTGCCTGAGGCCGATGCAGGCGGCTTGTTTGAATTATCGATTATTTTTCTTCTTTTGGAGAATAAATCGTTTCTTACTGAATTCTAATCAATATTTAATGAAACTTTGATCGAAGAGGATATTTTTACGGAGTAAGAAAGGTCAACTATATTGAATTTATTCGGAGGAATTTCTCCTCCAGACAAACGCTATTTTCCAGTTACTCCGTTAAAAATAGATAAAAATAATAGACACTAATATGACTTTTCACTGTCCAGACAGATAAACTCAAATGATTGAACAGAATGATATATATCAGAGTGATTATCTATTAAAAGTGCAATGCTCATCAAATCCTGATTTACGGTGGAGTAAAATAAGAATAAAATAAACACCCCATAATGCAGTAGTCACCCTCCCTCCCTCCCTCCCTCCCTCCCTCCCTCCCTCCCTCCCTCCCTCCCTCCCTCCCTCCCTCCCTCCCTCCCTCCCTCCCTCCCTCCCTCCCTCCCTCCCTCCCTCCCTCCCTCCCTCCCTCCCTCCCTCCCTCCCTCCCTCCCTCACATATTGGCATACTGCTGACATACTGCTGACATACTGCAGACAAACTCCTGACATACTCCTGACATTGCAGACATACTGCTGGCATACTGCTGACATACTTCTACTATACGGTTGACATACTGCTGACATACTGCTGACATACTGCTGGCATACTGCTACTATACGGTTGACATATTGCTGACATACTGCTGGCATACTGCTGACATACTGCTACTATACGGTTGACATACTGCTGACATACTGCTGGCATACTGCTGACATACTGCTGACATACTGCTGACATACTGCTGACATACTGCTGGCATACTGCTGGCATACTCCTGACATTGCAGACATACTGCTGACATACTCCAGCTATACCCCTGACGCTCTATGGCCTGTGTCCAGCCTCCATACCCTGAGGCGCCTGTCGCTCACTACCAACACTCACGCCGCACCGCGCAGACTCATAGCTCGTTGAATTTAGCTCGCGGCCTCATTAAGAGCTTTTACAATCCCCTAAACTCCCGGCGACTCAATTAACAGAGCGACGAGACTCGCTGCCCGCAGGCCAGGTGTGTTTGTGATGAAACTCGGCTGAGAAAGGTGAACTTATACTGCTGTAAATAACTCAGGAGCTGAAAGCTATTATCTTCCCATGTGAACGTGTGGGGTTAGGGGTACTTTAGAGTACTTGACTCTTAATTCCTAGGTTGTGGGTTCGAGTCCTACTGCAAGCCACATTTCATCTTCAACCCCAGCAGTGGTAGACTAAGGCTGGGAACCCACCAATGCCAACGCACGATTCAGACCTCCCGATGTACCCCGACGCGCATTTAATTCACCTCAAGATTGCACTGGAGTGCAAAGGAGGCCTGGTGGGTTCGTGAGAGAATCAGATATACAGAGGAGGTCAAATTAATTAGACTCGCTCTCGTCTCAGTAAATGTGTAGGGTTGAGATTTCCATTTAATAATTCGTCACTACTCGTGTGGGGTAAAACCAGTGAGAAAAGCTGGACATTGAGAAAGTCCGGAAAGTTGATTGGACGTCAAATTAAACAAACAAACGAATCAATACTGATTCTCTAAATATTCCACACATCACCAGTAGAAGTATTGTACTTTAACTCACACCGGGTACAAGTATAGCCATCGAAATAACGTTAGAAAAAAATACTCAACGATCGCCCCCTGTAAAGTGACAATACTATATCATGGCCGTGGCATAGTGAATGTGAGATGACGTCATATGCTATTGACCAACTGGATTTGCGAAGTAATTTAAATTATTCTGATATTGTGATGCTATTTAATGTCAGTGAAAGGGGTGAGATAAATCCAGAACTGCACTCGAATCGTAAACTCGTTTGGATGCGCCGTAATCGTCAATCGGCTTCGCCTCGATGACGATTGCACTGCGTCCAAACTCGTGGAGTATTGTGTATATATACGATTCTCGATCCAGTTCTTTACAAGTACTGACTATACACATATAATATACCCGGTGTAATTTGTGCCACACCTCCACATATAATCTACTCAATCACCAATACCCGCTACAACGCCACATGCGCGCGCACACACGGGATGTCCTTAGGTCCCATGACAACAGAGATAGTTGCCATGGATACCAGAAGGGGTATGGCAGGTCTGCATGTAGCTGGCACGTGGTGACCTGAGCGTGGCTCTGTGTGGCACAGTAGAGATGCGTATCTTTACATGCGTGACATGCGCCTATCACACCACGGACAACAAGCTTATACATCATACCCACTGCCATCTGCAACAATTATTGTGCATTTATTGGCCGATAAAATGCAATAAGTATTCACGATTCACATCAGTTTGACAGCATTTTGCAAACGATTATCTCAAATTTTTATTGATGGTAATTGCAAATGCTAGTGATTTGTTAAAAGTCACAAGGGGGATTTGACAAACTAGCTGGAGTACGTGACTCCTCACCATTGGGAAACAACGAGAAACACAATTTAGCTTTTTAACATACCAAACAAATGCTAAACACGATTCAGATGTAAGTATGGGAGAAGTGAGGCGATTGTGTCGTCCAGTCAATCCCAGAATGCATCGTGAGATACTGCGGCACCGTTCGACCACCACCTGGTGTTTGAGGAGCGCACTGGTTCTGAGGGGTGACTGGGAGAGGCGGGGAGTTAGAATCATGGCCTCAGACTGCATCACCAGTCTACAAACTGACACTGGGCGTTAACAGTGTGGACATGGTGTAATTACCAGTATGCCCCGCGGTGAGTTAGAACACACGGTATAATGACAGCGTAACCATGGCATGAAGACAGCGTAACCATGGCATGAAGAGAGTGTAACCATGGCATAAAGACAGTGTAACCATGGCATAAAGACAGTGTAACCATGGCATAAAGACAGTGTAACCATGGCATAAAGACAGTGTAACCATGGCATAAAGACAGTGTAACCATGGCATAAAGACAGTGTAACCATGGCATAAAGACAGCGTAACCATGGCATAAAGACAGTGTAACCATGGCATAAAGACAGTGTAACCATGGCATAAAGAAAGTGTAACCATGGCATAAAGACTAGTAAAACCATGGCATAAGAGGATGGTTGTGGCCCCTAAGATTCGAGGTCAACTCTCGACCGTAGAACTGTCCCAAGGTGCTATAAATATCATGTAAGGAGGTCAGGGTCAAGGGCAGGGGTTTGCTGCAATGCAGTCATTGGCTACTCTACTCTATTCCTTATATGGACTTAAGGTACTGGGACAACTCCATGCTGATAAAGTCAAAGAGAAACCATGGCATAAATATTTTTTAAACCATGGCATAAGGACAGTCTAACCATGGCATAAAAACATAGTGTGACCAAGCCATAAGGACAGTGTAACTATGGCATGAAGATTTGTGAAATCATGGCATGAAGACTTTGTAACCATGACATAGTGACATAGATTAACCACAGCATGAAATCATTGTACTCACGGCATAGAGACAATATGACATGGTGACATTGTGTAACCATGGCATAAAGCCAGTGTGACCAGGGTATAACTACAGTGTAACTATGGCATGGAAACAGTGTAACCACAGCCTAAAGTCGGGGTGTTACCACAGAATAAAAACACAGTACCCACACCCACACAACCCACACACACCTACAAACCACACACCACACACTCACCCCCTCCCCCCCCCCCCCCCCCCCACACACACGTACCCCGCCTTGATGCCGTGTTAATACAGTTACCATAGTAACGTCAGATACATGGCGGTGCGGATGATCACAGGGGCCGTGACGTCATCATTGATCCGTGCCATCCCACGTGACGTGGTCTATTTATAGCCGTGGGGGGCTGGGAGCGGCTCTGTAAGTCTGGTCCCGCCTTCCCGCTGTGAGAGTGGAGAGTGGAGAGTGAGGCGCCTCTCACCTCCCCGTGTTAACACTGTGAGGCGCCTCCGTGATGTACAGCCTGCCCAGTATCCCTGCACGGCCACGTTTTCATTTTCAATATACATATTTTCCCCTTTTGTTTAATAAAGATAATTTTAATCGAGCATACTTGACGCCAATATATCAGTGGTCTGAGCCTCACCACACACCCGCATCCCGTTGCTGGAACTGAAGTGTTTTCCATATTTTCTCAGTTTCTCTCAACAGGGAATTCCACTTAATTCCACTTAAGAATTCCACTTTATTTTTTTCTGACGTGTGAAAAGAATTAGTCTGAAATATAGCTCTTCATATCCACTTCATGGTAGCCGTGTCAGCAATACAGGAAAACTGACTCCGGGTAAGAGAATGCTGGAGTTTCGAGGCGAGTTCCCGGGAAGCTATCACGAGGCCGTTATGCCAAGTGACGTAAATCCTGGACTCTCACTGGCAGAATCCGGAGTTCTCTCACCTGTAATCAGTTTACCTTTAGATGTTGAGATTACGTCGGCCACCTCACGTGAACGATGTCTGCGCTGGTTTACATTCCACACCGTTGTCTGCCATGACAGCGTCTCTGACTGACCGACTTAATGTAACCGTCATCGTTGATAACGAAACAACCACCATTGTGTGGAAAACAAATGGTTATCATGTACATTGCAGCAGCATCTAACTGAAATGTTCGGTCATAGGTGTATGATAATATGAGAAAACAGGGTTACTGAATCCGTAGGGATGGCCGTTCTCGATCTTTTGACTCAAAAATACGGCCCGACGCCGAACGGCTATCCCCACGGACACGCCTTTTTATTCAATTTTCTGCTCCGCGAAAACCACTGCCATTCACTACGGCCCGCTGTCACGGCGGGCGCGAACATTATTTATATTACACCCCTAGCAGCGGGTAGTATTTCATACATGTTCGGCCATAAGTATGGTAATAGAAAAACCCAACCGTCTCTATTATAAGCCCGCTGTTACGGGGAGTAATCTCGTCTCAGAGCAGCCTTGTTACCGCTTACCTGTCATGCTGATCTAGAGACCCGGAGGGTGCGTCCTTTACTGGACCAGCAATCACAAGGTTGTGGGTTGTGAGTCACACTCCAGTCACATCTTTCGTAACCTATGCCGGAATTCATGGATGCATCTTTTGTCCCCGCTGTGGGAATGCCTGGAGGCATATTTCGTCTCCGCTGTGGGAATGCCTGGAGGCATATTTCGTCTCCGCTGTGGGAATGCCTCCAGGCGTCAACAGGACTGACAGGCTTCAGGTCGTGGTGGCTGCAGCTGACCGCGGTGGTGGTGGTGGGGGGGGGGGGGGGGTCGGTCAAGGAAGCCCCCCCCCCCCCGCCACGCCCCCTGACGGCCTCGGCAGTAAACAGGAGATCAATAGTGCAGAGTGCACTAACGAACCCAATCACCGGGCAGCCCGCTGCTGATAGATTTACCCTTAAGAGACAATCACTCACTTCTATAACGATGAACCTCCGGTCGATCAGATGGCGCGAAAAGTGTGTAATCCACTGATGTGACCAGCGGAGGTGGCAGCCTCCCACTCCTCCATGCAAACCACGTATTCTATGACAAATGTACATTGTATCTACCATGTATAAGAAGACGCGTTTTGACAGGATCTGCTTTGAGTGTTTCTTCCACGTAGGGACATAGCTAACCGGACTTCGACTTGAAGATTGGAATACCATGCGAGTGAGATACTTGCGTACAAAATACTCGACCCCATTTTTTTTCTCGGCCTTCATCTTTTCATTTTGTGATTAATTTTAGCCATGCCAAAATCAAAATTTAGTATTTACCCGAGATGAGGATCTGACAGCCTCCGCCATTGTACAATGTCGGTTACTTTGCTGGTCGCTAGATTAGAACAGATTGGTGATTTGTAGAGGGCATCAGGCTGAGCTAGACTGTAGCTTGTATCACAGCCAACCCCCACAAAGTCTCTAGTCTCTGAGGCAGTAATTACCACGGAAAATATGTCAACTCTTGTTTTTCTGAACCCAACTGACATCCTGCAATGCGGGCCAATAGAAAACATCAATGAGAAAGTTCAGACCGGCGAAAGGCAGTTTGAGGCGGTCACTAAGACTAGGATGGGAACCTAGTAGTCGCCAGAATGCGTTTGTGAGGAGGTTCTCACAGATAATATTTACACAGTCGGTGCTTCACGGAGCTGCGAATGGCAGTTAAAATGTAGCCTCACGCCGATAAAACAGTAGCTTGAACCTCCCCACAGACCCTAGTGACTGTAAATGTAAGAGGTGTGATCGGTAAGAGTCTGCATGTCGATGTCTTATAGGTGTAAGACATCAACAGTTCATCCCCGATTCTCACTGGGATTTACGTCAGTCATCTCACGGTAAAGAATACGTTAGTATGTAAGTGTTTGGTTGAGTAAGCTGCTACCCATGTAACAATACTTATTGGGGCTTAGATAAGTGTTTTGCTTTTTGGACACGAGCCACTCGTTGTGCAGCCACCTTTCATTTCCCCTTCCACGTCTGTTACCCTGATTAACTGAGTGTCCTGCATCACGCTCTCGTCCTGAGCATACATCTGAAGCGACCCCGAGAGTGGTGAACTTATATACATTAACAATGATGTCACACATTTTACAAGTATAACCACGGAATCCAGAGTTTCCTTGATTACAATTTTCTAACCCACAGTAAATTAGAATAATAATAATTTGCTATATATATATAGTGAAAGAATCATGGAATCAAATTTATCATTTCTTATTCAAATTAAATTGTATTTCATTTAAAATAACATGTCAAAAATGCTTAGAGGCTTCTTCAGGCCCTACATGACAATGCTTGGAGATCCTACATGGCCTTGTGTCCGGGCACCTTCAGTACTGGGAGAGTTAAACAGGTTCATGTCGTCTGGTCACAAGGCAGGCTGGTTCTGGCCAAATGGGGTAAAGTCAGAGAGGCATGTATGAACTCTTTGTGAGGCCACACAAGCTGTAACGATGGCACAACTTGTAAACCTGAACCAGGAGTAAGAACGAACTGCATCGAGATCCATAGATACTGAATATATGCCATGAGTTTCGGTTGCGGAGTAATTCCCGAGGCAAAGCCTAGTGAGATAACGTAAGAAGGTGAATCGAGCTGACGCAGTGTGACGGCAGTAGTGGTGTGGGTCGTACCGGTGGAGGTGTATCGAGCTGACGCAGTGTGACGGCAGTAGTGGTGTGGGTCGTAACAGAAGAGGGTCGAGCTGACGCAGTGTGACGGCAGTAGTGGTGTGGGTCGTAACAGAGGAGGGTCGAGCTGACGCAGTGTGACAGCAGTAGTGGTGTGGGTCGTAACAGAAGAGGGTCGAGCTGACGCAGTGTGACGGCAGTAGTGGTGTGGGTCGTAACAGAAGAGGGTCGAGCTGACGCAGTGTGACGGCAGTAGTGGTGTGGGTCGTACCGGTGGAGGTGTATCGAGCTGATGCAGTGTGACGGCAGTAGTGGTGTGGGTCGTAACAGAAGAGGGTCGAGCTGACGCAGTGTGACGGCAGTAGTGGTGTGGGTCGTAACAGAAGAGGGTCGAGCTGACGCAGTGTGACGGCAGTAGTGGTGTGGGTCGTAACAGAAGAGGGTCGAGCTGACGCAGTGTGACGGCAGTAGTGGTGTGGGTCGTACCGGTGGAGGTGTATCGAGCTGACGCAGTGTGACGGCAGTAGTGGTGTGGGTCGTAACAGAAGAGGGTCGAGCTGACGCAGTGTGACGGCAGTAGTGGTGTGGGTCGTAACAGAGGAGGGTCGAGCTGACGCAGTGTGACAGCAGTAGTGGTGTGGGTCGTAACAGAAGAGGGTCGAGCTGACGCAGTGTGACGGCAGTAGTGGTGTGGGTCGTACCGGTGGAGGTGTATCGAGCTGATGCAGTGTGACGGCAGTAGTGGTGTGGGTCGTAACAGAAGAGGGTCGAGCTGACGCAGTGTGACGGCAGTAGTGGTGTGGGTCGTAACAGAGGAGGGTCGAGCTGACGCAGTGTGACAGCAGTAGTGGTGTGGGTCGTAACAGAAGAGGGTCGAGCTGACGCAGTGTGACGGCAGTAGTGGTGTGGGTCGTAACAGAAGAGGGTCGAGCTGATGCAGTGTGACAGCAGTAGTGGTGTGGGTCGTAACAGAAGAGGGTCGAGCTGACGCAGTGTGACGGCAGTAGTGGTGTGGGTCGTAACAGAAGAGGGTCGAGCTGACGCAGTGTGACGGCAGTAGTGGTGTGGGTTGTAACGGAGGTGTATCGAGCTGACGCAGTGTGGCGGCGGTAGTGGGTCGTAAAGGAGGAGGTGTATCGAGCTGACGCAGTGTGGCGGCGGTAGTGGGTCGAACCGGTGGAGGTGTATCGAGCTGACGCAGTGTGGCGGCGGTAGTGGGTCGTACCGGTGGAGGTGTATCGAGCTGACGCAGTGTGGCGGCGGTTGTGGGTCGTAACGGAGGAGGGTCGAGCTGACGCAGTGTGGCGGCGGTAGTGGGTCGTACCGGTGGAGGTGGTTATGTTGATGAATGATGCACTCACCCATTGCCATCCCTCACCTCTCCACCTTCCAGACCAGGCAGATTACAGATGTGTGCTCCACATAAAACCGCCGTTTCCCAGTCCAGCCCGCACTTACCCTCCGCACGCAAACATAACTCACGTGCCGACAACAGGCCTCTAAAGATCTCCTATCCAACCAAACCAACATCATGCATTTCTATACTTTCTTCCCCTCCCCTCTCCTCCCACTCTAAAAGGAGCCATACACGGCACTGCAGACAGGCCATCAGTCACTCAGTCTAACCCGCCATCTGCCCGCACGCTATTTCATACCAACAAGCTGGTCTAGAAACTCTCCTACCACTGGTCAGTCCAGAAAGCCTCCTCCGACTCCCACAGCGCCGTCTACAATACGCCACGCGTCAGGGGAAAATCATGGAAATGTTTATTTTTCACAAGGCAATTCGTGAGTTTGTCAGGGAAAACTGGAATTGTGAAAACGGTCAGGGACTGTTCTCCCGGATAAATGGATTTTCTAGATATTCCGCATGAAGAACAGCTTTTATAAATTCCACCGCAAAATGTACCAGACATTCCAGACGGTAGAGGTCATTGCTGTTCATGGTATTGATTTTTTAAATGACTGGTCCTGAGATCCTAATGTTAAACGAAATGGAAGGATGGCAGTGACGTAGTTTATTTGATAGATTTTCTAGTCTTATTTGTCAGGGAAAAATGAAATTTGTCAGAAAAAAAAGAGATTTCAGGGGATTTGGACACCCAGGGTTTGTGACAACCTCTACAACAGTAGTAACAGAAAACGTGGTTGCTGAGCATGTAGAGATGGCCGTTTGAAGTCTTTTGTATTAAATAAAATACGTCCCGACACTAACCAAAATATCTCAAATTCATACAAATCTCTCATGCTATTAGATTACCACTCAGTGTAATTTCTAACACTCTACTACACCACTACTTCATACAAAACCCTTAGGCTATTGAATTACCATTCCATATAATCACTTAACAAGGTACCAATTCATAAAAAAACCTCTTAGCATATCAAGTCACCACAAACACCACCACAGTACACAGATTCACACTCTAATTTCACGGATCCTGTCACCACTGCCGACCTGGTCTTATCTTAGATCATCAAATAGGAAACTCCCTCCAACAACTCAGGGAGGAAAGCCCACTCGTTCATCCCCCTTTTAATCGAAACAGTTTTCCTAACTGTTACACAAGGTAGCATCGCTGGGAGAGAAGGACGTCGCCTCGTCCTACATCGAAACAGTTTTCCTGCCCTATTCTCTCTCTTTTCTTCAATCCAAATATAAATCTTTCCCCTTTTTAGCCGTTCTGTCCGGAATCTAGATGGCAGACCTTGTGCTAGTGTACTGTTTCAAACATGGAAACCGCAGCGTCATCGTTTTCTCGGCGTATATTGGCGGCGGTTGAGCGGCTGGCAGCTTCCCGCCCGACACGTGGAGGCAGCTTCCCGCCCGACACGTGGAGGCAGACCGCGCCCTCACGGAGCGCACACCCGCCCGACACGTGGAGGCAGACCGCGCCCACACGGAGCGCACACCCGCCCGACACGTGGAGGCAGACCGCGCCCACACGGAGCGCACACCCGCCCGACACGTGGAGGCAGACCGCGCCCACACGGAGCGCACACCCGCCCGACACGTGGAGGCAGACCGCGCCCACACGGAGCGCACACCCGCCCGACACGTGGAGGCAGACCGCGCCCACACGGAGCGCACACCCGCCCGACACGTGGAGGCAGACCGCGCCCTCACGGAGCGCACACCCGCCCGACACGTGGAGGCAGACCGCGCCCACACGGAGCGCACACCCGCCCGACACGTGGAGGCAGACCGCGCCCACACGGAGCGCACACCCGCCCGACACGTGGAGGCAGACCGCGCCCACACGGAGCGCACACCCGCCCGACACGTGGAGGCAGACCGCGCCCACACGGAGCGCACACCCGCCCGACACGTGGAGGCAGACCGCGCCCACACGGAGCGCACACCCGCCCGACACGTGGAGGCAGACCGCGCCCTCACGGAGCGCACACCCGCCCGACACGTGGAGGCAGACCGCGCCCACACGGAGCGCACACCCGCTCACAGTCTCATATAGGACTACATCGAGAATCGTATAAACACACAAGTCTCCACGAGTATGGAAGGGCCGCAATCATCATCGAGCCGAAGCCGAGTGACGATTACGGCCCTTCCATACTCGTGGAGTAGTGTTTATTGTACGATTCGAGTGCGGTTCTGGATTTTTCTCACCCCTTTCACTGTTAGGGATGTTTAAATCTTGTCTGGTCTTGTCTTCTCTGAAATCCTGGCCGATGATTGGTCAATCGCCTATGACGTCATCTCGTATTCACTACGCCACAACCATGGCATAGTATTGTCACTTTACCGGGGTGATCGTTGAGTATTTTTTAGATGGCTGGGTGAGGTGATGACAGGCTGTGGATGGACGGGGCGGGCGGAGGCGGTGTCTGGGTTTGTCAGCATTGCCCGTGTGTGCATGAAGGGTAGTTTTAGACAAGACAGCTGCTCATGCAGCGGTTTGGCAAATCAGTGTGGGGGATGGGAGGAAGCCAGGCCATGGCTGAGTTTCCTGGATGCCGTGTTATATGAAAAGCACTCAACCCCAGCAGCGGTAGACTTACTGCTATATCAAAGCCCAGTCCTTCTCATACCATGTCTATGTGGTGTGGTGTACAGCCACCTTTCTCCATCACCTCCAACAGTGGTAGATTTACCGCTATATCAAAGCCCAGTCCTTCTCATATAGTGTCTAGGTGGTGTGGTGTGAAGCCACCTTTCTCCTTCACCTCCAACAGTGGTAGATTTACCGCTATATCAAAGCCCAGTCCTTCTCATATAGTGTCTAGGTGGTGTGGTGTGCAGCCACCTTTCTCCTTCACCTCCAACAGTGGTAGACTTACTGCTATATCAAAGCCCAGTCCTTCTCATATAGTGTCTAGGTGGTGTGGTGTACAGCCAGCTTTCTCCTTCACCTCCAGCAGTGGTAGACTTACTGCTATAACAAAGCCCAGTCCTTCTCATATAGTGTCTAGGTGGTGTGGTGTACAGCCACCTTTCTCCTTCATCTCCAGCAGTGGTAGATTTACTGCTATAACAAAGCCCAGTCCTTCTCATATAGTGTCTAGGTGGTGTGGTGTACAGCCACCTTTCTCCTTCACCTCCAGCAGTGGTGGATTTACTGCTATAACAAAGCCAAGTCCTTCTCATACCATGTCGATGTGGTGTGGTGAACAGCCACTTTTCTCCTTCATCTCCAGCAGTGGTAGATTTACTGCTATATCAAAGCCCAGTTCTTCTCATGTCATGTCTATGTGATGCTGGAAGTAACTCTCGCCTAGATAAGTGTATATGGGTCAGATTCCTGTCTGAATTGATCTCAGAGATTCGATCACCACCGCCGTAGTGTAAAACCGGTGAGAAAAAGCTGAGCCTTGAGTAAGATTGAAAAGGACCTGTAATGGTAGACTGGATATAAGATCAATCCTACAACGTTCTCCGACACACCCTTCTTGTGCGCGGCGACCCAGGTTAGATTATGGAGCACCTCCACCCTGTGTGTGTCGCAGTAAAGTCGCCGGCCATTCTCAACCTCTTCTCCGCATTTCCGGATCATTTCCATGTCCCAAGGGTCATTCTTGAGATCATTGTAAATCAGAGGAGGAAATCAATTAACATAATAAAAAAAAGGCAATTTTAGTTCTAAGCTTAGGCCAGAAATTCAATTAGAACAGCTAAAAATAAGATCAGGCCTCCCATCCCCCTTTTCCGGATTTTTTGTTACTTTCAAATCCCTTGCTTATGCACTTTTAGTGTAATAGGGAACTGAACCCTCTCAGGTTTGGGTCATAGGTCAACATCATCATCAACTCTCTGTATGTGTCTGCCTGCTTAATTGGGGTCACCAGTTTATCGAGAAAAAGCTCACATGCCACTGTAGATAACGACAACCAGGAAGCAGTTGTACTCCTACCCCTGTGGCAATGCACATTGGCATTTTTGCAGATCGAATAAGAGGTGGGCCTTGGGGATATATGAAATTGTTGGTTTCGTGCAGTATCATGATTCCACCTTAGTACCCCCAGTTTGAATAATTAAGGACATGCCTATGCCTCCTGTATCATGCACGTATATCGGGAATCTATTTCCAGCCCCGCCCGTAAGCACTACAATGGAGGGCCTCGTGTTATTGAGTGCACTTGGCTGGTCCCCAGCAAGCCAAGCCACTCCTGAACCCTCTCACCGAGAACAAGTTACAGACATAAAATGTCGTCTGCTTTAAGCTGTTACAGCATATTCCATCACAATCAAATTGATACATTTTCAATGAAAAAACAATTTGGGGGCATTCCTATGAACTGATAATATGAATGTGTGTAGTGAGAGTTCTGGCTTTTACAGGTTAGTGAGTTGAGGGGGAACTAACATGCGTTGCCAAACTGGGTGAACTTGGCACTGGCAGCACTACATTATGGATGCATTTGTAGAGGCCATAGTAAGCGTCGCTGGTACCTAGCCGGATGTTACACAGACCACACACGGAGTAGGAACCAGCGCGACCTGTTGACATATTAACCGTGATGTAACATTCGGCCTCGTCGTGACTGTAGGACAGGACAGAGGATCGCGACTAAAGATCGGACCACACTATAGTGCGATACGATCGTCGCAGGTGATACGGGGAGGGACACAATCGCGTCGTACCCGTGCGACTGGGAATGTGATGATACCAATACAAGTACCTATGGCTTTGTGGAAAGGCAGACGTAAGCCACGAGTTTTAAGCATAGTAATACACGATCATTAGCAAGTGTTTTACGACGTCCACCTCGAGTGGTTTACAGAGCCGTCTGTCCATGAAACCATAGATTGTTGTATTTACACTCCGTCTTCATGAATATACCAGAACACGGAATTGCCATATCATAGGATCTGCTAGCTCTGTCAGAAGGACACTCGGCTCTCCATGTACAAATCTATTTAGCGGGCTATTTCTCCGTAATCAACGGTGAGGGTTATGATGGTTCAGAAGCAGTGGTAGCGGTTTACTGAGGCGCCATTATTTCCACGAAGGACTTTGTAATAGATGTATGATACAGACACAGTGGCACCTTTTTGACCGTGATGTCATGTGTGGCGCTAGGCTCACTAAGATGAACACAGGGATATTACACTTACAGACTTAGCGATCCATATCACACGGGTATGATGGGAGATCGCCAAGTATCGTATTCCTGCGAATCATTGCCCAATAACAAATTAGAATCTAGTAAATCGGATGAGCTCCACCCTGAACCCAGCCCCGCCTGTCGGTGGATCTCTGTCCGTCATTCCGCGCTCCTCCTCGCCCTAACCCTGATTTAATTTCGATAAGAGCAGAGATTCCCATCTCCCATCCGCCATGGCCATCCGCTGGTTGCCAGAGTGAAGCGCACCACTGCCTGCCGGTAACCAGCCGGCCCACGCGCCGGACGTGACGTCACGGCAACCTTACCGTATCGGCGTGGCTGGGGCCGCGGGGCCGGATGAGGGGCCGGATGAGGGGCCGGATGAGGGGCCAGGTAAGGGGCCGGGTGAGGGGCTGAGGTGAGGGGCCGGGGTGAGGAGTGTGGTAAGGGGCCGGGGTAAGGGGCTATGGTGAGGGGCCGGGGTGAAGGGTGTGGTGAGGGACCGGGTTAAGGGGCCAGGGTGAGGGGCGGGGTGACGGGTGTGATGAGGGGCCGGGGTAAGGGGCTGAGGTGAGGGGCTGGGGTGAAGGGCCGGGGTGAGGGGTGTGGTGAGGGGCCGGGCTGAGGGACCGGTGAGAGGCTGTGGGGTAGGGGCTGGATGAGGGGCCGGGGTGAGGGGCCGGGATGAAGGGCCGGGGTACGGGCCGGGGTGAGGGGTGTGGTGAGGGGTCGGGGCCGGGTTGAGGGGCTGGGTAGAGGGACCAGGGTGAGGGGCCGGGGTGAGGGGTGTGGTGAGGGGTCGGGGCCAGGGTGAGGGGTGTGGTGAGGGGTCGGGGCCGTGTTGAGGGGCTGGGTTGAGGGGCTGGGTAGAGGGGCCAGGGTGAGGAGCTGGGGTGTGGGGCCGGGTGGCCGGGGCCGCGGGGTGAGGAGCAGCTCGGGTCTCTGCTCACCGTGTCGGGATCCTCTCAGGGCGCTCTCAGTCCGTCTATTTTGGGATGATCAAGGCTGAAAATTACCCAGCGCTAATAACTGCACCAAGCAGAGGCTCTGAGGAATCAGGAGAATCAGCGAGAGAAGTATCTGCGTGGAGGGCGTATCGCGGACGAGACAGGTGAAGCTGACCAAATATATATTAGGACCGGTAGAGGTTCTGCGAAGTGACCTTGAACTTTGCAAATTACGCCTTTCTCCCCCTGACGAGATTTCCAAAACGTCTAAACATGAGATTGCAATGAATGGGAATACATGATAAACTAGTATCAATACATGATAAACTAGTATCAAGATCTAACATATAACAGATGATCTTTTAAAATGTTTTCCTAGATTTCCCAGAGACATACAGAAGTGCACCTGCTAAGATATACGCTGGTTCACAGCTGTTCTGCTAGACTGGTACTACAGTCCAGTCTGAGGCAGGGCACCAGCTCAGACAAAATGGCGGACGCTCCCTGGCCTCGTGTTCTATTTGCGACCTGTTTCTGACCCAGTTATCTTCCTTGCCTACAATTCTCACAAATTCTCGTCAATTATGGGTAACTATTACTTGAGATTGTCCGTAGTAATTCTAGACACTGTAACAAGGGAGGGTTCCGGGATATGTGTATTAGCCAGGGAAGTATTGATAATTCTCTCGAGTTAAGAACTCTACATCCTTAAACGGCCTCCCAGCGGCTCGCCCACGTAGTGATGAGAGCAGTTGACTTACGGGAATTACGGGAATGGCAGTTTTCCACGTTTTCACGGAAATCCTAGTTTTCATTTCCAGCTGTGACCTGGGAATTAACATATGGAAGTCAGTAAATAGTATATATTACCATGGTTTAGATCTGCATGGTCGTATTCTTCGAATAGTCAACGCGTAGTAATATCTGGGCGCATGCGAGGATATTGCTTAGTGTCAACTACGAGGAGAATACAACCATGCAGATCAAAACCATGGTAATATTGTATCTATTATTCAGCATTCCTAATGTAAGTTTTCAACGGAGAGAAAAAATAGCCACCGATTTACCACGCACTACTTTGTATGCTAGGGACTGTTTTCCTTATTCTCCTAGGAGAATATGGCTTTTCGTAATCTACTCAGTAGCGATCTCTAGGCTCCATATGTTTAGTATAGAGACTCCGTATTAGGTGAATGATAAAATATGAGATTTCTCCCCTTCAAACTGTCTAAATGTCACACCATTTGAATATTAAATTCCCTTTATGCGTGATTTATTTCACATAAATTCCCTTGACGTAAAAAGTTTTTTATGATCTTTCCTTTGCGATATCCCCATTCGTTCCAGTATACATCTGGCAACACATAGTGTATCAGTTCCCATGGAAGACAACTCAATAAAAATAGTGATTTTCCTTTAATTGTCTCGTTTAGCTACCCCCTCCTCTACGCAATATAACACTCGATGTGTGGTGTTTCCCAAACCCGAGGTCCTCTGATATATTTTGCGGCAAATCAATAAATTGCGCTAACTTTATTCACCGAACCATTAAAACGATACGAAGGCGGCGCCTTGTTCGTGGTAGTTGAGTGAGAAACACAGGCGCCCTCCCTCGGTGCTCTAAGCAGACACTTCTCATTTGTCATTCCCATTTCGTTTAGCGCCTTGCATAATCTTCTTTTCTCTGCCTACCCGGTTTGTATCAAGCGCAGTGACGTGCACCGTCCGTTTCGTTTGGTCCTCCATCTGCGATCGGCTTTTTGTCTGTCGCGTCTGGACGGTTTTTTTGCGAAGTTCGCTGGTTCTCAGCAGGCTATGTTGGCCGCAGGTTGTTACACGCCGGGAAGCAGCAGCTATGAGTTGCTCGTGATTTACGACAACCGGCGTCCGACAATTCTCACACCAGAGGGCACTTGTGTACACTGTACACTGCGCTGCTCCAGCCTCAGTGTCATAAGTCTCAGTGGGCTCTTTTTTCAGAGCGTGCTCGCATGCTCTATATACTTTGTCCAAAGGTTAGAGGGGTCACCTATAGGCTTCCAGCGTACTGCAAAAACACTATCCCTTCACTATACGGCATATAGCCTATGATTTATGGGCGCCGCCATGACGCCCCCCCCCCCCCCCCCCTGAGTAGGTGTTCTTCACTAATGGAGGTGAGAAAGTAGGTGTTTTTCACTAAAGGAGGTGGAAAAGAAGTGAGTGATAATTGGGAAATGCCACAACTTTAGCCTTGCTCACATATTTATATAAAGTGTTCCATATGGAAAATATCATGTCTTGGGTTTAATCATTATGTCATCCTGCTTTGGGATGGGTGTAGAGAGTCAAGGGAACCATGGGAAAATATTGAATGGCAATTTCATAAGAACAAAGACCCACAATACAGGTTTGTCCCCCGACCACCTAGTGACTGCTTCATGAACTAACAATGGCTCTGTCCCCTATACTGGCAAAGGAGCAGATTGCCAGTGTCTTGGTGTCTTAGAATCGTGTCCAGCTGACCATGACCAATCACTCAAGACCGAAATACATGGTTGACCTACTGTGCTTGATATGTTTGGATGCTAGAATCAGACAGTAGAAGAAATGGCAACTTGACTGGATACAAGTGGGTTACAGAAAACGATCCATAGACTGAATGTAACCCACACCCTTTAAATGTTATTCATTTGTGTTTGGATGCTCATTCATCAGTGATGAACACACCATTTGGTCCTAGTATCTGCGTTCATCTGAGATGGGGACATGGCTCAGTGGTCTGTGTGATGTGGGTAGTAAAAGAACTCTCACCTGGTAAATGTGTAGGGGGGAGATTTCTACCTGAATTCATCTCATAGATTCGATCACAACCTATGTGGTGTAGGTCCAGCGAGAAAACCTTGAGATGGTCCGGAAATACCCACAGGGATCCCTGGGATGTTAAATAAGACAAACTGTCCAAGGTTGTGCAAGATTGTCCCTGTATCCGGGTTGATAAGAAATACTTCAAGAGACTTCAAGGGTAAACTTTAGTCTGGTGATTAGTGAGTGCTGTGAAAAAGTATTTGTCAGCACAAATACCATCTCATTACCATTATCTCCGTCCATTATCATCTTCTTATATTCAAGTATATTGCTTTAAACTACTGAAATTGTTGCTTATTTTGAAAAGACATAAAAAACCTGCTACTGCAGAGTGCCCCTTTTTCATTGTGCTCAATGGGTAACAACATACAGTCCGTAAGGTATATTCCACGGTAGACATAAAATAACACGGAGCCTGCCTAGAGCGCACCTGTTTGTCTACACTCAAGGATAAACTGATTGAAATGTTATCAGTTCAATAGAGAAACTAAATGATAGCAGATATCATTGTTATGGTTTTGAAAAAACGTTTTCGGGTCATTCCCGAAGAAAAAACAATGGAAAAATGTAATCAGGAAGTAAATCAATGTAACTGAAAAAATAACAACTCGATATGTGTTCTTTTAAATGGAAAATGATAAATGTTTGAAATTTCCTTTTTAATTGTTAAAAATAGTGGCTGGTGTTGAATTTTGCCAGGAGCCCTGTACATTCGTTTCTTTTATATTTGGGGGACATTCACTGCCAGCTAAAAGAGACTCAGACTTATAGACCAAATAGCCCTAGTGTCATTTACACTGTCACCTTTTAGCTCGTAGGGTAGAAGTGGCAAGAAACCGGTCTGCTTTTCGTCATGTTTGTGGGAATATATCTTGCCCAGGCCGGGAATATCAACTAAAAGCAATACGGGAATTTACAGAAGCCCACAAAAAGTCCTCGTGGGTTACTTTAGGTGAGGCGGAGGTTGTAGTTGAATCTACCCTGGTGCTGCACCTCTCAGACTGCGAGCACTCTGCACCGCTCTGTATCGACCAGAGTGTAGCGGCGCTGGTCTAGGGAGCGGGAAGGAGATAGATGTGTGGGTGTGTGTCGGGCAGGGAGGTCTAGGTGGAAATCTGTGCCGCTCTCCCTGCTTACCCCCCCCCCCCCCCCCACACACACACCCTGCTTACACCGCCCCGTTACAAGACGACCCCCCCCCCCCCCCCCACACACACACAGAACGCCGTGAGGCCTCAGTACCAGCTGGTACCCGCAGTGAGCGTATCGATAAGTTATTGATCCACGCCGGGACCAAGCGAAACACGAGAGGCGGGAAATGTAGACAGACACACAGACAGACACACAGACAGACTGTAGATTGACAAGGGGACAGAGTCTCGTACAGATAGACAGACAACCCTGTGGATAGACAGGGGACAGGGAGACGAGGTCCTGTAGAAAGCAGGAATGGTATCTCCCCGGGTTTTCCTCCTGAATTCTGGACCTTTTGATGTCCCAAGGGTCATGGGTAAGGTTTAAGTTGAGCAGAGGAGAAAATGAATTACCAAAATAAATTGTGCCATTTTCTAAGCTGAGGCCAGAAATTCACTTGGAATCGCTGAAAATACAGGCCCCTGCGCCTTCTTTTTCCTCTCTATTCTGATTTTTTGTTATTTCCAAGTCCGATGTCTGAGATAGCCTTGTAGAGACAGGGCATCAGGGATGGACTCTTATCGGGCACAGAGTGATCACTAGTTCTGCCATCATTCGCCAGGAAATTGTAAGATACCGCCGCTGTTGTTGGGAGACAAAGTTCTGCTGTTAGCAGTTGTTGTAACCCAATGATAATCGTGAGGCAAGAAGGCTTAAAGCCCTCATTGTCAAGCCAAATAAAACAACAAAACATTCAATTGATAACTGCACCCGCCACCTGGTGTTTTGAGGCGCTGGGAGCAACATGGCAGCATCCATAACACAATAGCTATGCGCCCTATAGATGGGCAAGACCATGTACAGGGACATAGAGAATACATCGTAGAGGTTAGAGACCTTTCATTCCCCATCATTGATCGCTGTATTCCGCATCTCAGATAGTTCTCCAAATAATGCAGTACATTCTTCTAGGCTTCGCTTTAATCGGTTTAATGTAATTGTCCTCTTATAGCCTTATATGTGACCCTTCTGCGTTGTGAGTAATTCGTGTATGTGTATGGCAATGCGGAGGCGTCCTGCCTATTACTATTAGCTCAGAGGGAGCAGGTGGCACCTCGTGTGGGCTTGTGAATAATTGCGGAACGTCGCATTTGTCCACAGGGAAATGAGTCGTCAGTAGCGCTGACACATGTAGTACACGGCGTCTCGTATTCATACGCCGCCCGCCTGTAAGCAGGCGAAATAGTGCGCCGAACCTTCCCTCCGACCATGATCTAATTATCCGTGTACATGGATTATATTACTCCAGTTCAGCCTCTTCTCTGCACTGCATTTCGTATCCTTTCTATCAATCAACCTGGGCTTTGAAATAACATTTATAATGTATGAAATATAAAGTTACTGCATTACGATTATGGAGTATTCATATAAATAGTGTACATATAATGAATTTAGGATTTTACAAGCTGACTCTGAACAAGGAAATCTTGCCCTGTACACCGACATTGCAGTAAGACCATAGAGATTTCTATTGATACCTGTATTCGGAAGATGACAAATATAGACTTTTCAGAGGAATCCCTTTGTTCATTTTCAGTCTATGAATTGTTTTTCCATGTGTAAAACAAAGATGATATAATTTCAGTCTCATTCACGCCAATGGAACACTGGTTTCATCCTTCCCCTTATACCCTCAGTCCCATGTCATGGCTGGCACAGGCGTATTTTCCATGTTTTCCGCGTCTCTCAGAGACAGTGAATTCTACATGAAAAATTCATGTATATGATGCCACCTGACATCCCTGTGTGCAGTAACAATAGTGGATATCTCCCCTGTTTAAGGCTTACAGTGAATATGTGTATGGAGTAGAGAGTGGTGCAGGCCGACATTCAGTCGAGGAGGGCTCACGGAGAAGCTGCCAATAAAACCTCGCCTCTCTCCCACAGGAGGCAGCACCGACATCAAAGGGTCACGTGTGAGCCTCGTTTTGGTGGCCGCCGCCATATTACCCCGGCTACAGACGCCGCCGGAAGTCGTCACCAAAAAATCCCCGCTTAGAGGACTTTGATTTTGCCACGGAGGAAGATTATTTTGCCGGCGTGGGTTCCCTGAAGGCGGCAGGTAGCGCCGGATTGAGAAGCACGGCGGGGGGAGAATGCCGGGGGCGGGGCGGGTTTAAAGATGGTGAATAGTGTGGCGTATTGATGTTAGCGGCGCTGAACTGGAAGAGATGTTTCTCCTGACCCCAGACTTGCCCTTATCTCCAAGAGGAGGACTTGGGTTAGCATTGAGGGCCCGTCGTAAAGGGGATTGTAGACGTGCAGCTATAGGGTTTGTGTGATAACATTAGGCTTCAGAGTAGGCCTCAAGTCTACAAGCAAACACACCGTCATAATACCTTTAGAGAAGGCAGCTTTCACTCTTTCGATGGGAATTACTTGGCCTTATGTTAAACGAATAGTCATTCACGCCAAGAAAACAGTGGCTTGACCCTAACAAACAGACCCTCAGTCCCATACTCAGGCCAGTCCTTCTCATATCATGTCTACCTTTCCACATCTTCTGGGTCGATCTTAGACAGAAAATGCCATAGAAACGTGGCTGTAAGACCCATTAATGACTGGTCAAAGTTCTCATGGTTGACGCCGGCATGTTTACAACATGTTCTTGGTATCTTTGAGGCAGAAAATCCCATGTATCCTAATCATTACATTGTTCTCACTCAACTTATGAAATATTTCATGCATCACCTTCGTTATACTTACACTACTGCTCTGGTACTCATATTTCTAACAGATATTGCCTGATAGAATTTACCTTCTGCCTGCTTCCCACATTCCATGCGCCTTCCTCCTAAATGTAAAAATGATGCTGATATTATACAACGTCATAACTTCCACTTATATCTTCTGCAAAGTATTTGAGAATTTAGTGGAGTATCATCCATCATCCAGAGATTGTCATTAAAGTGTGTCGTTCTTCCACTTGCAGGTGAGTTCCAGATGCTCGCGAGACAATCGTGACGCGGGTAAAGTATGGCATCGTGGGAAACCCAGCGGCCGAGACACGTGTTGAACAGGCCTCCATTGACAATCGTGGGGAAATATTCTGTTGCTCAGTGAACTACAAAAGGTTCTGTTAATGTGTTCCCAGCTTTGATGGCTGATGGCATTAAAATGTCGCTATTAATATGATTAACATGGAGGTAGTAAAGTATTGATATTAGAAGGTAGCACTGTTAGAGCCCGGGCGATGCAGGAGGATTGGGTTGTTTGCCTGTAGTAACAGATGTGGTCATATCACAGCGAGATCTCTGAAATGACGGGTGGGGAGTGGTGGTTAAAGCACTGGACTGTAACCCTGAAGTTGTGCGACTTTGTGGGTTCAAGTCCCACTGCGGCCACTATGCTCCTTCATACAGGGGTGGGGATAGGTTAAGGCTCAGTGGTTAAAGCACTAGACTTGTAATCCCAAGATTGTGGGTTCGAGTCCTACTGCAGCCACCTTTCTCCTTCATCCCCAGCAGTGGTAGACGTACTGTTACATCAAAGGCGAATCTTTCTCATACCATGTCTATGTGGTGTGGGAACAGAAAGAACTCTCACTTCGGTATATATGTAGGGCAGGGATTTCTACCTAAATTCATTACATAGGTTCGATCACCACCCTTGTGGTGTAAAACCAGCGAGAAAAACTGAACCATGAGTTAGTCCCTATATACCCTCTGGGTCCCCTGGGATGTTAAAAAAAACCAAAACAAACAAGTTCCTTCCTCCCCAGTAGTGAAACACTTACTGCTATATCAAAGCCTAATCCTTCTCATACCATGTCTATGTGGTGTGGTGTACAGCCACCTTCTCCTTCATCCCCAGCAGTGGTAGATTTACTACTATATCAAGGCTTGTCCTTCATATCCGTATGTTATGGTGTGCAGCCACATGTATTTACTGCCATATCAAAGGCCAGTCCTTCTCATATCATGTCTATGTAGTGTGGGAACTCCCGGAAGTAAAAGAACTCTCACCTCGGTAAATGTGTAGGGGTGAGATTTCTACCTGAATTCATCTCATAGATTCAATCGCCACCCTCGTGATCACCACCCAACCAAAGTAAGTCTGATGGAACATATTGGACGTCAAACTATCCAAACAAACAAACTATGGAATGATGGTAATAGAGGTACAGAAAAACTATTCATGTTTATCACAGTAGGATCATTAATATAGAAATAAAGCACCAGTCATCTGGCGATGCAGGACGGTAGTGCTGTTTGCGATCTGATACTGAATACCGAGCCTCCATTAGCCAACTGGTGATGCTTGAAGGTTGTGTTATTTACTGATACAGGAAACTGTTCCTATCAGCCATCTGGTTTTGAATAGTGATCCTCTATTAAGCCTCCGGTGCTGCAGGAAGGTAGCTTGATTAACAATCTGGTATTGAGCAGTGATTTGCTCAATGAGTCAATCTGGTGATTCTGACAATCTCACGGCCCCTCGCCATGTCAAGATCACGTGATCCCTGATGTGTACTGAAATCACCGTCACAGCGGAGTAGGGAAAACAGGTTCAGTGTGTTGGGGTGAAGGGCCATACTGGGTGTGTATACTATGCTCGGCTGGGCACTCTCTAAGCACTATGATACTGGCCCTCTGCACCCTACCAATGTCAAAGAGTTGGCATGTAGATAATGAAAGGTTAGGTTTTCAAGTAAGCTCAGTCTATATAACCTCTTCAACCTTTGACCTCTAGGCAGCGTATTTGAGAGTGTTTTACCACGCTCAATAAAAGGATAAGGCACTAGGATCAACATGGCCGATTGGGTGAAGCCTTGAGGTCTCCAATCGCACGGGAGAGCATGCGAGAAAAAAGGTTTATGATTTAAAGCCAAATCTAGAGACTAGAATATTGTGAATATGCTGGCGTTGTAACGGTGTGCGTGCATCCACCGCATGCATCTTGCACCCGCCGGAAGTAGCGACTCGCAGTGATTGCTGGGTAAGGAACGCTCTAATCACGCCATGACTCTGCCCCGCCCCCTGGTGCCGCGGTAGAGAACTGGGAGGTACACGCCACGTCAACATCCGGTCGGTCCTTTCTGGAAGCTGATTGGTTATTGCCGTCACGTGACGGTATGCGCATGTCATTTGAAGTTGAGGTAAGAGGAATAGCCACTGGCGCCCTCTGGTGAGGCCTATCAACGTACAGTGGGGTAGAGTCGGTCCCGTACAGCAATATTTTATATTTATATTTAAGTCGAGGCTGTGTCACCTCTAGCCAAAACCTCCTCCAATGTTGCATTGATTTTTAAAAGAGATAAGTGTTACATCACAAAGTATTGTTTTTATGTCTATAAACATGACCTTTAATCAAACTTTTCACCGTTCCCAATTTGCTGATATAATGTACTGCAACTTTGTAAAAATAATTGTTTTCCAGAGATGAGAACTACAATGCTCTATACATGCATACATGTAATAAGGGAATAATGTGCAGAATGAAATTGCCCCCACAAGCGAATTGTAAAAATAATAATAGGCATAACTAAAGCTCGTCATATGAATTCTTACAGTTGTAGACTATCAGGGACCATGTATAATGGTATAGATTAGGGATTACCTCTGACCTCAGGAGAGTGTTGATTGGATGTAGTAATTCATGATACATGTCCGTGGCCCCCCACGTTGACCATGTGACTCATCAGGCGACTGACCTGTTAATTCAGCACTGACCTTACAGGTCAAAGAGCAAGGTCAGAAGTGTCGTGTTAATTGTTAGTATTAATCCGTTTTAGTCTGCAGATGTATAGATACGTAAGTTATCTATAGTTTTACTGAAATATTTCTATTTTAGAAAGATATTACTGCATACATACTTTACAAACCATATCAAGGACTGGCCAATAGAGCGTTGTTGTTGACTCTAGATTACACAAAGTATGTAGAGGTATATATATCCATGACTGGTACCATGTATGTAGATCGGCATTCCTGACAGGTAAGGCCACTCAACCACAAAAATAAAACCCACATTAATCAGATCAATCATGCTAGGAAAAGAGAAAGATCTTCCCATACACGTATTATCAGAACTAGTGATCCTCAGTTATATCTTATATATAGAGAGCTCATCTAATATTATCCTAAATTCAGTGAAGTCTGGAAACACAGGTCTGATTCCACGGCGTAGCACCAATTCTTCTAACATGAACCGACTAAAACAGCGCAGACCTAAAGCATTAGTTGTCAGACGCTACCAGCCAGCACCGCGTCTCGAAAACGGCCGAATGTCGTCTGCTAATGGAGGCAAATGGCCGCCGTTTGCGGGCGTTCTCTGAGGGCGGGCAGCGGTGAGGACAGACGACGTGGTCATGGTTCATTCTGACACATTCTCCCCGCGTCAGACAGCTGTAAGCTACTGACCAGTCTCTGTATCGGCGATCTGCGGCAGCAAAATAGCAGATAGTGGCACGATCAACCGTGTCTACCAACCCCACAAAACAGCAGAAAGTGGCACGATCAACCGTGTCTACCAACCCACAAAATAGCAGATAGTGGCATGATCAACCGTGTCTACCAACCCACAAAATAGCAGATAGTGGCATGATCAACCGTGTCTACCAACCCCACAAAATAGCAGATAGTGGCACGATCAACCGTGTCTACCAACCCCACAAAATAGCAGAAAGTGGCATGATCAACCGTGTCTACCAACCCACAAAATAGCAGAAAGTGGCACGATCAACCGTGTCTACCAACCCACAAAATAGCAGAAAGTGGCACGATCAACCGTGTCTACCAATCCACAAAATAGCAGAAAGTGGCATGATCAACCGTGTCTACCAACCCACAAAATAGCAGAAAGTGTCATAATCAACCGTGTCTACCAACCCCACAAAATAGCAGATAGTGGCACGATCAACTGCGTCTACCAACCCCACAAAACAGCAGAAAATAGCACGATCAACCGTGTCTACCAACCCAACAAAACAGCAGAAAGTGGCACGATCAACCGTGTCTACCAACCCACAAAATAGCAGATAGTGGCATGATCAACCGTGTCTACCAACCCACAAAATAGCAGATAGTGGCATGATCAACCGTGTCTACCAACCCACAAAATAGCAGATAGTGGCATGATCAACCGTGTCTACCAACCCACAAAATAGCAGAAAGTGGCACGATCAACCATGTCTACCAACCCACAAAATAGCAGAAAGTGGCACGATCAACCATGTCTACCAACCCACAAAATAGCAGAAAGTGGCACGATCAACCGTGTCTACTAACCCACAAAATAGCAGAAAGTGTGGCACAAAAGCGCATTACAATGGCCACTACTACTAAAGCAAGTTTCCTGGGCAAAAGTATGCTGTTTACCCATCAAACCAAATGGCAGGTATTGACATGACCCATTCCGTTACTATCTAGCTGGTAGTGGCACAGTGAACCCTGTCTAACTCACTCGGAGAAATAGCCCCACCTTGTTTTGTTCACGACTATGAGTAACGGGCTTAGACTTTTGAAATATGTCCTATTTAGAAACAGCTCCCCCATGCGGCAACACGCGGCACTACAATACGGCTGATAATAGCCCAGTCAGTTCTGCGCATGCGCTGCTAGCGGGCGATAATAGGCACAATAAAGGCCTCGGTAACAGATAGACATTGCCTGGCGATGGTTTTATTCCAAGTTCCCGTTTCGTTTGGCGTACGTAAGGCTTGAGTACCCGAGGCCCGGCCGGCGCTATCGTCGGAGGCAGCTTCGTTTGTTTTTACATTCAATTCATCATTGGCGGATGGCGCTGAAATGGCGTGGTTTCATCATGACTGGGCACGGTGAATGGAGGTCCCTTCTCTATGTTGAAAGCATTTATTGATCAATTGAGTTGAGATATAAGCTGGATTACCGATCATTGACAAGCGTACCATAGATTAGTCTCCTCCCACGTATGTCCAACTTCGGGGCTGTACTAATAATCCCTATTGCAGGATTCAAACACCAGACACTTTGATATATCAGAATTACCTATACATGGGTTGGTAGAAATCTCTCCCATGGAAAGGAACACATGCTTCTATGTTACAAAAGGCGTTATCAAGGCTTACAGACTTTTCCATTAACAGAGATTAACATGCATATTATAGAGAGATGCCAGCTTCCCACTTTTCCATGGAAATCCTCGATTTCATTTCCATTATATAAAATCATGTTTTGTGTGTAGAATAAAGATAATGTAATATGAGTCTTATTCACCACAAGCGTCTAATAGAACAAATTGGACGTTAAACCAACCAAAGGATATTTCTTTTCCAACCAAGTCCACACCAAACTTCATTGGAACGAAAAAATTAAATGCAGGTATAAAACTACCCAATGAAACCCCAATACTATCGTAAAACTGGATGAGTTTTGATCTTGGCCACCGTATGCCACGACTGCAGTTTGGCATTGTGATTTCGGATTTCACGAGGCGAAGCTGAGTGAAGTCCGGAGCCAAAACTCCAGGAGTGGAATGCGGTGGCCAAGATTGAAATGAATCAGGTTTTGATTTTATCCTACCCCGTCTCCTCGATTTTGAAATATTACGTGATAACAATTCTGTATGCCATTAGTGGCATATAAAACTCCGTATACCGTCAGCGTGGCATACGAAAATTCAACGTTAAGCTTATGGGATTTTATATTAGGGATAGGATAAAACAGTGGTTTGAACCTTTTCACACCCACCCTCAGCGCTATTCCATGGCCAACACTGATGTGTTCTCCATGTTTTCTGCCTCTCCCCGAGGCAGTAAATTCCCCATAAAAGCATGTTTACATTTTTTCCTCTCCCCTACTGACATCCTTGTATGCATCATTACTAGATCTAACCATCAGGTCTGCGATGAAGTCAACATGTTATTCTGAATAACAGTTCAGGTAATTAGTTGTAGGCGTTCTCCTGTCATGTGTGGTTCTGAGACTTCTGGATGCCACTGACGCATAGTGCTCACAGGAAACAACTGAACGCGACACTGACGTAGGCAGTTCCTGGTAATAGCTCTTTATAGCCGTAAGTGCCCAGTCTAACGGAGTCATAGGAAGAAAGATAAATATTCTAATATCGACACAAAAGACCAGACCTTCTCATACCATGTCTATGTGGTGTGGTATACAGCCACCTTTCTCCCCAGCAGTGGTAGATTAACTGCTTTATCAAAGACCAGTCCATTTCATACCATATCTATGGGGTGTTGTGTCCTTCATCCCCAGTATTGGTAGATTTACTACTATATCAAAGACCAGTCCATATCATACCATGTCTATGTGGTGTGGAAGCTAGAAGGACTCTCACCTCGGTGAATGTGTATGGTTGAGCTTTCTACCAGAATTGATCTCATATATTCGATCACAACCCCACCAATGTAAGTCAAATAGAACATATCGGACTTTGAATTAGCCAAACAAACACAGAGAATCCCTTCCCGGCCACATCGTGTTCGTGTAAAGGAGAGTCAGATGTTGATCTTCGCGCTGTGTGTTTTTTTCTCTTGACCTTGTCTTTTGGCCGGAAGTGACTGTCGGCTTTCTCTTCGTCGGACGCTACCGGAAATTAGTCTGTTCGTCATATCCGGGCAGACGCGGTCGTTTCAGGCCTCGCAACACAGAATTAGACGTGGTCTGAACTCAGTGGGTGCCAGACAGAGCCAGCCCCGGCCGTATTGGTCAGCGTGGATTGATTTACGATCGGGAGACCGTAGACGGCATATTGCACGGCGTGAGCTTCATTTCCAGTTGATGGTGACCTCGGTGGATGTGGGGGGAGAGTGATGGATTTATACCAGGTCTCTGAGTGACATGCGGGAGAAGATACGCAGCTGCCAGAATAAGACGGAGGCAATTGGCCTCAGGGAATTTTCCTCGCACAGTCTTGGGTAAAAAGTGGGATTCATCCAATTCCCAGCTGTGTTTCTGTCCCAGCTGATTTTGCTATGCATAGTTATGGCTGCTGCCAAAACACAGCAGCTGGTCCGGGTGAAACTTTGAAGTGCTGTATTTGATGTTTCCAGAGCAAATACATACAGGCCTGGGATTTTCCCAGAATTGACTAGTCATTCCAAGATTGTGGGTTTGAGTCTCACTGCAGCGACTTTTCTAGTTCATTCCCATCAGTGGTAAAGTCACTTCTCTATCTTGAGATTAATGTATATCCGGATAAAGGGCACAAAGTGATTGCTAGTTCTGCCATCATCCACCAGGAAGGTGTAAGATAGCGTCGCTGTAGTCGTGGGACAACCGTTGTTGTCTGCTGTTATGATCCATTGATGATCGTGAGACTAGGCTAAAAACTCTCTTTGGAAAGTGGACAAAAAACCTTTAAAAAATCCAAACCATTGATAACTGGACCTGGTGTGTTTTTTGTGCGCTTGGGCAAGGTGGCTGCCTCTATAACACGATAGCTATGTGCCCGGAGGTGTCTCAGGAATGATGTGTCTTTAAGCAGGTCGTGCAGCCTCGTTCTGGTAGTGACACGTGATCGGTAACACGGCCATCCATCTCCACCAGATGGCGGTGTGAATAATTCATCGTGGGCGCTGCTGGCCGCCTCCTCTTAGTGCCCCCTCCTTCCCTCAGACACCCCTCCTCCGGGCTGGGGGGGGGGGGGGGGTATTAACCCTCGCCTGGTAGTGGGTCTCTGCACTGCGAGAATGCCTTAAGGTATGCACTAAAGTTACACCTGTCATGTGATCTGAACAACATGTTACTTAAAAAAACTCTGCCTATGTGAGTGATAATGAACTTAAATAAAAAGGGGTCAAACAACAACAAAAGACATGATCATTGTCATAAAGCATTTCTCTTAAAGGAATGCGTTGGATTCTAGAGATATATTTCTTTATTTGGTCAAAATTATGTGACCCTTTCTGACATACAAAACTGCCTAAAGGCATTAATGTCCCACTCCGACATACTGCCTGAAGTCATTATCCTTCACTGACATTCTGCCTGAAGGCATTATTACCCCTCGCTGACATACTGCCTGAAGGTGTTGCTGCCCCTCGCTGACACACTGGACGAAGTCATTCTCGCCTGGAAAGGGTTAAGGTGATTTAATCACTTTCCCCAGGCAGACCTTGGTCTCGGATTATGAGGGGGAAGGGTGGGGCTTGTAGAGGAGGGTGTGAGGAACACGGGGTGGTATTCGGGGCTGGGCGGGGGTCGGGCAGAGCGCTTAATGCGCCCGTTACAACTGTAGCGCCACCTTCAGGCGAGAGGCAACAAGTAAATGGACGCAGTGCGCATGCTAATTAGGTCGACGGAAGACGGGTGGCGCCCCTATTGGAGGCGGGGAGAGGGGCTGCGGGATGGATGCGGTGTGGAGAGTGGGCGGGTGGGAGGGGGGGGGGGGGGTGTGTTTGAGAGATGTCCGGGAGGGTCATGGGAAGGTGGGGCCGGAAAGACAAGCCATCTGACACGATACAAGCAGGTAAACTCATCATCTAAGGGCTATCCATAAAGTACGTACGCGAAATGTCAAAAATGGTTTACCCCAACTTCCTCTCAATCTTGTACGCAACAGAACAAAGAAGGACCAAACTCTTTTACCCTACCCCCACACACCCCATCTATGTGTAAGTATAGCCCCTAGTGTATAATTCAGGGATAGCAGATCTACGCTTTTCCACGGAAATCTATGTTTTCATTTCTAGTTTATAAAATTATGTTTCTTCTATGGAACAAGTACATCATAAATTGAGCATCATTTATACAAAAAAAGACAACAGTGGTTTGAGCCTCCCCACAGACCTTAAGTCCTCTTCTATGGCCAGAAACCACGTGTTTTGCTTGTTTTACCGGTCTCGCTGAGGCAGTAAATTCCAGATGAATATTTCCCATTTCCTCCTTATCTCCAACTCAGGTGATATAATACCCTTTGATAGTCCCGAGTATTCCACTGGCGTACAACCACGAGGGAAAAAGAGAGACAGCTGGCCGTGACGACTAGCTCCTGGTGAAGTGTTTAAATACCCAACACACGATTCTCTCTGGTTGACTGGTCTCCACTCTACCGTGAACAATGCACCTTCATGGTGATATGGATGGCTGAATCTCTGACACCAGTGCCGACATTATACAAAAACAGGGTTACTGTAGTTGTACGTGAAGAATACGCGGTATCATTTTCAATTAGATTATTCCGATGCCGAAGAATTGACGTAATCGTATTGACGATTTAACCAAGTATTTTCGACGTACAACTAACAAGAGTCAGCCTGTTTTCGTATTGTGTCCCTTAAAATGACACGACATACGAATGTAAAGACGGCGATGATTGGTGTGATTTCTTTTTTTCAGTCATGTGATTTTTCTGGAAATCAGAATATTTTGACGATCATTCTTGAGATCAATATAAATCCGAGGAGAAAATAAATGAACATGATAAAAGGCCATGTCATTTCCCATCTGAAGTCAGAAATTCAATTGGAATATCTAAAAATACAGGCCCCCAAACCCCGAGAAGCCCAGCAGTGGTAGATCTACTGCTATACCAAAGGCCAATCCTTCTCATACCATGTCTGTGTGGTATGGGAACTAAAAGAACTCTCATCTCGGTAAATCTGTAAGGGTGAGATCTCTACCTGAATTCATTACATAGATCCGATCACCCTCGTGGTGTAAAGGAACCTTGAGGAAGTCTGGTAATGACCTATAATGGTTGACTGGACGTCAAATCAAACCAAACGAACAAAAAACCCTCGGTGTTGGTGTATTACACGGATCTTGCCGCGTCTCGCCGTCTCCGCCCGATCCCTGACGACCCTCCGCGCCGCGCCCCGCACCCACGTAACGGAACGTGATTTTAACATCCAACTCTCGTAACGCGAGACGTGAAACATGGCGCGTCCGTCCGACCGGAAAACGCCGCCCGCCAGGTGGCCGGTCCCGCACATGCGCAGTGGTCCCCGGGGGCGTCGCGCGTCGCCGACCGCGTCGCCGCTCACACGTCGCTGTTACCATGGTGATAACGACGTGTTAACGACGGCAAGGTCACGTGACACACTGTTCAGACACTCTCCAAGCAGATCCCAGGTTGACACAATACGAGAGAGCGTCAAGCGTGGTGTGCTAGGAGAGTGTATTCTGTGATATCTTTTTATCACTTCTTCCAGTTTTATCTTTTGAGGATAGAAAATGTCCGAACCATGTATAAATGTTTTTCTTCTTTTGACATTAACTGGCAGTTGCCAAGTTTAGAACTCAATTAAGGTAAGAGCGTTCCATTATGAGAAATGAGATTTAGATTTGTGCTGTTTCAAGGCGGAGCCACATCAAAATGAAATCTCCCAGACGAAAAGCGGCAAACAAATTATTCAGAAATGGTATCGACAGCCAGACTTTGGTTTAATCCATTAGAAGACTGATGTTTGTATAATCTATGAGTTACTGAAACGAGGCAGAAACACCTCCTCTGTGGCCAACACGACTTTGAATTGCCGAAAGGCATTATTGTTTTCTGAGTTCCATCTGATACCAATATCATAGAAACCACTGTAGAAAGAATCAGCAATGTTGTGGGAGCCTTGGAAACGGGATTTCCTGGATCCACATCCTGCAAACAGATGCTGTTTTGGTGGGTGCGAGTTTAACACTCTCCTATGCCTAGAATGGTTTTATGATACTGTTTTTCAAGGCATAAAGTCAAAGTTTCATCTTAATGAGATTCATCAGGTATAATATAGGAGCGATAATACAGGATACCACAGCAGCTCAGAGTGGCGATACCTCCCCCGCCCCGCCCCGCCCGTACCCTCCTCTCCGCGCAGATCCTAATTACACAACCTAATCACAATGCTAATTAGCGCGCCGGTCTGTGCAGGCGCCTGACCCTGCTACTGTTTCCGGGTCATCGTCCGCAGTGACACGGCACCCGGGCCCGGGGCGGTGTGGCTGTATCTCCCGCGCCCGTCGGCCGCCCGGGGGGGGGGGGGGGGGGGGCGGCGTGGCTGTATCTCCCCCGCCCGTCGGCCGCCCGGGGGGGGGGGGGAGGTGTATCTCCCCCGCCCGTCTGTCTCCCCTTCATTAACCGCCCGGGCGGGGTAGCAGGGGAAGTTTTCCAGACCGGAGTTTCGGACGGGCCCGGTCTTGACACTGTAGGTAATTGCTGTTTTATCAGAAACATCGAGATTTGGGAAATTGGGGAAAAGAAACTCAGCGATGGTCGTGCTGCATGGCAGTGATATGTCAATTAATGTGGGCGACATGTTTTCAGAGAATCACTTTTACATAAGATTCTTTTTCTTGTGTAAACCAACTTTAAATAAGCTGATCCTCATGCACACCAGTAGAACAGTGGCTTGAGGTCCGCAGACCCCGGCCCCGTGTCATGGTCGACACAGACGTGTTTTCCATGTCTTCTCGGTCTCTAAGAGGTAGCAAATTCTAAGTGAAAAATATTTCTAATCGTAACTGACATCTCTGTATTTTCAAGGGAAGAAATATTGATCCTAACCTGGTTTTTTGTCACCTCCTGTTAGCATTCTTGAAGTCCAAGGATGGTAGCCTCGCATTTATATAGAAATCCATGTTTTCCTTATCAGTTTATAAAATTCCTTTTCCTTGTGTAAACAAAGATAATATGAAGTGAGCCTCATTCCCCCCAATGAAAGTAATAAAACGATGTTCCTGTAAACGTACAAATTTCGATCCGAACTCTGGCCTTGGCATGTTTACAACGAGGTGTTTACACCGAGTTGTAAACATGCCAAAGGCCAGAGTGAGGATCGAAATTTGTACGTTTACAGGAACGTTTTATCTTTACTATATGCCTCCAAAACATTCATATAGTTACCTTTATTAAGTTGTAAGAGCCATTTTCAGTCCCATTTGGGTACAGAAAGGTTGACATGAACCCTAGCTTTCGCTTCGTCGTGGAATGCGGATGTGACGTTATCGCATAGCAACGCACATAGCAACCTGCATAGCAACACTTGTTGTCGCTTGGAAACCGGGGGGAAACCGGCGCGAAACCGTTGGGAAGAAAACATAGCAGTTGTTCTCTCCTGTTTTTAAGGTCGTTACCATGTTTATTCAGGTTTTTATTACTGTACTTCGAAGTTTTTCTGTAATTCATTCATCTATTTTTGATTTCAAAGTATTTCACTATGTCTTCTTTATGTACTCTAACGTAAACGCTACCGATGTCGAAGCGTAAACACCGTCAGCCATTTTTAAATATCGACGTCGTAATCATATCTGTTACGACCGTGAAATGAACCCTGATATACTGCACAGATGTGCAGTATATCATAGGGAGCAGCGTGTAGTAATCACGTTAGTTACGGCAGTAGGTATATAGTAAAGAGTGGTTTCAACCTCCCAACAGACACGTTCAACTCCATGCCGTAGCCGACACCGATGTGTTCTTATGTTTTCCCCGTCTCTCAGAGGCAGAAGATTCCACATGAAAAGTATTTGCACTCTTTTACTGACCGCAACTGACATCCCTGAAAGTCGTATTCTAGAATATGCTGTGTTATCGAGGAGCAGGGTCTGGATACAGAAGTCCATGTCAGTCTGACAGAGTCCTTCAACGATCTGACGCAGCGGCAGTTAAATCAGAAGTCCGGCCTTTAATCTCGACGCATAAAGATTACATCGAGAAATGGAAATTATAGTTATGAAAATAATATTCAATGCAGACGCAATGTATGATTGGACATTATATAAAACAGGAAAGGCAAATGGTGGCCGTGGTAGGATAGGCAAACGGTAATGGTAGTAGTATAGGCAAATAGTCATGGTAGTAGTATAGGCAAATAGTCATGGTAGTAGTATAGGCAAATAGTCATGGTAGTAGTATAGGCAAATAGTCATGGTAGTAGTATAGGCAAATAGTCATGGTAGTAGTATAGGCAAATAGTCATGGTAGCAGTATAGGCAAATGCAGGTTCTAGTGATATAGAAAATAGTGGTGCTAGAAGGATGGTGGTGGTAGTAGTAAGGGCTGTGCTATGGTGCTGTAGAATGAGACTTGGGAGGAATATACCATGAGTGAACATCAACATGGAGCCGCAACAGCTTCATGTTGATGTCATGATCAACTTGAGTTGAGCTTATTAAGACTGGTGGACTAATCAACGGATTACTTGTGTTCATGGACTGATACAAAACGGACTTAAAAACTACTATGTGAAATCAGGAAATCTATGCATAGACTCTGACTGGTAAAGTGTTACGGTAAATGATATTCAAATGGAACTGAATTGAAGGTTTAAGAGAATCCAAATTAAGAAAGATATGTCAAATGAAGAACTGTAACCTTGCGTCTGAATACTAAAGCCTCATACAATTTAAGATTCTGAACTGCAATGATGTTGTCTGTTTAATACATTGTATTATCTGTTTTTAAACATACTGTAACGAGGGTCGGTCAGTACACCACTGCCAAAGTAGCTCATCTTACCATTAAGGAATAGTAAGAAACCGGACAAAACAATAAATAGGCCATAAGACTCCCATATACGGATTGTTAAAAGGCAAATGGTGGTAGTAGTAGAGACGAATGGAGGCAGTAGTAGTATAGGCAAATGGTGGAAAAGTGAGTAGTATAGGCAAATGGTTGTACGAGTAGTATAGGCAAATGGTTGTACGAGTAGTATAGGCAAATGGTAGAGCTAGCAGGATGATGACAGTAGTAGTATAAGCAAATGGTAATATCCTGGGAGAATACTAAAGAAAGTCCCTGGAACATCCAAACAGTGCTTGGGAAGATCGGCGGCCATTTTGTATCCTTTGATAACTTAAACATATTAACATTTTTCTGACACGATTGGCCCGCCGTGTACCATGTAATAATCGGCAGCCGTAGGGGACGAGGAGCCGACAGGACTCGCCCAGATCCAAACTCTGTCAGAGGCCGTATCGCTTGTTGTACTTCGCTATTTTGTACCATATTCTTATCTTATGGTAATGGGCTTTTAAGCAGCTACATTGAACCTTATCTGTTGTTTGTAATTTCCCATACTGAGATTGGCAGGACCATGTAAACCAGCCATGTTCTGGCTGAGGTCCAGGCCACTTTATTGAGTTAGAAAAATTCGGGGAAATTAATCCCAACTTGTATACGACTATGAAAATCTCAATAAAGAAACCTATAAAACATAGAGAGATTACAGCTTTTCATGTTTTCCTGGAAATCTAAATCTTATATACAATCATTTTTTCTTGCATAAAGCTAAGATGATATTTATTTAGGATCATCATTTCAAAAACAGTCGTTTGGACGTAGCCGACAACGATGTGTTTTTTTTATGTTTTCTGCGGCAGTAAATTCCACTTGAAAATAATTTCCACTTTTGCTCCCAATCCAACGGACGTCCCCGTTGAGCTATTGAGAACTGTTGTTTAAAGCCTGGATCCTGATCCCTGTAGTCTCCTGTCTGTATAACGCCTACACAACGCTCACTAGTCACTGAGTCACTTGATTCGCAGAGCCATGTCCCCACTGTGTACTCCCGCTGGTAGATGCCTGTATTCCGTGAGGGAGATCGCGACGTGGAGTTCCCCGAAATAAAGGCGGGAATTTGTCTCACAGTATCCCGGAGCCCGGATCTCCAGGTCGAGAAACCATAGCCGAGTACTTCCCGGAAACACATTTAATGAGCCTACAAGTCGACATGGGCCTTTTGTTAGTGGAGATCTTGTGACATGCGTGACTCAATGTGGGGTATTTTCGTGTGCCAGATTAAGGGTATATAGGGAACAGAGTGATTGCTAGTTCCACCATCATCCTCTAGGAAATTGTAAGATAGGGTCAATGTAGTCCACTATTTTCTGCTGTTTTAGTTTGTAAATAATCGTGTGACTAGGTTAAAACCCTTGTAGCGGAAACCCCAAAAGGTATTTTGATAAAAACCATTGATAACTGGACCCGTCACCTGTTCCATAAAACAATAGCTATGTGTCCTATAGAGGAAGGATCATCGTAGGCGTCCAAACAATAGTCAATAATCGGAATATGTAGTCATCTAAGTGGTCGTTTTGTTATAGCCATATTTTTATTTGTGAGGCTGTACAACAACAAGCCGCTGACAAGAAACAAAAAAAAAACTCGGAAAAAGAGTGCATTTTGGGACTCAAACCGAGGCTGGTCTACCCCACGTGACCTCAGACGTCATCAACAGCGTCGCGGTCGTTTACCTCTTAGCGCGCAAACCTCTTTTCCAACCCATCTCCATGGAAACCTGAGACGTTCCAAGGGACATTTTTCATGGCGGGCATTCTCCGGTGTGGCGGTGGATGGTGGGCGACACGACGTCTGGCGGGGGGGGGGGTGAATGTGAACGGCGGCTCGTGCGGCGCCACCTACGCCGAGGTGAGCAGCTAACCTGAAAGATCGCCATGTTAACTCTTAGCTGAGGCTAGGAATTCACTTAGAACTGCTAATAATGCAGGAGCTTCCCCGCCCCCCCCCCCCCCCCCCCCACACACACACACCCAGCACACTGTCCCTGGAACCGGTACAGGACCGAGGCGGGCAGGTGACGTTATCTGGACATGGAAATCTCACTCTCGTGGCATTTCAGTCTCCATGCACAGGTCTGGTTCTGAGGTGGTTAAGGCGTTATATTCTGGTCGTCTAATGTACAATATATCTAAGAATTGAGGCTAAATCTATTATAGAGGATTTTCCATGCTGATTGCACAGTCGTTACTCGTATACGACGGTCTTGTCACGATGTAGTCTTGTCTTAGTAACGGTGTGAATGGCGCCAAACGCCACACAGTCGTGAACGGTGAACGGGGTCAAGTCAGAGCAGTTTCCATGACAACAAATGGCTTCGTACCGGGAGGGTTCAATAAGGGCGACGTCCACCGTTACAGTCCCCACCCTCACCCGCCTAATGGACGCCTCCTTCTCATGTGCCTGGAGAGTGGAATTCCATCCACAGGAGCCCGCATTGGCTGTGTTTGAAGAGTGCGCTGTATGTTGATGTTGGCCTTCATTCCTCCACTTATTGAGAATATCATTTCTAATTCAAAATATGAGACATGAAGCCAATGTTAACGATCCACATTTCTAGCATACAACATTTTGCAATGATAGAGAGTATTTTGAATAGAGATCATAGTTCCATTTTTCCAAGAGAATCCATTTATGAGGAGAGGGTAATGAATTGATGTCAGACTTTAATTTCCGCGTGTAGAATGAACATTCATTAATGATATACACTTTACAGTGAGTTATACCGTTACAGGCAGTCCCCTTGACTAAACACCAGAGGCATACGCGATATTAATGTCGTTCTTGATTTAGATTTTCTTGAACAGAAGGAGGCTTAATAGAAAAGAGCATCAAATGGTTCTTATCAAGACATCCCATCGGTCATTGCGGCCTGCCGTGTGTGCGCAGGCGTGAGGCTGACGTCACAGGTCCCTATTTATTGGAGGTTATTTCTGGGTCATTAAGACGCTTAACTTACAATCCTTTTTCCACATCGCCCAGATCCCTCATTATCTGGACTGGCATGTCACCTGTCACATCGGGAGGGGGGGGGGGGGAGGGTATCTTAGTGGTTAGAGCACTGGACTGGCAATAACAAGGTTGTGGACTCTAACCCCACTGCAGCCACCCTTCTCCATCATCACCAGCAGTAGTAGACTTACTGCTATATCAAAGACCAGTCCTTCTCATACCATGTCTATGTGGTGTGGTGTACAGCCTCCTTTCTCCTTCATCACCAACAGTGGTAGACTCTTACTGGTATATCGAAGGCCAGTCCTTCTCCTAGCATGTGGTGTGGGAAGTTAAAGAACTCCTGCCTCGTAAGGGAAGTAAGACATGCCTACTAAAACGGACTATGGCACACTACGTTGGACCTCCCGACGCCCCACTGAGGCCTAACGCATCACCGAGCCCTGCCATAGGCCCCCGATAGGCCTACAACGCACTACGAAATTCAAACATGTCTGAATTTCTTAGCGCGTCGGCGCGCATCATAGAGCTCAGAGACAAAACCTGACTAACTGACGCCGAGCTCGACGATCTCATTTGTGTGTCGCAAAGCTCGCCGATGCATTAATCGTAGCGCGTCGGGAGCAAAATCATTGTAAGTGCACACACCCTCTCAAGGGAAGCAAAAGATTAGTGTTAGCATAAAAGCCATTGAGAAAAGCTGAACCTTGAGATAATGCCTATATCCCCTCAGGGTCCCCGGGGACGTTCAGCAAACAAACAACAAAGACCGTCAGATGACTGAGTGGTAATGTAACTGATGTTTATAACGATGGCCGTCGTTGAAGCTTACTGTAACAAGTATGACATCTAACATTAAATTTCCAATACGCATTGCTGCTCGTCTCCATTTACTATGAAGACAAACCACGACTAACACAATTCTGTAAAGAGGAATGCCGCCACAGTCCAGCCCGCCTAATCACGTCACATCTGAGGCCGCCGCTTCCCAGAGAAGCTTCTCATGAATAGAAATACAGGAAAAAAGGAAAATAATTCAATTTTCCTTCGTCATGAGGTCTTCATGGCCGTTCCCAATTGGTGGAACATGGCTGTGTGTATGAGTTGTGATTAAGGACTGAACCCGCCGCTGAAATCCATTTGCCTTTGTCTTGTCATGTTTAATTGCCTCCTCGCGCGGTCCGCCAGGCTCTGTTCCGCCCTCCCTCTGGTTTCAGACTGAATGAAGGCAGAGTGGAGGCAGAGACTAAAAACATGAATGACGTGATGACGTCACTGGAACGTGTGCACTTCTCCAGATGCTCGCTTCTTCTGCGCAGACTCGGGAAAACCTCGTGCGTGGAGTGTGCGTATACATAAAAACCTCGTGCGTCGTGTCCGGATACACACAAAAATCAGATGTCAGCTTTCCCTGGAAATCCATGTTTTTGTGTTCGCTATGTAAAATTCCCTTTCCGTGTGTCATACAAAAATGAAATTAATTGTACCTCATTCTAACAGGGATGCCAGTTTTCAATGTTTCTATTGAAATTCATGAAAAAAAAAATTCTCCTTTCGTAATATTAACATACCAACTGGTAAATCCCCCAATTTAGCCACAGCCCATGATCCCCCACTGAACCTCCCCATTGACCCATGTAAAAATTTGATCTTTACCTTGATCCCTCACTGATTTTGTATGTAATACGTAAACCCTATTTTACAATGGAACATATTTCACTGTATTTGTGACCCCAACTGGTGACCCCTGTCATGCACACCTCTAATATAACTGTGGTTTGAACCCCGCAGACCTTCAGCCCCACATGTGGCCGACACGCTTTACACATCGTTCTGGGCAGGAAGAAAACACAGCTGACTGATCAGACTCGATATTTGTTTGGGAGTGTATTTTCCTGTAATCAATATGTTCGAGGCCCACAATCAATGCATCTCAAGTCTGTAATCAGTGCGTGTAATCTGTACTAGCTGGGACCCAGCAGGTAGTGGTTTACTGCGGTACCATGTATCATCAACGTGGACATGGTGTAGGTTAGTAACAACATACAGTGTGTGTGTATTCCAGGCCTGAGCGCCTACCTCCAGTTTGTGAACGGTTTCTTGCCGTTTCAGTAGATTCACTTTCCCATCACCAGAGAGAAAAAGCTGAATTTTGAGAAGAGTCTGGAAAGGACCTCTAATGGTTGACCAGACGTAGACTCAATGAAAACGTTTGCTCCCTAAAGACACGATTAACCACCAGATATAAAACAAACAGCCACTGTTGTCCTTCACCCCGATTAGTGGTAGATTTACTGCTATATCAAAGCCCAATCCTTATCATACCATGTATATGTGGTGTGGGAAGTAAAAGAACTCACCTCGGTAAATGTGTAGGGGTGAGATCTCTACCTGAATTCATGTCATAGATTCGATCAAACCCATAGTAAGTCTAATTGAACAAATTGAATGTTAAACTACCAAAACAAACAAAAAGCAGTAACATAGAGACCTCCATGCTGACCTTGTCATTGTCAGTAGCTGTGACCGGGAAGCCTCCTAGCGGCAGGCGGCTACTCGTTGAGCTCGTGTATTATAGGCCACAGCTCTATACAGATAGACAACCCCTGGGAGCCGGCGGGCGCCAAATGCCACGTAATGTCACCTTCCAGGAACCAGCATCTGCCACCTCGGACCACTGTGGCTCCCCCTGCAGAAGGGATGAGGAATCAGCGTTGTGATGGAGAGAAGCTATTCTAATAGTCAGAGATATAGGCTTTCCTTCATTCCATGGAAACTACCAGTAGTTTATTCCCAGTATATACATTTCCCCCCACATTTGATCTGATCCCAGCTGATGTTTGTATTTGTCAACTGATCACAATCACAATTCGTGATAAGTGTTTAGGAACTGACTTGACTCAAACATGCAATCTGCCTATAACTGTACACCATATCCTGCTGAACTGTCAACAGCTACACGGAAGCAAACGAAAGTTAACAAACTTATTGAAAAGAACCGACTTAGATAAATCTGCCAAAGTGAAAAGCTGACATCTGCCCTAGCCCCGGGCCTGTACACCACCAGGGTCTCATGGGACGTGAAACCACAAACAACTGGCCTCAACAATAAGGGTCAAACTAAATATATCATTGACATTTAGAACACAGCTCTATGTATAAAGGTATGCATATCTGAAACGAACTTGATGCTGATGTCCAAGACTGCGCATTAGGCGTCTTTCCACGAAATATTTAAATATCTATTATCTTCCTTGAGAAAGCTCTACCCTAATACTTGGCGACTTTTTTTTATCATACTGTTGTTAACCAAATTCATTATCTTGTAGCAGCCACCATCATCACCTCAATTGTAAATAGTGACAGGTGTTAAACTTTCATGCAAACATAACAAAAGTGACTGGGATGGGGCGTTAGCTCAGTGGTAAAGAGCACTGGACTTGTAATCCCGAGATTGTTGGACTTGATTTACTGCTATATCAAAGGCCAGTCCTTCTCATACCATGTCTATGTGGTGTGGGAAGTAAAAGAACTATCATCTCGGTAAATGTGTAGGGATGAGATTTCTTCCTACATTCATCTTATAGATCCGGTCAAACCCAAAGTAAGTCTAATTGAGCAAATTGGACGTTGAACTACCCAAACAAACAAACAAACAAACAAACAAACAAACAAACAAACAAACGCGTCAAATCTATATTACCAGGAAAGAAATACTGACGAAAACCTGCTCTGCAGATGTGGTTATATTTGCCTGGCTTTTATTGTAATAATATTGTTTTTAATCCACAGAGCTCAGCCCCTGGCTGAGGGGTGTGTGTGTGGTGGCAGTAGACGAGGCTGAGTGAGGGGCCATACTTCAGAGGTGCTGCGATCCTTGTCCGACATGGCCTCTGTGCCGCCTGCCTGCCCCTGCCCGACACCCGCCGTGCCGGCTTACGTCGTCTCCGGGTACTTAGAGCGGGCCGCGGGCTGTAAATCTCCGCACCTGGCCCTGTCTGCCCGGCCCCTCACGCCCGGCCCCTCACGCCCCGCCCCTCACGCCCGGCCCCTCACGCCCGGCCCCTCACGCCCGGCTCCCTCACGCCCAGCTCCCTCACGCCCGGCCCCTCACGCCCGGCCCCTCACGCCCGGCCCCTCACGCCCGTCTCCCTCACGCCCGTCTCCCTCACGCCCGTCTCCCTCACGCCCGGCCCCTCACGCCCGGCCCCTCACGCCCGGCCCCTCACGCCCGGCCCCTCACGCCCGGCCCCTCACGGCCCCTCACGCCCCGTCTTATACGTTATCATCTACACTGAGCCCCTGGACGCCAGTGTCAGCTGTCAACCCAGATCTACTCCTCATGTTTACATGCCGCACTCACTCCATCCTCCACCTGCCGACTTTATCAATCATTAACACCAGGCACACTCATCTATAACCCTGCTCTGCCCCTGTGATAGATGGGGTGGCAGTCACTGGATCTTACATTGGGTGGCAGTCACTGGATCTTACATGGGGTGGCAGTTTACGGTGGTATATGGAGTGGCAGTTTCTGGTGTAAAATACGTTGAGTCACTGGTGTACAATGTACAGTGGTGGCGGGCAGTGTATGGGGGCAGAGGCAGTGTATGGGGGGAATGAGGTAATTGACATGGCGGGTTGGCCAGTGCACATGGGGGTAGGAGGCAATGTCTGGGGTTAGGATGGGGCAACTTACAGAGGATGGTGGGCAGTCTTCTCATACCATGTCTATGTGGTGTGGGAAGTAAAAGAACTCTCACCTCCGTAAATATATAGGGATGGGATTTCTACCTGAATTCATCACAGAGATTCAATCACCGCCCCTGTGGTGAAAAGGGGTTAGGAAAAACTGAACCTTGATAAAGTCTCACCTGACCTGTCATGGTTGACCAGACGTAGGATCCAATAAACAAACAAACAAACAAACAAATAAATAAACACACGAGTCTCGTGTGAAACCTGACACTTCCCCGCGCCCTCGACTCTGAGAGAATTCAGGCGGCGAGGATCCTCACTGAAATGCTACCAGCAGGATCCGTCCTCCTGTTGCTATGGTAACGTGTGCAAATGGATGGTTTACAAGATGGCGATTAGATATTTTCACTCGTAGAACGGCCTTCGTGGCGAGACATAATTTGATAACAGAAAAAAACCCGGGTGAGTTATAGATAGGGCACTCACTGGTTCGACGTAGAGTGGGGGGATTGAAAAGAATGACGTCACTAGGCATTAGAATCAGCATGGCTCTTAATAGAATCCCAGTTTTATACATTGTCAGGATTTCGTTAAGTTTAACGTTATTAATAACGTCACGAAATACTCAATGAGAAATGACCTATTTATGGCTACTCATCCAGAATGTTAAATGGAACTTATTGGCAGGGAATTCCATTATTATATTTCACTGAAAAGAAATGTCTGTGCCTAATTGAATTTGCATAGATTCATTATTTAACTGAGATGTAAAGTGTTACTGTGTTCAGAACCATAGATTGAGAGGAGAACTACAAATGGATATGTTGGTTCCCAGTGAAGCCTACCCTCATAGAATATACATTGGTCCCGTGATTTGACATACGTAGAAATGTATTGGGTCTGAATTACCGGCATCACAAAGCCATACATCGCCTGCTGTCCTTTGATTGCCTCAGCAGCGGCAGCACCACCCACCGACCAATTTGACGGCGCCACCAATGACATTGTAGAAATGATTTATTCTAATTTGTTACTGCACAGCCGGAAATGATGTGAAAAGAGAGGGGTTTGGGGGGTGGGTGGGGGTTAATAGAGGCAGCACGAGACCCGACTGAGGGTACGGTGTGTGGGGAGGGGTGCGGTGTGTGGGGAGGGGTACGGTGTGTGGGAGGGGTGCGGTGTGTGGGGAGGGGTGCGGTGTGTGGGAGGGGTGCGGTGTGTGGGGAGGGGTACGGTGTGTGGGGAGGGGTGCGGTGTGTGGGAGGGGTGCGGTGTGTGGGGAGGGGTATGGTGTGTGGGGAGGGGTGCGGTGTGTGGGGAGGGGTACGGTGTGTGGGGAGGGGTGCGGTGTGTGGGAGGGGTGCGGTGTGTGGGAGGGGTGCGGTGTGTGGGGAGGGGTGCGGTGTGTGGGAGGGGTGCGGTGTGTGGGGAGGGGTGCGGTGTGTGGGGAGGGGTACGGTGTGTGGGGAGGGGTGCGGTGTGTGGGGAGGGGTGCGGTGTGTGGGGGGGGTGCGGTGTGTGGGAGGGGTGCGGTGTGTGGGGAGGGGTGCGGTGTGTGGGAGGGGTGCGGTGTGTGGGAGGGGTGCGGTGTGTGGGAGGGGTGCGGTGTGTGGGGAGGGGTGCAGTGTGTGGGAGGGGTGCGGTGTGTGGGAGGGGTGCGGTGTGTGGGAGGGGTGCGGTGTGTAGGGAGGGGTGCGGTGTGTGGGAGGGGTACGGTGTGTGGGGAGGGGTGCGGTGTGTGGGAGGGTCGCGGTGTGTGGGAGGGGTGCGGTGTGTGGGGAGGGGTGCGGTGTGTGGTAGGGGTGCGGTGTGTGGGGTGGGGTGCGGTGTGTGGGGAGGGGTGCGGTGTGTGGGAGGGGTGCGGTGTGTGGGGAGGGGTGCGGTGTGTGGGAGGGGTGCGGTGTGTGGGGTGGGGTGCGGTGTGTGGGGAGGGGTGCGGTGTGTGGGAGGGGTGCAGTGTGTGGGAGGGGTGCGGTGTGTGGGAGGGGTGGTGTGTGGGGAAGGGTACGGTGTGTGGGGAGGGGTGCGGTGTGTGGGAGGGGTGCGGTGTGTGGGAGGGGTGCGGTGTGTGGGAGGGGTGCGGTGTGTGGGGAGGGGTGCGGTGTGTGGGAGGGGTACGGTGTGTGGGAGGGGTGCGGTGTGTGGGGAGGGGTGCGGTGTGTGGGAGGGGTGCGGTGTGTGGGGAGGGGTGCGGTGTGTAGGGAGGGAGGGGTGCGGTGTGTGGGGAGGGGTGCGGTGTGTGGGAGGGGTGCGGTGTGTGGGAGGGGTGCGGTGTGTGGGAGGGGTGCGGTGTGTGGGGAGGGGTACGGTGTGTGGGGAGGGGTGCGGTGTGTGGGGAGGGGTGCGGTGTGTGGGGAGGGGTACGGTGTGTTGGGAGGGAGGGGTGCGGTGTGTGGGGAGGGGTGTGGTGTGTGGGGAGGGGTGCGGTGTGTGGGGAGGGGTGCGGTGTGTGGGGAGGGGTGCGGTGTGTGGGGAGGGGTGCGGTGTGTGGGGAGGGGTGCGGTGTGTGGGGAGGGGTACGGTGTGTGGGAGGGGTGCGGTGTGTGGGGAGGGGTGCGGTGTGTGGGGAGGGGTACGGTGTGTGGGAGGGGTGCGGTGTGTGGGAGGGGTGCGGTGTGTGGGGAGGGGTGCGGTGTGTGGGGAGGGGTACGGTGTGTGGGAGGGGTGCGGTGTGTGGGGAGGGGTGCTGTGTGTGGGGAGGGAGGGGTGCGGTGTGTGGGGAGGGGTACGGTGTGTGGGGAGGGGTGCGGTGTGTGGGGAGGGGTGCGGTGTGTGGGGAGGGGTGCGGTGTGTGGGGAGGGGTGCGGTGTGTGGGGAGGGAGGGGTGCGGTGTGTGGGGAGGGGTGCGGTGTGTGGGGAGGGAGGGGTGCGGTGTGTGGGGAGGGGTGCGGTGTGTGGGGAGGGAGGGGTGCGGTGTGTGGGGAGGGGTGCGGTGTGTGGGGAGGGGTACGGTGTGTTGGGAGGGAGGGGTGCGGTGTGTGGGGAGGGGTGCGGTGTGTGGGGAGGGGTGCGGTGTGTGGGGAGGGGTGCGGTGTGTGGGGAGGGAGGGGTACGATTAGTGTACGGATCTCGATTTCAGGCAGAACTGAATCGGCTCGTACTGGCAGCGATGACTCTTTCAGTTTGATACCTGGTGGTCCTGCTGTGTAAGATTTATCTCCGCGTCATGTTGATCGTGTTGTCGAAGTAGATGATTTATTGTTTGGCTGAAATGTGTCAGCCGTGTATTATCTGGGTTTGTGAACAGTGTGAAGGTGGTTGTCCAACTCGAATTCAGTATGGGAATATCTAATACAATGATGAATTTCAAGCCATCAATCTGGTATCTAAATATAAAATCTGACCATGACACTGGATAGCTTTTCTAAAGCAATGGCAAGTTTCCATTTTACATGGGAATGCAATGCTCCATTTTTATTATCTTTGTGTGTAAAACAGCGATGATATTGATAGAGCTTCCTTCACTGCAATAAAACTGGTTTGAATCTCGTCCGTTACGAAAACGAAAAAAAGAGTGAATTATATTTGTCTCTGACATCACGTAATACGGCACCACCGACCGACTTTTTGTATCGCTGACGAAATGCCTCACTGTGAGAGAATGAACATCCGTGTGTCAAATAGGTGGCTACTCCCTCAGTTTGCATAGAAAAAAGCGGCTCTTTTCTGACGGCCAGTGACTATGTGTACCGATAATTTCTAAAGTAGAACCACCGACCGACTTTTATACAGGGGCATCTAATGGGCGGCCATTTGGTGGGTGTCGGAGGCGCTGCCTGCTCTGCGTCCAGAAGCCACCCGCTCGTGGAATTAGCGGAGTTTAAAAGCGGGAGGCCTCGCTTTGTGCCTTCCATACAAGGCGGCCATCGCCATCCTCATCTCCGGTGGTTTGTAACTCCAGCAGAGGCTGGGGCTGGGAGACTGTCACGCGGGGAGCGGCACACGGGGAGCGGCACACGGGGAGCGGCACACTGGGAGCGGCACCCACATCACCATCCATGGTATACAAAAAACCCATTCAGAATGTATCAGGACTCGGTAAACCATGACCCATTATTTAAAACCTGTCAGATACCATGACTGTGGTATACGGATTCAAAACCGTAGTATGCGGCCTCAAAGCCATGGTATACGGGAAAATAGTCCCTTTGTGCTACAGAGCAAGAAAGTAGTCTCTAGTGATATACCCTGCCACACGGGAAGCGGCACCCAGAGCCACCGGCCCGGGTGATTGCGGCTCACAGAACTCAGTACAGGCTCCACACTATCACACAGGCATGTGCAGGATTCCAGGACTTCTTGACACATCAAGTGTGATCAATGTAAATCAGAGCAGAACATTTCTCAAGGGATTGGGAGGCGAGGGTTCAAAATAAAAACATGGAAGATGGAGAGCAATATTTACGCAATTCTTTTCGTTTTAGCTCTCAACTGAGACCAGGAATTCACCTAAAGTAACCCAAAACTCTGGAGCTTCCGGAGATTTCGCCCACTGGCCCCTTCGAGGCACTGTCCCTCGATCCTGTGTTTTTTTCTATTTTTAAAGGTTTTATTTGCCTTGGATATTTCAATATCGCTCTTCCAAGCAAACGGGTTTCTAACATTGACAACAATCAACTGTATAGTAATGATAACATGTCTGGGCCCCAGGCAGCCCTCAAACCCCTCCGTACAGTGCTCTGCTGATACATTACATTTCCAGACATGCCAGCTTTCCACTTTCCCAATGAAATCTACGTTTTCCATTTGCAGGATATACATTTTGTTTCCCTGTATAAAACAAATGTTATGTTAGCTGAGCCTCATTCACCAATAAAACAGTGGTTTGAACCTCGCCACAGACCCTCAGTGGCCTGCCGCGGGCGTCACGCTCGTGTTTTCCGCCTGTTCTCGTCTCTCTGAGGCAGCACATGAGACGTATTTGCTGTTTTTTCCGACCCGCCTGCGACTCGTGCAGTCAGAGTGCTGGTTACTAATCCCTGTCTGTCTCTTTACAGTGGAGCCGACACTCCCTCTGGCCATGCGGGCAACATCAAGAAACAACCGAAGGTTTGTCTCACTTTATCTTTATTAACACCTACTTCTTACGACCATGCAAAATTCGTGGTAATATTGAACATGTACCGACATGAGAGCGTTAGTAGTATGTAGAGTTACATTTTCTCCTGGCTATTTAAAAAAAAAATTTAGCTTTTATCTCGGATTACCTTTAGTCAAGATTGGTTTTTTTTTCGAGTTTAAGATACAATAAAGTCAGAGTGACAAGCTTGCTGGTCTAAATAAGGTAAAGGGGTAAATAACCTCAATAGGATATTGGAAAACGTGTCATATCGGGAATGAGGTGAATGGATAATGTTGAATGGTGCCAAATAAATACACTAAGCAGTATATTTGGCTTAAAGTATGCCTCATAGTCTGTTTCCTATACAGAGAGGGCAGCTTTGCATTTTTTCATCTCCAAGAAATTCTCTTCCTTTGTTTTGTATCAAGGGAATTTTATTCAGTTTTTTCTCAAATAGTTACATCCAGATAGTAACGCAAACTGTATAGCAATTTTTGTTCATTTCTTTCATTTCTTAACAGTAACATTTCTGGGGATGTATTTTATGAGCAATTCTCTTTTTTCCGGTTTGTTCGAACATTCAACCTTAGTATTTGCTATAGTTTAAATGTACATAGTAAAGTTTGAGGAGTGAAATCCCTATTAAAGTGTATCAATTTTTTAAAGATCTAATCTTCAGAAGCATTTTCGAAGTACACACTCAGTGCGACTACAGTAAACTTCAGAATTCAAGCGTGAAATCCACTAGTCAATAACACATGCTCATCGGGGGAGGACATAGTGTTCTAGAAGTCAGACTAAAGTGAAGGATGCTCCAGACGAGGATGGCTCATCAGAATGTTGTTGATAAATTCTCTCCCGATCTCGTTCTCAACATTATTACTTTAAACAAAAAGAAGTGTCCCTAATTACCTCTTAATGATACAGGCAAAGCAATTACCGTCTAAATGAGGATTTAAAAACAGAGTTCGCGATTTTGTTATGATTTGTCTAGCTATATTTTATTTTATTTGAAATCCAATAATCTTTACTAATCAAGTTAATTAGAATTGAATCGTTTCTTTCTTGTTGATTTCAGGTGTTCGCCTTCGACCATTGTTTCTATTCTATGGACGAAAACAGCCCGAAATTCGACAGTAAGTGAAAATTCCCTTCCACATTTTACACATTTGGTGAGTGCTGATTGTTGGTCTTTTAAATGCTGGTTCAACCAACACGATCTTTTTGAAAAGCTAGGTCGGGCTGTGTCTTACAGCATCTGGCTGCATCTTGCTGAATCGTCCACATTGTGCAAGATCTGCTTGCCTAAATATCCTATTTGTGTTTCCCCTATTATCACTCACGGTCACCGATCTACCAGAGCGATCCTAATAGACATGCGCACACGATTTATCCCGACCTAACAAGTCAATAAATCGGCATGAATCGGCTCAGTCCGCGCTTTCTGGTGGAACACTCGCTTTAGATATCGACGCTTTATTCCCGATTCGCACCGATCCGATGTCGGCTATAGGCAGTGACCTCATAAAGCGACCCGACTCAGTTCACAGAGTGCCGTCACAGATTCAGCATGGAATAACCAACGTGAGATACATGTATATAGTTATGCAATACTCAAAAACAACATGTCAAATACAGGAGGATTTATCTTGATGCACCTCAGATCCTACACTGGACCATTGGCCCCGTTCTGAATCATCGTTTAACAGATTGAGCCCAAAGAAGAAAGTCCCTCATAAGGAGTCTTTGCCCTTCTCCAACTTTGTGAAGTAGTGAGGGTGATGCGAGCGTTAAAAGTCCGCACCAAAGATCGCCGATTTAAAATATCGTTGCTCTGTTTACATTTGACAACTAATTGTCTGCAATGCCTCTGTAATACCCGATTCATCGCCGCTAAAATCATCTCATGTTCAACTCGTCCACGACGAATTTATCGGGAAATGATGCCAAAAACGCCAAACATTCAGAACGTAAAGCGGTCACAGACTTTTTAAAAATGTTATGCTATCACTTTGCGATTTCTGAGCAAACAGTTTTAAATTCGGTCAGTGGTGGCCGAAGCAGTGAGGAGAGGCGTGTACTGTAGTAGCTGTCTCAGGGCTATCAGTTCACACACTCCATACACTGCCACACTCACACACGCCTCACACTGCCACACTCACACACTCCTCACACTGCCACACTCACACACTCCTCACACTGCCACACTCACACACTCCTCACACCCCACACTTAGTCGTGGCCGTCTCAGGACTATCACACACTCCTCACACCCCACACTTAGTCGTGGCCGTCTCAGGACTATCACACACTCCTCACACCCCACACTTAGTCGTGGCCGTCTCAGGACTATCACACACTCCTCACACCCCACACTTAGTCGTGGCCGTCTCAGGACTATCACACACTCCTCACACCCCACACTTAGTCGTGGCCGTCTCAGGACTATCACACACTCCTCACACCCCACACTTAGTCGTGGCCGTCTCAGGACTATCACACACTCCTCACACCCCACACTTAGTCGTGGCCGTCCCAGGACTATCACACACTCCTCACACCCCACACTTAGTCGTGGCCGTCTCAGGACTATCACACACTCCTCACACCCACACTTAGTCATGGCCGTCTCAGGACTATCAAACACTCCTCACACCCCACACTTAGTCGTGGCTGTCTCAGGACTATCACACACTCCTCACACCCACACTTAGTCATGGCCGTCTCAGGACTATCAAACACTCCTCACACCCCACACTTAGTCGTGGCCGTCTCAGGACTATCACACACTCCTCACACCCACACTTAGTCGTGGCCGTCTCAGGACTATCACACACTCCTCACACCCCACACTTAGTCGTGGCCGTCTCAGGACTATCACACACTCCTCACACCCACACTTAGTCATGGCCGTCTCAGGACTATCACACACTCCTCACACCCCACACTTAGTCGTGGCCGTCTCAGGACCAGCAGCTCACACACTCCATACACTGCCACACTCACACACTCCATACAATGCCACACTCACACACTCCTTACACTGCCACACTCACACACTCCTCACACTGCCACACTCACACACTCCTCACACTGCCACACTCACACACTCCTCACACTGCCACACTCACACACTCCTCACACTGCCACACTCACACACTCCTCACACTGCCACACTCACACACTCCTCACACTGCCACTCTCACACACTCCTCACACTGCCACACTCACACACTCCTCACACTGCCAAACTTAGCTCTCCCAGCACGCCCGCTGGGTACCTGCTCATTAAACATAAAATCAATGACATACACGCGGGCTACCAGCTTGAGCGGGGAATCCATGCTGCGTGGATAATGAGTGGACGCCGCGCGGACTGCTGTCGGGGTGTGTGTGTGTGTTGGGGGGGGGGGGGGGGGGCGGGGGTATTTACCCTCTCTCGTCTGGCTCTAATCAAGTCGTCCGCTTCACCCTTTAACGGCAGGACAATACCTCAAGGCATCGTCGCATTGGGAGAGGAAAATGTCTTAAGGTATTGTCGCACTATGACAGGACAATGCCTCAATGCATTGTCGGGCTACGACAGCACAAAACCACAGGGTATTGTAATGCTAAAGCAGGACAATGCCTTAAGGTAGCAGGATAGCACAATGCCTTAAGGCATTCTCTATGGCAGGACAATGCCTTCAGGCATTGCTGTTCTATGGCAGGACAATGCCTCAAGGCATTGCCAGGCTTTGGCAGGACCATGTTTTAAGGCACATTTTCTGTGGTCTTTAATAAATGGTATAATTTGACCAAAAAATAAATTCTCGATGGATTTTCCTGATTTTTTTTTGGTCATATTACATTGCAGGGTTATATTATATTGCCAGAATAAAAGTCTTTTAAGACAAATGTCACCATAGTTACAACTGGGCTATAACTGTCAAAGCGTCAACATTCGTGCGGCTGCCTGCCGTAGTATATGTGTATGGTGCTGGGGGGCGCTGCCGTGCACCTACCACTCAGGGAAAGGTGTGCCGCCATTATACTGTAATAATGCACACTGTAAACTGTAGGTTATGCCTCTAAATGCAGTTCTCGTGGTGTGCGGGAGTGTGTCGTCCAGACTGCGAACCCTCCTTGAAGACGATGAAGCAGGATGGACACAGACGTGGAGTGGAGGGGATGTGGAGGCGGGCAGACTTGGCGGTCGTCAATGTCGTCTTGGTGGTCGTCAATGTCATCTTGGCGGTGGCGCACTTTGTCGCACATCTTCTCCTTTCCACTGCACATGCGCTCTAATTGCACTGGTGGGTGGTCGCTTACAGTGTTCTGATTGGCTTAGAGGCGGCAAATCGCGTTAGCCAATCAGAGAAGCGGAATATCGTGAGTGCGGAGGAGGGAGGCTGAGGGCGATAATATGGTTATGATGGGCAGCAAACAGCGACGTAATAACATAATGTCGGCTGTGTGAGATGTGTTTACCGAGCCTGACGTCGTGAGTTCAGTTACGGCCACCACTCAGGTACCTTACCCCCATCAAAGAGGTGAGCAACTAGACCGGTCCATTCCGTGTGTACTTACATAGGGACAGGGATGACTAGTAAACATACACGTAATGGGCCAGGCGTTAACATCTGAGATGCTCTAAGGTTAGATACACATGACAATAATCAGAGATGGCAGCTTCCAACGTTTACAAGGGAATCTGGGTTTTCATTTCCAGTTTATAGGATTCATTTTTCTTGTAATGTATAAAACAAAGATAATATATATTTAGCCTGATTCACACCAATAAAACAATGGTTTGGTCTCCCCCACACACCTTATTCCATGGCCAACGCCGATATGTTTTCCATGTTTTTACAGTCTCTCTGAGCCAGTAAATTCCAAGGGACACTTTTTACCTGACCCTATCCGACATCCTTGCAATTTTCAAAACCATGTTGTAACACGTAATAGAGCAGGGTGATGGGCGAGAGGAAATCTGGATAGTGCACATATCGTTTCTACGTGGATTTATTTCGCTGAGCGCGTGGCCAATTCAGGGCTTGTTGTCACAAATAGATCCACGTATTTATTCCTGTTTTGGGAAATACATTTTCTAGTGCCAGAAAGCTGATATGCAAACCAAATCGCATTTCCATTAAAACAGAGGCTAAAACACTGGGTATTCATTTAGGTTGAGTTCTCAGATGGTGGAGGCAGGCGTCCCGAGGCTAGTCACGGTGTTCAGCTGGCTTTGTGTCAGCAGTACTTCTAAGGCCTGGACACGACGTGGCCGTCTGGGATTTCCCCGTGAATGTATCCCTGTTATTATCGCAGAGCACAAAGTAGTGCCCTCGGCTCGTAGCCACATCACTGCTGTAATGGAGCACCACCTAATACAGGTGAATCACTCTGCAATAAAAATAACCCCAAAAACAACATCAACATCAGTACTGCACAGAACAATCTCACCATGGCCGTGCACCATGCAAAACGAGATGGAGTTGATGTTTTACGGCACGAGTTTCATTAATGAATAATCAACACATTATTAATTTCGGGTATGTAATGAATATAGAACCACTTACCAGTGCCATGCTTCATACAAGACTCGCTGCGATGCCATGGTCGACAGCAACGTTTTCCACGTTTTCCTGGTCTCTTTGAGACAGAAACCTCTTCCCTTAAACCTATCTGACATCCCTGGTTATAAATGTATTCTACAACACTTTAATATTATCATATTGAACTCACCAGAAAATAGGTCTACCATTTGAAGGTTAACTTTCTGATGTGCATGTAGGCTTACACAAATAGACCCACATCAGCCTTAATTAAAGCGACCTGGTTGAGTGGGGAGTTAGCTCAGTGGTAAAAAGCACGGGACTTCAGGTCCCACTGCAGCCACTTTTCTCCTTCACCCCCAGCATTGGTAGATTTACTGTTATATCAAAGGCCAATCCTTCTCATACCATGTCTTTGTGGTGTGGGAAGTAAAAGAACTCTCACCTCGGTAAATGTGTAGGGGTGGGATTTCTTCCTACATTCATCTCATAGATTCGGTCAAATCCAAAGTAAGTCTAATTGAACAAATTGGACGTTAAACTACCCAAACAAACAAACAAACAAACAAACAAACGAACAAACCACGTCAGTCCTACCTTTATGTGACTGATCTAAGGGTGAAGAGTTCATACCATCAGGTGCATGTGCAGAAGCTCTCAGTGCCTCAGGCGACAATTAGCATCTCTCACCTCCGGGACCGGCGCCTCACCGGCGTTTACAGCCTCGTCTCGCTAATTGACGAGAGGCGAGCAGCTCGCGATGGCGCCGGTCAATCTCTGCGGCGAGCAAAATGGTTTCAAGTCGTCTCTGTGGTGTGGTGTAGAGCCAGCTGTCTCCTTCATCCCCAGCAGTGGTAGACATACTGCTATATCAAAGACCAGTCCTTCTCATACCCTGTCTATGTGGTGTGGTGTACAGCCAGCTTTCTCCTTCATCCCCAGCAGTGGTAGATTTACTGCTATATCAAAGGCCAGTCCTTCTTATACCATGTCTATGTGGTGTGGTGTACAGCCAGCTTTCTCCTTCATCCCCAGCAGTGGTAGACTTACTGCTATATCAAAGACCAGTCCTTCTCCTACCATGTCTATGTGGTTTGGTGTACAGCCAGCTGTCTCCTTCATCCCCAGCAGTGGTAGACTTACTGCTATATCAAAGGCCAGTCCTTCTCATATCATGTCTATGTGGTGTGGTGTACAGCCAGCTTTCTCCTTCATCCCCAGCAGTGGTAGAGTTACTGCCATATCAAAGACCAGTCCTTCTCCTACCATGTCTATGTGGTGTGGTGTACAGGCACCTTTTTTCTTCATCACCAGCAGTGGTAGATTTACTGCTTTATCAAACAGTGTCCTGCAGTTTCTATGTGGTGTGGGAAGTAAAAGAATGTTACATAGGTAAATGTGTAAGGGTAAAATGTCTCATCCTGAGTGTCTTTTTCCCATAGACTGAAAATTGGGAGCTCGTATGCAATACCCATGTCGTATTTAGAAAGAGAATACTAAGTGGGGGATTATGTCACAAATGGTAGCCAATTAGTCAATGTGAGGGATGAGATTAATTCAGAAACCTACTCAGGTTTATGATTACAGCTTGATCCCATCTCGTTTGAATCGCCATGTAATTCACGCGGCTTGGCTTTGTGTCTTACTACGCTATTTAACCTCGATGGGATTCGAGCTCTGACTGTAAACTTTTATAAGGTTCCTCTATAGAATTCATCTCTTAGATTCGATCCGCACTCTTTTGGTGTCACAGCAGTGAGAATAAACTGAACCTTCAGAAAGTCTGTTAATGGCCTGTAATGGTTGACTGGATGTAAACTCAAACACAAACAAACCCATCCCTGAGATCCCCAGTCTGGGTTCCTGCCCGCTGATTGGCTGCGGTCTTCACGAAGACGAGGCGGCCTACACTGGTCCCCGGTGCCCGCCGCAGCCGGTCCCTCGTCACGCCCCGCTCCCACCTCCCCCACTCTGACCCCAATTTGGGTCAACTGGCGCAGTGCACCTTGGGGGCTGGCGATAGCTATCGATTGCCTATAGCTCATCCCAGAACTGCTCTATCGACGCGGCCTCGTTTCCCATAGCTGAGTCGAGACTGCTCTATTAGCCAGCCAACGATGTGTGCTCCGACCTCGCTCTGAGTTTGGCAGATACAGGAAAACCTCTTTATGATGACAGTACTGACAAATCACGTCCCTCTGACTGGGATACCTATTTATTATGAGATAGTAGAGAACTGACAAATCACGTCCCTCTAACAGGGATACCTATTCATTATGAGATAGTAGAGAACTGACAAATCACATGTCCCAAAATTGGATACATATTTAGTAGGACAAATTACATGTTTCTAACTGAAAATCTCTTTCAAGCAGCTATTGTTCTTTCTTGATATATGATGAAATATCAGGGTATTTCTAACCTGGAATGTAGTAATTTGATTTTTGAATTTAACTTGGCAAGTAGTTTCTTTCATATCTGTCTTCTTGTCTAAATCATGATGAAATTGACCACAGATAATTCCTTTCCCCTGCCCTGCCCTGCCCTGCCCTGCCCTGCCCTGCCCTGCCCTGCCCTGCCCTGCCCTGCCCTGCCCTGCCCTGCCTTGCCCTTCCCTGTCCTGTCCTACCCTATCCTGCCCTGCCTTTCCATGCCCTGCCCTGTCCTACCTTATCCTGCACTGCCCTGCCCTGCCCTACCCTATCCTCCCTTGTCCCCCCTTGCCCTGCCCTGCCCTGCCTTGCCCTGCCCTCCCTTGTCCCCCCTTGCCCTGCCCTGCCCTGCCTTGCCCTGCGCTCCCTTGTCCCCCCTTGCCCTGCCCTGCCCTGCCCTGTCCTCCCTGACCCTGCCCTGTCCCATGTGCCTGTCTTGTCCTGTCCTATCTCACCTTGTTGCTCACACTCTGGTCCTCGGCACATATACGGCGTGTCTCGTCGTGGGCCTCTAGTTCTGGTGGGTGGTGTCTGGGTGGGAGGGTGGGGGTGGTGTCTGGGTGGGTGGGGTGTTATCTGGGTGGGTGGGGGTGGGAGGGGGTGTGGTCAGGTCAGGCAGGTCTCGTTGTTGGCGCCATCTTGGAGATTATCTCAGGCCGGGTTTCCTCAGGGCTCTGTACAGATAGTGGACCCCTGATTAGCCACCACCTGATTGCCCCGTGCATGGCTTCCCTGCAGTCCTAACCCCCCCCCCCCCCCGCCACCAACACGTAAACACCAGCAACGTAAAACAATGTGCAAAGCCGGAATCACAAACGTGACAAATCCCAACACTCACGTGCACCAGGTCAAAACCTTGTCTGTCTTTTTGATCCTTCCAGTTCTTTGCGAATATGCATCAGATTTCAGCCAAAGAGCTGTGAGACATATTGAGAGTCGATTCGATTTGATCACGTGAGCAGTGCCTTGGACGCTGCTTCCTGTATTTGAAATAGTACGAGCGACATGTGGTGAGAAGGACTGGTACTACAGTTTGGAGCTGGTAAATGCACCTTTTTATAAGTGGTATGTAATGATATAACTCTGTGCGAATTACTGATAGATACGTACTAGGAGCAACGATTAAAATACGTCCCTACGTGAAATACGTCCCTCTGTACCACGTGGCAGTCGTTTGACCGGTTTGAATTTGCAAATGTAATTTGTGAGAAGTGCATTGAAACGATAGAATGAGCCGCAGTTCAGCAGTTTCAGCCTTTGTCAAGCACTGAAGACCTGAAATACTGGCAGATAGGACGGGTTTATGTTGTAATATTGTATAAATATATTTTCCTTTTAATTGATCCCCAATATCTGATGCAAATATTTAGGATTCCATATAGAAAAGAAGGTGGTTATGCTTACAGAAGCGTGTAGTCGTGGGTCGTGTCTGAGTGGGGACACACATTTTTGGGAATCTCTTAAAAAACGTCAATTAATTTGTAATTCGATATTCACCGGAAAATCGCCTCCAACCGTGATTCAAAAACAACACCCAGCTCCAAGTAAAGAGAGACTTTAACCGGACAGGGAGGTCAGTTTCCGGCTAGTTTTCTCTGGCCCTGTTTTAGGTTTAACTGTGGACTCCTGTTGTTAGTCAGGTTGGCATGGTAACGGAGTTTTTAGTGTCATGGTAGAACCTGATAAAATGACCGGGGACTCCTCCATATTGGACTTAATCTCTCACATCATACCTGTGCAGCTTTAAGAGAAAACGTGGTTAGCGAGCCCGTAGCGATGACCGTTCTCGGCCTTCCCTCCTGCAACTACGGCCTTCGCCTACGGGATGAAATACCTTGAACTGTCACCACTAGGGGTTCAGTAACATTTCCTCGTGTTCCTCGCCTGTTCCTCTCCCTCCCTCCTTCCCCCTCCTCTGCCCGTCTCTCATACCCCCAACCCCCCTCCTTCCCCCTCCTCTGCCCGTCTCTCATACCTCTCCCCGCTCCTCCCCATCTCCATCACTCCTCGCCTGCCCCTACCACCTCCTTGTTCTATCCAGGCATCGTATTCTCAGGGTTTGTTCCTTTTCACGTCCCCAGGATCATTCTTGAGATAAAGGTAATCCGAGGAGGAAATTGTTTGGAGGTGGGGTAAAAAATGAAAGCCTGCAAGATGATCGAGTGGTATTTGCGTACTTCTGGCCATTCTAGCTCCCAGTTGTGTTCAGGAATTTAGTTAAAATAGCTAAAAATGCAGGGTCTTTCGGGCCTAGCCACCACTCGAGGATGGTCCTGGCCCCATTCAGTGCCTAGGCGGCCGCTGAACCCTCTGTAGATTTTGTTGGTACAATTTCCAGGTCGTATACCCGTTGTACGTATCTAATCCATGTTTCGCTCCTCTTTAGTCTCCTCCTTGCCTTGTGCCCTCACTCTGCCCCTTCTCCCCTGCTCCCCCCCCCTCTCATCACTAAATAGAGATGGCAGCTCTCCTTTAATCCATGGAAATCCACTTTTTCATTTTCTGAACATACATCTATTTCCTCTTGTGTATATGTAATAAAGGTAATATTATTATCTTAGCTTTATTCACACCAATAAACAGTGGTTTGAACCTCCCCCACAGACTCTGGCCCCATGCCATTACCGACTCTGATGTGTTTTCCACATTTTCTCAATCTCGGCGGACCTCGGCAAACCTCGACAAACCTCGGCAAACCTCGCCGCCGTCCCGCCAGATTTATGGACATCTTTCTCGCTCTGATGAACGATGAAAGTGGGGCGGCGAAAGCCCGGTCTCCATGGCAACACTATCAAAGAGGCCGGCAACCCGTACCCGCCGCGCATAGCAACAGTAGCCAGGGCGCCCCGCGTCCATTGTGCCCGCTCGACCAATCAGAAAAGCGCGCCGCAATAGATGGCTTCCGGTTGCAGGTCAATGGGCGCTCCTCCTGTAATGGTCGGGAAGGCCGGTATCCCCAGACTTCCTCCTATTCTGGGCTCCATCGAATAAAATGGTGAGAGTGGGAATAGCAATGAGCAAAACGTACAAAGAAATGCTCTTTATTTTGCCTCGAAGACGCTTCACGAGGCCGTGAAGTAGGGGCGGGTATAAACAGGAGGTGACGTGCAGCGTCGTGCCCGTTTGTCTGATGCCGCTGGGAGGGCAGGTTTTTAGAGGCAGCACGCTCCTAACACCAGCCTCGTGCCCGTTTGTCTGGTGCCGCTGGGAGGGCAGGTTGTTAGAGGCAGCACGCTCCTAACACCAGCGTCGTGCCCGTTTGTCTGATGCCGCTGGGAGGGCAGGTTGTTAGAGGCAGCACGCTCCTAACACCAGCGTCGTGCCCGTTTGTCTGGTGCCGCTGGGAGGGCAGGTTGTTAGAGGCAGCACGCTCCTAACACCAGCCTCGTGCCCGTTTGTCTGGTGCCGCTGGGAGGGCAGGTTGTTAGAGACAGCACGCTCCTAACACCAGCGTCGTGCCCGTTTGTCTGGTGCCGCTGGGAGGGCAGGTTGTTAGAGGCAGCACGCTCCTAACACCAGCATCGTGCCCGTTTGTCTGGTGCCGCTGGGAGGGCAGGTTGTTAGAGGCAGCACGCTCCTAACACCAGCCTCGTGCCCGTTTGTCTGATGGCGTTGGGAGGGCAGGTTGTTAGAGGCAGCACGCTCCTAACACCAGCGTCGTGCCCGTTTGTCTGATGGCGCTGGGAGGGCAGGTTGTTAGAGGCAGCACGCTCCTAACACCAGCGTCGTGCCCGTTTGTCTGGGCAGCTGGGAGGGCAGGTTCTTAGAGGCAGCACGCTCCTAACACCAGCGTCGTGCCCGTTTGTCTGATGGCGTTGGGAGGGCAGGTTGTTAGAGGCAGCACGCTCCTAACACCAGCGTCGTGCCCGTTTGTCTGATGGCGCTGGGAGGGCAGGTTCTTAGAGGCAGCACGCTCCTAACACCAGCGTCGTGCCCGTTTGTCTGATGGCGTTGGGAGGGCAGGTTGTTAGAGGCAGCACGCTCCTAACACCAGCGTCGTGCCCGTTTGTCTGATGGCGCTGGGAGGGCAGGTTGTTAGAGGCAGCACGCTCCTAACACCAGCCTCGTGCATCGCTCTCAAAGGCGGCCCGGGTGACATGCTTATCGAGAAGCTCAGTGATAATGGTCATTTGCTGATGAGTCTTGTGATAGCGATACTCAGTGTTAAGAGTGGCCGGGTGGTGATAGGTACTGATCTTTTATTGTAGACGCTGCTGAGGTGTAGATTCTGTGATTGTCTGATATTTCTATAGATTATAGGATATTACTGTAGTATGTAGGATGTTCTGATGTACAGATAATTCTATCATATAGATACTTGTTTTATTGGGAATGGATAGAGTGTGGTCTAACATCAAACCCTATTTGGATAGTGAGATTTCACCTTTAGTGCTTTGATCAGCATAATAGTGAACCGAGGGCGTAGGTCACATACAATACACGACGTTATTTTCTGAGATATTGTAGAGTTATAGAGCGATTGAATTTCAGACATTGCTTAGTTATAATATGGTATGGTTTTAGTATTAGTGAGGTATAATAAATTGTGATTTTCATATATTGCATCTACAAACATGGCTTTTAGTTTTACTATGCTGCAGATGGATTGTCAAATATTACAAAGTCAGAAAGTGTTTTGATTTTGGTGAATTACTAAGGTATGGCGTGATTTTCAGAATTTACTGATTATAGCATGGTTTGGTCTATGAAGGAGGTGTAATTTTTCTTTATTTTCTGGTATTCCTGATATCTAGAAACATTGTTTGCAGGATGTTACTGAGCAACAGGTATATTGATCTTCAGATATTACTCAGTTAAAGAGTCGCTTGATTTTGGTATATTACTGAGGGATAGAGAGATTTGATTCCCAGACATTACCCAGATATAGCATGGTTTGATTTTAAGATATGAGTGTGTTGATATCCAGACGTTACTGAGGTATAAGCATAGTTTGATATATCGCAACATTTCCTGTACAGTATTACTGCGCTATGTGTAATTTAGGGACCTTTCTAATCCCCTTCTAATTGCCCGCTGCTCGGTGCTACCTGTCACCTTCCAGGCCCCGTATTTATAGACGGACGGCCGCTTGACGTTCTCTTACACCTGGGCGGCTGTTAACTCCGTCCCCGTCACATAGACGGCGCTCTACACCACCTGGAGCTGTGCCCTCAGCATGGCGCAGTGGGGCGGGGCTTCGGCCCAGTCCGTTAAGGTCACATGTCCGCAGCATGGCGCAGTGGGGCGAGGCTTCGGGCCGCCCGAGTGGGGTTTCGGCCCCGTCCGTTAAGTTCACGAGTCCTCGGCATTGCGCAGTGGGATGGGGCTTCGGCCCAGTCCGTTAAGGTCACAGACCAACATGGGCACAGAAGACACCCAAACACATGTAGAGGTTTTCAAAGATGGCAACTCAACGTTTTTCAGTATATTAAGCTCTTTTTCCTTGTGTAAAGCTAATATTAAGGCAAAGGTAGAATTGAACTTCTTTACAGACCCATGCTGTGGCCGGAAATCTTCTTATTTTTATTTGTTGTCCACATAAAATATACCCCACCTTTTCTGACCCTAACTGACATCCCTGTGTAGTTTTTATATGCTGGCCCTCATGTTGGGATTTCTCCCCAGCCATATATGTCAACAGTTCGTATTACATACTCCAGGGGCGTTTCCCTTTAAGTTGTATTGGGTATTTGTTGGTAATGCTCAGATGGCCTTTGGACTATTGCAATATATGTATCTTTGTTGTTCGTGTGTATTTATACCTCAGTCCTTAAACACATGTCAATAAGGGTTGATCTGTTTGCTGCGTATCTCTCGTACCACACTCATTGTATCACCTGGTGGTTCTGCAGTGGGCCGCCCCTTCACGTGTGTATTATTCAACCCTCCTCGCTGTGATTCAGTGTTTGGGGTGAATCCTATCCGTGTTGATATCGCGCACGACGAGGAGTGTGGTCGGTTTGCAGCAGAGCGATGTGAACCTGTGAGAAGACACGGTCAGGAGCTTGTCTCTGCTTCATGTCGTCATCAGACTCCGCTTCTCAGAACTCGTCAAAGCTCAGAGAGCAAAGACAATAAATCCACAACGAGAGAAAAACGCGGGACCACGCGGGGCGGGCGGCGGGCGGCGGGCGGCGGGCGGCGGGCGGCGGGCGGCGGGCGGCGGGAGGCGGGCGGCGGGCGGCGGGAGGCGGGAGGCGGGCGGCGGGCGGCGGGAGGCGGGCGGCGGGCGGCGGGCGGCGGGCGGCGGGCGGCGGGCGGCGGGAAGGCGAGCCGCTCCCCCGTCTGATGTCCCGCCATGAGTCGCCTTTGTCTCCCCTGTTTTATCAGACAAGGAATTAGCGTTTGGTGAAATGGGAAAAAAGTCTCCCCGTGTGTGAATTTACACAAAATCCCGACCAGAAGAAGGCGCTGAAGCTGGTCGACACACTTGGCGTGTCCATTTCTTGATGTGGAATTAAATTTGATATCTGAGTTGAAAATATTATATCCAACATTGGCAAGTGTCAAATGAACCAATGAATTGTGTACAATTTGTATAGGGCAGATAGCTATTGTGTTACAAGGAGGCCAGTTTTCCATCTTTCCGTGGAAATCCACTCTATTTCCACCTTTCTGTCTCACCCCAACTGACAACCCTGATGTTGCCTCCCCATTCCAAATAGAACACCAGGTGGTGGGTTCAGTTACCAATGGATTTTAAAAGATTCTATTTCTAGGGTTGCTGTAGAGGGGTTTCAGCCTTATCTCGTGATTATCAGCATATTATCACAACTGATAACAACTGTTGTCCATCGTTATCATAGCTTTCCCTGGCAGTTGATGGTGGAACTCGCAATCACTCTGTGCCCTATGTGTCTGTGTAATTTGCGACATAGTTATGACGTGATCCGCAAAGAATCTGGAGCAACAATCTCCTCCTCGAACCACTAGTCTGCGATCCGCAAATTCATCGCAAACGTGGAGCAACGTCCCTCCGTGGTGTAAAACCAGTGAGGAAGGCTGAATCTTGACATGCATGACCAAGAAACCCTGCTTTGTGAAGGTTTTTGTGAAAGCTGTTCACGTAGTAGTGAAAAGAGTCGATAGTTCCATAATTCACGGGTGTTCTCAGGAGTGCTGCTGGACGCCAGCTTCGATCAGTTCACATTGTGACATGTTTCATGTTTAATGGCGGCGCCGACGGGAAGCCTCACGGCCCGTGCAGCGTGTCGCTCCGTGTGCGTCGGAGGAAACGGGGCCTGCGTCAGCGGGCGGTATGTGAGTCCTATCTCCCTCCATGTCCCCAGTAGTCCCAGGGTTGTGGGTTCATGTCCCACGACAACCACCTTTCTAATATACACATAAAATGCCAAGCCTTCACATACCATATCTCTGCGATGTGGGAGGTAAAATCTCTCACCTTTTTTGACTCTCCAATGGTCATTCTTGAGATCATTGTAAATCCAAGGAGGCATTCTTTATGGTTGGTGGTTGAAAATAGAATAGTGAAAGATGCTCACCCTGCTTTGGGACCCTCTTGGGGCCCTAGGCGGTCTCCAAACCTCCCGACGATTTCTTCTTTAAAAAAAAATTATTTTGCAATTCCGCAGTCCCATGCCTGGAAGTTGTTTTCCGATTGTTTTTCTATATTATCTAGGGCTATTCTTGCGACACGATATAATACAGGATTGAAGTAGAAAAAACAAGATTTCACCCTTCTTTAGAAGATATTGCCCCTCGGCTTGCGGCGTGGTTGGGCCCGTGTCTGGGGCGGACGTCTCCCTCACGTCCCCCGCACAGAGTTATCACCAGACTCAACACAGAGCCGCGCGCCGGGATTAGGAGCCACCGCGGAGACAGTCTCACAGATTAAATCTAATCCGTGAGAATCACGCGGAGACGTGTGTCATAAATCGGCCCCCGCTGATGTCGGACACAGCTGACTGGCGTTTATCATCGCAGTGCGGGTGGCGCAGTGAGGGACGAGGCCCCGCACCGACCCCCGTCATCTTATAGTGCACCCTGTCTCGAGATTTATTGGATTTTGGCTTTATTACAGAGATGGCAGCTTTCCATTTTTCAATGGAAATCCACTTTTTTCATATTGAGTATATAAGATTACTTTTCCTTGTGTAAAACAAAAAATGATATTAACCGAGCCTCATTCATGCCACTAACACAGTGGTTTGAATCTCCCCTCTCTCCCGCAACCCATGCTGTAGTTTAGATGGACCCGTTTGCCATACCCTCCCGGTCTCTGAGGCAGAAAATTCCATATAAAAGATATTGCCCTTTTCATATTGAGCCGGACTGGCGTCCATGTTATTAAAGACTTTATTTGCTTCAGTCGTGATACGTAGACATGTGTCAGGTCCGGATGTTTAATATGTGAAAGTAAATGGGAAAATCTCAGCTGCCACTTTCTTATTTCAATCATGCATAAAGGTGGCAGGTCTCATAAACGTCCAACCTGACAACATAAACGTCTATAAGTTTTAGGATTGCCTCCGCAGGAAAAACACAGATGGTATTTTATGCTGTAATAGATGGACTCTCTGATGTGAGATTATTTAATCAGGGCAATGGGCAGACTGGGTGCCTCAGCGTCTTTAACCCTTTCTCGTCAGGGCAATGCAGTATGGTAGGAAAATTCCACATAGCATTGCCATGGGCATAGGTAGACAATTCTATGTCTTACATAGACGCAATTGGCTGTGTGCTCCCTGTAATTCTGTAGAATAACAGAAGGTTCAAATAATGATTTATGAATTAGTTTTAGGTTTGTACATTTTAAACAACATGGACCAGAGGCCTGGCCTACAAACATCACAATTCGTGACGCTGCCTGCTCAGTATATGTGGATTGTGAATGATATGCGGCTGTTAAAGGGTAAACTGCGCTCAACCTCAATTCCATTTCCTGTTTGATGCACTTATTTTCTCAATGCTAGCAGTTTAGTGAGCAATTCATAAGCCTTCAGTTTGTCCTCCACATAAGTGGGTATTCATTTAGAGGTTCGGCCGAGATGTTCACAGCGATTCCCTCCACTGATAAAGATCAGAGTAAGTCGTCGGTAGTTGTATTTATATCTGTATGACAACTGGACTCCGCCCATTACTCCTGCAGGAGGTTCTGACATGTCAGAATCTCCTGCAGGAGGTTCCGGAAAAATAGTCCTGTCCATAATGAGGTCGAATCATCATGTACTTTGAAATAGGTTTCTTGAATGTTCATTCAATGTTAATTATTTAGCATTCATCATAATAATCTCATTTACCATCAGAAATCGCTGTCATAACAGACTTTGCTTGCTAAAATCATAGGTTGATGCTGAACTAAATTATTGGGGTAAGTCTACACCGAATTACTGCCACGCTTGACAGTGCTGTGGTGTCTGGAACTAAACGTCCTCGTAGTTGACTATGTAATATCCTCGCTATTCGCTCGCATATTACTACGCGTCAACTACTCGGAGATTACGGCCACTCGTACACAAAACCAGTCACTATTGTGTATGTGATAATAATCCATTGTAATGATTGTGAGATGAGGCTAACCCCCCCCCCCCCCTATGGTAAGCCGTAAAGAAATGAAACAATCCATTGATAACTACACCCGCCAACTGATGTTTTGGGGGGCATCAAGGGCAAGATGGCTGCATCCATGACACGATAGATATCGTCCCCTGTGAGAACGTCCAGTCTGGGTCACGTGTAGACCGTCAGGAGTAGACAATCCGTCCTCAGTCTCTCCTCTTAAATATCACGTGGCCGGGCCTCGCACACGCATGCGTCAATAGAATAAACGCTAACTGCGCATGCTCCAACCTCACGCCTTCTCGCTAGGGCGGCGCCACCGGTGACACAGCGTCTCCGACACGCGAGTCGCACCTCACCGGAAGTGGCCGTTTTCCCCGCGTGTTCGACATGCGCGCGCAGCCGGAACGCCGGATGTGGGAGTGATTGGGGACGCGGCCGTCAGGCGGCGCGGTGGGCGTGAAAGAACCGGTAAGAATGTTATAAGCAGCCCGCCTCTTTCACCGATGATGACGTCATTAGCTGCCAACATCGTTAGCTGGTGTCTGGTGTGCGCGCCAACAGGCCTTCTGCTGATTACCGGCGTGTGAAAGGCCCGGATGTGAAGTACGTGCGTGTTTTGTGTGTGGGGGTGGGGGTGGGGGTGGGGGTGTATTTCACGGGAGAGCTTCACCCTCTGTGTATTTTTGTAAGAAACGGAATCCCGAGCTCCCCGTGCTACACATGTACTATAAACACGGGGGAGATCCTTTACTCGAGCTCGATAGTACTATTATTAGTAGTTTTTAAGGGCATGGTGGAAACGTCATAGACAGCAGTTTTTAACCCGTCCCTTTGTCTTGTATCATGAATTGTAATATATCTGTGCACATATATCTTAAGTTACTAGCCTCTGCTGACCAAATGGTAACTGTAAAATATTTACAGAGTTTCCAGGAGATTTCCATATTCCACAGTGTGCAATATGGTGTTACTCCACACTTTGACGTAAAAACATGTTGCTATGCGTGTTACTAAGTGACAATGTCACATTGACGTCATAATGCCGCTTCCGATATTCCTTGATCAATCTCCAACCTGATGTTCTGGCTCTCCACTCCATACATACACACTCCCGTAGAATTTGCATATCGGGCACAATGACCTCAAAGCATACAGGACGGTACTATCTCTACATGTTTGTATTGAATCGACAGGGACCAGATTTATTACGAATTAAAGCAAATTGTGGTGAATTTCTACATTCCATTGATGAAGAAAGGTATATAATAAAGGGGAATACTCATATAGTGTAAATGAGCATTCCCCAAATACTCAGTGCTAAATAGATAACCTCAAACACTTCCCCTAAATACTGAACTAAATAACACAACATGTACTCAATATCACAAATGACCCACTCCAGACTTACACGAGAATACCTTCTGAAAAGAGAAAATTCCCCATTAACCCGAGCATGCAATGTGCCTATAACTATTCAGCTTATCCTTCTGACCTGTCAAAGGGTACAAGAAAATAGAAGAAAGTACTTGAAAAATAGTAACAACATGAAAAGATATCATCAGCTTTTTGAAAGAGACAATCTCTTTGATTGTTTATGGAATATTTGAAAAGAATTGATTCAAAGAAGTCTACGAAAGTGAAAAGCTTAAATCATTGAAAGTCCCTATATACCCTCAAGGTCCCCTGGGACTTGAAAGTACAAATAAACAAACTTGACAAATGTTCGCTCGCTGTGCACGTGGTAGTAGTGTATGGAGAGTGAGATTTTCATGTGGCGAACTTTCCGGCGAATCGGGGCCACTGTCTGTGACCTGTGGAGGAGAGGTGAACATGAACCATTTCGGTAACCTTCATATAACAAATTGGTCTGTGATACGGCCTCAACAAAAACCCACCGGAGACAATAAACATCTGCCTCCACCGACATACTGCGGGGCTTGCGTACGATGGTGGCAAAAGTCAGCCGATGAAAATTCCCAGCAGGTTAAGGTTTCACAGTGAGTGACGAGTGTTGGCACAGCTCCAGCCTGCACGTGTCAACTGGACACGGTTCCCACAGTTATCTCTGACATCATTTCTGTTGGGGGAGGCACATCACTGGCCGATTTCTATTGAGACAGAAATCATTAAGGATTTCCTTGGCCAATAGAAACCTGGCTTATTATTTCGGTTTGACCTGTAGGTCCAGACCGAAATATATTAGGGGAGACGGGGAACAGTTTTTGCGGCTTATATTATAATACATTACAGTAATATATTCAGGAATCCTGAATTATTATACCCTCGATACCCTCGATACCCTGTGGTGAACTGGTCAGATGTGGTCCGCACCCGGCGACAGTAGTGTATTTTTATATATTGCGCAGGCACCCGTTACGGTTCAATGAATACCTACTAGCGGGTGGGGCCATGGGGGTGTGCTATTTTTGTTCAAACCGAAAGTATGGCAATGCCATATCAACATTCACCTTATGAAACCATCTGGTGTAAATTGTTAAAGAATTGACGTGTAGTAATACAGCGTCCAATATTGTATTTTGAGGTCAGCCGTGAGTGGTTTACAGAGCTGCGTGTTAATCCATTATCCATCTTCTCCAATGAATTAGACCCAGGAACTGCCATATTATACCGTCTAACAGCTGGGACCATTACTTTGCTCTCCTGCACAGAAGGACTATTTTCCGGTAATTAATGGCCTTGTGGCCGTGATCAATAGATACAAATCTGTGATTATGGTTTGTGACAACACAGAACCAAATGGTATTAGTTTATTGTAGCCCCATACAGTTTTGATAGTGACTTTATAATCAGTGGATTATATAAGCAGCGAGAAAAGCCGAATATAAGTTAGTCCCTGTATACCCTGGGGGTCTCCCGGGACGTTAAACAGACACACAGACAGACGGACCGTGGGGGGCGGGGGGGGGGGGGGCGTGGTTCGGTGGCTGTAGAGAGCCCGCAGATAACGGGCTCAGCTGCGATTCATTGACGGCATTAATCGGCCATGAACGCCACATTGTGGACATTAAAATCCGCCCTTTTTTTGTTTAATTATCCTGAAAGGCGGAATCATTGGCGGGGCTTATCAAACTCCAGCAGGATGGCAGTTCACTGCAGAACGCGCCTCCTCCAGGCGCCCGTCTTAAACGGTCGACGCGCGTCAAGTGGAGTTTCTGTTTACAGTCTACGCAACTGTTGCAAACGGACTGAAATAACAGAAAACTCGGAAAAGTCTTTTTCCCTAGTCCTATCATCGCTTCCCAAGCCATGGATTCCAACGAAAACATGGATATTTACTATCCTGACTTGTTCGCAGTAATCTCGGGAAGTATTTATCATTTGATTGTCATTAATAACTGTAGTGGGAGCAATGAATGATGACTCCGATGGAAATTAACTTTGCAGGTGGTACTGCATATCGTAATCTAGATTATAGCCTACATGAGTGATGAGGTGGGGTAAGCGTTACGTTCACCCCCGTCCTTAATCTCATTATGTCAGTGATAAGCAAGATAAGTAGAAACTCGTGTATCAGCTGCAGTATGTGTTTATATGTGAGTAACAAACCAGCCCCATTTACCGTCTATTGTAAACACTCGACACAGATTAAAAATAACAAATATAAGGTAGTTGGCTATATATAAATGATGAACATATTACCATTATGCAATACCAGGATAGATGCAATGCCCTGAAAGTATTGATACGATATCAGGATAGTCAGGATCCAATGCCGGATAGTCGGGATATACTGCCAGGATAACTGGTCTAGTTGATGTAACGATGAAGGCATCACGCCCGCCCCGCGCCCCCGCTACCCAGCGATCCACACTGAAGTGAGGCCCGGCATGTAGATGAGAGGATGTCTTGGCACGCCTCGTGTCCACTACAGCGTGAGAGAACGGAGAGGTCGTCGTCGTCACACAGCATGCCCCCACGTCCTCCTCTCCCACCACGGAAACCTGCGTATTCATGGGAACCAATCAGCATGATTCTTACACCATGGGAACCAACCAGCATGATTCTTACACCATGGGAACCAATCAGCATGATTCTTACACCATGGGAACCAATCAGCATGATTCTTACACCATGGGAACCAATCAGCATGATTCTTACACCATGGGAACCAACCAGCATGATTCTTACACCGTGGGAACCAATCAGCATGGTTCTTACACCATGGGAACCAATCAGCATGATTCTTACACCATGGGAACCAATCAGCATGATTCTTACACCATGGGAACCAATCAGCATGATTCTTACGCCATGGGAACCAATCAGCATGATTCTTACACCATGGGAACCAATCAGCATGATTCTTACACCATGGGAACCAATCAGCATGATTCTTACGCCATGGGAACCAATCAGCATGATTCTTACACCATGGGAACCAATCAGCATGATTCTTACACCATGGGAACCAACCAGCATGATACTTACACCGTGGGAACCAATCAGCATGATTCTTACACCGTGGGAACCAACCAGCATGATTCTTACACCATGGGAACCAATCAGCATGATTCTTACACAAAAATCGGAAGTGCACTGAGTGACCTTCACCTTTAATCTCACATTCAATTCAGTGTCCCACGAACACACACGCCTCTCTTCACCACTGAGTCCTGTGCCAGTCTCTGAGCCCCCCGCAGTCTCCGAGCCCCCCGCAGTCTCCGAGCCCCCCGCAGTCTCCGAGCCCCCCGCAGTCTGAGAACCTCCTGGTGGAGGTAGGCGTGACCCAGAACTCCATCGACAGTGTTTAATGAAGGCACGTGGTGGCCCTCCGCGCCCTTATAACCGTCATGCAGAGATGGCAGCTTTACACCTTTACCTGGGAATTCATGCTTTCATTATCAGTTATGGCAGATCCACTCTTTCATTTTCAGTATATATTATTTTCCATGTGTACAACAAAGATGATATTAAACATCACCTGATGAAGCGCTTTGAACTTGTGCAAAACGTCGTGATATTTGATTGATATTACTGACACCATTTCCACCGTCATAACAAGAACTTCAAATAAAATCAGCTGTATCGGTATTTGTTTGCATTATACCTCCACCAAAGATGATATCATTTGAGCCTCGTTCATGCTGATGAAGCAGTGATTTGAACCTCTCCACAGACCCCCAATCCCGCAGCCGATTCGAACCTCTCCACAGACCCCCAATCCCGCAGCCGATTCTCACATGGTTTCTACTTTTTCTTGGTCTCTCTCAGGCAACAAATTCCGGATGAAATAATGCTACTTTTTTCCTGACCCAACTGACATCAATATCCAATAATCTAAGACCGTTGAGAAGAGTCTGCTGCTGGAAATGGTGGAGATTGATTTTAGGAACCTGCCCCAGCCGTCACTTACGGCGGGGGGCGGGGGGCGACTGGCTTTCTGCTGACTCAGCAGTCTTTTAGGTGACGGGAATAGAAAGTCACGTTCAGCTCATGACACACTACAAGACTCCACACAGACCGGACATGGCAGGACGAGACACAGCAATGCGTCCTTTACTATGATCAGAAGTCCGATAACTTTTCCTACAGTGGAAATGGGGATGTGGGTATCTTAATGGTTTATCTGGAAGTTGTTAATATGATGTGACGAGGTGTGTGTAAGTGGGCGCGAAATCGTTGTCCATGCTCGTTAACGTCCAAATGGTTATTGTTGAGACCAGGGAAAATCCATTCAAGAACTTATATATACATATATATATATATATATATATATATATATATATATATATATATATATATATATATATATATATATATATATATATATATATATATATATATATATATATATGTCAATACACTTGTATGAATATATACTTTATCTAGCATGCTTCATGTAATAAGACCAGTTGAGACAGGGTGCTGGCCCGTTGACTCACCTGCGATACGTCGACTTAGTGCTATACGGTGGTTTAAGGGGTCACGGTATAAATGTCGTTGTTTCACTATTGAGGTCCTTCTCCAGTGCTCGCTGCACGTGCCGGGCGTGTAGAGGGCGCCCCGAGCACGACCCACACGGCGACACACGGCGACACACGGCCGCCCAGCATCACGAGTGGAGCCTGGCCGCGCCTAGTTAGCATTCTCACCACACCCACCGCCCTGACACAGTGAGCAGCCCGGGCAGGGTGCAGCCTCAACGAGCACCCAACAGCCAAGAGGCGCCGGAATCGAGGTGTGGTCTGTCATTGTTGTCGAAGTTCTAAGGAAAGAACATAATGATGCCAGAGAAAGTATCTTTATCGTAAATGGAGCCTTGCTCATTTTATCGAGAATTTAAATAGAATCATGACGTTGCGTATTGTTTTCAGTCATTCCTTTTTTTTTTTATATAAGTAATTATAACTGGACCAAAAATCGTAGAAATAAACAATACTCCATGAGTTTGGATGTGCAGTAATCATCATCGAGGCGAAGCCAAGTGATGATTACAGCGCATACAAACTCATGGAGTATTGTTTATGTCACGATTCGTGTACGGTTCTTGATTTTTCTCACCCCTTTCATTGACAATAGAATAACATCACAATATCAGATTAATTGAAATATCATATGCAAATCCTTTTAGGAACATATAAATCTCTATGTTGATCTCTGGTCTACTTTATCAAATCCTGGCCACTGATTGGCCAGTCTTATTCCCTTCCTACAAACGAGAGGCATCTTATTCCCTTCTTTACAGAATTGAGGCATTTTATTCCATTCCTACATTCATGGACCATTTCTACAGACACTGGTACTTCTCCACGTCATGTGACGTCATCGCGACCTGGAATGACGCCAAGCGTCGCATACTTCACATTGTGTTGTCCTGTTTTGTTCATGTCCTAACACTTCAGAAATAGGGCCCCACTTGTGTTTGACATCTGGTACATTACCGGAGATGTAAGTCGATTACGGGAAGTGCGTTTTAAGTAGTGCAGTGTTACTTTGTACCTCCCTCCCACCCTGCCTGTCCGCCTCCCTCCCTCCCTCCCTCCCTCCCTCCCTCCCTCCCTCCCTCCCTCCCTCCCTCCCTCCCTCCCTCCCTCCCTCCCTCCCTCCCTCCCTCCCTCCCTCCCTCCCTCCCTCCCTCCCTCCCTCCCTCCCTCCCTCCCTCCCTCCCTCCCTCCCTCCCTGCCTGCCTGCCTGCCTCCCTCCCTCCCTCCCTGCCACCCTCCCTGCCTCCCTCCCTCCCTGCCTCCCTCCCTCCCTCCCTCCCTCCCTCCCTCCCTCCCTCCCTCCCTCCTTCCCTCCCTCCCTCCTTCCCTGCCTGCCTGCCTGCCTGCCTGCCTGCCTGCCTGCCTCCCTCCCTCCCTCCCTCCCTCCCTGCCTCCCTCCCTGCCTCCCTCCCTCCCTGCCACCCTCCCTGCCTCCCTCCCTGCCACCCTCCCTGCCTCCCTCCCTCCCTGCCTCCCTGTCTGCCTCCCTGTCTCCCTGCCTCCCTCCCTCCCTCCCTCCTTTCCTCCCTCCTTCCATCCTCCCTCCCTGTATTCGCGTCCCGACCCGCCGCCCTTCCCGTTCTATGCCTGCCTGTCATAGCCGTCTCCGGTCGGCGTATATTTCACACATCACGTCCTGTGCTGGCGGCGGGTGCCTGGCTCTACGCGCTGTTTACTTGACGAGCAGCTCAGTGAGCAGCTCGGTGAACAGCTCAGCGAGCGGCGCAGTGCCGTGCTCAGCGGAGCGTGAAACGGGCGGCGAGCTGCTGCGTCACGCTCGGCTGACTTCTCTATGACGGCCGGAGACGGCGCTCTCCCGCCGAGCCGCGCTCCACTCTCCCCGCACATCTTACGTGGCATTCACACTTAGTAATCTCTGCCGCAACCCGCTCACTTAATTGTACGCAAACTGAAACTACATTCAAGATGCACGACAGTGAAACTGTCAACCATACGGAAAGCCAAACCATGAACATAGTAAGAGTGGGGACAGATTTTTAATTCGCCTCGATGATAGTTACATTGGCATCCTAACGCGTGGAGTATTGTTTATTTTATAATTCGACTGCGGTTTTGATTTATCTCACCCCTTTCATGGACATTAGAATAGCATCACAATATCAGAATGCTATAGGAATGAGGAACGTTTAAATGTCCATGTTGATATCTTGTCTTCTCTCTGAAATCCTGGCTGCTGATTGGTCAATCTCACATGACGTCATCTCTCGTCACTCCGCCACGGCCATGGCATAGTATTGGCACTTTACCTGGGTGATCGTTGATCATAAATCAATCATAAAGCACTCTTCAAATTGCTCAGATATTAGGAGATATGAAATATAGTATGGGGCAGATCTTCCCCAAACAGGTAGCATGGCACAGAGATACAAGCAGGGCGCAGGGTATCTGCTTGGAGAGTGAGCCCGCTCAGCGGGGGGGAGTTGTAAGACTAACCTTCACTCGTTTAAAAGTGCCTTTACGGGAACGATCTCGGCAAGTTTTGAAACTCACGCTCCATAAAAAGATGAACACTTTGTCAAAATGCGATTCCTGCTGGTTTATAGCGGTGGAGAAACTTTGAGGCGGTTTAGTGAAGCCTCGATGTGTGATGAAGCACATCGGTTCCTCGTCAATTTCCATCACATCCTCATCCCGTTTACATATTGGGAGTATGCGGGGCGGGGTCCGGAGGTGAAGGAGATTCCCGGGTGAGGGAGGGTGAGGGAGGGTGAGGCGGGGCGAGGTGGCCGCGCGTCAGGCCGCGCGTCAGGCCGCGCGTCAGGCCGGGCGTCAGGCCGGGCGTCAGGCCGGGCGTCAGGCCGGGCGTCAGGCCGGGCGTCAGGCCGGGCGTCAGGCCGGGCGTCAGGCCGGGCGTCAGGCCGGGCGTCAGGCCGCCCGCCTCGTCTCACACCCTGTCGGCAATTAGGGCCATCCATAACGTAAGTAAGCACAGAGATGGGGGCAGAGGGGTTCCAATAGTTCAGAAATTCTGCGTACATACTTTATGGATAGCCCGTGGTATGTTTTAAGTCAAGGATGGCAGTTTTCCTGTTATTATGGAGATCATTGTTTTCATTTCCAATTTGTATAATTATTTTTCTTGTGTAAAATATTGATGTGTTTTCATGGTATCTTTGTCTCTATTGGGCAATAAATTCCACTGAAAAATAGTTCCACTTTTATGTGACCCTTCCCATATACCATTTACCCAATGTTTGCAAACATGCCTCTTGGTACGCTCATCACTGCCAGTGATCTCCTCACCTTACTGAGTCACGTTTGTGGTTAAATTAACAATTCTTTTCTCTCCATTTCAGGTCAAGAAAAGGTCTTCAACTCTCTGGGTCGGGATCTCCTGAAGCACGCTTTCGAGGGTTACAACGCCTGCATATTCGCCTATGGCCAGACAGGTGAGTCACTGATACAGAGTTTTAGTGGTATTCACCTATGATCAGTCAAGTGGGTTATAACCAGAGTTTTAGTGGTATTCACCTATGATCAGTCAAGTGGGTTGTACACAGAGTTTTAGTGATATTCACCTATGATCAGTCAAGTGGGTTGTACACAGAGTTTTAGTGATATTCACCTATGATCAGTCAAGTGGGTTGTGCACAGAGTTTTAGTGATATTCACCTATGATCAGTCAAGTGGGTTGTAACCAGAGTTTTAGTGGTATTCACCTATGATCAGTCAAGTGGGTTGTAACCAGAGTTTTAGTGATATTCACCTATGATCAGTCAAGTGGGTTGTAACCAGAGTTTTAGTGATATTCACCTCTTGTGAGATTGGGTGAGGTGCAGACAGAGTTTTAGTGATATTAGCCTTTGGTCTGACACGTGATTTGTATGGACTTACAGAACACAAATTACAATAATATATGCTATGTCATTCAATAGGAGGCAGTGAAGAGCAGTGGTCTTTTAACCCCAAGGTTGTGGGACTTTGTGGGTTTGAGTCCCACTGCAGCCACTTTTCTCCTTCACCCCCAGCAGTGGTAGACTTACTGTAATATCAAAGACCAGTTCTTCTCATACCATGTCTATGTCGTGTGGGAAGAAAAAGGACTCTGACCTCAGTAAATGTGTAGCGGTGAGATTTCTACTTAAGTTCACCTCATAGATTCGATCGCCACCAGCTAGAGAAAGTCTGGTAAGGACCTATAATGGTTGACTGGAAGTTAAATCAAACCAATAAAAAAAACCCACCATTTTCATAGGGAAACCTACATTTTCATGGTAAATATCTAAGATCCCTTTTTCCTTGTGTAAAACAAAAATGATATTTTTCATGTCTCGTCCACACCAGTCAATAAACAGTGGTTTGGACCTTTACACAGACCCTCAACCCTCAACTGTGGCTGGCACCAACGTGTTCTTGATGCTTTCTCATTGTCTCTGAGGCATCAAATTCCACCTGAGAATATTTCCACTTTTCTGACCTTAACTGAAAACCTACAACGAGAAAAAAATTTGCCTGAAGAATGTAGGGCTCATCAGGAACACAAGGGACACCTATCACCTGAGTCGCCATATTTTCTAAATCAGTTTAGAAATAGCTAAATAAGCTGATTTACATTTGCTTGCTTTATTACTATAAAGGAAATGTTCTGAAAACATACTGGGTTTTCAAAAACCAGTTCGGTGACCTGTATCTTTTAGTACTCATGTGATATGATGGTCTCATCATATTGGACTTAAACTGTAGAGAGGTCAGGAATTGGACATTTTCCGGCCTATTTATTTCTATACCTCACTTGCGTCATTATTTTCTAAAATGAACAGATAGAAATCATCGCTTTAGGTTATTGAATATGATATATATTTTCCATATGGCTGAATTTTTTGTGTTGTAATATTTTTTCTAGCAATTTTGATTTTCCTTCTTAACAGTCATAGTTTCACATTAGAGTATAAGATTGTAGGGCAGAGTTTTGTTATATATGGCTGGATTTGGAGATAATGAAGAAGGTAAAACGCTTACTGCATCATGCAGTATACGTCAAGCGGTGCAGTGTGATTCCCCCAGGGGGAGACTTGTATATTACTGGCCTGGAGGCAGCATGTACGCAGTGCGCCTGCGCCTCCAGGGACTGGGAGGTGGGGGGGGGGGGGGGGATGAGAGGATTTATAATCGGCTTTCACCCCCCCCCCCCCTCTCTGCAGCTTCCCGGCTGTCAGTCGGTGCGCCAGCAGCCTCGTCTCCCCTTCATCAGAACTGGACGGATTTTCCCAAATTATTTCAAGTAAAAAAAAACAAAAAACCAAGTTCATTACAGATACATAGTAAGGAGTCTAGGATGTTACATGGCCTGTCGTCTTGAGAGTGATGTTCTCAGTATGTTTTGTAAATAGCTGGGTGAACAGTGGTCGTGGTAACCACTGCTCCCTGAGATCCAGCCTGAAAGCCGATTGACAGAGTGGCGTATGAATATTACTTTACCCCTAATCCGCAAAGCTCAAAGTAGTCCCTTGTGCAACGAGCGGATTTGTCGCTGGTAATGCGGCCATCACCGCGTAGTAATATGATACCAGGCTGACGGCTTCTATGACGGCGATTATTTGACGGTTAGATATCGTTTGTAGAATAATCTGGGTTCATTGTTGACATGGTTTGTAGCAGTAAGTAGTACTAGGTATCACAGAAAGGTTCTCTTTTTTTCAAGGTTTGTGAGTTGTCAGGGACTTCATCAGGGAAACTAGAATTTGAAATATATCAGCGAAAATTTAGCCTTGCTAGGGAAACTGAAATTGTGCATGAAATCACAAATTCTGTGTACTAAAGAAAATACTCCATATATCACGCACGTAAAAGGATCTAAATGTGACCCGGCATCACCACATGGGCTACAGAAGCTGACAAGAAACGACTATAACCGTTTATGGCAAGGTCTAAATCAGAAAGAAGATGGATAGAAAGACAGATGTATTTTTGTTTCTAGTTTTCTAATTTGATGTCAGGGAATGATAGAATTTGCCAGTGAAAAGTCAGTTAAAAGTCAAGGAATTTTGACATCCCAGTTTGTGGCAAGCCTGTCCTATTGCCCTCTTCATAGTAAAAAAAGACTGGTTTACGACGCACTGCGACACGCGCACGACACGGGATGTCGACGATGCACTCGGCTGCAGTGTGTGTCGTAGCCACGCGGAGTCTGCTGAACATGTGTCGCATCCTCTCCGACCACCTCACACAACGCTAAGTAGACATTACATCTCGTCTAGCGCCCGGACCTTCCTACCAGAAGACCCCCCCGCCCGGGGCGCGGACAGTGGCCCGCCCTGTCAGCGCCGTCGACGGTCGATTAGTCGCCGACAGTCGGAGGTCTGCCCTCCAGGCCTCACTAGGCCACTGAGAGAACCACCCACCCCGCCTCCATCCTGCCAGACCTCCCTACCACCACCACCACCACCCACCCTCACCACCTCCCCTACCACCACCCCTACCACCACCCCTACCCTCACCACCCTCAGCATCCCTACCACCACCACCCTCACCACCCTCACCACCAGCGCCACTCCCGCCCGCAAGACGGGCCAAGGGCAAGTAGGAACCAGCCGAGTGAAGGGTCGTTATCTGATCTGTCAGACACGCCGGGCATCGGCGCAGGACTTCTTGTCACGTGATCGCCGTCCCTGCTTCTCATTGGTCGCTGGTTTTGTCACATGACCATTTGCATGGCGAGTGACGCCCTCAGGGCACACAGAGAAGGGCAGGCGCCTGACAGCTCGTAGAGGTCACGCCAAGGTCATTTGGGGCTTTTCAAGGTCAAGTTAAGACCTGCCATGCAAAAACTTAGACACGCATATAGAGATGAATCTGGGCCGGCATTCGTGCATTCTGACCGATGTGACTGAGGTACTTGATGTATGGACATGGTTGAGTGCAGTCAGTGTAGGAGTATTTGATGTATGGACATGGTGGAGTGCAGTCAGGGTAGGAGTATTTGATGTATGGTCATGGTTGAGTGCAGTCAGGGTAGGAGTATTTGATGTATGGACATGGTTGAGTGAAGTCAGGGTAGGATTATTTGATGTATGGTCATGGTTGAGTGCTGTCAGGGTAGGATTATTTGATGTATGGACATGGTTGAGTCAGTGTAGGAGTATTTGAAGTATGGTCATGGTTGAGTGCAGTCAGTGTAGGAGTATTTGATGTATGGACATGGTTGAGTGCTGTCAGGGTAGGATTATTTGATGTATGGACATGGTTGAGTCAGTGTAGGAGTGTTTGATGTATGGACATGGTTTAGTCAGTGTAGGACAACATGGTTGAGTGTCGTGGTTGAGATCCGTCAAAGTGCCGAGTAAATGTACCCATTGATCCACCTTCCTACACTATTTCCGCCCTTCTACCCTACTTCACCCTCCACTCTCCATCCTCCACCCTCTACTCTCCACTCTCCATCCTCCACTCTCCACTCTTCATCCTCTATCCTCCACTCTCCACTCTCCATCCTCCATCCTCCACTCTCCACTCTCCATCCTCCAACCTCCACTCTCCACTCTCCATCCTCCATCCTCCACCCTCCACTATTCACCCTCCACTCTCCACCCTCTACCCTCCACTCTCCGTCCTCCATCCTCCACTCTCCACCCTCCACTCCACCCTCCACCATCCACCCTCCACTCTACACCCTCCACCCTCCACCCTCCACTCTCCACCCTCCACCCTCCACCCTCCACCCTCCACCCTCCACCCTCCACCCTCCACTCTCCACCCTCCACCCTCCACCCTCCACTCTCCACCCTCCACCCTCCACCATCCACCCTCCACTCTCCACCCTCCACTCTCCACCCTCCACTCTCCACCCTCCACTCTCCACCCTCCACCCTCCACCCTCCACTCTCCACTCTCCACTCTCCACCCTCCACTCTCCACTCTCCACTCTCCACTCTCCATCCTCCACCCTCCACTCTCCACTCTCCACCCTCCACTCTCCCCTCTCCCATTCTTCATCCCGCTCAGAACGAGGCTCGGGAGACGCCTTGTTCAGAGTGAGGCTGACTGCTAGTGGCCGGCGGGCGTGTGTGTTGTTATTGGTGGCCCTCGGGAACCAGCTGACAGGCGGTATGTAAAACGAGGCCGTATTTCCAGTCCTCAAACTGCCAGGAAACGAAATTGGCTCCAAATCCCCAAATAAGAATAACGAGAAGGGGAGATATGCATGAGGCAGTCAGGGCGTATTGTTCAGGGGTGGCGAGTTAGCTGTGGCGAAAGAACTGGATGTAATCCCAAGGTCGTGGGTTTGAGTCCCACTGCACTCCTTCATCCCCAGCAGGGTTAGACATACTGCTATGTCAAAGGCCAGGCCTTCTCACACCATGTCTATGTTTTGTGGGAAGTAAGAGATCCCTCATCTAGGTAAATGTGTAGGGCTGAGCTTTCTACCTACAGTCATCTCATAGATTCGAGCTCCACCCCTGTGGTGTAAAAGCAGTGAGAAAAAGCCCAACCGTGAGAAAGTCTGGAAATGACCTGTAATGGTTGATCAGAGGCAGTAGCTTTTTCATTTGCTGTATATCAAAATTTGTTGTCCTTGTGGAAATCAAAGATAATATTTTCTTAGCTTCCACTGCAAATAGAATTCTAACCTTCCCCTCACCCCCTCAGCCCCATGCCATAGCCAAGAGTGCCATATTTTCCATGTTTTCAGAGTTATAGTCTCTGAGGCAGTCAAGTCCACATATTTCCACTTTTATTCTAACCCCAAATCTCCAGATAAATGAAGCACTCCATGTTGAGCCTGGCCCAGTCTCAGTATGCTGTGACCCAGTCTCAGTATGCCGTGACCCGGTATCAGTATGCTGTGACCCAGTCTCAGTATGCAGTGACCCGGTCTCAGTATGCTCTGACCCAGTCTCAGTATGCTCTGACCCAGTCTCAGTATGTCGTGACCCGGTCTCAGTATGCTCTGACCCAGTCTCAGTATGTTTTGTGACCCGGTCTCAGTATGCTCTGACCCAGTCTCAGTATGTCGTGACCCAGTCTCAGTATGCTCTGACCTGGTCTCAGTATGTTTCGTGACCCGGTTTCAGTATGCTCTGACCCGGTCTCAGTATGCCCTGACCCGGTCTCAGTATGCCCTGACCCGGTCTCAGTATGCTCTATCCAGGCCGGGCGCTGTCACCGCAGGAACACTGCGCCAGCCCTAGATGATAAATAAGTCAGGACACTATCATATTGCTGCGCCAGCAGATTCTGCAGGGCATCATTTTCTCAGCTCATGTTACTTTATCTCCGATATCTATGTCTACTTTTTTTCTTAACGTTATATCATATTCGTCGCCGATGGTCATTGGCTGGTGCCCCGTGGGCGTTTCTGTTTTCTCTATTGTTTTTTTCATTTTCATATGTCTACCCACGTCTCTGAGTGTGCAAGTTGTTTCTCAACTATTTTACCATCATCAAAGTTCTGACACAGAATCTGTGTTCAGTAAATCTTCATTATAACTAACTCGGCTTCAACAAACACCGACATTCCACCCGCCCTTGGAATGGCGCGCTGGACATGACGTCATCAGTGACGACATTTCCAGGAACTCCGGGTAATGGATGTCAAGTAATCATCCACGACTCTGAGATTACCGGAGTCACGTCCTGATAGCTCTATTTCGAGCAGGGTGAATCCTTAAGTGTGGTGTTGCTTCAAAGGTTTCGCTGTAAAACAGCCATTAGGCATCATTGGAAGGGGGGAAATCAAATACGCTCGATTCAAGATATATCCTCTATACAACATCTCCAGTTCCTTATTCCCAGATCTCCAGATGGCACATATCCATCTTCCCATGGAAATTTACTTTTTTATTTTCAGTACATAAAATTATTTTTCCTTTGTGAAATAATAATGTTATTAATTGATCTTTATTCCTACCAATAAGACCATGCCATGGCCGACACTGCTATGTTTCCACGTTTTCCCAGTAACTCTGAAGCAGCATATTCCAATTGATAAATATTTCCACATTTGATTTTGACTCAAACTGGGAAGTCTTGTTCTGTTTTTCCACTCAGTCGGCCCTGATTAGGTTGTATACTGTGCCCCTCCGTGCACGTGGTTGATGTGTTGATGTGGTTGATGTTGCAGGCTCGGGCAAGTCGTACACCATGATGGGTACCGCTGAACAGAAGGGCATCATCCCGCGCCTCTGTGAGGGGCTCTTTGAGAGCATCATGGAGGTCTCCGACAACGCCACCTCCTTCAAGGTCGAGGTCTCCTACATGGAGATCTACAACGAGAAAGTGCGCGACCTCCTCGACCCAAAGGGGTGAGTACCGACCTTATCAGATAACGGCTGGCCAGTTAGCTCAGTGGTTGTGTTCGAGTCCCACTGCAGCCACCGTCTTCCTTCATCCCAAGCAGTGGTAGACTACATCAACAGCCAGTCCATCTCACACTCTTTCTATTGTATATTCTGATTAAGTCCAGTGGTCAAAACTGTCATGATCAAACCTGTGGACATGTAACCTGGTAATGATTGACCGGATTTAAAATTAAAACAAACAGAAATTCCGCGACCGCGGATCTCGGTTGGTAAGCTGTGTGCCCATGTGTATTACGCTGGCCACCAGAGCCACGCTACGTTAGCTCTGGTTGGGTTAAATCTGCGACACCTTGACCCACTACCTGTAAGGGTCTCATACTCTCCCATCAGATGTATCATCTGACCTACATCTTTGTGTGTATTTTATATATAATTACCACAAATGAAGACTTAACGTCAATTATGTGATCTGTGAATATTTCTCAGTGAGTATTTCAGCTCTCAGAACCTATATAGAACAAAATTATTTTGCCTGAGAGTGAGTGGCGGTCAATCTCCCCGCGTAGAGGTTGTGCTGGAGCAGCAGGCGCGGTGGTTGTGAGTAGTGCCCGGACTCGGGGCTGGGTGGACGGCGCGGGGTGGAGTAGTAGCGGAGAAGCGGCCTGTGAGGCGGGATGCGCCCACCGTGTGACCGACCGAGGCCGAGCCGCTCCCTCACTCTCTCACATGCCACTTGAGCCGCTCATGATACGAGAACACGGCTCAGCTGGGTTTTTTTGTTCCAGTTGCTGCTCAAATAGAGATATTGATAAGGCAGTCTCTAGAGAATAACACACTGAAGTAGCGAGTAGCTATGACGTCCACGGGAAAGTAGAAAGTAGGTGATACAGAGAGGGATCTTATTGCCCTTCACAGAGGCGGCCGTCAGCCATGACTGGTGGTGTAGAGTATTCGCTCTCACATATCTTAATAGGAGAACTCCGCAGAAAACTTCTCTTCGGGAGAAGGATGATTGCTGGACAGGTTTGGACTGAATATGAATTTACAAGTACTCAGACAGAGAGACAGAAACACAAAGCCACACCAAAGACAATGCCAAGTTAACAATGAATATTCATGAAGATGGCCGTCGACGTTTTGTGTCAACTTGACTTCTTAATCAGAGATGGCAGTTATCCATTTCGCCAGGGAAATCCACTTTATCATTTTCAGTATATAAATTCATTTTCCTTGTGGCAAACTAAGATGATATAAATCGAACTTCATTAACGCCATTGACAAGTATGGTTTGAACCTCCCCACAGACACTAAGCCTCACCTGTGTCCGACACCGACGTGTTTTTCACGCTTCTCGGTCTCTCTGAAGCAGCGAATTCCACGTATAAAATATTTCCACTTTTTTCCCGGCCAAGACTAACGTCCCTGTTTGATTGCCGTCCAATTACAATATTCTGTAACGCTAACAAACAAGTTCATTTGCAAAAATTCGTCATATCCTGGAAATTACTAATATCCAAGTCAGAATGCACGGGAACGCCAACTTTGTTGACAAATAAGGAACTAGAACATCAATGCATTTCGTACAACAAACTGGTCCTTTATGATAAATATTTACCCTGGACAAAGCACCTGGGGAGACGTGGGGGCTGAGGCTGTGTCTCTGGTTTAATTAGGAGCAGAGACCTTCACGTTTGTCCACATTACGCGCGGAGAATCACGTATACGGCGCTGTCGGCAGGCGGCCCGCACAATGTCGCCACTGGTCGTCCTTTGTGGGAATCCCTCACATCCGGCGCCGGCTCCACGGCCCTTATCACTCCGTGGGAACTCACCAGGTGGCGTTGCCGTCTCGCAGCGCCCTCTGGAAGTGTTGGCGCATGCGTGGTGGCGGCGTATTGTTGCGTTGTAGCGGGGAGAGGAGGGGGGCGCTTTCACCAAGGAGGGGTAAAAAGAGAGGGCTGCTGGGAACGGGAACGAGGAAGAAAGGCTCATCAGAGTTTGAAAAGCCTCATCATGTTTACGTTGAAATAACAGTGAGTGCCGTACGCCTAATGATTATGAGGCATGGTGGGGCAGAGCAGGCAGTAAGTGTGGTGCGGCAGTCCCGACTCCATGCACTCAGAATGTTGGTAGAATATGTTGCGATTTAGAAATATGAGGAACCCACACATATTTTTACATCAGAAACAGTGGAGATCTGTATTTTTGCCAAAGTCACTAACAAATAGTTACCTTAAATAGGAAAATGTGGGTGGAGAGTGAGAATAGACAGGAGACAGGTGGCAGACTGTGGGTGGAGAATGACAATATACAGGAGACACGTGGCAGACTGTGGGTGGAGATTGACAAGAAACAGTGAGAATAAACAGATAGATGGCAGAGTGTGGGTGGAGAGTGACAATAAACAGACAGATAGCAGACCGTGGTTGGAGAGTGACAGATGGCAGACTGTGGTTGGAGAGTGACAGATGACAGACTGTGGGGGAGAGTTTCAGGCACTCTCCATCACATGACGGTGCCTGTAACTCTCCCCCCGCAGTATGACACTCGTCTGACGGCGGCACAAATCCGCTCCGGGCGCTGGAGGCTGCAGTAACTCGAGCAGTAACTGGAGACCCTGCTGATAAGCTCTGCCCCCCTCCCTCACCACCGCCCGCCCGCCTGCCCGCCCGCCCGCCCGCCCGCCCGGCTCCTGTCCCTTTGTCAGGGCGTGCCGACACGTCTCGGGTTTGATTAAAACCGATCTGCTAACATTCAAACTTCCATGTAGAACTCCTGTGCCAACCCCGACTGCCGGAGGGCAGATTAAAGGTACACGTGATACACTAACATGTCCTGGATGTCAGTCTCTTTATATAATTATAGAGACTGCAGTCACTGACATGTCAATGAACAGTGTGGGAATGCAAGATCCTCGGCTGGATATTAGCTCACAAGCTGTATGCATAGCAATGTCAACTCTCGTATATACATTAGAAGTAGCTAAAGAGAAAGAGAGATGAGAGCATGAGCTGCATAGTTAAACCAACGTTACGGTAGTGAGATACAAGTACAACTCAGCAACTTCCAATGTGGTTCAGTGTTTGACATTTGTTATTTAAGAAGATTTTAGGAGTGGGATGGAGTGACACGGGCGTCAAGACTGATGTCTATCTGTTCTGCATGAGGCGGTCATTCTGCCCTTACTGATGAGCAGTGTGGTTGAGCCCGTGTAAGGAGGTGCCACAGGTTTACCCGCATCTCATAACTCACTCCATATAACAGGTGGGTTTCTCAGCAGCCTCTGTCTGCGCCTGTCTGGAGATGGATGGGCTTGGGTCTTACACGAGTACTATCTTGCTGGTAGAGATGGCGGACTGACTGCTGTAGGCTGACAGATCGCCTGTACGCTCCGGATGCGGCCTTACGAGTGGCGGCGTCAGGGCATGGACGAGTAGCGATTTGAGCCTGGCCCTCTCTTAACGCTTACACTGGCTGGTGTCACTTTTAGATATACCTTTTATTTAAAACCCCGCCTTTGTTTGTGGACGGGTACTTTGGCCATATCTAAGTTTAGATGAACCGACTACAGCACTAATTCATCCCTAGGGTGGCACGTAAGCCGGCTTTATATCGGAACATGTCTCGACCCACGGCTACATATTAAGGAACTTTAATAATGTATTGGACAAGTCCACTTAATCTGGATTAAATATCAAAGTGCTCTCTTGAACTAAGAGGAGCTGTATGTAGGTGCACTTCACCCTGACTAACACTCTGACATGTTTACGTGAGACGTGTCTAACACGTGTCTAGATGCTCTGACATGTCTACGTGAGACGTGTCCACTCAGCGCCATGTCTAACACGTGTCCAGCCTCGCTGCCAGTCAATAACTTGTTCCCGGCAGACATGAAGCTCCATATACCAGCCTGCCGGTAACTTCCCACTTTTCGCTGGTTGCTGAAGGAGTGCAGCGCCTCCTGTTGTGAGAAGTTGTAGTTAATTTCTATTCATATTTTGTTGTTGATTTTCCCGTATTTCCCCCAACCCTCACATGCATCTCATATGTGTCTATGTGGTGTGAGAAGTAAAATAATGTGTAGGAGTGAGATTTTATGCGGTGTAAGAAGTAAAAGAACTCTCAAATCAGTAAATGTGTAGCGGTGAGATTTCTACCGTAGTACATTCATCTCATAGATTCGATCACCACCGTTAACAGTGTTGTTAAAGCAGTGAGAAAAAGCTGATCCTTGATAACGCCTGGAAAGGACCTGTAATAGTTGATCAGAAGTAAAATCAAACACAGAAACAAACAACCCCCACTGTTTGATGTCTGTATATTAGCACTGTTAGATTTAGCACTACAAGCTGCTGGGCTGTCATTCTGTACTGCTGGTTCGTACCCACCCCGCTAGAGGTCGTACCTGTAGGGAGGTGGGCGATAATTGAGGACGACAGACGCGGGGCGGACGCAGACAGGGAACGCTAATCCCGCCTGACATTTCCGCTTCCGGCTGCAGCGTCCCTGTGTACACATGGGTCTCGTGGTGCGCGAGAGTTGGTCCGAGAACTCGGTAAATACGTTAAGCTGGGCAGACGGCGTTCCGCTGGTTCCTCACATACATTTCAGACGTCTGTTTTTAGCCATGAGCTGGTTCCCCGCTGGTACTGTTCCCTGGCGTTAATCAGATGCTGGTACCTTGCTTGGAATGAATTCGTTGTCAAAGTTTGTAGTTGTCATCATGCGGTGCAGCTTGCATGGAATAACCTACCACTTTAACCATGTTAATTATGAGATTTAAGTGCAACAGTAGAACTTTAGCCGCTATGCCGGGAGAGAAGCAAGTCCCTTAGATACAGCACAGGGTTGGCCTAACGGAACGTTGAATAAACTAACAAACCAACAATCCCGCTCAAATGTATTCCCAATTCGTGTGAGTGCGGGCCACACGCTCAGGTACACTGCCTAAGTTAGGGAGAGGTTATGTAGACTTTTAGTGTGCTGCAAAATCTACCCTTCACTATCTGCGTGCTAACTCTGTGACATTGGTAAGATGTAGAGGATCAGTATCTCAGTGTCTCAGAGGTGTTCCCAGCACACTATGACCAATCGCTACAGACTGGAGTACCCCAGGTGTCCAACTGGTGACCCTACAAAGGCAATAGTAGAATGTTCGCAGGTGTTACAGAATACGACCAATAGAATGAAGAAAGCCTAATCCTTTTACTTGTCTTTTTTCTACTTTTCTTTATCCCAGGCTCATTGATGAGTGTGAATATACACTTTGTTCCTGGTTCTGATCATGATCTGATATCCCGGATTACGGGAACGTTGGTGTTGGTAAGCGGGCAGAGGTCAGTCAGAGGTCAGGAGTTACGTGAACGTTTCACGTAACGTCTGAGACCTGTTAAATTATCTCATTAGTTACCTCACTCCTCCTCCCGTGTTACCTCAGAGGACACGCTGGATGAGGCCAGGTGAACGTTTAAAGCGGGACGTTGAGGTACGCCGTGTGTGGCTGGTGTGAGAGGCAGACGGAAGCTGACCAGAAACATCAATAAAACGCCATATATTACATAGATAGCAGCTCCCCACTTGTTTGTATAGGTATATCAAAAAGTGTAAAACAAAGATAGTATTCAGGGATGCAAGTTTTCCGACAAACGACGGAATTCCGACATTTCATATACACTGTCAACATTAAAATATACATCAATTCATAGCCACTCTGCTCCAAAATAATGTTATAAATGATTCTTAAATTTCCGATTTTCTCCTCGGTCCCGACTTGCATCCCTGAGTATTAACTGAGTCTCATTCATGACAATACGTGGTCTTAACCTCCTCACAGACCCTCAACCCCACCGTGGCTGACACCAACGCCTTTCCATCTTTTTTCCAATCTCTCTGATTAGGCAGCAATTCTACATGAAAAATATGTTCACGTTTTTATGACTTTCCAGTATCTTCTGCCAATACTTCATTCACTTTGTTAAACATTAACTAGAAAATCTATAGATTCACCATGAAAACCCACCAAATGACCTCACTGTATCCGACGTGATGGTGATTCCGTCACCCCTGCTGCATGTATTAGGGAACGGTTTGATCTTCACCTTTAATCATACCGTGACGTCAACCCTCCAGTGACACCTGGTGGACGGTATCAGTATCATGTCTCTGTAAGACTTGATGACGTCAGCTGTGACGTCACATGACACTGATGTCTCCTGCGTACGACTGAAACTAGGTCCATGTGTCTTACTTGTCCAGAGATGGCAGCCTTCCATTCTCCCATGGAAACCCACCTTTTTAATTCTTATTCTGTAGCATTCTTTGTACAAAACAAAGGTAGTATTGATTGAGCCTTATTCATACCAACAGAACAGTGTGTAAATGACCTCACAGATCCTCACCCACATGCCGTGACCCATACAGACATGCTCTTCACGTTTTCTCAGTCTCTCTTTCTGACCCCAGGTGTCATCCCTGCCTGTTCAGAGTCTCCTGAGACCTTTGTGGGGGACGGGTTGGTCAGGCACACGCCCCACATGGTTTATGGATTTGTCTCTTCCTTCAATGCTATTGAAACTAAAGATCATTCCTGAGTCAAAATCTCCATTAATTTAATTTCTAAGGCGTCCTTGGAAGGAAAAACGAGAGGAGAGAAATTAGAAGACAATAGAAGTTGTGTATTGACAAGTTGTCGTCTCCTAGTAAATATGAGCTCTCAGTGATATCTTGGTTCTCAGAATTGGTTCTCAGAATTAGCAGAATTCTGTAAAGTCTCAGATTTTTAGTAGCAGAAACACCTGAATAGGAGGCCATTATACAGACTTAAATCTGCCGCCTGACAGCCGCCTTCTCCCCCTCCCTAATCCGATAGGGGGCGCGCAGTCTCCTGGGAACGCTGCACTGTCCCGCGCCACTTCCGGTGGCGTTCCACTTTGAGTCACAGTAATGTCCGTTCTGCCAGGCAGGGAACGGCTCGGAGAGTGTGGAGGGTGTTTGGAGAGTGTACAGGTGTTATAGATACTCTGTACACTGTGGGGAAAAATAGGATATGGAGATGATATTGTCTGTTCATAGAGCCGGACTGGGACTGGAGAGTGACGTGGCAGTGTTTGGAGAGTGTACATGTGTTATAGTTACGCTGTGAAGCTTGGGGAAAAAGGAGGATTTGGAGACATTCTGCTCATGAAGGTGAACTATGACTGGAGAGTGTCTGACATTTATCTGGCGTTATAAGGTTCTGTTTGGAGAGTGTAGAGCTCTTGAAGATGATGGCCGCTTGAGTTAATACGTAGAAGGCGTGTATCACGTGACAGACCTGCCCCGTGTGGTAGTCGTGGGAAGTAAGATGGAGGCATGTTTACTGGCGCGAGATACTCCCGGAGGTTTACGGTGTTCCCGATTCTCTGACAGCCTTGAGATCAGTGTAAATCCGAGGAGGACATATTTTAATGGTTAGGGGATGGCGTTCAAAATAAAAACCTGACAGACGGTCTGCGATATTTGCGCACTTCTGGCCATTCAACTCTCAGTTGAGGCCAGAGATCCACTTAATGTTACCCTACCCCCCCCCCCCCCTGCCAATTATTCCGGATTTTAATCAAATTCCCGGTTTATTTCCTGTGATTAACTCTATGTCGGAGGCTGTGGCTGGGGGGGGGGGGGGGGGACTCATCGACTTTCTCACAAGCCCTACACTGTGTATGATTAAACTGGATTATATTATAACGAATAAAAACTGCCCATATCTCCGGAAGATTGGTTATTGTACCCCCTGTGTTACAAATCAAAGGAGCTTGTTTTCAGTCGTTGATGTGAATATCATAGCGACAACAATGCTCCATGTGGAAGCGTTGTAAAGAATGTGGAATAAAGCTTGATATGAAAAAGAGATTATAACGATAACTTAAATCGGTCACTTAACATTGTTCACGCCCGATGTTAATGTGGCCGCGTTACAGACCCCAGTTCTTCCCGCCAAATCCATGCGACCTGCCTCCTAGTGGCAGTGTTGAGAACTAAGCGGAATAATTAAACCTCTTGTAAGTTTTTTTTTTTAAGAGCTTTTATTTCTATTCAGATTCATTGATTGCAATCATATAAAGGCAGAGTAAGTTGTCTTTTAAATTTTTTTTTTAATAAAACTTCTTTATTGAGCCAAGGTAGTTATACAGTCATGACATATCTCACATTTAGCAAATATGCTCAACAAAGTTGTAGATGTCAGAGTGCTCAGCTCTATGTGGTTTCAACAGGACTTATCTCGTTTTCCCGCGCATTATTTGTTTCATGTAAATGTCTAAAATGTGTATTTTTCTCCGTTTTCAGTGGGAAGCACACTCTGCGCGTGCGCGAACACAACATCCTGGGTCCGTACGTGGACGAGTTGTCCACGCTGGCCGTGTCCACCTTCAAGGCAAGTCTCTCCCCCAGCATTGAGTGTGCTCTTCACAGCCTCCTCATACAAAGTGTCATAGTTAACGTACACTCTGTGTGCCCAGAGTACGGCAAGCCCTCCATGGGCTCATCTCAACTGAAGATTATGTAAATATGTGGTATGCTCCGGGCTGCAAAAACCGGCATATACTGAAAAATAGTGTGTATGAGGAAATAGTGCATAACTTTAAGAGAACTAAAATCAGCACGCCCCCAGTTGGATAAAGGTGGGTGATAAATACTTTATTAACTGGTTGCATATAAAAGCGGTTGTATGCTCCTCGTAGTTGGCCCTACGCAATATCCTCGCAAGCGCTTGGACATTACAATGTGTCAACCCCTCGGTGCACACGGCCGCTTGTATCGGACACCAGTCAATATTGTGTACGTATGCGCTGAGTTAGGATAAACGCGCATACGGATAGATACTTCCTAAGATGTTCCTTAGCGGGCGAACGACAAAGTATATGTTAATATAAAAGTTGGATAATATTGACTGGTTTCAGTCACAAACGACCGTATGCTCCGAGTTGACTACGCAATATCCTCGCATTCACTCGGATATTAAGGCCTTTCATATGCTCCTCGGAGTTGAATCTACGCAATAACCTCGCAATCGTTCGGATATTTCCGTGCGTCAACATATGGCCGCTTGTATCTGAAACGGGACAATATTGCGTATTTCTTCAGATTCAAAATGAACACCGTTCTCACAGCAGAGTAAATATTCCCACGCGTGGAACGCTGTCTGGACGCCGCTCTACGTCACCAGCACGCTACGGTTACTGCAGAGTAGAGTCTAGACTGGGGACACTGTTGTACTGCAAAAAAATACCCCAAATGTCCCATTTATATGAGTTTAAAGTGACTTGTAATGGCATGTGGAGCCTGTGGAAGATCGGCAACCTATCTGCCGAACAGATAACTCCAGTATAATAAAAAAAAATAAGAAAGAAAAAAAAGAAGAATTAATGCAGACCTTCCAGGTGTATCACAGAGATCTACTCAAATATTTCCTCAAGTGTTCTGATTTTTTAAAAACCTAAAAAAAGCATAGCACTGTGACCCACGTTGTAACAGTGAAATCAGCAGAAACCGTTGCGTACTGTCCAGTGTTCGTAGCGTAATTTCCGTAGCGTGCTGGCCACCTAGCGTAGTCTCTTGTATTCTATGCCACAGAAATTATGGTCTCTCTTGTAATGAATCTTAGTAAACGACAAAGCATACCATACATATAGCCCTCCATGGGGTCATCTGAACTGAATATTATGTAAATGGATGAGGTAGGGATACATGTGTAGGAAACCATTTAGTTATATTGGTGTTTATTCATGCAGGTTTTTTTATACTGGCAAGTCTATTCCTGAACAGTTTTGTAGCTGGATGATACAACAGGGGCCCCGTAAATAATCTGGGCTCGTATATGAAGACCCTTTTCCGTATTCCAACAAGACCCAGACACAATGCGGGTCAACTTTATTCAACACTTACAGACGACCTCATGGATGGCTAATACTGTCCTAGCGAACGAAATTCAATATAATTGAATGATGACCCTTGTACGAGGTACAGAAACGGGTCTTCATGTATGATCCTAGATTATTCAATGGGCCTAAGGCGATACTAAGTCTCGAATAATCTCGTAGCGTAGTGATATAGGAGGAGATAGTCTCTAACAGTCTCGTAGCGTAATAATAGAGGGCAGGACAAGTACACTCACCAATAATCTGGTAGCTGAATCCTAGAGGGTGACACAAGAACAGTCTGAACAATCTCGTACCTAAATGACCGGAGACAGACCAGCCTCTAACAATCCTACAGGGCAGTGATACACACAAAACACAACACTCCAGTCTCAAACAGTCTCAAAGAGTGATAACAGTGTAGTCGAGTCTTGTCACGTCTCTACATCTCTCCCAGTGTATCCGGGGCTCTGTGTGTTGCTGCAAATAGTACGGTGTTGTCTTGTCTTGTCTGTACTAATCTCTGTGTGTTCCCTCTCCGGTAGACAGTGTGGTCTTGTCTTGTCTGTACTAATCTCTGTGTATTCTCTCCCGTGCAGACAGTGTGGTCTTGTCTTGTCTGTACTAATCTCTTTGTTCTCTCTCCTGCAGACAGTGTTGTCTTGTCTTGTCCGTACTAATCTCTGTGTTCTCTCTCCTGCAGACAGTGTTTTCTTGTCTTGTCTGTACTAATCTCTGTGTGTGTTCCCTCTCCTGCAGACAGTATGGTCTTGTCTTGTCTGTACTAATCTGTGTGTGTATTATCTCCTGCAGACAGTGTGGTCTTGTCTTGTCTGTACTAATCTCTGTGTTCTCTCTCCTGCAGACAGTGTGGTCTTGTCTTGTCTGTACTAATCTCTGTGTATTCTTTCTCCTGCACACAGTGTGGTCTTGTCTTGTCTGTACTAATCTCTGTGTGTGTTCCCTCTCCTGCAGACAGTGTGGTCTTGTCTTGTCTGTACTAATCTGTGTGTGTATTATCTCCTGCAGACAGTGTGGTCTTGTCTTGTCTGTACTAATCTCTGTGTGTTCACTCTCCTGCAGACAGTATGGTCTTGTCTTGTCTGTACTAATCTCTGTGTGTGTTCCCTCTCCTGCAGACAGTGTGGTCTTGTCTTGTCTGTACTAATCTGTGTGTGTATTATCTCCTGCAGACAGTGTGGTCTTGTCTTGTCTGTACTAATCTCTGTGTGTGTTCTCTCCTGCACACAGTATTGTCTTGTCTTGTCCGTACTAATCTCTGTGTTCTCTCTCCTGCACACAGTGTGGTCTTGTCTTGTCTGTACTAATCTCTGTGTGTTCCCTCTCCTGCAGACAGTGTGGTCTTGTCTTGTCTGTACTAATCTCTGTGTGTGTTCCCTCTCCTGCAGACAGTGTGGTCTTGTCTTGTCTGTACTAATCTCACTGTGTGTTCCCTCCTGCAGACAGTATGGTCTTGTCTTGTCTGTACTAATCTCTGTGTGTTCCCTCCTGCAGACAGTGTGGTCTTGTCTTGTCTGTACTAATCTCTGTGTGTGTTCCCTCTCCTGCAGACAGTGTGGTCTTGTCTTGTCTGTACTAGTCTGTGTGTGTATTATCTCCTGCAGACAGTGTGTGGTCTTGTCTTGTCTGTACTAATCTCTCTGTGTTCTCTCTCCTGCAGACAGTGTGGTCTTGTCTTGTCTGTACTAATCTCTGTGTGTTCCCTCTCCTGCAGACAGTGTGGTCTTGTCTTGTCTGTACTAATCTCTGTGTGTTCCCTCTCCTGCAGACAGTGTGGTCTTGTCTTGTCTGTACTAATCTCTGTGTGTTCTCTCCTGCAGACAGTGTGGTCTTGTCTTGTCTGTACTAATCTCTGTGTGGATTCTCTCCTGCAGACAGTGTGGTCTTGTCTTGTCTGTACTAATCTCTGTGTGTTCTCTCCTGCAGACTGTGTGGTCTTGTCTTGTCTGTACTAATCTCTGTGTGTGTTCTCTCTCCTGCAGACAGTGTGGTCTTGTCTTGTCTGTACTAATCTCTGTGTGTTCTCTCCTGCAGACAGTGTGGTCTTGTCTTGTCTGTACTAATCTCTGTGTATTTTCTCCCGCGCAGGACATTAACGCGCTCATGTCGGAGGGGAACAAGTCGCGGACGGTGGCGGCCACCAACATGAACAGCGAGAGCAGCCGTTCTCACGCCGTCTTCAACATCATCCTGACACAGACCCTCACCGACCTGGCCACCGGGGTGAGTCCTCCCTCACACAGCTTTTAACGTGTTTATTGACAATACCCTCACCGTGCAAGAAACGTTTTTCAGATACAGTCATATAAAAGATGTCATATTCACACAGTCTGTATAAACTCCAGGTACAATGTTATAAATCTGGTATTTCAGAAACAAGCATAATAGACACATGAAGATATATGCAGCGTCTTTCACAGGCCCACAGTCGGCAGGCACTCTCAGCTGGGTGGAAATACCGAGCATAAAGCATTTATAATTGTGATCACATCGCCTTGTTCTGCTCAAGAGTGGACTGGATGAAAAGATGTTTGTTAAAGATGGATGGTGTAGATATATTAGAAGGGAGGGCTTGAGAGAAAATTGAGGTATTTGAAAAAAAACCATATAGAGTATTCATATGAACTGGGAGTGAAATGCCAGCTCTGATGCGGGGTTACAGAGGCAGGCGGAAAATGAAGTACACAATGAGACCCTCCATTTGCTCCACTCAAATCCCGATGTTATTGTAAATAGCTTGGCTGGGGACTGCGAAGTTATAGCTCAAAGCTTTTGGGACACTGGACTAGTAAACCCTAGTTTGTAGGCTGCAGCCACCTTTCTTCTTCATCTCCAATAAGGGTAGAGGTTATAAAATATGAAAAAAATAGAACTGGACTAAATGTAAAATGGCAAGTAGTATATGGAATAAGGGATTGGTGTCAGTGCAACTTGGACTAGTTCCGAATCTGGGAACAGAATTTGGGGAGTTAGCTCAGTGGTGAAAGCATCAGACTCGTAACTCCAAGGTGGAGGGTTTGTGTCCCACTGCAGCCACCTTTCTCCTTCATCCTCAGCAGTGGTAGACTTACTGCTATATCAAAGGCCAGTCACTCTCATACCATGTCTGTGTGGTGTGAGAAGTAAAATAACTCTCTCCGCTACAGATTTACCAGGTGGAAGTTCTTTTCCTTCATTTCATGAAGTCCACCATCCATGTGGTGTAAAGAAGTGGACCTAGAGGAAGTCTGGTAAGGACCTGTAATGGTCGACGGGACTTAAAATCAAGTAAACAAACAAAACAAACAGCGCGGTCCCAGTCACTATGATCGCTCTGATGACCTTGCCCGGTCATCACACACATCTCAAACCCGCTTAGAAGAATACTGCATATTTATACAGTTTAGAGCCCGTTCCACAGCCTCAAGCCCTGCATTTTTCTCACGCCCCGGTTCTAGTGCAGAAAGGCGACCCTCGTCCGTCAGAGAAGACTGATCGCTGGAGCGAGAGATGCTGATGTAGGCTTCGTGAACATTTCTCTCGGTGAAAATGTCCGGGTCGGAAGCCCGGCCCACTTCTAGGGCTTTACAAGGCTGTGATTGGTTGAGGCCCCGGATGTCGCCTTTTAGCGGCGTCCCTGTAGGGGGCGCTCGTTATCGCGGTGGACGCGCGCTAAATCTTCCCGCCTTTATTGATTGCTGTGACGTCACACGCAGACGACATTCGTACATTCACTGCGGGGCTGTCCTGAACGCGCGAATCCAGACGCAGTCAGTCATGCCCGCCATTGACAGAAATATCCCACGAAAAACATAAAACAAAAGTTAGAAAAGGAAGAAAGTCGTTGTATTGGGAGAAGAATTCAAAAATGGAAGGAGGCGTTTCCGAGAAACCTCACAGAGATTTCTGCATGACTTTAGTGGAGATCGAAGCACCTCAATTCGTCTGCGCATGGGCAGAGTGCGCACCGGAAGTGGTATGACCCCACTGGCCAGGAAACCGCAGGGACAAGGGTTGGCGCTGTTAGGAGCGTGTTGTGGTGGGAAGGACCATTGATGGCGAGTCACAAAGGGCGTAATACGGGGGGAGAGTGGTGGTGGAGAGTGGCGGGGTGGGCGGGCGGGGAGCAGGGGAGTGGGCGGGTTAGCGGGCGGCGGGCGGCGGGCGGCCCGGGGACGGGTCACAGATCATACTGCCTCATTCTCCTCCATACCCGCTCCTCGCCACCTCCCGACTAACTGTATATATGTATCACCAGAGGGCCTCGCCACCGACCTGCCCGCGACCTTTTATTTCACGACACATATATGTGGGTGAATCGTCTTGGAGAGGAAAGTGTCACATCTTTTATCTGTTTCAAATATTGAGAAACTGTTTTCAAATCAATACTTCCCGATATTTTCCATTCATATTATTATATCAAGAATACCATGCACATTGTTTCTAGATAGATAGTTAGGTTGAGGGTAACTTCGTGTTATCAATAGTAAAAAAAGGTTTAAACTACTCACTGTATAAAACAATGGTATCTCTTCAGGAGCACATTATGATTGAGAGAAGACATTAAACTGACATTCAGATGTCATATTTTAGTTATTATATCCAGTTCGTAGTTTTTCAAGCGTGGGCTAAATTTTCATCATTATAGGGACGGCTAAGGAAAATCAGGAGAGTCATTGAAAACATACCATTCTTAAAGACAGGGAAAATTGTCAAGGATCACGAAGAAACTACTGGTTCTGAATTCTCTTTGCTATTGTAGCCTTCCAGTTGAATCCTGAATATATCATCATTGCCGTTGCTGTAAAAAGTCATTGGTTTTGTGTTGGAGTCTCGTCGGAGCTGTTTTCCTGAAACTGGGAGGCAGAGGACAGTCTGAGAAGGAGACAAGGCGACCCCAGGCAGCTCACGACCGCGATCAGCTCGTCCTGATTTATCTACTTTCATAGCAATGTGTTTTATCTGAGAAAAACGATAAGAACATCTAACGTAAAAACACAAGGCCGTATGCTGCCGCCAGACTAAAAAGGCTGCTCCGTGAGGTGTGGTGTGAGCGGCAGTGGCAAGCGGGGAGTGGGGTGTGTAGAGTGGTGGGGCAGGGAGTGGGGTGTGTAGAGTGTTGGGGCAGGGAGTGGGGTCTGTAGAGTGTTGGGGCAGGGAGTGGGGTCTGTAGAGTGTTGGGGCAGGGAGTGGGGTCTGTAGAGTGGTGGGGCAGGGAGTGGGGTGTGTAGAGTGTTGGGGCAGGGAGTGGGGTCTGTAGAGTGGTGGGGCAGGGAGTGGGGTGTGTAGAGTGTTGGGGCAGGGAGTGGGGTCTGTCTGTAGAGTGTTGGGGCAGGGAGTGGGGTCTGTAGAGTGTTGGGGCAGGGAGTGGGGTGTGTAGAGTGGTGGGGCAGGGAGTGGGGTGTGTAGAGTGGTGGGGCAGGGAGTGGGGTCTGTAGAGTGTTGGGGCAGGGAGTGGGGTCTGTAGAGTGTTGGGGCAGGGAGTGGGGTCTGTAGAGTGTTGGGGCGGGGAGTGGGGTGTGTAGAGTGGTGGGGCAGGGAGTGGGGTGTATAGAGTGTTGGGGCAGGGAGTGGGGTGTATGGAGTGGTGGGGCAGGGAGTGGGGTGTGTAGAGTGTTGGGGCAGGGAGTGGGGTGTGTAGAGTGTTGGGGCAGGGAGTGGGGTCTGTAGAGTGGTGGGGCAGGGAGTGGGGTGTGTAGAGTGTTGGGGCAGGGAGTGGGGTCTGTCTGTAGAGTGTTGGGGCAGGGAGTGGGGTCTGTAGAGTGTTGGGGCAGGGAGTGGGGTGTGTAGAGTGGTGGGGCAGGGAGTGGGGTCTGTAGAGTGTTGGGGCAGGGAGTGGGGTCTGTAGAGTGGTGGGGCGGGGAGTGGGGTGTGTAGAGTGTTGGGGCAGGGAGTGGGGTCTGTAGAGTGTTGGGGCAGGGAGTGGGGTCTGTAGAGTGTTGGGGCAGGGAGTGGGGTGTGTAGAGTGTTGGGGCAGGGAGTGGGGTCTGTAGAGTGTTGGGGCAGGGAGTGGGGTGTGTAGAGTGTTGGGGCAGGGAGTGGGGTCTGTAGAGTGTTGGGGCAGGGAGTGGGGTCTGTAGAGTGGTGGGGCGGGGAGTGGGGTGTGTAGAGTGTTGGGGCAGGGAGTGGGGTGTGTAGAGTGTTGGGGCAGGGAGTGGGGTCTGTAGAGTGTTGAGGCAGGGAGTGGGGTCTGTAGAGTGTTGGGGCAGGGATTTTGAGTTGGATTTGTTTCTATTTCAATTGAAGGAATTCCGGCAATTTGGCGGTTTCACATTTTGGTCCTTACTAGAATGTTTATGATTGAAATTTATTTTTGGCGGTTATACGATTGGGTCCTTAGTAGAATCTATGAAGACTTGATCATCACCGTTCCTACAAGGAGTGAGTTTCCGTTTGGGTGGAAGGTGGAACAAATGATGGCTATATGTGGGCTCATGTAGATTTTAATTAAGATAGCAGATCCTATGTGAATAAATTGTAGAGATGATATAATTTTGGGTATGATAGAATGAGTTTAATGAAGTTCAGGTTTCTGATACTCAGGGAGTGTTGCAGACGTCCTCTTAGTGCTCTTGTTACATTTTAAGTCCTGATGTACTCAAGGTGCCTCGTACACTCATATGTTTGTACGAGATGGAACTCGACACCTGTCAGACGCTGTCAAACGCCTTCTAATTCTTGTCAGAAGTCTCGTGTATGTTTGTAAATCCTGCTGAATTAGATGGTGCAGACTTCACCGAGGTTTGTCAGAGATGGCGACAGTAGACCGTGCACTGGGCACGATGAAGGTTGACATTTATAAAACAGCCTGTAGTCAGAGGAGGGTAATTCCCGGGAACGCCCCTCACACGGCCTCAGTCGGGAAGCTTTAAAGCCACTACTTGAGGCAGATTACTGATGGCATTCGCCGGGCTGTAGAACACAGTATAACACCCTGAGTCTCCTCCGGGCTTTCTGTGTGAGAGTAAACATGGCGAGCCGCCATCTTGTATGCGTGTCATATTTAATGGCGCCCGGCCAGGCTTTGATGGCGGGAGGCGGCGGCAGCGCGCACTAATCAGCGCGTGTAGTGCTCTCACTGCAGCTCGGTGCACTTAGACACGGGATAAGAGTATTCTCATCATCACTCCAGCTAGTGACACTCTGATTTGGGATAAAATCCTCTTTATTCTCTCTTGAGCTAGTGGCATTGTGATCCGGAAAAAAAGACGTCCTTATCCTTTGCCGATCTCGTGGCACTAATCTGGGATAAAAGCATCCTGATTCGCCGTCAAGCTAGTGACGTTACCATTCGGGATAAACACATCCATATCTTACTTGAGCTAGTGGCACCGGGATTCGGGATAAAGGTGTCTTTATTCTTACACCAACTTGATGCATTTTATTTTGGCCTAAAAGTGCCCTTCTCTTCACTGAAGCTAGTGAACTGTGATTCGGGATAAAAGTGTCTGTATTCCTTCACCAGCTTGATGTAGTGTAATTTGGGATAAAAGTTTCCTTCGTTTCACTGAAGCTAGTGGCACTGTGATCTGGGATAAGAGTGTTCTAATTCTGACTCCAGTTAGATGCAGTGTGATTCAGGATAAAAAACGTCCTTCTTCTCACACCAGCTCAGGGTATCTTAAGTGGGGATAAAAGTGTCCGCCTTCACACTCGAGCTAGTGCCACTGTGATTCAAGCCAAAAGAATCCTCATTCTCACTCCAGCTAATAGCATTTTAATCCAGGATAAAAGTGTCCCTATCCTCCATTGAGCTAGTGGCACTATGATTTGGGATAAGGTCCTTATTCTCACCACTGCTAGTGACATTCTAGGTCGGGGTAACAGCATCCTTAATTTGACACCAGCTCACAAGCTAGCCGTGTTTGGATCAGAGTAAATGGTATCTTCACTCTGGCCAGTATAATTTAATCATTTGGGGTATAAGTGTGAATTACCCCCAATCGACAAAGTGAAGAGTTCAGGTTCTTCTATCCTTTATATACTACATAGAATTTAGCCCGACACTGGAGGTTTAGTGCTTTGAGCTCTTGACCCTGAGAATATTATCCAGCAGTGATAGACTTGCTGCTGTATCGAAGGCCTGCCTTCCTCATACCATGTCTATGTGGTGTGGGAAGTAAAAGAACTCTCACCTCGGTAAATGTAGGGGTAAAATTTCTACTTGAATTGATCACATAGATCCATGAGGTGTTAAAATCGTGAGAAAAGCTGAACCTTAGAATAGTTTAGAAAGGATCTGTGATGGTTGACTGGACATCAAAACATCAAAACAAATCAAACAGACCCGGTCCCAGTCACGAAGATTCCAACGAACAGGAGTATGTTAGCTTCGCTCCGACGGTGACATTTTGGCTGGATACTGTCAGGAGGGATATCATCGGCCTGCTCGTTTACAGGTATCATGAAGCTGTAGGCGGACGCTGTGTGGACTATTGGGCCAATTGGCAGTTGTCAGACTTGTTGCCATGACGACGTGACCCTTGAGCGTCCTCCGGCAGCTCGGCTCTCTCTCACCTGAGGGTGGACGCTCATGTGAGTAGACCGGGGAGGTGTGGTGTGTGACCGGTCCCGTCTCAGTAGACCGGGGAGGTGTGGTGTGTGACCGGTCTTGGCTCAGTAGACCGGGGAGGTGTGGTGTGTGACCAGTCCCGTCTCAGTAGACCGGGGAGGTGTGGTGTGTGACCGGTCCCGTCTCAGCAGACCGGGAGGTGTGGTGTGTGACCAGTCCCGTCTCAGTAGACCGGGGAGGTGTGGTGTGTGACCGGTCCCGTCTCAGTAGACTGGGGAGGTGTGGTGTGTGACCGGTCCCGTCTCAGTAGACTGGGGAGGTGTGGTGTGTGACCAGTCCCGTCTCAGCAGACTGGGGAGGTGTGGTGTGTGACCGGTCCCGTCTCAGTAGACTGGGGAGGTGTGGTGTGTGACCGGTCCCGTCTCAGTAGACTGGGGAGGTGTGGTGTGTGACCGGTCTTAGCTCTCAGTAGACCGGGGAGGTGTGGTGTGTGACCGGTCTTGGCTCAGTAGACCGGGGAGGTGTGGTGTGTGACCGGTCTCGGCTCAGTAGTCCGGGGAGGTGTGGTGTGTGACCGGTCTTAGCTCTCAGTAGACTGGGGAGGTGTGGTGTGTGACCGGTCTTAGCTCTCAGTAGACCGGGGAGGTGTGGTGTGTGACCGGTCTTGGCTCAGTAGACCGGGGAGGTGTGGTGTGTGACCAGTCCCGTCTCAGTAGACCGGGGAGGTGTGGTGTGTGACCGGTCCCGTCTCAGCAGACCGGGAGGTGTGGTGTGTGACCAGTCCCGTCTCAGTAGACCGGGGAGGTGTGGTGTGTGACCAGTCCCGTCTCAGTAGACTGGGGAGGTGTGGTGTGTGACCGGTCTCGGCTCAGTTGACCGGGGAGGTGTGGTGTGTGACCAGTCCCGTCTCAGTAGACCGGGGAGGTGTGGTGTGTGACCAGTTTCGGCTCAGTAGACCGGGGAGGTGTGGTGTGTGACCGGTCCCGGCTCAGTAGACCGCGGAGGTGTGGTGTGTGACCAGTTTCGGCTCAGTAGACCGGGGAGGTGTGGTGTGTGACCAGTCTCGGCTCAGCAGACCGGGGAGGTGTGGTGTGTGACCAGTCCCGTCTCAGTAGACCGGGGAGGTGTGGTGTGTGACCGGTCCCGGCTCAGTAGACCGGGGAGGTGTGGTGTGTGACCGGTCCCGGCTCAGTAGACCGGGGAGGTGTGGTGTGTGACCAGTTTCGGCTCAGTAGACCGGGGAGGTGTGGTGTGTGACCGGTCTCGGCTCAGTAGACCGGGGAGGTGTGGTGTGTGACCGGTCTTAGCTCTCAGTAGACTGGGGAGGTGTGGTGTGTGACCGGTCTCGGCTCAGCAGACCGGGAGGTGTGGTGTGTGACCGGTCCCGGCTCAGTAGACCGGGGAGGTGTGGCGTGTGAGTAGTCTCAGCTCTCAGCAGACTGGGGAGGTGTGGTGTGTGACCAGTCTCGGCTCTCAGTAGACCGGGGAGGTGTGGCGTGTGAGTAGTCTCAGCTCTCAGTAGTCCGGGGAGGTGTGGTGTGTGACCGGTCTCGGCTCAGTAGACCGGGGAGGTGTGGTGTGTGACCGGTCTCGGCTCAGTAGACCGGGGAGGTGTGGTGTGTGACCAGTCTTAGCTCTCAGTAGACCGGGGAGGTGTGGTGTGTGACCAGTTTCGGCTCAGTAGACCGGGGAGGTGTGGTGTGTGACCAGTCTTAGCTCTCAGTAGACCGGGGAGGTGTGGTGTGTGACCGGTTTCGGCTCAGTTGACCGGGAGGTGTGGTGTGTGACCGGTCTCGGCTCAGCAGACTGGGAGGTGTGGGGTGTAACCGGTCTGGTCTCGGCTGTCTGTCAGCAGTCTAGGGATGTGTGGTATTAAATTAAGAATCCTTATCATCATCATTTTTAGTGAGAGAGAAGGGAACCATTGTATTAGTATCGACTGGTAATTTGATTACTGCTGCATATTTCCAACACAGGGTGTTGAATTCGTGCATACATCTGAATTATTGGGTAGCAGTGTCGTCCTAATCTGGCTTCTTTCTACTTCGTGCCACATCTACCTTTCAAAACACTTTCAGCTTTTCTGATCGTCACCTGAACCGGATGACAGATGTATTCAGTGGGAATATTTTCTGAATTAGATAAGGGTGGCGTTGTGGTTACATACTGGAGGAGTCGTGAAGTAATCACCACAGAAGCCTCACCGATTATCCGCAGCGTATTGCTGAAGTCAAATAGAACTGCATCGAGAATCGGGTAAATACACAATACTCCAAGAGTTTGGATGGGCCGCAATCGTCAGCGAGACGAAGCTGAGTGATGATTATGGTGCATCCGAACGAAACTCCTTTTAAAACCAGATTTGTGAATTGTGAAGTGGGGCAGTATGCTCACCGGCGTCTACTGACGTCACAACCTATGACGTGTTCTGCGCAGAATCGCCATGACACTCGCACAGAAGTCTATCAAACACGTGACGTCACAGTGACGTCACCGCACGCATGCGCTGTGACTTGAGATGTAAGCTGAGGAGTGTCTGAAAATAGCGGCAGAGGGCGGCACCGTGCAGCGTCGCTGCCACCCTATCAGAGACGCCAGGTCCGTGTGTCAGGGGCTCGTTTAATAATCTACCCACCATTACAGGTCTGGCCAATAGGAGAACCCAACAACGAGGTTATAGGTGTCTTTTATGAAACAAGCCCTCACCAGCTGCTGGCTCTCGTGTCCTGCAGGTATCTTGTGACGACGATATGAACGTTTACTAAACAAGACCTACCTCACGCCCATCTGAAGGACCTTTATATCATCGCTCACAGAATATCAAACACCCGTAGACTCCGTCTGAAACCCATCTGAGATAAATATATCGTCTCCTCCATGTTCTCTTCAGTTAATTCAGCCATCTATTAAAGCAAATTAAGGTCAAATTATGACGATGTACCCAGGATGAAATGTTGCTATTGGAAGAACTGGTCATATAACTAGTAATAATAAGATATATATTCAAGATACACACCATTCTGGTCCTTTTCACATGATGTCCATGTGATGTAGAAACTAAAACGAGTCCTCACCTTGTTAAACGTGTAAAAACCAGTGACAAAAACTGAACCTTGAGGATGGATATCCTGAACATTGTCTTGTTGGAAGAACAATGTTAGGTCATTGATGCAAATAAAGATCTTAAAAAAAAAGGATGTCTGTAAAGTACCTAGACGTAAGGAATAGACAAAAAGTGCATCAATGAAGAGCCTACCTTTCCTACCCCTCATTTAAATCCCCCATACACTTAACATGGTGTGACTGTATGCCCAGGTTATGCCATATAATATTAAAATGCTACACATGACATATGAAGTCAAAAACATGTTACGAGGTAGGATGGAATCTAAACATCACTCAATTTCATATAATTGTTTACAAGGCTTTCATTGACACTACAGATATCACTCAGCTCTGCTTCGTAATATCATTCCGGGAAGACAACTCACGCCACAGAAACAATCATATGAAGTTTTCAGACGTTTCTTGACATTATGGTTGCCAGAGTGTAGCCAGATTTTGCGAAAGAGGTCGGTCAATACTGAGTATAGATATCCTGAAATACCCGGCCGTCTTTGATGGGTGCCTGTAGAGGAGGAGGAGGGGGAGGAGGGGGCGGGGATGTGAAGACTGGGGCTGACACCGTCGTCACGTCCCCACGTCCTCACGTCTTCACGTCCTCACGTCCCCACGTCCTCACGTCTTCACGTCCTCACGTCCCCACGTCTTCACGTCTTCACGTCCCCACGTCTTCACGTCCCCACGTCCTCACGTCTTCACGTCCTCACGTCCCCACGTCTTCACGTCTTCACGTCCCCACGTCTTCACGTCCTCACGTCTTCACGTCCCCACGTCTTCACATCTTCACGTCCTCACGTCTTCACGTCCCCACGTCCCCACGTCCTCACGTCCTCACGTCCTCACGTCCCCACGTCCCCACGTCCTCACGTCTTCACGTCCTCACGTCTTCACGTCTTCACGTCCTCACGTCCTCACGTCCTCACGTCCTCACGTCCTCACGTCCTCACGGGGCGGCGAGGCAGAGACAGGTAGAGCCGACACAGGTGCGCGGCGTGTCGACGCCTGGAGGCACTCCCGTTAAGGCTGTTTATAAACCTCACAGCGGGGACATTTACATCGGTCTCCAACACAACGGGGTGCGGAGTGAGCTCAGTGGTTAAGGCACTGGACTCGTCACCCCACATTGTAGGACTCTGTGGGTTCGAGTCCCACTGCAGCCAGCTTCCTCCTTCATCGCCAGCAGTGCTATATCAAAGGCCAGTCCTTCTCATGTCATGTCTATATATAGGATTGGAAGTAAAAGAACTCTCACCTTGGTAAATGTGTAGGGGTGAGATTTCTACCTGAATTCATGACAGAGATTCGATCAATACCTCTTGTGGTGTAAAAGCACTGAGAAAAAGCTGAACCTTGAGAAAGTCAGGAAAGGACCTGTAATGGTCGATTACATATAGAATAAAACAAACTCCAATCAAAGATGGCCGCTGTCCATGTCTCTGGTCCAGTATCAGAAGAGGGTGAAGACTGCCCGTGTGCGACATTCCCTTTTCGGTATTGTACATGGTGGTACATTCAGAGATGCCAGATCTCACATTTTCCATGGAAATCCACGTTTCATTTTCAGTATGGGCCCTCCATAAAGTCCCTAAATGGATTCTTTTTCCTTGTATAAAATAAAAAAGAGGGTTAACTGAGCCTCATTCCATAGAGGTTTTTAAATGATGTTTTATCTCGCTTGTATTTGCAAAAAAAAACCCAGAGAATATATATTCAGCCCTGCACCCCGAGGATTGTGCTCAGATGGTTCTAGCCGCTAGTTGGACGAGTCTAATCTTGTTATGAGGGGTGGAAGGCAGTGCTAACAGACACTCGACTCGTGCTATTGATTTGTCACGTTGTCATAGCAACACTGAGGGGAGGGTAAGCACAGAGAGACGGTGCTCCTGTGGGTTGCCATGGTGACTGGACGGTCTCCTTGACAACGACTCTCCGTTTGGTCAAGTGCTCTTAGCAACTGAAGGAAGTGTTCGCTGACCTCATTCTGACCCCATTCTGACCCCATTCTGACCCCATTCTGACCCGCCTCCACAGGTGACTCTATTAAGGAGACCCCGAAATGAAATCATCTTTAAGGCATGTCCGGGGATGTCATGGCGCGTGAGTTGTCGAACATGTTTACATGATGTTATATTTCCGTATGACTATTTTTGTGCGGGGTTGGTTGGGGGAAGGTTTGAGGTGTCAAACATATTTGCGCGACGTTATCTTTTCATATGGCTATTTTTGTGCAGGGTTGGATGGAAAAGGCATGAGTTGGCAGCCATATGAAATATCTATACGACATTACATTTTCATGTGACAACTATTTGTCCAGGGATGGTTGGGAAGGCCTGTTGTCAGATATATCTACATGATGTTTTATGTGACTATTCTTTGTGTGGGTATGATTGGGGAAGGTTGTGGTTGTGAGACATATTTATATGGTGCTTCACTCATGTGTAACTATTTTTTTGTCCAGGATCTGTTTTTTTTTTCGTCTGTCTTTTTTTCATGCAGGGATGGTTTTAGGAAGGCATGAGTTTTTTTTAGTATTTACATGATATTTATATTGTCATAGGACTTTTTGTGCGGGGATGGTTGGGGAAGGAAGGCGTGAGTGATCAGACATATTTACATGACGATGTATTATCGTGCGTCTATTTGACGTCGTGTAGTGGTGGAAGCCGTGCTGACGGTAGAGGTGGATGGACACACTATGGCACATCAATAGCCACTGATGAAATATACGACGCGATGGGGTATGGCGTGCCGATGCTGCCAAACTTGATTATACTCGAGGGTCGCTGACCTCCCCCTCCCTAAGGACCATGAGGCTTCTATGCGCTCACTGCCCCCCATACACCCGCCCATACACCCGCCCACACACCCGCCCACACACCCGCCCATACACCCGCCCATACACCCCCTATCACGAACCAGCCTCTCGCCGGGGCATTTTTCACACCCCACTGACTATGAAAGGCCAATCGGAGAAGAAAGTTTCACCAGACATGATTAGATTTGCGCGCCGATCGGCCCGCCATAAGCGAGTTTGCCGCCCGCCGATACGCGCCCGTCTAGCTTTTGATGTTGCTCACTCGCCGATGAAACAAAAATGTCGCAGCAAGAAAGGAGATCTCGCGAGAGCCATGTCTGGGGGAGACGTCGAGAAGGGACGCGGTCTGGGCGCTCTCCAGGCAGAGGTTTGGAGCAGCTGGCGGTAGTAGTGAGCATGGCAGTGATTGGCGAGTGTTGGAGTGTTTAGGGTGTTAGGGTGTTGTGGTATGGGCGAGGTGGAGACACGATCTCATTTATAGAACTCATTAAGAGACATTGCTTTGGATGTATCCAGCAATCTAAACGCAAACCATTGACCTTTACTCTCTATTCACATCTCATGATGCCTCATGATACCACCAGAAATGACCATTTTAACACCTCCACACCTACCTCACCGATCATTTCACAGCTTACCTAACGCCAGATTCAGTAATGGTGCCCCCAGCTATTTTGACTCTCGTGTACTTCAAGGAACTAGCTATAAGTCTGGCATTTTAAAAGTCTTAGAGGCTGCTCTAAAGGTAAGCAGATTAGAAAACTAAGTTCTTAAGTCAGTTTTGGCATGGGTGGAAATATATCATAAGGTAAAAAGTACACCGGAGTTCAGTTGTAGAAATACAAAAATAATGGCATGTTTGTGTTGGAATCTTCCTCTCATGTCAGTCATAAGGTCATGGTTCAGATAAGTTAGTTGTAGCCGAAAAAGCCAGCCAAGTTAGGCTGACGACATAGCCGTTTTTTATCTGAAACTATCAACAAAATCTGTAAAAAAATCTATGTACGATATGAATGAGAAAGAACATATGAAAGATTTTTTGAAAAAGAAAGAAAAGGTGTCTCCAATGAGGCTCCAGGGAAATCCTGCCGAAAACGCACCTTTTTACATTGTATGTCAGACCCTGCCGCTCTCCTCCCTGGCCTGATTTCACCCCCATCCCCCACCACTCCCGTACGTACGTCACACGCCGAGACCGTGGTGACGTGCAGCGCCGTCTGGTGCGCGCCGGGCACACTGACAGGCGGCCAGACGACATTCTGACCGCCTTCCCGCCTTTTCTGTGAATCTCGCTGAAAGCCGTCTGCCTGGATGTCGTCACGTGTCAGGCTCCCACGCGGCGTCTGGACAACTCCCATTGCGTCCTGAGAAACGTTTTATAACTAGCAAATGAGAAGTGATAACCCTTCTCTCCTTTCTACAGGCATGGCATTACTTACCCGGCTCGTTTTTTGACTTAACAACGATCATTCTGAAGATGAACGTGAATCCCAGGAGGATTTTTCTTTAAATTGTTTTTTTTTTTTTGGGGGGGGGGGGGGGGTGTAACAGACACTCGACTCGTGCTATTGATTTGTCACGTTGTCATAGCAACACTGAGGGGAGGGTAAGCACAGAGAGACGGTGCTCCTGTGGGTTGCCATGGTGACTGGACGGTCTCCTTGACAACGACTCTCCGTTTGGTCAAGTGCTCTTAGCAACTGAAGGAAGTGTTCGCTGACCTCATTCTGACCCCATTCTGACCCCATTCTGACCCCATTCTGACCCGCCTCCACAGGTGACTCTATTAAGGAGACCCCGAAATGAAATCATCTTTAAGGCATGTCCGGGGATGTCATGGCGCGTGAGTTGTCGAACATGTTTACATGATGTTATATTTCCGTATGACTATTTTTGTGCGGGGTTGGTTGGGGGAAGGTTTGAGGTGTCAAACATATTTGCGCGACGTTATCTTTTCATATGGCTATTTTTGTGCAGGGTTGGATGGAAAAGGCATGAGTTGGCAGCCATATGAAATATCTATACGACATTACATTTTCATGTGACAACTATTTGTCCAGGGATGGTTGGGAAGGCCTGTTGTCAGATATATCTACATGATGTTTTATGTGACTATTCTTTGTGTGGGTATGATTGGGGAAGGTTGTGGTTGTGAGACATATTTATATGGTGCTTCACTCATGTGTAACTATTTTTTTGTCCAGGATCTGTTTTTTTTTTCGTCTGTCTTTTTTTCATGCAGGGATGGTTTTAGGAAGGCATGAGTTTTTTTTAGTATTTACATGATATTTATATTGTCATAGGACTTTTTGTGCGGGGATGGTTGGGGAAGGAAGGCGTGAGTGATCAGACATATTTACATGACGATGTATTATCGTGTGTCTATTTGACGTCGTGTAGTGGTGGAAGCCGTGCTGACGGTAGAGGTGGATGGACACACTATGGCACATCAATAGCCACTGATGAAATATACGACGCGATGGGGTATGGCGTGCCGATGCTGCCAAACTTGATTATACTCGAGGGTCGCTGACCTCCCCCTCCCTAAGGACCATGAGGCTTCTATGCGCTCACTGCCCCCCATACACCCGCCCATACACCCGCCCACACACCCGCCCACACACCCGCCCATACACCCGCCCATACACCCCCTATCACGAACCAGCCTCTCGCCGGGGCATTTTTCACACCCCACTGACTATGAAAGGCCAATCGGAGAAGAAAGTTTCACCAGACATGATTAGATTTGCGCGCCGATCGGCCCGCCATAAGCGAGTTTGCCGCCCGCCGATACGCGCCCGTCTAGCTTTTGATGTTGCTCACTCGCCGATGAAACAAAAATGTCGCAGCAAGAAAGGAGATCTCGCGAGAGCCATGTCTGGGGGAGACGTCGAGAAGGGACGCGGTCTGGGCGCTCTCCAGGCAGAGGTTTGGAGCAGCTGGCGGTAGTAGTGAGCATGGCAGTGATTGGCGAGTGTTGGAGTGTTTAGGGTGTTAGGGTGTTGTGGTATGGGCGAGGTGGAGACACGATCTCATTTATAGAACTCATTAAGAGACATTGCTTTGGATGTATCCAGCAATCTAAACGCAAACCATTGACCTTTACTCTCTATTCACATCTCATGATGCCTCATGATACCACCAGAAATGACCATTTTAACACCTCCACACCTACCTCACCGATCATTTCACAGCTTACCTAACGCCAGATTCAGTAATGGTGCCCCCAGCTATTTTGACTCTCGTGTACTTCAAGGAACTAGCTATAAGTCTGGCATTTTAAAAGTCTTAGAGGCTGCTCTAAAGGTAAGCAGATTAGAAAACTAAGTTCTTAAGTCAGTTTTGGCATGGGTGGAAATATATCATAAGGTAAAAAGTACACCGGAGTTCAGTTGTAGAAATACAAAAATAATGGCATGTTTGTGTTGGAATCTTCCTCTCATGTCAGTCATAAGGTCATGGTTCAGATAAGTTAGTTGTAGCCGAAAAAGCCAGCCAAGTTAGGCTGACGACATAGCCGTTTTTTATCTGAAACTATCAACAAAATCTGTAAAAAAATCTATGTACGATATGAATGAGAAAGAACATATGAAAGATTTTTTGAAAAAGAAAGAAAAGGTGTCTCCAATGAGGCTCCAGGGAAATCCTGCCGAAAACGCACCTTTTTACATTGTATGTCAGACCCTGCCGCTCTCCTCCCTGGCCTGATTTCACCCCCATCCCCCACCACTCCCGTACGTACGTCACACGCCGAGACCGTGGTGACGTGCAGCGCCGTCTGGTGCGCGCCGGGCACACTGACAGGCGGCCAGACGACATTCTGACCGCCTTCCCGCCTTTTCTGTGAATCTCGCTGAAAGCTGTCTGCCTGGATGTCGTCACGTGTCAGGCTCCCACGCGGCGTCTGGACAACTCCCATTGCGTCCTGAGAAACGTTTTATAACTAGCAAATGAGAAGTGATAACCCTTCTCTCCTTTCTACAGGCATGGCATTACTTACCCGGCTCGTTTTTTGACTTAACAACGATCATTCTGAAGATGAACGTGAATCCCAGGAGGATTTTTCTTTAAATTGTTTTTTTTTTTTTTGGGGGGGGGGGGGGGGGGCTCATGGCTTTGCTATATGCAGTATATTGGAAATACAAAATAACAAAAAGGCAATTTTGGCTGTCAGCTGAGGCTAGTATTTCCCGTAGAAAAGCTGCAGATGCAATGGCTTTGATTTTGATAGTATATACAGCATGTATTATATGAAGACTGGAATACTGTGCAGGTCACTGTTGCAGACCTGTGGATGGAGTTGTACCCCAAGTGTGTCGTGTGTCTTCTTAAGATAACACACATGGCAGGAGCTGTGACGGGATATCCTGCTCGCGGACTGATTGCCCGGGAGAATTCGGCGTGAGTAGTATATGGAGTACGGAGTAAGTGTCAGGCACACCTGGACCAGTTCCTGAACTATCACTCACAGAAATCACGAGGCTCATCCAGGAATCGTGGACTTCCTTCTCAGTAATTCACCATCGTACCTCATGCGTTATCGCAGGTTTTGAATTCTAGATAATCCTATGAATGAACCGGTCCACGGGGAAATACCCTTTAGTCAACGATGAGGAAGGTACGCCCAGTAGTACCAGAAACAGGCTGTGCTTATTATTCAGTATTGGACATTTATGTTATCAAAGAAAAGACAAAATGGCCACCGATCTTCCCACACATCCCTTTGAATGGAAGTGTACTGGGTCACAGTGAGGTGTCAGTGTATTTTTTAAAATTAAAAAAAAAATTTTTTTTTATTCAGCAAACATATTTAACGACAATAAATATTCGTCTACAGCAGTGACGATCTTCCATATTTATGTCACATGTATAGGACAATACACTAGACTAGAAAAGTATGTACACCACAAGACAGGACAATACATGATGTATGTTACTTACTTACATTAGTTTTGGAGTTCATTCTCTTGAATGAATGGATTTACATCTGTTTAACTCATTAATAATCATATATTATACTCGTCATCTTCTCTATAGGGATTTTCCTGCAGGAATTCCTTTATTTTACATTTAAATAAGTCCCCTCTATCCAGTAGCTGGAGTTCTTTGGGCAGAGTATCCCAAATTATGTTCCCCCTATATAATGGAGATGGTGTCAGTGTAAGTGTGTGGAGAGTGTACTGGACCACTGTGAGGTGTCAGTGTAAGTGTGTGGAGAGTGTACTGGGTCACAGTGAGGTGTCAGTGTATGTGTGTGGAGAGTGTACTGGATCACTGTGAGGTGTCATTGTAAGTGTGTGGAGAGTGTACTGGACCACTGTGAGGTGTCAGTGTTTCTGTGTGGAGAGTGTACTGGGTCACAGTGAGGTGTCAGTGTATGTGTGTGGAGAGTGTACTGGGTCACAGTGAGGTGTCAGTGTATGTGTGTGGAGAGTGTACTGGGTCACAGCGAGGTGTCAGTGTATGTGTGTGGAGAGTGTACTGGATCACAGTGAGATGTCAGTGTATGTGAGTGGAGAGTGTACTGGATCACTGTGAGGTGTCAGTGTATGTGTGTGGAGAGTGTACTGAGTCACAGTGTGGTGTCAGTGTATGTGTGTGGAGAGTGTACTGGGTCACAGTGAGGTGTCAGTGTGTGTGGAGAGTGTACTGGGTCACAGTGAGGTGTCAGTGTATGTGTGTGGAGAGTATACTGGGTCACAGTGAGGTGTCAGTGTATGTGTGTGGAGAGTGTACTGGGTCACAGTGAGGTGTCAGTGTATGTGTGTGGAGAGTGTACTGGGTCACAGTGAGGTGTCAGTGTATGTGTGTGGAGAGTGTACTGGGTCACAGTGAGGTGTCAGTGTATGTGTGTGGAGAGTGTACTGGGTCACAGTGAGGTGTCAGTGTATGTGTGTGGAGAGTGTACTGGGTCACAGTGAGGTGTCAGTGTATGTGTGTGGAGAGTGTACTGGGTCACAGTGAGGTGTCAGTGTATGTGTGTGGAGAGTGTACTGGGTCACAGTGAGGTGTCAGTGTATGTGTGTGGAGAGTGTACTGGGTCACAGTGAGGTGTCAGTGTATGTGTGTGGAGAGTGTACTGGGTCACAGTGAGGTGTCAGTGTATGTGTGTGGAGAGTGTACTGGGTCACAGTGAGATGTCAGTGTATGTGTGTGGAGAGTGTACTGGGTCACAGTGAGGTGTCAGTGTATATGTATGGAGAGTGTACTGGGTCACAGTGAGGTGTCAGTGTATGTGTGTGGAGAGTGATGGAGAAGCCATTCTTAGAGGAGGAGGGGGAGATATGGAAGAGAGCAGGGCACACACCCTCCCCTCGACCCCCCCCCCCCCCCCGACACCCCCAGCACCACCTGACGGCGGCGATAAGAAGCAGAGATAAGTCGGTCTTGTTTAACGCTCCGTCAGTTACCAGCCGCTTCGTGTTGCCATGGCAACGTCTCCATGGCAACCGACAGGAAGCCGTATTAAGCCAGAAAGAAAAAGTGGCTGTATGCCGGCAATCCGAGAGAGAGGAGGGGGGGGGGGGGGGTTGTTAGACCCGGGTCGCTCGTCTGCTGCAGTCATTCTCCTCTACGGATTTTAAAGGTTTCTTTTGAGTAGGTCTTTGGAGGAATACCACTCTTCCTGGTTAGATGTATGAGAGCGGGTTGATGGTATCTTTGGTATCTTATGTAGTGTGTTTAAAAAAACAACTGATCATTCAACCATGTCGCGTCCCATATTCCGCTACCCTCACTATTACTCTACCATGTTACATCCCTCATATACATGTACACAATGCTACCATGGTTTGAATCTGCGTGGTCGTATTCTCCGAATAGTTGATGCGTAGTATAGTCTAGTGTCAGCTACAAGGAGAAAACGGCCACACGGATCGAAATCATAGTAATGTTGTATTTAATACTCACCTTTCGACAAATTATAAGAAACAAATCTGGTAAATGATTAGAAATTCGATGCAAGTGCCGTGCATTGTTCATATAAAATAGTTCCTACAATACCCATCAGGTGGCCGAAAAAGCCGTATTCTCCTAGTAGAATACGGTTTCCGGAATCTGTACCTGTACACTGTACCATGTCACATCCCATATTACCGCTATCCTATCCCTGTACCATGTCACATCCCATATTACCGCTATCTTATTCCTGTACCATGTCACATCCCATATTACTGCTATCCTCACTATCCCTGTACCATGTCACATCCCATATTACCGCCACCCTCACTATCCCTGTACCATGTCACATCCCATATTACCGCCACCCTCACTATCCCTGTACCATGTCACATCCCATATTACTGCTATACTCACTATCCCTGTACCATGTCACATCCGATATTCCGCTATCCTCACTATCCCTGCACCATGTCACATCCCATATTCCGCCACCCTCACTATCCCTGTACCATGTCACCTCCCATATTACCGCTACCTCACTATCCCTGTACCATGTCACATCCCATATTACCGCCACCCTCACTATCTCTGTACCATGTCACCTCCCATATTACCACTACCCTCACTATCCCTGTACCATGTCACATACCATATTACCGCCACCCTCACTATCCCCGTACCATGTCACATCCCATATTACCGCTACCTCACTATCCCTGTACCATGTCACATCCCATATTACCGCTACCTCACTATCCCTGCACCATGTCACATCCCATATTCCGCCACCCTTACTATCCCTGTAGCATGTCACATCCCATATTACCGCCACCCTCACTATCCCTGTACCATGTCACATCCCATATTACCGCTACCCTCACTATCCCTGTACCATGTCACATCCCATATTACCGCTACCTCACTATCCCTGTACCATGTCACATCCCATATTACCGCTACCTCACTATCCCTGCACCATGTCACATCCCATATTCCGCCACCCTCACTATCCCTGTAGCATGTCACATCCCATATTACCGCCACCCTCACTATCCCTGTACCATGTCACATCCCATATTACCGCTACCTCATAATCCCTGTACCATGTCACATCCAATATTCCGCCACCCTCACTATCCCTGTACCATGTCACATCCCATATTCCGCCACCCTCACTATCCCTGTGCCATGTCACATCCCATATTACCGCCACCCTCACTATCCCTGTGCCATGTCACATCCCATATTACTGCCACCCTCACTATCCCTGTGCCATGTCACATCCCATATTACCGCCACCCTCACTATCCCTGTGCCATGTCACATCCCATATTACCGCCACCCTCACTATCCCTGTGCCATGTCACATCCCATATTACCGCCACCCTCACTATCCCTGTGCCATGTCACATCCCATATTACTGCCACCCTCACTATACCTGTGCCATGTCACATCCCATATTACCGCCACCCTCACTATCCCTGTGCCATGTTGCTGGTGTCGTTAGGAGCTGTCATCGTGGTCGCGGCACTCACCACGCTGCACACTGCTGAGCGGACCTGTCAGGCCGGAGCGGACCTCGACACGTGTAGCGGACGTGAGGGAACAATTACTGTTCGTGATTACCTTCTCCGTCTCACATGTGTTAATTAAAACAGCTTCCTACTCCACTTCTTTCACCTGCCTCCATTCCCCGAGCCTCGCTGCCCACCTCGTCTAATGACGGGAATGCGGCTGGCTGCGGGGTGCGGGGCTCGTACTTACAGAAGGCCGCTCGTACTTATAGAAGGCCGCTCGTACTTACAGAAGGCCGCTCGTACTTACAGAAGGCCGCTCGTACTTACAGAAGGCCGCTCGTACTTATAGAAGGCCGCTCGTACTTACAGAAGGCCGCTCACTCCATTCAGTCGTTAACGTGATTATAACCGAGAGCTTTCTACACGAATTCAGGTCCGTTCAGAGTGACGCCGACTGGGGACACGTCAGTCTTTTCACGCTCTCATTAGCAAGTCAAATCCCGGTTACATTTTAGTTGTGGCAGCTTTCCAGTTTTTCCATTGAAACTGCCTTTTCGGTTTCAGTAAAAATTTCTTTTTCCTTTTGTAAAACGAAAATGATAGTAACTGTGCCTCATTCATGCCGATAAAACGGTGGTTTGAACCTCCACACAGACCCTCCGCCCCATGCCTGACTAGTACCGATATGTTATCCAGTCTCCAGTCTATCCAAGGCAGCAAATTCCACATGAAAAAAACATTTCCACTTTTTTCCTGTCCCCGAACTGACATTCCTATTGACCCACATGATCACTGTCAACATACATTTTCCGTTATTTCTGCTGGGAGTGAAAGGGTTCAGAAATTCTGTGTACGTACTTTATAGATGGTCTTTAATGTAGGGAGTGATGGCTCCGGTGTCACTGCCAGTAATGAGCGGTGCAGTACTGCAGTAAGTCGAGTACTGCAGTGATTACAGGTGAACGGCGGCGCCCTGTGCGCTGATCATACAGGGCGTGTACACGTTAACCTCACCCACTCCTGACACCAGGGGCATGGACGTGATGCAGCCCGCGCCTCCACCACCATATGAATAAAATGTGGATCGGATATGATGAATCTTTAACTCATTATCCGGATGATAATGGATTCTCGGTGAATTGTCTTTCTCTGCTTTATACAAACCCGAGCGACTGCGCCAACTTGAAAACACCCTCTGGTGGCAGTTGGCTTCACTACAGCATACAATCTAGCTTAGCTTGTTGCCTACTACAGTTAGCCTATCTAATCTTGAACTGCGACGTAATCTAGCAACCAGCGTAGGGTCCGACATTTTGTAATGGCGTAGGCTGTCAGGGGCTCGTCTCAGGGTAAGGGGTTAGAAAAAAATGGGTACTAAATTTTGTTTTCAGCATGGCTAGAAGTGAATCACAAGAGAAAGGGTACATCTGACTAAAGATATACCAAATAGAATCGCAGGTTTGAGTTTTTCGTACACGAGAATCTCACTCTCGTGGTATTTCAATCTTTAAGGCTACGTTTTGATAACTTTGTCTCTATTTGGAGACGACAGTGCAAGCCGTTGTCTTTCACACACCGACCCACCGTCAAACCGTCAGAGAAGTGTGCAAGTCGGGCAAGGCTTGCTGCTGCCTAGACTTGCTCAAGTCTTTTATTATGAACATTCATTAAATGACCAAACACAATAAGAATAAAGTTCATTAAAGTATGTACCCTTCTCTGACTGGCCTATGAATCCCAGCGAGGAGGGTAGCCATAGGATGCAGGGACTGGAGCCTGTCTAGTTCTTTCCCTACAATAGTAGCATGGAAATAACGTAGAGATGAACCAAGACAAAGACGGTAGTAGCTGGTAGTGTGTTGGTTCTGGTGCTTCTTTTGTTTTGTTTATATTCCTGCACATCCATATCCTTAAAAGAGAAAAAGAAAAGGAGAACAATTGGGGAGGGATTCTAACCTTGAAAAGCCACCATAAATAATCGAAGTATGAAGATACAAAATATACATTTCGGAACGACAAGAATAAAGAAGCATTCAGCAGTAAATGATAGAGTGATGACGGTGGGTTTGAGTAGCACGAGTTAGAGGACCGAGACGGACCCTCTCCGGGCGGAGCGGTCTCGGGGAGGCCGGTGTACGACGAGACCCGACCCCGCCACACTCCCCTCATCTATCCCCCTTAACACAACAAAAAATACCCTCTCCTCTTGTTAGTGTCGGCGAGGTCGGCGCTGCCCTCCGTATAGCCCCCCGGCGCTGTATTGTCTCCATCACCCACTCACCCGCTCTATACTACCCGCCCACCCACCCGCTATACACCCCACCCTACCCCCCCCCCCCGCCAACGCCCATCGCCCGGTCCTTTTTACCCACAAAGACTGGGAAGGAAATTCCTCCGCGCGGCCCTCCGCAAGAAAATAAAAGGAAGTCCCGCCGCCCGAGCATCCTGACCCCGCGTCTCATCTTATTTCCGGCAGCAATTTTCTCCCTCCTTGACCGGAGAGTGGGTACACGCATGCGCATTAAGTAGCGGCCATTGATTGGGTTACAGGAGGAGGAGAGGGAGGAGCCGAGGTGAGGTGGGAGGAAGGCAGGGTATGCGAGATCCAGCCCTGGAGCTGAGTGCCTGTTAGGAGAGTGTAAGATGAGGAGGAAACTGGGGGGGGGGGGGAGAAAAATATTTAGGCCTCGAATGTATCTTCACTTGACTAGGCAATATTAACATTCTCTTGCAGCAATGGTGGAGCAATAATTGAGACAAATACATCGCACATGATGCCCTTGGTTTACACTACAAACCTCGTATAAGCAGTGATTGTTTTTACAAGGGGATATCTAAACGGGCCGACTTCGTTTCGGGACAGTAAACTGCCGGGTTGTCCGGTGTCTGTGAGTGCACGCCGCGGGTCGTCACTGGACACAGCTGAGCCTCCTGCTCGTAAACGGCCGCAATCTGACGGCGTTTAGCGAGCGTGGGACAACGCGCTCAGATACGCTGCCCGGAGGTTAAAGGTTAGAGCGGTTACATGGACTCCGAGCCTGCTGTAAAACCTGACCCTTCACTAGCTGCGTGTCAGCTCTGTGACGTTGGTGTGGTACAGAGGACCAGTGTTTGAGTGTCTCAGAGAATTGCTCAGCTGACCGTGACGAACCACTTCAGACCAAAGCACCTCATTGACACACTTGTTCTTGCTGTGTTTGAACGCATATATAGGCAGGTTTAGGGCTGGCTGTTTGGCTGGTTACCAATGCTTAAAACCCAAAGCTTTTAATTGTTAAATGTTATTTTATCATTCCATCAATGATGAACATACCATGTGTTGCTAGTTATGCTCTGTTTAAGCCACAAGGAGAATGAAGTTGTGTAATAGCGGGATTGAACTATGAGAATGGAAACTTAGACATATAGTGGCTTCGATTCAACACCTCGTGTTGAGTGTTCCTCAATTCAGAGATGGCAGCTTTCAACGTTTCAAAGTTTTTATTTTCAGTATATCAAATTATCTTTCCTTGTGTAAAACGAAGATAATACCAATTGAGCCTAATTCACCCCAACAAAACACTGTCTGGAACTCCCCCACAGACCCTCGGCCCCACACCGAGGCCGACACTGACGTGTTTTCTCGTGGTCTCTCAGAGGCAGAAAATTACACGTGAAAAGTATGTCCATTTTATTTCTCTGACCCCAACTGACTTCCACGTCAATTTATACAGTTTTTACACCTCGAGCAATTTGGGAGGCAAACGGCTAAGATTCGTAAAATTGCCATGAAGTGTTTTATGCCAGCTCTTATGCCTTATGCCAGTTTTATGCCAGTTTTTTGCCTGGCATACTCTTGCGTACATCGTTCTCTCTGGTGCTCGTATATTTTATGGTAATTTTATGATCGGAGTGGATGGGACCTCGATCTCTAAGAACCTCCTCCGCCACCTCTCCTGCATCAATCTCAATCAAATTGCTCGGCAGCTTGGAACAGTGGTGTCTCTATTCTCCCAGAGATACAAGGAGCCCAAATGCGCACACGCAAGCAGCTTCTAGATTTCAATCTGATTAGACTGATTACATTTTAGAAAACACAGAAAGTACATTTAGTGAATTCTAAGAGAGCGTATCCAAAGTCCTTTGGGAGAGCAGTAACTAAGTTTTGAATTCCAGTCGCGATCGGGCATTGTCCAATAAGAACACACACTCTCACAGCGGAATTTTTGAAACGCGATCAGCAAACAGAATTTTGGGAGCAGACGACATTTTAACGTTGTATTTTCAGCTGGTACCTGACAGGTTGTGTGCCTGGTGCGTATTAAGCAAGTCGCACAGCTAAAAGCTGGTTTGTTCAGCGTCCGCCATTCTCTGTAATCTGATCGTGGCGCTCCCTGACGGCAGCGTCCCGTACTAGAGCGTACCACCAGGGATGAAATCTCCATACAGAGGTTTAGTTTCTATTCCCACCTCCCCTGCACGATACATAGATTAACACAAGATAAATATTGAATATCAATGTTACAACAATACCTGTATGAAATGATAGATTAGACATATGAATATCTTTGCATATGTAAATCCTGACATGGTATAAAGCAATATAGTGGAGCATTTTTTTGAGACAAGTGTATGGAAATTGATGGGAACTGGATTGGCCACATGCATTATATGGACATTTCATCTCTATATCTACATGATAAGTGCCAAAATAACCAACCCAATACTGATATAATAGAGAACAAAACCTTATTTTTCAGTTAGAAATGGATAACTGCTCTCTTTCTCACGGAAATTTCGGTGTAAATTTACCCTTGAGAACCCCCATCGATCAAAAAGTGACCCTGCCATCTTTATACCCTGCGCTGATAGGTGGGCCGTGTATGAAGCTGCTCTATGATGAAGGTTCCTGGTGTATATAAAGTGCATTCACCACCAGTTGGTTGATGGATGGCGGGGTGCACTGAGCTGACAGACTGATGAGATGGTGGCTGCGTGACCGGCCAGCGTGAGGGGGCAGCGTGAGGGGGCAGCGTGAACGGGCAGCGTGAGGGGGTAGCGTGACCGGGCAGCGTGAGGGGGCAGCGTGAGGGGGCAGCGTGAGGGGGCAGCGTGAGGGGGCAGCGTGAGGGGGCAGCGTGAGGGGGCAGCGTGAGGGGGCAGCGTGAGGGGGCAGCGTGAGGGGGCAGCGTGAGGGGGCAGCGTGAGGGGGCAGCGTGAGGGGGCAGCGTGAGGGGGCAGCGTGAGGGGGCAGCGTGAGGGGGCAGCGTGAGGGGGCAGCGTGAGGGGGCAGCGTGAGGGGGCAGCGTGAGGGGGCAGCGTGAGGGGGCAGCGTGACCGGGCAGCGTGAGGGGGCAGCGTGAGGGGGCAGCGTGACCGGGCAGCGTGACCGGGCAGCGTGAGGGGGTAGCGTGACCGGGCAGCGTGAGGGGGCAGCGTGACCGGGCAGCGTGAGGGGGCAGCGTGAGGGGGCAGCGTGAGGGGGCAGCGTGAGGGGGCAGCGTGAGGGGGCAGCGTGAGGGGGCAGCGTGAGGGGGCAGCGTGAGGGGGCAGCGTGAGGGGGCAGCGTGAGGGGGCAGCGTGAGGGGGCAGCGTGAGGGGGCAGCGTGAGGGGGCAGCGTGAGGGGGCAGCGTGAGGGGGCAGCGTGAGGGGGCAGCGTGAGGGGGCAGCGTGAGGGGGCAGCGTGAGGGGGCAGCGTGAGGAGGCAGCGTGAACGGGCAGCGTGAGGGGGCAGCGTGAGGGGGCAGCGTGACGGGGCAGCGTGAGGGGGCAGCGTGACCGGGCAGCGTGACCGGGCAGCGTGACCGGGCAGCGTGAGGAGGCAGCGTGAACGGGCAGCGTGAGGGGGCAGCGTGAGGAGGCAGCGTGACCGGGCAGCGTGACCGGGCAGCGTGAGGGGGCAGTCAGCTCAGATCAGTAGACACGCAGGGTTCAAAGACATGCAGGGTTAGTAGACAGGCAGGGTTAGTGAACAGAGTGGATGTGCTGGGTTAGTAGACACGCTCTGTGCTTAAAGCATTGGACTCGTAATCCCAAGGTTGTGGGTTTAAGTTCGACTGCAGCTACCTTTCTCCTTCATTTCCAGCAGTGGTAGATTTACTGCTGTACCAAAGGCCAGTCCATCTCATACCAAGTCTATGTGGTGTGGTGTGCAGCCACCTTTCTCCTTCATCCCAAGTAGTGGTAAACTTACTGCCATATCAAAGGCCAGTCCTTTTCATACCATGTCTATATGGTGTGGTGTACAGGCACCTTTCTCCTTCATCCCCAGCAGTGGTAGATTTACTGCTATATCAAAAGCCAGTTCTTCTCATACCATGTCTATGTTTAAAAAGGACTAGAAAGGACTTGTAATGTCATGTATTTAATTGAGTTCAGATATAGTTAACAATAATGTTGTGTATTTGATGCTGCGCCGTGCAGCATCGTGCCGCACCGTGCCACGCCGTGCCGCACCGTGCCGCACCGTGCCGCACCGTGCTGCATCGTGCCGCACCGTGCTGCATCGTGCTGCATCGTGCCGCACCGTGCTGCATCGTACCACGCCGTGCCGCACCGTGCTGCACCGTGCCGCACCGTGCCACGCCGAGCTGTGTTCCTTCGGCAAACATGTGCCCGCCGTGACTGCGCCACCCCTCTCTCATCAAACAAATCAAAGCTCGTTAGCAATCGTACAAACATCGCTTTTTCAGCTCGCTGAGCCATTTACTCTTTCCATTGGCGGAGGCAGACATTAACTTCATGCATTCTTAAAATCGCACAGAGGGGGAGAATCTGCAGCTTGCTTTTACCGACACTGAACAGGTGTTTACCTGAGACACACTTTGGGGAGTTAGCTCAGTGGTAATTAAAGCACGAGTCATCTCAGTGTGGAGCAACTCCGGCTGGGTCTAATAAACCTTCAGTCGGAAGTTACAGTTAATTACAGGAATGGGAATTCTGTTATCATTATCATTAAAGTGATTAATTCACCAATATAGAGTTAGCTGGTTAGCTCAGTGGTTATAGCACTAGGCAAGTAACCTCAATGTTGTGTGTTCGAGTCCCACTGCCGCCACCATTCTCTTCGTGTTAGAGTTAGTGCTTCCCATGCTGGCTCACTAGTTCTACTTTACTTATTATAGTAATGCTTGCTAATCTTTGATAGGGGTTACAGCATGTGAACTGTGATCTTTGTTGGGTACAGGTTAGATTGTGTAGACAGTAGCAACTTCTTACCTCTTAGGTATAGAGTTTACACTGACCAAAGAGCTTTCTAACCTCTCGGGTGTGGAGTTTACACTGTCCAGATGTTGGATCTTCCTAACCTCTCGGGTATAGTTTACACTGTCTACACCTCAGTGCTTCCTAACCTCTCGGGTATAGAATTTGCACTGTGTAGATGTCAGTGATCTCTAAGCTCTCAGGGATAGAGTTTACACTATCTAGACGTCAGTGCTGCCTAACCTCTCGGGTATAGTTTACACTGTCTAGACCTCAGTGCTTATATAGAGTTTACACTGTATAGATGTTAGTGATTTCTTACCTCTCATGAGTAGAGTTTAGCGAAGTGTTAAGCTTTCAGGCCCGCGCCGAGGCTTCATAAAGGCAAACCGTGTCGCGGACATGTCGACGTCACTCCGCATAAAGCGACGCACAGACAGACGTGCCGCGTCCGCCACAAAACCTTTTAGCAAAATGTCGTCTGCCGTGAAAGGCGTTTGGAACGTCACAAGCGTTCACGGCGTCTTCCGGCGATGTCTTTAAGTAGGGCCAAGTGTACATGTAGTCAGCGCGACCTGCGCCTCGAGACGCTCGGAGCGTCAGAAACCGGCGACTTCTAGTCCATTTTATGATCTATCTGAATTCCACGATAAAAGTGTTGTATTTGTTCGCTAAAATCATCGTGTCAGAATGTTGTGATATTATATTGGTAAGAGGTTAGTGTAACATTACCCGTGCGATTGTGTACTGATTTATTTACTTCATCTTACATTTATTAACTTTACTTGTCTGCTGCTTGATATTGAGCACTTACAAACTCGAGAGTATATGGAAACATAGTCGGTGTGGCTGAACGGAATATGTTCTTGGTTGGAAGTACACTTTTATACCGAAGAAAAAGTTTCCGCCCAAAACAACAAGCAACAGATTCCATTCAGCAATACGCACTCTGTCTCTTTAATGTTAAATTCATAGTAATCAATTTGAAAATCTCACTCCGTGCATAAAAACAAGTCACGTGGGATTGAGGGTAATGTCATTTTTCATTTGTCACTCGGTGACAACCGGAAATCGTGCAGCCGACCCTTAAATGTAAGGCATTCGCGCACAGGTGTAAAATGATATATACTTCACATATTTCTACAGATTATCTAGCTGAATAGTCATGAAATATAATGGTAGAACTTTTGATCAATTCTCACTTTAAGGTTACCTGTATAAGTTCAAATATTGCGTTAATTCCTCGTTTAGAGGCTCAAACCTCGCGTGGACTTCTCGTGTTAAGTCTTCAGTCTCGCGATAAGTTCTCGTGCGGACATCTCTTGGAGCAGACGACAAATGACGCTCTTCCTTCCCAGTTTCCCGCCTTACAGTCTATCTCGCGAGATTATCGCACCGTCTCGTCCGCGCCTCGTTTTGCCTGCTGTCTGTCAGTCCTTATTCAGCGCCCATCAAAATGGCTGCTTCCATTTAGCCCGGGCCAGCCCTGCCCGCTGACGTCACTTCCGACCAGCCGGTAATGACGTCAGCGCGCGTGTTTCTGACGTTAATTCCCCGCGTGACGTGCTTTCGTCGACAGCGGGCCTTTCAGGTGGTAATTCCGTGAGAGCGCGTCGGCGGGGCGTGGCCGCGGGGAGGGGCGCCGTGTTCCCGCCATGTCTCGGCCATGTCCCGGGCCGCCATTACGGTGTGGTCCTGATCGCACGATGCTACTGTCATCATCCAGTTAGCGCACTCACCTCACCTCGCTATTTGTCTCCAAAAGCTGAACGTTAGGAACTCGTACTTCACTGCCGTGAAGGTAGTGTGCCCAATACTCAATGACTAAGTCTAATAGAACATATTGGACGTTAAACCACCCAAACAAACAAACTCAATGGCTAATTGGATTATCTAGTTTGTCAATTAATAATATTATGTACGTACGCGCTAACGGGGGTGGTGGGTCAACAATTTTGGAAATTTCGCGTATGTTTCCTCTTTGTTCTATTGTGTACAAGATTAGGGTATAGCAGGGTAGGGGTCCATAGTTTCCTTCTAATTCTAAAGGTCTGAGTGTACTGCATACAAAGACACGGTCAGAATCTCTGATCAGAGGCATGGGCTTCTCGTAGGGGTGGAGCCTTTCCTCGTATCAGATATATACATGTGTATATATACATGTGTGTATACATATGGATAGATGGAAATCATGAAGCTCTTGCATCCGTCTCTCAAGTTTTCACAACTTCTAAGCCCAATTTCTGTATCATTTCACAGCAGTGAGATTCATATAGGGCCCATTTATAGGCCAGTGTGGAAAATATGCGCTTTGTGGCAAATTCTGCTAGCACCAACTCAAAGATGGCAGGTTTCGTCTTCTTCAAGGAAATCCTCTTTTTCATTTTCATTCAACGATATTCTTTTCTCTTGTGTAGTGCAAAGAGAATATAAATGGGGCCACATTCACACCAATAAACAGTGGTTCAAACCTCCCCCACACCCCAGCACCATTCCATGTCCTTTTTTTCATGACCCCAAACTGATATACATGATTTGTTAGACCAGCCGTTTCGCTGATACTATGGAGAAACCAAACACGAGTTTGGTTTAGAATTTATCCTACCCCTCCCGTCTAAATTACCTTTACACGTCATTGGTCAAGTGTATCCCACGAGAGCGATATTTGTCGTTTTTCTGAACTCCAGACCGAATACGGTGACCCAATGTTAAGCCTATGGAGTTTTTTAATTAGGGGTAGGCTAAAACATGACACCACCTGCACTATCAGCATCTACCATAGACATCCTCAACCCAGTGACGACCGCAGTGCAGGGAGGATCAGAGACAGTATGGGCAACTCGGGTAGACGGCAGTGTTGTACCCCGACGTGCTGCTGGGGGTCTGGGATCCCAACCACCAAACACACAGACACTGAGAGCGCTGTCGTTACGGCTTCTCACACTAGAGGGCCTCAGTGCACTGATCTCTGAGATGTAGTTTGACTTCTCACCACCAGATGCCAGGAGCGTCGCCACCGCGCCATGCGTCCTGGTTTGAGTCACAGGGAACCGTGTTTGTATTGAGGGTGGTTAATCCAGTGACATATTGGTAGCATTGATTAAAAGTGAGACTAAAGACGCCACAAAAGAGCCCCTGGTTGTATTCACAGAGTGCACGATACTCTGAAATGTGTAAATGTGACAGATTATTCCGGAGTGTTGAGAGTAGTTAGTAAGATGTGGATGGTGTTCAGACATTCTGCGTACACACTCAATGGATGGCCCCTAATATACCATGGTGAAAGATACTCCTCAGATGTACTATATCAAAACTTAATGCTCATTTGTTGCATATCGAGGTTTGATGAAACAAATACCCATTATTATCCAATCTAATTGCAAGTACGTTTACTTTGAAATTTTAAAAGAAACTGGCTGAATGCTAGAAGTGGCGAAGTAATGTGCACATGTGGAAAGTGTGTGTACCGATATGAGAGGTAGAGGCAGTGATGGTGAGTCAAGTTGTTATGGGAAGTGAAAAGTGGTAGTGAAGTTGTTGACAGCTAGATCTGAAATCACGATTGATACTAATTGATCCTTATTCACGCCAATACAACAGTGGTTTCAACCTCTCCCCATACCCTCAGCCCAATGTCATGACTGTCACTGATGTGTCTTTCACTTGCTGTCTCTGAGGCAAAATATTCGACTTAAGATAAGTTTCCGCCTATTGTTTTCTAACGTCTCTGATTATAAATATGGTAATCTCACGCTGTTTCTGTTCTCTTGCAGGTAAGCTCGAGTTTCACGTCTTTAGCTGTTGTCGAGGCGTCGTTCTGTGAGTAGAGACCCAGCTTTTAACCCTTTACACACGGGGGCCTGTGACAGAGCCGTGTAGCATGTGACATTCAATATTATTTTATCTATAAATATTGAATGTGAACTGATATCAATATTCCGTGCAAATTACATGTTTACTGATGGTTCATATATACCCTCAAGGCCCCATGGGACGTTTGACCACAAACAAACAAAAAATACTTATACAATCAGTGATATAGAAAATCCCGTAAATGACACCTCAATGAATCATCCACTTTTTGCCATGACTCACCCTGACAGGGTTACAAAGATGTGTAGGATCTGAAGCATAATCAGATCTGCTTAGCACTTTCATGGGGTCATTTATCCAGGTAAAGCAACGTCAATTTAGGAAAAGATAATTTCCTTTATATATCATTGTAATAAATAATATTCATGGAACAAATATGTTATAATTCAATGAAGTATTATCTTTAAAAAAACTTGTCTACGAGTATCTCGATTATCTTTGTTTTATTTGGCACAATTCACACAAAAATAGCAAGGCGATCCCATATGATACCTAGTAGAAATGAGTTCCAGAAGATCATATGATAGTGCAAGGCGGCTTGTTACTAGATAAATGATGTGATATAGTACCAAGGAACAACTGATGATAAATGCGGATTACAAATATAAATGCAGAACATGATTAGTGATATATGATGAATGGTAGGGCAGTCGTAATAAGTTAGATGCTCATATCGAGTTGCCTTGAGTCATAGTTAATAAGCAACAATAAGCAAGTGTTCTCCACCAATTACATTGATTTAAAGTTAATTTATAGAATTCACAGCAATGAAATACAGTCTCTAAAATACTCACCGTTGCCCCAAGTGCCACTCCTGCGCCACCTGGTGCCTTTTGGCGCTGGTCATTGCCGATAGCACCTCGGTATACGGCTCTGTAAGGGTTAAAGGGCCATCTGCTACCCGCCTGCACGCCTCATGTTTCCACCTAATCCTGTTGGCACACGACGCTCGTCTTACGAGACGACAATTAGTAAGAAGTTCCCGCCAAACCGCGCGTACAGTGCTGGGTGGAGCGAGACGGGGGTGGAGTATTAAAACGGGGAGCGAGACCGGGGTGGAGTATTAAAACGGGGAGCGAGACGGGGGTGGAGTATTAGAACAGGGAGCGAGACCGGGGTGGAGTATTAAAACAGGGAGCGAGACCGGGGTGGAGTATTAGAACAGGGAGCGAGACCGGGGTGGAGTATTAAAACAGGGAGCGAGACCGGGGTGGAGTATTAAAATGGGGAGCGAGACCGGGGTGGAGTATTAGAACAGGGAGCGAGACCGGGATGGAGTATTAGAACAGGGAGCGAGACCGGGATGGAGTATTAGAACAGGGAGCGAGACCGGGGTGGAGTATTAGAACAGGGAGCGAGACCGGGATGGAGTATTAGAACAGGGAGCGAGACCGGGATGGAGTATTAGAACAGGGAGCGAGACCGGGGTGGAGTATTAGAACAGGGAGCGAGACCGGGATGGAGTATTAGAACAGGGAGCGAGACCGGGATGGAGTATTAGAACAGGGAGCGAGACCGGGATGGAGTATTAGAACAGGGAGCGAGACCGGGATGGAGTATTAGAACAGGGAGCGAGACCGGGGTGGAGTATTAGAACAGGGAGCGAGACCGGGATGGAGTATTAGAACAGGGAGCGAGACCGGGGTGGAGTATTAGAACAGGGAGCGAGACCGGGGTGGAGTATTAGAACAGGGAGCGAGACCGGGATGGAGTATTAGAACAGGGAGCGAGACCGGGGTGGAGTATTAGAACAGGGAGCGAGACCGGGATGGAGTATTAGAACAGGGAGCGAGACCGGGGTGGAGTATTAGAACAGGGAGCGAGACCGGGATGGAGTATTAGAACAGGGAGCGAGACCGGGATGGAGTATTAGAACGGCCGCCAGCGACTCCATAAAGGTGACGGCAGTGCCAGAGACTTAAATAAAGCAGTAACAGAGAACTTCATCGAGATCCATAGCCAATGAAAATATGCCATGACTTTTGGTTGGAAAGTAATCTCTCGAGGCAAAGCCGAGTGAGATTACGGAGCAAAACGAATGACACATTTCCAGTTGATATGGATTGAGTGCGGTTCAGCGTTTATCTCGCTCCTATCACTGACTGATCGGCCAACGTATGACGCTCTCGTCCATTCAGTTTTTTGTTTTTTGTTGATTCACTTTTTTTCTTTTCCAATACTGCATGGGCATGAGTTTGAGTTCTAATATTATGTCTATGGGGAAAATGATACCAGGGTGGAGATGATGAATTATTCTAAATGACATCCTCGTTGTACTTCTCAAGTTTCTCCTGAGTACCCACCTGTAAGGGTAGGTGTTCACATAAAACGGTCCTCTGCTTGGAGCAGGATCTGTTATGCGAGAGAAAGTCCGCATATCTTTTTCTAACCACATAAGGTACAACTAGTGACCATTACTCATACTGCCCGTCATACGACCTTAGTCGGATTGGTTTGGGTGTCGATGATGATTTGGCATTAAATGCGTTATCTATGCTCATATCTGTAAGTTTCTGGAACTATTTCATAGATTTTATATCTTTGATGCGACTATTTTTGTTTGGTAGCTGGAATACTCGGAGTCAGCAAACTGACAATATATAAAATCATTTAGGTGGCGCCACTGTGAATCGTAGGATATGCCTGGACCTCCCACAAGCCGCAGGACAACCAGGCATGTTTTGACGACATGCGTACAATGTTGTTCCTTGTGTTTAGGAGACTGGAGTGGGTGATTGGGGTAGCTGTGGGATCGTGTGTATTACGTCATCGACTATGTGGTACTTTGAGTGGGTGATCACGGATTTTAGATATGTTCATTTAGGGAGGATTACTTCTGCATGTGCAATAACAAGACTTGTCCTTGTGAGAACCGGAAAGCGTCTGTCCAGTCAACAGCTGTAGGTGATGGTCAACTCGTCAGAGTGCTCACAATCGTTGACAATCTCTGATCGCAGTCGGGCAGCTATTAGAGGGTGTCGGACATCGACAGCAATTGTTGCCGATTCATGGCGACCATCGGGTCTGTAAGTATCGGGGATCGGTGTCCATGGCATCAGGCCTTTCATGAATACACCCCCCCCCCCCCCAAAAAAACCCAAAAAAACCCAAAAAAACCCAGTGAGAAACGGGAGGCCCCATAAGTGGAGAAAGGTGAAACTCTCCAGGAAGAGACGGCTGCTAACTATCACTAGCAACTTGAGAACAATATCATATTTAATTACATTAAATCCTATACTGAATATACATGCGTCACAACACACTAGATCACAGATTCTAATCTCATTATCATATAAATCTGGAAATTTGAAGTTTTTTAAAGGTTTCCTTTATGATAAAAAAAAGACCGTGGTTGTGGTCTTGCCTCGCAGGTTCTTCAGTGCAATAGTCACATCATGTACAGCATTAAAGTTGAACACCCTCTTTTAGTAGTTGATTACGACAGGAAGGAGTAGCAGATCTGAGACCCGTTTAATAACCTCTGTGTGTGTACACTCCCTGCCTCTGTGACAGTGACATACAGTGTCAGACCTGGTACCTGACTCTGTGAGTCTTTATGTGTACACTGACTCTGACAGTGATACACACTGACAGACTCTGTCACAGTGATACACACTGACTGACTCTGTGTGACAGTGATACACACTGACTGACTGTGTGACAGTGAGACACACTGACTGACTGTGTGACAGTGATACACACTGACTGACTGTCTGTGACAGTGATGCACACTGACTGACTGTGTGACAGTGATACACTCTGACTGACTCTGTGTGACAGTGATACACACTGACAGACACTCTGGTACTGTAACACACTCTGACTGACTTTGTGTGACAGTGATACACACTGACTGACTCTGTGACAGTGATACACACTGACAGACTGTGACAGTGATACACACTGACTGACTGTTTGTGACAGTGATACACACTGCCTGACTCTGTGTGACAGTGATACACACTGACTGACTCTGTGACAGTGATACACTCTGACTGACACCTTGGTACTGTAACACACTCTGACTGAGTCTGTGTGACAGTGATACACTCTGACTGACACCTTGGTACTGTAACATGCTCTGGCCGACACCTTGGTACTGTAACACACTCTGACTGACTCTGTGACAGTGATACACTCTGACTGACACCTTGGTACTGTAACATGCTCTGGCCGACACCTTGGTACTGTAACACACTCTGACTGACTCTGTGACAGTGATACACTCTGACTGACACCTTGGTACTGTAACATGCTCTGACTGACACCTTGGTACTGTAACATGCTCTGACTGACTCTGTGTGTTACTGTAATACACAGTGAACCAGTCGAGCGAAGGTGCCGCCGCCGAGGTCTGGTGATCCCAGTAACAGAGCCGCGCGGTGCCAACAGGCGCGCTGCCAGTGTCGGGAGGTGAGGAGGGGAGAGAGGTCTGCGGGCAGGTTCACAGGAGCACCGCAGGTGTGCCAGCCAGAGAATGTGGTATATGCTTATATATGTGTGCACATATATATATATCGTATCATAATCATATATATGTGTGTATATGTAAACATATATGTAGTCAATTTAACTATCTATTAAAGGGGTTTCCTCAGGGAATGGACAGGAATATTACTATTAATGTATAATAACACGAATGAATAAATCAGTTAAAGTGGGGACATATAGAGCAGAGTCCACGACACCCACGACACCCACGACAGGGCACCACTGACTCTATTAGATGACAGCTAGAGTTTAAAAATGTCCAAGTTACAATTAGTGACGGCTGCAAGTGACCGCTCGGTTTGAGTTTTGTTTATATATATATATATATATATATATATATATATATATATATATATATATATATATATATATACATATACATATACATATATTTATATACATACATATATACATACATATACGTATCAATAAAATCAACAATAGTAACTCTGGATGATCTAACTGTGTTGTAACTGAATAAAGTCAATAAATTAAGATAAGAAAAACCCCACAACAACCCCAGACACATAATGGGTGGATTCTGCTGGCCGCCTTGTTTTCCCCTCCATCGGCGTTGCCTGGTGACGGCCGTGTCTGCAGGCAGTGAGGGGTGAACGCATTCCGGGTCAGACCCCACTCGGCGATATTTGGGGCAGTTGCCAAGGGGGCTAATGAAAACGAGGCTGAGTGGGGCTGACGGAGGGTGGCGTGAGGCTCTGTGTGTGTGTGTGGGAGGGGGGGGGGGGGGTCATAGTGTCAACACCCGCGACCCGTGCATACTGAACTGTAGCCGGTATCTCCCCCCTCCCCCTCCCAATATACATGTAGTACGCTGTTACATCACCTACTCGAGTCTATCATGATAAAGTAGCCAGATGCCAGTCCTACATGCATTTAGACACTCCAGCCCCACATCACATCATCCTTTCGACTCTCACATCTTCCTCCTCCTCCTCCTCCTCCCTCCTCCTGCTCTACCTCCTCCCTTCGCCTCCCCTCCCTACCCCTCCCCTCCCTCCCCCTCCCCTACCTACCCCTCCCCGACCTACCCCTCCCCGACCTACCTCTCCCTTACCTACCCCTCCCCTACCTACCCCTCCCCTACCTACCCCTCCCCTACCTACCCCTCCCCTACCTACCCCTCCCCTACCTACCCCTCCCCTACCTACCTCTCCCTTACCTACCCCTCCCCTACCTACCCCTCTCCTACCTACCCCTCCCCTACCTACCCCTCCCCTACCTACCTCTCCCTTACCTACCCCTCCCCTACCTACCCCTCCCCTACCTACCCCTCCCCTCCCTCCCCCTCCCCTACCTACCCCTCCCCGACCTACCTCTCCCTTACCTACCCCTCCCCTACCTACCCCTCCCCTACCTACCCCTCCCCTACCTACCCCTCCCCTACCTACCCCTCCCCTACCTACCCCTGCCCTACCTACCTCTCCCTTACCTACCCCTCCCCTACCTACCCCTCTCCTACCTACCCCTCCCCTACCTACCCCTCCCCTACCTACCTCTCCCTTACCTACCCCTCCCCTACCTACCCCTCCCCTACCTACCCCTCCCCTACCTACCTCTCCCTTACCTACCCCTCCCATACCTACCCCTCCCCTACCTACCCCTCGCCTACCTACCTCTCCCTTACCTACCCCTCCCCTACCTACCCCTCCCATACCTACCCCTCCCCTACCTACCCCTCCCCTACCTACCCCTCCCCTACCTACCTCTCCCTTACCTACCCCTCCCCTACCTACCCCTCTCCTACCTACCTCTCCCTTACCTACCCCTCCCCTACCTACCCCTCCCCTACCTACCCCTCCCCTACCTACCTCTCCCTTACTTACCCCTCCCCTACCTACCCCTCCCTACCTACCCCTCCCCTACCTACCCCTCCCCTACCTACCCCTCCCCTACCTACCCCTCCCCTACCTACCCCTCCCCTACCTACCTCTCCCCTACCTACCCCTCCCCTACCTACCCCTCCCCTACCTACCCCTCCCCTACCTACCCCTCTCCTACCTACCCCTCCCCTACCTACCCCTCCCCTACCTACGCCTCCTCTAGTCTGGCAGTCCTTCAAAGCAGGTCATCAGGCGATCCGACCCAAGACCGCTTACTGGAAAATGTGATTTTTATTCCGCATAAACGACGGGGCCGCGTGGCCTGTGGTATTCAATTCAGCGACACCTCTTTCCCCGTCCATCAACATGACAGAATCTAAACTACAATTGTATTTTCTCCACATCGTAAAACGATCAGAGCCGTTTCTCCAACACTGAAGTTAGTCAGAAAAACTACACATCTACAAGAAACTGTTCCCCTGAAAACATCTCACTTACGGAGCGCGCATTTGTTGGGTGGCCTAGACACAGTCCAGCACATTCTGCCGTGTCCTAGCACTGCTCTAGCTCCACCCTTACTAAGTCGCAGGGAACAATATATAGAAGCGCAAACTCTCTACTTCTAAAACACATCCTATAGATAACAAGCCTAACCAAGTACTGAGGATGCATATCTATACAGAGTAGGCCTTGCATTCCTGACCAGCACGTGGTGGGCACAGTTTAGTGCACGCCTCTAGGGAGGTGTTGAGATTGATCGACTCAGCAGTCCTCAGGGGAAGACTGTGCTCGGAGAGTGAGTCCTCCATTGATTACTATTGGCAAGAAGGAGTGAGTCACCAGAGTTTGGCATTCAGTGTGCTGTGACCAGACTGCCCTCCTCAGGGTCTGCTTGTAGTGCCGGCTGGTTCACTTCACCCATGCAGGCATTTAATGGGGCAGGCGTCTCAGGGGTGGGCATAGAAGGGGGGCTAGTGTCTCAGGGGTAGGCATAGAAGGGGGGCTAGTGTCTCAGGGGTAGGCATAGGAGGGGGGCTAGTGTCTCAGGGGTAGGCATAGAAGGGGGGCTAGCGTCTCAGGGGTAGGGATAGAAGGGGGGCTAGCGTCTCAGGGGTGGGCATAGAAGGGGGGCTAGTGTTTCAGGGGTGGGTGTGGAAGGGGGGCTAGCGTCTCAGGGGTAGGCATAGAAGGGGGGCTAGCATCTCAGGGGTAGGCATAGAAGGGGGGCTAGCGTCTCAGGGGTAGGCATAGAAGGGGGGCTAGCGTCTCAGGGGTAGGCATAGAAGGGGGGCTAGCGTCTCAGGGGTAGGCATAGAAGGGGGGCTCGTGTCTCAGGGGTAGGCATAGGAGGGGGGCTAGTGTCTCAGGGGTAGGCATAGAAGGGGGGCTAGCGTCTCAGGGGTAGGCATAGAAGGGGGGCTAGCGTCTCAGGGGTGGGCATAGAAGGGGGGCTAGTGTTTCAGGGGTGGGTGTGGAAGGGGGCCTAGCGTCTCAGGGGTAGGCATAGAAGGGGGGCTAGCATCTCAGGGGTAGGCATAGAAGGGGGGCTAGCGTCTCAGGGGTAGGCATAGAAGGGGGGCTAGCGTCTCAGGGGTAGGCATAGAAGGGGGGCTAGCGTCTCAGGGGTAGGCATAGAAGGGGGGCTCGTGTCTCATGGGTAGATTAATGTCTCCAGTTCGTATCTCAGTCCCACGCTGTGGCTGACACCAACGTGTTCTCTACGTTTTCTCTCTCTGAAGCAGCAATTCCACTGAGAAATAGTTTCATGTTCTTCTCTTCCCGTCTGACATGGCTGGTGGTGAGACTGGGCTCTCCTCTCCCTGACGTGAATCAAGGTGCTGTGTGACTGTCTGTCGCCCGTCGGATCCACTCGGGTTGACCGCGGTAACTACACCCAGCCTCCGACTCCCGTCTACAGGGCTCAGAACACAGGTGGTGACGATTCACCTCCTGCAGGGCCACGTCTGGCCGCCAGCACAAGACCAGGAGGAGGAAATCCGCATAATAAAGACAGCCTTGTCAAACAAAATAATCGTAAAACGTCGACCAAAAACGGAATCTCGCATGTTCTACTTGTTCAAAGAGATCTCCAGTATTATGAGTGGGAATAGAACTATGTCTGTCTCCCTAGATAATACAGGATAAACAAACAGTATGCTTAATGAATGGGGCAGGTTCTTCAGATACAAAAAATGTATACCAAACCGAGATGGCAGCTTTCCATTTTCCTTTGAACATCCACTTTTTCTCTGATTCCATATAAAGTGATTTGTGCTTGTGTAAAACAAATATAATGGTACGTGAGCCCGATCTGCGCCAATAAAACAGTCGTGTTTTCCAAGTCCCTGTGAGGCAACAAATCCCACGTAAAAATACCCAACTGCCATCCGTGAACTCGTCAGACTGACCCAGAATATGCAGTTCTCAGCTGAAGTCACCTCTCCGTTGACACCTGCACAATAGGTGACCTCGACCTTGAGCTGGCCGCTGACCTTGATGTTGACCTTGGCTGGGACGGGACTGCCCCTGGTGCAGACTGACATGTTTTGACATGCGTTATGTCACATGATCTCACATGATAAGAGCGGTGAGGACATGACCCCGGTCTCCACACCTCCTCTTTTTTATCCCTCACCCAGGGGTCGTGACCTTTGACCTGTGGACCTGTACCTGGTGTTTGAAGTCGGTGGTCACGTGTGATCCCCGCTGACCCACGTGACCTGGATGGGGGAATATCAATGATGTCAATACTGAGGCGGTGGGGGGGGGGGGGGGGGGGGGGGTGTAGTGTTACCTCAGTGGTGTCCATGTAGAGGCAGCAATGCTGGGAGATCTTTATGAGTGACATTCCCGGGTCCCATCAATGATTTTACATGCGCAAAAAGCAGATGCGTTCATTAAAAAAAATAATTCCCCACTTGAGATGTTTACAGCGAGCTATATTCTAAACCAGAGTGACTTATATTGACAGGATAATGCAGTACAATATACGAGCCCACGACGTTAAGGAGTAAAGGATCTCCCCAAGCTTCACACGTCTGAGTCTGGTGTGAGAGCAGTGCGAGAAGCCGATCCCCGAGGACGGCTGTCAACCGGGGAGATCGGGAGCCCCGAGGACGGCTGTCAACCGGGGAGGTCGGGAGCCCCAAGGACGGCTGTCAACCGGGGAGGTCGGGAGCCCCGACACGGCTGTCAACCGGGGAGGTCGGGAGCCCCGAGCACGGCTGTCAACTGGGGAGGTCGGGAGCCCGAGGACGGCTGTCAACCGGGGAGGTCGGGAGCCCCGAGGACGGCTGTCAACCGGGGAGGTCGGGAGCCCCGACACGGCTGTCAACCGGGGAGGTCGGGAGCCCCGAGCACGGCTGTCAACTGGGGAGGTCGGGAGCCCGAGGACGGCTGTCAACTGGGGAGGTCGGGAGCCCCGAGGACGGCTGTCAACCAGGGAGGTCGGGAGCCCCGACACGGCTGTCAACCGGGGAGGTCGGGAGCCCCGAGCACGGCTGTCAACTGGGGAGGTCGGGAGCCCGAGGACGGCTGTCAACTGGGGAGGTCGGGAGCCCCGAGGACGGCTGTCAACCAGGGAGGTCGGGAGCCCCGACACGGCTGTCAACCGGGGAGGTCGGGAGCCCCGAGCACGGCTGTCAACTGGGGAGGTCGGGAGCCCCGAGCACGGCTGTCAACCGGGGAGGTCGGGAGCCCGAGGACGGCTGTCAACCGGGGAGGTCGGGAGCCCCGAGGACGGCTGTCAACTGGGGAGGTCGGGAGCCCCGAGCACGGCTGTCAACCGGGGAGGTCGGGAGCCCCGAGGACAACTGTCAACTGGGGAGGTCGGGAGCCCGAGGACGGCTGTCAACTGGGGAGGTCGGGAGCCCTGAGGACGGCTGTCAACTGGGGAGGTCGGGGCTTTCTCAGCTGTCAACTGGGGAGGTCGGGAGCCCGAGGACGGCTGTCAACCGGGGAGGTCGGGAGCCCCGAGGACGGCTGTCAACTGGGGAGGTCGGGGCTTTCTCAGCTGTCAACTGGGGAGGTCGGGAGCCCGAGGACGGCTGTCAACCGGGGAGGTCGGGAGCCCCGAGGACGGCTGTCAACTGGGGAGGTCGGGGCTTTCTCAGCTGTCAACTGGGGAGGTCGGGAGCCCGAGGACGGCTGTCAACCGGGAGGTCGGGGCCTTCTCAGCTCTGTTCAAGACCTCAAAGAAAATACGAATATTTATGATATGTACAGATTTCCCCAATTTGAAATCGGGGGAATCAGAGGAGTACATTCATAACCAGTTTTGTATTCAACAACCAGCATTCAAAAAGGAGGATAAAAATCATAAAAACATATAGATAACTATTGCGCTTTGTTGATGTGGTACTCCATTGTTGATACAGTTTTTATGTTGTCCATAATTTAACGCTGTGGACATCAAAGAGGAGTCAGGACACAGTGATAATTACTCGCTCACTTCTACCAGATTACTGTTGCGTACTGGTTATACTCAAAGAGTCTTCTCCTCAAACGGTAGCCCGTTAGTCAGGTTTTTTTCCCACTATTACACATCAGAACGAACCCCCAAATCCTCCTCACCCTCCTACAGGCTAAATGTCACTGATTGTCAGATGGGTAATTTCCTGTGTATGATAAATCTAGTGATCGTAAAGTGGTGTCAGCCGACACTCACACACACAGCACTGCGGGTTGCCGCATGTCGGGGCACATCATCTGGGGGGGGGGGGGGGGGGGAGGGTCCACGTTCAGTATATTGTTGAGAATTTAGGGATTTCTCAGGGAAAATTGGATTTTCTGAAAAACGCAAAACAAACCAAGTCAGCGTAAATTGACTCTTCTCAGGGGAAACTGGAATGGAATTTTTGACAGCACCAGTTTTTGAAAACCGTGGCGACAAAGGGTGTGATAGAAATCGTGTTTTGTGATTGTTTGACTTCACGTCCTGTCAACCATTACAGGTCCTTTCCAGACTTTCAAAGGTTCAGCTTTTCTTAACTGCTCTTACACCACTTGGGTGGTGATCGAATCTGTGTGATGAATCTAGGTAGAAATCTCATCCCTCCACATTTACCGAGGTGCGAGTTCTACCACTGCTGGGGATGAAGGAGAAAGGTGGCTGTACACCACACCATATAGACATGGTATGAGAAGGACTGGTCTTTGATATAGCAGTAAATCTACCACTGCTGGGGATGAAGGAGAAAGGTGGCTGTACACCACACCACATAGACGTAGTATGAGAAGGACTGGCCTTTGATATAGCAGTAAATCTACCACTGCTGGGGATGAAGCTGAAAGGTGGCTGCGGTGAGACTTTAACCCACCAAGTCCTGCACACTGAGGATGACGCGTGTAGCGCTGTGAACCGCTGAGCTCTCTGCGTGTTTTGTGCACTCTGTGTGTACGTTAATGTAGCAATGAGCTCAGCCACAGATTAACCTGGACACAAAACCTTATCTGGTGAACTCTGCGCACCGCGTTACGAACTGCCGCGTGTTTCCAGCACCCACCGTCAGTTCTCACGGCGAGGAGCAGTTCTAACGCAGACGACAGGAGGGAAGGCCGTTTGGAATGACACAATAAAACATGCATACTAAAAACCGAGTCTTTTATAAGTGTAACTTCATTAAAAACGGCGTGGAGAGTGTGTTTTGTGACGCTTGTTGTTGACGTTACGTCAGAAATGTGGGTAATACGTCATCTTCAAAGCGACCCCAAGCGGGACATTAGGGAAGCTGTAGGTGTCAACAACTGTCAGTGCTACTGTCAACTCATCCCGCCACCCATTAGCGTGTTGACAGTTGACAGTGACAGCCGGTACTAAATAGCACCACGTGACCTGGTATTAAACGCGTGGTGTACGGTACAGCTGTACTGCACCCGTCAAGGGGGTGACCTTCAGAAGTCTGTCAGCTTTCCACTATTTCTTTCATTTTTAGTTTATAAGATACTTTTTTCTTTTGTAAAATAAAGGTCCTCATTCACACGATAAACTGTGAGCTGGACCTCTTTACAGACCCTCAGCCCCCGCTGTTGTCAATGCTGACGTGTTCTCCACGTTCTCCCAGTCTCTCTGAGGCACCAAAATCAAAATGTCTGCCGGCAACTGACATCTAAATATAGAACAAATTAGGCAAAAAACTGGAAAATATTTCAATGACATTTTTAATGTTCAGTCACATTTACCGCGGATGCCTGTTTTGAACAGAAGCATAATGTAGATCAGTGCAAAATATAGATAGTGTGTACAAAACGAAAACAGTGGTGATACCAGGCCTATTGAGGGCGGTCGTGGGGACTGCTGGGCATTATCAACACTGCAAGTGACCATGCATAACAACTGGCACATGTTGGGTACATCTACATTTTAATTATTTCCTTGATTCTATAGCTTTATTTGAGAGAATATATATAAAACCACACACATATATATACATACATATACAGCGATCAACTGGATTGGCTCTCACGAAGTAACATGATAAAGGATACATTACTATTTTCTTTAATCATTGCATCTTAAGGCATGGTGAATTTACAATTAAGATGGGCAAAATAATAATCAAGAAATGGGTAAACCATATATCAAAATATGGGTAAATTGATTAAGAAATGGGTGATTTTACTATCAAGAAATGGGTAACTGAACAAATAGGTCATACTCCGAGAGATTTCTAGGCATTATTTATAAGTGTGATGATTGTAAATCTTAAAGACAAGAAACTGGTTATTAGACATTCTTACCGATATATTTACATCACAGCATCATATTAGGTACCCCACATGTCTCAAATAAACCAACAATTTACTAAATGAGCAAATTGATAGCGCGACGATTTCAGGCTCTCCCTTGACTAAAGTACTGAACTGTCTTTGTCCGGACACCGAGTACTCCAGTTAGTACTGGTCCCGAGTTGCCATTTTCTCCGGGAGGAAAGACTCCTGCCTGCCCCAGACAGGCCCTTGGCAAGAAGTCTCTTTAAACGGATTTACGTGGAATACTTAATGCCCTTATACTCCCCCCATATAATCTGTGTTACAGACACACTGATTACGTACTAAATCCGCGCACAGTGTGCAGTATGGGGAGTTACATGCTGGGTGGAGGCAAAGGTGGCTTGGACTTCATTCCACTCTAGATTAAAATTACTTCATGATTAAATTATTGGCATTCTCCATTGAGTGATCATGTTATACTTGTATTTATTGTATCAGCTTTTAACAAAGTACCTAGTGATTGGTCGAACACAACGCCGAGCCAAAACTGCTGTTTATCAAACTCCTGAATCCAAATACGGATACAATAATAGTACTCCTAGCATATTTATATACATATTAAAGTTATTGAATGTCACTTAGATCAGTTTATATGGTGCACAAATGTGTATAAATCTCATTTTCTATACTTTGTATTTCATACGATAAACAAGATTAAAGCCTTGTTCTGATCTACCAATCTCATCTTTGATTAGAAAGTATTGATAACCACTGAGTGCTAAAATAGATGTTTGGATTCAGCTTCCACAGATATCTTTATTTATAACAAATATGTTATTTCTAGTGACTGTTTCCTTTGCCATCTTGGGCGAATATATAAAGCTTGTGCAAATACAAACGTAGTACAAATCACGCGTGTGAATTAATTGTGATAAAAAACTCGCGAGGAAAAAAAATCTGTACAAAATAGTCTAGAGAATATACAGTGGAAACGCCAACTGTATATCTTGTTCTTGTCCTTATGGTACAAAGCTCATGTATTTGGTATAAATAGTCACTAATGTTTCCTTATATGTAAAGTGGAGGGACATAAGGCTGGTAGATTCCTCTTCTCTTGACAAAGATTTGTAAGACAGTGAAGTATAAAACAGGCATTCTCCAGTTCAGACGAAGCACTTTCCTTTGATATGCACGCACATGGACACAACTCAACTCCTAACCCATCCGACATGAGAATTGCATAGCTATGACAATGATGACTACATTATCACATTATAATTAAAATTCTTTGTACCTAATCTTCAGTGTCCTAGATAGAGCATCAACAAAATGCTCAGTAATACTGGTACTGTGCCTATAATGGTCGTAATGCACTCTCTGGGTCACCTGTAGACTACATGAAGGTCACATGAAGGTCATTCAGTTCACCCCTCTGATTGCAAGCGCCATTCTTCTTGATCGCCAAGCACATATTCCTTAGTTATATTGTTGATGTCATTATAAAAAACGTTGTGCATAAAGACACTCAAGTGGACACACAATTGGTTCAGCTGGTTTCTTTTAATGCTGGATCTCTGTATAAATGACTAAGGCATACACAGATCCCGGTAGTTCTGTACTCTGTAAAGTACGTCTTCAGATTCTCACATTAATAATAAGCACATTCATCCGCATTCGGGTGGTCACCACTATTCCACGTGGACTGGAAGCACAGCGTGCTCCTGGGTGGTGACAGAGATTCAGATACACCTAGCACACCGGTCACACCAACGGAGGAGAAGCACATTCTGGGCGAGCAGTCAAACAAATACACATAGAAAACCAACAGATACGTCCTAAGGCAAGCTAAGCGCCAGCCTGTACTATAGCGCGGTGTCTCTGGAGTTGGCATCAGCGTCAATGTAAGGCATGGATTCACTGTTGCTGATGGTGATGGGTTCGATCTCGCCCTCCTCGAAAGGCGCATCGTCCTGGTACTGGGCGGCCTTCTTGTGTTCGTTGCCGTTCGGGGTTTTCTGCAGCTCGGCCTTCACCATCTCCTCCACCAGGTGGTTGGAGGCCTTCTCGCGGGCGTCGCGCTCCTCCTGCTCCTTCTTGTCACGTTTCTTGTCGCGCATCTTGCAGATGAGGCAGACCAGTGGGCCCAGGATAATCCAGAAGCCGACGATACAGCCGATGGCAATGCCTGTGCGCGCGGCACTGGAGAGACCGTCCTGGGTTGAGGACCCCATCCGAGTGCCATTCACACTCTCCTCCTCCTCCTCTGTGGTCATCGTCGTCTCTGCACCATACAGAGGCACCACAATCTTCTTCAACTTGTCCTTCTCTGTCACATTTTCCTTTTCTAGGGTCACTGTCTCCTCATCAAAGTGGGGGACGACAGTGGATGGCTCAGCGGCTGCAGCACCAGTGGTGGTGCTGGTTGTGGTGGCAGCGGTGGTGGTGGTGGAGGTTGTCGTTGTGGTGGGCTCCTCAGTGGGCAGCTTGGTCGTGTAGGATGCCACCGTTGTGGTAGGAGTAGTAAACTTAACATCACTGGTTGTCTTCTCATCGATATCAACAACCACAGGCACAACAGCAGCAAAGGTGGACTTTTCCTCTTCTGGCGTTGTTGCTTGTGTGGTACTCGGTGCTGATGTTGTTGATGATGTTGTTGATGATGTTGTTGTTGCTACTGTTGATGTGGTTGGGGTTGTAGTTGTTGAGGTCGTAGTTGCTGGAGTTTCCTCATCTGCACCATCCACAATCACTACCACACTAGGCATGGTCGTAGGCTCAGTGACTTTGGGTGTTGCTGTTGATTGCACATCCTCCTCCCCATCCATAATAATCACCGAAGACTGTGTTGTTGTTGTCGTCGTCGAAGTGCTAGCCTCAGTTGTCGGAACAGCACCTTCATTCACTGCTGCAGTGGTAGGCAGCACATCAGCGGCAGGTCCCTCTGATGTGGCCACCTTTACTGTAGTCGTAGTGGTGGATTTCCCTGGTTCTACCTCCACTAGGATGTCGCTCACTTCAGTCACAGTTGTGGTTGCGGTTGTAGTTGTTGTGGTAGGTGGCACTGTGGTAGTGGTGTGGGCAGCGGTCTCTGTGACAGACGGTGCGATCTGTGCCGTAGTGAAGACCTCCTCTTTGACAGGTACATTCTGGGTGGTTTTGTCCAGCGCGGGGCGGGTCATCACACCATGGATGTCCACGTGCCGCTCCGCCTCGCCCGACCTAGGGGTCGTGTGCAGGTGCTGCGGCTGATACGTAGTGGTGCGTGGGATGGGCGGCAAGGTTGTCGGCCCCGTGGTGAACACGAAATGCTGTGGTAGCGTCAGGCGCATCGTCTGAGTACGGTACACCACCTCTGGAGTGGATTTCTCTGCTGGTTTGGGGTCATCCTCATTGTTGACCCCAACCAAGGTGCCCGGGTCGCCGACAACGAAGGTCTCCTCCTCCAGGGTGGGGTTGGGGTCGGCGGCCTCACCTGATGCCTGCAGGTCATTGCCAGCTTCTGGATCCGCCGTGTCCGGGACTGGGGCGACCAGTACCTCCGACACCAGCGTCGTCAACACGAGGAGGAGCATCAGCCGACGCCAGAGTCCGCTGTCAGCTGCTCGCCGTGCTGGGGACAATGAGCCAGGCATGGTGGAGTTTGTAAAGGTCAGAAGGTCAAGGCTAGTGTCTGGTCAAGGTCACCCGCAAAGTCAGCTGACGCCTTCAAGCTCGGCACGTCTGAAAATACAGCAAAGGAGAATGTTAAAGGCAAAGTTTGCTATGATAATTGAATACAGTAATTAAAATTGAATCGGGAAGGTATAAATATAACTTAAATGGCGATCCTGAATCGCAGAGAAATTTGGGGAAAGTTCACAAGAAGTAGTTGACAACATATACCACGAGGCAGGTACCCGGATGACGTGTGACGTGTCTATGACGTATGTGACGTATGGATGACGTGTGGGTTGCGCTGACCATGTCTTACTTGTTAACTCTCAGTCGCACCCAACAGAGCATTGAGGGTAGTGTGACCCAGTTAGTAATTATAGATAATGAGATGGCACTGCGTTGCGTGGGAGGCGGAGAACGCAATTAGAGTTGGCCTTTCTTGCGCACCCTCTCCTTGGCCTGCTCTATGTGCGCGAGGTATCATCGGGGTATACTCCATCTGGGTTCTGGACGGTTCAGTTAACCCCACCACCTGTCGACTATTACCAGCAGTTAACTGCCGCGTACACTGGCTCGCTGCGCCCCATCCCCAGCCTGCAGCATGGGAGAGACCCGCACGCCGACCCGACATGCGTGCGTGAGGTGACACCCAGCCTCCTCCTAAACCCAGATAACCCCGCCAGTCATTATTGATATTTATAGCCCGGGGCAGCGTGTGACCACCCCGCCACCCCGCCACCCCGCCCTCGTCTCTCACCCGAGGACCACGTTTTTGTTGCGGCCTTTGTCGCGGGAGTATTATAGTGGAGCTTGCTCCTGATTGAGGCATATCGTGTGAGCTATAGTGCCACATCTCGCGCAGTCACGATATGTGACGAGAAGACGCGTGGATTATCACACTGTGGCGTGTGATTGGCTGATGGATGGGCATGCGTAGTGAGCCCTTACTGGACCTGTTTTGTCACGAACCTCAGCGACAAAATCAGAGAATTAAACACCATAGAATCGACCCACGCGTAAATTTACACATAACATTTGTATGGCGAAATGGTCTATTACATGTTGTTTTGTGTGAAGGGAGAATTTGGCAGCGGACCTGGTTTCGGGTTTCGCCGCCAGGTGGGGTGACATTTGTGGTGATCACGTGATGCCAGAAAGGTGCTGGTGCCGGCAGGTGAGACTGCCAGACTTGGGGATCGGCGGGTACAAGCAGTGTGAAAACGAACACGGTATTAGGGCTATATTTAGCGCCGTAATTGAGCATGTTTGCTTTTCCGAGCTTGCACAAATAGGACGATAGAGGTGGTCGGGGAACGCCTCTGTTATAAATTGCCAAAGTCGCACTTTGCTCGTAAAAGAGGAGTATGGCCAATTTATACTTGTCATAATACGCAGTCATGTTTAGTTGAATTGTTTGTCAGGGTTAGGAGAGCACCCTCCGCACTTATATGTTAGATGTAGTAATGGTTGGTTTACATAATTCATCTGTTGGTTTTTACCGCTTTATAGGCTCGGATTAGACTCGTCATATTATGGCACACGTGGTGCCAACCACATAGGCGCCATTATACGACATGTCGCAATCCACACGGCATGTCGTAAAAAACAAACACACCGATTAACGGCAGGCGTATGTGACGTGACGTCACGGGTCACGTGGTGGTGCTAGAGGTCAGACTGGGGTCAAAGAAGCGGACATGATGACACACCAAGTGTTTTATGACCGTCCTAAAACATTGCCCATCTAGTGCCATCTAGGGATACCTTAATGCCCGCCCCTGCCCAGGCCGCCGTACATACACCACAGTTCTCAGTGGGTGTAGGTTTTTTTTAATCATTTCGGATGTTCCTGTCCGTTCCTCACCCCGGGTAGCACCATTCTCGTCCGTCCCTCTATTTAACACCCGACCTTCCATAACGCGGCCTTCACCGGCCCGATACCAGCCGTGAAGTAAGGACAAAAATATAATAGAAGAGTAGAATATAGAATAACAAAAAATCACATTTCTCCTATTTCGCACCCCCTGGGCCGTTCCTGACATTAACTATTATATCATCTCGCGAGATCCCGCCGGGACGGACCGGGAACCTGCCCGCCCTGTCATTAGTGATGTCGGCGCCATTTGCCTGCCACATTATCGCCCAGTGGGTCTACTCTTAACCACATCAGGAAATTCAGCTGAACGATTTACCTTAAAAACAACCAGTGGTTTTATGTCTTAAAACGACGGCTGGTTTTATGTCTAAAATTGCGTGTGTATACAAAGAGTGAGTTGTGGATAGGCTTGTCTGTGGTCATGTAACTTGAAAGGTGTATCGTGGAAGATTTGTTTACATGAAACCTGTTTATGAAAATATACTGAAGGATTACTGAGAGTCATATTTGGAGCAATAGGGTCAGCCATGCCTTCAAGATAAGTTATAGACTGGCATAGCTTATCACAGAATTGAACTGTATCTTCTGTGTATGTAGATATATTTATCAGTGTACCGGTATCTAACGCAAAAGTATTGGTCAAAGCAGTACCGACCCTTGATTTGTTGGCTATTTTCCCGTCTATATTTACACAGAGTTTTTCTATTGGATGATTTTCTGATCTGAGCCTAAGTGGCAGTTTGAGTACTGAGTCACTCTCCAAACACAACCCCGATCATCAGCCGCACATAGACCTACACTGGTCATCACGCCCTGGAGAGTGAGAGCCCGGGGTGACTCTCGCCTGCCGACCGTCACCCTGCCGTGTGATTCTGTTGTCAGAGGCCCCCCGGTCTGCTCCTCCTCCTGTGCCCGGCCTCTCCACCCCGCTCCCCACACTCAGTATCACCATGGGACTCTACTTCACCAGGCAGAGGGTATTCGCAGTCTGTGAAATACATTCATGGGTAAATTTGAGCAAGAAATCTGCAAAATCGTCAAAAAAGGTGTTTTTAAGTGAAAAATGTGGCGTTTTTATGGAGCCAGATTTTTCTGGGTGAAAAAGTGGTTAATTAACTCGCATGAAAAGATGTTGAAAGGTCTTCTCATTTTTTTAACTATTATGTGCACTTGGTTCTTCGTGCAGGAGGCCCGGGTTGTAGGCCTAATACTGGAGCATACTGGGTATGCACTGAGAGGTAAAAACAGTGAAGGTTGAGGCTGACATCGGGAAAGTCAAGGTGGTGATAATACAGAAAGTACTGCTGAGCTGTGTGTGAATGTCAGCGTTCACAGGTCAGTAGACTACAAGTGCCGGGTACTGCTGTGAGTGTCAGAACCCGGACTGTAGCGGCGAGCAGTGGGCGGGTCACCTCAGACCCGCCCCAGTCACCAGCACCACCAGTTCTCCATCTTTATTCTCTTTGTTTCATTAATGGTGGGGAGATTATTAAAATAACTTTATTCTAGTGTGTAACTCTGTTTGGGGCATTATATGACTTACAGAACAGAGTCAGTGTATTCATTTATCGGTGGGTTCATATTACACGCAGGCAGTGCGCGCAGGCAGTATTTACAATTCTCTTTTCTCTGGGGACTCTAAAGCCTTCATCCCCTGACAAGCTGAGACGGGGTGGCGGGTTGTTGGGGTCTCATCTTTGTTGAATATCGTCATTGTCCAATTTCCGTAATCAAATCCGCACGCCTTGGTTAGCGCCGCCTATCGCCAGCGTCCGGCATACATTAGAGGTCAGCCCGAGGTCAGACACAAAGGGCGCAGCACGCTGTAATGACGTGTCGTCATTTGTATGGATCTAATGACTATTAATCACACCTGGTCCCCCGCCTCCCACAGCAGCCACAGATAGCCATCCGCGTGATAACCCGAACCCGGCCCCGACAACTCTGACAGGGTTCACCAGACGAGCGCCCCTTCCCTGGTCATCATGCAGCAGCTGTAGCTGAAGAAATCATAGTGTTATAATGTTAGCAGTGGTCCTCTTTTCCTTTGAGATCCATGTACATAAAAAAAAAATCTCTCTGAGGCAGCAAATTCCAGATGAAAAATATTTCCATTTTTGTTCTGACCCCAATTAACATAGCTGTTAATATGAATATTTATGGTCTTTCAGAGGACACAGAGTTTAATTGGTGGGTTGAGAATCCCGGTATGCGTTTCGGCGGAATGACAGATGGTGAGAGATGCGACTTCCAACAGAACAAACAAAAGCCGCCCTCACGCTTCTCATATCCGCCATGGGCATCGCTACCAACCGCCGACCCCTCATGACCCTGCCCGTGCCCCTCACTGCCTACTTTGTATGCAAATGCCCGCCTGTCCCGCCTCCAGTTATGAGCTTTATGACTCCACTTCCGGTTCTCTGATGGACGCATGGATCTCTGGGAAGGCGGAGGGGGGCGCCCGGGCAGGACGGCCGCCAGGGGTCAGTTCTGTTAACTGCCACCAGGGGTCAGTTCTGTTAACTGCCACCAGGTTCGCCCCTCAGTTGCCAACCACCCACAGAAAAGCCGGCCACGCGTGAAATTGAATCAGTCGGTTTGTCATAGAGAGACTGTGTCCTTGTTGAATCAGGGGTCAATGTACGCCTTAGTGTGTGGGACGTGAAGGGGAAGCTCCGCCCGTGTAACCCTCCTCTCCACGGTCCTGCACACCATTTGTCCACCCCACTACCCTTCTCCACCCCACCCCATTAACTCCACCCTCCGTCGGGGGTTTCAAGGTCACGTACTCACCTCTAATCGCTGCGGGCGATAATGCAAGAAACTCGGAACCCGGAACTAGATTCTATTAAATACCCATTTCCGGTTTCTGTGCGTCTCTGGGGAGTTAAAAGTCACGCTATTCTGCTGACTTTTAATTCGGCCCGTTCTCCGTCATTAGATAGAGATTCCGGTAATTCTGTAAGATAATTAGAGGCGGCAATCCCTGTATTAATTATCCGCCATCGTCTCCTGCTGCGACGTGTCACGTGACAAAGGAATCACGTGACACCGACCTCACTGACGAGGGTCGGGGTTCGCCAGTCCGGGTTCGGCGGCGTCCTCTCCCTCCGTTCTCGTTATTAACTCGGTGTAATTGTGCGTTACGAAACTCAGTTTACTCGTCAATTTAGCTTAGGTCATGATCCAGTCATCGCTCTGGTCGCTCGACCGTTGGGCGAATCTGCAGAAGACATTTAGTCATGACGAACGCCGTGTGAGTAGTACACAGTTAGGGACTCTGCCTCGGGTGTCCTTTAGGCCGCGCGAGCCTAAATCAAGGCCTACAGTCGTCTAAACCACCGGGGACGATCCGAACTGGGCCTAATTTGGCCAATTGTTATCGGTCGTACGATACTTGGCAGCTGTTGTGTTATCTGATATGGCGAGGATCATTAATGAACGAAGCGAGCAGGTCGTCCGGTGTAGAGAACAGTATCTGCCAGCCTGCTTTTACGACATCTGCGCCTTATACCGGCCAGAAACAGTGTACGACCTGAGACGCCGACCTCCGCCTGAGTGCGTGCAGCGTATTTAGGCACGAACTGCACTCAACCTGGCGCGTCGGACACTCTGAATATACGTCATTACAATAAATGTACGTTTATAGCCTCCACTCACTGAGACTGGTCCAAGCGCTAGATGTGGTAAAGAGGTGGTAACTATTGAGGTTACTTACTCTATTATCAAATGAGAGTATTTCGCCTAGTCATCACTCTATATCACAAGTAACGAGCATCTTAAACCGGGACTGATGCGCCCTCCTGCACCACACTAGTTTGGAATTGCGTCACTTTATTGTATCTACATATCATTATAATAGATATCCTATTAGAATAGACATTATACCCACTGTTTGAATAGTATGCTATGAATTCCAAACAGCCAATCACAATACCGGACGAGCACACGTGACCAAACCTCTGATTCCGTATTCCTCCCCTGTGTGGTATTGTGACCCAGAAAACAGGTGTTGGGCTGCGCTGTTGATACAAACAGACGGGGTTTCTGGACGGTTTCTGGTCTGGTTCCCTGATCCAGCCTCAATAAGTGACTGGCTGCTTTCTGGGTTGGCGTAAATGAACCAGAATCTGCGCCGATTGTCAGTCAGACAAAAGGCCAGAGGGGAGTCGGCGTGTGGTGGAGGAGGGCTGCGGGCAGGTTGGCACCGGGCGCCGCGTGGACGGGCGCGGGCAAGGGGCCAGGCCGCCACCCCGACACCCCCTCACACACACCCAGCACACACACACACCACACACACACACACACACACACACACACACACACCTAGCACACACACACACCACTCACACACACCCCGCACTATAAATAACAGCCCAGTGTCGGTATAATCCACCCCTCCAGCCACCTCTGTGAGTCAGAACGGCTCCGTATACACCGGCCCCTTATAGAGCCAGCCCTGGTTTGGGTTCTGTAGGTTATTGTCCCCCACACTCCTCACCACACGCTGTGCACCCTCCCCGCACCCCGCCCTCCCCGCACCCCGCCCTCCCCGCACCCCGCCCTCACCACACGCTGTGCACCCTCCCCGCGCACCCTCCCCGCACCCCGCCCTCCCCGCACCCCGCCCTCCCCGCACCCCGCCCTCCCCGCACCCCGCCCTCCCCGCACCCCGCCCACCCCGCACCCCGCCCTCCCCGCACCCCGCCCTCCCCGCACCCCGCCCTCCCCGCACCCCGCCCACCCCGCCCTCCCCGCACCCCGCCCACCCCGCAGCGAGATCCACAGTGACTTCCTTCTGAGAACGGCCAGGCTCTGACCATGGCTCTGGTCGTTCCCTGTGTTGTATGTGGCGTTGGTGGTCGTGGTTATTAGTATGTCGGGTTATAGTTCGGTGATTCATGAGAGTCATATATACCGCTGAGTACGGCCATACCATGTGTCATTCTCTGGAGGACGACGAACATTCTTTACTTGAGTGGTAGCAGCATTATTATTATTAATATGGCGTAGAACCACATTGATCAACAACAAATTTATATTCCCAACTAGCGGTCTTAATTTGACATACTGAAGATAGCACTATGATATATGGAAATATCACAAGAAATATATTTCTTGTGAAAAACTGCTCTTTGGCTCTCCTTCCGAGATACGGATAATGCATATTTAACAAGAATTTCAATTCTACTGGATTCTATTATTGTTTTTATCTTAATTGTGAGGCTTCAGAATCAGGCTGATGATTACACAGAAGGATTAACTTTAGCTGACACCCTCGGTTCAGGTTAAAAGTGTCCCTGAAGTGTGGTAAATTAAACTGTAATGGAGGGTAACACGTGACCGAGGCGGCTCTCCTAGCGGGCTGGTGCTGTATGCGGGACGGGGTGAGGCGCCTAGCACAGTGTCGGTGGTGTGGGAGACGGTAGGCGGGGGGGGGGGGGGGGGGAGAACAATAGGCCTGGCGCTCATTGTCCCACCCCCCTGCGCGGTATGAGGGCACGGAGGGGCACCCCCCCCCCCCCCCCACGCCCCACCCACATCACATGTGGCGTTAAAAAACACCAGCACCCTTAGAGAACTGCAGCCAACTTTAATCACCTCTCCCAGGGCGGGATTAGACCGGTCTGTCATACATAATCCATCAGCGCACTCGTGAGGCTTTAATCGTCGTAGAATTAGACCAAATAAAGCAGGATTTATCATCTCCGAGTTGAGTGTGACCCGTGGTGACCTGACGCCCGCCAGTGGACCCCCCCCCCCCCCCCCCCCCCCACCCCGTCTGTAACTGGTGGAGGTGTTTCTTAAACACCCCCCTGTCGACTCACACCATTCCTGAGCCGGGTTTTCTTTCTCGCTTCTTCTCGTCGAGTCTCGTTAGAGAGCGCAGACTCTTGACTCGTGTCACGTGAACGGCAGAGGTCACGTGGTTGAAACGTACTCAGTGACCCCTGACGAGGGCCCGTCGAGCGACGACAATCTCCATACTTTGTCTCCGCCAAAAAAAAGTGAAGCAGCTCGGCGAAGTGCTTTAAATTTCACTCGGTCTGTGTCGGGATCACGTTGTATGTCTGGTGTCAGCGGGGCGTGGTGGGCGGGGGGGGGGCGTGGTGAGGGGGGGGGGGGCGTGGTGAGGGGGGGGGGGCGGCGTCTCGTGTAGACGCTACAGGCACGCTGGATGGACGCTCTTCAGTCGGGTTTAAAAGAGACGTTAGTCACAATGGTTTGCCTGGTGAGCGCTTGTCTGACTCGAGTTACACTTCCCATGTTTGTGACAGACACTAAAAGAAATCTACTGAACCCTCGAACCCACCACCTTTGAATTACAAGTCCAGTGCCTTAACCACTGAGCTAACTCCCAACCCCCAACCAGCGACAAAGGCTGAACATAGAGGACGTCTGGAAAGGACCTGTAATGGTTGGCAGGACGTAAAATCAAAGAAAACCACTTCTTTACGCTATGGCGTACAGGATGGAGATGGGGTGTGGTGGTGCGTATATACCGTAAAGAAGGCCCTTATGTGAGTAGAGCTGTGGGTGCTCGGCTCACGGCCAGTGGACTAAGGCCTGACTGGGTGAGTCCATGAGTAGCTCTATTGTGAGCAGCTCCGTCTAACACTCCCCAGACACCAGCTACCTGCCGACAACACCCGCCACCGTCTCCGCCCGCCGCCGCTCAGTGGCGCTGCTCGTTACACCCGGTGCATGCTGGGACATGTTTTTCTCACACAGGTGGCGCTGCAGTCGGCGTTCATGTATCCATAGCTGTGACCCGCTTGTTACCATATGTGGTATGTATAGAGAGACGGAAACCAGCGAAGAATGTGAGAATTTATTGTGGCGGCATCTGGGGCGGGTTTAGAGGCTGGAGTCGGGGCGAGGTGTTTACAAAAAGAGCGGGTAAATAGTGGGAGTAGTATATTAAAACGATGTGTCCGACTTGTACAAACAGCCTTTGGAGCACATTAAAGGCTGTCAGCGACATGGCTGTCACATGTTGGCCACATACCTGTCAACACCAGTAAGACCAGCTGAGCATGATTTGACAGCCACAGACAGCTGACACTTTGTACACGAGGAGGAGTTACTGTCACACTGTCAACATGGACTGTCACTCTCTGTCACACTCTGTCACAGCAGTCATCAATCTCTGGTTGTAACATCAGAGTCAGATATGGCAGCTTTTCCCCATCACAATCCACTTTCTCATTCTCATCATTAAATACCAATTTTCAGGGCAGTATTCTCTGAACCTGAAGGCAGGGATAGATAGAAGGATGGAACTCTTCAATGGGGAGGAGAGAAAAAGATGATGAGCGTCACGTGACACATACCATGTGACCCCGGCGTCTGCCTAATCACCGTCCACCCCTCTATACCCCACCACCCCCGTCTACCCCCTCACTACCCCCTCTCTACCCCCTCAGGTGTTGTGACAAAGTCGACTCCATACAAATTGAGTGAGGGGGAGAAGGGCAGGTAAAGAAAGGGGGCATAAAGAGGGGAATAAAAGCCAGCTCTCGCCTACCTTCATACCTGCACCACTCACGTCGATTACTTAAGCCGCTGTGACGTCATAATAGCCCTGGTGACGTCACGGTGGCCGGCGGTGGCCCGGATGTTGACGTAAACACGGCTGGGGATTAAGTGGGTCAGACCCCGACCCGGCTACTTTCTGCCCACTTGAGGCGAACTCAGAACTTCTCTCTGGCTACAGGCCCTTTCCGTGCACAGTTCTCACCGTCAATAGGCTGTGAGGTTTATCAAAGGCGAGGCGGCACCTCAATATAGGCGTCGCTGTTATTCTCAAGGCTTGGACTCAGTGAGAATTTTAAAAGGCTCCGGGCCTGTGAGAAGACAAGAGAGCTGGGGAAGGTTCGGCTGGGAATATTCATATAAGTTGAAGCCTTTCTGTATGCACAATGATATCTCTTATATGGTATCCTCACTGCAGTCACAACTACCCTCCACCCCTTGTACCTCACAATAGACCCGTCCTCCACCCAAACATTTGAGTACACGTGTACCGGGTGATGGGTGCAGGTCGAGGATGTCCCGTAGTGCCCTCAGAGTGTCCTGCGGGGAATACTCCAGTCACCTCTTCCCAAATGAATACACACAGACACAGCTCTAGTCGTTATAATGGGCGAGATGTCAGGGCTAGACCCGAGACGTCTGTGTCGGGCCCTCTGATTGGCTGGGAGAGATGTGGGACGCCCATCACGCCCGCCTCGCCGCCCTCACACCAGAGGGCGTCCCGGTAGCGCCCCTGGCGGCGGTAAATGGGGGGAGGTGAGAGTGGGGGCGGGCTTCACGTCTTGTGTCCTTTTCTCTGGGGCTTGTGGTGAGGGCAATTGTGCTCGGCCGGCTTTGTGGCAGTGAGGGCAGTGAGGGGGGGGGGGGGGGGACTGTAAGGCGGGCAGTGCGGGGTCGGGAGGAGGCGGCAGGTGTTAACATCGAGTTTACAGCAATCTGTATTTTTTACTGATCATCCAATGAGAGCATTCATATATTTCCTTTTTGATGGGGAGGGGATTAAACCATTGGTATTCATGAAGTTAAATCTCACAGAAGCTCTTTACTAGAAAAAAAACCCAACTAAATTCGGTGGCCCTCATTACCCCATCCTATGGATGTTCTATTTCATGTGGACATTTTTTCACAATGTCACCCTCCTCCCTGTTTATAAGACATAAAGTCTGAGACGTCCGTGGCTGATACTGATTCCTCCAGGAGGCTACTGGGATTCCTGTTACGAGTGATTCAATTTGCCTGTGTCTCATTATGATGTTATCTTCCTGTGTATCATTTAAGAGTTAACCTATTGACCAGTGTTCCCTGATTGTATCTTGAAGTAGTGAATCATTTCCAGGCCACTGGAGCCAGATAGAAATAGGCCCTGCATGAGGCTACTCTGTGCTACAGTGTAGAGAAAAGATGTATAGAAATAGGCCTGCTCGGGGTGGAGGGAGGCCCCCACAAGGCCCGTGTTGTCCCCCTCTCTAGTTAGTGTCCTCTCCACCCCGCCGTGTCGACAGAGGACCCTCCACGCCGCACGCCGCACGCCGCACGCCGCGCCGCCCAGACACCAGTCTAACAGGACACCACCTCAGTGCGCAATAAGCTCTATTCACGCGGGGCGCCACCTGGGGAGAGAAGCCAGACACGGCCGTGTGAGGTGATCTCATTACGAGTCTGTAAATAACGCGCGTGGCGCTCGGCTGGCCGATTGGTGGCCGATTGGTGGCCGAGTGCTGGCCGAGTGCTGGCCGAGTGCTGGCCGAGTGCTGGCCGAGTGCTGGCCGAGTGGAGAGCCATGAGGGGTTTTACTTATAATATAAGAGGTGTAGTGACTGGGGTGAAAAAAGGTGTGAAGGAATTATTGGGGGAAAAAACAACAGAAGGGATGGAAACCAATGATACTGGGGGGAAAGGAGGCAAATATCTACATGTATATGGATACAGAATAGTGTGAAAGCACTGGAGACCAGTAGTGACTTCTTCCTGGCCAGTGATTTGTTGACTCAGCTTAGAGGAGTGACTGAAGCCTGCCGAGTCTCGATGGAGCCTCAGTGCGCGCGACCTCCAGCCACGAGGAAGCGGTCAGAAGCACGATCCACGGTGACGACGTGCGCGCCGTCATGCGCACACCTCTAGACGGTGTCTCACGTGTCCTGTGAGGTCACTCTGAACCTATACCGTGTTTCTCACACGCTGGACCATGGTTCGCCACTCCACACCCGCAGGCAGGGCCTAGTGGGCAGGCACGGAGTATAGCGTGTGTTTTCTGTGGGGATTGTGGGGAGCCATATTAGTCTTCGAGCTTTCGTCTGGGCTCTTAATACGGGAACTGACCGCTAGGTGCGTCGTAATCGTCCTGGTATGGTGCGAGGGGGGGGGGGGGGGGTCAATAGGCAGATCAAGGAGAGGAGGGGAGGGGGGGGGGGCGCCCACGCAGTCCCACAAAATCCGCTAAGTGATCGCTCGGTATGTCTGCCGTATTGTGGGCTTGTTAACTCAATTAGGGCATTTATGCTATTTGTATGGGAATTAAGCCTTGACCTTTGATCCCAGCTCGGAGGTGACTTCTGATAAAATGGTATCCATCTCAGATGGTAGCACACCGACCTGCGGGTCGCAGGGTCCGGGGTTCGAGGCTCAGTGTTTCCTGCTTATCTGTCAGCTTCGGTCGTCCCGTTCAATAGGAGGAATGGAATAGCAACGTTCTACTTCACGATTGAAATACCTTTTTTCCTTTTAGATGTATAACGTTGTTTTCCCTTTTTAAAACGCAGATGTTGTTAAGTGAGCCTCCTTCGTGCCAACAGAACAGTGGTTTGAATCTCCTCCCACCCTCAGCCCCACGCTGATACCGACATGTTTCCATGTTGTCTCGGTCTCTCTGGGGCAGAAAATTCCACATTGAAGATATTTCACTTATTGTTTTGTAACGCCAACTGACGTCCCTGATTACACTGATACTCATAAATATGGTAATCTCACGCTGTTTCTGTTCTCTTTCAGGTAAGCTCGAGTTTTACGTCTTTAGCTGTTGTCGAGGCGTCGTTCTGTGAGTAGAGACCCAGCTTTTAACCCTTTACACACGGGGCCTGCTACAGAGCCCCACTGAGGTCACCCACGAATCATCACCCCCTACAGTCACACTGTAACATCCCATTTGTCTTTTCAATATGTAATTTCCTTTCCATTGTGCAAAACCAAGATGATACAGATCGAGCCTTATTCATAACAATAAAAACAGTGGTTTGAACCTCCCCACACCCACGGCTCCATTCCGTGCCCGACACCGATGTGCTTCCACGTTTTCTCAATCTCTCAGTGGGCTAGTAAATTCCACATTAAAAATACTTCCACTTGTTACTGTCTCAAACTGACATGTGACAGAGTCTCACCCCTACATTTACACAGACCCCCCCCCCCCCCCCCCCCGCGTGTTGACTGGACCCTCAGGTCATGTGGACTGATATTTAAGTGGTCACCTGGTATTTAACAATCACCTGTTTACTGAGGACCCCGCTGTGGGGTGCCGCCTCCTGCCTCCTCCAGGCGAGGCGCGTGTCTCGGAGCTCCCGTCTCAGACTGGTAGATCCTCCTGGGCCCGGCGTAAACTCCAGATCCGACCCCGCGTACGACAAGTCCGGCGTCACACACTGAGAGCAGGTCCCCGATAGCTGTTATATAGGTGTGTGTGGTTTGTGTCCGTGACAGTAGAGGGCAGTCACTCACGCCTCCTGCTGCTCCGGGGAGTCAGCGCTCCACGGACTGCACACACTCACACCTCCTCCTGTGTATCCTCTCCGCGCACCTGTATGGACACTGCCCCCACACACGCGCGCGCGCCCTGGTGGCGATCACAGGCAGCGCGCGGGTTTCACGGGGGACAGTTTACTAAATAGGAGACCCGGTTGGAGGTGGTGGTGAACGTTGGACGATCTCTCCCGGTGTGTGTGTTTTCTTGCTGCACGTGGTGGTGACCTGGTGTCGGTGACTCGGTCTGCGAGCCGGGAGACCTGCAGTCTGCGGAGTGTGGTGCGTGAAAGGTCACCGCGCGACCACAGGTGTGGAGTAGACCCGTGTCTCGGTGACTGCGGTGTGCATGGCACCGTGCGACCTGCGCCCACCTGACAGACCCACGTCCTCCAGGGCGCGGAGAGTGGGGGAGGGGGTCTTCAGGTGACGCCGGAGCGTGCAGCAAGCAGGGTGCGTGTAGCGGAGATCGTTCAGCCGGTGATGTCCGACCGTGACTCACTCCGGGCCGGGTGGTGTGTGTCTGACGGCGCCCGCGGCTGCGTCTCCCGTCACGCTCCCCGTACACTCAGCGGTCTCCGTCTCGACGTTCCGTCAGCCCCGGCCCCGCGCGTCCGTCTGACCCACTCCCCGACGCCGCACTCTCCAAGCACAGTCTCCGCCCGCCACCCGCCGCCAGCCGCCCGCTCGGCTGAGGTCCCGCTGTCCGCTGATTGGCTGAGGAGGACAAGGCGAGGCGGGAGGGAGGGGCGGGGGCGGGGGCACGGTGCTTTTAGGAACAGGCCCCTTTTGCTTCTGCTACTCACAGGAGAGCACGTGGTGGGAACAGAGCCGCCTCCCTATAACATACATGAAGTATGCACCTACTCACTGACTCCCCTCGTCTGTGGGACATGAGTGGCATTTTTACTTTTTACACGACTGGGCCATGTATAGAGTACAAAATGTATATCTATAGAATATCTATCAGGACTTATAAAAATACCCGTCTAATACAAGTGAAAAGAACCACTCATCAGTGCACGATATCCATGGAATGACGACAAGTGACGGAAATCCGAAATTTTGAAACTTTCGGATTTTCATTCATAGTTTAAAAAGAGAGTAAAAAAAAATCAGCAATATTTACATAACAGCACTCACCAGCGGCAGGCACCCGGTGTTAGACCGTCGCCACCTCCGACCAAACCATCAAAGGCTACTTTCATCTTCGGCTTTATAATTACCATTTTTTTCCCCAGTCCCAACTTTCATCCTTGGGAATTGATAAATTCCGAGTATAGGGATAATAGAGCACTCATGGAAAGGCGGTTTTAAGACCTATGATTCTGTATTGGTTCCATGGCACATTCACTGTAAACAGGGTCAGGGTAAGAAGTAGGTCTGCGCTCGGCCCTTCTGGGAACTGCGGCTGGTTTAACGCAGTGTCTGGGTTATTAGCGGGGAGCTCGTATCGCCGTCGGGCAGTACGCCTCGTCTCTCCATCTCCGTGTGTCGGCGGTGTGAGGCCGTGTTGTCAGTCAGTATACACCGCGACGTGCATACGGCACACCTTACTACACCGCCACATGCATACGGCACCTCTTACTACACCGCCACGTGCATACGACACACCTTACTACACCGCGATGTGCATACAGCACCCCTTACTACACTGCCACGTGCATACAGCACACCATACTACACCACGACGTGCACACGGCACACCTTACTACACCACGACGTGCATACGGCACACCTTACTACACCACGACGTGCATACGGCACCCCTTACTACACCGCGACGTGCATACGGCACCTCTTACTACACCGCCACGTGCATACGGCATACCTTACTACACCGCGACGTGCATACGGCACACCTTACTCCACCGCGACGTGCATACAGCACACCTTACTACACCGCGATGTGCATACAGCACACCTTACTACACCGCGATGTGCATACAGCACACCTTACTACACCGCGATGTGCATACGACACACCTTACTACACCGTGACGTGCATACGGCACGCCTTACTACACCGCGACGTGCATACAGCACCCCTTACTACACCGCGACGTGCATACGGCACGCCTTACTACACCGCGACGTGCATACGGCACACCTTACTACACCGCCACATGCATACGGCACACCTTACTACACCGCCACGTGCATACAGCACACCTTACTATACCGCGACGTGCATACGGCACACCTTACTACACCGCGACGTGCATACGGCACATTTGTACTACACCGCCACATGCATACAGCACACCATACTACACTGCGACGTGCATACGGCACACCTTGCTACACCACCATGTCCATACGGCACGCCTTACTACACCGCGACGTGCATACAGCACACCGTACTACACCGCCACATGCATACAGCACACCATACTACACCGCGACGTGCATACAGCACACCTTACTACACCGCGACGTGCATACGGCACACCGTACTACACCGCCACATACATACAGCACACCATACTACACCGCGACGTGCATACGGCACACCTTACTACACCGCGACGTGCATACAGCACACCTTACTACACCGCGATGTGCATACAGCACACCTTACTACACCGCGACGTGCATACGGCACACCGTACTACACCGCCACATACATACAGCACACCATACTACACCGCGACGTGCATAATGCACACCGCACTACTCCCTGGAGATCCCATTAGCGAGATGGCAGCTTTCCATTCTGCCATGGACATCCACATATTCATTTTCAGTATATAACATTGTTTCCGTGTGTAAGACAAATATTTAGCCTCATTCACGTCAATTAAACAAAGGTTTGAACCTCCCATAGACTCTCAGCCCCATGCCATTGCCGAACAACGACGTGTTTCCACGTTTCCTCGGTCTCTCTGAGGCAGCAAAGTCCATGTAAAAAAACTAGTTTCACTTTGATTCTGACCCAACTGACATTTCTCATGAGTGAGCTCGCGGCACACTGCTGTGCTGTCAATAGGGTTAGGCATGGGAGTGAGGTGTCCGTGGTTAAGGCATTGGACTAATAATCCCAAGGTTGTAGGTTCAAGTCCCAATGCGGCCATCTTTCCCCTTCATCCCCAGCAGTGGTAGACTTACTGTAATATCAAAGGCCAGTCCTCCTCACACCATGTGTATGTGGTGTGGGAAATAACAGAACTCTCGCAGTGTGTAGGGGTGAAACTTCTACCTGGATTCATCTCATAGATTCGGTAACATCCGGCGTGCTTCACGGAGACGGCAGTTTTCTACATTTCCATGGAAATCCTTTTTTCATTTCCAGTCCAAGAAATTATTTTTCTTGTCTAAACAAGGATAGTATAAACCGAGCCTTAATCATGCCAATTTAACAGTGATTTGAACCTCCGCATACACCCAAGGTTAGACCTATTCCATGGTCAACATTTATGTTTTTCCATGCTTTCTCAGTCTCTTTGTGGCAATTATTTAAACATGAAAAATATATCCACTTTTTTTCCTGACCCCAACTGACATTTGAAACATGGGTTTAAAAGCAGTGAGAAAAGCTGAAGCAGGAGGAAGTCTGGACAGGACCTGTACTGGTCGAGCGGACTTAGACTGAGCCGTATACACCACGTCCCGTTACGTGCTCCGTGTTGTGGTCGCCGTTACCTGTCGTGGGCTGGTCGTGTCATTAGGAGGCGTACATTAACATATACAGGTGGACTGTCCGGGTTACGACACGGCGCTCTCACACACCCACCCTGCACGTCGTGGGAGCGGGTACCGGCTGCCGCCTCTTTTACCTGCAGATGTATGTGACGGTCAGGGTACCAGCAGAACGCTGCCAGGACACGGCAAGTCGAGGGTCGTCGCGGGAACAAGCTGCAGCGTGACGTCACTGCGAGCTTGACGTCACTGCGCGTCTCCTCACAGCGCAGGGCCTACTTCCGGTTATTGCGTCGTCTAGCCTCGTGTATCTGATAATTGAGTCTATTCTAGACTGACCAGGCACCAAACCTTGGTCTAGTCAGATATGCCTAGTTTCAACAGGGGACAATACCATTATTTACTACAATTTTGCTAATGGTCTATTTCATGAGTATTAAACATCATAACCATAGAATAAATCCAGAGCAGAGAATTTGAGTACACATTCCCACTGTTACCTTTAAGTAGCTCATGAGTTCAAACCTCATGTTTGAACCGAATGTCTGCGCTCAGTCCTCTGCCTATTTTGTAAGTATATCTGTGATGTCGGTGGTGTTTCCAGTAGCCACACGTCCACGTGTGGCAGGATGACCGCGGAACGTACAGCCTCTCACATCGTAACGACCGTACACTTCAAATCGGATGGCCTCTCATTAGCAGCGTGGAGACACGCCGTAAATACGGTATTAACCCTCGTTCATCTTTACAACCCATTACAGTAGAAGGCACAGAACCCCAGTGTCACTGTCATAGGGAAATATGGCCCTTCCCCACCTGCAGACTGCAGCTATCACTAGTATCAGGTATGACTGGGTTGAGTGGTCAACCTCTCACCCCGAGCCAGCTGGTTAGGTGGCTAGGTGGGAGGCTGTAGAACTGGCTGGTTGGCTAGGTGAGGTTAAAGCAATGCCCCACTGACTGGATAACACCTTTTAATTGTTCACTTTGGAATTCCATGCTCAGTGATGAACATAACATGTGGTGCTGGTGGTGTAAGTTGTAACGAGTCAGGCCTGCTCCTCTCCACCAGTGCGGCTGTCACCGTCTCCCGACAGCGCAGGGCAGTGACCCGCCTTCACGGGTCTCAAATAGACTTCTCGGCGTGAGTACACAGAGTCTGCCCTGTTTGGGGTATTCTCGAGGCCGAGTGTCGGAGGGTGAATCGCCCGTCATAGGGTCACTCGTGGGAAACGCACCCCGTCACCCGGCCCCGGGCACACACACGGGGGACACGGGGAACAAACACGCGGCCAGATGTGCCCTCAGCAGCGGCCGCGAAATGTTAACCACCCGAGTCTGAGGGGCGCGTGATGCCCCACACCGCCACCGGGCTGCTGAGTCATGCCGCCCGCCGCCCGCCGCCCGCCCGCCGCCACCCGCCCGCCGCCCGCCGCCACCCGCCCGCCACCCGCCCGCCGCCCGCCGCCACCCGCCCGCCGCCCGCCGCCACCCGCCCGCCGCCACCCGCCCGCCGCCCGCCGCCACCCGCCCGCCACCCGCCCGCCGCCCGCCGCCACCCGCCCGCCACCCGCCCGCCGCCACCCGCCCGCCGCCCGCCGCCACCCGCCCGCCGCCACCCGCCCGCCGCCCGCCGCCACCCGCCCGCCACCCGCCCGCCGCCCGCCGCCACCCGCCCGCCACCCGCCCGCCGCCCGCCGCCACCCGCCCGCCGCCCGCCGCCACCCGCCCGCCGCCACCCGCCCGCCGCCCGCCGCCACCCGCCCGCCACCCGCCCGCCGCCCGCCGCCACCCGCCCGCCGCCCGCCGCCACCCGCCCGCCGCCACCCGCCCGCCGCCCGCCGCCACCCGCCCGCCGCCACCCGCCCGCCGCCCGCCGCCCGCCGCTCGCCACCCGCCGCCACCCGCCGCCCGCCTCCACCCGACACCCGCCCGCCCGGCTCATCCCTGCTCTGCCCGTTTATCATAGAGCGACGGGCAACTAACTCAAACTACAGCTCTCTATAATATCCATATTGTTGTGTACATACATGACCTACGTACACCAGCCGCTCCCACCCATGTCGTATCTATGGCCCTACGTCACACTATGACGTAAAGGGTATGGGATCACGTGGCTAGGTAATATTATATATGTCGTCATTTTTAGGAAAATAATACGAAAGCAGGCTTCGTACGGTAAAATTAATTATCGGCATCAACCATTTTACCTAGTAGTTTTGACATACACAGACAGTAAGTCCGCTTCTGTGTTATACATGCAATGTACTGCTCAACACAGAATTTAGAATATGTATACTGCATATATATTTATTAAGACGCCTGACCTTATAGCAATAGAAACAGCCGCAGACCATATGCTGGAAGAGATATAGAGAACTCTCCTATCCGATATTTAAACATCAAATCTATAAGAAAATCTAGCTTAACCGTATTTCTAAACATAGAGACTGACACGCCTTCCTGTGTAGGGTCGTTAGAGTGGGAGGGCCGCTTGTGTGCCCTCACATCCCACCGTCTCCACCCTTGTATAATTACAGACCCCCGACCCACGACCGGAGACAAAACCGGTGGGTGACCCCAGCCCCCTCCGTGACCTCAGCCTCTGAGTGGCCCGAGCCTGGAGGCCGTGCTGCCAGAGTGGCGACTGTAAACTACGTAGTTTTAACTTAATATACGAAGTTTCTCACAACTTAGGCTCGAAAATGTTTTTTTCTATACCATGGACTGCTTTCGAGTCCTTTGGAACCGAAAAAAGATACACCACTAGGCTCGAAACAAGATACAAATTTGCAATTTTCTTGTTCTCTTGTAAAACTAAGGAGATATTAATTGCGCCTCATTCTCGTCAATAAAGCGCGGGTTTAAACATCCCTTTAGACCCTCAGCTCTATGCTAGGGCCAACACCGACATATCAGCCACGTTTTCTCTGTCTCTCGTAGGCAGCAAATACCACGTAAACAATTTGTTCCGCTTTCTTCCTGACCCCAACTGACGTCCCTGGACTCGTCCAGCTTGTCACAGACGACACAGTCACACCTCCCTCCTGCCACTAAAACACTTTTCACCGACTACTATGAGGAATGACTATTGAACCCACACTGATAAACCTTCACTTTATTAAGAAAAAAACAACCTAACACCTTCCGCACACTGCAATAGATCTGATCTAGTTCACCATGAAGACCCCGCAGATTGTTGCGGCAGTCCGTCGGACCTTCACCGCCCGTCACGAGGTGGGAAGTCTTCAGTAATCGTCACACTGAGGCCCTCTTCACGCGTGACTGCACACGCTCTGACACCTCCCCCTCCCCCCCCCGGTCAATGACTGTGACCGGTGTTTATTGAACTTCTCCCTGTCTGAAGTATTCATGCCTATCGTGCTCACTCCCTCTCTCTTTTCGCGGACATAACGCCACTGCTTACTGCCCGCTTCCCATACATAACGCCACACCTTACTGCCCGCTTCCCGTACATAACGCCACATCTTACTGCCCATTTCCCATACATAACGCCACACCTTACTGCCCGCTTCCCGTACATAACGCCACATCTTACTGCCCATTTCCCATACATAACGCCACGTATTACTGCCCGCTTCCCATACATAACGCCACACCTTACTGCCCGCTTCCCATACATAACTCCACACCTTACTGCCCGCTTCCCATACATAACGCCACACCTTACTGCCCGCTTCCCGTACATAACGCCACATCTTACTGCCCATTTCCCATACATAACGCCACACCTTACTGCCCGCTTCCTGTACATAACGCCACATATTACTGCCCATTTCCCATACATAACGCCACATATTACTGCCCGCTTCCCATACATAACGCCACACCTTACTGCCCACTCCCCGCACATAACGCCACATCTTACTGCCCACTTCCCGTACATAACGCCACATCTTACTGCCCACTTCCCATACATAACGCCATAGCTTACTGCCCACTTCCCGCACATAACGCCACAACTTTCTGCACACTTCCTGGTACTCCAAAGCTAGACTGGCCTCAGTCACTGTGACCTACCTCTCGGCTTCTACCTCCCTGTCTCCCTCCCTTACCCCTTCCCCTACACTCCACCTCCGCCACTGGGCCTTTTAGGCGTTAGGGGAAGTCCACATATTTCAAAGAAGTTTTATTTCTTAACGGTGTCCATAATCAAAGACTTGAGCAAGTCTACTTCGCACCGTACAGGGCTGTGAGGTGTGAGTGGCATGCAGGCCGCTTCAGGTATCAGCGCCGGTGTCGTAACACTGTCAGTTTACATCCCTCACGTGCGCCCTGATGCCTCTGTGAGGGCGCGCCGTTAGCGATCTGGTGATGGGGAATGGGGAGGCCTCTAGCGATCTGTTGATGGGTGATGGTAACATCAGTAAACATATGGTGAGGATTGTCACCTGTGCGACCTGATGGCTGGCTCTATGAGATTGTGCCATTACTGATCTGGTGATCGATGATGGAGAGGCGGTTAGCGATCTGTTGATGGCTGATGGTGATACATTGTAGTGACAATTATTAACCATTTAGTGATGCATGATGGCGACATCAATAACTATCATGTAATATATTGTATGGTTCATGGTGACTCAGGATTTACGAGATGATTATCCTCAATTCAATGAAAATTGTACCAAAAGACTGAAGATTTGTGAAAGTCTTAAGAGACGATTCCACCAGGACGTGCGATATAGGCCGATCATAGCTGACTTGTTGACTCGGTAGGTCGGAAGGAATCGCATGAGAATATCTGTTTGAATCACTCCAGTAGAGTAGCCCCCTTTGAGCGTTAATAGGGGCTACACGATTCATCAAGATGCAGCACGGTGCTACAAGACACAGCCCGACCTTGCCAGGCAAAAAATGGTGCTGGTGGAATCAGATTTCCATTGATTTCTTTAAATCAGACAGGTGTGACATTGTAGTGGCATCTATCACAGATGATTCCCCACAGAGGTAAAGAGGGAAGCCAGGCCCCTGTGTAACAGACCCAGTATAAACACCGTACGTAGAGTGTAAAGCCTCGCGCCCCGCTCCGCCACCCCGCCACCCCGCCCCCCGCCACCTGCACCACGCCGTGAGCCTCACTCGTCGACTCCTGCTCCTCACAGGAGACCGCTTTACTCCCGCCTCGTCCCCAGAGACGTCCTCAGACAGACGCCCGCCAGCTCCCAGCGAATCGGAGCGGCACGGAGTGACTCGGGGTTCCTCGGAGCCGCTCGGAGGGAATCGGAGCGTATCGGAGCGGCTCGGGGCGATTCGGAGCAGCTCGGGGTTCCTCGGAGCGGCTCGGAGGGAATCGGGGCTACTCTGAGCGACTCGAGGCAGCTCGGGGCGACTCGGAGCGGCGCGGAGTGAATCGGGGCTACTCGGAGCGACTCGGAGCAGCTCGGGGCGACTCGGAGCAGCTCGGGGCGACTCGGAGCGGCGCGTAGTGAATCGGAGCGACTTGGAGCGACTCGGAGCAGCTCGGGGCGGCTCGGCCCAGTCACCGTCTACACACCGTGTCGCGCGTGTTTGCCTCCGTCACGCTCAATTGACGGTTCCCGGTGTGACGGGTCAAAGGTCAGCCTCACATGACTGCACCTGGTTTCTGTATCTCACCACATTAAGACGGGGGTGGGGGTGTGGGGGGTGGGGGGGTACATGTCAGTAAAACCCAACGGCTATCGGTCGAGTATCAAATTGGGTGGTTAAATGTGCACTTCCAAAAGAAAAATCACCAATTGTCACTGACCTGACGGATTCTTCAAGAAGAGTTCAATCGTAAGCCGTTTCAATGGTTTAATGCCCAATGGCTATCAGGAGAGGATCAAATCAGGTCAGTGGAGTGCGTACAATAAGGACATTGATTGTCACCATTCCCACAAATAGGGTGGGTGACAATGGGCGTGTCGACGCCCTACAGGCCTGACACGGACTGTGTCTGAGGGGCGGTGGGCCACCACCCCTCTCTCCGACCTGCAGGTTGGTCAGGTCCGATCGCTTTCTAGACCAAAGGGCTCGATACAAATACCTCGAAGCAGGGTATATTTTTGGACATCTGGAATATAAACTATGAATAATCACGACAAAACATTATTAGCTTAGCTAATTGATAGCAAAGTCTTACTTCATGGGCTCTTTATTGAAATACAAAAAAATATATGGTAATTGGTATTTTTTTGTCCAATAGGCTTAACATTTGGAACTCATTCTCCATGCCCCTGCGAATATTGCAGTCCGTTCTCCATGGTCTATATCCTGTCTGTCATCCATTCTTTTACAGGGTAGAGTCGTGAGATGAATTACAGAAAGCAATAAGTTTTGGTCAAAGTGCTTGTTCTTCATCTCGTTTGTGTAAACGCTAAGTGATATTCACTCCGCATCAAACTCTTGGAGAATGACATCTTTGACCAAAACTTTCTGGTTTCTTCTTTAATCTGCCGAGTGGAGTGAGATTTCCACGTCCGAGTGTGGTGTGAGTGCGGCAGGCGGCCTCTGGTCCTGTTAACCCTCACGACTGTGACGTAACCTACATGAAGTAGGCTGAATGTTGGTGAAGGCCGCAGTGGTAACAGGCCCTGCACCGCACTGTGTCAATTAGATAACAGTATTTATGTTCATGTATGTATGTTAGGTTCACATATAAAATAATCCTCCAGAACAGTTAAAATGTCTAAAATAACATACAGTAAGTTTCACTCTCCTACATAAATACACTAAAATACAATATGAAAGTCTTCAATCTCCTAAATACAAATACAATTGTTCACTAAAATACAGTATAAGATATCTATAATAGCATGTGGTATTCTTCACTTTCCTATACAAATAGAGTAAAACCTAATATAAGATATCTACGATAACAACCTGCTGTAATCTTTTCTCACATATCATACCAATAAAATCAACCTGCTATATTAATTTGTTTATTATACTACTTAGAGATCTGTAAATAGATTTCCCTGATAATTGTAGGTGAATAGTAAGACGAACCTGTAGTAGTTCACTAGAGTAGACTTTGTAGTTAAGTGGGAGTTAATTGCATACAAACTGTCAACGTCGGAGGGCCTGGTAATAGCGCTATACAGGACGCGGGCGGTGGAGTGCCGGGGGCGGGTGGAGGTGTAGGAGGTGGTGGTGTGTGTAGGTAGGGGCGGGTGGAGGTGTAGGAGGTGGTGGTGTGTGTAGGTAGGGGGCGGGTGGAGGTAGGGGGTGGTGGTGTGTGGAGGTAGGGGGCGGGTGGAGGTGTAGGACGTGGTGGTGTGTGGAGGTAGGGGGCGGGTGGAGGTGTAGGAGGTGGTGGTGTGTGGAGGTAGGGGGCGGGTGGAGGTGTAGGAGGTGGTGGTGTGTGGAGGTAGGGGGTGGGTGGAGGTGTAGGAGGTGGTGGTGTGTGGAGGTAGGGGGCGGGTGAAGGTGTAGGAGGTGGTGGTGTGTGGAGGTAGGGGGCGGGTGGAGGTAGGGGGTGGTGGTGTGTGGAGGTAGGGGGCGGGTGGAGGTGTAGGAGGTGGTGGTGTGTGTAGGTAGGGGGCGGGTGGAGGTAGGGGGTGGTGGTGTGTGGAGGTAGGGGGCGGGTGGAGGTGTAGGAGGTGGTGGTGGGTGGAGGTGTAGGAGGTGGTGTGTGGAGGTAGGGGGCGGGTGGAGGTGTAGGAGGTGGTGGTGTGTGGAGGTAGGGGGCGGGTGGAGGTGTAGGAGGTGGTGGTGTGTGTAGGTAGGGGGCGGGTGGAGGTAGGGGGTGGTGGTGTGTGGAGGTAGGGGGCGGGTGGAGGTGTAGGAGGTGGTGGTGGGTGGAGGTGTAGGAGGTGGTGTGTGGAGGTAGGGGGCGGGTGGAGGTGTAGGAGGTGGTGGTGTGTGGAGGTAGGGGGCGGGTGGAGGTGTAGGAGGTGGTGGTGTGTGGAGGTAGGGGGCGGGTGGAGGTGTAGGAGGTGGTGGTGTGTGTAGGTAGGGGGCGGGTGGAGGTAGGGGGTGGTGGTGTGTGGAGGTAGGGGGCGGGTGGAGGTGTAGGAGGTGGTGGTGGGTGGAGGTGTAGGAGGTGGTGTGTGGAGGTAGGGGGCGGGTGGAGGTGTAGGAGGTGGTGGTGTGTGGAGGTAGGGGGCGGGTGGAGGTGTAGGAGGTGGTGGTGTGTGGAGGTAGGGGGCGGGTGGAGGTGTAGGAGGTGGTGGTGTGTGGAGGTAGGGGGCGGGTGGAGGTGTAGGAGGGGGTGGTGTGTGGAGGTAGGGGGCGGGTGGAGGTGTAGGAGGGGGTGGTGTGTGGAGGTAGGGGTGGGTGGAGGTGTAGGAGGTGGTGGTGTGTGGAGGTAGGGGGCGGGTGGAGGTGTAGGAGGGGGTGGTGTGTGGAGGTAGGGGGCGGGTGGAGGTGTAGGAGGGGGTGGTGTGTAGAGGTAGGGGGCGGGTGGAGGTGTAGGAGGGGGTGGTGTGTGGAGGTAGGGGGCGGGTGGAGGTGTAGGAGGTGGTGGTGTGTAGAGGTAGGGGGCGGGTGGAGGTGTAGGAGGTGGTGGTGTGTGGAGGTAGGGGGCGGATGGAGGTGTAGGAGGTGGTGGTGTGTGGAGGTAGGTGGAGGTGTAGGAGGTGGTGGTGTGTGGAGGTAGGGGATGGGTGAAGGTGTAGGAGGTGGTGGTGTGTGGAGGTAGGGGCGGGTGGAGGTGTAGGTGGTGGTGTGTGGAGGTAGGGGGCGGGTGGAGGTGTAGGAGGTGGTGGTGTGTGGAGTGCCGGGGTCGGGTGGAGGTGTAGGAGGTGGTGGTGTGTAGAGATAGGGGGTGGGTGAAGGTGTAGGAGGTGGTGGTGTGTGGAGTGCCGGGGTCGGGTGGAGGTGTAGGAGGTGGTGGTGTGTAGAGATAGGGGGTGGGTGAAGGTGTAGGAGGTGGTGTGTAGAGGTAGGGGGTGGGTGGAGGTGTAGGAGGTGGTGGTGTGTGGAGGTAGGGGGCGGGTGGAGGTGTAGGAGGTGGTGGTGGGTGGAGGTGTAGGAGGTGGTGTGTGGAGGTAGGGGGCGGGTGGAGGTATAGGAGGTGGTGGTGTGTGGAGGTAGGGGGCGGGTGGAGGTGTAGGAGGTGGTGGTGTGTGTAGGTAGGGGGCGGGTGGAGGTAGGGGGTGGTGGTGTGTGGAGGTAGGGGGCGGGTGGAGGTGTAGGAGGTGGTGGTGGGTGGAGGTGTAGGAGGTGGTGTGTGGAGGTAGGGGGCGGGTGGAGGTGTAGGAGGTGGTGGTGTGTGGAGGTAGGGGGCGGGTGGAGGTGTAGGAGGTGGTGGTGTGTGGAGGTAGGGGGCGGGTGGAGGTGTAGGAGGTGGTGGTGTGTGTAGGTAGGGGGCGGGTGGAGGTAGGGGGTGGTGGTGTGTGGAGGTAGGGGGCGGGTGGAGGTGTAGGAGGTGGTGGTGGGTGGAGGTGTAGGAGGTGGTGTGTGGAGGTAGGGGGCGGGTGGAGGTGTAGGAGGTGGTGGTGTGTGGAGGTAGGGGGCGGGTGGAGGTGTAGGAGGTGGTGGTGTGTGGAGGTAGGGGGCGGGTGGAGGTGTAGGAGGTGGTGGTGTGTGGAGGTAGGGGGCGGGTGGAGGTGTAGGAGGGGGTGGTGTGTGGAGGTAGGGGGCGGGTGGAGGTGTAGGAGGGGGTGGTGTGTGGAGGTAGGGGTGGGTGGAGGTGTAGGAGGTGGTGGTGTGTGGAGGTAGGGGGCGGGTGGAGGTGTAGGAGGGGGTGGTGTGTGGAGGTAGGGGGCGGGTGGAGGTGTAGGAGGGGGTGGTGTGTAGAGGTAGGGGGCGGGTGGAGGTGTAGGAGGGGGTGGTGTGTGGAGGTAGGGGGCGGGTGGAGGTGTAGGAGGTGGTGGTGTGTAGAGGTAGGGGGCGGGTGGAGGTGTAGGAGGTGGTGGTGTGTGGAGGTAGGGGGCGGATGGAGGTGTAGGAGGTGGTGGTGTGTGGAGGTAGGTGGAGGTGTAGGAGGTGGTGGTGTGTGGAGGTAGGGGATGGGTGAAGGTGTAGGAGGTGGTGGTGTGTGGAGGTAGGGGCGGGTGGAGGTGTAGGTGGTGGTGTGTGGAGGTAGGGGGCGGGTGGAGGTGTAGGAGGTGGTGGTGTGTGGAGTGCCGGGGTCGGGTGGAGGTGTAGGAGGTGGTGTGTGTGGAGGTAGGGGTGGGTGGAGGTGTAGGAGGTGGTGTGTGTGGAGGTAGGGGTGGGTGGAGGTGTAGGAGGTGGTGGTGTGTAGAGATAGGGGGTGGGTGAAGGTGTAGGAGGTGGTGGTGTGTGGAGTGCCGGGGTCGGGTGGAGGTGTAGGAGGTGGTGGTGTGTAGAGATAGGGGGTGGGTGAAGGTGTAGGAGGTGGTGTGTAGAGGTAGGGGGTGGGTGGAGGTGTAGGAGGTGGTGGTGTGTGGAGGTAGGGGGCGGGTGGAGGTGTAGGAGGTGGTGGTGTGTGGAGGTAGGGGTGGGTGGAGGTGTAGGAGGTGGTGGTGTGTGGAGGTAGGGGGTGTGTGGAGGTAGGGGGTGGGTGGAGGTGTCGGTGTGTAGAGGGGTTTAGTTGGGGGATGACTCACCCCCATCAAGGTAACGCACCGGCAGGTAACAGTGACCTGACCGTCTCAGATCTCTTTGTTATTGTCTCTGTACACCCCGGTCTTCATCGTCAGGGTACACTCCCTGCAGCGCCAGACTCTCTATCATTACCACTACATATATGTGAACAGACGGGCTTTCGTGAAGTACATTTAAAACACGGACAAAATATAGATGACATTAATCATATACATGTATATATAATCATTAAATACATGTATGTATATATGTATCTATAAATATGCTATATGTAATATGCTATATATTTATTTGAACATATCTGTACAGGGGCTGAGGAAAGCAAGAATACCTGCTTTGATTTCTGATACATGTTCAGAATTTTTTTTTTAGTAAGGGAAAGATTGGGAGATACATTGCGGTCTCCCATGCGACCTGTAAACAGGTAACTATTGGTGGAATGCAGTGTATAAGCATATTGATAGTATTACTCCAGTGAGATTGCAAATAAATGAGTAGAACTAGATTTTAACTCATGCAGGAATAAAACATAGAAGTTGTTATTTTAACTAGAGTGTGTCTATCTTCATTCTGCCCTCATCCTTCGGAGGTTTGGTTTAGGTTCTTACATCCACGAGAACAAAGATTCTGCATGGAGAGTGAATTTAGAGCAGTGTAAGTGAAAATGTGAACTTTACACACAGAACCCTGCCATGAGTGACAAATACTTGATACAATTAGAACAAAAGATCATGTTAGATTCCGCTGTAACCTGGTCCGCGAGCATCTGAAGGTCGAGAGGAGATCCATTCTGAGGTCAGCGGCGCGGCCATTTGGTACTTTTTTTCTTTTGTTTCTCTTTTATTTATACTGGAGGGTCTACTAGGGTAGTACCCTGTTCTCAGTAGGCTCCAGTGGAGAGAAGGCAGAAGCCAATCTAGTTTTAATTCCTGAATATCTGCCCGACACTTACTACCACAGCCGTTAATCCACCTCTCCGACCAGGAAACAGCGCATTAAACCAGGGTTTAATCCTCTGTGGTGGAGAATCATCGACTTAGGTCTTTAGGTCCTCTGAGAAACGAGATAGCGACTGCAACGCCACAAGAATTTCTCCGATTCGCAGAAACCGCAGGAATTCGTGGCGGGTCTACCGGGCGGCGGTGGTGGGGGAGGTGGGGGTGGAGGAGGCGGTGGTTCCGGTGTAGGGATACTCCCGAATCTGACCCCGCTGACCCAGGAGGACAAAGACCAGACGTGGCCACCCAGCCCCGTCTGTAGATACTCCCTGAGATACTGCGTGCTCAACAACAGTCTCTTTTCACTGACGACGAACGCCGAGGGTCGCCTGACGAGCGCAGCTTCAGGCACTGAGTCCCACCCCTCATCTAAATCTCCACGGACTTGGCAGGGTGTGACTGTATGCCACCGTTATGCCATATACTATCAATTTCATATAATAAGTATGATCTAAACAACACTGGGGATCTGCTTGGAGAGTTGAGTTAAGTCCAAACCACCCAATCAAACACAAATAATTCTCCAAGCAGAGATCCTGAGCCAAGCTTACGTGTTGAGAGTGCGTTGGGGGCCAAATGGCGGCCCCCACCTGAGACTAGCTATGTCCCCTTTATAGCAGTGTACTATTTACCTTCCTGTAACCTAGACTCTTTACTTCAGTCACGAAGGTAAGTCTGATGTACATGTGTAAGCTTCTTTCCGTGTGTTGTGCAAGGTGTGTACAGTGAATGTTTCACCAGATTGTATCTCCGGTATATACTTGTACACAATATCAACCTGCTTCTGATACAAGCGGGCGCATCCCCCGCCTAGTTGACGCGTAGTAACATCCGAGCGTGAGCGAGGATATTACTTAGAGTCAGCTATGAGAAGGATACACACAGTAGTATGCGAAACAGATTAGTATTGTATTTAGTATTCATTCAGCATTGCAAAGTTATCCCAGGAAGACGAATATGGCTGCCGATCTTTTCACGCAGCATGCTAGGAGATTATGGAGAAACCAAACAAGAGTTATTTGTGTTGTTGTTTATTGCACGACGGCAAGATCGCGTATTACTGCGCGAGGTGGAGCCGAGAGCAGTAATATGCGGAGTGTGAGTGTGATGAACAATAACACGACTAACTTGAGTTTGGTTTAGAATTTATCCTACCCCGCCGGTCTAAATTACTTCTTCATTAACAAATGACATCATTTGTCAAGTGTATCCCACTAGAGCAATATTTTTCATTTTTCTGAACTCCAGACCGAATACAGTGAACCAATGTTAAGCCTATGGAGTTTTTTTATTAGGGGTAGGATAAAGATCCATTCAAATATTCCTAAGTTTGACAATCAATGCTCCAGTAAAAGACTCCATAATATACGTTTCCTCTGTCGTTGAATTAACCTTAGTGTCTGTAACCTACACATATACATTTCTTCACGTGGGATTTAGCTCCTTTTTTGGTAGTCCTTAGTAAAGGTTTTGATAAGATATACAAATTCTATAAGCGATATTGTATTTGTATTCGAAATAACATTATGAGAAGAGTTACAGAATATTGTCTGGTCGCGGGGTTCCACTGTAAGTTTCATGAACTTATTCACGTATCCTCCGAGGAGAATACGGGGCTCTGTATCCTCCTGCGGTCAGACCCGACTCGGGGACTTACGGGCGGTGTCCGTCTCAGACCCGACTCGGGGACTTACGGGCGGTGTCCGTCTCAGACCCGACTCGGTGACTTACGGGCGGTGTCAGTCTCAGACCCGACTCGGTGACTTACGGGCGGTGTCAGTCTCAGACCCGACTCGGGGACTTACGGGCGGTGTCAGTCTCAGACCCGACTCGGGGACTTACGGGCGGTGTCAGTCTCAGACCCGACTCGGGGACTTACGGGCGGTGTCAGTCTCAGACCTGACTCGGTGACTTACGGGCGGTGTCAGTCTCAGACCCGACTCGGTGACTTACGGGCGGTGTCCGTCTCAGACCCGACTCGGTGACTTACGGGCGGTGTCAGTCTCAGACCCGACTCGGGGACTTACGGGCGGTGTCAGTCTCAGACCCGACTCGGGGACTTACGGGCGGTGTCAGTCTCAGACCTGACTCGGTGACTTACGGGCGGTGTCCGTCTCAGACCCGACTCGGTGACTTACGGGCGGTGTCCGTCTCAGACCCGACTCGGGGACTTACGGGCGGTGTCAGTCTCAGACCCGACTCGGTGACTTACGGGCGGTGTCCGTCTCAGACCCGACTCGGGGACTTACGGGCGGTGTCAGTCTCAGACCTGACTCGGTGACTTACGGGCGGTGTCAGTCTCCGACCCGACTCGGGGACTTACGGGCGCTGTCAGGCGATCCTTCCCTGCGTACACCTCATCAAGTGGTCGCTATTTACAAAGGATCGCTCCTCCTCTATTTACATTCCCAAAAGAGACATTACTCCACTTGACACGGTCCGCTGCGCCGCGTGCGGACACCGAGGCGTCGTCAGCGACACCCAGCCTCCAGAACCACTCACGTGGAACGTCATTCTGTGTGCACTGGAGCACGACTCAAAAACCTGTAGGACATTGGTACCTAGAGACCCGATTTGGTGATTCACAGACCCGATGTTAGCCGACACTCCCCGACGTTAAGATTGTCGATGTACGCGATTTAAAGACCGTACCCGAATACTCCTGGCAGGGAAAATGGAATTTCCAGATCTATGCTCGGAGACACTCAAAATGTTCATATTAAAGAAGATAGAATATAGCGTGCTCTTTTGTTTGATCTCAGCGGTGGCCTACAGGCATGTTTCTAACACAGAAGGCCGTCTGAGATGTGCATCCTCGTCATGGCTACAGACGTTTACAGCAGGTCGTGCATCTCGCGGTGTTTCCCAAATGTGGCCCTGAAATAACCAAGTATGTATCGTGAGTCAAGGTGGTTACAAGATCTTCAATGAAGGACGGTTTCGTTGCGTTTGTCAGGGAAAAGAGAACTGTGTCGGGAAGAAGTTAAGGACTATCAACATTGCCTGAGGGCAGAAACGTAGTGCCTCAGGCGCGTTACAACTTCCCTGCAGCAGTGGAGTAGGTTCCGCGGGTAATTAATCACCTATTTGTGGCCTGATTTGACACCCTGGGCGCTTGAGTTTACATCTATAAGGGATGCGCCAATGATGCGGCTCTGGTGTCCAGTGTATGTCCGGAGATCTGTGTAATTAAACTGACAGCGAGGGTCGAGGAGAGGGCTGTGTGCTCACAGGGCTGCATGAGGGGGTGAGTATGGGTATGAGGGGTGAGGTGGGGGTGCGGTGTGGGGTGGATGCTCACAGGGCTGTATGAGGGGGTGAGTATGGGTATGAGGGGTGAGGTGGGGGTGCGGTGTGGGGTGGATGCTCACAGGGCTGTATGAGGGGGTGAGTATGGGTATGAGGGGTGAGGTGGGGTGCGGTGTGGGGTGGATGCTCACAGGGCTGTATGAGGGGGTGCGTATGGGTATGAGAGGTGAAGTGGGGGTGCGGTGTGAGGTGGATGCTCACAGGGCTGTATGAGGGGGTGCGTATGGGTATGAGAGGTGAAGTGGGGGTGCGGTGTGAGGTGGATGCTCACAGGGCTGTATGAGGGGGTGAGTATGGGTATGAGGGGTGGGGTGGGGGTGCGGTGTGGGGTGGATGCTCACAGGGCTGCATGAGGGGGTGAGTATGGGTATGAGGGGTGAGGTGGGGGTGCGGTGTGGGGTGGATGCTCACAGGGCTCCATGAGGGGGTGAGTATGGGTATGAGGGGTGAGGTGGGGGTGCGGTGTGGGGTGGATGCTCACAGGGCTGAGTCACATGACGTGAGTTGCTCACAGCCACTCTCCCTGCAGATCGCTCGTGACACCCACTAATCTCTGCTCCAACCCAGTCACGTGACATACCGGAACAGGAACTGAAGCTACATCCGGGCTACAAAACGGTGGTAATTATCAAATAGATTAAAGAGAAATCGTGAATCTATTGTGAGTGGAGGGAGAATATTAGTATTATATTAGCTGCACTGACATTCTCCTGATTCTGTGGTACCACCTCAAGGTATAGTGTGTATCGACAGTGAGGAGACTGCCAGTCGAATGGGCACATGGGTCTTGACAAAAGCGAACCCTGCAACACATGAGGTGAATTCCACTCAAGAAAGTAGTCCCACAGACTATGCCTGATTTGACACCACATCGCTCTTTTACAAGGACAACACAAATTACTGAAATCAGGATATACATGTACATGTATGTGTGTCCCCGCACACGATGTGAAATCAAACATTAGAGGGGACCTTTCCAAGAAAGCGTGTCTTCTGACACGAGGTCTCCCTTACTCGAGGCTCCCCTTGCACTGGGTGTCCCTGCTCTCCCTTGGCGCCGAGATGGAGGCAGTGCGCAGGGTGTGTGCTTGGAGAGCAGCTGTGAGCGGCGCTGAGTCGGTGCTGGGAGACAGCGGAGGACGTCGGAATGTCCGCTCACGATGATGATCCGCCTCTCACATGAGTGAGCGGCCGGGGCCGTGAGACAGTCATTAAAGTCGGGCCGACATGGGCAGCGAGGCGTGATGGGGAGCCTTGATAGCACCTCCCGTCCCCGGCACAGCAGACTCCGGCCACCCACCGAGTGCCTGTACGTGGTAATGTGGTGCGTAGCCGCGATGTGATACTACCTGCACTACGCGGAGACTTACTTTGGGTGGCTAAGGGAAATCTGTTCCGTGTTGTTTTGTGTCGGAAGTAAAACCCATGTATCATATCATTAATTTTGTTAGTATCAGAAATAGGTTAATTTAAGTTGTCGAATGAAAGACAAAATGGCCGCCGATCGTCTCACGCACTTCTTTGCATGCTAGGGGAGGTCTCGGGGACTCTTCATGGTTCCTCATTTCGGGGCAAGAAAATACCAGTCAACTTTATTTCGGGGGCGAGTTCCCCAAACGGGGCGAGTTCGTTTCGGGACGAAAACCACCCTGGGGCGACTTCCTTTCGGGACGAGAACATTTCGAGGAGACTTTGTTTTGGGGCGAATTCTCAGTATTCGTTATAGGAACTTTAGTAGGGGAGGTGGCCCTGGCTACGTGACCCCCCCCCCCCCCCCCACACACACACACACACGTGTGCGCGCGGCCTCGGGGTTCCAGGAAAGTGAGGATGTTATTTGTCTGCGACTGTTTATGCCCCAGGTGCCTGGTGGTGATTGTAACGAGGGTCTGTGTGAATGTGCGCGGCGCCCAGATGTGGTCACCGGGGGCGGGGACCATTCACCAGGTCAGTGTATACTCAATGAGCCCCGCCAGCAGCAGAATGAGGCGACCTGCAACTATCTATAAGGGTTTGAGGGTCGTGTTGGCATGGTAATTAATGACCTACGCCCACCATTATCTTAGATTTTAGTATGGGACTGACACCAATTACATGTATAGTACATATTGATTGAGGATATCTCTCTCAGCAGGGCTTTTCAGCACCAAATCTTGCAAATTAATCAACCGGACTTTTAAATGCTGTATTACTGACCATCTACTTTAGTGAAGCGATGTGACAAGTCTAGATCTCGTGGTGGATGCAGGGAAATGATGGTATCTTACCGAGTAGTGCTGCACGGAGCTCATTGTCTGTATGTGTCGACACCTGGTCTCAGAATCTGTACGACTCATTTACGATGCTATAATTAAGATATTAGCTGTCACTCACATTGAACAAAATATGTAGCAATTTGAAAAGTCAATAAAGGCTTAAAAATAGGATTAAGTCTAAAGAATCCGAATCCGTTGCTGCACAAGCAGCGAAGAAGCCATCAATTACGTAGACAATAATCAACGGTTTTGTGGACAGGCGGCCGTAAACTACCAGAGGTTGACGCCTAGTAGTAAACGAACAACGTCAACCGTGAGTGGTTTACAGAGCCGCCTGTACACAAAATCATCGTTTGTTGTATTTATTATCCATCTTTTCGAATGAATTAAACCCAGCAATTGCAATATCAAAGGGTATAACAATAGGGACTATTTCTTTGCTCTATAGCAAAAAGGATTATTTTTCTCGTATACCATGAATTTGAGGCCGTATACCACAGATTTGAATCCGTATCAGTTATAGTATCTGACAGGTCTTATGTAAGGGGTCGTGGTTTTCTGAGTCTCCCTACATTTTCAATGGGGCTTTGTATACGATGGATAATAAAAGTCCTTGAAGAATCTGATGTGGATAATCTCAGCCCCACAAAACCCCCACAACCCCTCCCCCCCCCCCCACACCCACACCCACACCCTTGTCATATGACCCTCCCACTCTTACCCCCCCCCCCCCCCTCCCAGACCCCGCGATCCCTCCACAGACGCCTACAGGTCCACACCGTGTAGCACTAATATTGATTTGACCTTAGACTCGGCTGGCTATGACCTTGTCCATTGACGATATGACCTTGCCTGACATGGAGGATGACCTCGACCTTGGTCGTGGCTGTGCCAAGAGGCTGTGGGGTTGGTGTAATTCATGCACATGTGTGGCCCGCCAAACGAAAGGGACCCTCCCTGCGGTAGTCGTTTAGTGTTTAAAACAATAGATATTAACTCTCCTGAGAATCGTGACGTCTGCAGGCGAACTGACCAGTCACCAGTGAGCACCTGGTGCCATCAGGAATACATTTGGGTTATCTGTAATATGTTCATCTGAAACAAAAACAAAATTGGAAACAAAATCAGAAAGAGGATCTCGCATGGAGCATCCTTTTCACTTGGCAAGTCACACACAGTCCAGTTCCTGGGCTCCCCGCAACTCGGGGCACTTTGGCCGGGAGTGGAATACCATCTGCATGTTTATTTACCGCTGTAAGTGGCGGACCCTATAAGACGGGCACCGTGCGGGAGGCGGCCGCCTCGCGGGGTTCTACTGTATGTTACTGACGGGCAGTATGCGGGGTCCCACTGTATGTTACTGACGGGCAGTACACGGGGTCCCACTGTATGTTACTGATGGGCAGTACGCGGGGTTCCCCTGTATGTTACTGACGGGCAGTACGCGGGGTTCCACTGTATGTTACTGACGGGCAGTATGCGGGGTTCCACTGTATGTAACTGACGGGCAGTACGCGGGGTTCCACTGTATGGTACTGACGGGTAGTACGCGGGGTTCCACTGTATGGTACTGACGGGCAGTACACGGGGTCCCACTGTATGTTACTGATGAGCAGTACGCGGGGTTCCACTGTATGTTACTGACGGGTAGTACGCGGGGTTCCACTGTATGTTACTGACGGGCAGTATGCGGGGTCCCACTGTATGTTATTGACGGGCAGTACGCGGGGTTCCCCTGTATGTTACTGATGGGCAGTACGCGGGGTTCCACTGTATGTTACTGACGGGTAGTACGCGGGGTTCCACTGTATGTTACTGACAGGCAGTATGCGGGATTCCACTGTATGTTACTGACGGGCAATGCACTTCCAGGGTAGCCACATGTCAGGCAACAAGTTTGGAAAACTTCATAATTTTTCAAATTCAGTGAATTGTCAGGGATTTGGGGATTTCTTAAGGAAAATTCGAATTTAAAACAAAATAATAAAGGTAGATTTACTCTTGTCAGGGTAAACTAGAATTTCCCTCTGAACGCAATAAGAACTGGCTAACTCAGACACCCTTTCAATTAGATTAAGCTTACGAAAGCAGATATTTTTGATGTTTCGAATGCAAGAGATATTGGTGCGAGCAAATAGCATCACCCTGAACACAGACTTGGCCAAGAAAGATTTATGGCGTTGCATTTTGAAAGGCTTTTCCTAAAATCACAAATTCAATGAATGGAAAATACGGTTCTTTCATTCAAAGGTTTCCACATCTTATTTCATAGACAAATTAAATGTGTCAGGGAAAGGTCAAACAAATGTCAGGGAGTTTTAATATCCCAAGTTTTAAGCAGGACTGGAGTCACATTGTCAGAGAGAGACAAACATGTATTAGTGTCTACAGTCAAACAGTCATAACAGGGTCCCAAGGGATGCTTGACGAGGATTTGTTTGAAGTGTGGAGGAGGTGTCAGAACACCTTAAGGTGTGAGCAGCACTTGGAGCCGACAACTAGACATACAATTCACACCTGACCTGTATCACCTATTACATAGCGTATTTCAAAAACACCGAACTTTTGTGAAGAAGATAAAATGAATATAAAAAGTATTCTTTCCTTACAGAGCAAAAATGTCACTTTATTTGGTCACGTTCTGTTACGTTATGTGGCGTTTATTACGTGTCACTGTTCATCACGGTTCTCGTTAGTACCGGAGCCGCCATGGCCACCACGGCGACGATGAACAAGGTATGTCATGTTTGATCAGGGTGTGTCACGTGTGACCAGGGTGTGTCACGTTTGATCAGGGTGTGTCACGTGTGACCAGGGTGTGTCACGTTTGATCAGGGTGTGTCACGTTTGATCAGGGTGTGTCACATTTGATCAGGGTGTGTCACGTTTGATCAGGGTGTGTCACGTGTGACCAGGGTGTGTCACGTTTGATCAGGGTGTGTCACATTTGATCAGGGTGTGTCACGTGTGACCAGGGTGTGTCACGTGTGACCAGGGTGTGTCACGTTTGATCAGGGTGTGTCACGTTTGATCAGGGTGTGTCACGTTTGATCAGGGTGTGTCACGTTTGATCAGGGTGTGTCACGTTTGATCATGATCACGTCTCTCACGTTTCGTCCACGGTGGTCCATGGAGCCCCGAGACGTAGCCGCCCAGGTCACCGTGGCCCCAGTGTAAACCGAGCATCAGGGAACTGTCCACACAAACATGAGGACGTGTGGGTGGCGTCCTGAAGTGGGCCGACATGGTCTGCCTGGTCTAGTAACAGGAGCAGTCTCCTCACTGTACACAACAACAACAACAATACGCTGTCTGGGTCAAAGGGCACCTGAACTGGGCAACTCGGTGAGATAGATGTCACGGGTTGACAATGTGAACCCATCCCCAGCAAAGTAGGTGAGGATTTATCTCAGCCCTCGTCCGCTCACTGACATCTATAGTACAAGACAGGGAAAGGTATTATATCAACACTGTAATATTACTGAGAAGACATCTATAGTGCAAGACAGGGAAAGGTATTACTTCAACACTGTAATATTACTGAGAAGACATCTATAGTACAAGACAGGGAAAGGTATTATATCAACACTGTAATATCACTGAGAAGACATCTATAGTGCAAGACAGGGAAAGGTATTACTTCAACACTGTAATATTACTGAGAAGACATCTATAGTACAAGACAGGGAAAGGCATTACTTCAACACTGTAATATCACTGAGAAGACATCTATAGTGCAAGACAGGGAAAGGTATTACTTCAACACTGTAATATTACTGAGAAGACATCTATAGTACAAGACAGGGAAAGGTATTACTTCAAAACTGTAATATCACTGAGAAGACATCTATAGTGCAAGACAGGGAAAGGTATTATATCAACACTGTAATATCACTGAGAAGACATCTATAGTACAAGACAGGGAAAGGTGTTACTTCAACACTGTAATATTACTGAGAAGACCTCTATAGTGCAAGACAGGGAAAGGTATTACTTCAACACTGTAATATTACTGAGAAGACATCTATAGTACAAGACAGGGAAAGGTATTACTTCAACACTGTAATATCACTGAGAAGACATCTATAGTACAAGACAGGGAAAGGTGTTACTTCAACACTGTAATATTACTGAGAAGACATATATAGTGCAAGACAGGGAAAGGTATTACTTCAACACTGTAATATTACTGAGAAGACATCTATAGTGCAAGACGGGGAAAGGTGTTACTTCAACACTGTAATATTACTAGGATGATATTCTACTGAGATAAACTTCTACCAGAGGCCCAAGCTTTCCACTTTTCCATCGAAATCTCCATTTTCGTTTTCAGTATATGATTTCTTTTTTTGTTTTGTAAAACAAAGATGATATTAATTGAGCCTCATTCACACCATTAAAACGGTGAGTTGAAGCTCCCCACACACCCTCAGCCCCACGCTGTGGCCGACTTTGACATATTTTCCACGTTTTCTCGGTCGCTCTGAGGAAGCAAGTTTCTGAATCACAGACTGGAGTAAAGGTTCAGCTGGACTCCTGATCATAAATTCCAGGATATGAGGCTCAGCCGTGCCGCTGTGGTTCCCGCCTGTCTGTCATCCTCCCTTCATAGATTCGGTCTCGCCGTGATATTAACCTGTGAGTTGTTACAGCGTAAAACAACCAACAGTCAGGGCCCCGTTTAATAATCTGGGATCCTGCATGTAGACAGACCCAGGCCACAGACGATGCGGGTCAACTTAATTCAACTCTTATGGACGACCATTTGGACGGCTGATACTGTCTTAGCAAACGAACTTAAATATTATCAAACAATATCCCTTGTACAAGCTACAGAAAAGGGTCTCTATGCAGGGATGCCAGTTATCTATTGAAATTAATGTTTTCATTTTCAGAATAAAAGAATATCTTTTCTAGAATCATATTGACATAACAACTGCTAAATTACCCAATTCAGCCACAGCCCATGATCCCCAACTGAATCTCCCCACTGACGCATGTCAAAACTTGATCTTTCCCTTTTAAATTTTTTTTTATTTTATTGAGATTTATCCTGCGAAGACATAGGCTTATGCAGCCTGTTTGAACGTCCTCACAGCATCAATATGAACTGTACATAAGTGTTGTAGATTTTCTAATAATTACTACTAATATAAACAATATGAGTCCTTTTCAGTCTCTGAAGTATGGGACCAAAGGGTCACTTGATAGTTTTGCAGGCTAAAGCTCTGCTAGTCCATAGTTGTATAGGGTATACTAGTGATCACACCATTGAGTATTTATGGCTGATTGTCGTCTTATTGAAATTAATACAAATTCTACATCAACCATCCAACATGCAAGGATAGTCATGTGACTAGGTTTTCACTGTAATACTCTAGTGAAGTAATCTGTAAACTTGACTAAGTATACACTGTATTGATCGAGTTGAGGAGTACATTCATACACACACTTACTATACAATTGATTCCCTACTGTAATGCGTATGTAATGCGTAAATCCTGTATTGCAATGTAAAATGCCTCAATGTTTTTTCTGACCCCAACTGGCATTCCTGTTTATGTGAGATCGTAGATTATTAAGCGGGCCCCCGATCTGACAGCGCGGAAACAGGCGGGGCCGAGTAGAGCGCCGACAGCGGTCAGTCAGCGCCTCACTCACTTCTCGTACGAATTCAGCAATGACACTTTAACATGAGTAGGGGATACATACAATCTATAATCGTTTCAAATATGAAGAAGATTGGCCACTTGGATCTTCTGATATTTGCTAGTCTTTTTCCGCTGTTGCTTGCACTGTTGGTGCCGCTGTTGATGTCTGTCTAGGCCTAATGTCACGAGACTACCGAAACAGGACGACGTGAAGGGCAGCCATACGCAGAGTCCGCGCGTGTCGTTTACACTGAGTGCCGCTAGGGGTCTCTGATCTCCGTGACGGCGTCAAAGGCCGTGTCGGCTGTGACGTCATATAATGGACGTTGCTGGTGTCGTCACAGCGTTCCCCTGGTGACGGTCGGGTGGTCGGGGGTCAGCGAGGGGTCAAAGGTCAGATAGTCGGAGATCCGTCCACGGTGAGCGGTTATGACCCGCGGAGACGATACAGTTCTCGATATTGTATGGGACTAGTTCGTGTCGATCGGGGAGTATGGATACAAACGTGCGGCGGTGAGTGCTTGGGCTGAAGCTCTCACCCCGTTTATATCCACACACCCCGATCAACACCAACTTGTATGGGGACAGAGATTACAGCTTTCCATTGAACATGGAAATCCCTATTACCATTTTCAGTATCCTAAGTTATGTGTCATTGTGCAAAACAAATAGATGTTAGTTGAGCCTCATTCGCGCCAATAAAACAGTGGTTTGAACCTCCCCACAGACCCCCAGCCCCACGCCGTGACCAGCACTGACATGAGATTGACCGTCAACTCTGTCGACACTCTGTTCTGACTATAAGGGGTCGATATGGTTCAGTCCAGGCCTTGTCCATGAATTCTCACTCTCGGACCAACTATTGACAAAGTCTGCATTTATGGCTATTTTATTCAAAATAACCAAAAAATAATATAAGAATATGTAAAAAAGGGTTTCATGAGTAAGAATATCACACTGTCCAAGGCTAGGTCCAGGTCACAAGAGGGTTCTGCAGGGAGAGTCACAGACGCTAACCACCTGTGGGTGAAGGTTGCCTGGATTTAACCAAACCAGAGCTCACGTCGTGTAGCTCTGACGGCCAGTGTACACTGGCATGCGTGTTCCACGTTTTCTTGCTGCATACAATTTTATTATAGCTAGCATCCAGCATAACCATAACAAGTTATTTCTTTTTTCGCCCCAATTGAGATCCCAACTCTTAGAAATGTAGACAGGGTCAAGGAGTAATTTAACGATAACATAAGTAAAGTGTAAACACTACTCATTGCTATAGAGGAATATGTTTCATCATTCAGAATAATAAAGAGACAGAAGTACATTCAATTTAATATCATTCTTCTGGGGAGCAGAATGACCCCAAATGTGAATAAAATAAACTAGATTTGATCACATGACGACAAGGCTTCTCGATGTGTTGGCCGAGCCCCGGGCAGGCGAGACCTGTCGGGGATCACGTCAAGTCCCCGGTTTCTTTTTGACACACAGGAATGACTTCATCACAATAAGCGCCTGCAACTCGGTGACATATTTACATCTATAAATAGCAGGCTGGGAGAAGCTCAAGACAAGTGGGGCTGACAGACTGCAGTGCGTGCGCTGAGTGAGGAGGGGTGAGAGGGATGCAGCAGGGCAGGGTCAACCACAAAAACACCTCTCTGCTCGTGTTGGACCTGTTGCGCAAACAGGACAAGCTGCAGACCAAAACGCGCATTTCAGGCCATACCAGCACATTATGCACAGTTACTAGTTAACCACTCAGAGACGGCAGATTACCACTTTCCAAGAAAGACACTTTTTGGTTTTCAGTATGTAAGATTTTTATCCATGTGTAATAGATGATATTAATTGAGCCTCAGTCACGCTAATAAAACCGCGAACCTCCCGACACACCCTCAGCCGCACGCTGCGGCCGACACGGACGCGTTTCCCGTGTTTCCTTGGTCTCTCTGAGGCAGACCCGACTGACATCCCTAATACTGTACAGAAAGGAGGACCTTCTGGGATGTAATCATTTTCAAGGAGAAATAGGAGAGAGTCAAACCATACATCAACATTTACGTAGTCCCATGTTTTTCATGGTTTCATGGTCACGCATGCTTTGATTACCATGAATCCGTTTAACTTTGTTAATTATCTCAGGTGATCCTACCTTTTAATTTCTCATATTAGAAGACGCCGTCCTTTTTATACATTTAGAATGTTAGAATTAATTATCTAATTTAGTCAATCATGAGCCGAAGTAGCAGGTCCGATCTAATATAAATCCCAATTAAATGCATTTTGGAAAGAGGATTCAATTGAATAAATTACACAACTGTTCACGCATTTTAGCTCGTGTCTAATTTTAGACATGATATTAAAACGTGAGTATCATGATGTGACGTAATGGCGTTTGACGTCAGCGCGTCTGACGTCACAGAATGTAACGCCCTCTCTCGGACGGTGAGTGAGGTAGGTATACTGTGAGTACACCTTTTAGCCTTTAGAATGGCAGGCCGCTGGATTACACTCTTGAGTTGAAGGTATGGCTTTTGGCCCGCGCCTACTTGACACTGTGGATGTGGGGAGTTGAGAGTCGCCCGCCGGGTCCGGCTCCGAGGTGCGGAGCGGGTCGGCGCGCCGCCTGGCGCCGGGCCAGTCCGTCTGTCATGTCAGGCCGCCCTCTGAGGGCACGTGCACCCAGCACGGCGCCCGAGGTTCGTCGTCGATCAGCGTGCAAGCCAAACTCTGCTTGGAGAGTGTGATGAACAATTAAGCCTAATTTTTCGCTTCAATAAATCTAGAAGTAGATGTTTTCCACGAAAATACATTATCACCATTTATAAAAGCATTTTTCTTGTATAAAACACAGACAGTGTACATTAAGACCTCCCCACAAACACCCTCAGCCCTATTCCATATCCAACATTGTTTTCTCAGTCTCTCCGCATAAAAAATATGTCCACATTTTTTCCCTCAGCCCAACCGACATCCCTACAAAGTTATTGCTCTCCATGCACAATCTGCTCTGTATGTGAGTATATGTGCGACAGATAACTAAGATTCTGCATGGAGAGTAAGTACATTCCCGAATTTGTTGTCAAACCGAGGACTTGTTCAGATTCTTACAGAACGTGGTGTTGATTCTGTCAACATGTCAGTCGACATGGCAATTATGTCAAAACATTCGCTGTTATTTTTCTTTAACGCCAGCACCAGGAGTGAAATAAGGAGCTCAGAAAATTCCCCACAGACTGAAATATAAATAGGGAACGCGTGCAGTAGACTGCTCGGATGTCCGCCGTGTGCGTCCCACCACCGCCACCACGTGAACCCACCTGCCGTGAGCGATAATACAGGACAAATCTTAATCCACTGCCCTGAGCAATAATCCCTGTAATCCGGGCACCTGGGCGCCGGTAGTGACGTCACGCCTTAAGTCGTGGTGAGTGTGACCGCCCCGCCCTCTAGTGGCAGTGAGGATTATGGGGTAAGAGGTCACACCTTTCACTGAGTGTCTATATACGTAGTGTGGGTATAAAGCGCCTGGGTTAAACCATGTAACAGACATGTGGCCAGATGCTCCATTCATCATACTGGAGATATGAGAGATGCCCAGAACATGACGGTATCAGACTGTGTAGTGCTGAACAGAACTCATTGTCTGTATATGTTGACAGTTACACAATGTGTATGATTCTGCCATTTAAGGTTCCAGATTTAAGGTATGACAATCGTTGGTTTTTATAAGTGTTACTCTCACCGCTGAATTCAAGTGAACAATAAGAGCTGGAAAAAACAATGTGGCTATTGTTCTCTGGATAAAGGCCTGAATCTCCCCTGATATTTTTAGTTATATCCCTGGACGTCCTACCTAAAGTTACAATCCCCATGTTGTTGTGGTGTCTGATAATTAATGTATTGTTTGCTCTTTGTTTTGCAGGTGAGTAAATAAACCGCACTACTTTATCCGGAGACCCGCAGCCATGACAGGAAAGTAGCATCACGCTCTCATCACCTCCAACTTGATCACAAATCAGTGCCGCGTTACTAATTAGTGATCAACCTCCATGATCTGACCTGTTCAATACTGCCCCCAGGGCCACACCCCTAGTGAGTGTGGTGGTGTTCAGCTAATACGCCATGGTCGGTGAATACACACGGCCATACTGCACGGGTGTGATAAGTCACATTGATACCACCTTCACCGTGGGGTATTCATCAGTACCTTGTATTAACCTCCTCTAGATCTGGACAAATCCCGTGTGGCGAGCCATGACGTCACACTGCCTCTATTCACGTCCAGAGCCCCCTGGTGGTACTTGACGGCGTGACGTCACACCGCCTGACGCCGCATGACGTCACGGTAGTGAGATCTGCCTCTGGACGTGGCGGCGTGGCGGGTGGGAGGGGGGTGGTTGATCCCAGGTGAGTTGTGCACCTGTGGGATCTGCCACCTGCCGAGTGGCTTACTGTCTGAGCGCGCGTCGACCGCCGCCCACAGGTACACCAGGCGTGCAGTGTGAAATCCCACCACGAGGGGAGCCGGCAGCACACAGGCGCAGATCTACCCGCATTCCCCGCATTTCCGGACGACGCATTTTACGTCGGAAGGTCATTTCTGAGATAAATGTAAATTCTTGAGATCGATGTAAATCAGAGGAAAAAAGAAATGAGCCTAATAAATAGGTTATTTTAGCTCTCACCTGAGTCCAGCGATTCAATCAGAATAGCTGATAATACAGCCCCACGACCCAGGAAACCCTTTTCAGGATTTGTTTTTATATTTGTTAATCCTGAATGCCTGCATACATCGACATCACCGACAGAAATGACAGTTTTCCATTTTCTCCGTGAAAATCAGCCTTTTCATTTTCTGCATACACAATTCTTGTTCCTCCTAATAAAAGAGTGATTCAGACCTCGCCACAGACCGTGTTGGCGTCGAGCTGGTCACAGGTGAACAGGTCGGGCGGAGCTGTTGTAGGTCCAAGAGGCTGGACACACTGTGGGTGGTGCATGGTCTAAAAAGCAGGGATGCAAGTGTGCCGACAATTGACGGAAATCAGAAATTTCTGCATCTTGAAATATGATCATTAACAAAGTATGAAAATCATAAAATAAAACTAAATTCCAAGAAATTCTGGCAGCAGGCTCTCACCAACGGCGTATAAACCTCCAGTCAGTACTTTGGCGGCAGTTAAACGCGCCAAGGGCCGTTGACACTGCCGTCAGAGTTCCGTCAAGTGCCGAAATTTTGTTTGACGGCAATACGCCCCAGTTTCTTTTGTGTTTTTGTTTCTGACTTTTTCATCAGTCCCGACTTTCATCCCTGAAAAAGGGTCATAGCTATTTCCATATGGAGGCTGCCATGTGTCCCTCAACGCGCCATTCTCCAAGCAGAGATCCTGTGTCGGGGGTAAGCGCTAATCCCAAACGGCACAGAGAATCTGTTGGGAGACTATCAACGCACCGGAAACCCCCCACGCTCAGAGCAGATCCTTGGTTCCTCTTGGCTTGCAAGCGGATCTGCGGGAAGATTGGGAATCCCGTGAGACAGCTAACGGATGAGCAGAGAAGCAGGGTGGGCTCTGTGCCCTCTAGACCGTCTTCTAGGCGGGCTTCTAGGCGGGCTTCTAGGCCGTCTTCTAGCTGGGCTTCTAGGCGGGCTTCTAGGCGGGCTTCTAGGCGGGCTTCTAGGCTCGCCCTCTCGTCGTGGTCCGCGGTGACTGTTTCCAGCCGGTGGCCCTTGACCGAATTGTGCCCTGCCAGGTGGTTGTGAGCACACACGGGCATTACGGATGGGGGGGGGGGGGGGGGAGTCCTTGGAGTCAAACGAGGCATCATTTTACGATATTTACAAAGTCATTGTCTCTAGAGGGAATGATGGATCATTGACCATAAAACGTCCCTAGAATATAGGTATGACATAACTTTACAAATTTTTAAGTGAAATGAAAAGTGATGTGTAGTATTCAAATCATCAAAATGGGGGAGTTTCTACGGACCCGGTGTTCTACTTCCGGTATGTGAGGGTAACTGTCACCCATGTGCCCAGTGATACAAGTAACGATCAAACACTCTTCACGTCCTATCTCTCATGAGTGTGGCACACAGTGAACATCTCTCACTGACCGGGAACAGTTTAAATTAGCCTGGTTTGTTTTGGTGGACACTGAGCCATCGACCCGCCCCCTGGTGGTACACCCTGACGTGAGGAGCCTCGTGACTCGGTCACAGAGACCCGGCGTGAGAGGGTTAACGACGCGCACCTATTTGTTCTACAGGTGTGTATGTGTGTGTGTGTGTGGCGACCTCTATACGCCGTGAGGCCCCCGCTTACCGCCCCTCCCCCTCCCCCCCCCCCCTCCCCACACACCGTGCTCACAGGTAGCCCGCCCGCACACAGACGGGGTCTGTTCCTGGTCCCTACCTGCATGGCGCACTCTCACCCGCTCAGGTCACTTTACCCACCTGTGGGAACATCCACCACTCCGCCGGGAGCCCCGCGATGAAACCCGACCTGCTGAGACCGGGGTGAGCGACCAACCACCTCACCACAGATAGACTACACTGCCCACCACAGCTATACTACGTCAGCTTCCGTTTAGTCTCTCCAACGACCTTACCACAGATAGACGAGCTCTAAACGGCAGCAAGCAATGCCAAGCAGCAACAAGCAGCACCAAGTGGCACCAAGCAATGCCAAGCGGCACCAAGCCAAGAGGCAACAAGCAATGCCAAGCGGCGCCAATCGATGGCAAGCAGTGCCAAGCGGGGCTTAGCGATGCCAAGCGATACCAATCAATGCCAAGCAGCAACAAGTGGCACCAATCGATACCAAGCAGGGCTAAGCGACGCCAAGCAACGCCAAGCGACATCAAACGATTCCAAGTAATGCCAAGTGGCAACAAGTGGTGCCAAGTGTTGCGAAGCGTTGCGAAGCGATGCCAGGCAGCACCATGCGGCACCAGGTGGCACCAAACGATGCCAAGCGGTGCCAAGCGGCAAGAAGCAATGCCAAGCAATACCAAGCGATACCAACCCGCACCAAGCGAGGTCAGCTTCCCGCTTGTCCACCTGTCACTAACTGAAATATCACTATTCACGCCAATAAAACAGTGATTTAAACGTCCACACAGACACTCAGCCCCATGCTGTCGCCAATACGGGTGTTTACCACGATTCTCTCTGAGATTTTTCAGACCCCAACTTATATCCCTGGGTTCTGTTCTCGTCGCCAGGTTTGGTAGACTTAGTGGACCCCCCCCACCCCCACCCCACCTCCCACACACACACTCGTGTCGGGAGGCGTGCCCAGGTGTTTTCACCTGACTCAGCTATGTCACTCTCCCCCCAGAGGTCCCGTCACTCGCCCTACACCAGTTTTGTCACTCTCCTCAGGGTATCAGAAATGACAGATTTCCAACATGCCGATGAAATCTACGCTTCTATTTTCAGTAAACATGTACATATGATTATTTTCCTTCTCGAATCAAAGATAATATAAATGGAGCCTGAACAGTGGTACGGACCTCCCAACATACCGCCAATCCCATGTCATTGCCAACACTAATGTGTTTTCCATATTTTCCTGCTTCTCTGAGGCAGCAAGTTCCACATGAGGAATAGTTCTACGTTTGCCCCCCTGACCCCAACTGAAATATGAAAATGTTATAGATAATTATATCTACCCTCACTCAGTCCTCACCTTCCTCCCTGTGGGTGGTATGAGCCCATGAAGTCCCAGCACTTCATCTGCGATTCTCACCTCACCGATTGGCGGAATGAATCCCAGTCTTTACCACCGAGTGGGGATCGAACCCGCGGTGCGTGTATTCAGTCTGTGCTGAGTCCGTTGCGGGGGCGTGCCCCTCCCCACCCTCCCGGGGTGTAGCAGGGTGAGGTGTGTTGACACGCCACACACGACCCTGGGTGTATCTCAATAGATGATGCCTCATTACAAGGCTACTGTCTAAACACGCTGAGTGTCAGAGAGTGTCAAACACGGACCTCCTCATGCCGCCGCCCTCTCCCTCATACACCAGTCTCAGCCTCCACTCTACCACAGCCTCCAGTGAAAACAGTACATGTTTACACATTGTAATATAGAGCATTGAGTGAAGGACTAAACAGTACATGTTTACACATTGTAAAATATAGAGCGTCAAGTGAAGGAATAAACAGTACATGTTTACACATTGTAAAATATAGAGCGTCAAGTGAAGGACTAAACACTACATGTTTACACATTGTAAAATAAAGAGCGTCAAGTGAAGGCCTAAACAGTACATGTTTACACATTGTAAAATATAGAGCGTCAAGTGAAGGCCTAAACAGTACATGTTTACACATTGTAAAATATAGAGCGTCAAGTAAAGGCCTAAACACTAGATGTTTACACATTGTAAAATATAGAGCGTCGAGTGAAGGCCTAAACAGTACATGTTTACACATTGTAAAATATAGAGCATCAAGTGAAGGCCTAAACAGTACATGTTTACACATTGTAAAATATAGAGCGTCGAGTGAAAGACTAAACAGTACATGTTTACACATTGTAAAATATAGAGCGTCAAGTGAAGGCCTAAACAGTACAGTTTACACATTGTAAAATATAGAGCGTCGAGTGAAAGACTAAACAGTACATGTTTACACATTGTAAAATATAGAGCGTCAAGTGAAGGCCTAAACAGTACATGTTTACACATTGTAAAATATAGAGCGTCAAGTGAAGGCCTAAACACTAGATGTTTACACATTGTAAAATATAGAGCGTCAAGTGAAGGCCTAAACAGTACATGTTTACACATTGTAAAATATAGAGCGTCAAGTGAAGGCCTAAACACTAGATGTTTACACATTGTAAAATAGAGATCTCTGTTGACATTTGACTCCCGGTGAACGCAATCTGTTTGGCAATTCGTTGTATTGAGTGTTCCCCAATTGCATCTTGTGAGGTTTTTTTTAGGTTTATTTTCAGATTCTTTTCCGCTCGTCCTTGTTGAGAAACCAAACAGGCAAATTGCACATTTGAATCACGTAGGAACGCAAATGGATCTAATAAACCACTCCCCACTCCCCTGACGGACAGGTGGAGCCACAGTCGCTCGCTCTAAACGGACGATAACACGAAGATATTCCTCTGGGATTTAACTTTACCCCAGAGGACAATAACTACAAATAGCTAACAATGTAAATCACCAAAGCCCCGGCACTTTTTTCTGCCTCATGCCTGATTGCTGGGTGACGTTGGCCTCTGTGAAGTGTCACCATGGGGGATTACAGATTCAGTGACCTCATGATGAGGAGACATGTGTCCCTTAGGGGTGACGTCATACTGAGGGTGACTCTAGGCTCTGAGAGGTGACATCATAGTGGGGTGACACCAGTCTATTAGGAGTGATGGCATAGTGGGGTGACACCAGTCTTTTAGGAGTGACATCATAGTGTGGTGACACCAGTCTATTAGGAGTGACGGCATAGTGGGGTGACACCAGTCCCTTATGAGTAACATCATAATGGGGTGACGCCAGCCCCTCAGCAGTGAGGGTGACTCTCGGCTCTGAGAGGTGGCGTCATGTTGTTGTGACTCGTACTTCTCGGTGTCAACACGGCGCGGCCGTATCGGGTGTGGGAGCGGCGTAAAACGCGCGTAATATAACCGCCGCAGACGGTAATTCGGGTGTATATAAACAAAGGCGCAGCTACACGGCCCTCCAACCTGATCCTGTTCGGTTTTTACTGGTCACTGCTAAAAACATGCGAAATGAACCCAGCAGCGGGGTCAGGGCAGGAGCCTCATGCCACGCTCGACCGTCTCGGAAAACCTTCACCGAAAACCAGAGGCTGAGAAGCAGAATTGATCAACTGATTTATAATTTCCCCTCCCAACTTCTATGGGACATTATGATCATGGTATATCTGTGCCTGGTAGATGTAAGGGTGTCCATTATTATCCAACTGATACAAAATTATCTTTGAGAATACACAGGAGTGAGTATTGCTATCAGCAGAGGATACCGGGCCCGGGTGGAAGAACGCCAGTGTTGCCGCACCCGGGGATAAAATGTATGATATATTGTCCCTAATAAAACTTGATAGAAGAAACAACAAAAAAACCTTTAGTGTATCCTCCTTGGAGGAAAAATAATGCCTGAAACAAAGCCTAGCATGCAAAGTAGTGCGTTAGAATATTGGCGACTATTTAGACGTTCCTTTGAAAACTTTGCAATGCTGAATGATGAATGCAATAATTACCTTTTTTTATACTACTGGGCGTATCCTCCTTGTACGTTGACTCTACACAATATCCTTGCTCACTCTCGGATACTACTACGCATCAACTACGCGAAGGATACGCCCACTAGTGTCAGAAACAGGTCAATATTGTGTATGTATTGGGTACTTGTTGTGGTATGATGAAGCAGAACTGGTCGTAGAACCTCCGACAGAGCGAGCAGTGCAGTGTTCACAGAGCACTGAGCGGTGCAGTGTGCTCACCAGACATGCTCTGCCCACCTCCATTCACCCCAGACTCATCATTTGTATTTATGACCAACCCCAAACCAGACAAAATCAACAGATATTCCCCGACTCGGCGGAAAGTTCAGGTTTCTCTCCGAGTAAAAAGCTGGCGGGGAGCGTGCAGGCGCCTGGACCTCCGACGTCCGTCTGAGAGACGTGTTCGTCCACCAGCTGTCTCAGCACTCACCTTTCCGCCATGCACCTTCCTGGAGAGATTCTCTCCGTGGTTTTTAGATGACCTTGAAGAAGTATCACAGTAACTGCTTCCTTCTTGTACTATGGTTCAGACACATCATTCTTCATGTATTAATACACTATCTGTTAAAGATCTATTGAGGGTATGAATATTGATTCTTCACCAAAACACTCCGACGTTCATACAGTGTGTACAGCACACGGAAAATACAATCTGTGGTTTACCACCACATTATTGTAATTATCATGACCTAGAGATATACCACTACCGGATGATAAACAGGAAAGACTACATATCTCTATTAAACATGTGTTTCTATGTATATCACTATAGTATAGCTATATAATAAGTAAACTTAATGTATACATATTTGTATATAGTCTTAGGGCTTCATGCCTGTATTCAACATTACTTGCCATATAATGCCCATAAACTTCAAAAAAGTCCATCTCAAAATTGATCTTTTCCTTTCTGATTAAAGGATTGAATTTGAAAATAAACAGCCATTTCAGGAGAGGCCTTGTAGAAGGATACTCAGGGAACCGCTCCACCAAGTAAGCAAACGGAAGTTGATGGTTAAGAAGCGGATAATTTATTTTCCTGTTAAATGCGATTCACGTGGTCTGTATTCACTGCGGGACCGCCCGGGTGATCCCGCAGCAATCAGTGCACTCTCCAAACACATCCCTGGCAGGAGGCATCATTAGCACTGTGGAGTATGTGATTGGAGACCGTGAGGCCCGCAGGATGACCGGATCTGTAAACGAGGCGAGTTTGCTTAGGTGGACATGACGTCACAAGGCGCGTGTGACGTCATGGGAGCACGTGACGTATACGTCACGCGGTCGTCATGTAACACGGATCTAGCGGGGAAAATCTGTGTCCTGTCGGAACGGGCGAGGTAGGGGATACCAGGGTCGCCACGCGTCATGGGAAAATCAGGGAAAATCTTATCTTTTTTTCAAGTACAGCAAATTGTTAGGGAATTCTGGTATTTTTCAGGGAATTCTAAATTTTGAACAGTGTCAGGGAGAATTGACTCTTGCCAGGGACAAGTGCAATATCAGATCCATATACGCATCACGAAACCGGGAAATCTTCTTCGAAGAAGTGAATAAAAGGCTTTAAACAAACAAAAGTTGAAAAGGACTAGCCAAATTTGACACCCTTGACATGTTTATCAGAGAAAATCAAATATACCAGATTCCAATGGAAACATCTTAATTGAGAGCCTAATGTGTCTCCTCTTCAGAAATGAGTTGGCATCTTGAGGAACATGTATGTTATGGTGTTTGGAAAATCTGTTCATGAAAACAAAAAATAAAGTAACAAGATTTTCTCATTTGATTTATCAGAAACTGTTAGATTAATCAGGGTAATATCGGGAGAGGTCGGTGAGGTTGGACGCGTGCAGTATGTGGTTACGTGCAGGTGTTCAGAGCTCGCCCCACTCGCGGCCACAAACAGGGCAGCAATGTTGACGGGTTCAGAAGCGTCTCGCCTGCGACACCTCGGCGTGTGTACGCCATGCACACAGCTGCAGGTGACCAACGTCAGCACGTTCAAGGTGCTCCCGTCTCACAACTCCTCACCTCTCTTTGAGCGTGGGAGACACGCACAGATACGTTGCTTAGGTGAAGGCAAACGCTGTCTGCATGCCAACCTTTTGACATAGGTAAGGTGCAGAGAACCAGTGTGTTTTAGAACAGTGACCAGCCCACCATAGGCAGTTGTAGAAGTGCCTGGGTGCAAGTGGGTTACAGCTAATGTCCCACAGACTGGATAAAACCCAAACCTTGTAATTTTTAATGATTCCGGGGTCATTCATCAAAGATGAACATGTGTTCCTAGAACTGTTTCCTAGTTCTGTAAGTAGTGAGAGAAATAATAACGGTTTTAGAGAGATCCTCGTAGAGTTTGCCTTTCCTCACACTCATAGCCTGGAGTGTAAGAAATCTCACAGCATCTTGTCGGAGAGAAAATGAAGGAGTGCAGAATGAGGATCCCCAGGAGAAAAGTTGTCGCTTACCAGTCTACGTGTCGCGAACTACTTAGCATATTGGTCTATCAATTCTGTGAACTTTATTCTTCATGGGTGACAACCGTGTTTAGCTTTTAACTTAACGTGAAGGCATTTAGTGAAGATTCGGACTACGTTATGATATCACTATGAGATATGGTTGTCATATGACAAGTAGTCGTTAGGAATTTACCGTTTAGTACTCTAAGAGATAACTAATAGGCGGTCAATACAACATATTATTTCATCTTAATCACGTCAATTACAGTTCTTTACAACCCGTGTTCGTAATACATATGTACAGGAAGATGGCAGGCATGGGGAACTATCTACATCAAGATTAACGATAATTCCATTTCGAAATATGGCAATTTTCCATTTGACTATAGAAATCAACTTCTCCTTTTCAGTATATACCATTAGTTTACCTAGGTTTTAAAAAAATCTATTAGCTTTATCAACATGACTATTTCATTAGCTATTCAGATACGTAAATTATATTTCCGGATAGAAGATTTATTAGCTCTGCGCTCCGCTATAACGAAACTGACCTACACGGTATCATTTTTAGTCATTTCATCATGAAATGTACTTTTTCCATATTTGTGGACTAGAGTCATAGCCAGGTTTACGAAACAACTACAGTGGGTAATATTCATGCTAAATTTATGAACCTTCGGAGACTACTACCATCATTGAGCAAGATGATAAATATTTATGGCCTGTAATTTTGGGACCAGTGGATGATTATTAGTATTATGGCCAAATGCCCGGGAATCAGTAGGGGCTGTGATGGGGGGAGGAGGCCCATAGCGCCCCTATGTCGACCGCCATGTGTGCCCAACACACACCCGGATTCCCCAACAAACTCTTTGGCGGCACTCCATACATAAATTCTCCATATTTCCGAATAAGAACAAAATTTACTCACAAAACAGTAAACAATTCACTGAAAACTGTCACTATGGTGTTCGCGGTGACTTATATGGCATTTCTCGCTAATCTGGTGAATATTGATGAAGATAATGTAAAAAGTATAAGGTTGTCGTAGATATGTGGAGGCTGTGTTTACCTGTGCCCTGTGGGTGGCGGGGATGGGGGTGAAGTATAATAACTTAATGCGCCCCACATAACGCCCTCTCTCTGTTCTGAGGGGGACACTGGGAGGGGGTGTATAACATCAATTCACCCCCTTCCAATTCACCTAAAAATTGGAGAGAGAAAAAGAAGAAGACAGGCCATAGTCACGCTCGGTGACGTGACAACGGGCATCACACAAAGCGTATCGGTCACTCTCTGAGCCCTAAACAGGCACGACAGAGTCACAGACAATAAGACTGCGAATTGTCATGATTTATTGTACGAAAAAAGATATGTTAAAAATGATTTGGATTATATGCCTTACCACTTGATTAAAAGTTACCAATACTGGCTTTTTGTTACGTTTACATTGCAGTAATCAAATGACCTGTATGCAGAAACTGTTAGGAATTATTGCCTTGAGTGCTTAAAGAGAAATTCTAAGAATTAATTGATATGTTTTGTAATATCTGCTTCAAAATAACAACAAACTGTAAATGTTACGGTTTCGACTGTTTAAATTTTGGACAGACATACAAATACATACTAATTTGGTACAACCTTGAGCTGGCATACACGTATTAGTTTATGACATAAACACTGAATTTGACGGAGGTCATTGAGAGATAAGGATCTATCTGTGTGTAGGTGATGAGAAGGCGGGACTCTGCTTTGTGATGACGGGACTGATGAGCGGGTGGCGCGGCCGCCGACCCGTCATTAGATCCTGTATCTGGGCACTAATGAGCGCGGCGACGGAGGGCGCGTGGCTCGGCAGGGTGTGTGAGAGGAGGGGGGGCGGGTTATGGGTACGGGCCCCGCATCCAGACTGCATGTTGTATACAGACTGCATGCTGCATACCGCGTGCATGGTGTGAACTGAGGTGAACCCGGGTCTTCCCACAGGACCCTGACTAGGACACGGGACCCAGCATGGCACCGTCACAGGCATTGTCACTGTCACAGGTACCGTCACTGTCACAGGTACCGTTACAGGCACTGTCACTGTCACAGGGACCGTCAGTGTCACAGGTACCGTCACAGGTATCGTCAGTGTCACAGGTACCGTCAGTGTCCTAGGTACCGTCAGTGTCACAGGTACCGTCAGTGTCACAGGTACCGTCAGTGTCACAGGTACCGTCAGTGTCACAGGCACCGTCACAGGTACCGTCAGTGTCACAGATACCCACAGTGTCACAGGTACCGACACTGTCAGTGTCACAGGTACCGACACTGTCAGTGTCACAGGTACCGACACTGTCAGTGTCACAGGTACAGTCATTAGAACCGTCTCTGTTACTGTCAGAGGTACCGTCACTGTCACTGGTACCGCCACTGGTACAGGGACAGCAAGAGATACGGTCATTTATGAATACAACTAGTCATTAATAGCTACAGGCACTGTTATTGCTACAATTCTCATATAGATACAGTCACGGCTATAGTCCTATTGTTTTCGCCACATTGCGCTGCGAAAATCCTAGATATAAGTACAAACCTGTGGATGTATCCCCTCCGTATCCCATACGCTCCTACCCATGTAGTATGTATGGCCGTACGTCACACTGGGCACAGCCATTCATACGGGGCACAGCCATTCAAACGACACCAATAGTTCAAAGGTCAAATTTCGCCATTTTGAAGTATATGATAATAAGAAAACAGGCTGACTTTAGGTAAAAAATCGATGCTGTCCTTTTTTCAACTTTTATTTATCCTGGGTAGTACTTATTCCAGGGACCGATTTCAATGTACCCTCAGTAGCATTTCGTTGTACAATCGTAACTTGTGAGATCAGTTCGGTCATGAGGCAACATATTTACATTAAAGATTGAAACAATTTTTTCAGTTCCATAACCATTTTAAGGAGTACACGGTAAGACGGGTAGGTAGGTGGGCGATGTTGACTGAGCTGTGATGTTCGGGGGCTGGGTGGGCGGTTGGCTCGGCGCGCGGGAGCTTAGCGGGTCTCGTGGAGCGGACAGCGCTGTGTGTGCTCTGTGCGCCCCGTCTGTGTACACGGACACGGCTCATCCGGGTAGACGCCTAATCTCTCCACTCCACCCAGGGTTATCACAGGCTAAGTTGTTTATAATACGCTGCTGCCAGTTTGATTTGAGCACACATTAAACCAGGCTCTTCTATGTTTGATAAAGACTTGTTTCTTTTACTACGTAATGTTAAACTGTCTTCCTTTTCTGTAGCTTTCATCTTCATACAACGTATGCATACACATGTACACACATTTGATTAATTTTATGGGATATACATGTAGTCACATTTAATGCCATTCACTTAATTATTTATTTACATTTCCTAAAGTTTTTTATTCAACATTCTAGAAATAAGAGACAATCATGTTTTCTCGCCCTCTCACCAGCTGGGGAACGTGGGGCCCGTTTCATAACCTAGGATCGTACAGGAAAACCCTTTTCTGTACCTCGTACCAGAGTTATCGTTTAATCATATTTAAGTTCGTTCGCTAAGACAGACTTAGTCATCAATATCGTCCCTGGCTCTCTATTACATACAGAAACATTTTCTGGCTTTCAAGAGAACTCAGAGCATTATGCTGACAACTAGTGACTATACTGAGTATAAGAACATTTTATAAATGCTGATTACGAGACGGGGCTGGTGGGCGGCGCGCACGGTGGTCGTGCAGAGTGCGGGCTTCACTGCTGCGGCCACTTTCAGCTCCGCCGCCGTCCCCGCCATAAAAGCACCACCAGCTGTCCGCAACGGAGGGGAAAATATAGCGCCGCTAAAAAACAGCTAAAACGGGCGGCTTCAGTGAGGCGGGGGAGAGATTGGGGAACGCGAGCGGTTCCCACGACGGACCACAGCCACATGCGTGCAGCCGCCTGCTCCGGGCACAGAGCGGATGACAGTTCCTCCGTCAGCTGATAGCGGGGGCTCACTGGGAGTTCCGGTCTCCAAGCAGATCCTTTATCTACCTTGCAAGCCAAGTATCACCAAGGGAATGTCTCTAGAGTGGGCAAGTTCGCCTCGGTATTTAAGATATTCCTATCTGTCCTACTCCTAATATAAAATCCCATAGACTCAACATTGAGTTTCTGTATGCCACGACTGGCATACAGAGTTTTATATACCACCATTGGCATACAGAATTGTTATCACATAATATTCCAAAATCGTGGAGACATGGTAGGATAAAATCAAAACCTGATTCGTTTTAATTGTGGCCACCGCATTCAACTCCTGGAGTTCTGTTTTGGCTCCGGACTTCCTCCGGACGCCGCACACGGCTTCGCTTCATGAAATCACTATGTCAAACTCCAGTCGTGGCATACGGTGGCCAGGTTTAAAACTCATCCAGTTTTACGATAATACCTTTAGACTCTAAAGTCACATACCACTACTGGGGGTGTAGTAAGTCAGTAACTAGTTTTCATGCAATGGCTGATGTTTTCATACTAAGGTTGACCATGTTATGCCGTCTAGACCAATCAGACCGAAGCTTAGATGCATAAAAAACACATGCAAGTTGAAGTTACTCGATTAGGGTGGACATGGTCTCCTAACTTCTCACATGCACTATGCAGTTTTCTTATCATCCAGAGTCTCACCTGCGTTTAAGTAGTGAGAAACACAGCTACATCTACTGTATGCGCCTCGATCCAGGTAATTCTGTTCTATGGAGGTTCTTAAAGCAGAAATACTTAATAAGGGACAGTCATAACTTCACAAATTGATATTGCAGTCTAGTTGTATCGTGGTTTTATTCTAAAAAGAAATACACACACAAGGAAATAGCAAAATGGTAAATTGTCATTTAATTTATGACTAACCTCACTCTCCAAGCAGTAGGTAAGATCTGGTAGGAGATTCACAGTCTCTTACCGCTCGTGGGACAATGTGGCCAGGTATTTAGCCCGACCAGAGCCTACGTAGTGTAGCTCTGGTGGCCAGTGTAGCCGGTACATAGTTTACTCGCAGATAATCACTGGTCTGTGGAAGCTGGAACCCCATTTAGACAGTCTACCATTGTAGACGTGAATTTCATTGACAAGATTATTTTCCCTGTGATGAAGCAAGAATACAAAGAGTCGTTAATTAACAAGAATACCTCCAGGAATGAAGCCTGGTCGTCGCGACCATCCTGTCTGCTGCCTGTAAATCCCTCAACTTTCCCATTTTATTCTCAATAAATATTCATGTAAATACACGTCAATGCAGAGCTCTCCGGAGTTGGCTGAGTTTTGCAGACGTCGTGTCTTTGTGGTTCTCCTGGTGGGTGTATATTTTAGGTCGCGGGTTTTCTGAAATATTCAACTGGCTGACGACAGACTGCTCGGCTCCACGGCGCTTTTTGTCGACGTTTGACATTTTTTTGTCGTCATTCATTTCATGGACGTGACTGCGAGGCTGAGGTCTGACCTCTGACCTCATGAATATTTATAGCGTGCTCTGCTCGAACGTGAGAGTGAATAAAAAAGAGGAGAAGAGAATCAGCTGCCCACTCATTCCAACAACCCTTGTCTCGTCCTTTTTGTAATCTGACTGCTACTTGATGACACAGGCGTCTATTTTAAGAGAAATTTCTGCAGAAATACATCATTCTTGTAGATCTCCGAACACAGTGGCTGGGCGTCGTCACGTCCCGGCGCAGTTTGCCGCACTCCGTGTTCCGCTCCTGATTCTGTTGGTATTTTGTCTTTTTGCTCGCCGTGATTCCGGGGCCGGGCTACCTGCTGTCAGCGCCGCTGTCACCACCACCGTCACCACGGAGTGTGACATGCTACAACAGGGAGTGACGCTCTCCACACACACCAGGACGAAACGTCAGCACGGAGAGTGTGAGATACCGACAAACAGGGGGAGAGAGTCGGTCACACTCTCCACGCACAGACCAGGACGAGACGTCAGCATGGAGAGTGTGAGATACCGACAAACAGGGGGAGAGAGTCGGTCACACTCTCCACGCACAGACCAGGACGAGACGTCAGCACGTAGAGTGTGAGATACTGACAAACAGGGCGAGAGAGTCTGTCACACTCTCCACACACAGACCAGGACGAGACGTCAGCATGGAGAGTGTGAGATACTGATAAACAGGGCGAGAGAGTCTGTCACACTCTCCACACACAGACCAGGACGAGACGTCAGCATGGAGAGTGTGAGATACTGACAAACAGGGCGAGAGAGTCTGTCACACTCTCCACGCACAGACCAGGACGAGACATCATCATGGAGAGTGTGAGATACTGACAAATAGGGGGAGAGAGTCTGTCACGTTCTCCATACACAGACCAGGACGAGACGTCATCATGGAGAGTGTGAGATACTGACAAATAGGGGAAAAGTCTGTATGTCACACTCTCCACACACAGACCAGGACCAAACGTCAGCACGGAGAGTGCGAGATACTGACAAACAGGGGGAGAGAGTCTGTCACACTCTCCATACACAGACCAGGACCAAACGTCAGCATAGAGAGTGTGAGATACTGACAAACAGGGGGAGAGAGTCTGTCACACTCTCCACGCACAGACCAGGACCAAACGTCAGCACGGAGAGTGTGAGATACTGATAAACAGGGGGAGAGAGTCTGTCACACTCTCCACACACAAACCAGGACCAAACGTCAGCATGGGGAGTGTGAGATACTGACAAACAGGGGGAGAGAGTCTGTCACGCTCTCCATACACAGACCAGGACGAAACGTCAGCACGGAGAGTGTGAGATACTGATAAACAGGGGGAGAGAGTCTGTCACACTCTCCACACACAGACCAGGACCAAACGTCAGCATGGGGAGTGTGAGATACTGACAAACAGGGGGAGAGAGTCTGTCACACTCTCCATACACAGACCAGGACGAAACGTTAGCACGTAGAGTGTGAGATACTGATAAACAGGGGGAGAGAGTCTGTCACACTCTCCACACACAGACCAGGACCAAACGTCAGCATGGGGAGTGTGAGATACTGACAAACAGGGGAAAAGTCTGTATGTCACACTCTCCACACACAGACCAGGACCAAACGTCAGCACGGAGAGTGCGAGATACTGACAAACAGGGGGAGAGAGTCTGTCACACTCTCCATACACAGACCAGGACCAAACGTCAGCATAGAGAGTGTGAGATACTGACAAACAGGGGGAGAGAGTCTGTCACACTCTCCACGCACAGACCAGGACCAAACGTCAGCACGGAGAGTGTGAGATACTGATAAACAGGGGGAGAGAGTCTGTCACACTCTCCACACACAAACCAGGACCAAACGTCAGCATGGGGAGTGTGAGATACTGACAAACAGGGGGAGAGAGTCTGTCACGCTCTCCATACACAGACCAGGACGAAACGTCAGCACGGAGAGTGTGAGATACTGATAAACAGGGGGAGAGAGTCTGTCACACTCTCCACACACAGACCAGGACCAAACGTCAGCATGGGGAGTGTGAGATACTGACAAACAGGGGGAGAGAGTCTGTCACACTCTCCATACACAGACCAGGACGAAACGTTAGCACGTAGAGTGTGAGATACTGATAAACAGGGGGAGAGAGTCTGTCACACTCTCCACACACAGACCAGGACCAAACGTCAGCATGGGGAGTGTGAGATACTGACAAACAGGGGGAGAGAGTCTGTCACGCTCTCCATACACAGACCAGATCCAAACGTCAGCATGAAGATTCTGATAAGCAGGGGATAGTCTGTGTCTCACTCTCCATACACATACTGTAAGGAAACTTCTGTATAGAGAGTGTAAGATACTGACAAACGGGGGAAAGTCTGTGTGTCACAATCTCCATACGCATCCAGTAAATAAACCTCTATATGGAGAGCGCAAAAAGGTACTGAAAAACAGGGGGAGGTGGAATTAAGGTTGACATTTTTTCCATACACAGACTGGAACAATACCTTGATAAGGAGAGTTTAAGGTACTAAAAAAAGACAGGGTGAAACACACTCCATATACAGACTAGAGCGAAACCTATGCTTGGAGATTAAGGAATTACTAACAATCGGCTGAAATCGGTCTGTCACTCTCCATACAGAGACTGGTACTAAACCTGTGTAGTGAGACTGTCTCGTTGTGTGGAGTTTGGAGTTGGGTAACTTTACGAAGGTCTCCTGGCGGCGGAGTGTGGCCGGAGGGCGTTCTGACAACACTACTTAGCACTCTCCTTCGTACCAGTGCTCACGCTGAACTCACCACAGGCCTCCAGTCCGCGCTGTCTAAATTTGTCTACCGCCATTTTGTTTATAACGCCCTTTTGTTAACGATGTCACGTCATAAAGTCGTAGATTATACCTCGCCGAGGAAGTGTCCTCGGGTATAGGCTAGCGGCTGGCCTATAGTGGACATGGTCTCTAATGCATACAGATTCAATTAAGTATTACTATATTTCTCTGAGATTGTGTGTGTGTATATATATATATAATACACACACACATACTATGAAGCTCTACAGTTACCAATTTGAGGCTGATGGATGATAAATTCTGAGATGTGTTATTGGAAACTTGTCTAGTATTACTGGCATGTAGCTATTCTATATTGCGAACTGAACAAGGATGTAACAATGTGATACCGCGACGTATAGACCAGTAAAGAGACGTGGAGTGAAGCAGTACACACAGACACGTTACTCGTCCACTCCTCATCCAACGTTAATGTGATTCATGAACCTTTTAATGCACGAGACCGCATCCGTAAGACGAAGATGAAGTAATTGTTGGCGAATTGGTCCTCCTTTTAGCTCTCAGGTGAGACTCGAGGTGTGATTTACTCTCCGTGGAGACGGTTCTCTGTCTCGTGTACACCGCGGGAAGCCTCCATTGACGGAGGAGAGTCTGGAAACCCGCGCTGAGAGTTACTTCTCCTATTTACCCAAAATAGCACATCCAACAATGAAAAATGTCCAGCGCCTGACAATGGGCAGATAGGAGGGAGCCGGTAACCGGGAGGGGCCGTCGACGAGCTGCCTGACCCGGGTCACACGTCCAGCCTCAGACAGGCGACTTCAGACACGGCTAGACTCACCGTAACACGCCCCGACCTTCATAAGGCCTGTTTCCATGAGATCATTCGGCACCAATCGAGAGTCGACAAACACTGACCGACTACTTAGGACTCTTGATGTAACGAGACAGGGCTGAAAAGGGTCACTGATTATGTTTGTGAAGATTATGTCTGAAGGCCAGCACTGTCCCACATCCTCAACAGAATCAAAGCCATTTTATTTTGTGGATGGTTCTCACAATTCTATAGCTATGGAGACCTGCAATATGTAGTGGGGACGAGGTACTGCACCGTCACTGATACGTTCATACTGTTGTGCTGGCAAAGGCCACCAGCTACACACTTCACACCTCAAGAGGAGCTCTACACTGTACCAATATTATATCGGCTTCAGAAACTACGGGAAATGGTGATACCAAGAATCCCTTTCCCAACGAAGTTATTGACGTGTATACACAAGACAACTTTTGCTTGCAGACAGAATCTTAAAACTAAAAGGTGTTCCGTCCACGATTATTTCCATCCGTTTTTTAAACATTTAAACATTGTAATATTGCGTAAACTAAGTTTTGAGAGCCTGTTCCACCGGGCTGCCTGGGAATCCGATGCTGTCGGGCGGTAGCATATCCGGCCTGCACCTTGCTTCCGTGTGGTGCAGGCCGGATATGCTTTCATGCAAAGCATAACTAAAGCGACCAGTGTTAAAGAGCACTGGACTCATAGTCCCAAGGTTGGGTTTGATTCCCACTGCAACCACTTTTCTCCTTCACTCCCAGCAGTGGTAGATTTACTGCAATATCAAAGGCCAATCCTTCTCATACCATATCTATGCAGTGTGGGAATTGAAAGAACTCCAACGTCGGTAAATGTGTAGGGTGAGATTTCTACCTACATTCATCTCCTAGATTCGGTCAAACCCAATACAAGTCTAATATAACGCATTGGACGTTAAACTACTCAAACAAACCATGGCGCCCAACGAAAAGCTATTTCATTAGCCACAGCCCGCTCCACCGCCTTGTTGCCGACGCCGGTGAGCATGTGGCCTGCTCCACGGTACAGACTCCTATAGCCGCCTGCCACCCGGCGGCCGTGTGCTGGATGTGTGGTGCTGGTTTGTGGTCTTGCAGTCGGCGCGGTGGAAGACCCCGTTAAGTGAGCCGCGTACGGCAGCGCCGCGTGGTGGCGGCCGCTGGTAGCTGGTGGACGTGCCTGTGGTCAGTGAAGCGGAAATATTACAGTTCCAGGGCCCACTCCTAAACACACACGTGCCATGGACGTCTCCTTCTCAGCCGCGTATTTAGGATCGGTCCGCGCAGAGCATGAGTGTCGTTTGGAAGAATACATCTTCTTGCAGCTTCCCAGAATTCAGACTCCGTGTTTATTAGTCCTTAGTATTCCACATTTCGCCACTTTTTGGTTTTCTCTGAACGCAGATGGCTTACATAAACGATTTCTAGAGTCATTGAATTCATGTAAGTAGGACAAATTAAAGGAAGGCTTAGAAATATAACCTCTTCCAGGGGCATCAATTATAAAGATATTTAAATATGTTTGATGTTTTACATGTTACAAGGAATATACTCGTGGACAATATGCGAGATTCAAAGGTATTTGATACCCTTTTACACCATGTATCGTACCTGCCCCGCGGGAGAACTTACACGTAAACGGAAAACCTACCTGGTCGGTGTATAGGGTGGACCTCTCTGTAGGCTAACCTTTACACAAATAAATCCTGAGAAATCTGGCAGACAATTACCCATAGGAATAGAGGGAAGTGTTCATTGAAAGGACTGTGACTGAGGCAGGTGTGATGAGTGAGAAGTAAGTGGGATGTGAATGGTGATGAGTCTCAAGTGTTGACGGCTCTAAATGACCGTTACATCAATGAGGATCTGCGGGAATCCAGCGGTCGGCCACTCGGTGCTGTAGCTGGAAAAGTGGTTTATCTCGTATAAAACATCGGAACGTGTCCATATTGTTTATTGTCGTTTCCCCGACCACCCGACTCTATCTTCTCATCTACGTGCTCGTTGTCCTCTCCGCCCCCTCCCCCCTCCCTCCCCCCGGAGGCCCCGATCACAGGCGCGCCGTGCCCCCGGCAGACGCTCCTCGATACAGTTTGTTTATTTACCACAGTGAGACCTGAAGATATTGTGAAAATCACCATCCCGAGACCTGAGGCACATTCCGGCAGGCTGGTCAGCGACCTCGTGTTGATACGGTCACCATGGCAACCAAGGGAGTGGTCTAAGACTCGGCAACAAGAATAGACTGGACTCCCTGGTCTGGGGCAGTTCAGAAGTTATTCAAACTGTGGAGATCACACAAAAAAACTGACACAGGGATTGGGTGTTGAGATGTTATTATTGTTGCAACCAAGTGGTACAATTGATGGTTTGTAGGTTGTATCAACTTAACTTCACGACGTTTCGCTGAATTTACCCAGCCTCTTCAGGTGAAGATCAGTTAAGTTTATATGTGAAGCCGTTCATCAGATTATCATGACTTACAGAGATGGGAGATTCCCATCTTTCCATGATAATCCACCCTTCCATTTTACATATACAAGATCATTAGTCCTGGAGTAAAACACGGATGATATTAATTGAGCCTCGTCCACGCCCATAAAACAGCGGTTTGTACCTCTCCACCGACCCCCAGCCTCACGCCGTGACCGACACTGATACCCCATCAGTGTCGGTCACGGCATGCGGAAGGAAAAAACATATACACATGTACAAAATATTTTCACATTTTTTAAATCCAACTGACATCCTAGGAATTAAATTCTTAAAAATCAGACCTCGATATGGCCGTAGTACCTGAAATTCAATTTAAGTTACCTTAAATTGACAGATACAGGATGATAATAAATGTTGAATATTTTTTTCCATGGATCAGAAATATATCCGGCATTACATACCAAACAGATATTTATTTGGATTGTTAAATATCTTGGGAATATAAAGTTAATGCATCTCATATTTGATACTTTTGATCTATACCTCCTTGGATAGAAATCACATACTAGAGAACCTTGAATATTGTATTTGAAACAGTCTCAAAAGGACGTGTCCAGCCTACCGAGACGTAAAACTAGACAAACAAACAAACAACAACTTGTAACTGAAAAACTTGCAATGTAGAGAGATTACAATAGATAAACAAAAAGATATTTGTATAAGATGGTTGAGCGGCTGGCCATACTGCAGGCCGCTGGTTGGGCTGTCGGCGGCACGGCGCTCCATTCTGGTGTTTACAATGCGGGTCAATAGTTCTCATCGATTCTCTGACGTCGTTTGATTGCATTTCCAGATCACAAGTTTTGCCTCGAGGAATTTCAGACGCATATTTGATTGCCTCGGTCACAGGTTTTTCCGCTCACACTGTTTAGATTGGAGGTGGATTGTTGTGCACTGACAGGTAGAAAAATAGTCGACTTGTGAACTTCTCTGAAGGAAAGCGCGCTCATGACTTAATCAACACCAGATGGGTGAAGTGCGCGTGGTTCGCAGATGAAAGCACGTGTTGTTTCAAATCTGAGGAGTTCATTCATACTTCAATATCAACAAAGTTATGGGAATGCTGGTCAATCGATGAAACTATTATAAGAAAATTTTAAAAAGAAAGAGGGGGTGGGTAAAAAGATGGGGATTCATGCAGAGACCGCTCGTAGGGGGGCGCTTTGTGCGGTCTAGTCGAAAGCCAGACAAAGGCCAGCTCGCCGATTACCAACACAATTACTAGATTGTGTCAAAAAAATACAGTAGAAAATTGCTCATTTTGGTCGCAAAATAGCAGCGGGTGAAATAATCGTCAATAATGAAGGAGGGTCGTGAGGAGGGGAGACTCGAACGGGCGGGAAAAAGAGTTCACTCCTAACCACGTGACCACCCCGATAACGCCCGCCGACGTCACCAGGTGGCGCCTCGCGAGGCGCGGGGGGCGTGCCCGCCAGGAGCCAGCACCGGTAGTCGCTTCCGGTGAAAAGCACGCTGGGTAAAATCTAGATTTGCAGATAGCAGCCTTTTGGGGCGGCTCCGGTCCGCTATTAGTCCACCCGAGTAGGTGTCGCTCTTTTTCGTTCATAGTTACTCTGATGTTCTTGTTTTATTTCATATTTCCTTTTTATCTTTTACAAATATTTTTTATTACAATCTATTCTTACAGTTTATTATTTTCTATCAGACCTTGCACAGCAACAACGACCCTGGCATTGCATTGAGCGGGGAAGATATACTCAGAAATACCCATCAGTGGTATATTTATTTGTGAATACAGCATTCTTCACGTCAGAGACCATTCAAGGTTCTACTTACTATAATAAACCATGGCCGAACACGTCTTAGTTACATACCCCTGCAAGGTGTATGAGAAATACACAGAACTGGATCATGAATCATATCAATAAAAATACTCCACAAGTTTAGATGCACTGTAAATAACCATCATCGAAACAAAGCCTAGTGACGATTACAGCGCATCCAAACGTGTCGAGTATTGTTTATTTCATTATTTGAGTAGGGTTCTGGATTTATCTTAACCATTTTACTGACATTTAGAATAACATCACAATATCAGAATAATTCAAATTACTTCTGCAAATCCAGTTAGGGACGTATAAAGCACTATGTTGATGTCTTCTCTGCTTTCTCAAATCCTGCCCGCTGATTGGCCTATCACTCATGACGTCATCTCTCATCACTCTGCCACGACCATGGCGTAGTATTGGCACTCTACGTGGGTGATCGTTGTGTATACTCATTTAATGTTATTCCTATGGCTTAACTTATACCGGGATGTGGTAACTGTTTTGTATCAAGGGTTCCTCTTTTTCGTTAGCGATGATGACTATATATGACAGTCAAAAGCACATGGATTTGTTTTAAAATCTCTAAGTTGACAAAATAAAAAGAGTCATTTCAGTTCTCAGTTTAGGGCAGGAATTCACTTAATATAGCTGGAAGTACAGACTCCTCATTCCTTCACTGTCCGGAGTGTTGTGTTGGTTCTGGATCCCGTGCGTCTGTTGGGGGGGGGGGGGGGGGTGGTTCCCATCAGGCCGGGTCCAGTCGACTGTGGCGATAACGTACACAGCAGGGCTCAGACCCCGTCTGGTCAACAGTTACCGTATGTACCGTATTTACCGTTATCAGCACCTCCAGCCTGTGATGTGAGCGATCACGGAGACGATCTGTCTCCCACGATTCATCTCCTGTGGAGTTTGTAAGACGTCGCAGGCTGTAACTGTGGACGATTTTGGCCATCTTGAATTTTCTGATATCAACATTTCCACTTTATCTAAAGAATCGATCTCCCCCGGACACACCCAGAACGGACACCATGAACTGAAAAATGGACTGGGTCATTTTTATTAATAATATTCATTATAAAGCACCCTCACACTGGGAATTAACCAATCCTACAATGTAAATTTCTATATTTTCATTTCTTATATCAACATGTCTATTTTATCTGAAGAGTCTGACACACCCAGAACGGACACCATGAATTGAAAAATGTACCGGGCAATTCTCTTTTTATATTAAATTTAATAACCCCCCCCCCCCCCCACACACACACACACACTTGGAAATAACCAATCCTACATATAGTATTGGTTCTGAGTTTCCTAGTATATGTTTTCTTAACCTACACTTGTTACTGTTTGCTGTAATCAAACTGCTCCTATCACTTGTTAACTCTACCATTTGATAACGACATTAAATATGGTTTTCTGCTAAATACCAGTTGACATTATGTTGTAGACTTGATGTGAAATTCCTCCGCCTGCCATCAGAAAATGATCCTGTAACGAAGGTTTTCTGTCGACGTCCCGGTTCCCACATCCACCCGGAGGGGTCAGGGGGGCCAGGGGGGGGGGCAGGAGGGGGGGGGGGGTCAGGGGGGAGGGGGGTTCAGGGGGGGGGGGCAGGGGGGAGGGGGGGTCAGGGGGTCAGGGGGTGCCCGCAGCCTGCTGAGTCCCTCCACGGAACCACAGCTTTAATAAGGCACATATCACTCTTGTCAAAACCACTCTCCAAGCAGTCCATCAAACATGATCCGTGTCTACAACCTGATGCTCGATACTTCAATTTTAGCCCGATTCCCACTAAGAGATTTTAGGGCTCTGGGGGGGGGGGGGTGGGGGGGGGGGGGTCGAGGCAGTGCCCCACGGAGCCCTACGTTTCTAGGAACCTGCGACTGGGAATGAGATTGCTAATTTGGAATGCTAAATTGCCACTTTGTTGGCACCACCCGGAATAGTGGAAGTGCCAGTCAGCAAAGACCATGGCCATTTAGGAGGGAATCCAGTCAGTGACTCACATCGGGAGTGCAAGTCTCCAACTAGCATCCTCCAAAAAGGGCACCAGTCTATAATGATTCAATTACAAACATCTTTTAAATCCCCGGCTGCTAGTCGCCGACTGCTGCCCCTCCCGCCTGCTGTGCCGTTTACCGGGGACTGCGCCGGGCGGAGATCTCCGCGCGGGATTCCAGCCTCACACTTCACCCACATTGTTCTGTAGACAATTACCCCCCAGTCGCAGGTCGGTGCGTGTCAGAGTTTAATCCAATAACCCGCCACTGTTTCTCGGTAAGGGAGTTTCCGAGACACGCGGGGCGGGCAGGACCCGACAGCGGCCCGTGGAGTGATCCAGAGACGAATGGGAGTTGGCGGGAGGAGGATAAGTGGTATTAAGACGTGGGGCGGTGTGAGCGGCATGCCGGCTCCAATCACACCGACACTGCCCGCACCCTGCACGTCCTCCTCCGCACCCCGCTCCCGGGCCGTCACGTCCCCCGCCGGCCCCCGCCGGCCCCCGCCGCCCCCCGCCGCCCCCCGCCGCCCCCCGCCGCCCCCCGCCGCCCCCCGCCGTGACGCGCCCCGCTCCGCCCCGGTCTCCGCCTCACTAATGACGCCGACGACAAGAGGACTGCGTGTTCCCTGCTCGTGATGTATGTGATGGATGCAGATCGCTGACCGCCCAACAAGACATCAAGATTAGGAGTATCTACACTGCGCCGCTCCCAGAACCATGAGCTGCTCACACTGGGAAGCTCGAGCCACTCTGCGCTCTTACTCTCCATACGGAGCGCAATATACCACACCTCTGCTGGGTGCATGGAGAAGCGGTGATATCGATATCGAAAGCGGAATGAAATAAGTACGAAATAGAAAATCATACCTGAACGAATAACATAACATAAATAATTCACAGGTACAATTTCGTGAAAATATAGTGTTAAGTCGGGCATTTCTGTGATAACTTCACAACTGTCTTCATTTCAAGCCTTTTGATTTTGGCCAAGTAGGGGTCGGTCTGGCATTGGAGGTGATTTTTTTTGGCCGATGCGGCTTTTATCCGTTTGTAGGTCGAATAGCTGAGAGAGGGGTTAAAATATACGGCCTCAATAATCCTCAGATCCCCTCCTCCCCCCTCAGCCCCCACCCCCTGTGAACCAGCCACCTGAGCCCCCCCCCCCCCCCCCCCCCCCACACACACACACACACACACGCTCACGGTACAAATTGGATAAGGCCTCAGAACGTTAACAAACAGCGCCGCGGTCAAATTAGGTCAGCTCCGAGCCGGGTTCAGGGAGAAACTGGGTCACGTCGTCATGACAACAATGCGCGGCCACGTAAAGAGCCCGTGAGGACAGACGCTGTCTCCATGGCAACTGGCCTGTCGTCAGGGGCAAACGCAGCTCTCTGTAATGGCCGATTGTCGGCTGGCGGCTCTGCGCAGACGTCAATGACATTCCAGACGCCGCACGCCACTGCGCATGTCAATTAGGTCATCAATAAAAGGTGTCAGACCTGCGCAGTGCCTGACCTCGAGCAGACGACATCGCTGCTCACTCTCCAAGCAGAGACTTGACCTCTTTCATGTCGGATTACACCTTCAGGGCATGACAACAAACGACGTGTAAAAAGACTTGATATCAGCGCACACGGCCATGGCTCGTTTTGTCAGTATCTGCTGATTTTTCTCACCCCTGGTATTTTCTCAGCCATAAGCTTAACATTGGGAACTCGTACTCAACGCCCCTTGAGTATTGAAGAAAACAAATTTAGAGAGGATGGTGTCACCAAGGTTAGCTGATCAGTTAGTGATAGGGGTAAGATAAAATCTTTATCCTACCCCTAATAAAAAACTCCATAGGCTTAACATTGGGTCACTGTATTCGGTCTGGAGTTCAGAAAAATGAAAAATATCGCTCTAGTGAGATACACTTGACAAATGACGTCATCTGTTAATGTAGAAGTAATTTAGATGGGCGGGGTAGGATAAATTCTAAACCAAACTCGAGTTAGTCATGTTATTGTTCATCGCACTCCGGCAAGATCGCATATTACTGCTCTCGGCTTCCCTCGCGCAGTAATACGCGATCTTGCCGTCGTGCAATAAACAACAACACAACTAACTCTTGTTTGGTTTCTCCATAGAACCGCACTCGATCCATAGCCACTGAACATTCATGTTGTTATGTAATCTCGTTTCTCCGCTACCAACATTTGACCGTGGAAATACACTTTTCATTTTTAATACAACTCTCTTATCTTACAAGTTAGTGAATGAGTGGGGTACTTGCCGAAGATAAATGCACAGGAATGCTGACGTCATCAAAAGAGTATCGGAGCTCCACTCTCCATACACATTCTCTATTCAGAAACCCAACCCTGAGAATGTCGGAACCCGAGGAGAACAGCGGAAAACGTACGCGCATGGGGAACAAGAAAATAGTCCCGAAAGAAGCGTCGTGTGGCCTGCGTCTCTGACACCTCACCGCCGCCAAGAAACGTCAACATCCACGGAAAAAGAGACAAGTCGCGGCTTGTCTTAGCGACGACCCGCCGCCGTCTATAGGGGGATGTCGGCCATGTTCTTGTGGTTAGGGAGATGTGTAGGGTCTGGTCTGAGTGGCAATGCTCATGGTGATTTTCCCGTTCTTTAATTCGTCAAGTGAACACCAGGGGCGTTCTCATTGACCTGATCCTTGAGTAGGGAGCCTCTCTCTGTATCATTAAACCTACGAGTTTCTCCATACGCGTTGATTAAACCGTTTCTTCGCATTTCTCTTATTTTCCTTTTTTTCACGTCCCATCCGAGGAGAAAATGTTGAACCGATAAATAAGAAGGCCATGTTAACTCTCAGCTGAGGCAAGACCTTCATCTAAAATAATTGAAAATACAGGCCTCCAAAATCCCCGGAAACCTCTTATCAGGATTTTGTGTTATTTTCAAATGCCATGTCCGTTAAATACAGATTCGCCATACAAAAATAGATCCCAACTGTAGGTTTCATTAACATATCGTCGAACCATCCTTTTCAGATTTATTTTTGCCCACTTCATATAATGCCTATTAAGCGCATCGCATTGGCTGCAGCGCTGGCGCCAACTGGAGACATATGACAAGAGTCCTGTTTATTTAGGTCTGTCCTCGAACTCATCCTTTATTGAAAGTACACCCTGTTTCCATGGTAACGTCATTAGCACCCCTTTACCGTGGAGGACAGGGCGTGTCATCTGAGGCGAGGTCATAGATCGCTGGGGGTAGACTGGCTCAAGTCTCCTTGAACATGAACTACCTTAATCAACTATCAGTCAGGATGAAATACCACCATCAATAAAAAGAAGTCTGTAGTCTATCAAAGGTATCTACCTACGCTATGTAGACATGCCCTGTATGGCCCGTGTTCCAGTAAAGATGTGGTAGGACTCAGAGACTGATGTCAGTCTTGCCTTAAATAGGGGAGGGGGGGTATATACAATTATTTTTCCTTCCTCCCCATGTTTTCTCGATCTCTCTGAGGCATGGAATTTCACATACAAAATATTTTCTTTCTTTTTCTTCTGACCTCAAAGAACATTCCTGAAATACCCGGCCAGTCAAAAAGAACCTGAAATGATATGTTATTTCAAATTCTTTAGATTTCATTCACCTTACATGTGTGTAATTGAAAAGGAAATGTGTTTACAGGATAGAGGTAAAATAGACAAAATTCAGATTAGCAAATCTTCCACGGTATAATGCTATGTTTTAATGGTTGCAACACATCGCTGACTGCTGTAAAACTGCACAGGTTGATCAGTGTATGATTCACCATTCCACCACCAGTGCAGATTACAGTCGGTCCCACCACGACACCACCATCCACCGACACGCTAACAAAACCTATACACCACAACTTGAACCTCCATTCAAGGCTCCTCGGCGGTTTATTTTTAAACTCTGATCCCCTCTGAGGTTTCTGAGAAAGCTTGATACGAGGAAGGCGGAGGAGGGAGTCAGATCAACGAGTAAAGTAGTATAGTCAGATCAGATCGACCCCGGCGGGCGACCCCGGCGGGCGGGCGGGCGACCCCGGCGGGCGGGCGGGCGACCCCGGCGGGCGGGCGGGCGACCCCGGCGGGCGGGCGGGCGACCCCGGCGGGCGGGCGGGCGGGCGACCCCGGCGGGCGGGCGGGCGGGCGGGCGGGCGGCGCTAATCGCTGTGGCTTGGCCGCCACCTACCTCTGTCTCCGCGTTATCTCCAACAAGGCAATTTTCTTCTATGCAGACTCTGAAAGCAGATATTGTTCAATAGGAAATAACTATGGCTAACAAATTGATTTAGAAACCAAGCTTTACGTTTTTATATTTTGAAAAAATACACAGGAAAGGAAATAAGAAAATGGAATATTGGCTTCGAGATTATGAAATAACACACTCTCCAAGCAGTACAAAAGATCTGACAGGAGAGTAACAGACATGTCCCTGTAGTGGGTCAAGGCGGCCACGGATTAAACCCGACCAGAGGTAACCTAGTGTAGATCTGGTGGCCAGTGTACGCCCAGGTGTGCGGAGTGGGCGCCGTGTGCTTCACCCACTCACCAGGTGTTACAGGTGTGACTCTTACAGTTCACCCACTCACCAGGTGTTACAGGTGTGACTCTTACAGTTCACCCACTCACCAGGTGTTACAGGTGTGACTCTTACAGTTCACCCACTCACCAGGTGTTACAGGTGTGACTCTTACAGTTCACCCACTCTCCAGGTGTTACAGGTGTGACTCTTACAGTCTCACAGGCCACCCGCGGCCGTCCACCTGTCCGATCTGTCCAGTCCACCAAGATCGTAGAGAATGGACTATAGAAGAGTAACTGTGGGGGTCAAGAAAGCGAAGATCTCGCCGTAGAGGTTCAGCTGTGATGGTGGTAATTCGATCTGGTTGCGTCGCGTCGTATCGCTAAGAGAGGAGTCAATATTCAACCCAATTTCCTTACGAACTTTGTGTCTGTCATGTATTGCCAGGAAGAGCGTTTTCTCCAAAAAAACGAATGCAATAAAGACCTAATAAAATATAAATAAATGATTCGGGCCGTGTATTGAGCTGTCGTATCGCGTTCTGTCGCGTCACGTCTGGTGTTGTTGTGTTGTGTCTCGTGTTTGGTCTCGGGTTTGGTCTCGTGTGTCTCGTGTTCAGTTGACCACGCACATCATACCAAGAAGATCCAGGTCGCATTGTGTGCGAGCGTGTCGTGTTGGGCCAGGTTTTGTCAGGTCCCCTAATTCTGGATGTTGGGTCTCTTCACGATGCGTTAGGTTGTGTCGTGCCGGATCAGATCGTGACGCGTCGGGTCAGATCGGATCGTGCCGTGTCGGGTCGCATCTCGTCGTGTCAGATCGGGTCGCGTTGGGTCCCGTCGCGTCGCGTCGTGTCAGATCGGGTCGCGTTGGGTCACGTCTCGTCTCGTCGTGTCAGATCGGGTCGGATCGTGATGCATCGTGTCAGATCGGGTCGGGTCGTGTCGCGTCGTGTCAGACCGGATCGTGCCGTGTCGGGTCACCTCGCGTCGTGTCGGGTCGGATCGTGCCGTGTCGTGTCGGATTGTGCCGTCTCGGGCCGTGTCACATCGTGCTGAGTCGTGTCGTGTGGTCTCTGTAATGTGTCGCCGTCAGCTCTCAGTCTGCTCTACAGTCTGGTTTTACCTGATAAACTGATTTGCAGGATGCTTCAACTCATATATGAATAGAGAATCCCCTCCATTAGACTGCCGCATTATGATGCAGACACACATGAAAACAGGAAGAATGTAATTTCTCTATTCGCCATCTGCCCGTCGCTCGGGTTACAGAGGAAGGATTGCGGACGGTGGCGGGCGAGGCGCGCATGCGCGGGTAGGGGGCACTGCCGGCGGCGAGTAGTACACGCGCGTCCCGTTTGTAGCCAGCGCCATGAAAAAGACGGGCCGAGAATAATGTCACTTAATCCGGAACATGGCCACAGGACCAGCCCCGTCTGTCTCCTACCACCGAGTATGGAGATACCGCTGTGTCCGATACACTCAGCACTGAGACTGCGACGTCTATCTCAACTGTATAAGTGTTCCAGCTTGTTGAGCAACTTCAAATCGCTATTAATGCCACATTGATAAACGCCTCCAGAAAATAATTCTAATTCTAGCCAGACTTGACGGTATTGTTTAGCGAGATTAGGTCAGATTTGGCAGAACGTCCACTTTAAATTAACTTTAAATGTGGGGAAGCAATGACGTTGTGTAATCAAATTGAGCAAAGTGAGTCAGACAAGAAGAAAACTCGTTTCAAGTCGCTCCATCGTGCCTCCCAGGTACAGGCGGGATGTGCATCAACTGAAGTGACCCGCTGTAAATGAAGTATGCTCCAGGGATACACAATCTCCCCATGATCTGATCAACCTCAAACATTGAGGAAGTCTGGAAAGGACCTGTAATTGTCAGCCGGGTGTAAAATGAAACAAAAACCTGAGAGAGACGGGCCACAGTACGCTCCGTCTAGACATGGCACGGGGAGCTTAGAAGGCCGTGCGGGAGGCAGGTGTGGGCGGGTTTTATCTGAGCAGCTCTGAGCAGCTCGTAGAGAAGCTGATGAATGGCTGAGTGCAGACGGACAGTGGAGACTCGTCAAACACTGACAGATTTACTAGCACAGCTGATATCGGTTTTAACAAGGTGATCTTAGCTCAGCCTCATCTTAGTCAGCAGGAAATGTGCATGATATTGACAGTCATATATCAGAGAAACTCACTTGGTTCTTTTGAGGTCTCTTTTTTTCTGGTTGTCTCTATGATTGTCCCGCGGATATATTGAGCACGCCATATTATTGTACATACACAGTATCGATACTAGTGCCACTGACTGACAAACGATAATTAGTGATAATTACCACCGCGAAATAATACATATTTCACCGACAATAAGCTTGTAATCAGCATACAAGAGTATGCAGTATGTATAATATCATCGGGGTTACACAAACTGTCTTCATGGTACAAATGTAATAAACTCTGTCTAAAACTAAACAAATTGTATTGTTCATAGCATACACATGGAAGAAGTGGCTAGTATACAAATCAATGTTAACAAGTGTTTATGAAATGTGAATAATGTGTCGCTGGGAGTCCCTCAGCTCATATCATTACTCAAGCGTCGAGTATACGTTGGGACCAATGGAAGATCATTTTACAACCAACTCTAACTGTAAGTTCGGGAAGACGACACCAACGCGTGGGTCAGTTCTAGTCCTCACGAGATGAGACGGTGCAATATTCTATCTGTAACCATTTTTCAATAAGCCATTTCACGAGGATATATCCGACAAGACGGTTGAGCAATGAAACGAAGCTCTTACTCTAAGTCTGAGGAAGTTATCCGGAGTCTGGGATTCTGTGTTTTGCCTTACGAAGGTGATATATTTGTACCAGGCTCGTAGAAAAACATCGCCCGTAGAAAACGATACATGTACAACAGCAGTGTGTGAAGGGAGGGAGGAGGATGCGAGCTGTACACAGCCTCTTGTCGTGTTTATGACATGCCTCTCCCGCCGTCCGGTAAATTGACACTCGTCCTTGTGGCTCTAAATATGCTTTGTTATAACAAAAGAGGATGACGTTTATTCTGAGCTTACTTCTGTGTGACACAGAATCCTCCGTTCCCACCCAACTTCCCACGACCAGTTACACTAAAACAAAGACCTCAAAAACAGGTACCACAGTTCCCAGAACTGGATCTCCCTGCATCAACCCACGCCAACCGTAATATCCCATCCCGCTCTACGGAATACTATTACCATATGGATGATGTATCTCTTTCACTTCCATCTTCTTTTTAGAAATCTAAGTATATTCAAATATGGAATTTCATTGCGATGTATGTCGGAGTAGTTGTATGTGCAGTCATAGAGATGGCACTTTTCCACTTTTCCGTGGACAAACCTGTTTTCATTTACACCATATAACATTTTTTGTTCTTGTGTAAAGCCAATTCATGGCAGTAGCACATTGGATTGAACCTCTTCTCAGACCCTGAACTCCTCGCCATGCCTGACACTGATGTGTGTTTTCCCAGTCTCTTTGAGGCATGGCTCACTGTATCACTACGCACCAACTACGCGGAGAATACGACCACGCAGATCAGAATCTTGGTAATATTGTGTATACCCCCTCTTCAGATATCAGAGTGTATGAGATATCATCGTAATACGTAATGTAAATACATGTGTATGTATGTGTAAATACATATTAGCGTATGTATCCTGCATTATAGCTGGCTTTGACATTCACATATTGTAGACATTTCGTCCCGTCCCAGACCCAGACACGGCGGCAGACGTGGGTCTAGTAGATAGTAAGTAACAGTAAATAGCGGGGGAGGAGGGAGGCTTCTCTCTGCCCACATGTCATAGGCCGCTCCCTCTTCTCTAGTTCCCTCCCCGGCCGCATGGGAGCGGTGGCGTTTTTTGTGTTCGCGATCCACCTTCTCACCTTGGAGCCCTAAGTTGTTGTGTCTGGGCAGAGATGTAAATAACAAGGGCATCCTTCATATCTAACCGCCAGGAGGGGGCACGAAAACACAAATAAGTAAATCTATCAACACTCAAAAATAAGCAGAGATGAAAAAGGCACCAGAAGACATAGCCTGGTGCCCCAGGGAGTTGAACCCCCGAATATCTGTGATAAAATGCTAAATTAAAACATGTCTAGTTTGTGAGCTACAATAGATGTCCCCGGATAGTGTCAGGGCAGTAATCTGCACGTCTCGCTCGGTTACATTAAGTAATGTCCCCGGATAGTGTCAGGGCAGTAATCTGCACGTCTCGCTCAGTTACATTGAGTGATGTCCGGATAGTGTCAGGGCAGTAATCTGCACGTCTCACTCGGTTACATTTAGTGATGTCCGGATAGTGTCAGGGCAGTAATCTCCACGTCTCACTTGGTTACATTTAGTGATGTCCGGATAGTGTCAGGGCAGTAATCTGCACGTCTCACTCAGTTACATTTATTAATGTCCCCGGATAGTGTTAGAGCAGAATCTGCATGGCTCGCTCAGTTACATTGAGTGATGTCCCCGGATACTGTCAGGGCAGTAATCTGCACGTCTCACTCAGTTACATTGAGTGATGTCCGGATAGTGTCAGGGCAGTAATCTGCACGTCTCGCTCGGTTACATTTAGTGATGTCCGGATAGTGTCAGGGCAGTAATCTGCACGTCTCACTCAGTTACATTAAGTGATGTCCGGATAGTGTCAGGGCAGTAATCTGCACGTCTCACTCGGTTACATTGAGTGATGTCCGGATACTGTCAGGGCAGTAATCTGCACGTCTCACTCGGTTACATTTAGTGATGTTCGGATAGTGTCAGGGCAGTAATCTGCACGTCTCACTCGGTTACATTGAGTGATGTCCGGATAGTGTCAGGGCAGTAATCTGCACGTCTCTCTCGGTTACATTAAGTAATGTCCCCGGATAGTGTCAGGGCAGTAATCTGCACGTCTCACTCGGTTACATTGAGTGATGTCCCCGGATAGTGTCAGGGCAGTAATCTGCCCGTCTCACTCGGTTACATTGAGTGATGTCCCCGGATAGTGTCAGGGCAGTAATCTGCACGTCTCACTCGGTTACATTAAGTAATATCCGGATAGTGTCAGGGCAGTAATCTGCACGTCTCACTCAGTTACATTGAGTGATGTCAGGATACTGTCAGGGCAGGGGTCGCTCTGCAGTCAGGAGTGATCCAGTCCGCCGAGATGAGTGGACAGAGGGCAGCATCCACCACGTGACAGCTCCTCCAGGGGTCAAGTCAAGGTCACGGAGACGCTTCAACGACGTCCTTGACGACGTGTTGACGGAGACGTCACAGGCGGCGACGTCGACGTCATTACCATGACAACGAGCGTGCAGACAGACGCCAGCGTCTCGTAGCGCGAGTTCCCGTCACTGACGTCTATTTACTTTTCTGGGGAGAGCATATTGATCGTCAAAGGTTGATTCTGATGAAGCAACCTGAGAGACATTTATGATTCTAAAGCATGGGTTGAATGTTAAGTTGAGATCTTGAAGATATCAAAGAAATATAACACTCTTTCATAAATGGTTAACCCCTCAAACAAGTCAGCGGCTGTTATGTATTCAAGGAGAGGGAACAATAGCAACAGTCTTGTTTTAAAATGACCCACATTTCAGGATTTAAAGGGAGAAATAGTGCACTGCAGGGAAAAGAGAGAACTCATCGTGTGTGTAGAAGTGGAGGGGATCCTGTATTACACGTAAGGGGGTTACAGCTGGTTATATGATAGACCTGTAACGGAAGAAAATTATTTAAATCTGTCGCAGGAAGGCACAACTTGTAATTCCATTCGATCTACGCATTCCCTGAATACCCACAAAAATGTATAGTAATCTGACAGGTGTAGTTCTAAAACTCACCGACTCCCTGGTGGGGCGGTGTCACGTGGTTTCCGGTCACGTGTCACCGACCACCTGAGTCTGCCACCAGGTGGCCGTTACTGCTGAGGAGCATAACAGAGCCACCATTAGCCAACAGTCAAAGGGTGATGGGGGAGAATAGCAAGCACCATAACGTGGCTCTTTCAGCCATCTGTATATCAAATGGCATATTTTTACGTTAGATTTGAAGTGTCACTACGTTGTGAGGTGTAGACGTGGAGTTAGTATTTACCTCGGATACTCATGTCTGGTTTGTCACACCACGTTTTGTCGGACGGGCCTGGATATTGTTTATTGCCCTGTGTCTGTGAATTGTGCCAGCACCGCTGATGGTAAAAGGGTTGATTTTAGTTGAGTGGAATGCGGCCGACTTGTGTGTTTTATTCATAGAGGTTATTGTAGCTTATTCTGTGAAGTGAGACCTTACTATTGAAAGTTCCCGACAGCGGTCTCCACCAGAGGGCGCCAGCGCTGCAGCCTACGCGAATACGCGAAAGGGTTCCAGTGAAGGGGCACATTATCGTAACAGTTTACCCAGCGTTAGTGGATAAAATTATAGCGCCATTTGAACATGGCTTATACCAAATGGAATAGAACGTATAGAACTGCTGCAAAAATATATCTTTAAAACATGTTTTGACATCTTGAACTTTGTATCTTTGATAAATTGTCCACGTGCAACTAGCCGAGAAGAGTATCTATTTGAGAAGCAGACCGACGAGGATGCCCCCTGGTGTGATATTTGAAAGTCAGCATTTGAGAAGCGGTGAATGGTATCAATTCTGAAGCATTCGTTGTGTGTCCCTTTTAACGGAATGTGTAGGATTTATACTGTTTTTGCAGTTAGTTGGGTATATTTTTTCATATTGTGATAATACATCGTGCGCTCGTTGGTGCGTGAGGAGAATACTGAGTGAGGTGAGACTGTATTGACGATGGCTGCCTGCTCGTGGCTGACATCAGTGACCACCACACACAATGCTCGTTCAGTACACACGTGTCTCGTCCCACACAGACACATTAAACCCACATAGAACACGCTGCCATGGATGTTTGTCACTGGAGAAACAAAACATCGATACTTGATGTCACCTCTATTGTGGTCTTGTGCAGGCATCATTCATGTAATAAATTCTTCATTTTTTATCCAGATTGTCAGCAGTCTGGTCTGTATTGGACATGGTGTAGATAATACATGTCGGGTTCAGGTGACGTCACCAGAATCCTCTCACTCACCCCGATACAAAAAATACAATCTTAAGTAATATTTGTAGATACCGACGACAGGAAAGTATGTCGAGCGGATGTCACCGTCTTCCGAATTTGAAGCACGTTCAGGAAAAAAACAGACGTATTTTGTTAAAGAAGACGCGTTTAGAATGATAACAGAGTTCCCTGACACCCGTATGGAGGAGAGGCCTGAGAGACGCACCAGGTCCACAGAGCAGGGTCTGACAGCGAACTCCCGCCACCTGAGCGGGGCCAGTGAGCTCGGTGGTTAAAGCACTGCACTCCTACTCCCAGCCTTGTGGGTTCGAGTCTCACCGCAGCAGTAGTTCTCCTTCTTCCCAGAATCAAAGGCCGGTACTTCTCATACCATGTCTATGTGTTCTGGTGAACGGCCACTTTTCTCCTTCATCCCCAGCAGTGGTAAAATTATTGCTATATCAGAGGCCAGTCCTTCTCATGCCATGTCTATGTGGTGTGGGAAGTAAAAGAACTCTCACCACCGTAAAAGTGTAGGAGTGAGATTTCTACCAACTTCATCTCAGATTCCATTCCGACCCCTGAAGTGTAAAAGCAGTGAGAAAATGCTGAACATTGAGGAAGTCTGGACTAATGATGATGAATCAAACAAACAAATCCCACTACTCTTTACTTAATAAGATATTTTCTCATCATATATTCATTATGATTTACTCAATAGCAATAGCAATGCACATATCTGTATCTATCTTAGAGAAGATGCAAAACCAAATACCATACCTCGCTTTATTTATATTTGGGCGAATTCGGAGATGGCAGCTTTCCACTTTCCATGGAAATCAATGTTTACTTTTTCAGTATAAATGAATTAAACAAAGACGATGTTGATACTAGTTGAGTCTTTCATGCAAATAAAGCAGTGGTTTGAGCCTCCCCACAGACCCTCAGTCCCATGCTGTGGGAAAACACCAACACGTTTTACATACATTCTCTGTCTCTCGAATTCCGCGCAAACAATATTTCCTTTTTTTTCTGACCCAACTGACATCCCTATGAAATGTGTTTCATTAGTCATACAAACCGTAGCACTGTAAACGGAGTCTAGTTTATACAAAACAAGTTGTGTACATTCCTTAATCCTCAGAAAACACTCATTAATCCAGACACACCAGGTTAACCAACTTGTAGTAACAAGATAGCTATGTGAGTTAATCCGTCGCTGGCACAAGTTAATGGGATATGGTGCGGGCAGGTTCACTATTTCCCTGTGCCGACTTGTGTAGGTATTTGTGGGTTTGTCTCAAAGGGGCATGTCTTTCAGGTGACTAATGACCAGGTAGCTGTGTAGCTCAGTGCCCGTGTGGCGCCTCTGATGTGAAGAGACGTCGTCATGTTCTCATTCATCATCAGTCAGACTTGCATCTGTAACTGTGATGAGTAGAACTGGGATGTTTTCATTAAACGTTTTTGTTCCTCGCTGCGACCAGAGGTGTATTACGTCGTGTCTGAACCTGGTTGATTAATCACACAGGCCAACACACACTCACATATCTCATCAGTAGGAACGTGAGTGTGATCGTATTAACCACAGCAGTAATCCTCATCACCCTCATACCAATAGAAGATATGACAATATTTAGATTCGTCATTCACACAGACTTAAAGTCATATCTATAATGAGTAAAGATGTGACAATATTCTGATTTGTCACACATACAGACTTAAAGTCACATCATCTAAAGAGTAAAGATGTGACACTATTTTAATTCGTCACTGACACAGACTTGTTCTCAAGGCTATCCATATTTTGAATTGTCACTCATACAGACCCCAACTCATATCTATGATGAATAAAGATATGATGATGTCTCGATTTATGATGACGAAGATCTTAATTCATAGATGAGTTCAGACATTACAATGGTTTAATTCGTCACTCGTAGAGACCTGCACTCACATCTATGATGAGTAGAGATGTGACGCTCTTTTGATTTATCGTGACACAGACCTGCGCTCACATCTATGATGAGTTGAGATGTGACGCCGTTTTGATTTATCGTGACACAGACCTGCGCTCACATCTATGATGAGTAGAGATGTGACGCCGTTTTGATTTATCGTGACACAGACCTGCGCTCACATCTATGATGAGTTGAGATGTGACGCCGTTTTGATTTATCGTGACACAGACCTGCGCTCACATCTATGATGAGTAGAGATGTGACGCCGTTTTGATTTATCGTGACACAGACCTGCGCTCACATCTATGATGAGTAGAGATGTGACGCTCTTTTGATTTATCGTGACACAGACCTGCGCTCACATCCATCTGTGAATACGTAACTATATCGTAATTTGTCACTTAGACGGGTCTCTACTCAAATCTATGATGGATAGAAATAGGACAATATTTCATACAGACAACATGCACTCTGGCCCACGAACTGTTTTAATTTTATCATAAGACAGAGGTGGTGCTGTTTTGATGCATCACCGGGGAGCCGCACACTAACGCCTGGCCGTGTATGTGTGTGATGTATGTGTCTGGGCGCGATTCAAATGAAGCCCTGGCCTCTGGAGGACGGGTCAGCGGCGGACCTTGTTGTCGGTCTCTGTCACAGAACTCGCTCTGCGCCGCCCCAGGGGCCACTGCCAGCTATTACTACACCTATTAGTGCGCCTATTAGTACGCCTATTAGTATTCGTAGGTGTTGGGCCACGGGCACTTGGCATTAATGCATTGTTTCCGGGTCTTGCGCTCGATTCTGGTGACTACATAATCAGAGATGGTAGCTTCCCAATTAGCCAAGAAAATCCACTTTTTCTTTTTCAGTATATTTGTCCTTGTGTAAAAGAATGATGTCATTAATTGAACCTTATTCATGATAAGAAAAGTGGTTTGAACCTCACCACAGATCTCCAGCCCTATACCATGCCTGATGCATTTTCGTGTTTTCTATGTCTTCACAGTTTCCCTGAGGCAGAGAATAAATTCCACATAAAAAGAATATGTCCACTTTTTTCTTACCCACAACTGACATCCCTGTGATAAACATTCAGTAAGGTCACACAAAATGCGAAAACCTTTAAGGATTGTGAAGATAAGGTCGAGGATAAGAATTGATTGAAGTGTCGAGAAAATGCAGCTGACGGCCAGTGAAATGGTTTACTACGCAAAGTTAGGCTATGATTAATTAGTTTGAACTTCATCTATAATCTATATAAAATATATGAAAATGACTGTTGTATATTGGATGTACCTTCTGACCCCGTGTATGAAGCTGACGGCATTTTAACTGTTCGTATTGCTTGATGAATATGAGGTAATGTTTTATTGGAATTTACATCCAAGTAATGACTAGAGATAGTCCGTGTGTATATCTCAGAGGAAATTAGGTAAAGAAATGTGAAGTTAACTTATCTTCATACAGATTGCGCACATATTGTAGCACTGGATATTTATACCTCCACACACAAGTGCGCAGTGCGATTTAGAGTCCTATACTTTACTCAGTACACTCGTTCATACCGTCTGCAATACTCTGCAGTCTCCTTACAAGGTTCTTATGTAACTGGGTCGGCTGTTTAAAGGTTGTCTCTGGGATTAATTCAGATGCATTGAATCATTGGTAATTAGCGAATTGCCTTGACCTAGAAAAGCCTTGATGGCTGTCATGTATTGTGTTCTTGTGAATCCTTGATATAAAGGCCATAATTAATCGCTCTGTTCTTTGCTCTGTTTTCAGGTGAGTACTTAAAGATGAGGAGATCTCCATCAACAAACCTGCCACAATCAGGAAAGTAAAACATAACCAACACATAACCCCCTCAGACTGCTGTTAGAATCTACACTCATCGGCCACTAGAGACATTTTGTTAGATCGTTTTAAATCCGATGACAAAGTTATGGGATTGGGGTCCTTGGATTCCAGTCTAAATTAAGTTCTCGATTCAAAAATGCCCTAAAATACTGGAAAAGAAACTAAAGTTCCCTGAGCTTCCGAGGGATTTGCCCACTGGGCCCCTCCCCGCCGCTGCTGATTGGGGACTTATGGGGGCCTACGGACCCCCGGTACCCCCCTACCTTCCCGGGTTTAAAACCAAAAATCAAAATTGTCATTCTCGTGCACGCAGGAAAGAATAACACTGAGTTCCACAACAGTGAGTGGCTTTGCATTCAACACAGGACATCCAGCCCTAGGTGGCCGCTCCAGGATAAATAATTAAAAAAAATCTTCATATCTAAGAAAACTGCTAATAGACATTAGAATATTTATTGTTTTGTCCAGGTCATGAGGCTACAAGTGACAGTAGTTTTATCATGGAATAGATAACGGAAAATAGTTGCATTGTGAGTCAGTTTTATGGACTCTCATGTGATAGGTTATGGCACCATGAAGTCTGAATGATGAGGTCATTGTAGTCAGTCTACACAGTGTTATCACAGGCGGCAGAGATTCACGTCAAAAATATCAATCCTGAGATCAATGTAGATTCCAGGACACCATCCTTTTTGGTCTCAGTTGAGGCCAGCATTTCGCTTAGAATAATGTGAATTGCAGGAGCTTCTGGGACTTTCACCCTCCTGGGCCCTACTTTATATGGATTTTTAAATTTCCGAATCCCATGCCTGTATTTTAAGAAAATACAGGGAGAGAGATGTCAGTAGTAACGGTTCAGATGAGAACGCAGTGCAAGTTCACCTGATTTACTCTCAGTCGGAGTCGGAGTGTATTATCAATTCCTTCCACTCTCCCAGCACATGCCTCGGAGACATTTCCTTGGTTTTCCTGTGAGAGCCAAGCAAATCGTCCGCATTTTAATCTGTCTCGAGATTCCTCCTGGCTTTAAAGTAGGGGTATGTGCCAATGTGTATGTTGGTGTGGGTTTCCGAGGTAAAGGTCATGCTTGGAGAGTGCGGCTCGGGCAAGATGCCCGCGAAGCGAGTTACAGTGAAAAGGGCGCACTCCAAGCATAGCTGCAGGGCCCTTTGGGCGCCAGTCGGGCAGGGCACCAGGCGCATACCTTTCTGTGTGGTCTGAACAGGTACCCCGCCTTGCGCCAATGTTTAGCCGCATACACATATTTCCGTGACGTAATACGCACGTTTTGGCTGCTAGGTCACTTGAAGGTCACGGGTGTGTTTTCTCAGGGGGATCAGCGTCTGGCCGTCTGTCCTGCCAACGTCTGGCCCCTAATATCGCTCACCTCCGGCCGCGTTGGCTGCTGGGTCATACTTTTCGGTTCTGGTGGTTATTGTGTTATAAGTAGGGTTTTTTAACGGGAAGCGGTTTAGAGGCTTCCCCGTCTCATAAAAAGCTGCGGACACTGAACCCTTAAGGCGATCATTGAAGGTCATTTCACAAGTGATATTAAGGTCACTTATTCGGGATTTATGGGTGGATAGAGAGGAGGATTTGAGGATGCTGGTACCTGCAGATAGTGCTGTGTAGACATGCTCTATGGCAGAGACCAGCATACCTTACAGAGATTAGGTTTGATCCATATGTTACTTATCATCCTACACTGCCACTGGCAGGCCACTGGAGGAAGAGGTCAATATCTGAAGGTCATTCTGTGTCTCGCCGTGACAGGATGAATTGTAACCTCTCCACCCATGGCCATGTCACCATTAACGATCACCAGACCCGGAGACCGTTATGACTCTGTTAATAGTCACCTCACATCAGGCATGCCTCTGATTCCCCGCCGTGTCGCCGGTGTCGGGAATTTAAGCGGTAAATGGTTTGACCGGGACACCCCGACCCCCGGTGGAGTCTGTGGACGTGGCACCAGTCGATTCTCCCCGGAACTGACCGTCCACACCGCCCCCTGGTGAGAACAGAGGTAACTGACTCCAGGCGGAAACGTGTATTAGACTTCCCGGCACGCCACACTCCGGGTGTTCCTGTTCTCACCCCCGATTATCAGCCGACCTTGACCTTCACCCCGCGACCTTGACAGACGACCTTGATCTTACCCGTAGAGGTCACCGACCTCGCGGTGGACATTGGCGTCCTGTGGCTTGTTTCTCATTTGTGTGTGGAAGTTTTCCCTCTGTGGAGATTGGACATTGTCTTGGCGCGGTAAAATACGGCTATTAACTTGTAATGGTCGGCGGGTGTGATTGTGTGGACCTGAGGCATTGGAGGCTGCCCCGGTTCACACGCCAGGGAGGAGAGGGGGAGAGGGATGGGTGAGAGAGAGGGGGAGAGGGATGGGTGAGAGAGAGGGGGAGAGGGATGGGTGAGAGAGAGGGGGAGAGGGATGGGTGAGAGAGAGGGGGAGAGGGATGGGTGAGAGAGAGGGGGAGAGGGATGGGTGAGAGAGAGGGGGAGAGGGATGGGTGAGAGGAGCCTTTGTGGCCCCCGAACCTCTGGCACTTTTTCTTGTTCTTTTTTAAAAATTATTATCATTTCCAAACCCCACGCCATGCAGGATGACGTTCAGCTTGATACAGGAGGTTGTCGTCTCAGATCGGGTCGGGTTGTATTCTTCCTGATATTGTAGATGGATGCGTAACACGTCTGTTCCACCAGGACTAACTTTACACGCCAGTTTCTCGACCCAATGTCGGGATGCATCTTGTGAGCGTGCCTGCTTAGATCGCTCCAGTGGAGGAGCCCTCCCCCGTGAGCGATAATAGAGGCTCCATACACACGGGTGGTGAGTCAAACAGATCTGGCAAGATCTAGTACGATCCTGCACGATGCGACACGGTGCTGCCCGACACAGCCCGACCCTGTCAGGCTAAAACATCGTGCTGGCGGAATCAGCCCTTTAAATAGTCTCATACAGACTGGTCCGCTCTGCCGAAATCTGGGCCCTATTTTAGAACGACAGGGGCGTTCCACAATACTCCGCCCCATTTAGTCTCCATTGTAGTTAGGGACACAGTGGAGTGTGGGTGCTGCCCTAAACGGCTGCCTGTTCACACGGCCACTGCGTGTGGAGAGAGGAGGAGAGAGAGGGGCGGGTGTCGTACCTGCACCCAGAAGGTTAAGCAGTATTGAGAGCATGAAGCTCCAGGAATCTGCCACGATAGAACTGTGTTTGCTGGCCCCTCTCTGGCCTGTCGCTGGCCCCTCTCTGGCCTGTCGCTGGCCCCTCTCTGGCCTGTCGCTGGCCCCTCTCTGGCCTGTCGCTGGCCCCTCTCTGGCCTGTCGCTGGCCCCTCTCTGGCCTGTCGCTGGCCCCTCTCTGGCCTGTCGCTGGCCCCTCTCTGGCCTGTCGCTGGCCCCTCTCTGGCCTGTCGCTGGCCCCTCTCTGGCCTGTCGCTGCCCGCTAGCTGCCCCCTCACTGCTCCCTTGTTGCCTGCTCCCTGCCCCTCACTGCCCACTCCCTGCCCCTCCCTGCCCTTCCCTGCCCCTCCCTGCCCTTCCCTGACCCTCACTGCCCTTCCCTGACCCTCACGGCCCCTTACTGCCCTTCCCTGACCCTCACTGCCCACTCCCTGCCCCTCCCTGCCCTTCCCTGCCCCTCACTGCCCTTCCCTGCCCCTCACTGCCCTTCCCTGACCCTCACTGCCCTTCCCTGACCCTCACGGCCCCTTACTGCCCTTCCCTGACCCTCACTGCCCCTTACTGCCCACTCCCTGTCCCTCACTGCCCTTCACTGCCCCTCACTGCCCTTCCCTGACCCTCACTGCCCTTCCTTGCCCCTTACTGCCCTTCCCTGCCCCTCACTGCCCCTCACTACCCTCACTGCCCTTCCCTGCCCCTCACTGCCCTTCCCTGACCCTCACTGCCCTTCCCTGCCCCTCACTGCCCTTCCTTGCCCCCTACTGCCCTTCCCTGCCCCTCACTGCCCCTCACTACCCTCACTGCCCTTTCCTGCCCCTCACTGCCCTTCCCTGACCCTTACTGCCCTTCCCTGACCCTCACTGCCCCTTACTGCCCACTCCCTGTCCCTCACTGCCCTTCACTGCCCCTCACGGCCCTTCCCTGACCCTCACTGCCCTTCCTTGCCCCTTACTGCCCTTCCCTGCCCCTCACTGCCCCTCACTACCCTCACTGCCCTTCCCTGACCCTCACTGCCCTTCCCTGACCCTCACTGCCCTTCCCTGACCCTCACTGCCCCTCACTACCCTCACTGCCCTTCCCTGACCCTCACTGCCCTTCCCTGACCCTCACTGCCCTTCCCTGACCCTCACTGCCCTTCCCTGACCCTCACTGCCCTTCCCTGACCCTCACTGCCCCTCACTACCCTCACTGCCCTTCCCTGACCCTCACTGCCCTTCCCTGACCCTCACTGCCCTTCCCTGACCCTCACTGACCCTCACTACCCTCACTGCCCTTCCCTGACCCTCACTGACCTTCCCTGACCCTCACTGCCCTTCCTTCCCCCTCACTGCCCTTCCCTGACCCTCCCTGCCCTTCCCTGACCCTCACTGCCCTTCTTTGCCCCTTACCGGCCCTTCCCTGCCCCTTACTGGCCCCTCCCTGCCGCTCGCTGGGCGGTCGTAGTGTGTCCGCCTCGCCCCACTCTTTGTTAACTCAGTTGGACATATTGTCAAAATGTGATTCCTTTTGAAATCCAGGCACGTCAACTGACGCCAGGCTATTTAGATTGAAAACATGCAGATAAGACCTTTCCCAGACGCATATTTCCAGCTGTATACATGTTGGTAATGCGATCTACTGTTTAGCAGTAGAGAGTGAGATTAACATGCACATGAACAGGTTCATGTTCTCATACTTCGTATTTACATATTTGTATGTCTGGTGTTATTATCATCCTGTCATCATGCCAAAGTATTAAATAAAGGTTTTGCTCACACGTACTTTACTTAATATTATACAGAGATGAGAGTCTTCCATTTTCCTTGGACAAATTGTTTGTCCTTTTGTGGAACAAAGATGATATTAATTGAGCTTCATCCACACCAAAAGATTAGCGGACTTTGGACTTGTCACATGTAATATCTTGGGATAAATATATGGTCAAACCAAACATTCCAATTGTATGTACGAATTCTGTGAGTCTTGAATCAATAAACGCCGCAATGATAATAGGTGAGTGGTGGGACCCCCGGACAGGCCCCTGTTTTCTGACCCCTCTCACATCCCGTATTTATTATCAGACTTTCATACAGGGAATGAGATGAGGCGTGTGAACGTGGGTTCTGTGGGTAATCCGTTACACTGCTGCAGAGAGTCGACAGACACCAGTGGAGAGTGGTATAGAGAAAGCTACTCTTATAGATTTCTCTATTGAATAATGTTAGATTTCTGTCACTCTTAGCAATATCAAGTCATCTGTTAACGTTTGGCATGTACCAGAACCCAACCTCTGTATGAAGAGTGTTCACTGCCACCCGCCCTAGACTGGATACCGGTCCAAATAAATATACATATTAGGACCGGTAACATACCTCCCAAATGACCTCGAACTTTGTAAATTACGCCTCTCTCCCTTATGATTCTTCCTACCTAATTTACATCAGTTCAAAACGATTGGGAATACAAAATACCTTCCAAAGTATATAAGATTTGTTTTTAAATATTCTACTAAAAATACCACACACGACACTGCACTGCCAAAATGTACGCTGCATGGTTCATCGGTAATCCGCTAGTCTGAGGTGGGGAACCAGCTAAGACAAAATGGTGGCCAGTACCTAATGTATATCGAGGTGTTCACACTATAGGCCAGGCTTCCCGGCTAACTGCCGCCCATCTCCAAGCACAATCTGACCACCTCACAGTCATGGCCCTGCACTAAAAGTGTGACGGAGAGCGACAAGAACCACTCCACTCTCCACCACGCCACTAATCCCCTTGCCGGTGGTCGTGGGAACTAATGCCCTCAGTGACCCTTTTCCACTGGAAGGTGGACAACCTGGGGATTAGGTCTTGTAAGGGACTTGGAAACATCACGGGCGCAAGGTCAAGGTCAGAGGACCGTGAAAGCCCCTGGGATAAAAGCCCTCCTTGACTGTGCGGGGCGGGAGGGGGCTCGGGAGGGGAGGAGAGGGGCGGGGAGGGGTGTGAGGGGTGTGAGGAGTGGAGAGGGGTGTGAGGGGTGGAGAGGGGCGGGAGGGGGGTTGAGGGGTGGAGAGGGGTGTGAGGGGCGGGGAGGAGTGTGAGGGGGTGTGTGTAGGGTGGAGAGGGGTGTGAGGGGTGAAGTGGGCCGGAGAGGGGTGTGAGGGGAGGGGAGGTGTGGGGAGGGGCGGAGAGGGGAGGGGAGGGGTGTGAGTGGCGGGGAGGGTAAGGGTGGAGAGGGGCGGGGAGAGGAGGAGAGGGGTGTGAGGGGAGGGGAGGTGTGGAGAGGGGCGGAGAGGGGCGGAGAGGGGTGTGAGAGGGGCGGGGCGGGGAGGAGAGGGGCGGGGCGTGGTATTGTGGGACCTTGTGGATTATCTCCGGTGTTTTCGCGGACACTGAGCGGGTCTGAATCCCGCCATGAGGGTGACGGAGAGTTCACGGTGTTCAGCGCTCAGTGTGTGAGGGCCTACTGTGGAGAACTGGGTACATTCTACGCGATGTGTCTTTATCACTGAGTGACCCATTGACCAAGGTACACCAGCCGAGTCTGCAGGAGGCTACAGTCACCGTGCGCCGCGCTGACCTGAGACGTGTGCACGGTGCTGCTCAATACACGCACGTGACACGCGCACGTGTAGCATGTGAAGGTGCTGGTCCTGTGGTCGCACGGACTCTTCCTCCACATCGAGTCCATGTCTGTGACGGTGTCCAGACGTCTGCAGACCGGCCTCAGTCCCTGTCTCCAGGCGTGCGATTTCTCCGGATTTCCGGATTTGGTTTTACACCCCAAGGGGCATTCTTGAGGACAAAGTAAATCAGAGGAGAACATGTTTTTACGGGTGGGGTTTCGGAATGAATGCCTGAAAGATGGTCTCAGAAGGTCTCAGCTGATGCCAGGAATTAGAACAGCTCAAAATACAGGCGCTTCGCCCCCTCCCCCCACATCCAGGGCACTGTCCATGGGGTGGCTCCTATAGACTCCCTGCCGAATCTTCGGGTACTTTGTAATTTTCCAGTCACATACCTGTGTCTTACCCTCCCACTCCACTCTACCTCGCCCCTCCACCTCAGCAATAGGGAGGCTACATATCATATATCTAATTCCCATTGTTATAATTATTTGATGAATGTTCATAATCAAATACGTGACCCTTATATTCTATAATATAACATCGAATTCCAGTATAATATTTGATATCGTGATATTATGACATATTTTATTTAGCATTATCTTATGTTATTGTTACACCCGGTGAATTCCGATCCGTCGCAATCGTTGTTTATGATCATGACAAGTTATTACGTTGTACTCACATATTACATGGAAGAATGATCGGAAAATCGAAAGCAAAGAAGGCATTTAATGAAATTCTGACTACAGCGATTAAAATACTAACTCAAACATTAGAATACATCAGCATACGTGCACACATAGTTGTATTCGTCCACAAGTTCGGAGGTCGGTGTGTGACTTAGGAATGGTAATCCCGCAATACATAATACGTTTAAAACCGGGACGTATGTAAGTCTGCTGTGAGACAATATTGATAATACTAATGAGATGATAATACTAATGATATTAATTGAGCCTCGTTCACGCCAATAACACCGTGGTTTGACGTCGCCCTCAGCCCGATGCCGTGGATGACACCGGCGTGTTTTCCACGTTTTGTTGGTCGCTCTGAGACTGTAAATTCCACAGGAACAGTATTCCCGCTTTTGTGATGCCAACCGACACCCCTGTAGTAGTGACGGTGACTTTTCAGTATGTACCGATGAACCACCAATGTCCTTCACATCCTTTATAAAGAATGCATAGATGAGGAGCTGGGCACTGGAACCAGTTGGGTAAGGTCACATCCGAGAGCCTGATCTAGTCTCTAATTCAATCAGAATGTACAATGAAGACGATGAATCTATGCGACAAAATAAGGTCAGGGAAGGCTGCTAATTTTTTTTTACAAAGACATGCTACCATTGTACGTAGTTCACACTACAGATGGAGCCACCATTACAACCTGTGTGGCCGAACACAGAGTTTATATAAGACTGACTTAAGCCGATCGGACAAATACCTCACCTTCCAATCCCTCAATGTACAATACATGTATATTCAGATGCCTTTACACGGAATGCACATACAAGCTCAAACCCCACACAAATACAGCCGGAGATATGTTGTTATTTAGGCCCTGGTCTTGTCAAGCCCCTCTACGCGGCTGAAGTGTCGCCCCCTCGTGGTGGAGGGCCTGAGAAGGGCCATGGCCCTTTCATGGCCCTTTCACGGCGGTTTACAATGGGCGCGGTCCACCAGGCCGGACGTCAAGTTTTAAGACCACTTTTCGCCCCGACCATAAAAGTTTGTACTTCAAGTGGACGTGGGACGGTGGGGGGAGATGGGGGGCCGCATCCTAGTGCTGTGTTTTGTCAGCCTGCCATTACTGGTAGGGGATTCCAAGCCCGTTTATGTCGGCTATTTTAATTCCTGTTACCTAGTTTTACTTGGAATTCTTGTTACAGCACTTTCAATAGTTACTTATTTATCACAGCGAAATCATACCACGATTTGTGTTTTTCCACTTTCCAGTTACTGTAATAGCAAGCAAGTATAATTCTAACTGATTTGAAGTATGTAGGCGAAATTTTAAAAAGACACCCTTTCCCATCCTGTATGTGATCGATTTAAGAAGTGATATACGCCAAATTCCCCTGGTTATTTTTACCCACCCACCCACCCACACGGCGTACATACTTCAGAATACGTGGTGAATGAAGTCCTCTGATGGGCAGCGTGTAGTAGAACTCAGTGACGGGGACCAGTCAGACTGAGTCTGTCCAGCCTGGTACCTCGTTATCTGATGAGATACTCGCGTTATCTCTTCACGGAGATATGCCCGTGTGGGGGGGAGGTGGCGGGGCCGGGCTGGTTCCGCCGGCCGCGGAGGAGGGATGGGTTCCCGTGTCAGTCCACCCTGGATGCCCCCTCCTCTACTCTCCATACACAGTCTCCGTGTTGATACTCAGTGCAGAGGCATGCACCGAAACCAAGCCTCCGTGGTTTAAAGGAGAACTCGCCTCGTTTTAAAGAAGACACAAGAGTCTTAGGTCTCGTATACAACTTCACTTGCAAGCAATATTGAACATCCTCTTTTTGCAAGGGTGTAGCAACAGATGAGACAAGTACACTGCAAAGGGCGCCCCTCGTTTACACTTCAAACCTCATAAAAGTATATAGAGAGTGAGTTTTCTCTTACATACAACAAAAGGAAAAAATAAAACGGGACAAGTTCAATTCTGGGCGATTTCTCCAGTAATCGTCTAGATGAGCAGGGTGTGTTCCACCTTGACTCGTATGTCGTGCACAGCCTACCCTGTTTCCCCGCCCATCCCATAGGGGAAGACGGGGAGATTCAGTGCGACACATCAGATGGCGCTTCCAGTCGGGGTCCACCGCGTGTAACACCAGTCGGCGCCAGTGTCGCATGCCAGAATGTACTTAAACACCAGACTGTAGGTCACCAGGAGAGGAGGATAAATTAGAAAATCATTTGTCTGTATTCTGCAATATAAGTGTACTAGATCCTAGTAGTATGTATTTTTAGTTTTATTGTAGTAACCTTAGTGTTATTGTAAAGGCAACCAAAAGTCATGACTGTGCGTCTACTAGTTAGACAACCTGACTTCATGGATCACACAGCTCGAGTGAGTGGAAGATAGGATGGCCTACCTCTATCTCAAGGGTAAATACAAATTTTTGAAAAAAGCTGTAACTCAATGATTAATAAGAAATACTTCTAAAAAGAGAGTTTGCACTTGGTATTATTTTCTAAGACTATTAAGACACACATGAATAATGACTGATTAGTGGTAGATGGATTTTTAGGACCGTGTGAACTGGGGTTTGTAGGTTTTGTCACGGACTTGAATGGCCTTGTACTGAAATCCGTGTCAATTTCCTAGAAACTACAATTAGCACTAATTAATCTACTTGACTTGATAGCGTGTGTGGCTAGATGCAAACATGTCCTCGTTATTTCGCCATAAACTCCCAACCTTTTAGATACTCGTCATAAACAAACAATCTAAAAGGGATTAAGTCTCGACAGGCGCGGCCTCCAGAGACCCTGATGTAAACCCCCTCTCCACCCCACCACCCCCGACTTCCCACACACCCGCCTCCCTCACCATCCTCCGCCACCCGCCACACGTTCAGGGAAGTTCACATGTTACAAAGTAGTTTGATATCTTAATAATGTCCAGAATCCAAGATCTGAACGCAGACTACGGGGCGAATTGCCTTCTGCCTGCAGCTGACAGAAAGTGGATTACAGTCCACACCACCACGTGACCGGATGTAGGCTACAGACGCCCTCTAGTGGGAAACTCGCCAACCCTGTTGCAGACGATAACGGCGTATTGATTGACTAATTTGCATAAACAAGTCACGTGCCATCACGCTGGGTTCCCGGATGTTTGGAGGCTAAACGCGGATGTCGTCAACTATCGATACTGCCTTAGTACCTATTTATGCCGTGAGGAGGCAGCACTGTGACTGAGGGCGACTTTTTTTCAGTATCTGATGAAAATTGATAAAGAGTCCTTCTCCTGTTTACACACCTAGGGAACATTTAGGAGGCAGGAATCAAAACGTTTGGTTAATGTGACACACTCATGAAAGTATGACCACTCCCCATGCAGTATTTATAACATACGTCACACGGTGATGTACATACCGGGAGAGCCACCCACTCGACATGATATCAAGGTAGACAGACATGGCTTATTTGTAAGGTATTTAATTATATGAAGGCAGGGTCAGGAGTGGGAATGCATTGAGAATAGTCCCTGCGTCTCTACACAGTAACGGCGTATCTATTTCAGTTCTGTATGTCAATGTCACCATGTTTTGATGGCTGCCAATAGGTTCAAAGTGATGAAAACTCGGCTATAAGTTTACTTTAAGAACAATCCAGTTAGCAATGGAGATCCAAGGACCGAGTCCCCCGCTACAGTTAGCATCCTGCATCAGCAGATCGCTAACGGTGGCCGTTGACGCCATTATTGATGCTGCAGGGAGTGGAGTCATAGATAACAATGTGTAAGAAGGAACCCATATTCACGACGCTTTGACTGCGCATGTCAGCACCACACGTGCTTCCTGTCACGTGACAAGCCAGGGCCAATCAGAACCCATCTAAGACAAGTCACACTCCCCAGACAGAGTTTGACTGTGTGTGGAGAGCGTGGCGGGCGGCGGGCGGGCTGGAGAGTATGGAGACTGTGTGTGGAGAGCGTGGCGGGCGGCGGGCGGGCTGGAGAGTACGGAGACTGTGTGTGGAGAGCGTGGCGGGCGGCGGGCGGGCTGGAGAGTACGGAGACTGTGTGTGGAGAACGTGGCGGGCGGCGGGCGGGCTGGAGAGTACGGAGACTGTGTGTGGAGAGCGTGGCGGGCGGCGGGCGGGCTGGAGAGTACGGAGACTGTGTGTGGAGAGCGTGGCGGGCGGCGGGCGGGCTGGAGAGTACGGAGACTGTGTGTGGAGAACGTGGCGGGCGGCGGGCGGGCTGGAGAGTACGGAAACTGTGTGTGGAGAGCGTGGCGGGCGGCGGGCGGGCGGCGGGCAGGCTTGGCGGGGCGGAGGGGGACTGGCGTGTTTCAGGGTCCGGGCCGATGACAAGGTAATACAGTAATGAGTTATTAGTGCGGGTTTACATCTCACTGTGACACTGTGAGCGGCTCGGGTCGGGGTGAGGGCGGGTCGGTCTCAGTCTCCACACTCAGCCGTTGAGAGGTGTGGAGACGGCCACATTCCCCGCATAGAGAACCTCGACTCCGTGTCACACAGTCAGCAGCACTGGTCAAATGGAATACAAATTCTGTTCATATTATGTAGAAACAAGTGCATTAAAAAAGAAACCTTTGGAGGTATGCATAACCTCCCATCTGCCATGTATATTCTATTTAATTCTTACATCTAAATTGTGAATTTTAATCAAAAGAAAAGGTCCATCTCTATTTGGATACATAAATAGTAGACGGTAAAAAGCATGTAGTTTTATTCTTAATAAAGGATTGAGTGGTTGGAAGTTTATATAAGATAAGTGATCATGCTAACGAAAAAAGATTCAGGAAAAAAGTTGGATGATTTATGCGATCGTTGATTTAAACACTCCGTGATGTATTCGATAAGACAGTGGTCTCAGGCTGAGCGACATACAAACGGTCTGAGAGGTCGCCAAGTAACTCAGAGCCACCAATCAGCGACGACGACAGCAGTCACGTGACAGGCGGCCATGACGTCACGGCGTCCCTGCCCGCAGACGACTCTTTTCTGTCGTCAATCTGTGTAAAATCGCCTTTGCCAAATCAACCTGAATTATGGGCTTGTTTGGAGCAGCGAGGCACATACTCTCCATACAGAGGTTTAGTGCCGGTATGTGTCCCTGATTTGACTGAGAATCTGCATGGAGCTGAAGGATTCAGAATAAACACGGAAATGAAACTCCCGCAGTGCCCACTGGTGGGGAATGGCGGAATCACGTTTGTTGGTTCTTACAGTTGTGTTTCAGAAAGGAACTACAATGCATCATTGTAGCATCTATAAGTCAAACGATATCTTTTATAACTATAGTAACACTATCTTCTTAAGATGCTCTCTAGCTATGGTAAATTTGTAATGAATGATCTCCAGTTTCTAGTTTAATTCTAATCTGTTCCGGACATCTGAAATTTGGGGTGAAATATCTGTTTTGATAAAATATCTTGTTTTGGCCCCTGCTATTACTACAATAATTCTCAGTAGATACTGCATTCAAACAATTCCAGAATGGGGATGGTGGAAAGACATAGTTTGATATACAAGATTAATATGATTATTTGCTAATTTAATCTCCTAATAGGCAGAGTTTTTACTCATAAAGTAGGTGGGGTGGACCCGGGAGGTCGTGTCATGATTCCTGTGAGAAGGTGAACAGTTCTCAGAAGCCCTGTTGTCCCCTGGAGGGGGGGGGGAGGGGGGGAGTGCCTGGAGGGGGGGGGGGGGTAAACCCACCCACAAACGGGAAGAGTCCATTCTGCAGGCGCATACTGTACAGGTGTTTACTCCACAAACATGGTGACGTGAACTAAATGTCGAGCTGGATTATAATCCCTGTTATTGGTGTATACTTCTGGTTGATGCTGTCACAGGGGAGTGCTTCATAAGACCCTGGACGTGACCCAGTCCCCCCCCCCCCCCCCCACACACACACATACACTCATAACCAACAGAGGGCACACAGGATGGTACCAGCAATTAGAAAACAAACCTTTTTTGTACGACTTTGGTACAGTTCCCTTTCTACGCAAAACCAAAATCACAATTTTACGAACTGCGAATGACCTTAAAATTGATCCTTTTTCCCACGCGTAATTTAGGACAATCACACGGGCCTATATTAATACAGAGAGGGGGGGGGGTCTGGGAACCACCTGTCATCCGCCCCCCGCCCCTCCTCACTCTCACTCGTCATACAGAAAAAGAATTCACATTTCCTAAAAGAATATTTACAAGGAGAGACCAGGGCACGTCTAGTGAACGCCCGGTGTGAGAGGCGCTGGGAGGTGAGAGGGTGAGGACTGGGCGGAGGTAACAGATTCATTCTCCTCATCACCCGCCATCTCAATGGAAGGTGACGGCCCGGCAGGGGGCAGGCCTGTTTATTTAGACAATAAATACATCAAATTACCACGTGGCTGGATATGTGTCCGCTTTTGAAGGGAATCATTTAAAAAACAAACCAATAAATACATCAATATAACATTGTGACATCTACTTTTTCAAGTAGAGCTGGTTGAACAGTGTTTGCTGTATTATTTACATAAAACCTGCTGATGGGAGTTATAACGTGCTTGCCGAAGTACCATGTAACGTACATTGTCCCCCTATCTGGCGGTGCAGATAAGAGGGTGATATTAGAACTGTGTACCTGAGTAATCGGAGAAATTGGGATTTGTTCCTATCGTCGTCGTGTCGACATTATGATGCGCACCAGACCTTGTTTCTATCAGAGCGATAATCAGTGCTGAACGCTGCTCGCCGATACCAGCAGCAGCACCCTGTTCACATGTCGGGGTCGCTCTGTCATAGACACCTCAAACAGCGAGTCTGATGCTCATTTACTTCCCACGAGTCAGTTCAAAGTGACCGGGTTCCCACGGCCACGGGCAACCCGGGAGAGTCATGGACAAATATTATTGATATATTATGGACGAGGCTGTAATAGGTCTATATCCAGCTAGAGAACAATAATATTGATAAAAGAGTCATGGAAAAATGGTAATTTTTACCAAAGTTCAGGGAAAACCGTCGAGAGTCATGAAAAACTATTGGTGCTGACTTATTGTAGTTATGACAGACCTTCAATTGGTATGGTGATGTTAGTGTCATAGACTTTATCCAGAGAAAGATTGAAAACAAGATGAAGATAATGCAGCGTCTCTTGCATCCAGAGCTTACATATTTACTGTTTTATGTAAACTATTCCTCTTACCATGACACCATGTGAACTTCTAGTCGTGTAAAAAGGTTAAATGTGCCACAACAAATCACGGGAATTTTGTTGACAATTTCGTGTGTGAACCTTTATATGGTGAAAAAGAGGAGTGGACTATATTATAACTCGGTGGGCAGCTACAAGAAGAAAGCTACCCAGCTTAGCAAAATAAACCACTGACAGATGAGTTACTGATGCACCAGCCCCTTTATTGACCAATGTATACTCTACTGCAAGGATCACTGCAATGAGTCTGTGAATCTCTACGTCAACAAAGACATTTTGCCCCAACAAAAAGAGGTGAGGAGTGAGTGCAATGAGCATTCCGCGCAGGAGGCTCAGACTCTCACGACGGGCTTCACTCCTCGCCCCCGGAGTTACCCTAAACAAACCGCGCCCTAATTAACTCTGTGTAACCCTAATTACACGCCCATCTCCTCACCCCGCCCCGCCCCGCCCGTCAGCCCGGCCAAACAAACAGCGTGTCAGAGATAGAGGTATACCGCAGTCACACGACAAGACAGGCTACGACTCTACCCGACCCGTCAACCGCACCAAACAAACAGCGTGTCAGAGATAGGGGTATACCGCAGTCACACGACAAGACAGGCTACGACTCTACCCGACCCGTCAGCCCGGCCAAACAAACAGCGTGTCAGAGATAGAGGTATACCGCAGTCACACGACAAGACAGGCTACGACTCTACCCGACCCGTCAGCCCCACCAAACAAACAGCGTGTCAGAGATAGAGGTATACCGCAGTCACACGACACGACAGGCTACGACTCTACCCGACCCGTCAACCGCACCAAACAAACAGCGTGTCAGAGATAGAGGTATACCGCAGTCACACGACAAGACAGGCTACGACTCTACCCGACCCGTCAGCCCGGCCAAACAAACAGCGTGTCAGAGATAGAGGTATACCACAGTCACACGACACGACAGGCTACGACTCTACCCGACCCGTCAGCCCCACCAAACAAACAGTGTGTCAGAGATAGAGGTATACCGCAGTCACACGACAAGACAGGCTACGACTCTACCCGACCCGTCAGCCCGGCCAAACTAACAGCGTGTCAGAGATAGAGGTATACCGCAGTCACACGACAAGACAGGCTACGACTCTACCCGACCCGTCAGCCCGGCCAAACAAACAGCGTGTCAGAGATAGAGGTATACCGCAGTCACACGACACGACAGGCTACGACCATCAAACGCACCAAACAAACAGTGTGTCAGAGAGTTTTCAACTCCAGTCCAGTCCAGTCTTGTCGTGCAGTGTAAACGAGGTAGATCAGACACCGTCTGGTCAGCGAGTGGCTGCTGAGAGCAGATACCATCAGGTGGAGATTGTCGCGGGCTGTCGCCTCCTCTCTCCACCAGAGATCGCGTGGTGTGAACTGAGCTCATACTGACCTCTGTGACTAAGGCACTCAGAGAGATTTTCTCAAGACTGGTTCAGGCTGCTCTATCTGAGCACGACTCTATCCTGGACCGCTGCCACACCTGCACCCAGCCTCCATTAGACCTCCGCGTTACACCGCGACTCAGTGCAGGCAGATTCCTCAGCCTCACGCCGGGACTGACACCCATGTGCTTTCCACTTTATCACAGGAAATTCCACATGAAAAGGATATATTCACATTCTATGAAGCTTGGTGGCTAAGTGGTAGGGGTGTTCACCTCAAGCATGAGAGATCAGGGGTTCAAACCCTGGTCGGGTCATACTAAAGGCTTAACACCCGCCATTAGAATGAGAAGTAGGGGGCTAGGGCCCAGGTGGAAGAACGGCTGTATAGCCAAATTTGGTGATCGGTACACACAATATTCCCTTAATAGATATTGCTTTTAAGAAATTTCTCTTTTGTCCCCACCTGACATACCTGATTTGTAATACACACATAACCCATGATACATGAATTAAAATCATATTCTGAGGCACATTGAACCTGAGTTAAATTGATTTAAAATAGTTACTGCTTGATGAAACCACTTTTTCTCTATATTCTTTTTCATAAATGTACCTATTCTTTTTGTTTATCATTGCAGTCGATCTGTCATTTTGCTTTTGTCATCAACTGTGTGTAACTTGTTCATTCTCGTGTCAATCCGTAGTGGTCATTTATTTATCTCTGTGAGCGATGGATATTAGTAGACACTATAGAAATATTCATCGAGAAATTTTCACTTTAGCCATTAATATATTGTGTTCCCTTCTGTTGACTTTGAATGTTTAATTTCTACCCAACAGCAAAGTATGGCCGGGGTAAGAGAGACCGGAGTTTGTAGGTTCTGCATGACAACATCTGACCAGCCCAGAGACCGTTGGTTTTATAGAGGACCACAGTCTCAGTCTCCATGCCTGGATTTACATTCACACCACTCTTTCCATTCTTACTTACGAACTGGTTTCAACCTCTCATAGTCCATTGAGGCACTGCTTCTATCGATCGCTGTCAAATCATTGCAATACAACTTTAAAAAAATGAGATTTGTATTGTAGCGTGATTTCTCGAAGTTGAAACCGGGTTGAGAGTAAGTCGATGGCGGCGGTTTGAACGTAAATCTCTCCGAACAGAACATTTCATCAGGCTGCATGCTTTTATGTAAGGAGACACTCTGCTTCTGGATACGTCTTGTTTCTCTCTTCTCCTTTATTCTACCCTGTAAGCCTTGTTCTTTAATCTTCTCACCCATCTATAAGCAGTGAGATTTCTTACCGCCTTTAGCTTCGGGTCTGTGGGAAGGAACATAGTGGCAAATCGTGTCCTTGTACCTCACTGTACTACACACTTTGCCCAGTGGTGACACTGCTTCCCATACATCTAGAGATGGTGGAGAACTCCAACCCTTACAGAAACAGGCTTACAGCCGGTGAGATATTATGAGATGGTTGCCTCGGGAAGGTGCAGATCTCTCACTCAGATAAGCACTCAACTCTGTCCTCTCCTCTTTCTCAACAAGTGCCATGGTTTGCTTCGCATGTCTGAGTGAAAGCATTCTACCAGAATCTCAGATAGAGTAAGACATCTTAAGATCCGCACCCACTGGGCTTCTGATGCACGCCGACGCGCCTTACGACGCGTTCTACGACGCACAATTACATTGAATTGAATGCGCGTCGGGGTAAATCGGGAGGTGTGACCTCTGCGTTGCTGGGATCCAGGCCTTAAGTGGGTGTTCCACGAGGACGCCCGATGTAAGCCGATCCTGGCCGACGTGTCGACGGGTTAGGTCGGGGTGCATCTTGCAGAGTTAAGCACGCAACCAGATCTTACAAGATTTACGACGATCTTGTAAGATGCAACCAGAAACTGCGAGACATGGTCCGACCTGCCAGGCCACGGTGGAAGGATTCTCTGCCGTATAGATCTAAGACTAGCTGTGACGTCTCGCTGAGGACATGATGGCTTAGGAAGGAGAGGGAGTGTGTAGGGGGATTGCCGAACTTTAAGACTTGATTTAGAGAATGCTGGATTGCTGCTGACAGATTTTGCGGTTGTTGCTAAGATTTTCGGTTTGTGTGGAGAATGTGCGGAGCTTCTGTGTGAGTGTGAGACTGCATGACGACCGCCGGCAGCCGAGTGCGCGTGCGTGCGACGTGCGCGGCTCTCCGTACTCCACAGGAGTGCAATACGAGGCAGATACCAGCCGCCATCATCTGCACGGACAGCGACCCGCGGGCTGCATCCTGACACCTCTCTGGGTCCTCTCTAAAGAACGTTGATAAAATCTACACTTCAAAACCTACTGCATACCTTGATCTTATCTTGATCATCGCTGGGAAATTTAAAAATGTAGTGGCTTGGCTAGATTTAGTAAATCAGATTGCGTATCAAGGGATTTAATTATCTCTACCACCTTTATTCTGTTTTTATAGGATTTGACGAAGCTTGATGTGGTCTTTAAAAAGATTGTTTTTAAATGTTTATTTCTTTTCTGTTTATTTTTACCATAAGAAAAATATTGATACGTTGTGGATGGGATAAATCAGAAGTAATGTTCCGGTGTTTTTTTCTGTTGGCAGGTCTCTGGGGAGAAAGTTTCGAAAATGTCGCTGGTGGATCTGGCAGGTTCAGAGCGCGCACAGAAGACCGGAGCTGTGGGCGAGCGGCTCAAAGAGGGCTCCAACATCAACAAGTAAGTACTGCGCGTGAACAATGACGAGTAGGTGCAATATCCTGAAACAACTGAATCAAATTAATACATGATGACAAGTAGGTACAAGATACCGAAACAACTGAATCAAATAAATACATGATGACAAGTAGGTACAAGATACCGAAACAACTGAATCAAATAAATACATGATGACAAGTAGGTACAAGATACCGAAACAACTAAATCAAATAAATACATGATGACAAGTAGGTACAAGATACCGAAACAACTAAATCAAATAAATACATGATGACGAGTAGGTACAATATCCCGAAACAACTGAATCAAATTAATAAATGACAAGTAGGTTCAATATCCCGAAACAACTGAATCAAATTAATACATGACAAGTAGGTTCAATATCCCGAAACAACTAAATCAAATAAATACATGACAAGTAGGTTCAATATCCCGCAACAACTATATCAAATAAATACATGATGACAAGTAAGTACAATATACCGAAACTAGTGTGAATCAAATGAACACGATAACAAGTAGGTACAATAAACTGAAATAAGTATGAATCAAATTAATACATGATGACAAGTAGGTGCAATAACCCGAAACAACTTAATCAAATTAATACACGATAAAAAGTAGGTGCAATATACCGAAGCAAGAATAAATCCAAATAACACATGCTAACAACTAGGTATAATATCCCGAAACAACTGTGAATCAAATTAATACATGATAACAAGTATGTGCAATAGCCTCAACTCCTGTAAACCAAATAAATACATAAATATCCACAAGTAATTGCCAGATAATTTATCAATTTACAAACAAAGGAATATACAGAAATAAACAAGTATGTAAACTGAGAATCAAGCTGAATTTTAAACATAATCAACTCAGTATCAGATCCCTAAACAGATTCAAACAATATCTTATAGATACACATAGATTACGCAAAAGGGAACCGAATATCAGACAATGTCCATACAGATAAAAAGACAATGGCGTGTAGGTTCTGCCTTTTTCCATGATGCATCATGAAATGTTGTGCCCTGTTCATAAGTAAGACAGACAAGTGTCAGTGCCTGGATAAATGGATTATACATGTAGAGGAAAAACACGTATCTGTGAGAAACAAATGACTGTGAGCTTGGCCTACACCGTGAAGAGTGTTTGTGTTAGCGTTTGGCAGTGCCGCCCGTTGGCATTGTACCCAGACAAATACATGACGAGCAGGGCCCAGGAACAAGGGACGGGAGAGTGAGCGAGACCCGCGCAGAGGACCAGGCCGCGGACGGCGGGGAGTAAACCGGCCTCAATGAGGTCCACTTATCATCAGGTCATGTTTCTCTCTTTCCAACTTTTGTCTGAGGATTAACTCAGTAAGATATGGAACTCCAATTCGCAGTTGGTTTAAACCCCTGCAGCCACCATATATATGTGGTGAGGTGTACAGCCACCTTTCTTCTTCATCCCCAGCAGTGGTAGACTTACTACTTTATCAAGAGTCCTTCTCATACCATGTCTATGTGGTGCGGGAAGTAAAAGAACTTTCACCTCGGTAAATGTGTAGGGGTGAGATGTCTACCTGAATTCATCTCATAGTTTCAATCACTGCCCCAGTGTCATGTAGCCAGCGGGAAAAGCTGAACCGTGAGATAGTCACTATATAACCTCAGGATCCCCTGGGCTGTTAAACAAAACAAACAAACAAACCAGCAAGCAGGGTGAATCAAACAGCGCTGCGAGGTAACCGATAGAATAAACTGTGATCCTTTCTTGGCCCCAGTCTGAAGCAATAGTACGCAGCTGGCATACAGCATACAGCATACACTATGTCATGCACCGTGGCATACTTTCTCACTGTGTCAAGTCTAATGCGGGAAGTATGAGGGCTGGGATAATAGGCTATATCCACATTGTGGAAAAACATCTCTGATATTACACTGGCAAAAACCAGTAGCCTGGTTCCCCCTCATGAGCTGAACAAACAGAAGAGGGACAACACCGGAGGTAAATTACCGCGCCTCAGCCAGGACGGTGACTGAGCGCATTGTTTGTCTGAGACTGCTTAATGTGTTTACATCAACAGTTAGCTGGTGCCATGCGCCGTGCAGGCTCAGTCGGGAATTCGTGCAGCAGGGATAATTGTAGCAGATTCATTTACACAACAATATGCCGCCTTTCCTGGAATCTCAGATAATATTCATGGACTCAGCACCATCTGAAAAAATGTCCCAGAATGTGGACTCTAGTTTGTCTCCAGTGAGTTGGCCGGGTGGTAGAAACGGAAATCTTAGGACATGGCAGCTTTTAATTTCTACAGGGAAATCCATATTTTTGTTTTCAATTCATAAAATCATTTTTCTTTGTGTAAAATAAGTATTTGTTGAGCGTCGTCCATGCAAATCACACAGTGGTTTGAAGATCTCTGCATGACCATTGGCACCGAGCTGTGGCCAACACCGACAAGTTTTCCATGTTTTCCTGGTTTCTCTGAGGCAGCGAATTCCACGTGAAATATACAACTGAATATACTACTGACATCCTGAATACAGTGGGCTTGTACAGTAAAACCCCGCGTAAGCGGATACCCGACGTTCTAGGCCTAAGTGTCCGCTTACACGGGCTTTTCAGCTATCCTCCAGTCCGACTTACAAGTGTAGGGGGAGACAGAGGCGAGGATAAATCTGAAAACCGTTTTTTTATATCACTGTATCCTGCCAAACGCACTCCCACACCCACACCAAAAACAAATTGATTTAGATAATCCAGACAGTTGTCCCCACTTTGGTTAACTCTGTGTGATAGGACAGTTTCTGTGTGGAACAGGGATGACTATCAGCGAGTCATTTACACAGCAATTTGCCGCCTTTCCTGGAATCTCAGACAAGATTCATGGACTCAGCATCAGCTGAAAAAATGTCCCAGATTGTGGACTCTAGTTTGTCTCCAGTGAGTTGGGCCAGGAGCTAGAAACCTATATCTAATTTCTGAGATGGGAGCATTACATTTTGCCATGACCATTCTCCTTCTCATTCTAAGTACAACAAATTTGTCTTCTATACTTAAACAAAGAGTATTTATTATGCCTCATTCCCACAAATACGATAATAGTTTGAACCTCCCTACAGAACCTCGACCCCACGCCATGGCCAACATCAAGCTATTTTCCATGTTTTCTTTGCCTCATTGAGGCAGTATACTCCACATTGAATATATTAACCCTTACCCTCATTGACATATGATGATATAGCTAGCTATGGGCATGATGAGGCAGTCTTTCGGCATGGTGCACTCCCCTCTGTGGTGCGGCGAGTAGTGGCAGTGGCTGAGGTCCTACACCAGGGACAGGCTGCTTCCAGAGAAGACGGCGACCGACACACGTTCTCACAGGCCTCATGCCTGCTCCACAGACGAGGACAATCAGAGCCCTGTCTGCTCCTGTAATTGTGGACGAGTTTGGGAATAAAGAGACACATCAAAGATCTCAGCTGAAACAGAAGTCTCCTTCTCCTCACGCCGAGCATGTCGGTCGGGAGTCGGAGGATGGTGTGTCGGGAGGGGAAGAATGTGTCGTGAGTGACCGTTATCTCTTTACGTCATGTTTAATTAGTTCACTATGACGTCGTTAGGGGCGCCAACGGTGCATGACGTCAGATATCCTGACTGCTGGCACCCTCTCCCACAATGTTGGTATCAAAGTAGTACAGTACAAAATGTACTTGAGGGTATGGCTACACGTTTTCTCCTATTTATTGGATTAATTCACTCAGTTTCATGTGGAGAATTGTTGGAATTTTCATTGTAATGATTATTTTACATAAAAAGTACTTGAAACCTATTTTAATTCACCGCTGAACGATAACTAAGCATCTGTATGTCCTTTTTTTCTTCAATTAAATGAATAAGATATCTTTTTGATTACTGGCTTGCAATTGCAAGTGCGTATATAAACAAAAATGAATTCCGGATTCCACAGGGCATCGCTGCTTAGAACTATGCCCCTTTTACGCAGACCCTTGTTTTCGTGAGATCCAGGCTGTAGTTACTACACAAACAAAGACTCGAAAAGTAAATCAACAAAAAAATAAATGTGAAAAAACCACCAATAATATGATCGACAAGCGTGTTTACGAGTAATAACATGGCGTTAGTGTGAATTCATGAATAGCGCCTTTCTGCAGGTGAGACAGTTAATGACGCCTGTGTGATCTCCGCCAATTAGGGGCGTATACCGACAGCCTTCATCCCCACCAACCTTTGTTTTGTATTGTTTTAATACTGAGAACAAATCGCCCACAGAATACACCAACACTGTGGGGCTGTTGTGTGATTCAGTGTCGGGTCATCAATCAGTAAAGGATCACAGAATGTGGTCGAGGTTGAACAAAAAATAGGTATCACGAGGTAAAATATCTCGAAACAAAGCTCACATAATTTACGGTGAAGAGAGCGCCTGTTTGTGGTTGTTGTCGGCGCTGGTCTTGTTTTAATCGGTGACGTGCGCGGGCGGCCCGAAGCCGTCACCCTCACTCCGCCGTGAACACACAAACCCCGCCTTTGAAGTCACACTTCAAAGGGAAGCCTCTAATCGGGGCCAGAAACAATGAGGAAGCTTTACTCTGTGGAAGTAAACATGTTGGACAACGTTCTATGAACATCCCTGAGGCAAGGCTGCTTTTAATCTCATTTTGTTGAAAAATATTCATTTACGAAAGAAGCCCCCAGGATCATTTTGAGCACTGATGATTTTATCAGGTTCGCCAACAGTTGTATTATTTAGAAATTACAAAGAAAATGCTGATGTTAAAATCAAAATCTACATCGACAAAGGCTATCCTAAAGAGCTGGATTTTCATGAGTAAAGATTCACATAGATACAAAGATGGTGTAAAAGCACTGAGAAAAGCTGAACCTTGAGGTAATCCTAGGACGTTAAACAAGCAAACAGTGTGAAACTGACGCCCATGACATATCTCTGTAGAAGATATTTTCTACCAATTTCGTGATAGATAATGATTTCCACACAGGTTCTGCACATTATAAAGCTCGGCCAACCATCACGGAGCTGAAACGCCAACATCAGCCTCGTATTCCCCGCTCGTGGCGTATTGAGAGAGTTATTGCCCGGGTTGATATACGTGACTAGGGTGTGATACGACTCCCCGTATACCACCCTCCTCACTCCGGGGTTAGGCAGGTTACTGGCAGGCCAACAAACGGGCGATAATTGGGCGATATTTTACCGTTGTTTTTGTTTGCGCGCCTGCTCGCCAGGTGGCGGGACTGAGCGTCTGATGTGTAGTGCGCGGTGAGGGCGGCAGGTGGCAGCACTAACTCAGGTGTCGCTGCTGAATGTGAGAAATCACCGACAGAGCTCAGAGTCGACCTGCAGAGTGTTTCTATGTAGCGGAATAAGTAGGATTGTACATCAAGATGTTGTACGGGAATCATAACCCGCATTGACTTCTCTGTAAGTTATTTATATAAAAACTTCACCAGACATCTTACTGTTGATGCTTGTACTCCTACCATATTGGGAAGACTACTCTCTTTGGTGAATTATGAATGATATACTAACAATATGAATACAGGACAAAGTCCTGGTGTTCAGGAAACCCCTACTCTCCCTCCATCCCCATGGTTACCTAGGACGTCCATGTTACGGAGGGAACCATTTCTAATGTTGAACTTTCACAATGCTGAATCATGTTGGTGAAAAGTTTAGGCCTTGCCAAACTTTTTGGATCAGTTATCTACAACGGAGCTATTAATCTGACACCATATTGATTGAAAAAAAACACATATATGTAACCTTAACTACTAGACACATAGTAAATAGATTATTTTTAAAAAAGACTGCTTAAGTGATAATATGTTCAACTTAATTGAAAAATTAAGAGAATACATAGAAAATATGAATACATCTAACTCTAACTATTCAATACATAAAACTCTATCTGTTACGTCTCTCTTTTGGTGAAGTCTACATTTGTTTATTTGTTTATTTGTATTAAATAGTATTGAATTTAGGATATTACCCAGGCAGTAAAGATAATGAATACGATTGCGTGCTACGTCCCATGTCATGACGAATACTGCCACGGCAAGCTACCTTAACAATATCAGTGTGGTTTTGTAATAAGTAACGTGATAATTCAGAGTTGCCAGTTTGCCATTTTTCCATGACATCCACTCTTCTCATTTTCAGTATGTAGCACTAATTTCCCTTAAAATATTAATTGACGGAGATAACAATAACCACCTTGTCTCAGTCTCTGTCTCTCTGAGCAGATTTTCACTTTTTCTGAGTGATAACGCTGATGATGATGATGATGATGATGTTTGCAGATCTCTGACCACACTGGGCCTGGTCATCTCCGCCCTGGCAGACCAGGCCTCGGGCAAGTCCAAGGGCAAGTTCGTGCCATATCGTGACTCGGTCCTTACATGGCTACTCAAGGTAAGCACAGCTCTCAGTATGCCACGTGGGGTATCGCCTTACAGGTGTAATACACCAATGTTAATCTGTGTCGCAGGACAACCTGGGTGGTAACAGTAATATAAACATGTCATATCACAGGACAACTTGGGTGATGACAGTTATATCAATATGTCATATCGCAGGACAACTTGGGCGGTAACAGTAATATAAACATGTCATATCGCAGGACAACCTGGGCGGTAACATAATATAAACATGTCATATCACAGGACAACCTGGGCGGTAACAGTAAGACGGTGATGTTAATTTCTGTCACAGGACAACCTGGGCGGTAACAGTAAGACGGTGATGTTAATTTCTGTTGCAGGACAACCTGGGTGGTAACAGTAATATAAACATGTCATATCACAGGACAACTTGGGCGGTAACAGTAATATAAACATGTCATATCGCAGGACAACCTGGGCGGTAACATAATATAAACATGTCATATCACAGAACAACCTGGGCGGTAACAGTAATATAAATATGTCATATCGCAGGACAACCTGGGCGGTAACAGTAATATAAACATGTCATATCACAGGACAACCTGGGCGGTAACATAATATAAACATGTCATATCACAGGACAACCTGGGCGGTAACAGTAATATAAACATGTCATATCACGGGACAACCTGGGCGGTAACATAATATAAACATGTCATATCACAGGACAACCTGGGCGGTAACAGTAATATAAACATGTCATATCACGGGACAACCTGGGCGGTAACATAATATAAACATGTCATATCACAGGACAACCTGGGCGGTAACAGTAATATAAACATGTCATATTGCAGGACAACCTGGGTGGTTACATAATGTAAATATGTCATATCACAGGACAACTTGGGCGGTAACATTAATATAAATATGTCATATCGCAGGACAACCTGGGCGGTAACAGTAATATAAACATGTCATATCACAGGACAACCAGGGCGGTAACATAATATAAATATGTCATATCACAGGACAACTTGGGCGGTAACAGTAATATAAACATGTCATATCGCAGGACAACCTGGGCGGTAACATAATATAAACATGTCATATCACAGGACAACCTGGGCGGTAACAGTAAGACGGTGATGTTAATTTCTGTCACAGGACAACCTGGGCGGTAACAGTAAGACGGTGATGTTAATTTCTGTCACAGGACAACCTGGGTGGTAACAGTAAGACGGTGATGTTAATCTGTGTCGCAGGACAACCTGGGCGGTAACAGTAATATAAACATGTCATATCGCAGGACAACTTGTGAGGTAACAGTAATATAAACATGTCATATCACAGGACAACCTGGGCGGTAACAGTAATATAAACATGTCATATCACAGGACAACCTGGGCGGTAACAGTAATATAAACATGTCATATCACAGGACAACCTGGGCGGTAACAGTAATATAAACATGTCATATCACAGGACAACCTGGGCGGTAACAGTAATATAAACATGTCATATCACAGGACAACCTGGGCGGTAACAGTAATATAAACATGTCATATCACAGGACAACCTGGGCGGTTACAGTAATATAAACATGTCATATCACAGGACAACTTGTGAGGTAACAGTAATATAAACATGTCATATCGCAGGACAACCTGGGCGGTAACAGTAAGACGGTGATGTTAATTTCTGTCACAGGACAACCTGGGCGGTAACAGTAAGACGGTGATGTTAATTTCTGTCACAGGACAACCTGGGTGGTAACAGTAAGACGGTGATGTTAATCTGTGTCGCAGGACAACCTGGGCGGTAACAGTAATATAAACATGTCATATCGCAGGACAACTTGTGAGGTAACAGTAATATAAACATGTCATATCACAGGACAACCTGGGCGGTAACAGTAATATAAACATGTCATATCACAGGACAACCTGGGCGGTAACAGTAATATAAACATGTCATATCACAGGACAACCTGGGCGGTAACAGTAATATAAACATGTCATATCACAGGACAACCTGGGCGGTAACAGTAATATAAACATGTCATATCACAGGACAACCTGGGCGGTAACAGTAATATAAACATGTCATATCACAGGACAACCTGGGCGGTTACAGTAATATAAACATGTCATATCACAGGACAACTTGTGAGGTAACAGTAATATAAACATGTCATATCGCAGGACAACCTGGGCGGTAACAGTAAGACGGTGATGTTAATTTCTGTCACAGGACAACCTGGGCGGTAACAGTAAGACGGTGATGATCGCCACGCTGAGCCCGGCCGCGGACAACTACGAGGAGACGCTGTCGACGCTGCGCTACGCGGACCGCGCTAAGAGGATCGTCAACCACGCCGTCGTCAACGAGGACCCCAACGCGCGCATCATCCGCGAGCTGCGCGAGGAGGTCGACATGCTCAAAAAGATGCTCAACGAAGCTCAGGTACGACCCGCTCCTCTCTGACCTCAACTTACACGTCTATCACCAGGGTGTTGGCCCAGTCGGTTAAAGTCGGCATGAAGCGTGTAGTTAATCCAGCTGCGTCGATGAAATTATAGGTGGCCCGCTATTGCAATTTGTGGGTCTACTTTTCTTTACGATTTTTTTCTTGATCCATCACTATTTAATGAAGATTTTGTTGTGTAATGCGCAACTGAATCACTATTCTTTACTTTGGGTAAATATTTTTTCTTTTGTGAAAGTATTTCACAAATCTTGAAAACAATTCTTTTTTTTCTTTAGCTCACTCTGCTACGTCTAACACGCACTATGCTTCACTTTACTTGTAAAGCTCTTTGTGTGACCCCACGTAATGTTCATATGGGTCTCTGACCTGAACCGATTGGGCCAAAATCACGCTTTATCTTTAATGTATTGGTTTAGTGTGGGAACAATTGATTTTCGATAGAAAGAAGAATTCTTGAAATATGAGGAAATGGTCTAGTTTCTTTCAGTCTAACGATAATTTTAAAAGGCAGTCACTACGATCATTGAGCGCTTGTAAGTAGTGGGCGTGCGGGGGGATGCATTCTGTTATTGCTGAGGAGAGTTTAAACGGCTTCCCACAAGTCAGTGCCCGTACACGGCGTGTCCCTTAAGCGGGGTTCTATTGTATATTGTATTTGGCTTGCTGGGTTAGTGACACATGTTACCGCCAGGAGTCATCGCTGTTCCGTGCTCAGTGCGCCATCTGGTGTGTATCACTAGAAGGAGTCCCGTCGTAGTCCTGACTGAGCTCACCAGGGGGGAGACACGTGCTGGGTACAGAGCTGGTCTAAGATTCACGTCGATTCCGTTCACGTTTCAATAGATACAACGTCTTATATAATTCAGGGCAATTATCGTAGTCTGTTCCCAGGAAATCCCTCATGGGACCATCGCTAAAATACGTTTCTGGAAAATTTGAGCCCCAACCCCTTTTCCCTTTTGTTGAACTAAGAATGAACGTACGCACATTTTTAACACACACACACACCACCTCCCCCCCCCCCCCCCCCCGTCATTGCTTACGTAGTTCTTGGATGGCTCTCATAAAAAAGGCAGATATGTCCACTTTTTTCTAACCCTAGCTGACATCACTGGTTCGGATATCACCGGTAACGCTAACTCAGTTAGAAGTGCCTCGTGCAGATATCACCAGTAACTCTAACTCAGTGCCTCGTGCAGATATCACCGGTAACTCTAACTCAGTCAGTAGTGCCTCGTGCAGATATCACCAGTTAACGCTAACTCAGTTAGTAGTGCCTCGTGCAGATATCACCGGTAACTCTAACTCAGTTAGTAGTGCCTCGTGCAGATATCACCAGTTAACGCTAACTCAGTTAGTAGTGCCTCGTGCAGATATCACCAGTAACTCTAACTCAGTGCCTCGTGCAGATATCACCGGTAACTCTAACTCAGTCAGTAGTGCCTCGTGCAGATATCACCAGTTAACGCTAACTCAGTTAGTAGTGCCTCGTGCAGATATCACCGTTAACTCTAACTCAGTTAGTAGTGCCTCGTGCAGATATCACCAGTTAACGCTAACTCAGTTAGTAGTGCCTCGTGCAGATATCACCGGTAACTCTAACTCAGTGCCTCGTGCAGATATCACCGGTAACTCTAACTCAGTCAGTAGTGCCTCGTGCAGATATCACCAGTTAACGCTAACTCAGTTAGTAGTGCCTCGTGCAGATATCACCGGTAACTCTAACTCAGTGCCTCGTGCAGATATCACCAGTAATTCTAACTCACTATGGACGCCGTGCTTACTGTAGATATCACCAGTTAACGCTAACTCAGTAGATGACAGTGCTTTGCGCACAGACAGACAAGGTCACGTGTTCTTGGCCATCCTTTGATCTCGTCTTGATGCCGACACGCGCCCTGACCTCCGCCAGCCCTGACCTCCGCCAGCCCTGACCTCCGCCAGCCCTGACCTCCGCCAGCCCTGACCTCCGCCAGCCCTGACCTCCGCCAGCCCTGACCTCCGCCAGCCCTGACCTCCGCCAGCCCTGACCTCCGCCAGCCCTGACCTCCGCCAGCCCTGACCTCCGTCAGCCCTGGTCTCCGCCAGCCCTGGTCTCCGTCAGCCCTGACCTCCGCCAGCCCTGACCTCCGCCAGCCCTGACCTCCGCCAGCCCTGACCTCCGCCAGCCCTGACCTCCGCCAGCCCTGGTCTCCGCCAGCCCTGGTCTCCGCCAGCCCTGGTCTCCGTCCCTGGTAGAAGGCGACTGAAGTTTTCTGTCGGTGATCGCCGCTCAGAGACTACCTGACAGTGCGATGGCCAAGAGAACATCCAATAGTTAGAGACCACGTTCGGGGGGATTTATTGTGTATGAATCCACTTTGTTTTAATATCTTTAAATGGAAAATATCTATCGGCAAGTAGATTATCAACTTGTAATGTTGAACGTATCGTATCGATAGTTGGCCATTTTACTTACAACAAATTGGTACCTTTCGTTCCCTATATCAGTCATTGGAACAACAAGTGAAAAGCTGTAAACCGCCCAGAGATTCTCCCTTGGTTCTCCCTACAGAATATGACCCCGACTAGATATATAGCGCTCTAAACAGCCATTGACAAATGTGACATATTTGCCATGAGAAGAGTTCCCAAAAAAGCAGAAGAAGAAAGAACCAGACTTAAAGGAAACCTTGTGAACCTTGAAACTGCTCCCCCAGGCCGGAAATCCACGTTTTGTATTTTTAGTATACACATTTTTTTTATTTCGAAAAAAGATATTAGTCAAGCTTCATTCACGTCAAGGAGACAGTGCTTTGAACCTGCCCACGCCCCTGCAGCCCCACGCCCTGGCCGACACTGGTGTGATTTCGTGTTTTCACGGTCTCTCTGAGGCGCGTTCCTCAGGAGGAACATCCCCGTGTTGTCCTAACGACCCTGGAGTAAATAACCCGGTGACCTACGTCTGACCTTCACCTTCCGCCGCTCCACCGTCACAGTTTATGATCCGGGGATCAGAATTCCGTTACAGATCTCCCGACTTTAAGTCGATATGCCACACGCAGACCGCAGAATAATTGATCCACGTCGCTGGGTTCTATTTTGTCTGACACGACCTCTCCCTCATGTTGGGTCCGGCCTCTCCTGATTGAGGGCGAGTACTTGAAACTCTCTCAACCCAGAAATTTTAAAATGAATACGATATCCCAAGCCAGCGCTACCTTCTATATATAATCATTAGAGTTAGTAGAATTCTTATCAGGAACCAATAGGTCCCGCTCACACATTGAAGTGGAGAATGCTTTGTGTATTTGTGCGAGGAGTCGAAAAGAGTTCGTGTTTGTGAGTAGTGTAGGGAGAGTGGTCCGCGAAACAGGCATTTTGATACTCCATACCTTGCTGTGGGAACTAAAAGAACTCTCACCACAGTGAATGAGTAGCGGTAGATTTCCACCTGAATTGATCACATAGATTCGATCACCACCCTGTGGTGTAAAACCAGAGAGAAAAAGCTGAACCTTGAGGAGGCCTGTAAAGACCTGTAATGGTCGACTGGAGGTACCATCAAACCAACTCAACTGTCTCACCTGCATATAGAGTGTAGCAGCCTTCTTTCATAACTTCTCAGGCCTATCCTTTTTTATTTTTTTTATTTTTTATTTTCGTTATTTATACTGTAAGGACATCGGCTAACCACCGGTATGATTTGCCCTTACAGTTCAAAATACAGATCAAAACACAATCACTACTTTCCAATCTCTACAATGGTAAAAAATTTAGAAATAAATTAACAAAACAAATCTAGAGAAACATTTCCTCTGTGCACTGAAGAGATCGGTCGGTAGACACAAAACTCAGATCCTTGAGTTCTCACCCGTCTCTTAGCAGTGAGAACAACCCTGACACCTGGTAAAGTGTGCAATACGGTGAGCTGCTCGGGCACACTTTGACGCTGAGGTCATTTATCTTTTTCATGGGCTCTAAGCCATGGATCTTAAGAAATCATAGACAAGCGTGAGTAGCTTTGAGGAAAAAGCCTAAGAGCCGGAGAGGAATATAAGGACGACTGACCCCACTGGTGTTCAGGAGGGTGCGTTTCGAGGACTCCATGAATAATTAAATCCGGACTTGAGGGCGTTCACAGACCGCGCTACCTGAGACCCGCCGCCTCGCACCCCGCGCCCGGCGTCTCCTCCAGCATCACGTGACCAGCACATCCGGGTCACACGGACGCAGGGGCGGGTCACGAGGGTCACGACCTCTATGAATCATGCATGGAGATCAGAGGTCAGGGGGCGTGGCCTCCGACCTCTGAGTGACAGCCCGGAATAGGGGCGCTGGGACGCGGCGCTGTGGTCGTCTGCCTTATCGGAAATCGCTGAATTTGTCAACATCTCTTCTGAGCGATAATACAGTGCCCTATATCTGTACTTCCGCCGGATGCTGGTCCCACAAAGTAGTTAGTTCCAGAAGTACGTGTCAGTTACCAGCAAAACGGTCTTGGTCAGGAACATCCGGCGGAAATGTAGATATGCAAATATGATGCGTTTGTCATACTCAGCGTCTCAGTTGTAACGCCACCTGGTGATTGTTCTCATCAGGACCTACTGGTTACCAGCTACGCAGGGATCTGGTTCATTGAAATGATGACGTTGAGATACAGCCAGGTCTGATCGCAGGGTGAAGGCGCTGTTTACCAAAATGATGCCTCATCCACCTGCTGCCTTGTTACAATTACAATCCGTCATTCTCCTGCAGGAGTTTACCTGATCCCGTAATCTCCTGTAGGATATTACAGCAAGTAGTCCCTACGAAACCCCCCTTACGGAACGAAGCCGCAACCATGTCGCCGCCTCTGCAATGGCCGCCCTCAATGTACGTGTCAGTGGGTCGTGGAGGGAGAACTGCTCTGCCTGCTGCTACTCGGGAAGATAGATAATGCATACAATACAGTCTGGTTTTATAGACTCGTCGGCGGTAGTCACCTTGACGTTGATGACGTAATACACTTGCTCTCGCTTGTGTATTACAACGCGTCAACTGCTCGGAGACTACCGCCACCGAGTCTTCGCAACCAAGTCATAGTGGGTCGTGAAACAGGATTCTCCATCACAAACTGTGTGCGCCGACACGTCAGGGTCGTAATGCCCCCTACCGTCATTCATCTACAGAAAGGTGGTCAAGTATAGAATGACATGCATTGATATTCACTAAATGATTCCGACAATAAAGACCTACCCATATTATTTTTTAGAAATAAGACGAGGCGACGTCTATTCCCAACCTTATTCTTTTTAGAAGATATTTGTACATGTACATACGTTCCAGATACCATAGAATTGTCTGTGGAATAAACTCATGGAATTTGAGGGTAAGACTCATTACGCTGGATGCCGTCACAAGGCGGCAGGACGTGGCGTACATGGTTAAAGTACAACCAAAAAGAAAAACACCAAACACCAAAACGAATTTTGAGTAACGACTCAAACGCTGTCCACTCGACAAGCGTCCCATAGTTTCTCCATCGGTCACCTGGTGGCGCCACCTGGCCATATCCGGTCCCCCTAGCGGCGAAGGTCGTTACTACCCGAAAGCCGCCGGGCGTAGTTCCCGGATTACACCGAGCTGTTTGCCGGATTACGGTAATCTGACGCTTACTTCCGGTAGCCTGTCCGGTAGGGGGAGACACTCTCAGTACCTCGCCCCACTCTCCAAGCAGAGATCCTGCGCCCTGCTTGTATCTCATGCCTCGACGTGGGAAAGGAAGGGCCCAGAGAGGGCAGAGAGACGGAGGGTGTTGGAGGGAAGCTCCGCGTATCCCAATATAGACGTGCCGGGGATTTATGGGTCTCCCCTCCCGCCATCAGTCTACGTGGAGTAGAGTTTAACGAGTCAGGTGCCGGCGGCCCGCAGTATTGAATCAGCCCCGGCCCGCGGTCGCCAATTTCCATGTCATTTTACGTCATAATAATGAGATCAAATCCGGGGGGAGAGTGTGATATATGCGCAGTGATACCGAGACTTGGCTTGGAGAGTGTAGCGCGGCGCCGGAGTCATGTGATATGCTCCTTGTCACGTGACGCTGCCAGCCGGCGTCTCCTCGGGAAATATCGCACCTGCGCGAGAATGGGCGAGGCTGGTTGGCGCATGCGCGTTTGTACAGGACGGCATGTGGGTGGTTAGCTGGCAGAATGACCAGACATCGGGCAACACCAAGGACAAAGCTGAGTTTATCAAGGTCTGTCAATTGTCAGAGAATTTGGGCATCAGAAGGAAAAATTGGAATTTTGGAAATTGAAATAAGAGGAGATTTACTCTTATTATGACAAAAAATGGAACTTCTAGATCGATGCATCAAAAACTGGTCAATAAGGATCCTATCACAGCAGGTTTGTATTAAAGAAATACGTATCACGCTATTTCCCCTGATATTGGCAGCTCCCCAACATGTGTGTCTCAAACATAACGCGAGGGTCCTCACCTTCATTTTGGCTACAGAGATGCCAAGAGAGGATTATAAAGTCAAGGCATCATATATTTTTTTAATGAGGCTGTCCTGAAATGATAGAATACATGTATGGAAAGGAGTGATGTAAGATCGTTTAATTAACATCATTAAGGGATTTTCGTTTTTTATGACAGTTTATCAGGGAGAAGTCAGAGAAAATCTCAGCGGCTCAAGCACTGGACTTGAGACTGAGTTCGAGACCCACTTCAGAAAGCAGCAGACAGATTGCTTCAGGCTGCTGAAATGTCCTGACTTATAAAATATATTTAAAGGAAGCGAATGAGCCTCCTTAACTTATCTATACACCCGTCCCACAACTCTGTCATCCTTTCTCTCTATATATCATTTCCGATTTTTCTTTCTGATCATGGCGTGCATCCCGAGCATGTGGCCGTGGTCTAAAGTCATGTCCCCCAAATCAGATAGCATTTAATACAAGCAGTCACTGGATATCTCAGCCATACTTACTCCACTGAACACCACAGAGCCTGACGTCAATGACGTCATTTCCGTCTGTGAATGACGTCATTACGCTCTGTGAATAGCCCACTTCGTCTTTGAGAGTCTGGATCTGGGATGGGATACGAGGGTCGATACGGCCATACTGTGACGTAATGCCCCATTTACTGCACACTCAACCCCTCTGCACCGGTCACGTGGTGTTAACTCACAGCTAACCTGTTCCCGGTATTGCTTTAGAAACAAATAGAAAATGTAAACTTATATATCCATAAACAAGAAAAAGTTTTCAATTTCATGTTTATTATTTGTACATTTTATGGATAATATTATGATCAAAATGATACATCGAAAACGTGGAGCTACAGGAGCGTAGGCAAGGTCTTTGATAACCAGTTGATAGATATTTTAGGAAATTTATTTCAAATGTATCACATGCCAGGACCACTACCAAGACTGGGCAGGGAGAGTGAAGACATGTGCTGTACTATGGTTTCGTGCACTGCGCTCTGAAGGGATGCACATGATTAACGTAGAGGGTTTTCTGTAATGGTTGGACACATGTGACTACGTGTCTGCAGAAACTCGTGAGACTAAGGGTTAAGGAGGCCTGAGTGGAGTACGAGGTGCACTTAGCGGTCGTATGAAGGTTAAATGAGCCAGAGAGCTCGTGACCCTGAACTCGGCCGCAGCCACCAGCTCCCACTTCTCCTCGTTCCGCATCCACCAAGTCTCTCCTCTCACTGCCAGAGATGGCAGCTCGCCCTGTTTCCAGGGAAATCCATCTTCTCATTGTCAGTAGATACAATAATCCTTCCACGTGTGACACACAGATATCAACTGAGCCTCATTCACACCAATAGAATCGTTTTCTATGTCATACATTTATCGAGGTTCTCCCATGTCTTGCCTTCAGTCTGTTGGTCTGACCTCCAGCGTCGGTTGACCTTCAATCCCCCCCGCCTCAAGCCTCTAGTCCACCTTTCTCCTGTTCCATTTAAAAGTCAGTAAAGGCCAGACCGGAACTAGAATCCATGCGTCCGTTAGAGCCTCATTGTCAGGGATGGCAGTTTTATACTTTTTCATGGAAATCCTTTGTGTTTTCTGTATATGAAATCATCTGTTCTTGTGTAAATAAAGGATAATATCAATTGAGTATCAATAAAACAGTGGTTTGAATCTCTTCACATGCCATGGCCGACACCGATGTGTTTTCTGCCTTATCCCAGTACCTCTGATGCAGCAAATACCACATGATAATAGACCCACTTATGTCTAACCCCAACTGATATCCCTGTATAATATGTCCAGTATTCAGTCTTTTCTGACCCTCAGCGGCGTTTGCCCTTCAGCGGCGTTTGACCTTGACCCCACCCCCCCCCCTTCCGCCCCTCCCCGGGCACCTCCCCGCCCCTCGTTCACCTCTCTCCTCACCCGGAACAGTTCCAGGTGTAAACACCAGTCCAGGCCAAACCGGAAGTAGATCCCCGCGTCCTCGTTGTGGAGTCCGGATCAGCCTGCTGCATGCCGGGAAGGGATAGACTGTAATAAGCCGTGGCCACCAGATGGCCTCACAAATAATCTATAGTCCCTTATTGGTGCATGATATATGCGGCCCATTGGTGTATGATATATGCGGCCCTGTCATGGCAATCAGCCTGGCAGCCTGGCGGCATACCGCTGAACTAATGGGCGTCCCTCATTCTGTTTTAAAGGTGATTACGGATTTATTCCCGAGTATTGTCGTCTAAATGGGCGTCAAGCAGGCGTCATCACAAGTTGTTAGGCGGTGGAGGGGATTGCTTTCCTTTGTTTTATGAATATCCCTCACAAGTCTACAAACAACACGCTATTGGCATGGGGGACCTCTGTAGATCGCAGGCATCGTGAGTTGTGTAGATCCAGGGCGGTCAGATAGAGGCAGGTGAGTCTCTGGGGGCTGGTGGTGGATGGGGCGGGGAGTGGTGGTGGATGGGGCGGGGAGTGGTGGTGGGTGTGGTGGTGATGTGGAGGGCGGGGAGTGGTGGTGGATGGGGCGGGGAGTGGTGTTAGTATGACGTGGTTATGACAATAACTAATGCACCGCGGCACATCCACTGAGCCGTGTCTTCTGGGGCCTCGTGTCAGCCGCAGACCCTCTCCGGATCCGTCTGGCAGGATTTATTGTCGCTGGCTCTACCAAGAAAATACTGCCCTCCCATTGAGGGGAATTTATTGTGGAACACACGCAATGTTGGTAAAAAGAGAAGGAAGTGTTTGCCCCTATTCTATCTTTGGCCGCTTACACTGGAATGTGTGTATGTGCAGTGGCGGGGTAAAGTTATAAAATATCTTACGCTGGATGTTTGGACGTTAACTGAAGACAACAAACAACACAGCCTGTATATTATTAATCATTGTATCCCGTGCCAACATTACGCTATTGTGCATGAATGGATGCGACGTAAAACGGGCGACACGGAGCCTCTGGCAGCCGTCGTCTCAGCCGTCCTGGCTCGTTCTCAGATCCCGGACGTGGAGTTTTTAAGAGGAAACGTAGTGACTGAGCCTGTAATAATGCTTGTTTGAGGTCTTTCGCCCCATGACTATGGCCCAACTCTTTAGGCGATGAGCTGAAGTTTTACGGATTTTAGCCCGGGTACGGCATCACTACGGGCTCAGTAAGTACGTTTCCTTATTATGATATATCTGAAAATTATGAGAGAGAAAAGCAATTTATTAACATACGAAATCATCAGTTACGGCCTGACAGTATGCCCGAACATTATTTGTACGTCACGGGTAGTTTGTCATAGAAGTCCGTGCACAGGCCGATAATGATATAGAACTAGCTCTCTGCAGAGAGGACTGGGAAGTGCCGTCTTCAACTGTCTCAGGGCAGGCCGCGATGTCTTTTCACATCACCTCGCTGCCCGCCCGCCGCTCGCCCGCTCCTTGCCTGTGGGTGTCTGTGTGTGTATCACAGATGGCAGCTTGACATATCTCCAGCGAAATCCACCTTTTATTCTTAGTATGAACTTCTTTTTCCTCGTGTAAAGTAAAGATATTAATTGGGCCTCATTCACGCTAATATGGTAGCACTTTATCCTTCATCATAAACTCTCTGCACGTTCTGAACTTCAGTATCATGAAAGGTGTTCTACATGACTTCGAAATAAAGTTTGTGCACCATTCTGGATAACTGTATTTTAACCTTCTGTCTTGCCCATCGTGACGTCACAACTTACATGACGTCACCTTCAGGGCAGCGACTCTCTGTGTCCGCTCCTCGCTGGTTACGGGCGTGTGAACGGCTTTAAGTACGTATCGCGGCAGGTACCAGCAGCCCTGCCGCTGGTACCCGTTCCATGGCTCGCTGAGTGAGCTGCTCGCCGGGTCACAGCGCGACGAGCGATCGCTCCTCCGGCGCGGGAGAGCGGTAGTGAGCGGGCGGGGCGGGGCGGGGCGGCGCGGGGCGGGGCGGGGCGGCGCGGGGCGGCGTGCGGTGGCGGCACGTGGCGCGGGGCAGACGGCGGGAGGCAGCGAGACGGAGAGAGGTGTGGGCGGGGAGCCCGGAGCGGAGCACACGGCCAGAGAACCGGGAGGCGTTACCAGTACAACCACCGCCACCACGGTCTGTAGGAGCGGCGGTCTGTACGGGCGGTCTGTACGGGCGGCGGGTACCGGGAGGCGGGTACCGGGCAGCGGGTACCGGGTGTCCCTGTGGACGGACGGTCGGTACCGGGTGGCCGTGCAGTTGTCCATGTGAAGTCCACCCCTCACTTCAAGTTCAGGTGATGGTAGACACGTGGCCACCTGGTGAGTGGGTTGAGAACCCGGAGCTGGTGGGAGCTGTGTCTGTGAGAGTTACTCGGAGCAGTGCCCGTCACTCTCCTCAGTCCCGGGCGCCGCGTCTGCCGCCCGACACGCCGTAACCATGACTAGCTGCCGCCATGGGATGAGCTGCTCTGTGGAGGGCACACGGGAGCACCTGTGAGCACATGTGAGCACATGTGAGCAGGGCCGTCAGGTGCTGTCCTGCGGGGAGCACACGGCGCCAGGACGTCTGTACCACGTGACCTGCTCACCGGAAACTCCAGCGGCGCCAGCGTTATGAGCGCGTCCCTTCTACGTCCCAGGTACCAACTTTACTACACACACGCCCGGGCCGTATACGGATAAACCAGCGCCCTGAACATGGACACTTAACGATGATGAGTCTGCAAAGTGTCAGTGATTACCCTATTTCTGTGTCTGACGTTTCTGACGATCGAACACGTGACCATGGTGATAAGACCTGACGTGAATGACGTCATCCTGACGCGTATATGGTCGCCATGGCGATTAGTAAATAGCGTTCCCAACAGCCAATGAGAGGAGGCCTTTCTTCGTGCTACACCTGAACCATGTATCGTGGGGATATCGGAATAATGTAGCCACGAAGAAGCACACGCTTTGTATTTGTTTTGTTTTTAACTTCTTCTGTTATTAGAGGCACTTTGAGATTCCTGTGTGTGAGGACGACTCAGAGGAATACCTCTTATAGCAGGAGATACAGGAATACCTCTTATAGCAGGAGGTACAGGAATACCTCTTTTAGCAGGAGATACAGGAATACCTCTTATAGCAGGAGGAACAGGAATACCTCTTATAGCAGGAGATACAGGAGACACCCGTGGATTACGATGGATTGAGATCATCCAGGGATTAATTAACAAAGGAGTCTGGGCCTGGAGGATTAAGTGTTAAGCCGACGGATTAAAGCTGGAGGATAATAAGAGGGATTACGAGGTGCAGGTTCGCGGATCATCGCCATGCTGGATTAGTGTAAGTTACATCTGTCTGCCGTGTTAAGCCGTGGATTATCTCCGTCTATACTACACGTATATATAGCCCCGCGGGTTGATATCACATGGGGGATAAGTCCAGGGGTGTCGCTCGTAAGGTGCAAGGATACCGTCACATCCGGCTGCAGCTTCCCACTGTCTTTTCCTGATAAAAGAACACTTTTGTTTTTCAGTATTTGAAATTAATATTTCTTGAGTAAAACACAGATCGCCTGTGATATTGATTGAGCCTTATTCCCGCCAATAAAAAGTGGTTTGAACCTCCCCACAGACCTCGGCCCCATGCTGTAGCCGACACCGATATCTTTTCCATACTTTTTCTTACTCCTCCACCCCCAGCAGCGGTAAATTTACTGCTATATCAAAGGCCAACCCTTCTCATACTATGTCTATGTTGTCTGGGAACTAAAAGAACTCGCACTTTGGTAAATGTATAGGGATGAGATTTCTACCTGAATTCATCACATAGATTCGATCACCACCCTTGTGGTAAAAGGCAGGGGGAGAAAGCTGGAAAGACTGGAAAGGACCTGTAATGGTTGACTGGACAAACAAACAGGAGTGCATTTCCCTGATTAATGATATTTTGCGGATGAAAAGATTTCTGGTCCGAGTTGTCAGACATAGAGATTGTTGACATGCTCCGTCCATGGTGCTTGACAAACCCTACCCTTGTGTGTTAATGCTTTGAGTGTTATCATAATATGTGTTTTTCCCTCTGTACGATCAGTCTGGTCTCCTGCAGATCTTTGTATTCCATGACTGGCACACGTTTTACCATTGACCAGCGATCAATAAGTCAATAAAGCTCAAAGGAGTTTGATTATTGTGTGTATGAGGCCGCTGGACGTTTGCGTGCAGCAACCTTTGGCTCCCCGCACCCGATGCAGCCTCACTCACCCTACTGCACCCCGCTACACCACACCCCGCTACACCACACCCCGCTACACCACACCCCGCTACACCACACACCGCTACACCACACCGCTACACTACACACCGCTACGCCACACACTGCTATGCTACACCACACCCTGCTACACCACACACCACTACACCACACACCGCTACAACACACCGCTACACTACACACCGCTACACCACACACCGCTACACCACACACCGCTACAACACACCGCTACACCACACACCGCTACACCACACACCGCTACACCACACACCGCTACACCACACACCGCTACGCCACACACCGCTACGCCACACCGCTACACCACACACCGCTACACCACACACTGCTACACCACACACCGCTACACCACACACCGCTACACCACACACCGCTACACCACACCGCTACACCACACACCGCTACACCACACACCGCTACACCACACACCGCTACACCACACACCGCTACACCACACACCGCTACACCACACACCGCTACACCACACACCGCTACACCACACCGCTACACCACACACCGCTACGCCACACACCGCTACGCCACACACCGCCACACCACACACCGCTACACCACACACCGCTACACCACACACCGCTACACCACACACCGCTACACCACACCGCTACACCACACACCGCTACAACACACACCGCTACAACACACACCGCTACACCACACCGCTACACCACACACCGCTACACCACACACCGCTACACCACACACCGCTACAACACACACCGCTACAACACACACCGCTACACCACACCGCTACACCACACACCGCTACACCACACACCGCTACAACACACACCGCTACACTACACACCGCTACACCACACACCGCCACACCACACACCGCTACACCACACACCGCTACACCACACACCGCCACGCCACACACCGCCATGTTTTTCCCAGTCTCTCTAAAGCATATATTCTGCATGACCATTTTTTTCTGACCCCAACTGATATCCCTGTTATAATTCTTTTTCCTTTTGAAAAACAAAGGTAGTATTAATTGAACCTCATCGATGCCAATAAAAGAGTTCATGAACCCTCCTCAAGACTTGGCTGACACCTACTGTTTTCCTCGGTCTCCCCGAGGCAGAACATTCCGCATGGAAAATATTCCATTTTTCTGATCCAAACTGATATCCCTGAATTAGCTATGTGAGTATGCACACATAGCTGTCTTTAATCACGCAACAACAATTCTCATGGAGAGTGCAAGCATTTCCAGTCTTCGTGAACTCATCTTGGGCTTTCTCCCAACATGACACTTTGATAGATTGGATTCGAGGAACAATGAATTCGGTCAACTTGAAAACACTCCAGCGTTGCCCCAGACCTACTCTGTATGTTTTAAGGTACGACAGCTAGGATTAGGAAAGAGTCCGTGTGTCCTGACCGCTGTTTTACTTAGTTTTCTGTTTACTATCATGAAGTGCCGTTTCAGCATGTATAATCTTTTGTTTACTGGCATTATGAAATGAATCACTTTTTCACTGATTCCGTTCATGTCATTAAAATACAAAATGTCACAGATCACTTGGAGATGTCTGGGCATTGAATCAAGTTTTCATCTGTCAGGTATCTTAGCATAAAACGTGATAATTGTTCATAGTGGTTGCACTTGAGTATATCAAATTTTCTTCTATGTTTTTAGTACAACGCATAGAGTTTACCGGAGTCTTGGGTAAAAGGACACAGGTTTTGTGATATCCTCTGATACCTTTTTACATAGTCCTCCCATGCAGAATTCATAATTTACAATGTCATGAAAGTATCAACCATTCAGGACAGGATAATAATCTCTAGCCCAGGATTCATTACTGATATAATATACTCTCTAGACCGGTTTTGAATATTCGAACAGTAGAACTTTATAGAAACTAATTCTGGTCTTTGTAACTTATCTGTTTCTTGTAGTCTAGGAATATTTCCGACCAAAACAAGGACCAGGTGTAATTAAGACACACTCACTACGGCTCCTTATTATCATACACGTTGTTGTACCTGGGAATCATTAAGAACACCAGTGTACACCAAGTCACGTGGTAAGGAGTGCACTAGCTATTAGTTCTGCACAGTGTGCACGAACGGAGTCCATACAGCTGGCCAGTAGACAGGTATATACATTGTACTAATAATGCTGCGCTGTACAAAAATGATTTTTACGCCCAAAGTTTCGTATTTATATTCGTTGGTTTTACCAGAAACTTGTTTAGAATACAAACCTTCAATGGGGAACACGCTGACGACCTGGTGACGTCACATCCGCTGTATAGCCGCGATATGTAAATGAAGCCACCGGAAGTTGTCTGCCCCGCGTTGCCCGGGTCTCCCGCTAGCTGGCGCCACCGCCGCCCGGCTCGGGGAGGTGCTAAGCGGACGCGCGGATCACGGCGTCTCCCGCGACCAATGAGATCTCGCGCCGGGGTCACGTGACCGGGGCGCGACGAGAGTTCAGCCGCCGGAAATGGAACTCTTCCCCGGTAGATGTCTTTGCCGCCTTCGCGACCGGAGAGTTTGATGTTTATCGGCGGCGGGGCGGGCGGGAGGGGGTTGCCATGGTAACTGGCGGGGGTGAGGGTAGGAGAGCGCCTATTAGACGCGGATAAAGGAAATGAGCGGCGGGCTGGTCGGCGACTGGCGATGGGCGTATTAACTGGCCGGCCGGGGCTATTGTAGAGGCTGCTACGTGCACAGCGCTCCTTTAACTATCTCTGTGTGTGAGGCTGCTCCCTCTAATGATATTCTGACCAAAACCCAGCTCTGTTCTGTGTAAGCCGTCAGCCGTGTATCTACAAACCAGACGTGTATCATACCTGCCAGACGTGTAGGCGTATCTACCTGCCTGACGTGTATCATACCTGCCAGACGTGTATCATACCTGCCAGACGTGTATCTACCTGCCAGACGTGTAGGCGTATCTACCTGCCAGACGTGTATCATACCTGCCAGACGTGTAGGCGTATCTACCTGCCAGACGCGTAGGCGTATCTACCTGCCAGACGTGTAGGCGTATCTACCTGCCAGACGTGTAGGCGTATCTACCTGCCAGACGTGTAGGCGTATCTACCTGCCAGACGTGTAGGCGTATCTACCTGCCAGACGTGTAGGCGTATCTACCTGCCAGACGTGTAGGCGTATCTACCTGCCAGACGTGTAGGCGTATCTACCTGCCAGACGTGTAGGCGTATCTACCTGCCAGACGTGTAGGCGTATCTACCTGCCAGACGTGTAGGCGTATCTACCTGCCAGACGTGTAGGCGTATCTACCTGCCAGACGTGTAGGCGTATCTACCTGCCAGACGTGTAGGCGTATCTACCTGCCAGACGTGTATCATACCTGCCAGACGTGTATCATACCTGCCAGACGTGTAGGCGTATCTAGCTGCCAGACGTGTAGGCGTATCTACCTGCCAGACGTGTAGGCGTATCTACCTGCCAGACGTGTAGGCGTATCTACCTGCCAGACGTGTAGGCGTATCTACCTGCCAGACGTGTATCATACCTGCCAGACGTGTAGGCGTATCTACCTGCCAGACGTGTATCATACCTGCCAGACGTGTATCATACCTGCCAGACGTGTAGGCGTATCTACCTGCCTGACGTGTAGGCGTATCTACCTGCCAGACGCATGTATACGTGCAGGCATGGTATTTTCCGGAATTCCGGACCTTTTTGATCTTGAGATCGATGTAAATTCGAAGCGAAAATAAGTTTATGAGAAAAAAAGGCCATTTTAGCACTCAGCTGAGAAAGTCCAATTAGACCAATTGGACGTTTAGTTAAACTACCCCAACAAACAAACTCAGCTGAGAGCAATGTACTGAACTCATTTCACAGTCCCCAATACGAGTAAAAGATATTTTTTAACCATATAATTCTCCATTTTATGAAACTGATGTCGGCTGATCGCTTGTCATTGTTGACATGGCGTGCCGGAACTACTTTCAAATACTGGAAGCTGATTGGCTGATGTATGAAGTCGATGACGGAAATCCCCTGTTTACGTTCATGCTATTCCTCCGACGTCAAGTGAATGGCGAAAACTTCACGGATGACTTGACGAGACAAAATTGGTCAATTTAACCAAATCAGGAAAGTCTTAGAAAGATTTTGCTTGTGTTTTATTTAGATTGTAAAGACAAAGAAATTACAAATCAGAAGGATGCCTATGAGACTTTGCCGGCCATAAATGGGAAATCTAGATGCTCCTTGGCGTATCTGAATTGACTCTCAGTCACAAAGTTCACGCAGTTTTAAAGCTCTATTGACAGGCAGAGTGTCACTCCATAGTCGACCACCCCATCCAGGACCCCCGCCCCCTCTCCCACTTCAACTCCTATCCCTGCTGCGCTTCCTGATATAATAACTCACCTTTTCCCCATCCATCTTTCATATCCACATGGATAGAGATGTCTGACCAATAAAAAAACCCTTCCGAAAAAATATATGAACAAAAAATTTGATGAGAAACGGCGCCGAGCCGCGAGCAGACGACATTCTCACTGCTAGTCACGTGACCGGGCTGGCCTCGCAGGAACAGACCCCGTGTCTCTCACAGAGCACACCAGAGGGCGCGGCGACAGGGCTGCTTTGAACTCTGATTTGATCATCTCGTAAACCGCAGTGCGTAATTGACCTGAGCCCAGTGCCAAACGCCGGTAGGCCCTGTTTAGACCCTGTTTAGGCGCGCTTTTAGGCTGTTTGCTGACGTTTTGCTGGCGCTCCGCTCAATCTGTCCCAGCTCCGGGGAACAAACAGCACTGCCTCCAGTCTCCATCATTATGAATGTTGGCATTAGGTACCATGTGCAAAAAGAGGTTCGGCCAATCAGGGACATACTAAACATGGCATGCGCTTTAGGCAACAGGTGGCACTACCTTTAACATCTGTAATTTCTGGAGCTGTTTCTTTTCTTTTTGATTATTTTGTTTTTCATCTCTAGGTAATTAACCTATGTCTAAATTGAGAAAAACCAAAGAAAACGCACCGTCAAACCACAATGTATCTCCAGGTAATGTTGTTCTGTGTTATATGTTAATATATAATACATACCTTAAAAGCTACATTGTGTGTGGCCTCGTAAAGTGTTTGTATTAGGTGTTTGACCATAACCTATTGGGCCAAAGCCACAACCAGGCCTCAACAGGAGGTACCTGGTGTAAACTAGCCTTTGTTGTTACTACTACCAGGCCACTATAAGAGGTACCTGGGTTAAACTAGTCTTTGTCGTTACTACCACCAGGCCTCTATAGGAGGTACCTGGGTTAAACTAGCCTTTGTCGTTACTACTACCAGGCCACTATAGGAGATACCTGGGTTAAACTAGCCTTTGTCGCTACTACCACCAGGCCTCTATAGGAGGTACCTGGGTTAAACTAGCCTTTGTCGTTACTACTACCTGTCCTCTATAGGAGGTACCTGGGTTAAACTAGCCTTTGTCTTGCTACTACCTGTCCTCTATAGGAGGTACCTGGGTTAAACTAGCCTTTGTCGTTACTACTACCAGGCCACTATAGGAGGTACCAGGCCACCGTCTCACTCCATTCCCTGTCTCCCTCTCTTCCTCCCTTCCTCCCTCCCTCCCTCCCTCCCTCCCTCCCTCCCTCCCCTCCCATCCCTCTCTTTCCCACACTCTCTGTAATGAGGACAGGTCCGCAGACAGGTCCGCACCATGGCTGGTCCTACTTGCTGATTGGTGGCCGCTCACGCGGGGTCAGGTCCGCAGATCACTAATGTCCATTCTCTATCCGGGCTCTCAAGTAACGGATCGCACGCCACCAGGACGCAGATAATAACAACATGCATTATTACCCTGCCCCCACCCGCCGCACCCCCACCTGGTGGTGGACGAGCGCCGCGCCTGGCGCCGACAAGCGGCAGGCGCCGGAACCACAGCGGCCATGATGAGATAACGGGGTCACGGAGACGCCGGCACACGCCCGGCGCCAGCGACGGTCGTCCAGCTGAATTATGGGTAAAAGATGGCCGACCGGAAGTCCCCCGGCGGCCCGGCATGCAGCGCGGGTGTCGGTGGGCGTCTCCTGTTGCTGTGAATTATGGGATACTTATCCCCGGTGCTGTCACTATATTAAGACCACGTGATCGCTATTGTTATAGTTCTTATTCCGGCCACTGGAGGGCGGGGACTATAGCGAGGCCGATGAAGCGTTCTCCCAATATCCATAACGATCGCAATCAGTCGTAGATAATTCTCCAATTTCAGCAAAGTGCCTCATGCTACCAAACCCCAGCAAGGAGCCCCAGTTATTTGCGTCCTTTTCGATTGCATGAGGCATAACAGATGGAAATTTCATCAGCATTAGGTTTTAAGGAGAGAGGAGAAATGCAAATCAACATTTATTTATACACAAATAACGCTAGAGAAAAACATGGCAGGAACAGTCCCCACCCCCAATTTAGAGAGATTTTCTGAGTGGAAGCTGATTACGGGGAATGGTGTTGAGTTGTTTTTCCCGTTGTGGCGATTTCTTACCTGACTTTAAAAAGTCGGTAAATTACTATCCTCCATGGAAAGCATTGCACTTGGTTTGTGGATGGTAGACCTGGCGGGTTGGGGTGTAGGTGGGAGGGGTGGTTAGCGGGGCAGACATGGCGGGTTGGGGTGTAGGTGGGAGGGGTGTTTTAACAGGGCAGACAGACATGGCGGGTTGGGGTGTAGGTGGGAGGGGTGTTTTAACAGGGCAGACAGACATGGCGGGTTGTGGTGTAGGTGGGAGGGGTGTTTTAACAGGGCAGACAGACATGGCGGGTTGGGGTGTAGGTGGGAGGGGTGTTTTAGCAGGGCAGACAGACTTGGCGGGTTGGGGTATAGGTGGGAGGGGTGGTTAGCGGGGCAGACATGGCGGGTTGGGGTGTAGGTGGGAGGGGTGTTTTAGCGGGGCAGACAGACCTGGCGGGTTGGGGTGTAGGTGGGAGGGGTGTTTTAACAGGGCAGACAGACATGGAGAGTTGGGGTGTAGATGGGAGGGGTGTTTTAGCGGGGCAGACCTGGCGGGTTGTGGTGTAGGTGGGAGGGGTGGTTAAGTAGGGTAGACAGACATGGCGGGTTGGGGTGTAGGTGGGAGGGGTGTTTTAGCAGGGCAGACAGACCTGGCGGGTTGGGGTGTAGGTGGGAGGGGTGTTTTAGCAGGGCAGACAGACTTGGCGGGTTGGGGTGTAGATGGGAGGGGTGTTTTAGCGGGGCAGACCTGGCGGGTTGTGGTGTAGGTGGGAGGGGTGGTTAAGTAGGGTAGACAGACATGGCGGGTTGTGGTGTAGGTGGGAGGGGTGTTTTAACAGGGCAGACAGACATGGAGAGTTGGGGTGTAGGTGGGAGGGGTGTTTTTACAGGGCAGACAGACATGGCGGGTTGGGGTGTAGGTGGGAGGGGTGTTTTAGCAGGGCAGACAGACTTGGCGGGCTGGGGTGTAGGTGGGAGGGGTGTTTTAACAGGGCAGACAGACATGGCAGGTTGGGGTGTAGGTGGGAGGGGTGTTTTAGCAGGGCAGACAGACTTGGCGGGTTGGGGTGTAGATGGGAGGGGTGTTTTAACAGGGCAGACAGACATGGCAGGTTGGGGTGTAGGTGGGAGGGGTGTTTTAGCAGGGCAGACAGACTTGGCGGGTTGGGGTGTAGATGGGAGGGGTGTTTTAACAGGGCAGACAGACATGGCGGGTTGGGGTGTAGGTGGGAGGGGTGTTTTAGCGGGGCAGACAGACATGGCGGGTTGGGGTGTAGGTGGGAGGGGTGTTTTAGCAGGGCAGACAGACTTGGCGGGTTGGGGTGTAGATGGGAGGGGTGTTTTAGCGGGGCAGACATGGCGGGTTGTGGTGTAGGTGGGAGGGGTGGTTAAGTAGGGTAGACAGACATGGCGGGTTGTGGTGTAGGTGTGGGGTGTAGGTGGGAGGGGTGTTTTAGCGGGGCAGACCTGGCGGGTTGGGGTGTAGGTGGGAGGGGTCGTTAGGCGGACCAGGCGGGTTTGGGTGTAGGTGTGGGGTGTAGGTGGGAGGGGTGTTTTAGCGGGGCAGACATGGCGGATTGTGGTGAAGGTGAGGCGGGCGGTGGGGGTTCTCAGACCTCATTAATCAGATTAGTGTCGCTAATTGATTGGTCGGTGGCGCGGGCTGACAGCGCCGACACATGTAGATCGATGGAGGATGTCAGAGCTCGCTACTTCATGTGCGTCCTCGCGGCAGTCCCACTCGCCCCCTCCTCCATATCAGGTAGAGCTCTCACCCCTCTACCTCTACCCGACCACCACAGCCCTTTTCCTTCTATCTTAACCCTAGCACCACGGTCCTCTCCCATCCATGTATATCATATCCCCACAGTCCTTTCCCTGCCATCACAGCCCTTTCCCTCCTATATTTACTCTAGCACCACAGACCATTCCCTGCCACCTTTGCCTATCATCACAGCCCTTTCCCTACCACCTTTGCCTATTATCTCAGCCCTTTCCCTGCCACCTTTGCCTATCATCACAGCCCTTTCCCTGCCACCTTCGCCTATTATCACAGCCCTTTCCCTGCCACCTTCGCCTATCATCACAGCCCTTTCCCTACCACCTTTGCCTATTATCTCAGCCCTTTCCCTGCCACCTTTGCCTATCATCACAGCCCTTTCCCTGCCACCTTTGCCTATTATCACAGCCCTTTCCCTGCCACCTTCGCCTATCATCACAGCCCTTTCCCTGCCACCTTCGCCTATTATCACAGCCCTTTCCCTGCCACCTTCGCCTATCATCACAGCCCTTTCCCTACCACCTTTGCCTATTATCTCAGCCCTTTCCCTGCCACCTTTGCCTATCATCACAGCCCTTTCCCTGCCACCTTTGCCTATCATCACAGCCCTTTCCCTGCCACCTTTGCCTCTCACCACATCGCTTTCCCTGCCACCTTAAGCCGTCCAACACAGGTCTTTCCCGTCGGCCTCTACCCTTCCACCACCATCGTCCTCCACCTCCCTGCTGGAGCCCGGCGCGGCGCCCAGGCACCCGGATCTGTGCGGACAGGGCCGTCCCCAGCTGTCAGTCAGTGTGACAGCAGTCACCCTCATTACCTGCCGCCCTTTGTTTTACACGGCGCGGCTCTTTGTCTCTCCTGACAAGATACGACCATCAGTCCCAGCACCCAGTCCCAGCCAGCCTCAAAAGAGCCGCACAATAAAAGACAATTATTGGCCGCGCTCCACAAGGTGACGTCATACACTGACGTCACTCACTGACGTCACACACTGACGTCGTACAGCGACATGCGTACCGGGTAACGGTAAGGGCACAGCTCGGTAAAAGTGTAGGGGGGGGGGGGATTTATACCTAAATTCATCACAAAGATTTAATTACCGTCCCTGTGGTGTAAAAGCAGTGGAAAAAACTTAACACTGAGATATTCCCTATATATATGCGCACAGGGTCTATTGGGCCGTGAAACAAAGTCTGGTTTGTGTCGTGGATTTGTGTCGTGGATTAGGTGCCCTTACTGCTCCTCAACAGTGCAGTAATGTAGACCTTTCTTTGTCACTCCGCCCTGCAGCTGTAGTCTTTACGAAGATGTAAGATGTTTCTGATGCGCGGTGTGAATGAATAAACCGACATTTCCCTTTCAAATCCTGCACCGGGTAGAGATATGACACATAAACGATGAACGCACAGTAAATGTTACTTGAAGTTGTCCACCTTACTGTGAAAGATTCATCTGATCGACGTGATTTTGTCTCGCTCTCATCGCTTCTGGCATTGACTGATGACTAAAATATTGAATAGAACTCCATTCTGTGAGGCTCCTCTGAAGGTAGTTAATACCAGCATGTGGATTTAAAATGTCATCAAATTACAATTTGATTCTTCAATACATCATGTTGGAAAGCGGAACAGCATGACAGAGTCTTCACTTATTCATCGGTAAAGTCTCCCGCCATTCCCCAGATTACAGAAAATGTCGTCTGCTTTTTCCCGCCAAAACTAAGCGTGATAGGAACTTCCTATGTTGTGACGCAGCCAGGTTGTTGTTGGGAAGCGTTTTATATGGCGGATACATACACATTATTGACTGGTTTCAGATACAAGCGGTCATATGCTCCGAGGTGTTGACGCGTAGTAATATCCGAGCGCATGCGTGGATACTGTGCAGAGCCAACTCCGAGGAGCATATAACCGCTTTTATCTGAAACCAGCCTGTGTTGTATTTATTATCCACCTTTTCTGGACAGGTGCCATGTCGATATCAGTTTGTTATAGTTATGCACTATTTTTCCGTACGCTCGATTGATTTCGCATATTTGAGCTATTTAAACCGTGTCAGGTGAACGTGTTTAGTAAGACGAAGCGCACCATAGTGGGCCGTAGTCGATGAATACTACACCCCCGTGAGAGGGTAGTATTTCACTGACATTCGCCTTTAGGTATATAATAACAGTGTCGCTGTATTAGTGTCACTGTATTAGTGTCCCTGTATTCATGTCGCTGAATTATATCGCTGTTTTTGTGTTGCTGTGTTGGTGTCGCTATATTAGTGTCGCTGTATTCGTGTCGCTGTTTTCCTGTAGCCGTATTCGTGTCGCGGTATTCGTGTCGCGGTATTCGTGTCGCTGTTTTCTGACGAGCCTGGCGGATCGGGGTCGCGGGTCTGATGGCGTGGCGTCTGGTGATAAACGGATGAAGCTTATCGGGACGAGGACCCGGGATCGTTACGCTCTCAGACGCATTAGTCTGGTGAAGTGGCCGGCTGGAGTTACTGTGCGGGGTCGTAAGCTCCACAATGACTGCCTCCTCCAGCCGCACGCCACGCCGTAACGCGAGAAAGGGGTGGGCGGGTGGGCAAACATACGAGCCATGTATATACTACCAGGCGTGGCCTGGATATTTCCATCCCAAGTGTTAGCCTTGGGATCGACGTAGACTTGAGGAGAAAGTACGTAAATATAATAATAATAATAAAGTCTATTTTAGCTCTGAACTGAGGACAAATATCAGTCATCATCGCTAGAAATACAGGCCACCCGACACCCAGCACCCTTGTTCTGGATTTGTTGTTATTTCCAAATCCTATGCCTGGACTACACACAGGTACTTGATGGTGTTTGATGGTGTGATGTACAGCCACCTTTCTCGTTCATCCTCAGCAGTGGTAGACGTACTGCTATATCAAAGATCAGTCCTTCTCATACCCTGTCTATGTGGTGTATGTGGTGCGGTGTACAGCCACCCTTCTCCTTCATCCCCAGCAGTGGTAGACGTACTGCTATATCAAAGACTAGTCCTTCTCAGACCATGTCTTTGTGGTGTGGGTACTAAAAGAACTCTCACCTCGGTTAATGTGTAGGGGTGTGATTTTTGTCTAAATCCATCTCATAGATAAGATATTGGACGTTAAACTACAAAAACAAACAAACAACAACCATCTCCCTAACCGAGGTAGTGTTTCTGAGCGTGTCCCGCGCTCAATAAAGCTCACAATGACGCGGTCATAGCAACAACGTTCACACCAATCAGGAGACTAATCTCTCATTATTCCTGCCGTTGAAATTTGGCGGTTAGATGGTGGAAGGAATGCTCAGGGATGATATCACGGTCAATTAGAACCGGAAGTAGGCTGGTACCCGGCCCATTATACACCACGGATAGGGCCGGTCGCCGGACACAAGCGGCCGGAAGTGGGGTCTGGGTGCGGAGATCACGTGGTGTGAGGGATGGTCACGTGGCGGGAGGGGCGCGGGGCATGCTGGTCCTGATTGAGACGCCGGATATCGTCTGCTCTGAGTGTGACGTCACGGGGAGGCACCACGTGACAACTATCATCCACCAGAGATGGCAGTGTTCCAATTTTCCATGGAAATACATTTTTATTTTCAGTACAGTGTATAGATAATTCCTTTTCCTTGTGTAAAATTAAGATGATATTAATGGAGTCCCATCCGCTGCAAGCGAATGTATTCTACGTGTTTGATACTAGAATAAGTCACAAGGAACCGATTTTAACGGATAATTATCAATATCTGGAAATTACCAGGTAGTACTTTTGTGAATTGTAAGATATGCTTTAAGCTTGTTGCGACAACCGCTCCTGATAGCAATGACTCAGCAGTTTTTTCGCATTCCGATCTCTAATATCGCCCACTCATATGGTTGCTGACATAAGAGCTGTATATGATAAGCCAGGAGACTACATGCCAATTAGACGTGTTCGACATCCAAGTTGTCAACTCAGCAAGAAACTTCCTTCTTGGATTTTATATTCAACAGTCAGAATCCAACATTTTCATTTGCAAAACGGATCATTTGTAGCTATTTTTATGAAATATCTTCGCCTTCACACATTTTTTGGTGCTAGCATGTCATCTTGCATATCTACAACGTATGGTAATAATTAAATGTTGTAGGTTAAGGGCCTTAGTTACAAGACAAATACTTGGAACGGTCATCACTCTGGTCTCAGTAAGCCATATTTCAGCAGTGTACACGTGCTTATGACCGAAGTAGTCACAGTTATGTTGGTAAACAGAGCCAACCAACATAAGGGACTTGAAGATAGGAAGACTACGATGTTATCACCTCGGTAAAGGTGTAGGGGATACAGTCCTAACTGACTTCATCTCATAGATGTGATTAGTACTCCTGTGGTGTAAAACCTGTGAGAATATCGAAACCTTGAGATAGTGCCGATGTAGAGTCAGAGTGAAGGAAGGGCGATTATCTCACCCCTGCTATTAGTTTCACCATTGAATTAACGTTATAGTAAGATTCCCAATGATAAATCAAATACAGCTACATATTATACTACAGTTATTTCATAGTATCCATTGATAACTTCAAAATGAACTGGCCACTCAGCGGCTAGGATATGAAAATAGTTCGTAAAGACACAATGTCAACACATATGGCGACAGACAGGATTGTGAGTGATTCTGGTTATCGTAGCTTGCTATGACGGTAGGTCTCCTTATCGCAGTTGTACATCAATGATGTTATTCTCTTGTAAAAAGGGATGGGAGAGAATCTGGACCACGCTTCACTGACAGCGGCTCGGATGGCGCTATGAGTGATGCGGCAATCAGCAGAGCGGGCAGGCTGCGCCACTCGACGCCCACGGCGCCCGGCGATGCTTAATGGCGTTTGTTCGCCATATTACAAGTTTTATCCGTGACCCGGATGTTGCCACACCACTCACACCCAGCACTCAATGCGTATTTATAGTCTCCGTCTATAGAAGGATATGATCGTAACTCCACAGAGGTCACTGCAGGGGCGGGTCAGACTCACCAAGGTCATCCTAGTCACTGTCCAGTTAACAGAGAGAGCAGCCTTCCCCTCTGTCTCTTGAAAATCCACATTTGCATTAAATAAAATTCCTTATCCTTGCATAAAAGAAAGATGATATTGATTGAGCTATATTCACGCAAATAAGAAAGTGACTTGAAATCGCACTCAGAGCCTTACCCCAAAGTCGGTGGCGGTTTATTTCTCACATTTTCTCGGTCTCTCTGCAAATCCGCATGAAACTATTTCATATCATTTTTCTAACCTCATCTGCCATCCCTGCTTGTAGTTTGTTGCTGGAACTGGGATATAAAATATTGAAGAAGATATTTTTTTGTCTGACTAGCTGTTTGAAATTAAGAAAAATGCATAAATCAGAAGGAGAGGAGACGGCACCACTGCTGTACACCGCCGACGCCGCATGCTCACCTGTGTGGAGATGTGGTGATTGTATCCACATTCAAGGTAAACCTTGTCAACAAGTTTCAACGAAAATGTTTAAATGTCGTCTTCGGAAAAAGTGACCCGATTTCCCTTGATTTTAACCTTGGGAGTTTTCTCCATTAACCAGCAACAATTATGTTGTTTGGTAAGACTTCCCATTCTCCCGCCTCACAGCACGCACACGCGCGGGGCTTTTAGAGCTCTAGACAATCAATAGATTAGCAAATGCAAATGGCGGGCCAGCTATTAATCATGTGCCGATGGTGAGGGGATTCTATGAATTAGCAGATCGATAAATCCCCACAGACAGCTTGGGGCAGTAGGTCCTCCTTGGACAGTACCCCACCCCACACCCCGACACCCACACTCGCACAGACTAGAGAGGAAACCTTTGAAAGCTTAGGGTCAGAGCTCATATCCCATCAAGTTTGAATCGTGTAGAAATTCACAAGGCGAAGCATCGTGAAATACGTAGCGATATGGTTAAATGACGTTGGAGAGAGGGTTAGATGACGATTCGCCGTGCAGGTCCCTGTTTTTAGCGGGCTCTGACATGTATGGTCTGTCTGCTCGGGGTAGATGTATTTTTTCTGACATGTATGGTCTGTCTGCTCGGGGTAGATATTTTTTTTCTCAGACTCATGGTGGACGTGACTCGCTTGTTGTCGGCGTGTACTCGGCCTGTGTTTTGAGCTGCTCTCAGATTAATAACCCCGCGAGCAAAACGAAAACTAGACTCGACCACGTTCCGTCAGCCGGGGCCGCGTCTCCGCTCACATCCCATCAGCCAGGCTTTTTGTGCTGCCGGAGAAAATAGATGACGGTCATGCTGCACTCAATCAGATCTATCTCTGTCCGGGCAAAAGAAGTCGTATATAATTGTTACATGGATTATCTTCAGACGATATACGGTACAGATTGAAGGGGGCCACAGAGCACACTGCTCGTATCACGTATTATGTATCTCATCAACTGACAGAGGATGCTGTCGCTTAGATATGTTTTGAACCTCGTTGTCATGATTCTCACACAGAAAAGATCGCTTAGATTTGATTGGTTAAGAAATATCAGAAGTTATCTAGATATTTCGGGAACAGCTTGTATAGTTTCTCTGACTGAGTATGAAGTTTCATGATTGTAAGGCGTAAGTTTGCAGTTGAGACCTTTCCTGTCTTCCGGCCATATGACTGCAGGCAGTGAGGTGGGTGGGCGGAGCGGCCTGGAGAGGGTGAGGCTGACGTTCACTGCTTTCTCCCCGCCTGCCACTCCAACCTCTTCATCCACATCACCTTCCTATGGATTGGCTATCACAGAAATATGACAACAGTATCTATTTGTGGAGTTAGAGTAACAGTAAAAGCCTATTCTATATATTCACCTCGTGGTACCTGTTAAAGGTGAGAAATTAAAGCAATCGTCGCGGGGAAGACTTACAGTGAGGGCATCAGTTTTCTGTGTGAGAGCCATTTACAGATTGTATTAAATTGAAATAGAAAAACGAGACCTAACTCAGAACGACTATAAGAGACTCCAGACAGAAGCCGTGCACCCGAAGTTCGCCCGTCAAAACTTAGCTTTCCCGCCAAAGCATAAAAAAGGTCGTCTGCGGTCTGAAAACGTCAGCTCTCAGCAGACGACAAATGAAGAGGTTCCCGCGGTAATCGCTCCCATTTCCCAGCATGCTCTTTGATGGTGATACGAGTGCCCGGATGTGGTAGACGCGATCGGGACACCGCCTTGCGGGACGCCACTTAACCAAAGACGCCGCTTTCTCAGCGAGTCTTTACAAAACTGGCGTCTCTGAGTGCACGGGTTCCCCTTCTTCTTTTAAACGGACCTTTATGTTTTTTAGGAAATAAAAAGAGCTCGTTTAATCTGTCTACTTTTAATCCTAATCCGTCGCGCCGTAAAGCCGCTCGTTCTCCTTTCTGACTCGGCCCCGAAGACGACCGCTGCGTCTCTCTTTTTCAAGGAATGGAAATCTCCTTTCTTTGAGGAATGAAAGTAGGTCGTTTGGAAGCTGGTGGCCGGTGGGAACAGCGCCCTTCATAGCTGTTCGCCCGGATATGATAGACTCACACAAAAAGCCTATTTCTCCTTGGGGAAATGGTAATGCACATCCGACAATGTCGCTGTGTTTGGGTTGTGGATTTTATTCCCTAGATGGTTATATGAAGGAAACCTGGACGTGTTTTTCTCTGTTTCTTATACGCGACGATGGAGATTTACAGAACAGTTGCTCTGAAGTAGGATTTGCAGCGGAATTCTAGCTTCAGGAAGATGGATTGTGTGATATGAAGTACAGTTTAATATTCATAAAAAATGGATGATTTTCTATCACAAGGGAACAAGTGGTTTCTTATCACAAATGATTCCGTATTCTTGCAACTCAAAGTAGTATTCTGAAGAGTGAAGGTGAACCTGCCTCGTATGACACGCTAAGGACACACTCTGATACAACTACGACACCGACTGTCTGTGACCCGCTGTGCTGTCGGGGTGGTAGCCTTGTAGCCGTACTGTGTCTGTGTGTGTGTGGGGGGGGGGGGGGGGGAGGAGGCAGCTCCGCGAGTAATCACAAGCTTCGAGTCTCACTGCTGAACCTCTTCTCCTTTGTCCCCATCAGTTGCAGATTTATTGCTATATCAAAGGTCAGTCCTCCATCTACTGTGCCCATGTGCTGTGGAAAGGAGAAGAGCTCTCCTCTCGGTAGATGTGTAGGTGTGGGATTTCTACCTGAATTCATCTTATAGATTCAGTCACCACCCTTGTGGTATGAAACTTGTGAGGAAAGGTGTACCTTGAGAGAGGAACTATAATGACTGGACATTAGATCAAAGAAAAGAAATATTTATGTGGTGTGGGAAATTAAAGAACTCTGACCTCGGTAGAAAGGGGAGAGATTTCTACCTGAATTCATCTGATTCGATCACCACCTTTGTGATGCAAAGCCAGTGAGAAAAGCTGAACCCTGAGATAGTCCTTATATGCGCTCAGAGTACCCTGTGACGTTAAACAAATACAACGCAGTGTCATGGCAACCAGTAGACTGGTTCCCTGTCCCAATGAATAATGGGCCAGGTAACGCACGATTTGAAACGACCTTGAACTAACGTTGGTTCCTTGGTCTTTGGTTGCCGAGGGGGGGCACCAGCTAATTTTCGCTTGTCCCCTACCCCCTTTGGGAACAAGCGTTGGTACCAGCGTAATAGGAACAGGGAACAAGCCAAGTTACTTCACACAATGCTCAAGAAAACTGGCGGGCGTTACCTGGCCTAATATGTGATTGAAGCTATGGGCCGGGCTTCCAGGCAGGGCCACCAGGTGCTGAGTGCGCCTGCGCGGTGTGGTGGCGGAAATGACCAGCTGGTCGAGAGAACCTGATGACGACCTGACTGATGGTCTGTTTGTGGCGGTCCGGCGTGGACTGACTCGTCCTCGTCTGTGGACAGACCTCGTGTCCTCGTCTGCGGACCGTCCTCACGTCCTATCGGGAGTGGGGAGTTAGCTCAGTGGTTAAGGCACTGGACTTGTAGTCCAAAGATTTGGGGTTCGAGTCTCACTGCAGCCACCTTTCCTCTTCATCCCCAGCAGTGGTAGATTTACTTCTATATCAAAGGCCAATTCTTCTGAAACCATGTCTATGTGGTGTAGGAAGTAAAAGATCTCTCACTTTGGTATGTGTAGGGGTGGGATTTCTGCCTTTATCCTACCCCTAATATAAAATCCCATAGGCTTAACATTGAGCTTCCGTATGCCACGCTGACTGGCATACATAGTTTTATATGCCACTAGTGGCATACAGAATTGTTATCACGTAATATTCCAAAATCGAGGAGACGGGGTAGGATAAAATCAAAACCTGGAGTTTTGGCTCCGGACTTCGCTCGGCTTCGCCTCGTGAAATCACTATGCCTAACTCCAGTCGTGGCATACGGTGGCCAAGATTAAAACTCATCCAGTTTTACGATAGGATTCAACTGATAGATTCTATCACCACCCTTGTGGTGTGAACCCAGCGACAAAAGCTGAACCATGAGTTAGTCCCTATATAGCATCAGGGTCCTCTAGGACGTTAAATTAACAAACAAACCTCCGCCCTACTCTGTTCTCCTCCTCCCTCCTCTGCCCTCCGCTGCCCTCGCTGCCCTCCTCTGCCCGGTAATCTTTCTCAGCTGATGTTAGTGTGTGATTGTTCCGGTCGAGGGCAGGTAATTTCCGCACATTGTCCGTGGACCGGGCCGGGCAGTCCGGCTCGCCGTGAACCGTGCGGCAACAGAGTGCGGCAACAGAGTGCGGCAACAGAGTGCGGCAAAGGAGTCCCTGCGCTTCACTGACCGTGGAGGGGGCGGTGCGAGGTGGAATCAATGCTTAATGATATCCATATGAGGTGGAGTGGTTAATAACAGAGATGGCAGCTTTCCAGTTTCCCTGGAAATATGAATATAGCCTCATCCACAGACCATATGAGACACCGACGTGTTCTCCACGTTTTCTCAGTGCTGAACTGTTTTACATAGTTTACCCCACCTATATAATGGTACATCATCCTGTGAGACTCTTCCATAAAAACATCTTAAATAACGAGCACACACTCTTTAGGCCAGTAAGATTTGTATCGCTCTTTCGTTTAAGAACTAGCCGCATGCCTAATAACATGTCAAAGATTACCAAAGCAACACTAAAATGGCCGAGTGCTAGAAGTACACGTGTACCCTGTATGAAGGACTAAAAGGGCTGGGTGCTACAGGTGCCGAGGTGGGCGGTGAATTCAGGGGATTGCTGGGTTACAGCGCCATTGTTCCTTCATTAACCACCTCTCTGGTGTAATATTCCTCCCCACACAATTCTGCAAATGTCATCATCGGGTATTATTACCATGACAACTACACGCCATTCACACTCTCCCCCCGGATTCTCTGTCAGCACTCTAACCCCGGCCGCTCTCCCCCCGCAGACCCGGCCGCCGGGAATTAACACAGTGACATTTATGTTGCCATGACGACGGTCACAGTGGTTGGCATGACAATGCCAGTCCCTAGTTACCAGGTCCTTCAGGTGGCTTCAGTCGCATCGGAATGTCTCTGTAAGTGGCGTTATAGTGTGAGCCGTGCATGCCATCCTTGAAGCAGAGACACTGCCGGAGCTGTTACCGGCGATAAAGCTCCTCTTGTGTATCTCCGTCAAGGCTTTACTCCAAGCCCGCGAGTATTGTAAAATAATACTCGATGGGGGATGGTGTCACAAACATTAGCCAATCAATCAGTCATAGGGATGAGATGAAATCTGAACCGCACTCGATCCATAGCTACTGAAAATATGCCATTCATTTTGGTTTTCCAAGTGATGTGACTCAGCTTTGATTTGTGAGATTACTCTGCAACCACAACGTACGGCATATTTTCAGCGGCTACAGATATTGATGCAGTTCCTTCTTATTACTCAATGGTCAGAGAACCTTCTACGTGTCCATGAAAATTCATGTTTCCGCGTTTAGTCTTTAAGATTTTGTTTCCTTTGTAAAATTGAGATGGTATTGAGTCTCATTCTCACCAATAAAACAGCGGTTTGAACCTCCCCACAGACCCTCAGCCCCCCTCAGTCTCTTGCAGCATATTTCCCATAACAAATATTTCCACTTTTTTTCTAACACCAAATGACATCTCAGGTTTTAGATTTTTTTCATATGATTTCAGGTTTTATATTGTAAGAACTAAGTATAATACAAAACAGTATAAACATCAATCCAGAGGAAGAGAGATTGAGGCGTCGCTTTTCTGTATAAAGGGTCATGTTTATCACAGATGATTGTGAGTGACCGCGAGTTTCTCTTCATAGTCTCTACTTGTGTGTGTGTGCTGACGGGCGACCCCGACCCATGTTTAACGGGACTGCCGTTTGTAATCGTGTTCATTTTATTGTGTGTTTTCAGAGCATGAAGGCGCCTGATCTGCGGGAACGTCTCGAGGAGTCGGAGAAGTTGATGAATGACATGAGTAAAACATGGGAGCAGAAACTGATAGAAACCGAACGTATTCACCAGGTGAGTCCTTCTCTTAGCCGCCGCTAGAGGGCAGTTTCCACTGAACGACTAAAGGCCTGTTCCGGTTCACTGACTGTTTCCGCTGACTGACTAAAGATCTGTTTCCATTGACTGAGTAAAGACCTGTTTCAATTGGCCGATAAAGATCTGTTTCCATTGGTCGACTAAATGCCTGCTTCCATTGGTTGAATAAAGGCCTGTTTCTATTGGCCAACTAAAGGCCTGCTTCCATTGGCTGATTCTTCGCCACCGACCCATGCGCACCGGCTTAAAATGGGTTGAGATTAGCATCAGTTTTAGTCATCTCTGCTAGTGTAGGGAAAAGAGTTATGGATGACTTTTAGAGAGGTTTACATGAGTCTTATCGATTTGAGTTCCTGTAGAGGAATATAACTGTCTCTGTAGGGGGAGGTTTACGTCGGTCTCACTCTATCCTGTAGTAGTGCAGGGAAATGATAATTATCACCGGGCTTTAGAGCTGTTCACACCGGGCTTCTCGTGTGTTGTAACGGACTGACGTAGCGTGTCCCCGGACCAGCAGTCTGTGGACACCCCGCAGGTCCTTCCTGACCGCCAGGCCGGGCCCACCCCGCACCCGGCCGTCTTCTCACTCCCATGAGTGTCGGGAGGGTTGATTATTAACGAGGTTGAGGTGGGTTCACCCCAGGCTCTGTACCCTAAAGTAGTATAATAAAAGAGAGGTTTTTTACAGGGTCTTTATCCCATTTTATAAAAAGCTTGGAAGACCATATATCCCCCAGGAAATGTTCTCAGTGACAAATTATTTAATCGTGCGAGCATGGCTAAAACGTCCCCTGGAGTGGTTTTCTCTGGATATCGGATGATGACTCAATCTTCAATATACTTGTGTATCTTATCCACTGTGTTTATGTAGATTGTGTATAACGTAAGCAGGACTTAGTGTGAAGAACGACTGGTTCACTGACCGGTTTATGGGACGTCGTCTGTGGCCGTCTGGTGTTTTATTCGATCACCATGCTAAACGTAGAAAAATGATCACTTTCTGCCATATTTGATATGTAAACCTGACTTGAATGTTATTTGTCCTATGATCACTCTTGAGTAAGCAGAACTGTTTCGTTTTACTTCTAACTGTAAAACCACCATGGTGAAGTTTGTAAATTAAAAAAAAATAGATTAGTAAAACATGTCTTGGTACAACAAATATTTCCAGCAAAATCTAGTCTCACTTCATAAAACTGTCACCGACAAGCGTTAGTCTCCTCTGTCAGTCTCCCACCCACCATCAGATTACAATAACGGTGGCAATGAGTCATCACAAAACCCGGAGATTATGAAATGATATGAACTATATTGTTGTAGTCAGTAAAGTACGACTTTGTGCCTAAGTGTGGGGCCGGGCAGAATTCCGATTAAACCGTTTTTATCATTGATGACATGCAATTCGTCGATGGCAGTGGTTGCCGAACAACGCGGAGAAATCCATTTGTAACTCTTATTTATTTGATGCAATTTACGATACCAATTTGGAGTCGTGTTAAAAGTTCCCAGCCCGAGCCTGATGATTACTCTTTTTATGGAGTTAATTAAGTATAGTCCATATTTTAGGTATGAATGAGGAACATGGTTTTACCTGTTCTCTGCTACAATTAGTTTGATAATTACCTGGGGCAATGGCATCGAAGCAGGGCCTAGCAGCACTCAACTACGTACAGATAAACCTATAAGAATATAGAATTGATTGAGATTTACATATGATAAAACCCGTGCCCTTAGCACCACTCACTACCCCACATCATCATGCATTTGTAATCCAGTTAACAGATTTAACTCGTAATTTTACAACAGGCATCCTGGCCTCTTATGAAAGTTTCACGAATTCAATTCTGTTCAAATTATGGAAATGAGTCTGAAACTGTCCTCGCCCAATAGGTCGGCGTGACGTCACTTATCACCAGACGACATTTGCCTCGTTACCTTTTTGGCCTGCAGGTGGCAGTAATCCTGTGGTAATGAAGTCAGCTCCGTGAGCCGCGTCAAAGGCAGGCAACGCACGGGGCGGGGAGGGAGGGGGGTGCTACCTCCTAAATCAACCTTCCCTGCTTACCATCCATAAGAATCGTCAGTTAGGCACCCTCCTACAATGATAGATACGTTCACTAGACCCTATGCAAAGCAATCCGAACACAAAAAGCCACGAGGAGAAGAAGTGGATGAAGTGTAGAAATGACGGGCGCGCAGCGTCTCGTGAACGCTCGCGCGCAGACGACTTTTCGCGGCGGAACGCGCTCTGCATAGATTTGCATAGAGCGGACTTTGCGTCTAATTGCTGAAGGCTGTGAGAGATAATTAACTTGAGTTAGGCGGCGAGGAGCGGCTTGTCGTGTTCTCCTGTTAAATCTGTGTCTAATGGTAATTAGGTCTGCCTCAGAAACATACCTCACGGTATGACGGGGGGCGGGGGGGGGGGGGGGGACAGCTCCGGGGTTTTATGATTGCCTTCTTCTACAGTCGATCATCTTACGTTCCTCTCATGGCCTCTTTTCTGAGATGGCAGCTTTCCACTTTTCCAAGGAAATTCCACTTTTTCCCTTTCTCATGTGGGGGACGGGCCTTGTACACTTCTTACCGCAGCCCTTGCCGAAAACCCTTTTTCCATTTTCAGTATATAAGTTATTTGTCCTCCTGTAAAACTATAACACGGCTTCATCCATGCCATTAAAATGAGGTCTCAATCTTCTCACGCACTATCGGCACCATGTCGCGGCTGAAACTGCCCTGTTTTCCATGGTTTCTCTCTGTCTCTGAGTCAGCAAATTCCAAATAAAACTGTCATCTATCAAATTTCAATGAGATACTTCCATATATTCCCAAAACCTCCAAAGCTCACAGCTTTTTAAATTTAATCTCTTCGCATATTTCTATATGGTTGTAGAACGTCTTCGCACACACGTAGCCCTCCACACTCCCTTTCCGCGAGTTTCTTTCCGTTCTGGAGATTCTGGTCCTCGGTCGCGGTCTGGTGCACACGGCCGTCACGGTCTGTCGCCGCTGTGACTGGCATCCTCGTCCAGATCGTGGTGAGTGCGAGTCTTCCGTGGCACGGAGCTGAGGATTAACGTATCTCCCTCCACCCCCCCCCCCCACACCCACACACGTCTCTACCCGAGGGGCGGCCCTTAAAACTCGACAAAAGCAGATAAAGCAGACGGAGACGGCGGAGGGCGGGAGGGAGGGGGAGGGGGATCTAACGGGGGCAGGAGAGGGAGGGCGGGTGTTTTATCATACCCCACAAACGGTACGTCTAATCCCCACCAGGTGGCGTCTAGTGATAAGCGCCACCCCGCGGGAGGGGCACAGAGACGGGGGGGGGGGGGGGGGGCCCATCTGATAGGCCTGAAGCCCGCGCCTACCCCGCCTCTGAGGCGGGCGCCCGGCTGAGAAGTGTCCACGGTGCAGGCAGGCTTCTGTTCGGCAGAGTTGACAGCCTTCCAGTTGTTCATGAAAATCCATGTTTATATTTTATGGATATTAAATTAATTTTCTTTGTGTAAAACAGAGATGTATTAATCGAGCCTCATTCGCGGCAGTAACACAGCGGGTTGAACCTCCCTCCCACAGACGCGCAGCTCCAAGCCGTGCCCAACACCGAATTGTCTTCTCAGTTTCTCTGGAGCAGGTTTTATCTCAGCCCTGGTATTTTGGTCCTATAGGCATAACTCTTTTAGGACTTTTATTTAGACTGGCGGGTCTATTGGGAAACTTGTCCTCCATGCCCCTGCGAGTATTGCAGTCCGTTCTCCATGGTCTATATCCAGTGTGTCATATGTTCTTTTATTGGGTACAGTGGCGAGGTGAATACAGAGAGCAACTCGTTTGGTCAAAGTTGTTGTTCTCCAACTCGTTTGAATGCTACATGATTTTAACTCCACATCAAACTCGTAGAGAACAACGACTTTGACCAAAACTTGTAGGTTTCTTCTTTATTCTACATAAAGAATATTTGCCCCTTTTTCTTGACTCCCACTGACGCCCCTGATCAAAGCTCACACACGGAGCGCACTGCGAGTTGTTGCGGTATCCAGTTCAAATTACAATACTGGTGGCGAATGTTGATTCAATCACCAACTCGTGTGGTGTCAAAGCAGCGAGAAAAACTGAACCTCAAATTGATTCCTATATGCCCAGAATTCAGATTACGAGGGGAAGGCCTTCTGGCCGTGCCTCGTGGGACGTTCAACAAAGAACGGGTCAAATACTCGCCTCCTTTCTCGCTGCCTGCACACAGATGCAGTCTCACTGTCTGACCCGCAGACTGGTGCGTCCATGTTACTGCGCACCCTGACGATAAGAACCCGAACTCTCCACTTCCGGCCCGCGCCACGCCTGCCGCCCTCTAGCGGGCGTGACGCGCGTCTCAGCCGCCTGGTGGCGTCTCTGTCGCTGTCACGTGACCCAGGCACACGTGGACGATAATAGGTGTTGTATACCTGGCGCAAACCGAGACAACTGTTGATTGGGGACAGCTCCATTGTGACAGGCCCGCAGTCAGTCCGAGAGAGGTATTTTCCCGGGGGGTTTATTTTGCCAACGTAGCTGGTGGTGGATAGCCACCTTCTCCTTCACCCCCAGCAGTGGTAGACTTACTGCTATATCAAAGGCCAGTCCTTCTCATTCCATGTCTATGTGGTGTGGTGTGCAGCCACCTTTCTCCTTCACCCCCAGCAGTGGTAGACTTACTGTTATATCAAAGGCCAGTCCTTCTCATACCATGTCTATGTGGTGTGGTGTGCAGCCACCTTTCTCCTTCACCCCCAGCAGTGGTAGACTTACTGTTATATCAAAGGCCAGTCCTTCTCATACCATGTCTATGTGGTGTGGTGTGCAGCCAGCTTTCTCCTTCATCCCCAGCAGTGGTAGATTTAATGCTACATCAAAGGCCAGTCCCTCTCATACTATGTCTATGTGATATTGGAAGTCAAGGAACTCTCACCTTGGCAAATGTGTAGGGGCGAGATTTCTACATGAATTAATCTCATAGATTATCTCACCACCCCCATGATGTAAACCCAAGGAGAAAAAATGAACATTGAGTTAGTGCCAATATACCCTTGGGTCCCCTGGGACGTTCAACAAACAAACTCTCCTCAGTAAATGTGTAAGGGTGACATTTCTACATAACTTCGTCTCACAGATCCGATCACCACCCTTGTGGTATGAAAGTGAAAGGTCTGTGTTTAATGTCAGCGACTTTGCGTCCTCTCGCCCTTTCAACAATGCGGCATGCTTTCCTCATTTATTACACAATGATTGGCGACAACTTGGCAACGCACTGGTCAATCCTTTCCTGAAAATTAACATACTTATTCCTGAAAATAGTGTAAATTCTATCAAACAGGTACCTTAAGATACTTCGTCTCAGTCAGATATATTTTCCATAGGAACCA